>JAGSMS010000002.1:18155000-19612282 GCA_029286595.1 Bhutanitis thaidina
CACTTTGGTCCAAATAAGCTGGTAAAAAGTGCTAAAAAACTAGTAAAAAATTGAAAATTTCTCGACCTTAGACCTTCCTCTTATTGGGTATATACGGTCGTGAAGAGACTTGCTTGTCTTCATCTAATGATGTCCTCCAAGCCGAGTTAGACTCGGCATCATTAGAAGCCGGCCTTAAGGAGATTGCCATCTTCAAAGTTTAGTTAGAAGACCCTTAGTCTCCACTTACGAAACCCATGGGAAGAAAGGTGCCTCCCCCTTTCTTACAATTACTTATACATATTATAAAATATATACGTAAATGTTTGTTTATCGAATGAGATTATTAGCCACCACCCACGGGAAAAAAGGGGTGCTAGATTATAAAAATAATACTGGATGTAACAGAGAATCGAAATCCAATAATGGTGTGAAAACCTAAATGGCGTAGGATGGAGTCAATATCTTAAGCATGAGATGATAATATGTATGAAGTTGGAAAAAGTTAACTTCGGAAGGCAAGTTAGTAAACCCTACATGGATCATCATTCATGACGATTACAGCCTGACGCAAGTCCAGCACGGATCGGAAAGATCGGAAGATCGGTGGACCGATTAATCCGATCGAAGATGAAGTAAATTGTGTTACCCATGGTATCCTGGGGGGGTTAAAAAATCAACTAAGAGAGTCCAGACGGTGATGGGCTGCATCGTCTGTGAGGTTAATTCTGGTATTGCGTTCGGTTTAAATTTCAACCGGCTATCTATCACGGTTCAAAAGATTCAATAGTTAAAGGTAGAACGGATGAAAGAACGGATAGACGGCGCAGTAACGGTAAATAGCAAAGAACAAATAATCAACTGTTTCTTCCTCACTCTTGCTGAAATATATCCTTTCTTAAGCCTTTGAAATTACGAAGCATGTTTTATTTTCAGAAACACAGAACACAAAAAAAAACCTATTTAAAGTTGAATCGTCAAACCGGGTAACAAAGATGCCTTATTGTAAATGTTACCATTGTCACTCCAATATAAAGCTGTGTATTTTACAAGCATGTTTAAAAATGTACCGCATTTTTTGGGTATTTTAATTACGGTTCCATATGAAGCGCCATTCTTTGTCTTGGACCACAGGCGTATCTATGTTTTTGGGCGCCCGCGATAAAGGGGGCGACGGTTCATATTTCACACATTTGTTTGAGAGCCCACTCCTTATGATTTGTAGTATCCACTGACGTTAGCTGAGCTTCATTTTTTTTTTATTCCGCCCCGACTTTGTCCCTCTCCATGTTCGGCCAACTATGTAATAGCGACATTGAGACAGTTTTAATTTTGTTTTTTTTTTTTATCTATCCATGTTATTTTTCGCAACTGTCATGGTTTCACTCAGTTGGCGGTGGCAAAAACCAGTCGTACTGCTGGCGCTAGTTATCTTTTCATTGTTTTTCGAGAGTGAAGAGTAACGAAAATAATCTTCACGTGTCCTTGAAGTACATATTTTAATTATCAACGCTGACAGATGGTGATTCAGAACTTCGAAGAGCAGTACAGAGTTAGCACTGCCGGCGTTGTGCGTTAACTTGGGTTGTTCACGTTCATGAACAACGACCCTTAACGGTTTAAAATTTTGAATAACAAATCTATAATCTTATTTTTTATAAGGTATGGGGGGGGGGCAAACGTGCAAGCGGATCACCTGATGGTAAGTAACTACCGACGCCCACTTACACCTGCAACGCCAGAGTTATAGCTCTCGATTCGATTTTTTTTATGTACGAGTAATGGGTATTTGTGCAATACAGTAAATGCTTGGTTTAGATGTAATGTAATTCTACTATTAGGACACTGCATCTGATCCCTCTTCGGTTTTAGGGTTCCGTACTCAAAGTGAAAACTGGGACCCTATTAATCTCACTATTCTCCTGACTCTTCTGTTGTCTATCTCTCTCTAGCCGAAATGACTTAAAGATATGAAATATGAATATTTGGTGAAAAATGATGACACAGAATACTGAATAAAAGATACAATTAAAGGATTTTTAGAGGATAAACATGAAAAAGGAGTCATCTATTTTTATTCCTAGCATGTGGGTAGTCATCGTCGGGCCGGCCCATTCGAGCAGCAGCTAAAGCCGCCGCTTGACTCTACCACGTTTAAAAAACCACTCTCTAAGCGTGAATTTATAAAGTAGGGAACAACGCTGTGTTCTTAACATAGAAATCGGAGGACTGTCTGTTGTTTCTCCATTATGTACTACTCATATACAAAACACTACAGCTTTATGAAGTAACGTGGAAGATATATTGATGTGAAATATCGGCTGTAAGCATTAAATGAAATACTTGTGATACGTGAGCAATGTGATCAACTGATCCGGGATGCTGTGTATGGGTAATCACTGCGCTGTGTGTCACGGCGCGGTAAGTATGGAGTGCGCTTCCTGGTTAGTTCCGGCTAAACTTTAGCAGATGAAAACTGTATTAAGTATATACATAAATATATATATTTATTTATATATATACGGCTTAGCTGATGACATGTGATTACCGACGCCCACTTACACCTGCAACGCCAGAGTTATAGCTCTCGATTCGATTTTTTTTATGTACGAGTAATGGGTATTTGTGCAATACAGTAAATGCTTGGTTTAGATGTAATGTAATTCTACTATTAGGACACTGCATCTGATCCCTCTTCGGTTTTAGGGTTCCGTACTCAAAGTGAAAACTGGGACCCTATTAATCTCACTATTCTCCTGACTCTTCTGTTGTCTATCTCTCTCTAGCCGAAATGACTTAAAGATATGAAATATGAATATTTGGTGAAAAATGATGACACAGAATACTGAATAAAAGATACAATTAAAGGATTTTTAGAGGATAAACATGAAAAAGGAGTCATCTATTTTTATTCCTAGCATGTGGGTAGTCATCGTCGGGCCGGCCCATTCGAGCAGCAGCTAAAGCCGCCGCTTGACTCTACCACGTTTAAAAACCACTCTCTAAGCGTGAATTTATAAAGTAGGGAACAACGCTGTGTTCTTAACATAGAAATCGGAGGACTGTCTGTTGTTTCTCCATTATGTACTACTCATATACAAAACACTACAGCTTTATGAAGTAACGTGGAAGATATATTGATGTGAAATATCGGCTGTAAGCATTAAATGAAATACTTGTGATACGTGAGCAATGTGATCAACTGATCCGGGATGCTGTGTATGGGTAATCACTGCGCTGTGTGTCACGGCGCGGTAAGTATGGAGTGCGCTTCCTGGTTAGTTCCGGCTAAACTTTAGCAGATGAAAACTGTATTAAGTATATACATAAATATATATATTTATTTATATATATACGGCTTAGCTGATGACATGTGATTACCGACGCCCACGTACATCTACAACACGAGGGGATTTGCAGGTACGTTACCGGCCTTTTAGGATATTTGGGAAGGGGATGGGGAAAGAGCATCCAGTTACCTCATTCACCTAACGAAACGCAGAAGCACAAGATGGCTCTACTTCACGCCGGTATGGTTGTATGGTTGGAACCCAGGTTACTCACGCTCTATGAACCTAAAGTGAGCGCCCCGACCACTAGGCTTCCACGGCTGCTGGTTGGCAGAATAATTATAACATAAATAGCAAAACGAAAATACACACAGCAGCGAAGGGATTTAACGTTTAATATGTCTGATGAATGAAAAGTAATAGCTTCAGCTTTAAGTTTACTCTTGATAAAATTAGCAGGTCCTATAAAAAAATTATTTCATTAGTCTCTCTCCACAATAACCGACCTACTTATAAAACCTTATAGGAGCTACTAAATAGTCATGTTTATTCGATAATAAAAGTCAGTACCTTTAAAAAAAAGTAGCAATAAATATATCATAAGACCTTTTTCTGCTACATTCTGATCCCGTCACTTTGATTATTTACGACCCGCACCAGCGTAACATATCTGTTATGACGCTCTAATGAAACCTTTCAAAGTTATTAAATATTTTCGATTTAAAGTTCGAAACATGTTTTATGTTCGATACGAATTGGTGCATCGGGTTGACTTTCTCGGCATGTTCCTCCTTTTTTTTACCATTAAAACAATTTCCATGGAGTTTTAAAAAGTCACAGGTTGGTTGAATTTATCGATTCGGAAGAACACTCTCAACTTCCTCGTCCAGTCCCCAAGTGAATTACTGCAATGGCCAGACTTTCATCAGTTTATTTAGGTTAACTGCTGGAATAAGCCTATCGAAGCCGGAATACATATTAGATAGTCATGAATGATGATCCATGTAGGGTTCACTAACTTGCCTTCCGAAGTTAATTTCTTCCAACATCATAGATATTATCATCTGATGCTTAAGATATATTGATGTGAAATATCGGCTGTAAGCATTAAATGAAATACTTGTGATACGTGAGCAATGTGATCAACTGATCCGGGATGCTGTGTATGGGTAATCACTGCGCTGTGTGTCACGGCGCGGTAAGTATGGAGTGCGCTTCCTGGTTAGTTCCGGCTAAACTTTAGCAGATGAAAACTGTATTAAGTATATACATAAATATATATATTTATTTATATATATACGGCTTAGCTGATGACATGTGATTACCGACGCCCACGTACATCTACAACACGAGGGGATTTGCAGGTACGTTACCGGCCTTTTAGGATATTTGGGAAGGGGATGGGGAAAGAGCATCCAGTTACCTCATTCACCTAACGAAACGCAGAAGCACAAGATGGCTCTACTTCACGCCGGTATGGTTGTATGGTTGGAACCCAGGTTACTCACGCTCTATGAACCTAAAGTGAGCGCCCCGACCACTAGGCTTCCACGGCTGCTGGTTGGCAGAATTATTATAACAAAAATAGCAAAACGAAAATACACACAGCAGCGAAGGGATTTAACGTTTAATATGTCTGATGAATGAAAAGTAATAGCTTCAGCTTTAAGTTTACTCTTGATAAAATTAGCAGGTCCTATAAAAAAAATATTTCATTAGTCTCTCTCCACAATAACCGACCTACTTATAAAACCTTATAGGAGCTACTAAATAGTCATGTTTATTCGATAATAAAAGTCAGTACCTTTAAAAAAAAGTAGCAATAAATATATCATAAGACCTTTTTCTGCTACATTCTGATCCCGTCACTTTGATTATTTACGACCCGCACCAGCGTAACATATCTGCTATGACGCTCTAATGAAACCTTTCAAAGTTATTAAATATTTTCGATTTAAAGTTCGAAACATGTTTTATGTTCGATACGAATTGGTGCATCGGGTTGACTTTCTCGGCATGTTCCTCCTTTTTTTTACCATTAAAACAATTTCCATGGAGTTTTAAAAAGTCACAGGTTGGTTGAATTTATCGATTCGGAAGAACACTCTCAACTTCCTCGTCCAGTCCCCAAGTGAATTACTGCAATGGCCAGACTTTCATCAGTTTATTTAGGTTAACTGCTGGAATAAGCCTATCGAAGCCGGAATACATATTAGATAGTCATGAATGATGATCCATGTAGGGTTCACTAACTTGCCTTCCGAAGTTAATTTCTTCCAACATCATAGATATAATCATCTCATGCTTAAGATATTGACTCCATCCTACGATATTTAGGTTATTTGTGTATCACATCAATTATTGGATTTCGATTCTCTGTTTGGATGTATTATTTTTATAATCTAGCACCCCTTTCTTCCCGTGGGTGGTGGCTAATAATCTCATTTCATAAACAAACATTTACGTATATATTTTGAGTAACACATCATAAATAAGTAGCTGTGTGGTTTTGGTTGTAAGTAATTGTAAGAAAGGGGGAGGCACCTTCCTTCCCATGGGTGTCGTAAGTGAAGACTAAGGGTCTTCTAACTGAACTTTGAAGATCGCAATCGCTTCCGAAAGACGACGGGACAACCTTCTCGAAAAATACTAAATCAAAATAACCAGACCAATGACGAACAGCAGCGTCTATGGTACGAGGTGCCTGGTGCTACAAACACCAATACGCTTGCCAGGCGTGGCTGTTATTGCTGATCCTCCATATGCAAGAGACCTGCAATGGACTATTTGCAGTCTGTTAAGGATTGGCCCTGTGATTGTTTTGTGTGCCGTGTGTGAGACTAGTCCTTGCTCCTGAGCTTATCGCGTATGCATTGCTTGCTACATGGCTTAGCGTATCTGACTACTAGTGAGTCCTGATTTCACACACCTGAATCTCATACTGCCTATCCCCTTTCCTATAGTCTTTCGGTATTGTTTGGAAAATTAACGACGCACAAAAACAGAGGCACAAACTCTGTTTTTGTGTGTACACATGCGGCACTTTAATATCTACTAAATAAGCCTAACGAAGCCGGAATACATATTAGATAGTTTGCCTATACTCTCTAGGTCACTAATGACTAATGATACAAGTTAGTGAGCGTAGTAAATACTGGTATACTATCCGTTGCGATCTTGAAGTCTCGTACCCTAGATCCCCATGAGTTTTTCGAAACTTCAATAGACCTTCACAAATGCTAATAATCTAATTTCATAAAAAAACATATACATAAATGTTTTGAGTAACATTTCATAAATAAATAGCCAAGAATCTGACCCCTCCACCCCCCTCCCCCTTTCTTGCCGATGGTGTCTTAAGAGGCGACTAAGGGAAAAGCCTTGAAAATCGCTACGACCATTGACAGACGGCGGGGTGACAATCTCGAAAAATTGCAAAGAGAAAATTAAACAGAGCGATGACGTGCTGGAGCGTGCCAGGTGTCTGGTACTGCGTTCGCCGATCCGCCAGCCGAGCGTGACGATTATTACCAAATCCTCCTGATGGGAGTGGGCAATGTCCCGGAGTGGACTATTTACAGGCTGGTGAAGTAACACATAAGTAATTGGTTTCCTGATACTGATGGCATGACACTGTCATAGTAATATTTTTTTATAGGAAAGGCGGTACACGAGCAAAAGCTCGGACACACCAGAGGAGCTGCAGGTGTGTTGGCGGCCTATAAGGATTTTTGGCGATGGGTGGAAGGATGGAAGGCGAAATATAAGGGAGGGTGAGTGGGCCTCCGGTTACTTCACGCCGGTATTCTGCGAGGCTGTGGTACCAAATTGCTCGAGTCGGCCCATTCGAGCAGCAGCTAAAGCCGCCGCTTGGCTTTACCACGTGCACCACGTTTTCTTCTGTAGATATATTTACTTCCTTATATTACAATAATATTTATTATTATGATATATGAGAAAATTAGAAATTCAGAGCAATAACAAAAGCATATCACAATAAATAAAGGCATGACAATAATGAATAGCGTACACAAATAGATGTTCTATGCTCTGTATATGGTATTTTTGCTATTGCCAGACTGATAAACTTTTGGCAGGACATCAAATTGTAACTTTGTACTCCATTTCACATAGGTATTAAATCATTGAAACGTTTGTCAGTGTTCTAGGTAATTAGTGGTGTAAGTAATGTATTACACCATATTTATATCGCCAATCCCGAAGCGTTTTATAATAAGATTAAAACGATCTTTTTTTTTTTTTATTCGGTTGATGTGAAAAACTAGTTAACATACAACTGATGTTAAGCGGGGTTACAGCAGCCCATGGACATCCGCAAACAAGTTCAATCGTGTAGTAAATAACAATACACGGAGAATAACAATAATCACACTGCCGTTTGAGGACAGAAACAGGAAAGAGTTTGGTGCCAACCCAGACGACTCCTTGGCGGAGAAGGTGTCTATCACACAAGTCACACCTGCGCGCGACACACCACCCCGCTTGCGGCGCCCCAAAAACGTCATCATAGACGATGACGTCGCAATCACCCGAATTAATAACGCGTATGAGGCCACGCCCCCAACGCACACTGGCGCACGCACCCACACTAGCCATGTCCTACGGCTTACACGGCGAGCTGGACTTCGTCGTCATTACTCCATGACCCGCACGAGTTTTACTCAAGGCAGAGGTCGTTGCTAATGTCCTATCACATGGCAATCACACCTCCCTGTCGGTGCCCTCAGATCCCCAAGCCCCTCCTCTCATCTTGGAAGTTTTCTTTCGTTTTCACAGCGCTTCACAGCAGCAGCCAGGTCCGAGTCCGACATAACCCGTTGGGTGGCCTGCCGGCCAGCAACGGCTATGCTTAAAGCATTTTCTATCCATCACCAAAAAAAAAAAAGAAAACCACACAAGTATACCTACACAAACACAGAGTTTATAACGGAGATCTTTCGAAGCTGGAATGATTTGAATTCCGTTGATGTATGAAAATTACGATAGAAGTTAATAAATAACATGCTCTGCAAAGTACACTTAGAAAAATTCGTTTTCTTAACAACAATAAAGAATATCAATCAGCCGTATTTATGGCGCGGAACTAAAGCAGCCGGCTCTTTCAGTATAAACCGAATAAATTAGAATGAAAGCTAAATATTTAACTGACTTGTATACGACGGGCACCTCTTAAATGTATCGCATAAATTTGACCGAGTAAAAAGTCGTCAACTTTTAGACGAAAGACTTTGTGGATATAACTTAAAAATTTTATTTGATATTTAACAAGCAATAATGTTTATTATGGGCTAAGTATGTAGTGTGTCTGGATTTAATAAAAGGGAATGTAACAATTAAACATTTAATTCAATGTTTTTAATTGTTATAAATTACTTTTTGCGGTATTAGCCTAATTCTTCGTAATTAAGATATAGTTCTCTTTCAAGTTGGAATGCTTGCCAAAGGGTATTATAGCAAGTGTTACTTAACATATAACGTTTAAATGGATGTCACACAGCGGTTAGACTTTAAGGTTCTTGATGCAACCGAAACCTTGGTACACTTATAAGATGGTGTAATATAAAATGGCAGGTTACCCAAAGCGATTTCTTAGAGTAATGTTTGATCAACAGTGGCTAAGACTATTAATTTATATGCTTAATATGAAGCCTGCTGCATGCTGACGGAGTACAAGCACTGTCTGAGCATCTGTTCTGTTCTGATCTTATAGTAAAAATCGTCTAGAGAAATCTCAGAATACATTAAAATTCCTTGTAGTGGGATACGACTCCTCACAATAGACTTTCAATTGTATCAAAGTTATGACACATGAAGGGTTAGGATCAGCCAGACTTAAACAATCCGGACTGGTAACAGTTAGTAATCTAGGAGCTGATCACCAGTTTCATAACGTGTTAGATACAAAGATACAATTTTGTATATTGTTAATTTCACATTAGTAAAATAAGAAAATCATGACCTGGAGGGGTTTGATGTTGTTCAATATTACCCGCCACATTAATAAAAATTGTAAAAATAACATGCTTCTATGATTATAAGATTTTGTAGGTTCTCTGACAATTAGTGAAACGGTGCAATGGTACTTGCTAATATCCATGAGCCCATCAACACAATAAACGTAACTAGAAGTCTCAAATCTTCACCTGTTCAGAATAGAAGGGAAAACATCTTATCCATATGTTGCTCACCCTTCGTTCCCATTAAACGCAATAGTTACGGGTACAAAATTTATTGTTTTTCATCTTTGAAATCTTACCAGAGTCAAGTTGTATAAATCATGCGTTAATGCCGGCGCATTATACAAATTCAAATTTATAACCCGATAAAATTACAGAATGGCCGATGGGGTGTACCCCACCCCTTGCGAGAGGGTGCTATCATTACGGACAAACTAAATGCGGCTTTAATTCATTATTCGTACAGTTTCTGACGGCTTATTATAATTTTGAGATTCGCTGGCACCATATTTTTACGATAGCGTTGTGTGGAGTTATTATCTTCATAGAAGTCATTATTGTTACTTCTAGTCTAGTAACGACCTGTTGAAAATAATGTCCGTACCATAAAATATTTACTGTACTTTTAGAATACATTTTTGGTATTTAAATGTGGTCCACTAAGACGAAGTAAAACGTACATTACACACGTACACTCATGTCTACTTAATTGTTGTTGCTGGAATCGCTCCCGTGGCAGTGACAGTGTTTGAAAACCCTCCTGCGATCTCCTGCTTTTTTTATTATTATTATTGAATTTTATTTTTATTAACTTTATACTAACGAATATAATCAGCTTTTTTTAAAGATAATTATAGATACTGCAAATGCAAGTATATGGGTGCTATGCACCATGTACAGTAAGAGTTCATGTATATGTGTGTGTCTTGTGCGTGTCTGTCTGTATTCATGTGTATCTGTGCGTATGACCTTATGGCGTCGGATAGACGCCTGACTAAAAATACACGGTGATGCCAGAGGCGTCTGGTACTGCGATGTCCTACCTTCCTGCCACGTGGCAGTTACAGCAAGTCTTCATATTGACAGAGGCATATGCCCTTTTTTGGACTATTAAACATACTGTCGATGGAGAAGAATAAAAAGACCATTGCCTCTCTCAAGTTAGTGGGATTTATTGTACAGCAAATATCCTGAGATAAACACAAATATGAAACATTAACAAAGATTTTCAACGTCATTTTTACTTAATGATTTCTTGTATTTGCGCGAACACTTCATATTTGAAATGAAACTCTGTATTAAAATAAAAATTAAAAAAAAAATTAAACCTGAAGGTAGCCCGAGTCAACTATGACATCTGGACGTCTAACACCTCAGTCCCCCCGTGAACTGAGGTGTTAGACGTCCAGATACAGATAGAACTATGGCTGCTGTAAAGCAATCGAAACGTCGGGAATATATAAACATAATTAAACACGATAAAATCCGTAAATAATAGTTTCATTTCAAAATCATTAGGACTTATTCATCTATTCATTATTTTTAATTTTTATTAATCACACATCCAATTACCTGCGATTACGATGATAAAAAAAATCGATTCACAAAAACACCGAATTGCGAATTGCATTATAAATCCACAAAACAGTACGAGGTGATTATTATTAGGCGATATGATTTATTGGAAATTTCGAATGTAAAGCTCTTTTCTTTCCATTCACGTTTAATTGAATGATCAAAATCGGATGGCGTTAAAGGGAAGCGATTTGCGATTTGGCAGCTTTTGTCTCCTTTGCCGCTGAAACAATGGAATCCATCGATGACATCGTGCTATTCCCAACCCTGAATTAAAGCTCTATTTTTAATCTGTGCCTTTTCACTGTTTGTCTTTAGCGGAACGAAATGCTTTAGCTGAATGGGACTGGCAACCGTTGAAAATAATTGACAAAAAAAAATCTGTGGCATTGTTCTCATTCCCGTAATACTTATTGGGACATTTTTTTATGATATGAAGCATTATATTGCAAATAACATATACTATGGCCAATAATGTTATTAGTTACATTACAACATTATAATAAGTGATAGTAAGTGATTTCCGACGCCCACGAACATCTGCAACACCATAGGATCTGCAGGTGACTTGCCGGCCTTTAAGGATATTTTGAGGATGGTAAGGATGATGGAAAGGGGAGAAAGAGGGCCGGTTACTTCACTCACCGAACGTAAGGCAGAAGCACGATATGCCTCTACTTCACGTCGGCATTCTGCGAGGCCGCGGTACCGACCCGGTCGAGCCATCCTGTACAAGCAGCAGCACAAGTCACCGCTTGAGTCTTCCACATGAACTCGTCATAAGGTTAAAAGACTCATTTAAATACAGTCTAAACAATTGCCACTATATTTTTTTAAATAAAACGCTAAAAAATATTTTTCCGTTGTCCTCCTATCTCAATTCCACTGTCCCGACATCTGGGGTAATTGTTGACATCGTGTAGTGCAAATGGGGTCGAATACATTCAACATGCTTCCCACACGTCCGCGAGAATCATATTCACTGCGGTATTCATGCGTCCCACCATTTGCAAGCAGTCTGAACTGAACGTCATTACGTTCTAATTCACAACAGACCTTCGTTTCTTCCTAACATTACTTAACTCCAGACATTTTATACGTGCCAGCTGTGGACTGGGCATGTACCATTAAGTGGCAAGATGGCATTAGGGTTACTGCAGTGGTTCAGAAATCTAAGGAGTCCAGAGCCGAGGCACGAGTGGACTCTTTTGATGCCATAGTACGAAAAAGGATAGTTTCATTTATGTTCAGGGTTGAGACGTGTCAGAATTCCATAATACGAAGCCTGGCGGAAAGACGAAAGCTCACCACAGCGTCCAGACGTTGGGTTGGAATAACTTTTTTTTGTTACATATGAAACCGGTGGCCCAATCCCCCTCCTCATCCCCCTCATCCTCCCCTTCCTCATGCCTCTCCTCATCCCCCTCCGCATCCCCCTGCACATCCCTCTCCTCATCCCACACTCCTATCTCCCAAATACCCTTAAAAAGTCGGCAACGCACTTGCAGCACTTCTGGTGTTGCAGATGTACGTGGGCGACGGTAATCACTTACCATCAGATGAACCACTGGCTCGTTTGCCACCTTCCCCATAAAAAAAAAGAAACAAAACTTATTATTATTATTAACTTGGCAGGTGCTTTTCATTACAGCTCTAAATATTTTAGATCAAACTTAGTGATAATTATTATTCCGAAGACCACTTATATCAGACGACCACGGGATTTTTTTTTTGACCAATTTAAATCGACTTTTACCGTGCTCATGTGGTGATTGCGTCCAATGCTAAAAAACCAATATTATTCAAAAATGTCCAGTGTCGTTTTATGAAAAATAATTAATAAAAATCGTTATGTGCACCCTGCATATTTCGATATCCCATCAATCCGCATTAAGCTTACCTGAGCAAACTTCCCCCGTAACTTATAATTATAGTCGGCGTACATTGAATGAAATATAACAAATATATCCCAGAGCGTCGGTGACCGTACGCTCTGCCTTGGCGTACACGCTCAGTATACGACACCTTGATAAATCTATGCTGGTTTATTAAGTATACCGTACAGCAAATTATGATTAAAGTTTCCTAAACTGCCAGTTGCTACGTTATGCTACTATGGTACATTAACTGGACGGCCATGTGGTATGGGCGCAAGAATCTACAACCACCTTTCCTCCTGTGGGTATCGTAAGAGGCCTAAATTCATTCGTAATTCCTTTCCTTAAAAAGTCCCTAATTCTTAGTGATATATCCACAGGAAGAGCGCTTCCTCTAGCAAGAATCATGAATTAATATAAATTAAAATTAATTCTACATCCAAATTGATATTCTTAAGTCAGTATCTGTCCAAGGTGAATCGCTGCCTAGCTCCGGACCCTGTTGCTGTCTTGCCGGCGAGCTTTCAAAGCTTTCAGCGTAAATGCTTAAGATACTCGATACGTTCAAGTCGCTTAATTGTGAGTTGTACTCTTGCAAAAGTTAAAAAAACATTGCTACATTTATTGTATCTATTTATGTAACGTTTAATAAACTTTTATAAATAAGTGTGTGAACCATTCTTACAATTCTTCCTTCTTCTTTGGTTTCTTATCCTTGGATATATTTGCTTGCTTCCTCATTGTAACTGTCTTCATCTAGATACGATCATTCTAGAACCTTCATACGTTTCGGATTGGTTTCCATGGTAGAGTCTTCTGCTCTGGTCTAAATACGAAACGCAGTAGTGTTACCTATTATTTACTGCCTACAACTTAGATCTCCCGTAGACTAAACATTTACGGGTAGCATCTAACCTAGTTGCTTTCACGAGTTTCGCATTTATATCGACTAAATTAAAGTTACGTAGAACAGCGTTCATAGTATTCGTGATCTGTACAGTTCGCGGAGCTTAGATGTTACGTTGGCATCACTGACTGAAAATTGCCGACATGGGAACGATGTGAACCATCCTAATATCCGACATCTGTCTCTTTCAAATATTGAATAATTAAATTTCTAACGAAAGGGAATGAAAGCTTTTATATATTATTATGTGTGGTCCACATGAGGAGTTTTAATTTATATTTGGAATTCATGTAATGGTAACGAGTTTTATTAAAAATAATGACTTTAAAAGGTTTTTTAAACATAACAATGTTGTCCTAAACTTTATGGAGATGGAACGTTACAGCACAGATAAATCGTGGCAAAGACAGCATTAAAATTTTATAGCATTTTTTTTTGTTGTCTTCTCTTTGCTTAGTTTTAATTTTTTTCTTTTTTAAAATAAGCAATGTGTTGTACTTGTGTCGTTAATAAATGGTTTTTCTTTCTTTCTTTCTAATATGTATTTTTATAAAATCTGTCATGACATATGTGTCAGTTGTACTGACTGTCCGTTATAAAATAAATAAGAAGAATACCCACTTGAGGATACATGTCGGATGCGACATTGCTACATTTAATTTCACTTCGTATTCTACAGGCAATTTCTTAGTCATTTACTAAATATCAATTACATAAGTACAGTAATTTAGTCACAGAACATTTTTTTCGTTTTTTAGTTCGAGCCAAGCGGCGGCTTAAGGTGCTGCTCTTAAGGGCCGGCTAGACCGGGTTGGTACCGCGGCCTCGCAGAATACCGGCGTGAAGTAGAGGCATCTTGTGCTTCTGCGTTTCGGTCGGTGAGTGAGGTAACCGGAAGCTCACTCCCCTTCCTCATGCTCCTGCTCATCCTCCCTGCCATCTCCCAAATACCCTTAAAGGCTGGCAACGCACCCGCAGCACCTCTAGTGTTGCAGATGTACGTGGGCGACGATAATTACTTACCATTTGTACCGCATGCTCTTTTTATTTCGAGAATATGTGAAGCCTGCCAACCCGCACTGGAGCAGCGTGGCGGGCTCTTCCTGGCTTCAAAACCCTCGCCGTGGGCACTTAAAGGTTCCTACTCTACTTTACTTTCACGTTTCGAAGGCGATGAACCCTTTGTTATTCTCTCTATGTATTTGAAAATAGACTGTAGAGTGAGTCGACGACCGCGCTTGGCGCATCTGAAATCAGATGTATGAAGTCTGGTTTAAAATCACCGCCAGAGCCAATATTTGTACAGAACTAAAATTATTCGATTCCAACATATGGTTTTTGATGTGTCGCATCCCATATCCCCCTTACAGCATCTGATCATCACCTTCGATCTTATCGCATAATCTTTACATTGTATACGCGATAAAAAAAAAACAAGTGTGTGCCTCTGCGCTTCTGTGTACAATTGCAGCAGCATAATATCTCATGCGCAGTCTAATCATCTAACGTAGGTTCTAGGAACCTCTCGTGTTTCAGTTTGAAGACTATATATAATTACAGACAGTCAGGCATTCCGTCTTAATCCTCAGGGGCGACAACGCGTTTTTAATCTTCTTCCAATGAAATTGTTTGCCTAGATTCCATCAAGGTAGGTCTACCAATCAGCAGTGCGCCCGCTATTGTTTTCTGGTTTGTGCCAGTAAAATTACGGTGACGATGCATCTGTAACCTTCTTCGATTGAAGTAATTTGCATGCGTCCATGGGCTTCGGTAGCCACTTACCATCAGACGGACTATTAGCTCGCTTGTCACAATGATCCAATAAAAAAAAATACCGTCACCGGTTTGCGTACACGAGATTAAAATGAAAATAAATCTAAAGCCGAAGAATAATATACGCTTAACAAGCGTACAGTTCTGCAAATCCGAACAACAATGAAACGAACAAGCCGGAGGAGAGATGTTCCATATCTTTTGATGTTGATAGATTTATTGCCTCCTTGCCAGTATGATAAGACGTCTCTCAGTTACTGTACCGCTGATTTATTTAGATGCTGTTTAAGTTGAGGGGTGCAAACTATGAGGAGCATTTATTCTTAAGCGAATATTTTGTTTGTTATAATTGTGAAAATGCACATAAATTTGGTTGTGAGTTATGGTAGTTTCATTCAAATGTATAATTTAATTTATATTTGTTGAAAAAATGATAATTATATATCATATTGCAACTAAAGTAAAGTTGGTTTCTTTTACTTGTTTATAAAGATATGTTTAGAAAGCTATTAATGCGCACATATAATTACATATACAATCAATAAATATACAATTGCTGCCAAGGACGATATAATTCAAATAAATCCCTAAGCTTTTAATGCATAAAACGCATCACGCCTCTCATCAAGGAGGTATAGGCAGATATTACAAAATTACATTTAGCGCGACGCTTTCGACACCCTTGTCTGCACATTCACGCTTCGTCGACGGGTAGTCTTAATTCGGTCCTGCTTCAGTACATCATAACATAGAAGGCTTTGAAGGAGGCCTTTACCGCTATCGGCGGTACCTATATACTTACCATTTAGTTATTCTTCTGTAATTTTAACTGGGTAAGGATGCATAAATGTATTATTATTATTATTATTCAGTACATCATCCATTTCGTCGATATAAAAACCGTCTATACAGCGCATCCCTACAAATTCAGATACTCATTACTGCAGCGGAATTTCTCTTCGTCGCTCTTACCTCAATCCATTCTTTCCCCTGTGTTCAAACTGTGATGTCTGTCAACTGTCAATACAAAAGAAGGATCAAGTCCAATTCGTACAATTTAATATCGATAGTTAAATTTACAGCCGTGGTAGCCTAGTGGTCAGGGGCTCAGGGCTCACTTTAGTACCATAGAGCGCGAGTGACCTGGGTTCGATCCCCGGTGCCGGCACCACTAAAACTGTTAATAGCAATTTTTTAAGTGCTGTATTTACCACGTGCTCGGCGGTGAAGGAAAACATCGTGAGGAAACCTACATATCTGAGAAATAATAAAAAAATATATGTATTATTTCGAGGATATGTGAAGCCCCGCCAACCCGCAACGGAGCAGCGTGGTGGGCTATTCCCGGATCATACACCCTCTCACATATTTGATAAGGAGGTCATTGCCCACCCGTGGGCACTAATAGGCTGCTACTTTACTATACCTTAATTTAAGCCGGACCGGATCTGTTAAGATAGGGCGGGTTATACCTACTCATTTTTTCTTCAAATGCTAACACCATGTATACGTGATGCACCTTGCTGGATTACTGGGCGCCTCGTGATTGGCGGATTAAAGGTTACTCCTAATAGAAATCACCAGTCTGGATAATTAAGGTTTGGTATATTTTAAAAAGCTTTTCTGTCATTTGCTTAAGTCGACGTTCACAACACCGGATTGGTGGCAGGGGTGGCAATTTATCTAACACCGCTAACAAACCAAGGATATGTATCAAGTGAAATTGCTCGTCCTTTAGCCTATCCTTCCCATAGCAAAATAATTTGACGACTCGCCGAAATGTCATTTTACATAGCCCTGATTATTCGTCGCAATTTTCATTAATGCATTTCACTGCTTGTGACATTCTTAGAAATAATTTAAAAGTGGCAGATGGTGGAGCAGGCCAATGCGATTTACATAAAATGATCTCTCTAACAAGACAAAATTTCACACTCCAATTACGGAGGCGTGCACTCGGTCAGATTCTGCACGCAACACCACGCCAGTTTGGCCCGCATTAAAGTGTCCATTACAGCCCTACGTGACGGATACGTAACGATTTATAACTAACGAACATGTTTGTTAGTTGTTACTTTGTACTATAATATTCATAATTATATACCATGTAATTATGAGTACGTAGTAAAGCCAGGCGGCGGCTTTTGCTGCTGCTCGAATGGGCCGTCTCGTATGGGGTAGTACCAGGGCCGCAGAAAGCTGGCTAGAAATTGATCTTGTGGTTCTACTTTTCGTTCGCTGAATGTGGTAACCGGAGGCCCACTCCCCTCTTCCTCGCCCCGTAGTAATTTAGTGGGCCCGTAGAAAACTCACTCAATGCATAGGCGTCGCACATATTGAATTAATTACAGACACTTATTTCTAATGGCAAAAATCGTTGCTAACTGTTTCGAACGAAACTTAAGCCTAACATAGAATAAGCATAACAGAAATTTAAACCGAACATAATTTCACACATTACGCTCTTAAATAACATTCGGCACATAATACGTTGATTAAACTTAATATGAACGTAGTTATGTTCATATCTATGAGTTTAATAACATATGAAATTTTGGAGGAGAGAATGGACTTTAACTTTCCTAGTTAGGAACTACAATCAAAATAAAACATGGAAGTACACAAAAAGAACATTCATAAGTATTTATAAGTAAAAACTTAATGTCAATAATTTTCAGTTTGTAATTTTAAATAACACAATCGTTAACGACTTTTCCGTGTCGCGAAAGTGTAAAAAGATTTTCACAATATTGTGCAGCGCTAATCCCGCGTGAAGGAAACGATAAATCACGCCATTAAGCCGAAAAAACGTCATGCGAGCGACGCACAGCACTGGTGTGTATGTGGCTTAAAGAAAGAAAAATGTCACTTCAGTTGTTTTTAATGAAAAAAAAACGCATGTGAGGAAGTTAGTCATAATAGTATAAGCGTGAATTGAATATTCTATTACAGTGCTGCAAGTGTAGGCGCCTAAAATAACTCACTAGACTTTACCTTCTCATAAGATCCAGAGACAGGATCTGAGACACGGGACACAAATTAACACATCATCATCATCATCATTTCAGCCTATCACAAGTCCACTGCTGAACATAGGGCTCCCCCAAAGATTGCCACGAAGCTCGGTCCTGAGCCACCTGCATCCATCGACTTCCCGCAACACTGCGCAGGTCGTCACTCCATCATGAGGGGGGTCGTCCTACACTGCGTTTACCTGTACGTGGCTGCCACTCGACTACCTTTTTTCCCCAACGGTTGTCAGTTCTGCGAGCTATGTGCCCGGCCCATTGCCACTTCAGCTTGCTGATCCTTACGTCTATGTCGGCTATCCTAAATTAACACAATTGAACTATAATTTGTGTATCGAAAAGCAATTAGTTCCTGCTGGAATTCGAACCCAAAAGTTTAAAAACGTTAACCACTAAACTGCGTGGTTCCCTATCTAACAATAGACTTACGAATGCCATACGGCATGTAAAATGAATAAAAAGTTTTTTTTTTAAACCTTTAGATACTGCTATTCGGAATTAAAAACAAAAAACAAAATAAGTTGCCATCGCGACCAATAACACGAACCTTAAAAAAAAATCCCCACTAACAAATCAAACTCTGTCCGTATGTCAGAGTACTTTCTCCCCGGCGACGCCCCAATCCATCTGCGCTCGTCGCAAATCAACAAGACGCATGCTTTCCGGTCCGGGTTCAAATCCGCCGCTAATGGTGCCGTCCGATTTATTAACTGCGCAACACAAACACGTTAATGTTGTTAGGGAAAATGGGTGAACAGAGCACTGTTTTTTTTTATTTCATTTGCCATTACTTTTGTGAGAAACGCTTGAACATTCGGATTGATTCGGAGAGTAAGCTAATTTTCTAGGGAATATTTTCTCTGCATGTTATCTATAAATACGCGTTAATCTCAGGCACTACAAATACCATATGCGTTCGATAGCCTATTTATTGTGGATGGTTATAGGCTATGTAACATAACGCCACGTCTCATAGGAGCCGTGCAGTATCCGTAATTCTTTATCATGTATTTTGTGTATGAAACGTTTAAATAATTCAAGATAAGTGAAAACTACAAACCAGTGTTATTTTTATGATAAGGGAAGATACGGGGAGTGTTTTTTTTTAATACTAGCAATGCTATTTATTAAGTAACATTACTAATGTTCCTGTTAACCCTCCAGCTAAGCATTACAACTTGTATCTGGAGCGGTTCACAATTCAATGGCGGGCTCGAACTAAATAAAACTACAACGTCATGTTTAACGTAGTTAACGTAGTCTGCATCCTAACCCATTTGGCTATTGGCGCTTAAGTATACCATCTCTCTCTCTCGGAATGCCAACCACACCTGCACGTGGTGCAAGCCAACAACCGAGGCTCTGGCATACCATCTGGATTTGTCGAACCCATACACTGGTGATGGGGAACAGCATAACTAGTGCGAGCTTACCGGCAACGTGCTCACCGATCCGCCTGCCCAGCCCATACCATCCTGTGTGCTCTGGTGCTCCTATGTCCAGCAGTGGACTAAACTAGGCTGACGTAGTAGTAATGCTACGCTGCTACATAATAGAAGCAACAAGCATGTGACGGCTTGACCAAGAAAAGATCACACTTCCCCAGAATACTAGAAATAGCAGTATAATGCTGCTGTGTGAATGACTGAACCGTGGTCCGAGTTCCCATCGGCACGACACGTGGTAACCTGGACGACAAACAGAGACAATTACTTTAATTGGCGCGATTAAATATAGATGGCGTTAGTGAACAGGTTGCTCATTTTCTGTATGATGATGTCTATCTTCTGCGAGCTTAGCGAACAACTTCGACGTGTAGATTCTGATGTCATCCTGTGCACACGCATAACTAAAATTCACTTTCATTATATTCAAATAGGTTCTTTTACATTGCTTCTGTAACCAGGTCGCGGTAACAATTGCGCGACTAACACCATTACTATAAAAATAGATTATGCGCAACACAGAAGCTTAAACTATAACTTCTATATAACGGGCCATAATTTTAAAGATCAAAGCACGAGGACCGCTGGGGCCCTACTTACGCAACCCGTAAAGGCTGCCGCTCCTCACGCGCTTATCCCGTCAAAATGGCGGCGCCTCTGCCCGCGCTTTACGAACTCCCGCGCATTTACTAAGTGTTATTTGTTCAGCGATTTGTTGTCTCAATGCGACGTCGAAAAAGCTGTTATCATAACGTTGCACGACGGCTGTTCAGATACATGTTTAGTTTTACGTACGTTTTGAAACAATTACAATAATCAACGATAACTTTCCTTCGCCGGTTTCTTCTCCGTCAGAGGAACGAAACGGTGGTAGATTTAAAAAGAAACTGACATTCGTCGAGTGAAATGTACGTTTCTAATTTTGAATAAATTATTCGGTTTGATTTGATATTCTACTTTTAGCGATTATACTGATGTAGCAGATTTTAGTGCGAACTACACCACAGTATATTGAGTTCTTGCAGTGATATGCTGGGCTTTGGATTTAATTTGTAAACCATATAGCGACGCCATTGTGTAATTAAGATATGATCACATCTATGGGGGTATAAAGTAAATGGTACGTGACACAGGAGTAGGAGATTAATAAAAAAATGACTGTTGACAAGTGACAAGACAAATTTATGTTCCGTGTCTAGTCTACTATAAATATTACTCTAATTTTACCTGCAAAACGTCCATTACTTTCACATTACCCGCTTTTAATATCCAAACGGTGCAGACGGCAAATTAGATTAAAAATGTACGTTTTCCAACTTTTTATCAACGATGGACTAAATAAATTTCATTTCTCCTTCAAGCGGGAAATTATTTGATTCAACCCCTCCTATACAATGATCTGGAGTGTATTTTTTTTTGTTTCGCTCCTCAGTTCCTTTTTCTTGGAGACTGTTTAAGAATAAAGGCTATAAATTTTGGAGTGTTGTTGCTAGATGTACATGTGTTGCGTTATTTACTGTTATTTTTCTCTTTAACGTACTTCTCTATTACCAAGTAATGAAACGAACGGAATTCGTTTGATTTCGCTCTTGGCCGTGTTTAATACGATTATTATTTTTTACGGAATTAGGATTTTTTTTTTCAAATGTCATTTACGTGGTCAGGGTGGTCACTTTAGTATCATAGAGCGTGAGGAAACCTGCAAGTCTGAGAAATAATAAAAATAATTTCCTGCATATCTAAAGTCCGCCAAACCGCACTGGAGCAGCCTGGCGGGCCCTTCCCGGCGCCGTCTCAGACAATAGAAGAGTTCTTTGCCCAGCAGTGGGCACTTACATGCTGCCTTTTATGTGATATTCGTTTAAAACGTTTCTAAGATATCGTATACATTGAGCGAATCATATTTTTAAGTGGGTGTAAAGGAGTTTTCCCTACCTCATTTTTCTTAAAATATTAACCTCACCTGTCAGCATTGCACCCTGCCAAGGCTCTGGCGAGTGACTGATGACCCAAATACGTCGAACCCAAGTGCCTCAGAGATTTCGATTGACGAGTGCTATGGTACCGCTCATCAATGCATGGTGAGTATGGGAAAATCTACTAAGCATGGTCTACCAGCTTATGCCCTTAACGAAATAACCTTTAGACCTTGTATATTCAGCAGTGGATTTATATAGGATGATAAAGAAGAAAATACAGAATATTTAGTATTAAAACAAAAAACTCGTGTTAGTTAACAGACAGGTCATACAATTACAATAATATAAACTCACGCATGTTATCCCTGACGGCGTAGACAGAGGTGTTAACACATTTAAATGTACAGCAGACATAGTTATTACTAGCAGTGCCCCGGGGTTTAAGCCGCGTAAAATCTGGATATTACATGCAAGTTTCATGAACATGATGAGCACACGACCAAGGTTCATAGTCACTGCTCTGCTTCCACAGGTCGTAGCAAACTAATCTAATCAAATCTAATGCAAAAATATTTTTCAAATCGGACCATCGTATTCCGATAGAGATGATATGGTGTTAGATCCTCTCTCTGCCCAGGAGTCGTCTGGTTAGGTGTCACACTCTAACCCATTTCTGTGGACAATCAGCAGTGCAACCACTGCTGTGTTCCAGTTGTAAGGTACAGGGCGTTCAATCTCAGTCCTCAGGGGTGACAACGAACGACGACAAAATTTCTAACCATCACCACAACTTGTATAGTACATGAGAACTTGTATATCACTCAGTTTATTGCATAACGATTCAGTTTCGTATTTATTTATTTATTTGTTTATTTGTTCGTTTTCTGCCACGCACTTCGTCTTTGTGGTATCAGCTGTCGCCAGCAGTATTTCCGAACAGTTACGACTTAGGGACTTTCAAGAAAAGAGCTTATTCCTTCCTTAAAGGCCGGCAGCGCATCTGTAGCTCCTCTGGTGTTGTGGATGTTCGTGGGCGTCGGTGATCACTTACCATCGGGTGAGCCGCACGCTCGTTTGCCCCCTTCTTCTATAAAAAAAAAAAAAAACTTTATTTGAATACCTTTAAATAAAAGTATTACAAAGGGCGTACTTAATGCCTCTTGGCATTCTCTGCCATTCAACCCGGGGCATTGACAGATTTTGTAATGTGCCAAAGATTAAATTTGTTAAAGAAAAAGTTCGAAAAACATGAATAACTTACACTTACAATTAGATACATACAGACGGAATAAATTATAGTATTTCCATGTATAGTCTATGTAATGTCGATTCTAAAAATGTTGTGTATGTTGCTTCCTCTATTTAATTGTCATCCCAAGCTATATTAAATTTCAATGGTTTTCTTTGTTTATTATAAAAAATAGCTTAATTGAATTTTTTTCATAATTTACTTGCAATTTTTTTTTCCCCTATGTGTCGTATGATTTCTTTCAATGATGTATTTATTTCGTTTACACAATAATATTGATCATACTTTATTAAAACTGTACAGTCGTCAACAAATCAGTAATGCTGCTCCCCATCATTAGTCTATGGGATTTGGGTTCGACAAACTCCGATTGGTCCCAAAATTCGATCGTCAGAGCCTCGTTAATCAGCAGGGTGCACTGATTGCAGGTTAAACCGCAGTTGTTAGGAGGAAGTGTTGGTATATTCCGCCTTACAGCCTTAATCCTCATTCTAAATTCAGAAACGACCTCATTATACATATAGAAATAAAACACACATAAAAGACAACACGAGCTAATCCCGCCGGCATCATATCGACAGACCTTACCTTAGTTGGGGAAAAAGAAAAAAAAACCCTTACCCCACTCTCATATTCGTCAATCGCCATTTCATAAATATGCACGGCAGTTCTGAAAACGCGCCCCCTGATTAGACCTAAATAATAAATTCAATTTGCCCGGGCGGCTATCAAATATTTTCTCTGTGATAACGTTTCTATATTTGGATGGGTGGATCTTGGAAATAATGGTGTTATTTAGGGTCTTGCAATATGCTAAGATAGTAGGCTGGCAGCATTAACAAGTCAGGAGATGGTTGCGCTCGGGTGCGGCGGAGGAAGTCTGTAGAGTCGAATATAACTAAAAATATTTTTAAACTTTATTTAGTTTTAGTGAAAAATTAATTTGGGGGTTTTATTCGGTTTATTGTTTTATCAACAACCTTAAGACACTCCACTGTTGAATTATCTTTATCGTAATCGATACGCTTACCAGATGAGTAACATTTTGTTTTTTTATAGGATTGGACGAGATGAACGAGATAACAGTTCATCTGATGTTAAGCGGCTACTGATAGACAGACAAAAGACACCTGCAATCAACATCAATTTAAAAAAAGCTTTATCACAATCTAGGACTACAATAGATTGTCACACAGCCCATAATTATACTGGAAGTCTATACCTTTCAAATCCGGCACACATTAGTAGTGGTATTGCTCATTGGCAGCAGAAATTAGTAAAAGAGTGTAGGGTACCCCCCTACTACCTATACCAAGTAGGAGTTAGTCTTTAGTCGCCGCTGCCCATCACCAGTTTTCGCATATTTCAAAGGATTATTCAGATTATTTAGTAAGTCAAGAGATTTTTCAAGTTTTTATTTACGTTAACATTTTCTCAAACTGAAGGATGAAATTGGAAATTCTCCTAAACTGCAAAAAAAATCTTCAATCCACGAAATCTGAATCCGAAACTGGAGACACGTATACAACACTGTACATAAAAGAAATTCGGCGTTGCCGGCCTATAAAGAAATTCGGGGGATGGGCGAGGGAGAGGAGAGGGATGGAGAGGGGGAGGGCCCTCCGGTTTCCTCACTCACCGAGCGAAACGCAGAAGCACAAGATGCATCTACTTCGCGCCGGTATTCTGCGTGGCCGTGGTACCGACCCGGTCGAGCCGGGCCCGTTCGAGCAGCAGCAAAAGCCGCCGCTTGGCTCTACCACGCTTTCCATGTAGAGTTCCCTTCGTACCGATGAGTTTTCGCAACTCATATACGATTCGAATATAGTTGACGTGAACACAACGTCTTTCACGATGCCATGAAGTTAGTAAAAAGTTCGACCCCGAATTGGCCTTTTTTTTCAGGCCATTGTATGCAAATCTTGTCTCTATTTTTCTTATGAATCAAAATAATTACAAACAAAAACAACTCAAAGACAAAAAATTAAAGTTACAGCCTGTAAGGCAAAGGCCTCCTTCTCAAATACTAGTATCAGAGAGGCTTTAGGAGCCGGGAAGGGCCCGCCCCGATGCTCCAATGCGGGTCTTCGAGCTTCACATATTCTCGAAATAATATTTTTATTATATCTCAGACATGCAGGTTTCCTCACGATGTTTTCCTTCACCGTTGAGCACGTGGTAAATACACCACTTAAAATTGTTAATAACAATTTCAGATTGTAAACACCTCAAACTTGTACCAAAATGGTTTACGTTAAGTACTAAAAATATTTTATTATTTTCAAAACTTGTAGGTACAATGGCGCATCCATATCTTTTGTGGAACAATTTTTACGACATCGCTCAGGCCCCGCCGCTGCGCTAGTGGCCTCTTACAATTTTCGCCCGGGCCTTCTGGCGCGCTGTTAAAAACACAATGAATAATTATTGGGGCTTGTTTCTCACTGTTTTCCTTTTTTTTATAAACGCGATTTAAAAAATAAGACACCATGATAGCGTATTAATTTGTTCCATTCGTTTAGTCGATAACTACATTGTCACCAACAGTCTGCTTAAGTCCACGTCTGGGCAGGCCTTTCGGTTCTCCGCTTTCTAGCGGCATGCGCAAGTTCTGCCCATACTCATCACGGATGCTACTCCTCGTCTCTAACTTGCGGGGTTAAGGTTTAGCATTTTGAGATATGTAGAGTCACACGCGATTGATGGTTCAGGTACGAAGACAGTATTCGTGTGGCAGTGGCATATATATTGCAAGTCTCTGTAAAACGTAACCACGACATCCTTAGTCTCATTTAGCACGAGCGGTACGCCACCAGGCTTGTCCGCATTTCCCTCACGAAGTACTAACTGCGTGCGAGGTGCGTTTTTCATTGTGGCGAAACGGTTTTACAGCGTGAGAGAAGTTTTTTCCCAGATATATGTAAAAAAAGAAGATATGACTGAGATTATCCATTGATTAATTAAGTCGAAGTCGATGTTGAATTCGTGTTAAACGAAGTAATTCGTCAAAGCGATAAGTCATAAACTGAAAATGTTCAAGTTGGATTTTTAGTAATAGGATTATTTTATAACCTATTAGGCACAATTCATATTACCCACAGCGCTCGCCAGGGTACGTACCAATCAACGGGGTGTTCAAGCCGTGGGACTGCAACATAAATCGCTTATTATATTTTTAATTCGCGGGCCCGGGTTCAACACCAATACATCAGGGTGATTTACTGCGGGATCGCTGCGAAACTTGTGGATTTATCGTCGCGCCATTAGAGACGCTCGGTCTTCGTGACGGGACATCCTGAGTTGCCCCAATTGATTTTAATTTAAAAAAAAAAACGATTTCCCGTTTGGAAACTAATGAACCGAAGGATACAACAAACAGTACTAATAATTTGTTACACTCGTTAAATAATAATTAAACAATAAATTTTTTTTCATAACTTTTCAATTTGACAATTCGTTTGGAGCAATATCAAAACTTCTAGCACTAAACAAGGAATTTTAGCAGCCTCTAAATCTCTTACTGTTGGTCAAAGGTCGAGAAGATGTTGAGAAGAAGAGACCGCAACGCTGCGCCTTTGTGGGTTGGCAGGCTTCTCATATTCTCAAAGTATTTTTGCTCTTTCAATGGCATGCGTGTTACATTACAATATTCACGGTCGATCACGTGATAAATTCAACACTTAATATCACACAACTAACAGTTTTAGCATTCGTACCTAGGTCAAGAGCGTACTACGAACGCCCTGACACCTAAACTTCCACGGCTCCTAATATAAGTGTCGTATATCGAAAATTAAATGCGAATTCTCAAGTTGCAGTCAAACCGCTGAAAAGGGCGCAACAGGAAACGATTGCAATCAATCAATAGAACGCCGCGCGCTAGACAAAATAAAACATACAGGAAATAAAAAACAAAAAAAAAAAAAACCTGTGTAACTGCACAAAATTCGCAAAAAGAATTACAGGCAATAACATGCAGCAGTGTTAGCATTGCCAGTGACATAAATCGTAATGCCGAAGAAATCTCGCTCTTACGACTGCATTATAAAGATCTTATTAAGCGGCAGGGGTAAGTTTGGCAGTGATTTAGTCCCTATCGGCCGTCAACCTGATTAATGTTGCTAGTAAATCAGCGGATTACGACAATGCGAGAAATGACGAGTCGCGACCGGATCGCAGGCGATATTCTTGTTACGTTCAAACGACGACAGGAAGCGGGGAATGCGTTACATCCATACAAAACTTTATAAGCGCTATCTACGTATATTTTGGTCACTTAAGAGAAGACAGATGATAATAAAAAAAAATATCTTTATAGATTAAAGATCAAAGTGACGTATTATGCGCGATGTCTTAACAGATTAGCAGACTAGAAACAGTCAACTGCACGACATAAGCTTGTCCCATAAGGAGGATCTGCCACAGTAACCACCCTCGGCAAGCCTATTTCCGATCGCAGTACCAGACACTTAGCTGCTGCTACCCGTCTTCGGTAGCCATGGCCTTTAGTCGTCTCTTACGACACCCATACTGCGTCCGCTAATATTGGTGATTATAAAACTTCCTTAACTGGAAGAGGCATTTGTACAGCGCGAGTCATTTTTGACTGCTAATGAGTTCATGATGATGCCATTGAAAGTTTCAAGCTTAGCCTTTTTCTAATTTTAAGAAAACAATGACTCTTTATAGCAAACTTTCGATTCAATTCACTGATATTTAACAGTGCTGTGTATATAAAGAGTCTTTCGTAAATAAATATGTAATACTTAAATTAGGTATGATTTACTCATTATTAGGATTTGTTGGTGATTTTTAAATAATAACTGTTATGATTGATATGATTAATAGAAACTAGAATATATATTTTTTTTTTAATTATCGTTTTGGGTTACAGTTTCAAAAATGAAGGTAATCCCGCTTGTCGTACTTCACTTGGACCGTAGTCTGTCTCGTATCGAATTATTGAGTAAACACGCAGCGTAATCGCGCGATCGTTTCGTCCGGAATGCGACTGCAAGGGTACCGAGGAAATATTACCCGGAGCATTTCTAATATTGAGCGTCGTTGGCCAATAATATTATAAAAGGAAAAAAATAATAACTTTCTAAGCCTATTTACACATAACATATTTTATACGTTTCACTATTACAAATTGATGGGATTAAGTTTAGCTGTCGCGTATAATCATTTGTTAACAGCCGTCACTGCAGTTTCTTACAGCTGGATTAATTTTAAACGCTTTGAGAAATTGTTACGTATTACCGACTTGGCCTTAAAAAAAGGCATAATGTTTTTATTTTTTTCTTCACAATTTGTAAACAATTGTTTAATCTAACACTTTACAATTTGTACGGAAAAAAGTGAGTTATTCGTAGAAATCAGAATTAAGGATCATTATCCAAATATGCGTCCTGCTTACTGATTTGCTTCCTTACTTTGCCTTTACCACCTGACAAGTATGATATATATTGCATAACTATTGGAAAAACTTATAAATGCTAAACTGAGGATGATAATAATAAGTTCTTGACATAGACCACTCCGAGGTTTGGAAGGATATCATAGAAGGATTAGTAACAGGTAAATACTCCGGCTCGATGTTAAAGAACGAAACGCAGAAGCACAGGATGCCTCTGCCTCACGCCGGTATTCTGCGAGGCTGTAGTACCAGCGCAGCAAGTTCCGCCTCCTGGCTCTGCCAGCAGATATTGTTGAATTTTGAGGATATTTTGAACCCTGGGGGAAGTACATAAGCTACTTCTACCCATTAAAACCCCGGGAATGTTCTCCACATGGACACCAGTCGCGGGCGGCAGCTAGAATAATCATAAAACACTACCAAATTAGGGTGACAGGATAACCCCTCAAATTGTAAAATGCACATCCACGTCAGTAAACAATTTAGAGTTTATGTCGGAAAAACAGCTTAATTTGCTAAAACAAGATTAGATACAATAATGAAATGGTATGTGTTATCTAGCACAACAAGGGTAAAGGGAGTTATGAGGATGAGGAGGGAGGAGGCTCTCCGGATACCTTAATCACTGAACGAAACGCAGAAGCTCATGATGCATGTACTTCAGGCCAGTATTCTACGAGACCGTGGTACCAATCCGGTCGAGCCGGCCCATTCGAGCAGCAGCAAAAGCCGCCCCTTGGCTCTACCACGTGTTATAACTCTTTCCTTGCTTAGCAGAGACTGTATCGATAACACCCTCTTATCAATCACTACCTCCAATCAGCAGTACAGCCACTAAGTATAATTGCAGTCTGCAAGGCACTCAATCGTAGCCCATAAGGGAGACGATGCATCTGTCGGCGGCCCATGGACCGCCATGGGCCGCATAAGCCACTTACCATCAGGTGTACTGTAAGATCGTTTACAATTCTATAAATAAAATTGTCAAATAACATAACATTCAGTAATTTTCGAAATATATTTCCGAGTAAACACAGTTTGATATATTTAAAACTAAATAAAAAAAAAGAACGTCATCGCATGCTCGACCCGTCGCGAACACGTCCGCGAGCTTGTGCTTCGAACGTCACGGCGGTAATGACAAATTGATTTATGTAGTCGGGGGGGGAAAGGAGTTGGGAACTTCGCGTTTAGACGGACCGTTCACGCGCCATGCGACAATTGTAAGGATGCAGTATTTCAGAATGCAGTTGCGTGCGGTGTTTCCGAATACTTTTTATTTTAGAAAAAATTCTTACACGGTAGCAAGTTAGCATTATTCACGTGACACAGACAACTGTCTCATTTTTCTGTAGACCCTTCATCTAATAGTGTCATAGAGCGTGAGTAACCTGGGTTCGATTCCCGGTGCCGGCACCGCCAAAATTGTTAATAACAATTGTAAGTGCTGTATTATATTATTATATATAATAACATTGTGAGGAAACCTGCATGTCTGAGAAATAATAATTATTATTTCGAGGATATGTGAAGACAGCCAACCCGCACTGTAGCAGCGTGGCGGGCCCTTCCCGGCTCCTAAACCCTCTCTGATACTGGTATTTGAGAAGGAGGCCTTTTAATATTCAAAGCGAACAAATAAAATATTTCTTCGGAAAACCTTTTAAAGAATCTTCTTGAAATCACGAACTATAGTAATCCCCATTGGTTCTATAGATATTTATATAGGATTATAATTGTGAAGTGCACACGTACCTATGCATGTATGTGTATGTCATGTAAATCAGTAGATCCTAAACCATGTACATTATCTGTAAAGCATTTCGTACATGGTTAGTAAGAATTTTTTACATTGTAAATTCCGTGCGGCTGCCGATATTAAAGATTTTCGCCAGCCTCAGATAGGGGTGTCGAACAATTTTGTACATTGCATATTCCATTTAGCTGTTTTAAAATTAAAGAAAATTGCCAACCCTGTCTGAGCAGGGGTGTCGTCATGACGTCCCAAATGACATTTGGGAAAAATACTTGACATCTTTCCGTAATGTGTTCATTGTCAGATCAGATGTGTGAATTAGGATTGACGACCTGTGACGTTTTTATGATAATGATTTTGTCAAGAGTGAGTATTCAGCTTTTTATTGCCACCTCTGCTGTTCTATCGTAAAAACGATAATACATATAATGCTTCAAACTTTCTTTTTTTTTAGTTTTTACACAGTACAAAAAAACAATTGTTTTTTTTTCAGATTAACATTGTTATTATACTTTAAGAAACTGAATTACATCTTTTTCTTTTCCATATTTTGTTTTGTTACGTGGTAGAGTCAAACGGCGGCTGCCTGGCAGAATACCGGCGTGAAGGAGAGGCATACAAGATGCTTCTGCGTTTCGTTTGGTTCGGCGAGTGGGTTAACCGGAGGTACGTTCGTTTCTCCCCCTCCCCTTCGTCCCGCTCTTTTGGTGTTGCTGATGTACGTGGTTGACGGTAATAACTTACCATCAGGCGTTAGCCGTATATATAAAAAAACTTTTGGACATGTTGTGACATGGACATACACTTAATATATTTTAGTATGTTCCTTATTTTATATATATGATTAGTGTACTGATATCTGGTTGTTCTAAATTAATAAATAATATACGTATTTCACCTTCAGCGGTCTTGAAAATCTCATGACAACCATGCCAAATGAAACTTCATTACCTTTGTCTACCTTTGTGGTTGACATTTACTGTTTGTGTACAGGGACATACATAATGACACTTTAATTGACAACTGTAATAATAATAATAAAACGAATCATTAATCGATATGCAAGAAACGGCAATAAAGATTACCGCCTCTCAGGCATACTTTTTTCACATGTAAGCAATTGACACCTTAAAGTTTTATGAGCAAAAAACCCATAAAGGCCATAGACATTAAACCGGAGGATTTAGGGTGTGCGCACCAATCGTGTGACATTTGGTTTATGATCCGGTCCCGTGAGGGCCAAATCACCAATACTGGACGTTTGTTACTCGTAAAATAGATAAATAATGTACCCGCGGGTCGTTTTTGAATCTAAAAAAAAACTGATACGTTATTATTTTATTATGTTACTATCGACCCACATGGCTCCTCGTGGAGTTGCTGTAGAACTTTAATCAACTCAATTCAAAACTCGTACCGGGATCGAAGCTGATCTCCTGTTAAACATTTTTAAAGGCGTTCGTTTCTTCTCATTTAACCCGTAACGTGATTTTACTTGTGGTGGAGGCAAGCGACGGCTTCTGCCGTTGCTCGTATGGGCCGGCTCGTCCGGAGTAGTACCGCGGACTCGCAGAATACCTGGTGCTTCTGGTGTTAGGTATCCGGAGGCCCATTCGCCTCTCCCCCAACCCTCATTCCCTGTCATCCCTCGTATCCTCCAAATATCCTTAAAGCCTAGTGAACCGTACACGCTTGGAGCGGAGATCAACTTCCAAGTTTTACACAAATGTCGAAGGTTAGTTAAGAATATCAGTTGTGGTAACTGTCGGTAACTTTACAAACGCATAAACGTTAAACGCATTGTGGTTTTCTTTTTTGAGTAGTTTTTAAAAATTATGATAACATTATACTACCTTTTTCAATTATAACAGCATGCGTAGCATGAACAATGTTGCCATCGGAATGAGCTAAAAAACGAAATCTAAATGTTTTTTTCCCTAGGTATCGATACAGAACAAGGATATTATTAAACAGTACTTCCCCTATTTTTATTCGATATTAATAACCTCTTCGTGATATCATACTTGATGTTGTTGGTACGCAACTGCATCACTTATTGAAGTATAAAGCTCAACCACAATTTTCCTGATACGTGCGTCGGTTCACGTCGGGAATATTCTTATCTAGCGTAACGCAACATATTATATTAAGTACTACGTCATAAACTGGCCGAAATTAAATAGGACCTATGCCCGAAAACAATGCCCTGATCAGGCGTTAGAGACAAACGATATCATTCCTTACGGCTATACAGTTACAGTCCAGTTTCATGTGTTTTTGTAAATCATGCAACTACACGGTGTGGATAAGTTTTTTCAATTATAAAAGACTTAATTTATTTCAACGCCTCTTAGCGAATTTCGACTCTGTCATCGGACATTTCGGTCGTGATTCGCACGGTCAGCTACACCGGCATATGACATTGCAGTAGCGAAAAGGTTATCCACGAAAATGTTAATATAATAGTTGCTTCAGTGCCACGGGTTTTGTTGGCGTGAAGGCATAAATCAATTTTATAGCCCCATCTAAATCAAACGCGTTTTAATGGGCGGCCCCGTCATATCATAGCGGAGTATGATAATTTACGGTTACTATGTGACGAATGTAGAAATAAAGGTCCCTCCCCCGCACTCCCCCCTCCCCCCCTCCTTCCCCCCACCGTGGTAGGGATTAGTTTTATGCCCTAAACCGGCGTCGTAAATATGTCACCCGTATCTTACGGGGAGAGCGCGTCACAGGAGATAATTTTCGGATTTACGAAGTGTTGGAACGGCGGTGATACCACTGAGTTTTTCGTGGGTGTCATTGTCATTGTTTATTTTGATAGCGTCGGACCTTGAGCGATTTACGACGCATGCTTTTGATGGCGCATCCTGATGCGTTAATCTGAAACCCGATTCCGTGATATTGTAACTTTAAAAGTCTAAATCACTTACTCTACTTAACAATCTTTCCTAAGATACAGTGTTCATCAGTACACAAGAATGTTACAGAGAGAAAGAACAAACCGGGACATAACTCTACCTTGTCAAACTTGAGTCTTTTAACAGACGCACTAGCATTGAAAATGGAATTGATTTTATTGTAATTATTGGTATAAGCCAATGGTGATGAAGCCCTAGACGTTAGAGCAGTAGCTGAGTAAAAGCCTGATATTCACGCTTCTCTTAAATATCGTCACAGGAAACACCTTGGCAAACAAATTATTTCAGACTGTACTCGTGAGATGGACGAAAGAAGTACTATGTGACAAAACATGTGGGTTGTATTAACTAGAAAGGGATGGAAATCCAGATGTCCAATCATGGAAAGTGGAAGGTGTAATTTTTGCTCAATTAGTTTGTATAATCATTTCTTTTCTTGATCGCGCAAGCTTTCATAAAAAAATTGTAATTTTAAATTTCTTTCGCGTGTTTCGTCCAGAATCCGACAACGCACTTGCAGCTCCTCAGTTTCTCTGCTCTTGCACGTTTTACCCCCTTTTCCATAAAAGAAGCTCCCATATGAATCCCAATACCGGCAACACTAACTTAACATGTGCTTGTGAGACAACTTACATGACTGAGTAAAAAAGTACCAAACTAATCTTTTGTTTTGAAGTAACTGTTCCACGGAAGTACCAGGCACATCATTGCCTCGATAACACACAAGACATCTCGATTTGCAGACATCGAAACGAAACTGATGCAACCAATTTCGAAAAAAAAAAAAAACACACCCATCCGTTTGAATGACCTGTTATTTAATAACGAGATTCAGTTAAAACTACGGCGTGTAGTGGATATTAATCATAGTAACGTTGGTAATTAATGAAATTTATGTGTGGCGCATATTTCACCCGGCGTATTATGTTATACCCGGGACCGAACGAGGTCATTTCGGTGTTACGTATCATCGATTCGTGGTTAGTACAAACTAATTTTTCGATAGACGACAGATATGTTGGCTAATTGGACAGATTTTGCTTATCGCAGGCCAATGGCCTTGTGGTATTGGCGTAAGAATCTGTCAAACTCTATATTCCCATTGGGTGTCGTAAGTGCGGATAAAGGAAAGAGCCTTGAAAGTCCGAAAGGCTACGGACCGATGACGGGATGACATTCTCGAACAATACCAGACCTATGACGGGGAGCAATATTTAAGGGGCGAGGTATCCCGGCACTGTGGTAACCAATCCCCTACCCGAGCGCAATAAGGAACGGAGAGGAGTTCTTGAAATACTGTGGTGGTAGTAATGCTACCATTATCATCATCTTTATCATAACTGCAACTTGTCACAAGTCCTGTCCATGTTGTGTGGGATCTTTGCCTGCACCAGGTTGCCACTGGTTAGCATTCCCCAACGGTTGTCAGGTTTGCGAGCTGTATGGCCGGCGAATTGTAATTCCGGCATGCTGATCTTAAAGGCTATGTCGCGGTTACAGTAAAAAAAAGAACAGAAAAGTATAGAATTCTAAACAACATATATTATGTGTCTCCCTCTTCCTTCCCTTCCCACCTCACCAAATATCCTTAAAGGCCGGCAACGTAACATCGCTGGTGTTGCAGAATTACGAGAGCGTCGGTAATCAGATCACTTACCCATGAGCCACTTGCTCGTTTGCCCCCTTTTCCATAAAAAAAAAGGAAGTTAAAATATTACGCATATTTGTTGTAAAAACACAAAATTCATAGTGGGCGAATATCCAGTGATGTCCTCTCCGGGTCATAGATCAGAAAGCTCTGACGTCATGTCAGTCTGGCCGAAATAAATAATGCACGGTTGTCGATGTCTGGAACGCGTAGTGCGGAAGGTATCCATCGGTCGCTACTAGGCTTCCTTTTTTAAACTAATTCCTAGAATATTATTATCTCCTGGTTCAACGGAAGCTCTAACCGGCTTCTCTACGTGGTTAGAAGAGCTCTTCTACTCTTTGTACTGGGTAACATATGTCGTTTTATTGAATTTCCATGCGGATCTGTTCAAAGCCCTTTTTTCCAACTTTCTTTGTCTTCTCGTGTCATAAGTACTAATATAACTCATAACAATATAATTCCAATTGTTTTAAAGTTTGTAACATGTCAAGATTATCAAAGAAAAAACGAATTAAATGAACAATTTCTAATTTTTGGTTCAGTGCTCTTTCTCCAGTGTTATGGTGTCATCTTATGCATGAACTTCAATGTTCATACATTTTCTTTTATTCCTTTATTATGTAATCATATCACAGAAGCCTAAAATAATTGTAATATTATAACATAGGTACCTTTTTTACCCCGAAAGGGTACTCCAAATGTCAACGAATATTAACTCGGTCTCTTGACAGAAGTATTGCCACATCTGCCTACGCTACCAGAGATCATATGTCTTATTTTGTGTGTCGGTTGTGCTGTCTATAACATAGTATGTATGGACAATCCTGTCTGGGTAAGACACAAGAAAAATACAATAACAAAATACTTTCTAAACAGACCACTGAAGTAAAAAAAAAAGTGAAGTACATATCAGCCTTTGGATGTCCCACAGCCTGTTTTTATTGCTTGTCGCTGATCTGGATTATTAAGAGTATTAGATCACCTGTCGGAGAGTCTGAAGAACTTAGAACATTGTCGTTAATCATACTGTAGGATTTGTCAAATTAACAAATCCCTCAGTATGCAGATGAAGAGGCACCACAACCATATGAGATATTTTGTACTGTCTACTAATTAGGCATCGATCAGGAACTGACTGACGTAGTCAAAAATAATAAATACAGACCTAGTAGAATATGAACAGATAAGAATAAAATGGTTAAACATGCATAAAGCGGTCTGCGGACCGCTTTATGCATATATAAAATAAATCATCGGATTGTTTCATTTCATTTTATTACGGCGTGTGCCAGTCAAGCCGACTCTTGTACAAAACACTAACTATAAAAATGTTGTTTTATTGTTTTAATAACTTCGCTGCGTTGTAAGTCTTCATATCGATGTTTAAATTTATTCCACGCGTGGGCGTTCCGGTCTTCCGAATTGGTTCGGTATCGTCTTTTTAAAATATGCAACGTCGCTGTCTATATGAAGATATGCTTGAAATAAGAAACAGAATCCAGCCAGTTGTTTATTATAAATCTAAAGTTACTTTTGCTAGTTATTTTCTATATAAACGCCATGGTATCTTGCTTCCAATCTAAAAAGTCCAACAGCAATCACAGAAATAATTATGTCTTTTTCTGTATTGTCCGGTCGCGCTGCTCTTCGACCAACATTATCTTAATCGCGGGTCAGTGTATAATCTGGTCGATAGACAATGTCCGTTACTTGAGCTGTATTTGAAGGCAATCACGGAGATCTGTAGTGTAGGCTTTTGTTTACTACAGACTCCAGTTTCTCATAAAAGTTTAATTAACGTAACACAGCCAAGTGTTGCTTTTAAATCACTCTTTGTGAACTACATAGATAATTTACGTGCGACACTAGTATAGTTTCTACACGTGGCAATCTACAAGTGGTAGAGCCAAGGGGTGGTTTTGCTGCCGCTCGAATGGGCTGACTCGACCGGGTCGGTACCACGGCCTCGCAGAATTCCGGCTCAAGTAGAGGCATCTTGTGCTTCATGCATCTCATTCGGTCAGTGAGGTAACCGGAGGCCCACTCCCCCTCTACATCCCTCTCCGCTGGATATTTCAGACTCAGTTTTTGTCTAGTGTTAGAAAGCAGCATCACTAGAGCGAGGGTACCAGCACTTCGCGCATCAACCCGCTTGTCCAGCCTGCTCAGTGTGGATAACCCAGTTCTTGCAGACGCTTTCTTTCTGTGGGAGATCCACAGCACTTGTTTTCAGTCGGGACCTTCATTAGCTTCAAGGAGAAACATATAAATAACAACGAAGTTCATAATTAAGTAGAAAAAAAATAGTAAGAATTAAACCCTTGTGGAGAATTCCATGTACAAAGAATATAATTAAAAAAAACTAAAAAAATAAAAATTTGCAGGTACAGGAATATTTTTTACACGTTTTTAAGTCTCAGAGAATGTCTATGTGGTAAGCCACACCATGAACAACAATTAATTTTGAGATATGTAATAGCTCTTGAATGAACGAATGAATGAAATATACTTTACATGTTCTTTCATACGTAATAGATCTGATTAATATTGATATTAATTTAACAGTGCTCGGCTGTATCTACTGGCTTTCCGCGGTAGCTTTTAAGTACGATCAACAATATAAGAGACGCGACAACTTACACGCTCCTGTGACCGATTTGAATTTGGAACATCTCTGCGAAATCACCGACAACAAATGTAGGTTGATCTGCGGTTCGTTCTAAAACCTGTTCATACATTTGTATAAGATTGATTTGGAGTTTGATTACTTTAATAATGTGCTAATATGCATTGGATGTTTTAATTAAACTTTTGAATATCGTCGGCGAGCTTACGCGTTTATTGCGCTCGATCGCGTGGTCCATTAACATCTGCCCTTTGGTAACGTCGGCAAAAAAAGACTGTTTATTTTATATTCGTAGATTTCGCTGCTGCAAATATGACTATAAATTATAAAAAAAGGGTGTGTGTACTTCTGTACACACGTAAGAGGCTATTCTTCTTTAGCGTAACAAAACAAAACTAACTAATAATAATCATTTATAATGTAAACAAATAAAAAAATATATACTGACGTTTAAAAAAGTTTATAATATAAAACCACTTTTATATCGAATACTCACAATAAATTATCATACATATAAAATCACACACAAAGACAAATGTATATTTATGAATGAATACATTTTTTTATCTCCACTGATATAAAACATATATATGAATATATATACAACAAATATATATGAATCTACGGGTTGTAGATTCATATATATTTGAACAACTACCTTGAATATAGTTATCAGTTCTCACGATAACTTGAGGGACAATTACCAACCAACTTCATGGTGTCGCTTTTCGTTGTCGGTGTGCGTGCGCATTGTCAAAATTCACTCTTATAACTTTTTCCAAACGCGCCAAAAGAAGTATAACTTCAAAAATAAGCTCTCTTGGTCGTATACTCAATACTCGAGTATTCAAAAGCTAGGCATTTACTTTAGTCGTTATAAACCACCTTTCACGGGAGCTTATTTGGAACAACGTGACAGGTTCACGCCAACGACACCTAACTAAACTCCTAATCGAAGGCAGATCTCCTAATCACTCGATTATCTTGGCTTTATATTGTTCAATAAATTGGGTTAGATATATGAAACTTCCTACTGTTGTCAGCTTGTCTCTGGACAAAGGTCTTTAAGCTGTACACACAATATCAAAAAGTTGAGAAAAAGAAGTTTCGAGCAGAAGAGTGGTTGAGCATGGTGTCGGTACCCTTTACCTTTAACAGGACTCTTTCTATGTCTAGGAGTTATTTTTGGTGGGTAGGTTCCACGCTCTTATCGATCTCTGTCGCTGAAGATGGGCTCACGAATGGTACAGAGAGCTGGTATAATACCGGGCTGGGAGGCATTCCATCTCAATCCACAGGGATGCCGACGCCTCTCTAACCACCGATCTTAGTTGTTTGCGGGTGCCAAAGTATAGAAAACAGTAGCCACTTACCATCAGGTGGACCATTAGTTCGTTTTAGAAACCAATAAAACGAAAGTAGCACTTGTGTGCAGGGTGCTCCACACGATCTGTCACTTTTTGACGCCAATAAAGAATAACGACATCCGTTGGCTGTGGAAATTATAGGTACTTCTGCCTATTCTTTTATTTACAGACAGCATACTTTTTATCAAAACACTAGAGATCTGTCTAATACTTCATTCATTCACGATAACCGAATGATTAGAAGATCCGCTCCTGAATCGGGAGATCCGTATTCGATCTCGTATATGGAGTGCTCGTATCGTTGAGTTTGTCGAAAATTATAAGTACTTAACTTGTAGCGTGAGCCGGACACTGCCTTCAGACGCCGAAAGAAACTGTAAAGTTGTTCCAAATAAGATCTGGGTTGTCTGGCGTATCGTAGTAGCCCGATATAACTATGACATCAGGATATCCAACAGCTCAGTCCCCCCGTGACCGCGGCACTGTAAGTCGAAACGACACGGAAACTTAAATATAACTAAAAATAAACCACCATGAAAATCCGTAAATTATAATTACATTTCAAATGTGTATTTTTAGCGTAAATTGAAGAAATCATTATGTCGCTTATGCTTATTTATTGTATTTATCGTATAAAATTTCACATTCAATATGCGTGATTTATTATAGTGGCGTTTTAGCACATATGAAAGGAAATATACAAATTAGTCAAAAACATTGTCTGTCATTCCTTGTTATTTCAACTGCCTGCCTAAATTTGTGTCTACTGTACATTCGCCCTAATGTACAATATTTGGCCTATTACTTCGCCCTAGGCCCATTGATTTATAGGTTATGAATCAACCTGCCCTCCCTTCCACCCCCTCCCCGCGCCCCCTCCCGGACCATTACGCTCACTTGATGTATCGCTCAGATAATGAATCTAGTTGTATTTTTGCTGGCAACGTGTGATGGAAATATGAAGGTCTGGGGTCTAAGGGCCGGGGGAGTGAAGTGAAGAAGGGGGAAGAGGTGAGTTATAGCACGTCTGCTAATAGCAGGTTCAGGAGTTGCAAGGTTTTATTCCGTGTTAAGAAATATTGTGGTAAACTTAATTGTTACCATATTGTTTTTAAAAACAGCGGGTGATTCATTTTAAAATCAAGAAAAAGAGGCAATAACTTGTTAAGCAAATGCATTTTGTTGTCCATTTCACTTATTTTTTCAACTGCGCCAAAGCATACTACAAGATCCGTTCAAGTGTCAATTGAACCTTTCACTGACGTTTAATCGAGTAAATGAATAGCCCAATAAACCCAGAGTCAATCTTTTAAATTATTATGTATTTAATATTTGGAACTTTAAATATAATATGTATTTAATATTAGGAATTTATTCGAAGTATCCATTAATGATAAATTTTATCCGTCCAAATTTTCTTATATTAAAAGTTTTGTTTCATATTAATAACTTTAGAGCTGTTGAAGTTTTTATATCGATGTTTAAATCGAGTCTACGTGTGGGCGTTTCGATCTTTCGATTTAATTCGATGTGTACTTTTTTTAATTTTAAAAAACGTAATCTCACCATCTCCCTGGTCTTTTACTCCAGGTCTTTACTATAAAGATAAAGTTCCTTTGGTAAGAAATTTATCATCCATAGTTAACCGACATAAACAACATGGGCTCTTGCATTCAATCCAAAATCTCTAACAGCAGTATTTGATCTATATTTTGTCTATGTTTTATATAAGCAAGAGGTCAAAAAGCAATGTCTGTTACTATGTGTGTATCTGAGCAGAGCACTGAGTTCTGCAGTGAAGGTTTTTATCTACTTCGGACCTCATTCATCATCACAAGTCCACTACTGAACATAGGCCTCTCCCAAAGATTGCCAACGATATACCAACTTTTCGCTAATGCGAAAAGTTGGTATATTTTATAGTTGGTATAATTATTATCAAATATACCTGGGCGCCGTGCACTCTGCTAACTAACAGACGATGCTCCAACGGACGACTGATCAATGCAATATTGGCGAAACCAAATCCCACGAACTAGTAATGGGGAGCGATGCATCTCCTAGTGCAATGGTCCACTCGTGCAATGCACAGAAAATTTACAGCTAAGGTAAATCCTCAAATATCTACGAGGGTTTTGGAACAAGCAAGTGCCCACCACGCAGTTCCAGTGCCGGTTGGGGCGCTTCACATAACCTGGAAATAATATTTTTTAATAATTTCTCAGACATGCAGGTTTCCTCGCGATGTTTGTTATCCTACACCGGTGAGCACCTGGTGAACATAGCATTTAAAATTACTATTCACAATTTTAGTGGTGCCGGCCACCGGGGAGCGATCCAAGCTCACTCGCGCTCTATGATACACGATATCCAACGCTTGATCTCAAATCTCTGCCTATCCGTAGGTGACCTGTGTGTGCTTAATAATACATGTTTTAAATTCATCTGTTACTAAGAGTACTCCAAACTAAAAATACTCTAAACCAACGAATATGCATGCGAAGATTGATGAAATTGGGATAAGCGAAAGACGTATGTCAGGACCGTAGCAAGTGCAAGAAGATTGTCTCTGCCTACCCCGTTGGGAACAAGGCGTGAATATATACATACATACTATAGGAGTGACTTTAAGAACAACCTCTAACTAAGCTCTGTAAGGATACTTATCCGTTCATGTGACTTCGATATTGACATCTCATTGAATGGGATCGCTCCGGCTGAGTGACACGCGTCAGCGATAACATCCGAACGACGGCTGACGAAGGATCTCCGTTCTCCGATCGGCGATATAGCGCTCGTTCCACGCGAACACTGCTTTTGTTTCATTGAAACTTATCTAAGCCAACCTTTCCATCTACGCTTCAAGTGTTTCGTGGACGAAATCTCTTCGGCGTGGGCTAAGGCGTTCGAGTAACAATAGTTCGTTTTTATTATAACGTTTTAAATATTGCGTTTAAAGCGTAAAATTGTAATGGTATTTTATTGGTAAGTTTTTTTTTTTGTGCATGTATTATCCACGGCGGGGCAAAGACCACCTAATACATTTTTTTTTTATGTGTGTGATTAGAGACGGAAACGTTCCACCTCGCTGCTCCAATGCGGTTGACGGACTTCACACGTTCACAATTTTTTTTTTTTAAATATTTTTCAGACATGCAGGTTTCCAGCGAATTTCTTTACCGCTGAGGACGTGGTAAATTCGGCGCTTAAAGTTGCTTTTATCAAATTTTAGTGGAGATTCGAATACAATGATGTAAAGCGAACGCTCTGACCACCAGCCTATGTTTGTACGTTATCAACTTAAAAGGAATTTCACTGATTTTGATGTAACTTTTTTTTTAAATGTTCCGTACGCTTCTAGACGCTTCGTTTTATCCTTCTCGATAATTGCAAATGTCGAAGTTTGTTTAAAATTATACGTGCTTAAAGGGCTGAACGTATATGATCGAAATTTGAGAGAGATGTCGATTATGCCATTGTCACTTCCTCGGGTTCCTTACAGAGCTCTATTACTAAACCTACACCGTCTATACTTCAACGGCTATCTATCTTTTGAACCACAACAGTTGTATGAAATTTTCACAGAATACATGTTATTATGGCGTATATACTATATCGGACGGGTTTCATGTGCAACTCTTGTACGACTCAGATAATTTTGGATACTTTAAAAATCTGTCTGGAAACGTTGGCTGTGAGAAAGGAGAATAAGAAAGAGAACATCGATCCTCATATTGCCGCGAGATTTACGAAGACGATGCAAGTGGTGAACCATACAACTAATAAATAATAAAAACAAAAGGTAAAAATTAAATTAAATACAAGACACTACTAGTGTTTTGTTTTTCAACGTGTTTTCTTTTCTGTTCTAACGTAAAAACGTTAAAACAAACTCTCAATCTTCAAACTTGGTGTTAACAACGGTTTACGTCACAGTTAAGAGTTCTCCTGGGACAAAGTTTGTGTCTACATGAGGCCGCTGGTATATTAATATTTTTTAATAATTGAATCTAACAAATGGGACAATTTTAATTCGACATCCGACATCCTCTTACTACAATTAAACTGAAAGTAGCGTAGTCACAACCGAGCCTTTGAATAAAGCACTCGTTAAAAAAAAAAACTAAACAACAGAAACTGGCAACGAACAAAAAAACAAGTCCTTTCACAAATTCGCGCGCATCGCCTGACATTTGTCAATCAGCCCTCCCCGCGTCCGCTGTCAGCTGTCAATGACAATTAATGGCGTCCTATACAAAGTTTTATGGACTTTATTGCTTCGATTGTGTGAGGAGATGATTAATGTAATCACTAATGCAAATCCTCACAGCCGTAGCACGGACTGCTTGCTTTGTGTTTTCGTGGACTTCTATAAAAATTGATTTATTAATGCAGTTTTGCAGATACGGGGCTCTTGATAATGACCGTGGGCGGCGTGGCGGAGTCGAAGCGGGAATGCGACGGTTCTGTAAAATATGTTCATTGGATAGTTTTGTGGGACTTTACTTAAAGTGAAAAATTGATGCGCCTTTGACGTTTGAATACCGACGTTATGGAGACGCCGATGAATAATCCGTAACCGTGTCTTTGGATGTTTGCTTTGACCGATTCCAAATTTAAAGACGTCTTTTTTTTTTATTATGCCAGTATTGTGTAAGAAAGCCATAATATGTCGACTTCGAATATTTTCATATATTTTGAGCTTGATTTCTTCAGTCTGTTAAGTGTGAGTGTGTGAGTGTATGCGAGTCAGTCTGCCAGTCCACTACCGACCTTGAACAGACTAGAATAAGTGAGAATATACTAGAATATTCTCGAATGTACTAGAATAAACTGGACTATAAAGAAACACAGCGTGGTGGTTTGTTTATTCACGTGGTGAGAATTTTCCGCTAATCGTTGCGCTTGCCAGGCGAATTGGCTGCTGCCCGTCACCTGTCTGGTACTTTCATAAATTTCCCCTCCATGTTTGTCATGTTGAGAGTAGGGCAGATTTGCCCTGCATTCGCGAATTCAAGCTATTGACACAGCGGTTGTAATTAATTTACTTATAGCCATATACCCTGTGAATATTTATTTAAGAAACAATTGATAGCTATTTCCGATGGCCTCTGTATCACCAGTTTTACCCGCTGAAGACAATAGACATAATATTGAATATTCAACAGGTGGTATACTCATTCTCCACCAAGGAGTCGTCTGGGTAGGTACCTAGGCACCACACTCTTACCTATTTCTACCGCCACAAAGCAGTGCAACTAATGTTGTGTTCCGGTTTGGCAGGTGCAGAGAGCCAGTATAGCCAATGGCATCAGGTCGAAACCACTCCAGTCCATATACAAGCTGTAATCCTTAATAGGAAGGTTAACAGGAATATTAGTGATGGTACTTAAGCGGCATTGCTAGTAATATTTTTTTTTTAAATCATAATTACGGGCAGTGAGGTATTCCATCTTTGTCTTCTGAAGTGTCCACGCATCTTTAACCTTATTTGCAGGTGTCCATGACCTACAATAGCCACTTACCATCAGTAGGACTGTTAGATTGTATTTCACCCCATTCCAATTAAAAAAAGTTAGTCGACTGTATATACTTATGAACAAATTATATGAAATTATATATAGGGTAGATACCCCTGTCTGTCGGTCCGCATTGGGTGAAATTAAAAGTCTGAGGTCTGTTGGTCAACCCTGATAGCGAAGTGTAACTTAGTTGACATATTTATTATTGTGTTATATTTATTGCGGACAAGTAAAGTTAAAAATGTAACAATGGATAGAAGGGCTTTGAAAATAATAAGGTTTATTGGATAATATTAGATTTATTGCCGCGTGGTGGCGTCTTAAGTCCTACCACCCTTTCTGGCCGTGGGTGTTGTAAGAGACTGCTTTTAGAGGAGGTCTTGGAAACTATGTGGTGATCTTGTTTTTTAAAACAACGGTGCGGGAAAAGAACCCGCAACTAACAAACCGCAGCGCCGCAGCCTTATGCTCAGTCACCACGCCACCATGCTGCCGGATTACCCAGATATAATTTTATAAAATGCCGGATCGACAACACGCAGACCGACGACTAGCAGCAGTGTCTGGGGCGCGAGGGGTCTAGTACAACAATCGCCAAGGCACCTGCCGAACGTGGCGTTTATGGTAAACCCCCGTTGGGATAGCCGTAATCAGCCGGAAAGGGTCCGCCACACTGCTCCATTGCGGGTTGTCGAATTTCACATAGCCTCGAAAGATATTTTTTTTATTTCTCTATCTAGCTATGGTTCCTCACACTCCGATCACGTGGCCAATAACAGCATTCAAAAGTAATTTACAATTTAATCCGTGTCGGCACAGGGGATCGAACCCTGGTCACTCGAATACTATGAAATTATAGCTAGCGCACTGCCCACTATCATATGCTACACCCCGTGGACTTACACCTTGAGTCAGTTTGTAGTCACATACAAAGCCTAGTTCAAAAAAACCATGTTATTTACATTTTTTCAATAACATATACCATTCCGAAATGGAATTGAATAAGCAACCTAATCCTTAAACTAACAGCAGCGAACCCTCCCATCACGAATGTCACAATTTCATTATCTGTGCGACGTCGTCTCGCGTCCGCGTCGCGTCAACGTCACGTCAGCTGTCGCACGTCACCCGACGGACGTCATTTACCTGCCAGCTGTCGGAGCGACAGATTGTTAATTAGAGTGTAACAAAACCAATGAGCCTGTCGGTGAAATTACTCTTTCACATTATAACTTAGTCCCGGGATAATTATTTTGAGGTCAATTAAAGCTCCATGCGCCGCTGCATCACAAAAGTTTAAAAAACCAACACAAAATATCATAATCGAACAAAGTTTATTATAATAGAGATATAATAAAGTAATGTCAAAAGTCTGCAGGTGAATTCAGCTCTTAAAATTGCTATAAACATGTTCAGTGGTACCGGCATCGGGATTGAACCCTGGTCACTAGACTACTGTGCAGATAAAGCTAGAGCCCTGACCACTAGGTTACCGCGGCTTTTTTTTATACTCAAGTTTCAGTACCTTCTCTTGACAAAATCTTCTAACATCATCATCATCATTTCAGCCTATCACAAGTCCATTGCTGAACATAGGCCTCCCCCAAAGATTGCCACGAAGCTCGGTCCTGAGCCACCAGCATCTATCGACTTCCCGCAACACTGCGCAGGTCGTCACTCCATCTTGTGGGGGGTCGTCCCACACTGCGTTTGCCTGTACGTGGCTGCCCCTTCTATACACCAATATAATTAGAAATTATGTGTCTTATAATACATCATTAGACGCGACAGTTTGTCAGCTTACTGCCGCTCTCCTCCGCACACATCTCCGCAAAGACGTTAAGATGAGAACAATGTTTATATCAGATCCTGAAATCACTTACTATGACCAATAGTTAAACAGAAGTGACGAAGTAAGCGAATTGAAATGATTAAAAATTTAAGTGAAGGTGAAATTCTCATACGGTAACAAATATTGAAATATGCATGCGAGTCAATACAAAAATGCTGCAGGAAGTGTAAAAATATGCCCAGACTTAAAGCAAGGCAAGCTGTCTGGATTTTATCCGAAATGTAATTTATATTTCGGGCAAAGAAATCATAGATAAAAAAAAATTATGTTAAGGGATCATCTCAGTGTGACCCTCCGAAAAATCACTATTTATCGAATTTTTTTTTTTATGGTTAGAATTAACTAATCGATCTGGTATTTTTTTTATAAATAAAAACATTCAGGACAAATAAAAAATGTTTTTTTTATGTTGATTTATTCAGTGTACAATAGTTTTATTAATTGTTGTATACAATAGTGGAAATCACGCGTAACCATATAATGTATGAAATATTGTTTGACGCGAGATGTCCTGTTCGTTCAACTCGCTCATCCAAACAAATCTGGAGCTGGACATGTCAGTGGACTAATTACAGGCTGTTTAAGAAAGGAGAAAACAAACGCTAACTTGCGTGGAGGGGCAGGGGGAATAAGTATACCATCTCTCTCTCTCTCCAAATAACCTTATGGTAAGTTATTACCGACGCTCGCGTAAATTTGCTACAGCTGCAGTTCGCAGGTGCGTTTCCAACCCTGAAGGATATTAGGGGAGGGGCAGGGGATGGGAGGGAGCCTTCGGTTATCTCACTCACCGTACGAAACGCATAAGCACTCCACGCTGGTATTCTGCGAGACCGTGCTACCACCACCATCGAGCCGGCTTATTCGAACAAAAGCCGCCGCTTGACTCTACAACGTACAAAAATTGGGAGAAGCATCACAAATGCTCGCCTGGCTTGGCTTTTGCTTTTCCTTTCTTGAAAAGTTCTATGTTGAGCAGTGGACTAATATAGGCTGGATGTAGCAGCTTAAGATTCGAAAAACAAAATCAATTGTCCGTTAAAATGTCGGTGACACATATTTTCTTAAGGCATATTCGAGACTAAATTCAATGTTCGCATATTCGAAACAACTTCCGTATGCAGACATATTAAAAGTCATGAAAACATCTAAATAAATAAAATTTCTCGTTAACTCCCCGTTTATGTATGTCGTCCAGTTTTGTAATCGACGTAAAACAACAGCTGCAAGCGATTAAGAATCAAAATAGATTGAAACATATCGATTCTTTTCTCGCTAAAACGCTCCCGCTAACAATGACTATTTTCGTTTGAGTGATATATCGCCGAGATTTCATGTCGGATATTTGTCATACGCGCGCTAGTTGTAGAGGGGACGCCTCGTATTTTAGGAACTCCGTTATTCGAGTCGATGAAGTTGGTTAAAAAAAAAGGAGAATTAAAAAAAATGATGAATCGAAACGATGCGAATAAAAAGAATACAAACGTCTCTAACCACCAATCACTGTAGAAACTGCTGTATTGTTACAACCCTAGTTATTAAGTAGATTTGAGTACAACACTATTGGCCGCCTAGGCTTGCATGGTTGCGTCTGTCAAACGGCCTGTCAGATTATTCTTGCTGAACAAATGAACGACGCAATTAAATATTTTTCGGTTGTATTAATTAATTACACCAAATAGAGATATAACAGAAATCACTAAGTAATTTAGCCCAATATAGCAGATAACATTTGATTGAATACACATTTACAAACACGAAGAGAGACAGAAGAGAGAGAGAGAAAGAGCAAGAGACACTCGAACACCTAATAGAGGATTAGATGTTCGAGTGCCTTTATTTGAAAATCGAATACCTTTTGTTGAAAAATCTAAAGTTTCTGCAGTATCTTAAAAGGTTGTTTGTTATTTAATAGAATCAGACGATGTGTCCCTTTTTAACGAAAAAGGCAGAAGCATATTTCTATTTAAGGTTCATTTGAGAAATTACATTGCCTGTGTTATATAACTGTAAACTATTAATATGCAGAATCTAATTAGTGTTGCAGTAACTCGTCTTCACCTACCTTTACTTCCAAGAACCTGATTACTTGAACGGGATGCCGACGCTCTCAGCTCAGCAAATTCTGTTTCAGAGAATATAAAGAACTTAAGGAAAAAGAAGGCACAAAACAATGAGAAGTTGAAGTTATTAGACCTTTTTCTAGCAGTGACAAACTAAAGACAATATAAGAAAATTAGCTGTTAATCAATAAGCTAGAAATTAAAAGGTTGGCAGAATTTGATTGATAAGATTATAGACAGGTTACGAAATTTGTGTAAATTCCAAGGTTATAGTGACAGTGGATCTATAACCGGTATTCTACGAGAAATTTCGTTAGTTTAGCACCTTTTGTTTACTCATTCGTTGGAACCCTTACTTTTACGCGTTCTCGATCCATTATCACATAAAGAAACAGAATATATTTCCATTTACAATAACAACTTTCTATAAGTACATACAAATGTTTTCATTTCTCGAAACAAAAAAAAAATATATGAGTCACGGGATCACGCTTTACCTCCACATGACTTATTATCAACACCTTTTATAACTCATTGGCGACAGGTGATTAATTTAATCGTATAATTGATGTCATTTAATCAGTCATTCTGTTACGCACATCTATTGACAGCTACAGAATATAAGTCAACATGCAAAAGTGATTCTTAACAACCTTTACCGACAAACTATATACAGTTGAATGCATGAAAAAGAGCAGTTCCACGTAAATTCTTACTTATACATTTATTGAGGTTATTCAATTACGATAGATTTAGCATTTATATCAAGAATCCTAAGGAGTCACCGGTCGTGAATTCGGAGGGAAACCCTAAAGAGGACAACTCCTCCTCCGGTACATTTTCGGGAACTTATGTTTATAGTTTTAGTTGTAAAAACTGTGATAGCGCTATGCAGAGCGTTTATTATTTTTGCCTGCGTGAATTACTACCATTTTGTGCATCTAATGTGGTGACATAGAACGAACACACAAATTATGTGTGCCCGTGTACGGCTGTTCTATTACCCGTCTCGCGTTTCTGACACTGTAGCTGAGAACGAATGCATATCATATTGAAAATCATCGTCCAACAATCAAATACCTTAATCGATTAAAGATACCATCACTATCAAAGTGTTGTTGTGTCTAAAGGTTAACTTATCTTTGTTTATCAGCCATTAGTTACAATTATAATTAATCGAAACGACAATCTGTCATCGAAATGATGTAATTCCCGATCGCCGCCGCACGTACCTGCAGGCGGACAGACGCGTGCTCTATCACGTTGTTCGTACTAAACAAAAATTCAGCTTTTAGAGCACTGATTGCCGCTTGCAAATGTTTGCATGTACTTTAATTTCTTATCGAGTCTGTAATTCTTTGGACTATGCCCTTGTGTCGCGGACATTGCGTCTATACCTAATGCGTCTAATTCTGTTATTTTATCTATGCCTGTCTCTGTATACTCCGAACTGAAGGTACATTTATTATAATACTAATCTTGATATAAATAAAATATTTCTATTAGTTACTACATAAACGAGTGCGACAATAATTTTCCATTTCGTCCACCCATCAATTTTAAATTTAAATGTAAAATTACATTTCATTGCATAATAAAGCATCTAATTTAGATGTTGTGGGACGTCTTTTATCTGCATACTCTTTGATCAATGTTTGTTCTTAGAAGCCGCGGGGGTGTGCTCTACAAGCCGGGGCGAGGGAGGGGAAGGAGCCGCAGATGCGCGCGCGCCGTCGCCGCCGTGACGAGACGTGACAGACATAAATCAATTGTCAAAACCACCAGCTCGGTAATCTCGCGGGACTAATAGCGCGTGACGAGAAAAGTATGGATGCGCATGCGCAGGAGATCGATCGATTAGTGTGACGGATCCTCGGTTTCAGAAATTTCGAATCTTTTATTTGAATTGAATGTCAAATCCTAGTAATACACATTTCTTTACTCTTATATGTCTAACTGTGTGAAGTTCACTATCTACGTTATTAATCAGTTCCCTAAAAACCAATTAATTGGTCTTCCATTGTTATTACAAGCAAGTATGTTAAAATTAAATAAAATAAGTTTTTGTAATCTGTATAGAGAAGAATAAAAAAAATCCTATAATAATATATTTATAAAGTTAATGTAAGGTGATGTAAATATTAATAACAATTTACTTTACTTTTAATTGCAATTATTATATTAATAATATTCTACGTAAAATTTTCGTAAAATGTTGGCGGTTATTAAACCACTCGTTTTACATCTGTTAGCTCATATATAACCTTTGTCTTCATCATCATTTAAGCCTACCACAAATCCACTGCTGAACAAAGATTGCCATAAAGCTCGGTCCTGAGCCACCTGCATCCATCGACTTCCCGCAACACTGCGCAGGTCGTCACTCTATCTTGTGGGGGTCGTCCTACACTGGGTTTGCCTGTACGTGGCTGCCACTCGAGAACCTTTTCTCCCCAACAGTTGTCGGTTCTGCGAGCTATGTGGCCGGCCCATTGCCACTTCAGCTTGCTGATCCATACGGTTACCCTAGTCCTGCTGCGGATATCATCATCCCAGACCCCATCTCCATCTTTGTCTTAGTATAATGACAAAGATGATAATTAAATCGTTCTCGTAAATGCAATGTAATATCCACACAACACTAGCGCCCGCGAAGGGCGTAACCGTTCGTAAGCGATGCTCGCTTAATAAGCCCAAGTGGCGTTCTAAAGACTACAAAAACTGTCGTTAAAACGTTGTACGACCGTCGCCGGCGCCTGCGCCGGCTACCACACATACGCAAACTGTTATAAGCAGTAACACAATTGTGTAACGCCGATTATAGTGTGCACATTGTGCAGGATGACCCGACAAACTTTGGGGTGCACTGTCGAGAACATTCGTGGGAGCCTATCGATTAACTTGCGCGCAATTAATGCCTCAAGTGTTGTCATGTGTTCCGACGTCTCCGCCGCGATGCGTCAGATACCGATAAGAGTTTCACGTGGATTGATATACGACACCGTTCTACAATAGCATAAGACAGTGGTCTGCATACGCGACTTTCGCGGTCAACTTCATCATCATTTCATTTCAGCTTATCACAAGTCCACTGCTGAACATAGGCATTGCCCAATCCACCTATATCCATTGACTTCCGTGGATCGTCCCACACTGCGTTTGCCGGTCAACTCACTCAACGGTAATTAGATCCTGGCAACTGGCATGCTGATAGATCGGTGAATTTTTAGAAAAACATTTAAGGTTTCAATCGTGGGTCTGAACACTAAGACGGTCTGCTTGTATTGCGTAAATGAACATAAAAAAGGGTTACAGATATTTTAGACAGCTGCTCAGACAAAACACAGGGCTCTTAGCCCGACAGGCTGGTATGTTGACCATTCAGAGAAGGTGTTAGGTTTTTATTGTATTGGATAAGTAGTGTTTATAAAGACATGTCTTCACTAACCGTATACAAAATTAGAGAGAACAATGAAAAGCCATTTATTCACGGCACAAGTACAACACAATGCTTATTATAGAAAGAGAAAAAGGAATAAATACTACAGCAATAATAAAAACTAAGCAAAGAGAAGAAAAAAAAAGCTATAAAATCAGTATGCTCTATCTTTGCCACGATTTATCTGTGCTGCAACGTTGCCGTGAAAAGGACCTCGCTTATCTATGGCCGCGACTGTAAATTAGTGCAATCAGTAATATATAGACCTGAATGATTTATCTTTTCTAGTGTCTGATGAACAGCATCTGTAGTATACGCAGATCGTATCTCTGTATAGACAAAAACATACCGCACAGTGACAACTTCAAGCGGAAGCAAGCAGTACTGTCGCAGTTAAATCAGCATGAAACATTACATGATTCTGTCTCTGTACTTGAATCACTGACTGGGATGTCTTGAAACCACTTGTCACCATCAGGCACTTTACCAGGTGTTAGAACTCTTCTCTGTCTAGGAGTCGTATGGGTAGTTACCATACCCATTTCAGTCGCCGATCAAATCTGAAACCGCTGTTGTGTTCTTATGCGAAAGGTATATAGAGTAAGTTTAACCAACAAGCTATGTGGCAGGCCATTTCAGTCCCCAGACGTGACGAAGCATCTGTAGCCTTAAATGTAATCTGAAGTCGATTGCAGGTGTCCACGGGCCGCAGCAGCTACTTATCATCACGTGGGCTGTTACCTCATTTGACACACTAATCCAATAAAAAAAAAAGTCACTTCTCTTCACCTTCCAGAAATTGACGCGACAGTTAAGCGGTAAGATCAAAGGATGGTTCACTAGGTCAAAAAAACCAACCTACTCTAAATGCAAAGTATCCGTACCTAGATAAAATACTATATTGTGTTTCGATATTTCATTACGAAATTCAAACACACGCAACCCTCTCTTGGAGTATCGTGTTTAAAAAAAAAATTCGAGGCCACCTTGTGTATTCAGTAATGTCGGTGTGTTTATGTTGTTCGTAACATACTCTAACTAGCGTATGGTGTAAGTGACAGACGGAAGCGTGTTCTTACTGTGAAGAAATCGCTTTACGCTTTAATTTGTGTGAACAAATACTATATTTCGGGTAATGGTAATCCCTTTTTGGAGATAATTCACGCCTTAACCCTTTAGGGGTAGGCAGATATTGCGGTTTTCAATTTGGTTCGAATGAGTTTCACATTTCACCCCTCCTGGAGGGGTCGGATGGCGACACTCATCAACGGGGTTTTTTCCAGAGCTTTCCATGAGTCTTTGAAAGCTTTTCGCTTAGTCGCTTTTGCCACACGCACGAAAAGAGAACTCTCCTAACATTTTACTATTTATTCGTATATTGTATTATAATATTATAGAATTAAGAACTCTGCTTTCTTATGTGTCAAAGTTGCATCAATAAGAAACGACTCAAATTAAGTAAAAATGTATTAAACATTTAAAATTCAATTATTGATAGAAGTAATTTAATTCTGTTGTTATGTAATAATAATTAGAAATAAGTTAATGAATAAAGAATTGAATTGCGGTGTGGTACTGGTGAAGTAATCTGCCTCCGCCTTTCTTCCCCCTGGTGTCGTAAGAGGCGACTACGTGGAAAGCCTTGTAAAATCTCCATGGATAGCGACAGATGACGGTATAATCATCTCGAAAAATACCTGCCCAAATAATAGCAGGATGACGGGTAGCAGGTTAAAGTGCGAGGTGTCTGGTACATCGCTCGCCAATCCGCGTGCCGTGGGTGGTGATTTTTTTTTATTGAATAGACGGTAACCGAGCAAGCGGTTCACCTGATGGTAAGTGATTACCGTCGCCCACATACATCTGCAACACCATAGATGCTGCAGGTGCGTTGCCGGTCTTTAAGCATATTTGGGAGGGAAGAGGAGGGGAACAGGGAGGGGGAGTGGGCCTCCAGTTACCTCACTCACCGAACGAAACGCAGAAGCACAAGATACCTCTACTTCACGCCGGTATTCTGCGAGGTCGTGGTACCAATCCGGTCGAGCCGGCCCATTCGAGCAGCAGCAAAAGCCGCCGCCTGGCAGTGGACTATTCAGAGGCTGATAAAATAAATTTACGTTACAATAGTCCTTTTCAGTCACTCAGTAGCAGCTGTGAACCTGCGCTACATTCAAAGGTCACAAATATTTTTTAACAATGTCCTTTTTACTGAGCCGTTCAATTAGAGGATCTGATCGCTGGGACAGCGTTGCTATATATTGATTGTTAAGTTATTACTTAGCTTAACAACAGTTTTTAAAAATTTGGTTTAATTTGATTAATTATGTCATTACATTTATTCAATATAATTAGAATGAACCCTTCATTAACGTAAGGGTAGAAAATACCATCGTATTCTTTAAAGGTTGCAGGTGTCGCACTTCACTTGCAGGTGGTGCACACTGCTGACGAACGGATGACCGTCTGATGGCAGATCTCCATAATAACCAGAAATTCACCATCCTATGACGCCCAACCCAAATCCCACAGACTAATGATGGAGAGAGCACATCTAGCGCGAGGGATTCAGTCCACCTGATGGTAAGTGGCTGCAGCAAACGAATGACAAGAAACATCTTCAATCGAAGAACGTTACAGATGCGTCCTCACCTCGGAGTACTGTGAAGGAATACTTCATAGCGCGTAATTATCCAGGCTTTCTATACTTTGAAATCGCCAAGAGGGACTTATCTAGACGACTCCTAGACAGAGGAGTGCCACCAACTAGAAAAATCATGGAAAGGACTTTATACAGCAGTAAGTTCTTGCTTTACGTGGCATGTGTTTCAAATTAACTTCCTTTCTTTCTTCCTTTCAAACAGCTTATGAATTGCACCCCACTCGACTACACCCCTTTCCGTGAACACGTCAGTCAGCGCACATCAATCACTGCTGGCGGCGACTGTACCACTCATATTTCAGGGGTTTTAACACGCCACCTTGTAACCCATTCCCTCATACGTATAAGGTCTAAAATGAACAAGTTTCCGGATACAATGCATCGGTCAAAAAGGTAGGCAGGCTTTCAATCGATTAAGTGGCGTGCTGTAAATTAGACGTTTATTAATATTGTTTTAAAGAGGAGCGCTAAAGTGTGAGTGATTATTTCATTAGCGAGTCTTTCAATTATGAAAAAGTTTTTCAAATAATCTGAAAAAGTTTCTTGTGATGCTGTTAATGTGACTAGGTTCTCTATCGATTATTCTCACTCACCAATAGGCGTGTACGTTTGTAACATTTCTCGTTTATACTCCATAATGTATTTTTAGGATTCCGTCTTCGTCGTCCAGGTTAGCCTACGACGTCTGTCCCGGACAGACGGACGCATGGACGTGAGGGAAAATCTTTAATGGAACAATCTATTGAACCGTTGTAGACGAAATTTCCTCAGAATGTGTGTTGACTACTAAATAAAATAAACTTAGAACTAATTAAAAATAACAAAAATTTTGTTTGATTTAAATACGTGTGGAAATGTGTTTTTTTCAAGGATTTTTGTTTTATCTCTATCTTAAAGAGGACCCATACATATAAGCATCAAACTTGGTATGATCATAGTGTAAAAGTAGACGTCTATAGTAAAACAATAAATAGTAAAAACTTTGTGTGTCGGCTCGCGCTAAGGATCCCGAAATGTATAGAATAAAATATAATTTTTTTTTTGGTGTAAATACATAACACGCACATATTGTTACGCTGTACGGAACCGCAGGTGCACGAGTCCGATACGCACTTGCACGTTTTTTTTTTAGTTCCACCAAATGTAACAAACGTGTTCAAAGTTTATCTGATGGTCAGTTTAGCCCGTCCGGCATCTATTGGTGATCCCGACGTAACCGGTCGCTGGCACTGGCAACTTATTTACTTTCCCAATAGTGGGAGCTCCAACTGTCAACGAATTAACGCAAGAAAAGTGAATCCCAATTATTGAATGCTCTGCCTACCCCGCTAATGGTTACATGCGTGAGTAACGTTGTCGTAATTCTGAAGAATAATGTTGTATGTAAAATACATAATATATGGATGTAAAATTAATAGCAATTTTAAGTGCTGTATTTACCATGTGCTTAGCGGTGAAGGAAAACATCGTGAGGAAAACTGCATGTCTGAGAAATAATAAAAATATTCTTTCGAGGATATGTGAAGCCCGCCTACCTGCACTGGAGCAGCGTGGCAGCCCTTCCCGGCTCCTAAACCCTCTCTGATACTCGTATTTGAGAAGGAGGCCTTTGCCCAGCAGTGGGCACTTACAGGCTGCTACTTTGACTTTGACTTGATGGATGAGAAAACAAGCATAGTTGATTTTTTAGTCGTTAATTTATTTATTTTTTTTATAGGAAAGGCGGCAAACGAGCAAGCGTTTCACCTGATGGTAAGTTATTACCGTCGCCCACGTACATCTGCAACACCAGAGGTGCTGTAGTTGCGTTGCCGGCCTTTAAGGCTATTTGGGAGGTGGGTGTGAGGATCAGGAAGGGGATGGGGAGGAGGAGAGGGGCTCCGGTTACCTCACTCAGCGAACGAAACGCAGAAGCACAAGGTGTCTCTACTTCACGCCGGTATTCTGCGAGGCCGTGGTACCAATCCGGTCGAGCCGGCTCATTCGAGCACCAGCGAAACCCTACCAGCTATATAGAGCCAAGCTTGGCTCTACCACGATTAAAATTTTATGCGTGATTCAAAATCTAACGTGCCATTTGTAATATTATGGTGGATTAAACAGTCTATAGCACTTCTGGGATCATAAGTAACATGTTGAAAAAAAGTATTTTATTCAAATCCGTCAAATTGCTCTTTGAGTTAAAATGTATAAACATACGTACATATTCATTTATTAGCAGAGATGAGGCATAATTAAATTTAAACCTGTGCCCTGTGGGGCGTCGCTCTGTAGTTGGGTTCTCTTTCATCGGTCCAATGAGTAAATACGTCAAGAATAAAATCAATCAATCGTTGAGAGCGACGGGAAGTCGGGTAGAGACGGCGCTCAGCGAGTGATGACCAACACGATGCGACCGGTGACATCCCTGTGACGTCCGCGCGATGTCTCGATTACATAAAGTAAGCAAACGGAATGAATGAAATATCACAAGGATTTCACATTTATTGCGGGTCCTTTACAGACAAAAATAGCGTATGTAGAAATACTCAAAACAGAGAAAAACACCAGTTGGTGTTACGAATATGTCTGTGTGTTACCCCACGTAAACGAATCGGGTACAGTTTAAGCCAATCGCTAAGCCACTGCGACAACCGAACCATCAGTACAAACGTTCACGAGTATTTTATAATCCTTTATACATAAAAAGAGGAAAGGCCTCTTCTACGCTGCTACCGCTTTGCTGTTGGCTTACTTTACGTGTCCTCGAAATAATACATTTTGTCATTTCTCAGGCATGGAGGTTTGTCAGAAAGGTCTTCAAGATCTCATTGCGTTCTACAGAATTACCATTGGTGGATCACTGTATTATTGTGGCGTGCTGCCAGTTATCCAAGGTATCATACCTTTTATTTTATGATATACATTATAATTATAGCATAAAAAAACTAAAAAGGACCGATATTCTTCCACCTGCTTCTTCTCCGTCAGAGGAGCCACATTGAAACGGTGGTAGATTGTTAAAAAAAAAAAATAAGATTTGACATTTAACAAACGAAATTATCTTTCTTACGTCGAAGATTAAAGAGCCATTCAATCATTTGCATGTCGGCGTAGAACTCAGATATTATAGCTCCCCGAGTTTGTGTTAATCGATTCGGTTGACTTTTACCTTTCATTGGTCACAGGCTAGGCTGACTGCACACTTTGTTGGGCAGTGGGATCTCTAAATCCCAACCCCATTATTTTTCTTTTCTTTTTTTTTCAATTTGATAAGTTTCTTAAAAAACAGACACGTTAATGCATAGGCTTCCGAACGGTGAATTTAATATTTTTGTTTTTGGAATATCTTTAACGTACAGAAACAGGTTACAATTTTATAATAGTATAGAAAATAATTTAAAGACAACAAAATAGATAAATAGATATTATTACTTCTGAAAACTCCATTAAACCTCTTAAAATGCATTTAAAAATACTAAAAAAACCTTTGTGTGTGTGTACTTATGTACGCACGTAATAAGTTATACTTCTTTAGCGGAACTAAATAAATAAAAAGAATACATAACGACAGTTAACCTCAAATCTTCAAACTCACTTAAAAATGTTTATTACATAAAAAACCACTTTCATCACGAATACTCACAATAAATTGTCATTCACCATATATAATTTAAAATCACACACTAATACTCATTTATATTTATGTATGAATATGTTTTTTGATCTCCACTGATATAAAACACGTGTGTTAAAGATTCATAAATATTTGAATAACCACTTTGAATATAGGTACTATAGAGACTATACACTTGGTGTGTATAGTCTCCATAATAGTTACCAAGATAATTTAAAAGACATTTAGAAACCAACTTAATCCTGTTAATTTTCGATGTCGGTGTGCGCGCGCATCGTAAAAATTCACTCCCATCATTGTTCTCAAACGCGTAAAAAGAAGTATAACTCCAACAAAACTAATGCAGTTTTATTCAATTTTTTTTAAAACAAAACTTTAATATTTATTTAAATGAAAAGATTTCGAGTACAATTCTAATGGATTTTGTTACAACAGCTGTTATTGAAACTTGACATTTAATACTATAAGCGTAAGATTTAATTTTCCCCAAAATTATGAGATGATTTTCTGAACAAATCTGACAGCCAGCTGTCGTGATCGTGTGTCACGTGTCAATCACGTCCATCACTGATCAATCATCTGCGGACAGAAATGGACGTATCGTGTTTCGTAACAATCGCTGCGTGCTAAATGATAAAAATACAAGATGGCGTAATCAGAGGACATACCTGCTGACATTTTATGAAGGCCCGGTTAATACTACAACAGTCTGTTTTAGTCCACCGCTGGGGATAGGATTATTATTTTGTTTATGGAAAAGGGGACCAACGAGCAAGCGGCTCATCTGATGGTAAGTGATTACCGTCGCTCACGTACATCAGCAACACCAGAAGAGCAGCTCTTCTTTAATTCCATACACTTTCATTCGGGATCTGGGTTCGATCCCCACAGCTAAAATTATTAATAGCGATGCTGAATTGACCACGCGCTCGGCTGTGAAGGAAAATTTCATAAGGACATTTGCATATTTGATAAAATATTTATTAAAAAAAATATTAATTCGAGGACTTGTGAATTCCACTAGGCAGCACTGAGGCAGCATGGCGGACACTTTAACGTTTACATTTAATTAAATTAAACATCAATAGATTATATGAAATATATCACACCGATTTCGTACTCTCAAACTGTACGTAGCACTTCCAGTAGCCGCGCGTGGTTATCTAATCTTTGTCAAGACATAAACATTATTACAATGAAGCAAAGAAGGCCTTACCATAATCACAATCGTTCACAAACCCACTAGTGGGTTAGTGATACTAATACCAGACACGTAATGCCGCAGAAGCCGACCGTTATCCACCTTGTGCCTTTAAGAAAGTATTCTTTAAAGAGAGAGTTAAAAAATAAGCTTTTTCAAATTATAGACCAACAGGACAACTGGGCTATCAGACATTGAACATCTAAAGATTTCGCTTCGTGTCGCAACGCAGGTATTCCTCCAATCCGTCATACCTGTGCAGCGGTCTAAAATACCCGGCGGCACTTGCGCGAGCCATTTCAACCCGTCAACGTCAACGTGGATAGATGGACGGGAATATATCTGGAGCGGGTCTTGCGGGCTCCGGTCCCCCTCTCCCGCCCCTCCCCCATCCGCTCCCTTCCCACCTCTCCGTCTCCTTTCGGACGTGCGCGTCCTTCCGTCATACGTAATTGACGAGCAAAGCATATGCGGATGGGAGTCCGTCTCGAGAAATATAATATGTTGACGCGTCTGACGGTTCATTTATATTTACAATTCACAGAGTGACGTTCGTAAGTTGTTTTCAATTGAACAATAGAAAGAAAGAAAGATTAATATAGAATAGGGAAAAAGAAATAAATGCAAAACAACAAAAATTAAAAAATTTAAATAAAAATTAAAAAGCTGTGATAAGCCTTGGTGCTGATTTTCAATGAGACCAGGTTCTCGGTTCAGCTGCAATATATAAAGTAAAAAAAAGTAAAGTAGCAGCCTGTAAGTGCCCACAGCAGGATAAATATCAAGTATCAGAGAGGGTTTAGGACCGGGGAGGGCCCGCTAAGTGCTCCAGTGCGGATTGGCGGGCTTCACATATCCTCGAAATAATATTTTTATTATTTCTCAGACATGCAGGTTTCCTCACGATGTTTTCCTTCACCGCTAAGCACGAGGTAAATACAGCACTTAAAATTGCTATTAACAATTGTAGTGGTGCCAGCACCGGGGATCGAACCCAGGTCACTTGCGCTCTATGGCTAAATTGAGCGCCCTGACCACTAGGCAGGCTACCACGGCTTTCTGCAATATATAAGCGATAGAAAAAAAACCAAGGGAAATTTGCCTGTGTTTCATCTGCATGTGTTGTGTTTCTACGAAAACAACATTACTCGGATAATCACTTATATCTTTAACCAACAGAACTTGGATAAATGGACAGATATGGGGCATTACGAAATATCATATAGATGCTTTAAGATGCTGGAGTTAGTTGAGTCGTGCCATGCCAAAAAATCATTCATAATACTGTTAATACCTACTTATAGGAGAATCGTCCGTCTGTCTGTCCTATGTTGCGTACGGTGGCTGTCCTAGGTTGAAATGTTTATAGAATACGTGTTCACAAATAATAATATTCAATACAAGAAACGTGTTTTATTTTAACGGTTTTTTTTTGTCTTTATCGTAAAAACTGTAATAGATTCAAGCGTCAAAATTAGTGTGATTTTAGTGCACTCCAAAGTTAAAGAAAAAATAATAAAAAACGGGCAAGTGTGAGTCGGGCTCGCGGTGAGGATACCGAACTGAATGAAAGAAAACACATTGTTTTGGTAAATTTTTAGGAACCCTTTAGTTGGACTTTCACTTCACCGTTTAACTTTTTTTGTTTTCTGGGGCATACCGGTGGTACCTGTGTGGGTGATTGTTGCGGTGAAGGCGCATGGTGTGGATGGTGCACCCAATTGTAGGAGGGTGGTGCTCTTGTTCTTGTCGGTCTAACCAATATGTATCGTTTAATTATTTCAGCGGAATATTGCAAAAAGTAACGATGGTCGCCGAAACAAAATAAACTTTATGATATACTCCTATACTAATGAACAAGTGATCACTCCACTTAGGGACCGAAATGATGAATGGTTCGTGGCGGTGGGCCCGCCGCGTGCGCGGACAGACTGCGACTGCGCGTGGGTGGGACCGGACGTCCGCCATCAGTGTGATGGGCAGGCAGTAATGTTGTAGGCATATTAAATTAATTTCAGGCTACGACATACGCATCTGTGGTTCTATATGGCATTTTGGAATAATTAAACGTGGTAGAGCCAAGCGGCGGCTTTTGCTGCTGCTCGAATGGGCCGGCACGACCGGATTGGTACCACTACCTCGCAGAATACCGGCGTGAAGTAGAGGCATTTAATACTTCTTCGTTTCGTTCGGTGAATGAGGGGGAGTGGGTCTCCGAACCCACTCCTCCTCCCCATCCCCCTCCTCATCCTCCAAAATTGGATGAGGATGAGGCCTTCAAAATCCATCTCCATCAATCCATCCAAATCCAACTCCCAAATACCCTTAAAGGCCGGCCACGCACTTCCAGCACCTCTGGTGTTGCAGATGTACTTGGGCGACGGTGATCACTTACCATCAGGTGAACCGCTTGCTCGTTGGCTTGTTAATGTCCCTCTGCCGGGCAAAGACCTCCTATCAGTGGTAAAGTAGCAGCCTGTAAATGCTCATAGCTGGGCAAAGACCTCCTTCTCAAATATCTTCGAAATAATATTTTTTTTTATTATTTCTCAGACATGCAGGTTTCCTCACGATGTTTTCCTTCACCGCCGAGCACGTGGTAAATACATCACTTAAAATTGCCATTAACAATTTTAGTGGAGCCGGCACCGGAAATCGAACCCTGGTCATTTGCGCTCTATGATACTAAAGTGACCGCCCAGACCACTAGACTACCACGGCTCCTATCGATAAGATATGTGGAAATAGCTCTTACTCTGCACACGCGGGTCCCATGGCATGATATAATTGACATTAAAAAATTGTATTGACTTTATTGTAGATGAATGAATGAATGAATGACAACATAGCGTTAAAAAAAACTACACCGCAGAGTTTATTGCCGTTTCTTCTCTGTGAAGGTCTTGTTTTGGGAACCGGTGTAGATTTTGACGTTCATAAGAGAATTACCAAACGATTAATAAAAAGTTTTGACTTCGACTTTGAATATTTGAGAGCTACCGCCGCGAAAGGGGAAAGCTGGAAAAAGGACACGATGCTCCAGTGCTGGGTGCGCGGAAGTCCGGACTTTACACATATTTCATATCTACCTGCAAGTTTCCTCGCGATGTTTTCCTTCACCGCTGAGCTTGCAAATCTAGCATTTAATATTGCTAAGTGCTTAAGTCGCCGACACCGGGATTCGTACCGCGATCACTAGGGAAGTAAGAAACGAAAGCGAGCAACCTTGACTGCGAAACTACGAGGGGTTTTAGTCAGCGTACATATCGATAAAATCTTTATGGTAGTAGGAACAAGTCCGGACAAACTATTCATCGCCTCTGACCTGGTATGAGCGCAATGACCCTCTACTATTGGTAGATTCTCCATCACAGAAACAAAATACTCGACAGCTGCTGGTACATTCGATATCACAAGGAAAGTGGCGCCATCGTGTGATTAAAATAAACAGCTGCATTATCAAAGTGCTGCGGTAAAGATGATGATGATGATGATGAAATATTCGTTAGTCCATTAGATTTCTAGTATGCACCCAGCAGCCCTAACAATTGAAAAGAACTCGTGAGCTTGCCAGTAAGTAATACGAGGATACAATTTATGGAAAGGGGGGGAGGGCACCGAACACGCGGCTCACCTGATGATAAGTGATTACCGACGTACATCTGCAACGCAAAAGGAGCTGCAGGAGCGTTGTCAAATAAAACGCAGAAGCACAAGATGTCCCTACTTCCACCATTCGAGCAGCAGCAAAAGCCGCCGCTGAGGATTGTGATCCTAAGGTTAAGGGACTTTTCCCCCATTGAAAACAGTGAGTGAAAAGAAAGAAAAAGAAAATTGGAATTACCACAAAGCACGGACCAATGTAAAAATTTAAATCGACCATAGAATAAAAAGATACCTTCCCCGATGCCTCAAACGCCGTCGGGTCGCACGAGACAAACAGCAGGTCTGACTGAACCGATCTATCCACTTATTAAGGCGACCTCAAACTAAATCATTTATGGCGCTATCCAAATCTGGCAATTTACTCAACGATGGGGTGATGGCGTGCCATCAGTCAAGCCGATAGTGGAGACTCTCTGGCTCAACCACTTCTGTCAAAATCATCTTAGCGCCTTATATTCAGTCTCGTTAGAGGGTTCGAGAATAGGGTAGCATTATTTTAGTATGTTTTATTTTTTATTCAATAGTGTTGACTGCCTGTAACTTTTGTTCTTATTTCATATTGGTTAATTAGTATTTTTATTCCCTTACACATTAACAGTTCACTACAGGACTCAGCCTCTCAGATAAGTAGGATTTGCTTCCATCGCCACGCAAGTGGCGTTAGGCAAGTGGATTGGCGATCCCAGTGACAGACTCCTCGCACCGGCGCCGCTGCTGGCCGTCGTCTGTCTGCTCATTTTTGATCTGTGATCTGCACCGCCATCGGACGGCAGCCATTTCTATTTTCTTTATTGGGCTGCAATTCATACGGACAGACAAAAACATATAAACTAAAAACGCCGACATGATCTTTGCCCTGATTAAAAATACCCTAGGATTGGCTTAGTTTTTCGATAGTTGTGCCGTATACAACCAAACATATACAACCAAGACATCTTAATGTTTCGCATAGTTTTACAAAATATAGGCAAAATTCATTTTGCATGAGATCAGCAAATCCCCGATTTGGATATTTTTTAACTTTTCCCCAATTGCTTTGAAAGGTTACAAAGGAATGGTTCGATGCCATTTCTTAACTGTTGTGATTTGATTATGTGCAAGTAGCAAACAAACAGATTGGTTACTTAATCAACAAACTTTCTAGTTACAATATGCGAAAACAATTAAAATGGTGTGTAGCATTTATAATAATTTTCAGTTTATCAAGCTATAAACTATATTACATATATTGAGTATAACTGTATGTTTTCCGAATAAAATAAAATAGAAATAAATAAAATTAAGTATTTACTCAAATAAAAATTGAGCGGATGTGGGGGAGCAATTGCAAAATGACGTGATGGTATGATTTGCCATATCCGCCAAGTTCGGCAAGCGGATTATCGGTCAGGTATTTTCGTTAGATGGTATCTACGCTGTCACTATTACTATAGTGAAAAGTGAAGTATCTAAAATGCTAAGTTATAATAAATAAATAAAATCTCAAATTTATTTTCGTCGATTACCGTAAAAACATGACAAAAGTTACTTACATCAAACTATCCATCAACAGTGAGGCTCTTTACATAAATCCTGTTGGAACGACGCCACTCTCCCCGACCCCGGCCCCGGTCGGGGTGGTGCGGTATACATTAATTTGATGATATAAAACAAAACGTCATTTTAATTAGCGCTATTATTAGATGTACAGCGACAGACAGACAGCGGCGGCCCGGGGACGTTTGTCTTATTCAAAGGGTGAGTTAAGAGTAAAATAACATACGAGATGCATATAGTTGAAAGACGCTGGAAAAAGTAAAAAGCTAAAAAAATTTAACCCGCAAATAAATAAAAAAAGTCGACAGAGAAGGCACTTGCAACTGACAGATCAGCATCATTCATCATTTCAGCCTATCACAAGTCCACAGCTGAACACAGGACTCCTCTAAAGACTGCCACAGAGCACGGTTCTGAGCCACCTGCATCCATCATCGACTTCTCGCAACATCTTGTGGGGGGACGTCCCACACTGGTAATGTCTGTACGTGGCTGCCACTCGGGAATCTTTTTTCCCCAACGGTTTTTAGTTCTGCGAGCTATGTGCCCGGACCATTGCCACATCAGCATGCTGATCTTTACGGCTATGCCCGTTACCTTAGTTCTGCTGCGGATATCATCGTTGCAGACTCTATCGCGCAGAGAAACACCGAGCATAGCCCTTTCCATAGCGCACTGAGCAACTTTGAGCTTTCACATACGGCCTGCAGTGACGGACCACTGTGATCCTTTACTGACAGATGGTAGAAAATGATTGACAGTGCCCAGCCCAAAAGTCACAGACGAAATATGAAGAAGTATAATTTGTCCGGGGGTACCCATGTATCCAGGATCGACGGATCAAATCAAATTATTAATTCTTCGATATAACTTTTTGCTTGATAAATGTTATTCTTCTATTTTAAATCTACCACCGTTACGTAATGAGGTCCCGCTGGATAGAGAGCATGGACCATAACCAAAAGTTAATTATCAGTCTTAAACCGTACAACTATGAGGCATTAGGCCGGGTGAGAATAGATTAGTAACTTAACGTGTCTTCATATATGATTTTGAGACATGTAGGTTTGTTTCTGAGACAATATAAGTAGAGATACTAAATATAGAGCAGAGTGGTAGAGCCAAGCGGCGGCTTTTGCTGCTGCTGAATTCGACCGGGGTAGGAAGTACCACGGCCTCGCAGGATACCGGCGTGAAGTAGATGTGTCTTGTGCTTCTGCGTTTCTTTCGATCAATGTGGTAACCAAAGACCCATTTTTTCTCCCCTCGCTCTCCCCTTTTTGTTTATGGGAAAGGCGGCAAACGAGCCATCAGGTTCACCTGATGGTAAGTGATTACCGTCGCCCACATACATCTGTAACCCCAGAGGAGCTACATGTGCGTTGCCGACTTTTAAGGGTATTTGGGAGATAGGAGGGAGGATAAGGAGAGGAATGGGGAGGGGGAGTGGGCCTCCGGTTACCTCACTCACCGAACGAAACGCAGAAGCACAAGATGCCTCTACTTCACGCCGGTATTCTGCGAGGTCGTGGTATTTATCCGGTCGAGCCGGCCCATTCGAGCAGCAGCTAAAGCCCCCTCTTGGCTCTACCATCTCTCCCCCGTCTTCTCTACAAATACCCTTAAAGGCCGATACAAAACGAATAATGTTCTTGTGTATGATACATGTTTACTTACGTGCTTAATACTGCACGAAAACTTAGATCTATTCTAGATATATTTTGGAATGAGGGCACATGAAGGAAACAATTTAACTTTCGAATTCATTTGGAACAGTTAACAAAAACATGGTGTATAACTGATTACTATTTAGCCAATCGTAAGTAATAAGAGCACAATCCACGATGACTTCATTCGTCAGACGCTGACGTCACCTCCGGAACTCATAAACATCCTACACAAGTATCAGACCAAAATGTACTTATTTTTTTTTATTTTTTTAAATAAAAAACCTTAATGGAACTTCTTGTTCCAGTTCTACGTGTTATTTAAAGTTTACCTCATAGGATTTTAAATATCACTAAGACGTTATTTCAAATGACCTTCTTATTTAAAGAAAATTTATGTAGGTTTAGGTATTTATAGATAAAGTGAGTAATACACCGATATTTAGAGGAACGCAAAAAAAAAAGGAACAAATTAGAATATGAACAGCTTTTAATGTGTTTACTATGGGATTGATTGAAATTAATTAGTAAAGTTAACATAGTTCGACAAAACTAAGATGAGAAAGAAAGAAAAAAAAGGAAAATGGAGTAAAAAAAAATTGTACAGTAGTTTTAAGGAAAGATATCTATTTAAATTTTCATAGAGTAAATTGAAATATTTACATATGGCAGAATGTAATTTTAACGTTCAAACCTCCTGCATTCGTCTGGGGCTTACTTTTTATCGAATGATCAAAAAAGCTTTGTGGAATTAGATTCCATTATTCTACTGATCCACTTCTAAGTTCTCTAAAAACTTTCTATTTCTTTGTTTAACTTGCCTTCTCTGTTTATGCCAAACGAGAGCGTATCGAGTTCGAGCCGGGCGAGCGGGCCGCCCACACTGGTAAGATATTCCGAAACTATCGCTGAATTCCGGGATCGGGTCGTGACAATTATCTCCGGGATATGGGGTAAAAAGCACCGTGCCGCAGGATAGAGAGAGATTAGTTTAACACTATGTGTAGCTCCGTACGTGCTGGATATGCGTCCCCGAACCCTTGCTAACTCTCCGCCATCAGGCTCTGTGCCAACAACGTTACACGGAGCGTATCGTTCGCCAGGAAGTCTCCATACTTTGATCTTTCCATCATCTGGCCTCATCGTCCCAGTTTCGAGGAGAGCGTGCCAAAATTATGATGTGATTAGGTAACCGACATAGCCGTAAAGATCAGCAAGCTGAAGTGGCAATGGGCCGGCCACATAGCTCGCAGAACTAACAACCGCTGGGGAAAAAAGATTCTCGAGTGGCAGCCGCGTACAGGCAAACGCAGTGTAGGACGACCCCCCACACGATGGAGTGACGACCTGCGCAGTGTTGCGGGAAGTCGATGGATGCAGGTGGCTCAGGACCGAGCTTCGTGGCAATCTTTGGGGGAGGCCAATGTTCAGCAGTGGACTTATGATTGGCTGCAATGATGATGATGATGATCTGCGCCAAGTCACATGTCGAACTTTCTAGAGCTTAGTACTACTTAGTACCACATAAGAACCCTCAGAAGTTTTTAGTCGGTAGTTCATGCTGATCCCGACATAACCGGCCACCGCCTTCAGCGACATCTTTCCACCGCTTGAGAGAAACAAATGTACACAGTGGTTCACATAGCATCAGCTGAGCCGCTTGCTTGTTTGCCCCCCTTTCCTATAAAAGAAATAACCTCCACTTAAGTGGACTCATTTTAAATTTTTGTTTTTAATCTAACAATAAATTCCAAAGACAGTGGAAGGCGGCTGATGTAAGGATATCATCCTTTGTGTTCGTCACTGCTCCTACAACGTGAATGAGCTTTCAAGTGTTTGACTGACGTGCCGTCTGTCACCTCTACGCATTACCTCCGTTGATGTTCATCGCCGCTTTCACTGCGCTGTCGCTGTACACAATACAAGGTGAACGAGAAATGGATACCCAGCTACATATTTTGTCGCCGTGGTGCGTAAAATGCGCGAACAGATATAAATGACGTCATTACAATGATTAAGGCGAGGTTTTCCAAGAGTTGAGACGTCTCGTTCAGTGATTTCAAACTGTCGGGCTTACGTCGGACAGTTTTCAGGTCCTTACGTTTAAAAGGAAATTTGATTTTCGTTTGTTGCACAAACAATTGTATCTTAAGCATGCAAAATACTTGAATGCGAGTGAAAGCGAACTTTATAAATTTTATTTATGGCTTAAGCTCTGTGGTTCTAACTTTTTATAACACGAGTAACTGTATTTTTTTATTAATTTCCTGACTCAGTTTTTTTTAGGTTCCTTAGAGAGCCTGAAGTCCATGCCGTCGGTCTGTTCTGTCGTTTTTCCCTCCGTCCGTCTGTCCATTTTACTTTCAAAGGGCTGAAGTTTTGTAGCTTTTGAACCGTAATAGGTTGCCGGTTTAAATTGTCATAGATTATGTATTATTATAGCGGATATCCGGTGTATACAACCAGTGCGTGTTTCCAGTGATTGACGTAGTGTGGGACGCATATGTCAAGTCAATGCATATGTTTAGTAAACTCAGATTTTATTATTGATTTTAAAATTAAGTAATAATAATAATAAATCTGCGAATGGGTTAATTCCTCTCGGAACAGCTGAGGCGGCTGGGATTCCGTATCGGACCGCTCCGAGCTCAAATGCAGAAGGCGGTGCTCCTTGATATCGCTCGCATCGTCCGCCGGTTTCTTTCCCTTTCTTCCTAACCCTCGGCCGTCTGATCTCCCCAGCCGAGGGCTCCCGTCTGGTTGAGTTTCATTCATTAATTCTATTTTATTTATATTTTTCATTTTATGGTATTCCATGTATCTGTACTTACTTATATATACAATCCATGATGACATCATGAGAATATATATAACTACCCCAAAACAATAGATCGAAAATAATAAAATCTTTATTTGTTCCTAAAGAAAAGGTACAATTTTTCTTTAAGTTTTACTACAAATTATTATTAAAGTTTAGAATCAGTATATGATTTAAATCGAGTGATATTAAGAGCATAATATATCTATTTCTTTTTAAATTAAAATAATTTTTACTTTACTCTTCCAAACATAATGCAATAATTTTGTAAAATGTTTCATAGTAATAACAACTTCATTCGAATTTGTACTAATGTTCTATGTTAGATAAATATAGCCACCGACAGATGGCGCTATAACCCTCTTCAACTAAATCAATTCTTAAAACGTCTTAGGTATTGTTTGTTGTAATAATTGTATCATTTCCTTCACCCATTTCGTCCTAGTGTATGTATAAAAAAGATCCCTTATCCCACAAAAGTATTTGAATATGTACAAAGTAGCAGCCTGTAAGTGGCCACAGCTGGGCAAAGGCCTCCTTCTCAAATAACTGAGAGGGATCTGGAGCCGGGAAGGGCCCGCCACGCTGCTCCAGTGCGGTTTGACGGGATTCACATATCCTCGAAATAATATTTTTTTTATTATTTCTTAGATTTGCAGGTATTCTCACGTGCACGTGGTAAATACAGCAGCACTTAAAATTGTGACTAACAATTTTAGTGGTGCCACCATCGGAAATCGAATCCAGGTCATTCGCGCTGTATGAAACTAAAGCGAGCGCCCTGACCACTAGACTACCAGGGCTGAATATGTACATATTCACATATATCCACGTATATACAATCAAAGGGGGAGGCCTATGTTCAGCAGTGGACTTGTGATAGGCTGAAATGATGATACGTCTCACGTGTGGGATAGCTGATAAGACCTCAGATATACCACACCACACAGAGTCCTACTTGTGAACTTCGTGCTATTCTCGAACGTAAACATTCGTGGCTATGCTCGGCGGCGAGCTCCATGACGTAGAAGGGTTTTTTTTATGGGGAAAGGCGGAAAACGACAAGCGGTTCACCTTATGGTAAGTGATTACCGACGCCTATGTACATCTGCAACACCAGAGGTGCTGCAGGTGCGTTGCCGGTCTTTAAGGGTATTTGGGAGATGGGAGGGAGGATGAGGATGAGGATGGCGAAGGGCCGCCGCTTACCTCACTCACCGAACGAAACGCAGAAGCACAAGATGCCTCTACATCACGCCGGTAGTCCGCGAGGCCGTGATACCAGAAGCCGAGCCGGCCCATTCGAGCTGCAACAAAAGCCGCCGCCTGGTTCGCCTGATTCGTATTGATGGCCCGAACATCAAGATGGCGACAGGCGCATCACCTGGCACGTCTTCCCCTAATAAGCTCTGGTAGAAAGTTTGTTGAAACGACTAAAATTATATTTAGTCCTTGAATTTTTTTTTATTTTGTAAATATTAAATACGTTTAAACTATTTGCACCAATCTGGATCGCCCTGTGGTGTACTTACACACATACATATATATTATTTACACACATTATATTAAGTATTATATCGTTTATTTAATAATAAGTAATAGTATATTTACGTTATTTAAGTACATTCATTTCACAATTATTTATTACACCGATTGTCCTTATGACGGCGCGCTCTCGGGCAACACGCCACTGCCTATAAGTGGCCACAACTAGGCAGAGGCCACCTTCTCAAATATCTGACAGGGTATTTGGGAGATGGGAGGAGGATGAGGATGAGGATGGCGAAGGGCCGCCGCTTACCTCACTCACCGAACGAAACGCAGAAGCACAAGATGCCTCTACATCACGCCGGTAGTCCGCGAGGCCGTGATACCAGAAGCCGAGCCGGCCCATTCGAGCTGCAACAAAAGCCGCCGCCTGGTTCGCCTGATTCGTATTGATGGCCCGAACATCAAGATGGCGACAGGCGCATCACCTGGCACGTCTTCCCCTAATAAGCTCTGGTAGAAAGTTTGTTGAAACGACTAAAATTATATTTAGTCCTTGAATTTTTTTTTATTTTGTAAATATTAAATACGTTTAAACTATTTGCACCAATCTGGATCGCCCTGTGGTGTACTTACACACATACATATATATTATTTACACACATTATATTAAGTATTATATCGTTTATTTAATAATAAGTAATAGTATATTTACGTTATTTAAGTACATTCATTTCACAATTATTTATTACACCGATTGTCCTTATGACGGCGCGCTCTCGGGCAACACGCCACTGCCTATAAGTGGCCACAACTAGGCAGAGGCCACCTTCTCAAATATCTGACAGGGTATTTGGAGCCGGGTAGGACCCGCCACTCTGCTCCTGTGCGGGTTGGCGAGCTTCACATATCCTCGAAATAATAATTTTTTTTATTATTTCTCAGACATGCAGGTTTCCTCACGATGATGTCCTTCACCGCCGATCACGTGGTTGCTGATTATTATTTTCGGGTATCGATACCGTAGAATGTCTTCAATCTTGAATGCGTGAGATGCGCTTGGACCGCAGCTTCAGTTGTGGACCAATAGATGGCGCTATGAGTTTAGTTTTGCATGATATTTATAATCACAGGTGCCTACTCCATAATTATTGATTTTCTAATCAAGATTATATGATTCATTTGCCGTACACTACAAATATACTCTACCATTGCATTGATTACTTGTTTTATTGATCATTAATCATCGCGCCCTTCTTGAAAGTGGTAGATAAGAGGCAAATAAACTTTATTGTCGTTGACTTCGGCTCATTTGCAAATCGCATAATGCAAGGCCAGTGATAGAATTAAATGGACATATTGTATAAAACCAAGTAGGTCATTATTATTTTGTCTCATCACAAGATTTAAGTACCTTGTTTTAGTGACACAGAACGGGGCGTCAACAACAGAATACGTTTATATTTTTTAAAACATAACCTACTACTGTAAGAATTTCTCATGTTTCGCAGAGGCAGTTGGCATACATAGATTGCTCATGGACAAACACCCAGACCCGCCACTATTATATGTTGTACATACAAATACAAGTACCGTGCGGGAATCGAACCAGCGATCCACAGCGCATAACAGTGTAGTTGATTGTTACCTTACAAAATAATCAATTTTTAGAGTTAAATTTAATTAAAATTGGTCCAGACATTTTTGTCCTTTAAGCCCACATTTCACCAGAGCTTATTTGGGACAAACGTGATGGTGACTGTCGTTGATAAAGGGTGTCGCAGAAGATATATATGAAGTATCAAAAAAATTTAAATTTGAACTCTATACCTAATTTGGACGCAGACCTTACTATCTCGCCACGAATCTATCCACTCGACTATCCAGGCCTTTTTCCATTTGTCTGTCTATGTCTATATATTTTTGCTAGCTATTATCAGTCCTGTGTATATTACAATGCTTACAGTGTTTACACAAACAAAGATAGAGAACTACGCGTGTTTGAAACTAAAGTGAGCGCCCTGACCACTAGCCTACCACGGCCGTATTTACCACGTGCTCGGCGGTGAAGGAAAACATCGTGGGGAAATCTGCATGTCTGAGAAATATTAAAAAAAAATATTTCGAGGATAAGTGAAGCCTGCCAACTCGCACAGAAGCAGCGTGGCGGGCCCTTCCCGGCTCCAAAACCCTCTCAGATACTCGTATTTGAGAATGATGGATTGCCCACCAGTGGGAACTTACAGACTGCTACTTTATTATTACTTCACCACGCATATTCGATAGGATTGAAGTGAAGAAATACACTACAAATATACTCTACCATTGCATTGATTACTTGTTTTATTGATCATTAATCATCGCGCCCTTCTTGAAAGTGGTAGATAAGAGGCAAATAAACTTTATTGTCGTTGACTTCGGCTCATTTGCAAATCGCATAATGCAAGGCCAGTGATAGAATTAAATGGACATATTGTATAAAACCAAGTAGGTCATTATTATTTTGTCTCATCACAAGATTTAAGTACCTTGTTTTAGTGACACAGAACGGGGCGTCAACAACAGAATACGTTTATATTTTTTTAAAACATAACCTACTACTGTAAGAATTTCTCATGTTTCGCAGAGGCAGTTGGCATACATAGATTGCTCATGGACAAACACCCAGACCCGCCACTATTATATGTTGTACATACAAATACAAGTACCGTGCGGGAATCGAACCAGCGATCCACAGCGCATAACAGTGTAGTTGATTGTTACCTTACAAAATAATCAATTTTTAGAGTTAAATTTAATTAAAATTGGTCCAGACATTTTTGTCCTTTAAGCCCACATTTCACCAGAGCTTATTTGGGACAAACGTGATGGTGACTGTCGTTGATAAAGGGTGTCGCAGAAGATATATATGAAGTATCAAAAAAAATTTAAATTTGAACTCTATACCTAATTTGGACGCAGACCTTACTATCTCGCCACGAATCTATCCACTCGACTATCCAGGCCTTTTTCCATTTGTCTGTCTATGTCTATATATTTTTGCTAGCTATTATCAGTCCTGTGTATATTACAATGCTTACAGTGTTTACACAAACAAAGATAGAGAACTACGCGTGTTTGAAACTAAAGTGAGCGCCCTGACCACTAGCCTACCACGGCCGTATTTACCACGTGCTCGGCGGTGAAGGAAAACATCGTGGGGAAATCTGCATGTCTGAGAAATATTAAAAAAAAATATTTCGAGGATAAGTGAAGCCTGCCAACTCGCACAGAAGCAGCGTGGCGGGCCCTTCCCGGCTCCAAAACCCTCTCAGATACTCGTATTTGAGAATGATGGATTTGCCCACCAGTGGGAACTTACAGGCTGCTACTTTATTATTACTTCACCACGCATATTCGATAGGATTGAAGTGAAGAAATACACTACAGATGTAACTACAACTTTAATTCAAATTGTTAATTTTAATCTACATATATAAGAATGATAAACTCCAACACAGTTTGACGAATCGACATGAAAATATAAGTGTTTACTAATGGGGTTTTTATACTATCCTCTTTGTTGTACCTCGCCAATAGATGGCGCTGCATCACAACAACTTCTGTACCCTTCAACCTAGTATGCTATCAAATAAATAAAAAATTGAAGCGTACTAGGTAGGAGTAAAATATCAGATTTGTTGTAGCAGTCTGTGTAATATCCTATAGCTGAGTAAAGGCATCCTCTAAATATGTAAGATGGGAGCTAGGAAAACTCGGCCACGTTGCTGCAGTGCCGGCCAAGGAGCCAGGAAAACTCGGCCAGGGAGCCAGGATAACTCGGCCACGTTGCTAAAGTGTAGTTATGTCTTAGGAATATCTTTATTTCTGAGACATGCAGGTTTCTTCACGATGTTTTCCTTCACTTTCGCAAAATTGCAATTGACAATTTTAGTGGTGACATTGAAATTAAAATAGGCGTCTTGTCCACATACGCTGTAACTACTGTTTTGTAGGAAATATTTCGTATATTCTTATTGTGATAGTAAAGAAGTAAAGAGAAGTCTATGAGTGTTCTTCAATAAGGTCTGTGTAATGGGTTTGTGTTTCGAATTGGGTTGAGTAAATGAAATAACATAGTAAAGTATTTAACATATATATTTCTTTGAGCTTTTAATTGCATTTTGAAATACAACATAAAATATTAAATAAGATTATTAAATTTGGTAAAATCAATATTTCAACACCATTTTTCTTTTTTCGTTAATGAATGAGCAAAAATCTCTCATCAGAGCCTAGCGTATACATATTTGTCGTATGTTTCAATTGATTATCGTATGATTGTTCATCAATTATGAACATTCGCCTCTGTGACGTCACACGCGACATGACTGTTCGAACATATGCACAAGTGCTGATATATTTGAAACGAAAACTTTTAAAAATAAACGAAACGATGCGATGCCCTACGAAGGAATAGAATGAAGAAGAAAAAAATAACAAATCGTACAGTCATGTTGCGCGTCGCGTCTCGCGAACAAACGATTGACGACACTCGTACCTTCTGAAACTTACGTTAGACAGTTTACAATAGTTTTTTTTTTTTATCATTAAATATAAAAGAGTTTTTCACTCGCAATTACCGTGTATACAACTCGTATAACTTGTTTAAATTGGAAGAATTCCCTCGAATACATTACGAACGCCCTAGCCGTATACGTGTGTAGTCGCCCTTAAAAACAAAATGAAAACTGTATAACATATTATCACTTGTGTTTTTTTTTTCCTTTTTCTAGTACAGCCCGGTTTGGACGACCGAATAGCGCTGGTTCAATGGTATACAAGAGTTCACAGTAAGGTCACCTAATGTTACGTACTTATCACTAAATAATAAATAGCAATTTCGCCGGGGGGTGAGCGTGGTAGTAAGGGTCTAGAGCGAAATTTACACTAAGGAGATTGTTATATTGCATAAAATGACGGGGTCGCGTCGCATGCGCAACGTCCAGCCGCTTGAGATTGGATCTCCGAGATTGCCGGCCGCTGCCGTCGTACCACACTAAACTTAACACATCCAAAATATACATAGAACTAAGAACGTAAGCCTAACTCCGATTTACACAGACAAATTAAGTAACACGAGAGATAATGATATTGCAACAATTTTATTATCGAATACTGAAACGACGCCGCGACGGTAATCCACTTCCTCTGATTATTAGCAAAAAATATACATTTACAAAGAGATCGAATTGAACTTTTAAGACTTAACGCGACTTATATTTACAATTATCGAAATGGAATTACAACGTAGTGGGGAAGGTAAGCGGCGGGCGGCGCGGGCCGCGCGTTAGCCGACCGAATTCACCTAAAGGCAATATTTTGAAAATATTCTCTTAGAATCTAAACGAACGTAGAACGTTTGGCGTATACTTATTTCGCTATTCGTTAATTACACTAACCGGACTATGCGGTGAACACTAACGATTACCTAAAATAGTTAAATTGGCAAAGAGTTACGAAATACATAGCGGCGCCGCGGCGGGCCGGGCCGGGCGGTCTCCGCCGCGGGGGGATATGGTATCATCACAGCAGGTGGCCTGCCCGGCCCTGTCTACACGTATTTGCTGGACAGCTGCTTCGCCAGCTCCGTGTACTTGAGGAACTTGGAGTGGGGGCTCTCGTCGAAGGGCTGCGCGGGGCTGCGCGGGTCCTGCGGCGACGGCGCGCTGGAGCCGCCGCCCTTGTGCGCGCCCGGCGAGCCGGCCGCTTGCGGCGCCTTCACCGGGACCGGTTCGGGCAGAGCGCCGTCTTTCACGAAATGCATCTTGGACAAGTGGTGCCGATACGCGCCCTTGGAGATGAACGGGGTGTCGCAGAGAGCGCACTTCATGATCGAATCGGTGACGACAGCGTCGTTGCACGCCCAGCTGAACGTCAGGATGCTCGGGGGCCCCGCCGGGGACGGCGCCGGCGCCGGGGCCCGACTCGGATTGCTCTCGGTTTTATCGCACAGCTTCTGCAAGGCCGCGAGCGGATGACTGCCGCTGCGACGGGACGAGCTGGGCTCGTTAGACCCCCCCCCGGCGAGGTTGTCGAACATGGAGGATAGCGCGCCTAAACTGGAGGCCGGCTTCCTGTCCGAACCCGGGGTCGGCCCCGATCGATCACTAGAGGGGCTTCTAGGACTGGCCGCTGGACTGGGACCTTCGCTTTCGCGCTTAGGGATCGTCGGCTTTACGTCCTCTTCAGCCGAACTGCTGGGCCTAGCTGGTTCCTCGTCTTCCTCCATTTCGGTTTTGACGCGGACCGACTGGCTGCTCAGATCGACGCCGTTCTCGCGCTCGTCCTCATCCGTCACTTCTTTCTTTATTCGAACCTCAGCGGGACGATCTTCGGAAGCGGGTGTCTGAGAACCGCGCGTATCTGGAGTGGTTCGCGGCGTCATGTGATACGCATCTAATTTCCTATCGGGAGTGAGAGACTCCACCCTGCTGCCGCCTCGCTCCGACATGGAGCTGGATTCGCTGCCGCTGCGCTCGCGGCGACCGTAGCCCTGCTGGTGATGATAACTCCTTAGCATGCTCATTGTCTGAGGATCTACTAGCGGTTTGGTATAGTCTACACTCTCATCTATGCCTAACCTTTTTAGGATACTAGACCCGATGGGGGCGTGGGATGCGGCGCCGGGCATGCCCGGTACGGAGTGCCGCGAGCGCGTATCGAAGCTCTTCTCGATCAGTTGCTCGATGGCATTCAGAACGGAAGGCGACGAGCTTTTGTCGTTGCTCGCGTTCGGATCTTTGGAACTCGGCGACGAATCGTTCACCGAGGAAGGTGAACGATGATGTACGGAGCCGGGGGAGGGCAGCTCCTCGTTGATACTTTTACGAGCGTCGCGGCCGGACGGCGTGACGTGGCCGGGCACATCGGGCGGGATGATGTTGTTGGAAAGAAGCGCGCTTTTTAAGAAATTCCTTTGGTTATTCGACATAGGAGCGCCGATGCATTGCCTAATATGCTCTACGAACACGGCGGTTTCGATTTTGTCACCGCATTTCTCGCACGTAATCCTGCTCGCCGCGCCGAAGTCCCTGATGGGTTTGCCCATCGGCACCCCATTACCCTCCCCGTTTTTAAAATCATGCTGAGCCCTTTCGAGCTCCAAAAGCTTCCTAACCGGCAATGACTTCTTTCTCTTCTCACGCGTCTGTCGTCTCCTACCGCCGCTTTCTGTTATGGACCTCATAATATGTTCTTTATAATGCGAATTCTTAACCATGTGATTACTAAGTTCTTTCAAGGAACTAAACGCTTGATCGCAAACCTTACAAGTTAACACGGCACTGACGTGACTACTGGTGCCCGTGTTGGGCGGGGCCGCGTTGTTGGCACCCGGGGCGCCCGAGTTGGACCCTTTGCCGTCGTCCGATGATTTCCACGAGATGATCTGCTCCTGAGATATGATATTTGTGTAATGCTGTGTACGCTGCATGTGGCTGGTCATTTCGGCGAGAGAACGGAAGCTTTCCGCGCACCACATGCATTTCAAAATTTGCCTAGTTTGCTCAGCCCCTTTACCCAACCATACGTCCTGGCCGCGGACTAACTTTCTAGGTATCGGCATGTTCTCCTTGATAAGCATATTAAGATCGTTGTGGTTGGGCTTTGACGAGCCGCTGGAAGAGGACGAGTTATGCGACGGCGTTGACGGCGAACTGGAGGGCGGCTGCAGCGAGGGCGGCAACGGTGCCCCGGAGGCCGATGAGATTGGCACGTTCACGCCGCAATGCTTCGCTTCCTTCATGTGAACAGTCAGATCCGCGAGCGAGTTGAAGCTCTTCTTGCACCATACGCACTTCAGTACGTCCTTAGTTTGATCGGCGCCTTTGTTCAGCCAGTGCGACTGCCAGGCGGAGTGACGAGCGGCGGCGTTTGGCGTTAGTCCGGCGCCCAAGGCCGCGTTTTGGACGGACCTGAATAATTCCTCGCCGCCCAATCTGCTCAGTTCACTCATTTTCTCCAGCGCCTTCGTGGCGTCACTGGGCGTGGGCCCGCCGTGTTTCAGCTTCCCATTCCAGTCGGAAGGCACACCGCCCTTTGGCGACAAGCTAGCGGCGGCCACTGCTGCGGCGAAATACGGTAAGTGCGGCGCCACCGGCGTCGACCAGGGGGAGTGAGTGGGCTTGAACTCGGCCGGCCGGGAGCTCTTTCTGATCGGCACGGGCGACGGGCAGTCCTGGAGCCCCCGTTTCCTGGTGCTAACGGAGAGATCGAGGGGTCCGTTCTCGTGCGATTTGCTGAGGTTGACCGCGTCGTCGTCGTCTTCGTCGTCGTCCTGCGGGGACTCGCAGCGTTTCGTGCTGAAGTCGAGCACGGCATCCCCGCGCTCGGAATCGGTGAGGTCCTCCTGACAGGACATGAGCAGGCGTTGCTGCGCGGCTGCGGCGGCCGCGCCCAGGTAGGCCGCCACCGCTGCGGAGTGCGGGGGGAGCAGGGCCGCGGGCAGGGCTGCCGGCAGCGCCGCTGTCAGAGCCGCCGACAGCGGCAGCCCCGCCGCGCTCCTGCCGGAGTACATGGAGTCGTTGGAGGGACAGCGAGGCGCGCCCGACGACTCCCGCGACAAGCATCTCGGGCTCTCCCTGCGAACAATAGATATCATCTTTAATGTCACCGATCGATCTCACTTTTTTCTTATCATAACAATTTTTATTAGCTTAGTAGCGGCCAAGTAGGCTGGCTAATAGCTGGTATAAAGTTTTCAGGACTGCCAGTACCAAAGTAGCCAAAAAATATGCCATATTATATGACAGTTAAAATACATTACAATCGAAAAACGACTTTCTATAGTAAATAATAATAAGGAAACAAACTTATAACTTTGTTTAGCTAAATTTAATTTATATTTGATTTCGAATTCGAAGCTTAGTAATCAAGGCGCTCGCTACAATTTCATAGTACGCGAGTGACCTAGGTTCGATGCTATAAAATTCTGAACAGCTATTTCAGGTGCTGAATTTATCATGAGCTCGGCGTTGAGGGATAACATCGTGAGGTAATCTGCATGTCTGTGAAATAATAAAAAATTATTTCGAGGACATGTCCGGAGCAGCGTGGTGGACGCTTTCAGATTACAATCTCTCAGAAAAAATATCTGAGAGGACATCTAATATTTGCTCAACAGTGGACTTTTTCAGCAGGTTATTTTTTTTAATTATAAGTATGAATAAAATATATGCCATAAAGATGATGCAAATTGTCCGAAATCATATAGGGTCCTGTAAGACTCAACCATAGTCAGAAAGCTCACAATAGACAAAACGACAGATTCATTCTTCAGCCGATATAACACTTCATGATTGCCTAGCCGTACGCCGTTGACAAAAACAACTACAATCCACACGTCTGAAGAGAATTAAGCATAGTATTCCAATGTTGAAGCATATAAAAAACATAACATTTAAAGTATAGTATCGAATCACGAGAGCTTTCGTGATACAGGATACATTAGCCCAGACTGCATATTTTGAAGCGCAGTCTTACAGAGTATCGAACAGAATCGCCCAGCTGTTTATTGCTTCCTATAAACATTAGTTGGGTGCGGGTCAATCAATCACACGTATTTATGTGACAGCTATTGTTTGTTCTCTCTCTTACCCCTGCGCCGCTCGCTCGCGATATCGGGAGACACAGACAGAAAAAATTCTAATGCCTCACGATCAGACGCAACTGGCTATTGGCGATGTTTGTTATGTGATAATTATAATCTGTGGCGTTTCGCTCGCGTCGGTGGCATGTGCGCGTCAAAATGTTCGTTGGACGGCGTATGAGGTGGCACCTGACGCCATATGAATAATTTCGCAGTTACGACGTGAATTTTAAAACCGGCCCAGATGTCTTCGTACATATAAAAGTTGCTGAATGCTAATATATTGGCGATTGTTTCGTTAAGTAGACATCGCCGGGTAGGAGTCGAAACGTAAAGTCTATCAGTGCGGACGGACGGACTCATTAGCGACAGAATAGATTGATTGAACTAATAAAAATAAACTTTATCATGCACGAATAAAAAAAGTCTGCACATCGACCTCGTTCGGAGCGTTTTAGTTTGTATCCAAATAAATTATGAAAAATTTATTGAAGTCCTCTTTAATAGAGAAATAAATATAAAACAACAGACAAAGTGAAAACGAAAACAAAAAGTTTGTTCTCCAGACATTGGATAATTATAACCTTTGAAATGATTGCACGATTTAAATTTCCTATCTAATACAAACTCGCGGTAAAGGTCCGGTTACAACAAAACAGCAGAATAAGAGAAGAACACCGAAACAAATGAACAAACACTGGAACCTACCTCATGTGGTCGGGCTCGACGATCATTCTGAACGTAATTTTTTCAATTTACTCCAAACTTCTTTAGTCTGAAGTACCTCGGATCCATGTAACAACACTTCAAACAATTCTCTAACACTTCAATTACAAGAGAGCAACTGACTTCCCAACGGCGGTTGAAAGTAAACACGTCGCGAAAGACGCGCCGCGATGCCGGTCGGACGGGGAGTGCGGTGCGCGCGGCGGCGGCGGCGGTCCCGCGTGGAATGAGACGCCGCGTGATTTACGACCCGCCTGCAGCGCCCTCACCCCGCACGCCCTCCGTGGGAGGGAGATAATTGCGCGCGCGCGTCCGGCGAATGGGAGCGAAGGAGCGAGACGACTAGGCCCCGTTCGCATTCGAGGGGTGGTGCGCTGCGTAATGCAAGCGTGCGTGCTGTGCGCGAGGTGGACGGACATGCAATGACGGCCGATCGTTCCGATGACAGCCCCGACGGAGCGGAGCGGCTCCGCGCAGCCGGCTCACCTGGCACCGGCGGGCCGCAGAGGGTGCGCCGACACCGATCGCCGTGTCTCCGCAATGTTTACGTGACATGCGTGTCACGTGTCAGAACCAGAGGATGAAAGAACAATTGGATGTCGACGACGAAGGAAGTCGCGGGGCAGTAAACAACATTGTTACGGACAGAGGACATAGGGCGAATTTACTAGTATCACCAATAGATTTCTAACACATGATTTTTTTTTAATTATAAGTATGAATAAAATATATGCCATAAAGGTGATGCAAATTGTCCGAAATCATATAGGGTCCTGTAAGACTCAACTATAGTCAGAAAGCTCACAATAGACAAAACGACAGATTCATTCTTCAGCCGATATAACACTTCATGATTGCCTAGCCCTACGCCGTTGACAAAAACAACTACAATCCACACGTCTGAAGAGAATTAAGCATAGTATTCCAATGTTGAAGCATATAAAAAACATAACATTTAAAGTATAGTATCGAATCACGAGAGCTTTCGTGATACAGGATACATTAGCCCAGACTGCATATTTTGAAGCGCAGTCGAACAGAATCGCCCAGCTGTTTATTGCTTCCTATAAACATTAGTTGGGTGCGGGTCAATCAATCACACGTATTTATGTGACAGCTATTGTTTGTTCTCTCTCTTACCCCTGCGCCGCTCGCTCGCGATATCGGGAGACACAGACAGAAAAAATTCTAATGCCTCACGATCAGACGCAACTGGCTATTGGCGATGTTTGTTATGTGATAATTATAATCTGTGGCGTTTCGCTCGCGTCGGTGGCATGTGCGCGTCAAAATGTTCGTTGGACGGCGTATGAGGAGGCACCTGACGCCATATGAATAATTTCGCAGTTACGACGTGAATTTTAAAACCGGCCCAGATGTCTTCGTACATATAAAAGTTGCTGAATGCTAATATATTGGCGATTGTTTCGTTAAGTAGACATCGCCGGGTAGGAGTCGAAACGTAAAGTCTATCAGTGCGGACGGACGGACTCATTAGCGACAGAATAGATTGATTGAACTAATAAAAATAAACTTTATCATGCACGAATAAAAAAAGTCTGCACATCGACCTCGTTCGGAGCGTTTTAGTTTGTATCCAAATAAATTACGAGAAGTAGAAAATCTTTGGAAATAAAATAAATTAAAAAATTTCTAATAATTAACATTTTTGTTTTACGCATTAGAATATAAATTGGTCCGTTTCGCTGTTTAGTTATAAACTATTATCGAATAGCTGCGACATCCGTTACGTTTAGTTCTAACCATGTTGACTGTAATAAAGAAATAAGTCGGAAAGACCAGTGCCAGCTTAGAGTATCACTGAACAATTGTATAAAAATTCCGTATGGCAACTTTTCACACGCAAAATCGTTAGTTTTCCTTCATCCAAGACTTTGGTTACCCATACGAAGATCGTGAAAAATATCACGGTAGGATTTTAACAGGGGAATAATTTCACACGGAATTGTTGTGAAATATTTTAGTGTCATGGACCTTATCTTATATATTAGGATCCTAACGGATAAGGTCCCAGACACAAAAATATTTTGTCTTTCATCTTTGTCCATCATCACAAGTACATTTAGGATCCTAACGGATGAGGTCCCTGACCTGTCCCTGGATAAGGTCCCTGAGCGATTTCGGCCATGGCGACATCTTAGGAAATAACTCAACTGCTTAAGATGCTTAAGATATAATATACGGCACAAGTGTATGCACAATATCACAGACAGTGGAGAACACACTCGTCTAAACCTTCATACACCCCATGTAATAGCGCTTGTGATACAATGCTACTGGAGAAGATGTTCAATGGAATAATGACTCTCACACAAAGATCAGAGTACTTTTTAAATTTATTAATGCAGTCCCACATGAGGTGGGACTTCAATGAACAAAATCCGATTACGAATTACGATCCGGCTGTGCGATAAGACAGGAGAATGGACAGGGGATAGTGTCAGAATTTAATGAACAGTTACAAGAAAATCAGGCACGAGGACCAATCTTTTGTGTTTCCTAACTAATCTACTTTGTGATTTGAAGACCACTTACTAAGCAGGTCATAATACAAGGAAGTACTCACGTGGAGGAAATGTATTTTTGCTACAGTTGTCGCCAATAGCAGCGTGGTAGCCGTGAGCTCTTTCCCCTGGGTATCGTAAGAAGCTGCTGAGGTAAATCCTTTGAAAATCTCATGGTAACGAGCTTGCCCAGTGACGAGGCTCTTCGGCATAAAAGCATGCCCATTTTGTTACGATGAGTCGTACCGTATGGAGGAATTTAACAATTTTTCTTCAAATTCGAGCTAAATTAAAATTAGTAATCTCTGCCAACGCTTACGGGTGACAGGCGTGAGTGTTTATACATGTTCTTGACGATATCTATCTGACAGAAATCTATCTGCGCAGAGAAGGATGATATTTCGGTAAATCTGAAACGTAAACAATAGACCCTCAGGATGGACGCTCTGGAGTTCTGTAGAGAATGTTTATGATTGATGACGTCTCTTCACTGCGACTAATTGACAGTGATGGAACACGGAACGTTCGAGCACAGCCAACGTATCATTTGCTGTTAAGAAAATCTAACATCCAGAAGCTTTTGAACTCAACGCCAAGCGAACACAGATGAATTTCCCGTACAGCGGTACGCTCGTGTGAACTAAACAACAGCAAATCAACATTCGTACCTGGCTCACCGGATGTAGATAATGTGAAGACTTTTTAATGTTCAGAAATATTTCCATATTTACATTCTAATTAAGAAGTCAAATAATAAGTGATTTCGTTAAGAGACGAAACACGTCGAATACTAAACAAATTTTGTGGCAATAAAATAAAATATATTGATCTTCTTCATTCTTTTAATCGACATGAAAATTTATGACCGTTCATTATTATAATTAAATACGGACGCTGCCGTTTGGTTTACTTTCCTATCGAAGCGGCGCTTAGTTCGCCGTGAATTGACAGCCAGGTAACGTCTCTCAAATACTAATTACCATATCACTGAAAAGAAACGCATCTGTTCCAATAAAGGAGTACAAGACACAAGAAACTGACGCGAGGTGCTAAATTTATAATACTAAATAAATCAACACGCATGTAAGACATGTGCATGTTGATTTGTTTAGCTGGTACAAATTCCAGTGGAAAGAGATGACTGATCAATCTGAATTGGCTGATTTTAAATATCTTAGTATATTCTTAATACCTTATGTTCTCAGCTTTCTTAACGAGTTTTTGTCTATCATCACAAGAGTTTAAACGAACAACACAGTTATATGCACAAATTCAACCTTTGAATAGCAGAAACAACTGTATGTTCTCCAACAGATGGCGAAAACATGATTTACATTAATTATCTAGAGCAGTAACGGGAAGCAATCTAATTTGTGAGGCATTATTGCCAATTCGCTTATCGCGTGTGAAAGCTTCCAAATAGCGAAAATCTGAATTAAAAAAAAGTTTCATAAAATGCTCAATTTGTAGCATATATTTCCCAATAAGCAATGGTAGATCCAAAACACTCATAAAGTATCACCAAACAATGAGTATTTACCGTTACAGATAACGAATCGTGAATAATAATGTGATTTATGCTTTGTCGGTGCGTTATCTTGCGTTATATTATCTGTATAAATCAATTGAAGCTATTGCATTGTTTCCATGGATTTTTAGACGGTACACGCCTGATCATAGTTATTAAACTAAAATTGATTAAATGTCACACAAAAAAGATCGAATAATTTTTACAGCCACTACCTTTCTAATACTGTCACGATCATGTTCGTTCGTCTCTTTGGCGTGTCTAGTTATAGCAGGGCCTACGTTATCTCCAAAATGGTTCTTGAGACGCTTGGTTAGAGAGTAATTTAGAGATTAATAACTGTTGGTTGGAATTGGAACGGTGGCGCGGACGGCAGTTGACAAGTGATCATTGGAAACAATAGGATCATTAAAACCGCCGCGGTATGATGTTTGGACCACCGTCAAATAGACAATGTAACCGCCGATGACGTTATGGACATGACTTTAATCGACGATATCGTCGGTCAACTTACAAGCAACACTATGAGCTGCGTATTCCTATATCATTACTTACAAGCATTAGATTCGATTAAGGAAATTCTTCGAACCGGGCCTTTCGCTTGGCATAACGTCCGAAAGCTCGTTTGCAGTAACCAACACGTCAGGAGCTATAAACTGCATAAGCTTGGTGTTCGACTCAAAATATGACTTGAATTCGAAGGCGAACGGAGCTAACGGGGCGACTTGGACGACTTCCAAAAGATATCTTCCGTCGAAGATTGGAACAATTTAGGCTGTTTCGAAAAAATGAACGCGAGTGCTCTTTACTGGAAGAACGATAGCGAGCAAGACTCCTGTGTAGGTCGGGGGTAATACAAACGGGATACTTGAACCTATACTGATGATTAGTAAAGCAAATTAATATGCCAATATATTCCACTAAAACGAATCTACACCAGAATCTGTAAGTGCAAGAAGACTTGCTGCACTAGCAAACACTCTTAAAGTAATAGACATTTTTTAAATCTCAAAATAAAGGTGGCCTGGCCTACCTTTAAACGTTTCTTTTTCAATGTCATTCATTCAACTTCTAGCAAAATAATCTTTTCAAATATCAATGCACCGTCACCTTTCATTCCTTTTCCGATAGAGAAGTTACCCACCTTTCAGCATTGGGGTCCTGTATCAGGGTCGCTGGGATGCTGTGCTCGATGTCATCCCTCTCGTCGGGTGCGGGGGAGGCGCGGGACACGGGGGAGGCGGAGCGGGACGCCTCGCCCGCTTCCTGCCTCTCCCCGCGCTCACCGCGTTCCTTCACGCCGCTCTCTGAACTAGTTGCTTCTTCTGCGAACAAGGAGAAAGGAGAAGTCAGTTGGTGTTTGTAAAAGCTTTTGGCGACAAGAGCGTTGCCCAAATCTTCTATGTATCTAATGTTTCTAACTACACATCCATGAGAAGAGAATCATTGGTCTTCTGTACGGAGTTCAGCCGAAACCAATGTTTGTATAACACAGAATTCCTATTCGTTTTTGTCTCTGACACCGCTTCAATACCCTTTCTTCACTGTTATCGTACAAACATTACTTATAACACATGCATGTGGCATGGAGGTGAGCATGCACTTGTCTATGTGTTTACACGAACACATGCGACATGCATTATCTAATATCATGCGTAGTTGGCTAAGTTCCGTATGGTCGCAACCGATCAAAATAACACCATTACTAAAGTATTAATAATTTTTAGTTTTCTACATAGAGGAGTACCAAAGTTAAACCTTTGAATAGAATTCATTCATTCCTTACAAAAGATACTTTAAAATACGTAAATATAATTCTTGATCTAAAAAAAAAGAGTCTCATGCTCGAATTGAACACGAATGTAACGAAACAATTCTTTGACGGAGATAATAAAATCATTCGGATGGTTATTCAGGTTATGTTCAATATGGAAGACGCGATAGCGACAAACGTTTTATAGTGATTGTGCTATATAATCATAAAACAATGCGGCGCGATATTACGCCGATAAAAAAAAAAAACGGAAAATTACCCCAAAACGGGGCCAATGCGGCCGGCTCGTTGCGCAAACAACGTATGATCGATGATTGATTGATTCGGTGGGCCGTCGAGCCGAGTATCAATTATTCAAAGTTAGTTATCAGCCGACATAATTCCGAGTTATAACTTGATAGCGTCGTTTCCACGCGACTACTATCGCGACTTGGACCAATTAAGCATTACGAAATCAGTACGTTGTGATGCGATGTAAATGTGATCATTCATAGCGGATCCTTTTCAGTCAATGTCACTTTAAAAATATTATAAACAATAACACACACGAATGTAGAAGCTATGAAGTCTATTTTGAAGAACAAGCCCATGATAATCACATTAGGGACAGTTAAATTCTATGATAATAATTTGATGAGCAGTTAAGAAAATCAAAACGATTTTTTCGCTGTCGACTTATAACACATATTTATTCACCTCGAAGGCAACGCGATTACAAATTTACGTAATGAGGTACAGGGATACATCTATTCATTCAAAGTGAATCCATCCTTTCGCTTGAGTTCAAGTGGCGGTCCGAGAGAACCGTCAATCCCTCATCGAGTATCAAATTTTAAACTAATCTTCGAAGCGTAAACCGTTTGCCGTGGCGGGAATCCGCGAGCCGTAAACCCAAAAAGAGAACCGGGAGCGACTTTCGCTCCGATTATGAAGTTATCATCTGAAAACTGGCCGAAAAAAAAAACATTTCTGAAATCGGAGAGCGCGACGAAAAACACGGCGCGGCGGTGGCCCGGCCTGGTCCGCTCATTTCACTGCCCACTGGCTCGTGAACTGCGTTTCTGCTTGCTAATTGATTAAAAACACACCGTGTCAATCCAGTGCGGACGCAAAAGATGCACCGAACGGAACGCCCCGGGCGTTCGGACGCATCGCTAACAAACGAATGGGCCAATTCGATTCCGATCAAAAGGAAGCGGGCGCATACGTTCCTGACGTCTGGCTGCGTACGCTCGCCCAAGTCAAATTCAAATGACGCGTGGCGTTATCGTGATGCCTTCGAATCATTGCTCGCTAAGCCACGTCCGTTGCGCTGCATAGTTGTCTGTCGGCGAGCGCGGGGCTAGAGTCGCGCTCTTGGTGTGTAAATTTGACAGACGCCGTAATCAGATGTACGTCTGAGACGAGTCCCCGGAACGGACTCATCACAATAGAGCCGTTCGTTTACAATGAACGCTGACTCAACAGTTTTCAAATACCGAAACAATAGATTAATTTCACCAGAATTCGCCGTGAAATCGATATAATTTTTCGATTATCGTCGATAAAGTATCGATTGGTGATACGGATGACAACGTTAACGAAACGCATTGGGTCGTAATAAAAGTTATAAATCTTGATTGTATCGGGACAACGTAAATAGGTCTATCGATAAAGGAGGCTTCGCTCAAGTTTATGCTTTATATAGACGAGTGTAGTCTATATTTTTGTTTGAATGCAAATTTTCCGGGCGTTTAATGTTTGAAATACAGTTTAAGTTGAGCTTTGTGGTTAAAGTTATCAGTGGATCCTGTAATCGTTCAAACTCAGTTATCTAATGATCAATCAAACGACAGATGGTAACAGTAATCCTGAACCATATCTGACATTTGATAACACGCGCGCATATTTTGCAACAGTTTGAACCTCCTGTTATTGTCAACATTATCAATTATTGAAGTAGTTGTAAAAATGTGTATTTTAAATCAATTTCATATAAGGTTTTAAATGTTAGTTAAATTACATTTATTTTCATAATTTGATGTTCTTAATGATTCCAGCGTTGTTTCTCCATATGAAGCCACTAAAATTCACATGGCATGCCAATCACATGCAACAAACATTCTCTCACATCATTAACGATACTGTTAACTAATTTCCATCTCAGCTTCAAATAGCAACTGAAATGACATTCTGTCAATTCCATCCATTAGTAAGTCTTGTGAACCGTTAGGAGAGCTTTTATTGAAGAAATTCATCAAGTCTAAGTATCCTCAAATGCCACAGCTTTCGACGCGGCCTATACAAGTGAGACCTAAGAACACAAGAAATGGAATTAAACCGAACCCTTTGAGAAGAAAGCTACAGGGATACTGGATACAATTTGTGTACTATAAAAACGTTAAATCTAAACCGCGATATATGACATTTTGTTCGTATTCGTTAATCTAAACGTTAACGGGAAGCACCTACTTTTAATACAGTTAATTAAAATAAAATGTTCTATTGTCCTTTCCTTGCACTTTACCGCAAGCATCGTAGCCAGGTAATCAAACTTAAACTCTATTCCGTCCGGCTGAAACATTCAATCGGTACAGCGGGGCGTCGACACGTAATTTCCTCGTCGTGTCGTCGAAGTCGTCTCGTTATCGCCTCGCCCCTGCAGCCGACGGCACAAAGCATTGCTTTGTTAGCGGCTTCGATTCCTCATTGCTATGCGCCGCCATCGAAGTTTTAAAATGCCCGTGATAGGTCACTTTAATTTTATAAACAAATTGTGTTTGCGGCAGATATTAAAAAATGCAATAGAAAGGTTTCGAAGAATATCATAATTCTACTGTTTATTTCGCGATCAAACTCGTGTCTGTCAGTGTGAGTAAAATTTATTACTGTATTTATAAATAAGCGCATCCTCTATTTAATTACTGGATGGACTTGCGTTTACGTAAAAAAAAAACATTTACAAAAGCTGACATAGAGCAGATAGAGATATGATCAAGAACTTTGCTCATATCCATGCTGTGTTCTTTTCTTTAAGATGAGCAAACAAACGAGCACGCATCTCACCTATGGTAAGTGATTACCGTACATCTGCAACACCAGAGGAGCTGCAGGTGCGTTGCCGGCCTTTAAGGGTATTTGGTAGAGAAAAGGGACGATCGGGTTAAGTGGGCCTCTATTTACCTCACTCATCGAACTAAACGCAGAAGCAAAAGATGTCTCTACTTCACGTCGGTATTATGCGAAGCCGTGGTACCACCCCGGTCGTGCCGGCCCTTTCGTGCACCAGCGAAAGCCGCCGCTTAGCTCTACCACGTGTCCACATCCCCTAAACATAATTTTTCTAAGTCATGCATCCTCGTTCCTCAAGATATCCTTTACAGCCGAGCACGTGGTAAGTTCAACGATAAAAATTGAAATTAACAAATTCAGCTGTGTAACACCGGACGAGGGACCCACATCACGCGCGTATAATGGATTTAAAGCAAGTGCTCAGACCCCTGATCTACCACGGGCTCTCGTGATTATTAGAACTACGACATTACAACTAACTGAAATATTAAATTAGGCGTGATTACTGACGGTGCTTCTGATAGCTATTGATGGATCGTTTGATAACGATCCAAGTAAACATTGTGGAGCCAAAAAAATGTTATCGAAAAGGGTATGTTAAAAACGATTATTTAACATAAAAAAATAACACATATAACTAACTAACCTAAAAGTGACTCTTAATCTGGAATTAGTCCTGTCACATAAAATAATATTTAAAGTCAGATTTTTTAATTAAAAAAAAATTGTGAATGTGTTTTAACACATTTGAGCAAGGTCTTTTTCGGCCTGCTAATATAGTCCACAGTCGGACATAGGCGTCTCCCAATGGGAGGGTTTTCCATAATCGCCACACTTCACGAGCGGGTTGGGGACTGCAGTACCAGACGCCTCGCACCATAGACCCTGCTGCCCGTCAACTATCTGTTTGTTTTTCTTTTGCCATTTTTAAGATGGCTTATCCGCCTTCTGTCAGATGCTATGTGATATTCTATTGTTTCCTCCAAAATTAACACTACTGTCTAATCATCATCAACATCATCGCAGCCTATGACCAGTTCACTGCTGAACGTAGGCTTCCTCTAAAGATTGCCACAAAGCTCGTTCCTGAGCCACCTGCATCCATCGGCTTCCCGCATCTTGTGGGGTGTCGTCCCACACTGCGTTTGCCACTTACGCGACTGCCACTTACGTGACGTGTCACGTACGTGTGAACCTTTCCCCCTAACGGTTGTCAGTTCTGCATGCTAAGAGAATAACTAAAATAAACTATCTTAGCTGTTTCAATATAAGTCAGATATCTTATTATTTTTCTTACAGTATAATGCTGCAGAGCTAAGTCCCGCCAGAACCTTTCTTTCCTAACGGTTGTCAGTTCCGCGAGCTATGTGGCCGGCCGATTGTGCAACACCAGCTTGCTGATCCTAACGGCCATGTCGGTAACCCCAGTTCTGTTTCTAATATCATCGTTGCAGACTCTATCGCGCAGAGAAACACCGAGCATAGGTCTATCTATGGCGCGCTGACCAACTTTGAGCTACCTCTTACGCCCCGCTAGTGCCTTAATACAAAATCTAATTACAATATTATGAACGTTTCGAATTCGAGCTCGAAGATATCATAGAAACAGGAAATACGCGACAAGTATAGGAAGACACCCCAAGTGAACAAACACTCCCAATACTTTTTCATTCTTAAACAGTTAATGATTGTGCTGAGAAATTCTCGGGCACTCTGCATCGATTTCAATACGTCCCCTGTCCATGTCCGCAGCCAATAAATCCGCCCCGAACACGCATGGTCCCGAAGAACTATAAATCTGGCGAGTGACGCCTAATTGGGGGGCTTGGCGCTTGTCGAATTTGTCCTTCGATGCGTACTTTTTATCTGGTCCAATTACAAAGAACCGGTTCGTGCTTGGGACGCTGGTAATCGCGAGCTCTTAACCCACTCACACACCCTCATAATTAATGTGTGATTGATTGCGACTCATTAATTTACAAGCTGAAATTGATTTGAGCTTTTAATTAACATAATTTAAAAACAGACTGTGAGTGTTTGTTTTAATGTTTTCTACAAACTGTGATTATGTGCTCTTGATGATGATTGACTTCGATGACAATGTATTTCTCAGTTTAAATGCATAAACAGGATGTCCGGTGATTAATGTGTAACCTTGAAATTATTTTACATTCATGTATACCACGACTAGTAGCTCCATAACTTAAAATTTCTTATTAACAAGTTATAATTTTTTTGTGCCGGCTACTGGGGATCGAACCCAGGTTACTCGCACTCTTTGAAATTTAAGCGAGCGCTCTGGCCACTAGGCTACCACTGCTCATTTATCCCAAGATTACTCTTAATTGAGATAAAGAGTATCCATGTCCTTTTCCTTAGCATAATCTACTACTCTTTCAAATTTCGCTTCATAGACTGAAGGTCAAACCGTCACTGAAGCGTAGATTACCGACAAATACACAATTTTCCCATTTTTAATATAACGTAATATAAAACACTGTCTATAAGCACATAAGGAACGTTTATAATAGTTTCTCCCAAATCCTAGAAATTGGTTTTAAGTTAAATCCGTCCAAACATACATACACACAAAGAATTTCATGTATCAGTATAGATTAACTAATAAATTATAGACAGTTCTAGAGTAGTTCGGTTAAAGCTAGTCCTGAGCACTTAGATCTAGGCCTCTTTAATCGGAATCTAACGCACAGGACCGGTATCATCTCCATAATTGACCGAGCGAAAAGGGCCAGGGGAGAGGGAAGGCTCGTAAAATGTCAGATACCGTGTTGTCCGCGGCGCCTGTGTCCCCGATAGCCGCTGGAAGCCGAGATAGCAGTACAAAGTTATTGGTGACGCGAAATAGCGCCTCTGGTAACCCGACACGAGTTTAAAGCTATTTAATGTTCGGCCCCGTTCCCATCAATTAGATTGGTGAGAGGAGGAATCGGTGCAGTAAGTAATGGTTGATGGTTTTATCACGACAGCGTATTGTTAAACGTGTTTGCGATTCATGTTTATCATATGATACTACAATTTGATGTGTCATCACCACGAAGGCAGCTCTTTATTTTAATTCTCGATATTAATTGGTGACATTCTCGAATGGTAGAGTCGGGAGGGGAAGACCTAGGCGAACAATTCACGATCAAATTGGAGACGTTCTAAAAAAAAGACCAGGTCAAGATTACTCTAAACCATCGAGCATGCATGCGAATATTGATGAAAGTGGAAGAAGCGAAAGACGTATGTCCGGACCGTAGGAAGTGGAAGAAGATTGTCTCTGCCTACTCCGTTGGGAACAAGGGGTGAATATATATATATATAAATAAATATACATTCTCGAATAAGTTTATAATGTATCACTCATGCCTAAGATATCCAAACAACGTTGATTTAAGTAGTAATTTAAGTCTTCGGTGCATTTTTACGCACTTAAGCTACATTAAACAATTCACAAGCGCCTCGGCCACCGCCTTCTGATGTTCTGTGTCGGCTCTTAGAAAATAGCAAACAGGTTTTAAAGTGACTTTCGCATCAAACTTTACTAAACCAGTCAAGTACGCTTAAAACAACATCGGTAACCTCCAGCTTCACAAAACCTCTGGTGCTTACAGTGGAGTTTCGAAGCGAGTACCACGGCCGCATTAGATTGCAATTTTTTTTTTTATGGAAAAGGCGGCAAACGAGCGGACACTTACCTTCGCGGGCTAGCGAAGGCAAGTGATTATTACTGACGCTCGCGTACATCTGCAACAGCAGAGGAGCTGCAGGTGCGTTGCCGTCCTTTAACAATATTTGGGGGGTGGGTGAGGGGAAAGTGGGCTTCCGGTTACCTCACTCACCGAACGAAACGCCGAAGCACAAGATGTCTCTACTTCACGCCGGTATTCTGCGAGGTCGTGGTACTACCCTGTTCGAGGTAGCTTACACGAGCTGCAATCATCATCACAAGTCCACTGCTCAGCATAGGCCTCCCCCAAAGATTGCCACAAAGCTCGGTCCTGAGCCACCTGCATCCATCGACTTCCCGCAACACTGCGCAGATCGTAACTCTAACTTGTGGGGGGTCGTCCTACACTGCGTTTGCCTAGACGTGGCTGCCACTCGAGAACCTTTTTTCCCCAACGGTTGTCAGTTCCGCGAGCTATGTGGCCGGCCCGTTGTCACTTCAGCTTGCTGATCCTTGCGGCTATATCGGTTGCGTTAGTTCTACTGCGGATTTCATCGTTGCAGACTCTATCGCGCAGAGAAACACCGAGCATAGCCCTTTCCATAACGCGCTGAGCAACTTTGAGCTTCCACATACGGCCTCCAGTGAAGGACCATGTCTCAGGTCCGTATGGCATCACTGGCAACACGCACTGGTTGTATACTTTGCTCTTGAGGTTTTGTGGTATACTCGACGTATATAAAAATATTTTTCCTGATCGCGTAATATATGGTATTAAATATGATTGAATATGTAGAATAAAGGGTCGTACCTGCGCGAGCGATTCTCTTTCGCTCGGCCATCTTTTACTCCCTGCAGAACCTATTTTAAATCCCTCCTTAAATTCCCTCCTCATAAAAGCGCTTCATATTCCCACTCATTCTCTGTGCATGCAGTTAGATTGTGGAATTCTCTTCCACCAAATATACGTGACTGCAAAACTATTTCTGTATTTAAGAAAAGAGTCAAAGACCACTATATGTCATTGGCAGTATGAACTATTGGCACTATTCTATTATGTATATATTTATTTAATATTGCGTATTTATCTATATATTTATTAAATTTATTTAAGTATATATTTATGTATAAGTAGGTGTATGTAGATTTATTAAGAACGTTTCGCATATATGTATGTATTCTTTTTTTGTATTGTAGGCGCGCAATCTACCATCGACTGGCTATTCTCCTGTCGCAGGTCTGCTGGAAGAAATTCCTAAGAAATAAGCAGTACCTTTGTACAGACCATTTCTTCCTATCATATTTCTTTTATTAGGTTTTACTTGTGTGTACATAAATTATTAAATAAATAAATAAAGGGAAAAGTAAATCATTGATGTTACAATGTCATTTGCCTAGACAAAGGCTCATAAATACATTATGATAATGTAACACGGGTCTATCAAGAATTCATTTATGTATTTCTTCCATAAGGTAAACATTTTTAGCTGTAATAGGTACACATTAGAAGAAGTCATCATTTTCGTATTGGTCCAGGGCGATATCTTTCGAGTACTATAAAAATTATTATGCGTGCAGCAGGTAAGAAAATGGTGGAAAATTTGAACGCTGAGTGTGAGATAATGAGATACCAAGCAAAAAATAAAGTTTTTTTTAATAATGATCACGATATCGAATTAAACCTAGGACCACTGGGATTAGTTATTATATTAAGTACACTGTGCCCCGGGGCTCGCGAACATCAGCTAAATATCGTAATTTATTAAGTACGTCTGGCAATGTCGAGACCTAACCGAAAGTCTGTTGTACTTAAATTTCGATAAATTAAATTGTTATTATTTAATTTTTATTTAATTTCAAAGATTTTTATTTTACTTTTTTCATTCAACAGCCAGTAACTGGGCTGTACCACGAACGAAAGTGACACGATGTATCGATTGACTATCGAATAGTCTAGAATCCTATTAAATTAGAGCCAATAATGTTTTCAAACATGATCCTTTGATAAATAATTAAGTAATGACATGGATTCCCCAGCGTCATTCAAACAAGAATTAATGATGGATGACTGCAAAAAGTGCTTTAAAAAGAAACCTAATAACGCTAGTATCATTATATACCAATATCATTACATAGCATTCGTCATAATGATCTCATCTATAGCCTATCATTGTTGAATAAAAAAATGACAAAAACGCTGGCAACTACAAACTGAAACCAAAAAAATAAGGAACGGGATCATTCGCAAAGCGTGACATACATATCGCAAGCTGTAACTGAATCAGAGTAGACACATTAAGCACGCAACGTGACATCTAACACGGCGTCCAAACGACGCTAGACCATTGAGTGAGTGCTGCGAGGACAATGACGCTCCGTACCCCGACTAATCACGCTGACGCGGCGCAACAAGTGCCGAGAACGAGACACGCGGCGACGTGTTGTGCGTGTTATTATAGTATTACTATAAACAGTGTTGAATGTTTATAGTAATAAATTGTATCGATATTTACATCCAAGGTTACGTTGGGTACTCGGGTCTTTCTTGCATGGCAGTCCCAGTCACGTCGTGCATGGATAATTTGCCCAAACTCGCTACGCTGGGTGCCCGGATTAGTGCGCCTCTAGCACTAGAGGTGGTGCTCTCCATGGCTAGGCTTCGGGATTCGGGTTCGGCGAAGTCGTACGTATTCTCGTCATTTGCTCATCAGGGTGCACCGTGTGCATATCTGGTGCCTTATGGTCAGTAAGTCACGAACAACGTCACATAAATTCCGTGATTTTTTTTTATATGGAAAAGGTGACATACGTGCAAGCGGCTCACCTGATGGTAAATTATTACCAACGCCCACGTACATCTGCAACAACTGAAGAGCTGCAGATCCGTAGCAGTCCTTAAGGATATTTCTGGCGGAGGGGAGGAGTGAGTGGAGTGTGAGCCTCCGGTTACCTCACTGACCGAACGAAACGCAGAAGCACAAGATGCCTCTAGTTCACGCCGGTATTATGCGGGCCGTGACCCGGACGAGCCGGAAGCGGTAAGGCCTCCGCTACGCACTACCACGTACATCGTTCTCCTTTAAAATCATACGGTGTAATTTTTAAGACGGTTTCCATGAATAAACGGAACGGTGTCTTGGATGTGAATTATAAACGCGGTGTGATTTCATCCAGGATTAATCTGGTCGCCTTTTCTATGCCTGATTGACATTTAGAGACATACCAACCATGTTCAGTCATGCACCCTCTCTCTAGAAGGAAAGAATAAATGCACTGCACTACGTTATTTCTTCTCCGGATTTTTTAGGATTGGGGGGTGTTTAGAGATACAAGGAATATTCGTATTGGTCGAATACACACATGATATTCGTAAAAAATGTGGTGAGTGAAACGGAATGTACCCGGGCATACTTGATGACGTTCGAGTTAGATTATCCGACTACCACCGATAGGGATATTAGTCTCTAACCTCAAATTACAACTACAGGTTGGCTGGTATTATGTTCAGCTATTTTTTTTTAAATTCAAGTAAGTTACTTTTTAATGTTGATATTGACAAGTGTTTTATTTCCCTTGGTCTATTTTTTTTTGACAAATAATTACGCCTAGCTAGTAGGATCTGGTATCCGTAAAAGTAATAATCGTTGGCATCATTTGGCATAATGCAAAAACGGCTACATTACTTTATTAACTGAATTGAATTTGTGTTAAATTTTTTGAAAAATATAAATACTTGTATATATTAGCTTTAGACAGACGAGTTCCTTGTGGGGTTTCTTCTCAAAAATTATGATATTTTCAGAAGCGATATTAGTATTAAATAACAAAAATATACAATGGCGTGTAAAGGAGCACAAGTTGGGTAAATTACTAAAAAAACAAAAGAATTTCATGTTTTTTTTTCTGTGCTAAAATGAAATCAGCATTAGCGCTCGATTGCTTTCACAAAGCAGTAAGCTAACGACTAACCATAGCTAACGGAACAAGTGATCTCTAACGCGGGAGGACGCAACAAGTATCCATTTGTGTCTGTCAGCGGTGCCGACTGTCCGGGCCCAGCGCGGAGGACTGTACTGCACGGTTAACAAATTTGAGATACAATTGTAGTGTTTGGGTGAACATACTGTAACGCGAATGTTTTCTCTACATGATACAGATAAACGGATGTTTTAGTAATATTAAGATAGATCTTATCGAGACTGAATTATAGGAAACGAGCTAACAGCCTACCTGATATGACATGCAGACAATTTCAATCGAAGGTGTTTTTTTTTTTTTATTTTAATTAGACAGACCAACAGTGAACATACATTTACAAAAATTTTAATGATATTAACTAAAATTATTCCTATATGAATACCGATAACCGGTCAGCATACCCTTCATCAATTTGTGACAATTATTGAAAAAACTAATTAGACTGATAAAGTATTGCAAAGAATTAAGAAGAATAAATTCCAAATGTTAACCATATTACCGTAGTAAGGTTATAGAAGTGTTGCCAACCCAGAGCTAAGATGAAATGTCTCATAGGCAGCATTAAACGTGGTAGAGCCAAGCGGCGGCTTTTGCTGCTGCTCGAATGGGCCGGCTCGACCGGGGTAGTAGACCGGAGACCCCCGTCCACCCTCCCCTATCTATCCCCCTTCTTATCCTCTCTCCCATCCCTAAAATATACTTAAAGGCCAGCAACGCACCTGCAGCTCCTCAGGTATCGCAGATGTACGTGGACGACGGTAATCACTTACCATCAGGTGAACCGCTTGCTCGTTTGCCGCATAAAAAAAATCTTCTGTACAAAAACCTATCTACAGTTCCATGGATACAGCCGTTTAAAGGACGGACAGACAGCGCGGAGTCAGTAATAAGGCTCCATACTCTAAATACGACAAGGTTTGATAGCTTGTGCTTCTCCGGAAAGCGCATACAAAGATATAACACATGCCGCCCCTGCGTTGATAATCTTATATATCTTAAAGGATGATTTAATTACCTCGACACGGTCAGCTGAATTTGCTATGAAGTGCAAAACGTGTACTGTTGCATCTTAACATTCAGTGCACGATGATTCAGGCCGTATGGGGTAGTGTTTAAGACCAAAATCAGCATGCATTAAGCGGCCAATGTCGGATTAATAAAGACGTGCCTTGAAACAATTAGTTGGACCTACGCCGGTGAACATGTTAAATTTATTCGTAAATTTCGCTTATGTAAATTTGATTTTAATCGAGTTTGTATAGAGATTATAATTTGTACGAGATATGTAACTAGTCTACGATTTTATTTATATCGAGACATTTGGTTTTACATGTTCTATGTATTAGTTCCATTTATTCTTGTATAACTTTAGCGAAGAAAGTTCATTATTTTCAATCCGTAGTACTATGCTAAACGACCTTCGTGTCCCCTATGATTATTTATGATCTATGGCCATCTGCCAACGGTATTAAGGTCTGGTTTGCATAAAAGGCATGCTTCCACCCATCCCAAGGTCACCAGTTACGTCAGTCGAGTTATGTGGTCGATATATTCCAGATTTCCAAATTATATTACAAGGCGGTAGCATCCTTCCAAGTCTAGGAGCTGTCTGGGTTGGTCACCACACTATCAGATTTTTCTGCCGTTAAGCAGTATAACTCCACATTGTGAGGTACTCCTTCTTACTCCTCAGCCTCGACAATACATCTGTAACCTCCTTCGATCGAAATTATTTACATACAGGTGGACTGCAGTAGTCACTTCTGACCATGAGCCTCCTCTAAATCGAAAGTTTTGCTGTAAAAGCCACACCTTAAACGCTGCCGCCCGTCACGGGTCTATTTATTTTCGGGCCTGATATCTTTTCATTCGGATTATCCACCATCTGACGTACACCATGAGAAATTCAAGGCTTTCCCACAGTCGAATCTTACGACACCCACGGGAAGGGTGCAGGCAGGCTGGCAAACTTGACAAAGAAGACTTCCATGACAAAGAAAATAATACCTTCGCTTTCGCTTATTGCTGACGTCACACGACTACCAGCCGCAGCCCGGTGCGGTGCCAGCAGCTCATAAAGCTCAGTATCGTAGCGGCGAGGCCGTTCGATAATTACATCGATATCGTAAATATCAATCAATGTCAGCGAGCGGAGTTAAATGAATACCTTTATGAATCGAGTGTCGCCGCCCATCAATCAACTGGCGATGTTGATTGATGGGCCGCTGTGAGCGACGAAACAAAATCTAGGATCTGTCATATAGTTGGGGGTGTAAGGAGGGAAATAACAATTTTTCTTCTAACGTCAACCCAGCTGCACGCGGTGATAGCTGATGAATCGCACAACTTGTTGTAGTACCATACTAGAAGAATATCGATCGAATTATATTATATACCTATAAAGGTACTATAGCCGGGCGATGCGTTCACTTTTTAAAGAGTTATGAAGCCGGAGAAATTCCGCCACGATTCTTCAGTGCACTGACACTGACCCTGACCAACTGTGGGGACTCTACGCGTAGGATTTCTTACGATCCGTACTACCCAGCATATGACTGATTGGTATTTTAAATAGCAATTAATCATTTCATTCGCTCCCCGCAACCAGAGCGGGAACGCGTTATTGGAGTACATTAAAATATCTAATTAAGTCACGACATCACCAAGGTTCTGTTGCGTTATCTTCACGAGATTTAAAAAAAAAATGAAAAACTCTGGTTCAGTTTCCGAAAACATATTTCTCATCTTATGATTACCAAACTAGATACAAACAACTGAGAGCAATGGATGACATACTATTTTCTGAAGCTTTATAGGCTTGCAAATTAGAGAAAAAAAAACTTTTCTAGAAGTCCGGTTACAAACACATTCGAGGTCGGATCGACCCTTTAGCAGGATTAACCGGTGACGTGTGAAAAATCACGGACAAAATCATGTCCCGCCCGACGCTATCCGTATTTGTCGGCGCGCAGACGTTTGGACATCGTTTTCATTAAAGGCCAGACTCCGCTCCATTTATACTAATGTCTCGGAGAAGATAGGACGCGGCGGCACAAATCCGTCCATCTTTTTTCCTACCCCTGGTAACCGAATTCCACTTACATGTATTTAATATAAAAAAAAAAATTATTTGGTAAAATATTTAAAAATTAAATTGTGAATTAGATTTTTTTTTAAATTATTACCTAATAGGCATAAAAGAAAAAAGATTTTACGAGTAACAGATATTTAGATGATATGAATTGGTATAAGTGATATAATATAAATTAGATAATAAAATGATGTAATTAAAATAATAATAAAGAATGGGCGCTGTAATTAATATCATATTAGAAAAAAAAATTATTGATCAGAAGCATATAGTTAACTATCAGAAACACTATAAAAATAGCAATGACTAATATAAATTTGAAAATACCCCGAAAAGGAAGAATTTCATTTGAAATCTAGAGGCTACATGTACTTATGTTAAATATTCAAATAGAATATTTGTTTAAAATTAACATGAAAAGTTAACGGACTCATAATATTTATGGCCGCGTAGACATATTTATTTTTATATCTAATATATTAAATTAACTGTGAATGATATAATTAGCCCGAATTTAAAAAAAAATCCATTCGTAACGTCAGCCGACCACTGACACTGATTAATACAAATGTTATATTATAGAATATTTCTAAGATCATTAATTAAATTATAAAAGGATGCTCTTGTTGTAAAGTAGGCTTTACGAGAATATATTATAATAAATTGTCTGTTGCTGTCTTAATTACTTAGGTGGAATGGAATCTATACAGATCATGATAACGTCCTCATTACAATCTAGATATAAATCTGATGTGTATTTGTTAATATATATGAATGAATTGATTCGAAAATAAAGGTGTCGTGATGGCTCTATTTTTTTTATTTTATGGGAAAGGCAGCAAACGAGCAAGCGGTTCACCTAGTAAGTGATTACCGCCGACCACGTACATCCTTCGGCAACACCAGAGGTGCTGCAGGTGCGTTGTCGGCCTTTAAGGGTATTAGGGAGATGGGAGGGAGGCTGTGGAGGGGGATGGGAAGGGGGTGTGGGCCTCCGGATACCTCACTCACCGAACGAAACGCAGAAGCACCAGATGCCTCTTCTTCACGCCGGTATTCTGCGGTCGAGCCGGCCCATTCGAGCAGCAGCAAAAGCCGCCGCTTGGCTCTACCACGTTATAAAAAGTCGGGGGACGATCATAAGCTTTATTATGTACACAGGTAAATAATTTATACATGCGATTGTTGTCAAACTTCATCATATTGACAATTAGTATTATCTCTTCTACTAGTTTTATTTATTATACAAGTAGCCGACCGGTTTCACCTTACGGCATCTTCAGGGTAATCACTTTCTGTAAGTAATCTCCACTGTTTAAGATAACTTCGCTTTCAACTGCGGCGATATCTTCTGCTTTCTTAACAAACGTTTTTAAGTTAGAGTGCTGTAAATGTGAGATAGAAGCACTCACTAGTTTTCACTTTCGCGCATCAATGTAACCAGCTACGCGAGAAATGGGCTTTAGTTAGGCTGCGAATCTGTCAGGGTGAAATTTATTTATAGATCGAACGTAAAATGAAACGACAAGTTAATACAATTTTAAACAAAATATCAAAAGAAAGACAAATATGATTTCTTCTTTGACAAGAAAACTGAAAATAATAGTGCACGTGTGAAAGGGACGTGTTAGACATAGTAGTAATACGAAGAACGGTGAATCCGATGTACATCATACTGACATTGACGAAGTCTTACAAGAACAAACGTCTGTCTTTCCACGCGGGTAAGATGACTGTAACAACATAAACCTAATTTACATTGAGACTTTTGGATTTGAAGATTAAATTATCGCATAGATCGAGAAACTATTCGTTAATACCATAGTTCTAAAGTAGTTTCTTCAAAAAAAACACTTCCTTTAATAAGAGGCGCGGGTGACACGGAATATACGTAAAATGTAGGAATAAGATGTAAAGACGTGCGACGAACTATGCGAGATGTTTGCAGCGCGGGACCACTGCGCTTCGGCTACCGGTACCGACAGCAAATAACAATTCCGATTGTAGCATAACTATCACTGGTATTTGTAAATTAGAGATTTGTCATCTGTCACTGGAAAATTTCATAAGCGGTTTCAACAGATGCCTGTTTCCTAAGGAAGATTTGAACGCATATCGTAATATTTAATATCGGTAACAAGATATCTTAATCCTCGACTATTTTATGACCGAACAAAGCACATAAATAATAATATTGTATGTTAAAAATTAACGATGGATAACCAGTTCTTCTATAAATAAGACTAAATAAATAATCAAAAATTTTATCATAATTGTGGAATTCCATAAGATGATTTAAAAAAATCCTAAAGCAATTTTTTAAAGTAGTATGATAAATAAAACTATAAAACAAAAGTGATTAAAAAAAATAAAATTAAAGGCCAGGTATTGCCTGGACAAGAACTAAAAGGTGTGACACAAGGCACTATAGAAGTAAGTCACTTATTTTGATGAGGTGATTTTAAATTTTAAGTTTCAGTTAAAGTTTAAATTCAATAAGCTGGTAATAATAGCAATAAGAAATAATATTTTACTATGAAAAAAGTGTCCATTATGTCTTACAGAGCTAGTTGCGAACTTTAAGAGTGACAAACTCCCATTGCTGACGTTACGTTTGATCCAATCCAACATGCCGAGTACCTGCTCTAACGCCGTCCTTACGCTACACGGGGCGGGGACTGAGTTGCCTTTTGACCAATGATTTCGCTCCGTTCGAGCAAAACTAATTATACTGATTTATGCTCCCATTGTTCATTGTTGTATGTCTTTCTCTTAGTGTACGTTTCCATGCATACAGATATTATTATACGCGAATGACTTGATGCATCGCCTATCAACTTTTGTTTTTCTGAGTTCGCAACCCGAAGCTTCCAAGTAACAAATGCGACAAAATCGTTTTAAATGATAGTCGACGTGAGTTATTTTACACTTGGATATCTTTTTCGTTTAAGTGCGAACTGGCTCTGTTACAACTTAATCGTTTAGAAGTCATATCTAAAGGAAAAACCAAAAAGCGTTTGAAAATAGCGGATGAAAGTGGTGAAACTACGAACAGCTAGTAAATAATGTATACAGATATTTTTTACTAATTCCAATACAAAATGTTATGCACGCAAACATTTAAATTAGTAATTGTTGGTGGGCGTATGGGGGATATAAGACATTTTACTCTAAAGGTCAAACTCACCTAAACCTAGCTGATTTATAGACGAGGCTCTGGTTACCGGATGATTGCAAAAAGTCCATCTGAATATCATGAATTTATATTTATATAGCCATGAGACTAGTGATAAGAAGCAGTATCTCCAATGGGGGGTACCGGCACCGCGCTCACCAACCTGTCCAGTGTCTGATCATGGATAAATCTTTCATTCGTGACATGGAAGGGCATATGTCACGCAACAGCCTTACACAGGCTGATAAAGAACTACGATAAAAGTACTATGTAATAATAAATAGAACCTACTTCGTTATGAATCATGAAGAGAATGATTAAACGTTTAAAAATGTCAAGAAACATAAACAAAAAAAGGATTAATTCCATAGATAGCGTGTTGTCAAGCTCCATTGTATATCAATATTCAGCGAAATGTATTCCACGTTTGCAAAACAAAGCAGCAAATCGTCGCGTCCGGCAGCGGCCGCGCTGTGCCCGCGCATTCACCTGTCGTCAGGGCGCGCGTGGGCGGGGTAGAGCGTTTGAATTCGGAATTCGACATTCGCGCTTTTTTCCATTTGTCCCGTCAACAGCAAGCGGAATTCGGGTGCGATATTTTCTCCGGTCGGAATCCGAAGGCTGTACCGCGAGTTGAGATATTTATACCTCAAGCGGATTGGAGATTTATGAACGGGTCCATTCTTGAAGTGTACACATGTATACATCTGTGGGTTCCTAATCCAGGTAGACTTGCGCTTCCGAGAAGGTCAACGAGAGGTCGACGATTTAAAGTCGTAAAATCGATTGGTTATGCCGATAATATTATACTCAAATCTTTAAGTGGAAATCAAAGATGGTCAATACATTAATTAAAATTCGGCAACATTAATTTACTCAGGATAATTAAAGTTATTCTTAGCAGCGACAGAAGTTAAGAATGCATCGCAAAATTATTTATTATTAACTAATAACAAACGATTAACAAACAAAACTAGATCCAATGCATCAAAGATAGTGATCATTAGCCACAAATACTTCCCTTTCCTTTCGTTATTCGTGAATGTGTTTTTATGTTCTCGGTTATCGCGTGTCCATACCGCGATAAAGCAAATAGGTCAGGTGGCCAAAAACCCGGGGGCTATCAGTCAAAAAATAAACAACAATAACACGTAAATCCACAGTGGATCGGGGCGAGGTTGAGTTGAGTGGCTTCCGTCGACGAGGCAAGATTGATCGCCGCTTTGCAATTATGAAAAATGATTTCGGTAATAAGTCGGTGAAAGTAAGCGAGTATGAACTGAAATGAAACTTCAACGACAAATTTCTGTCGTCACGATTCTGTCCAGCAATGAACCATTTAAAGGATAATGAAACAAGTGAAATTTCTGCCAAAATAAATTACATTTTACACAGCAAATATTTAACAAATCATAACAAAAAAAAAATAGAATCATATTTATATCACATTTCTATTGATAACTAAATGAAATATAAACCTAAATTAGTATATTGATGTGATGTGAATAGTAAAATGCACGAAGGAATAGATTTGCCTAATCACATAACTCACCGTTCAATTCGTCACTGTTCCGTATAAGAAGTTACGAAAATAGATTGACGTCGACAATTATGCTAACTTAGTATTATTCTTCCGGAGCTAACAAACGCACGCTACGCGTTTCTAACTTACGCCACCGCTCGCTAACCTTCATTTAATAGTGTTTATTGATTTATTATTCATCTAAATAAGTACCATTACCCAGCGGAGTTCCACAAGGTGCTATATTAGCTACGTTAATGCCAAGGACGACCAGGGTATTTTTTGTTATATCGAATTTTTCTTATAATAGGAAATGGATTTGTCAAGCGTGACATTAAAGAATATAAATATAAATGGACGTAAAATAGTAAATTTAACAAATTAACTCGAAATTTATTCGAATATAGCTGCATGGATATCTCGTTCTTGTACTTGATATGAGAAGTCCGCTTAGGTTCTATTCTAGTAATATCTCATACGATTTTTTTTTCGTATAGTGGGCAAACGAGTAAGCGGCTAACTTCATGGTAAGTGATTACCGTCGCCCACGTACATCGACAACACCAGAGGTGCTCCAGGTGCGTTGCCGACCTTTAAAAGTATTTGGGAGTTGGGAGGGAGATGAGGAGGGGCAAGCAGGGGTAGTGGACCTCAGGTTACCTCACTCACCAAACAAAAAGTAGAAGCACAAGATGCCTCTAATTCACGACTCTATTCTGCGAGGCCGTGGTACCAACTCGGTCGAGCCGGCCCATTCGCGCAGCAACAAAAGCCACCGCTTGCCTCTACTCTACTCTAATTGTAGTACAAGAGCGAGACTGGAAGAGAGAGTCGAAACTGGCGCTGGTGGTGGTATCCTGCTGTGCTGCTAGTCACAATACTCTAGGTAATACGCCCGCTAACCAAAGAAGTAGGCAAAGATTCAGACGGAATTCCATTCGGCACGACTGTGTAGCTAAATGTGCTTCTGCGGAGATTGCCATGAGGTTTTAAGACTTTTTCCTTAGTCGTTTCTTACGAAACCCGCGAGAAGATTCTTAAATAAAAAAGGGCTACTACTAAAGAGCCACTGCCACACTCAGCTCCTACAGCAATATTACTGATAATGACTATTAAGGCTATTTTTTGTGGTATAATATATAACATTTGTTTGTTTCGTCATTATTTCGTTTACCAATTTCTACTACGATAACAACGTGGCTTTACATTTTACTTTTCATGGGAGGAAATTTATTTGTTTCGATTGTTTTAATTACTAAGAGTTTCATCTTAAAATAATACAAAATCGCATAAATTATGTTATTTTTGCAATATGCACTTTAATTTGTAATGCATTGCACGATCATGTAAAAGATGTAAGACCTAGAATAGATGAATGCGATAAATGTTAACGAAAAATCAAAATTTGAAGCACTGCGAAGAACCAACGTTTTCATCTAACAAACAAAAGTTTAATAATTTCTAAACGCACACTAACTCATCATCTCACCATAAGTACCTAAGACCAACGTCACAGGAATGCGAAACAAGCGGATCTCTCAAAGAAATCTGACACTATAAAGGAGAACGAGACAAAGGGTTGGACTCTATGCCACGACGGACGACGACAGAATTAAAATTATACCGACAGTGTCCGACGTTTGTCACCGTAGAGATTAACTGTTTCCTGGATCGTGTTACTAATCAATACTGAAATACATTAAGACGTGACTAGCCTTTCAATGTCCTTTCAAATTATTTTCTATTTCATAAGCTCTCAAGACCGTATTACTATTACCATAATGGAGTGATTAGAGGTCTAAACATTTATTTTAATATTCAGTATTTATTTTAGTAGTTACAACCTACTTTCCATCTATGAACAACCTGTCAGTTGTTGAGCCTGCCGCCGTCTTAGGAATGTACAATTTGTATCGTTGGACAGAACGCCATAGCTTTGGAGTATTGTAGCTATGTTTGACTTCAATATAAAACTAATTGTCACCGACAAGACAATAGACCAACTTTTGTCTACGCATCCGAGTTCATAACAATAGAACAACATACAAAATGTAGAAAATGTTTAATAAAAAAGAGTAGAATTACCGGAAAGTAGGGCAACCAGTCACCGAGTGATCAAAGTTCAGATCAAGTTAAGTTATAATTTGTTAACAGTACTATCTTATCAACTATTGTATTCTAAAAGCCTACTAAGAAAGCCAGAAAAATATCTGGGTTTCCAAATTGATGACGGAATAACGAATATTTAAGGTGAGAGACGTTTGCCAAGTCCTGCGCGTCTATCTCCTGTCAAGAGTGTTGATAACTGCAGATTTCTTTATACAGCAAACTGCAAACATTTTAGAGATTTCTTTGTTTAATTACTTGCTTGCAGCAAACTTAACTTATATTTCCTGTACGATTTTCGGCAATTTTTTTTTTAATTATTTCACAGACGCCAGGCCCTATCACGTTGTTTTAAATAATTCGGCACCTAAAATTGGTCATACCCAATTCAATCATGCTGGCACCGGAGATCCTGGTGCTCGTGTAACGGCGGTGCCTATGCGACAACTCGAAGAGCGATATAAGCATTAGGTAAACTTTAATAACACACATTGAGCTCCTATTTTAATCAAAAAATATAAATAGTCAATAAAGATAAGCTGCATAATGAATACACTTAAACGTGTAAACTAAAATTTGCACAAGTGCGTCCTTTAATTACGTAAGCAATCGCGATAATAAGAAGTTGCAGCAGAGCGTGTGAAGCCGTAGCTCACGGGCCACAGTAACGAGACAAACGGAACCTACAATCGGACCAGATAATGCTATTACTCCATTACCGCTCGTTACGCGTAAAGCCACTAAACTAAAATCCAAATAGGCAGTAAATACGTCGGGTGTCGTAAGTATAAATCGTACGGTCGCGAAATATTCGCCGAGTTGCGGTCACACTGCGTCCAATTTCAGATTCGATCTTATTACCATAACGCGAGTGCGCCGACGAGTACGGGCGACGATGCAGCAGCTCCTTCTGAAGCCTACATATCGACGAATGCAATTATAACTAAGTAAAATACTTTGTAAAAAATCAAAACAGTTTGATAAAAAAAAGGCACAACAGCATTAACAATTTGATTTTTTTTCTTTTAAATAATACGTAAGGATTACTCATTCATCGTAGGTCGTAGAAATGGTAGGGAATCGAACCATAAACCTTTAGCCACTACGCTAACGGCATTAAGGCAATAACGAAACATTCCTAATATCAAAAATAATATTCAAGTATGAATCTCACGAATTATACAAAAAAGTTCCATTTTAATTTAAATTAAAGCAATCGGAGTTTCAAAGTGAAATATGTTTTGAATAAGGTCAACAATGTGTTTAGAAACCTTACAAGAATAAAAGTAAAACATAAGTGAAATATAAGAAAACTGCTAAGTCATTTATCTACGTATAAGTACTTATTGAGTAAAACCGAGAAAGTTAATGCGAAACTTCAATGCAAGAAGAGATGCATAAAATGTCAAAACAAAACTAAACGAAGATAAGCTTTATGATCTCCACGTCCGTATGTCCGCGCGAACTTTAATACCTTCACTATTTTATATAGTATTTAGATGCGCATTAAGAGTCATCTTTAACTTGGGAATGTTCCGATCGAGTTTCATTACCATACCGCTTGTCGAGGACACTTGACTACAGAGACGCTGCACGTATACGCGGCTACAGCCTTATATAGTGGCTATATACGATACGCCGGCGAGATTAGACCTTTGGCGCTCTTGGAATAGATAGTGCACTGATTATCATATTCTGAGGCTTGAGAGAGCGCTGACTTTGTTGGATCCTGCACTGTGATCTTTTCGAGTGTGCGTCGCGTGAAAATTATTTCATGTAAATTCGACTTGGGCTGATCTTGATGTCCGTTGAAGTGGAGAAACTGCAAATTGGCGGAATAAAGTCCGCGAGTTATTGCCCGACACCTCTTCACATGGTAACGTACAAAAGTCGATAGCGTTCTGTGATTTTTACAAATCTCTCAAAATCGAATTACCTGCTATTCATGGATGGCGCTCATCATTCAAACGCGATATTAGTATGTCCTTTGTTAAATGATTTATCTCAGTATCGTTGTTGTTATGTAAAGAAATGTAATTTGATCCATATAGCGGAATAGATTCTGCATATAATTTTATTAGAACGTTGTGAATGTTTAATTTGTAGAAAATAGCGTAACTGAAACACAACGGAACGCTTTAACAGTTTTCGTTTTGCTACAATTATTCTAAACTATTCAACAGTAAATAATTATTTTCTTTAAAAAGGTTAACATAATTAGTTTCTAAGTTAGTATTTAAAATTAATATTAATATTACATAGAGTTTTCTTAAATTACCAATTCTGTAAATAAAACAATGTACCCTGTATTTATCATTCCAAGCAGCAATCAAGAACAATGTAGGCTCTTTGGGTATGGGGTGGGGCTCAGTGTGTTATGCATCGATTCCAGGGGAGTGCAGGAGGTTTTATCACCGACTAATGATCTCGGACGAGGCGTAATGAGGGAGCCGGCTACGCGCCACCAATAAAGTATTTATGAAAGCCTGCCGAAGTAATGGAACGCGTCTAAGCGATTACAGACTTCCTCTCGCATTATCGGCCGATAATGGAATTAGGAAACCGAGTGCATAGCTACTATATCGTAACGATGTTCTACTTCTTCCAAAGGAATGTTTGAATTCGATAAAGATCGTTCGAGTACTGTCGCTTCAGGAATGCTTTAGAACTTAATGCAGTTTAATTAGTGTTAACCATGAGGCTAGTATTTAGATATTTTCGTGAATTCTATTAACGGACGAGACACTGCCCACCGTCTGATAGTGAAGAGCATCGTATCTTGTGCAATCGGACCTATGCAGCGCTGACTGAACCACTTACTCAGCGTCCTGAGTGTGGTAAAATCTAACATGCATAACATGCATGGCATATACGTGGAGTAGTAAAGCTAATGTCCAGCAGGGGACTTAGACCGGCTGGGAAAGCAAAGACAGAAGGTTTATGGAAATATAAATAGTAATATACAAGGATGTGTTGTGTATAAAAGAAACTGCAACTCGGGTATCATGAAAGCCGATGGCGAGTAAATACCAGCGAGTATCACGGACCAAACCGGAGACAGCAGCAGCGTCTAAGAGTTTGATGTCTGGTACTGCTATCACCAGACCGACTGCTAAATGTAATGATCCGATAGAATGCTGATGCGTGAAGGTTAACGGGTAGGTAGAGATAACTGTGCACACGCAGTTGACTACTGGCGATATTATTCAGTTAATAGTTAACAATATTAGACTGATCCCAATAAGCTGCACTATTTTAGATTGCTTGAGCTTATTGTTGCATTAGTAGGAGGTTGTTCAAAAGCAAATTATTACCACGAACCGGTATAAATAACAAGCGTGACTGCAGCAATGATGTAATAGAAGTGGCGCGAACTAAATTCGCCATTAAGCCCTGAAGACCACGTCCTAATATGAGAGCATTAGCAGCGCCGAGTCGATTTTGAGACGTATTCATCGCGGAGTGCTCTACAGAATGAGTGTCCAGTTAAGGAGTCGACTAAATAAAGGAAAAGGACAATAGCCGATCGCATGTCGCCGCACGCAGAATGCGACTCGTTAAGTCGCTGCGGATGCGAATTTAAGAGACAGCTTCTAAATATCCAGTGGCGGTGTGCGCATGCGTCCGCTGATCTGTATCGCGCGCACAATACCGCGGCCGAACGTCACGACGACGCTCGCAGAAATATGGACTCGACGGCCGCGTGCCTTCTCGTTTTATGTTAATGCGGCCCGCATAAAAGCCTAGCGAAAAATATCGGAACTTCGTCGCCCGTGATGGAAAAAGCGATACACTGGCGATCATTAAGCGTATCAGCGCCCATTAGCCATCTCAATGCCGATTGGGGTGCGCGGGCGGCGCGACCGCTTCAATTACACGCTAACGCTATTGTCCCGTATCGTCTGACGTCTCGGCGGCACGACGAAGTGAAATAATTAACGTGGATTCGTCGCGCAGACGTCGCGATCCCGACGCTATCGAGCTGTTCGATCTCGCGCGCCCGAAGTTCCGAACCTAACAAGTCCGAGCTGGTCTCGTTTGTGCGAGGAAACGAAATAAAAAGAAACGACTCTGATAAAAGAAGACGGACCCAATAATTTAGTGTCATTGTTTCGCCACTTAATTTATGGCGTGCGTTGCGATTGATTTGTAGCCGATGATGGATGACGGATGAGCGAGCGGGGAGGCGTATTCGGACGTCGGGCGAGATCAGTCATTGTACCGGGGACGTGCGGATTTCATCGCAGCGGCGCGTCTTCGGCCTGCGATATACATACAATGAGCGGCGGTGCTGTGCGAATGCGAGATAGGAGTGGCCGACGACTGGGCGGGGTGGCGGGCCCGTATACGCCGCACGTCGTGATGCACATATTAAATTGGGCTCTGTACATACATGGGATGCGATCGGATACCGTCGGGAGCGCGCGATAGGCGACCGATGATGGCTTCGCGATCGTGAGCGTCCCTCGGGTGGTGGGCACAATGGGCGAACACGGTGGAGATTATTAATGCCTGTGAGCGCTCGACTGTATAACGCGGGTGGCGCCGACCGTTGCCGTGAAGTTATCGAGGTCCGATGGTACTCCCACAGCAACTTTCAACTTGTCATAACAGTTTGATAGTAATTCCATAAATTAATAAAATGCTACTAACTGATGTATAAGCGCTACGTATTCTACACTATGTACAGCTGAGAACACTTTTAGACCATCCCAATGCTTAATTAAAGTTCTTCGAGAAGAACTATGTACCAAACTTATGGTTTTAATTTTGGATCTTTAGTTTCATGATGTGTGAAATTATGATAATTCAGTTTTATATTATGGTTCAAGGAACAGATTACAAGAAAGAATACATACAAAACTATTTTAAAAATTTATGACATTAAATTGAATTAGCAATAAATAACGTCTGATCTGTTGCCAGAACCTTTCGCTAAATCTTTATTTACTTTCGCATTAACCCTGGAGCCAATAAGAGTCCAACGATATTGACAGATACGAATAGCTTGCGAAGATTTATAAGCGCGATGTAGACCCGTCCACTGTATCGAATGTCCCTCCACTGCATTAATTGGAACGCCTGCCGACCAGAAACCTCACCTCACTCTATAAATGGCGAGAAGCTTTATGGAATTGCGTGGTGCGTTGTTCCCGCCAACCCTGCGCCCGCGCCGCCCTGTAATTGGTCCGGCCCCCGGTTGACATTTACACGTAGCAAGATGGCCGACCGATGCGATATGGCGACGAGTAATTGACAAATCGCCCTACCTTTACCTCGACTCGGAATCGGAATAATTGGTATCGCATGTTAGGCCACTATAAAGATTTTCTTTGGCTAATAAGCGAGCGTTTCTCGGAAGTGCAGGGTTTGTTGAACACGAGTACGGGGCGAATACAAATTCTACAATGCTCCATGTAATTATAGCTCGATTTACATGCAAGTTTTGCGCTGAGCTAATGTAAATGCGCCGCAAAAAGTGCCAGTTTTGATACGTACAGATAGTTTCCGTCACGGCATACGAGCTTCGTTGTAATCGGCACATTTCACACGGACAGTGAAAAAGGCATGAAGGTAAACCATTGCGTTTGCGCGCGACTAAATTTAAATCTATAATCCAATAAAGTGTAAAACAATAAAATATGACATGACAAGGTAAATAATGCAGTTAGGCCCGAATGGATTTGACTACACATAGCCCTTACAAAGTTTTAAGACCTAAACTATTTATTTGAACATTTTTCCTTTTCCAATGTCGTCTTAGTCAAATAGCTTCCAGTTTCGTACGCGCCAAGTCAGCCATATTGGAACCGCATTTATTTGTCAACATCATTACCTACGTATATAAAGCCTACTTTGTTTCACCCACGGAGAATTTGATGTGCATCGTTCTAAAAATGCGGATTGGCCGCAAATATTCGAGTGCCTTCTGCCCACATCAATTTAACAATCAATAAAAAAATCGAAGCAATAATGGAAAGCATTTATTGATTGGATTTATCACGGTTATTTCGTGAGTCATCGAGAAAATCGTCTCGCACGCAACCATTGACTTCCCAGCTTCCCGAACAAACCGGATTCCGTACAGACTAATAATATAGACCACACGCATAGCATCAAAACATATCAGCAATCATCTGCAATCTTACAAACCTCGGAGGGACTACTTACTGAGTGATACGCTCCCTTCTCTGGCATAGACTCATCTGGGTAAGTACCACCCACTACTTACCTATTTCAGCTACTAAACAGTACACTACTAACGCTGTGAAAGTTAAAGAGGACTACATAATCATCATTTCAGCCTACCACAAGTCCGCTGTTGAACATTGGCCTCCACCAAGGATTGCCAAAAAGCTCGGTCCTGAGCTCCCTGCATCCATCGGCTTCCTGGGACGACGTCGATGGATGTATACACTGCGCAGATCCTCACTCCACTCGTGAACCTTTTTTTCCCCGACGGTTGTCAGTTCTGCGAGCTCTGTGGCCGGCACATTGTCGCATTACTTCATCACGTTCATATAATATATATTAGAGGTTGTGAGAAACTCAATCATAGTCATCATGGGCGACAACGTATCGATAACCAATTTCGATTGAAGTTGTATCAGACGTTCATGTATTGCACGAGGTGGCTGTCAACATGGACAGTAAACCGCCAATATCGCGCGTCTTGTTAATAACCCAAGTATCATTTACAGTGAACAATGGTGCGCTTAAGGCGCGGACCACACTAGTGCAGTCCGCCGGTCGACTGTCGCGCGATGATTGATCGATCGTTTGTCCGCGCGGTGGATCCATCATCGGGAGCGTCGCCGGCCAGTCGCCGCCGGCTTGTCCGTCCGATGACTTGATCAATCAAACCCTTTTACCGGGGATGCATGCGGTCGCTCGTTTCCTTTTGCTCTATTCGTGTGCTATTTGTAAAGGTCACGGAAAATATGCGTATCTTTTTTTTTTAAATCATATCACTGTAGGTAAAGTAGACAATTGCAATGAGCTTAAGATCTATACAGTGGCATTAAAAAAGTTTCAAGTGATTAACATAATTGTTAACACAATATTTACATTTAATGAGTGAGGGGAATATTTTTTGTTGATTTATATTCATGGGTTGATATCAATAATATAAATATCACTGAATTTTAACAAAGGAGCCTCTGGCGATCGAAAAACTCTGAAAAATCCATTCGAATTAACCGAACGCGCATCCCACGAGTGATGGGGTGGGCCGGCACATAGCAGCACAGTGCGCGGGTACTGGCACAGCGCTCACCAAACTTTTGTACGTGGTAGAGTCAAGCAGCTTTTATTGCAGCTCGACCAGGGTAGTACCACGACCTTGCAGATATACCGGCGTGAAGTAGGGGCATCTTGTGCTTGTGCGTTTCGTTCGGTGAGTGAGGTAACCGGCTACCATCTCCCAAGTACCCATAGAGGTCGGCAACGCACCTGCAACTCCTGTGTTATTGCAGCTGTACGTGAGCGACTGTAATCACTTAGCATCAGGTGAGTCACTGGTTCGTTTGCCACTTTTCCCATAAAAAAATAACCCTGTTCAAATAATGCATTCCATTCCATTCCAGATTTTGTTCAAACTGCACATAGTTTAAATTGACAACGTATACCTATAATCAATTAACGTCGGGAAATAAGTGACTACTAGATTTATCGAATACTCTATCGAAAAATCGATTTACGATGTACACTATCGCCCGGCGCAGGCGCAGATGCTCTATGCACATGATTGATTACGAGCACTTTCAACCAGGTAAACAGCCACGACCCCCACTAATTGCCACCTACCACTTTTTTGACACGTGCAACACTATCAATGACAAATCTATCTTTACCTCTTGAAAATGCTTGAAATAATCCTTATCTCTTACGCAGTAAAGGAAGTAATCGCACGAAATGTTCGTACGTGAAAGTATTTCATTTGTTTGTTAAGTTAATATTAATTAAGGGAACGCAAACAAAGACGGCAATGAGTGATGGATGATTTGTCGATATAAAGGGTCTCTGCAAAACACGATATACAACGTTATACGGTAAAGTAAAATAAACCGTACATTTAATTTAATGCATGAAGTAAAAAGTTAAGTAAAAGCATAAATTCTTTGCGTATCTGTACTAATAAGTTAAGGTCCCTGTATGTATCTATGTATATAAGTTTGATCGGGTTTAACTTAAAGTTAATTAAATGGTTTTTATTGATTTATTTATTCATACCTCATATTCACAGAGTGTGTATCAATACGCGGACTTAATGCCTGAGGTAATCTCTACCGGTCTACCTAAAGGTATTGCAGTGATAAAATTAAGTATGTGTTGATACATTTAGTTGTCCTATGAATAAATATAGATACTGTTAAAAATGTCAATGTACATAAATTAGTTTAAAAATAAATTCAATATAAACTAATTACAGTTAATGAGTGCGTTGTATTACAATACTAATAAGATAGTTTTGTCATTTTATTTAGAAACCGTTCCACTGACTTTGATTTTAAACCGCTGCCGTGAGATATCGGCGTAAGAATATGCCATCTCCTTTCTTCCCGTGGGTAACGTGAGAGGCGACTAAGGGAAAAGCTGCGAAAACAGACCAATGTCGGGCAGCAGCGTCTAAGGTGCCAGATGTCTGGTACTGCGACCGCTAGCAGAGCATAGCTATGAAAAATCCTCTTTGTGGTCGAAGCCTATGTCCTGCAATGGACTATTCACAGGCTATTAACATAAGGTAAGGATGCCCTCCGCCCGGTGGTGTCCTCGTAAGTGAATGGTACAGTCCACCTCAGTGATGAAGGTACGAGCAAACTTTGGACAGGCGAGAAAACAGCCACGGTGATAGAAGTGTAAAATTGGAAATGCTCTCACCAGCCAATCAGCCCTGATATAGGCATATCTTCCATTTATGACGTGCCTGCTTTTGATGCTGATACGGCCTGGTGAAGAGTTTGAGAACGAGGATGAGCGATTTCGAGCAGGGCGACAACCTCCGAATACTATTGGCAGTTACCAACTGCGCAGGACATATTAAAGTGTCGTTAATGTACGCGCAAACACAGGGGCACTCACTTGTCTTTACGACAAATGCCAAAATAATAATAATACCAGACGCGAAAACCAATAATTTATGTTGTTCGCCCAAATATTGACTTTTACGTACTTAACCGCTACTTAAGTACGAAGTACGCTAACCACGAAGCCACACGGAGCGACAAGAGTTCCCAGTTTTTAGTTACCATGGAGATGACAATGTGAAGATGTCATAGACCGCCAACCAACCGAAAACATACCACGTTGTAGTTTGCACCTCGTCAACAGATCGTGACTTCAAATGATAAAAGTTCGTAACATTCTTCTAAAAGCGATTCCTAAATGTTGTTCTGGAATAATAAAAAAAAAAAAATCGCAACGCTCAATTTGTCCAATGGTGGGGTGTCCACAATAAACATGCCAGGCGAAGGACAGTCCGATACCCGACATCGCACTTATCGGTGACCATAACGTCCTCAGTTTTACGACAACCTCTCGATGTGCGCGCGTGCATAAATTTAAACAAACGTCAAGCAGCGACATTTTATTTTACAGATCAAGGAAATTGTATCGATATTTCAGTGATAATGTTTTTTGTGTTACGGAACAGATATCTTTATGTGTACGTTTCTCGGACGTGCATTGAATGCAGATAAAGCCGCCATATAGAGTATTAAACTGAATACCGTTTGGTTTACATGTTTTTTTTTTTGTGAAGCGATAAAATTAAAGCGTCGTAAATTTAAAATTTTATTCGTCATGCATACACTATAAAATCGCTGCGCTGAGATTACATCTGTGGGGCTAAGGAACAGTGTGACTTAATATTTCTTACGTTCGTTCGACGGAATCTGGACGCAATGGAGGGGGGAAGTAGCAATCGAGATCGACAAAGTGTCACGAATAGCAAATCTTCGAAACCGGTCCCGTGTCGGCGAATACTGGGCCGTGTAATTCTAATTAGGCAATTCAGGCAGCGGCCGGTACTAATGTGGCCCGTTCGGTGCCATAAAGCAAGCGCAATCTGATCTTGTGAACACGCTGTCCGCGTGTCCCACGAACATTGTCCGTAGACATGCAACGCCTTGTCACCCTAGTGCCCACGCGTTTTTGCTCCCTTTGTGATAGATATAGTAGACGATAGACAATAGATTCAGTAGACGTGGGAGGAAAGAGTTTATTGAAAGAAACGTGTTTATGATTTTTGAACAATTTTTAACATATAACATATAGATCTCACACGTAAAAGCATGCTGCTTTGATGAAGTTGAAATCGTTTTATATTTCCCTTTCCGTGTCATATAATATTTGTGAAGTGTTTATCTTTTACATACTTTTAAGGTGTTAATTAAACATAAAGTTTGGTCAAAACTGTACGTAACAATAACTTATACATGCCGTGGAAAGTATTAGATAACACATGACACTCTACTTAGGCACGAGTGGGTTCCGCTGCCAAATTTACGACGAACGCCTGACAAGCAACGGACCGTCCACAAACTACGGACAGGGGACGGGGAGTACGAAGGAAATATCATCGGATACGACTGCAAGTGTATAATAAATTGAATAAAAACAGACGGCGGACCGCGACAGGGATACACACTCGGTGCCTTATTGATGGAAACAATTCAAACACCATTTAGATAGTGAGCTGGCGTTGACGTATTATTATTATTGTGGGACCGGCACGGATGGAACGGTTGCGACCGTGTTAGTGAGAGACTTGCGTTTGGAGAAGGCATTTTGTTGTGCAATGTGTATTTAAATTCAAATAATCTTAAAATTATTGAATGGCAATGATTTGAGCCATCCGTTTCACCAAATGTCAAGCACACCTGCATGTGGTGCATCCTGCTATCAGGCAAACGAGACTCCATCAATACCACCTAGACGGTTGGGATTTCACCACAGTGCGTTTTAATCGAAGTTTTCTGCCACGCACTTCGACTTTGTGGAATCAGCTGTCGCCGGCGGTATTTCCGAACAGTTACCGACTTAGGGACCTTCAAGAAAAGAGCCTATTCCTTCCTTAAAGGGCGGCAACGCATCTGTAGCTCCTCTGGTGTTGTGGATGTTCGTGGGCGTCGGTGATCACTTACCACCAGGTGAGCCGCATGCTCGTTTACCTCCTTGCTCTAAAAAAAAAAAAAATAGAGCCATCACGACACCTTTATTTTCGAATCAATTCATTCATATATATTAACTGAACTAAAAATACTGTGGCCATACTGTGGCCTACTGACGGGAATAGTATATGGCCAGATATCGCATATTTGTGCAAAATCATATTGTGTGCTGTATTAGAAGAGTTCTTTTAGGAGTGGGTACAAATCTTGTAAGTACTCGATCGGGCTATGCCTACCTTATAAATAATTAAAGAAGCGAGTTCGCTTTAGTTGTTGAGCAACTTGGCGTTATTGTATTTAGTATTGTAAAAAATTCCGATCTCTTCATTAAAATTTTCTGGCTTAAAATGACACAGATTCAAGGTCCAGATTTGTAAGTACAACGTGACGATATATACGATGTGAGCCGTCTATTAAGTGCGAATACGTCATAATCTCCAAACCATGGGGAAACTCTTCTCCATCAACGTTGTTATTAAAACAACAAAAAATCGCAATCAGCTTAGATTCTTCGTTTCTTAATAAGTAGGAAAAGTGGCAGTAAATGCCAATCAGTCCGCCGACCGGACTCCGACGATATATTTTTTTTAAGACTCATTAATACATGCAGGTTTCTTGATAATGTTCTCCGTCACCGTGGAGTATGTGGTAAATTCAGTACTTAAAATTTCGATTAACAAATTAAGTGGTGCCGGCAACGGGATTCGAACCCTTCGAACACTCGTGAACTTAAAACGAGCGCTATCACAACTAGGCTACAACATACTCGTATGTATATCTTATCTAAGAATAGAGATCTGAAATGCCGCATCCTTGCCCCGTTCTTTCACGCCTCCGTAATCCAATCTTCAGTGTCATTCATAACTCAACGTACCGACGGAGAAGATCGCCTCTATTCCGTCCTCTAAAGAAAGTTATGCGCGCCATTCCACCCCGAGAGCGTTCGAGCGACTAATGACGTATGAAACTATATCGACGCCACGCGGCAGCGTCCGTGTCTCTCTACACGTATATAGTTCGCGAATGCTGTGATTGAATTTTCGTTTTCATTGAATATCTTAGAAATTAGACGGAAAAATAAATATACTGCAGACACAAAAACGTCCTAAACTTTTTTATTTTAATATGTGTCGTCTAGAACGATGATATGATAAGGTGTTTATTACGCTTCCTACTTCAATAACATTCATTGAAAACGAACGTAGATAGCAATAATAATAATATTTCAAATAATAAAACATACGATTTTATGGAACGCTACGCATTTCATGTTTCCACTCCAAGCTGAACATAACTCTATAACAGTTACGTTATTATGCGAGAAGTCTACATCATAAGGTACACGAGTTATTTGTGACTAACTGTATTCATACAAATATTATCTAACAACTAATGTATATATTCACGCCCAGTTCCCAACGGGGTAGGCAGAGACAATCTCCTACCACTTGCTACGGTCCTGACATACCTCTTCGATTTGATTGTGAAATGTTCGTCTGGGTCTTCCTCTCCCGACTCTACCATTTACACTCCTCATATATTTGTTTCCTCAACCTACTTTCATTCATCCTCTCCACATGTCCAAACCGGCTCAGCATCCCTTTCACGCTACAACGCTCTCTGATCACATTATTTCGAACCCTGTCAGTTATCTTCACATCAATCATACTTCTTAACGCTCTCATTTCTACTGCATAGATCCTGCTTTCATATCTCTTCTGCCATACCCAGTAATTGTACAAGATATAATTGTAACGAGTTATAAATAACGTTTAACAACGGGCGTGCAAAATCACGAGAACTGTCACAACGAGTATTAAATACATGGCAACTTCGCGGACGAATTGCACGATACGTTATTTGCTGGCATTAATTGATTGACATTATATAGTAACTATCTCAGAGAATCGTTAAAGCAACGAGTTCAATAAATCAATATCGGATCTACTAATAAGCAGTGCTTTTTAATTTACATTTATATTTAGGGTCGCCTAGAATATAGTCTGAGATAGAGTTTCTGGCACTATTGAATTAGCAGTTTTTTTAAACTTTTATTGGACTTACTCAAACTGACAGATACGGATCTAGAACTGAGTTTAGTGTGGTGCTTCAGTAGCCACCCTCGCACCAGTGCTGCTCTCTATCACCAGCGGTAGGCATTTATACGTGGTAGAGCCAAGCGGCGGCTTTTGCTGCTGCTCGAATGGCCCGGCTCGACCGGATTGGTATCACGGCCTCGCAGAATACCGGCGTGAAGTAGAGGCGTCTTGTGCTTCTGCGTTTCGTTCGGTTAGCGAAGTATCCTACCCAAATATTCTTAAAGACCGGTAACACACACTGCGGCTCAGATGTACATCGATGTCGGTAATCACTCAGCATCAGGTGAGCCGCTTGCCCGCTTGCCCCCCCTTTTCCATAAAAGACAAAAAAAAAAAACGGTCTGGCTATTTGACAGCCCTTGTAGCTTAGCAAGATAAATAAATCGCAGTACCCGGGTTAAGCGGAGACAGTAACAGCGGCGGTGTAACGTCCCCAGTCGCCCGGTGTACATTTGATACGGTCGATAATAAACAACATCAAAATACAGTCGGCCACGAGTGAGGCAACAACCAATAAATATCCAGATTGCGTTGTTAACGCGCTCCCTCCGCGCGCCGGATTTATCCCCGCGCGATACACGACGCGCTCTTGTCGCTCTCCGCCGACCGGTACATCTATCGGTGTACGGTTGACAGCGTTGCTGTGGAGATTCGTACAGATTCATATGGAAAATAAGTAGTGGGCATCTGCTTACGTCGATTCGAATCCGAACTCGGCACGATTAAAGTTGCAATACGGTGGTTTTTCAGTCCGTCAACGTTCAGGTAACAAAGACCCTACGTTGTTAACGGTGTGTTGTCTTAAGTCTGCTTTATTTATTTCATCAATACTGTCTTGGATCGAATAAAGCTATCGTTGAAGTAAACAGTGTTAGAAACGAGATAAAACACCTAAACATCTGCTATATACTTATGGTAGCGGAATAGTTGCAACAGAAATATCTTTAATTTTTTACTGTATATTTATACAAGAGATGAGAAATGTGTACCTAATTATAGATGATTTTCGGTACATTATGAATGCTTTAACATTTCAACGTATGTTTTCTAACATTCATACAGTTCTTTACATTAACATTAGAAGAGATGTAATAGTTACAATGAAAATCAATCTCCCCGAAGTTACGGCGTAATGACACGATAAAAACACCGTGCGTTAAAATCATTGGGAATCGTAAAAAAGACAAACTATATCCGATTTCTGATCGTAAAAACACAATAAAAATCTTTTGACGGAGTTTTAATGATCTATTAAATACTGCCCTGATCTTACAGAGTAACTGCTCTATAGAGCCTGTAATCAAAGCTCTTTAAAAAATGTTCCAAATAAAGTTTTATAAGAATAAACTCGATGACGACATGTAACACCAGATGTTTGTAAAAAACAACAAGCACCCAAATGACCCGTTTGCCGCCAGCTTAGCGTAACAATTATGTGAGAGTTTGTGATTATCAGGGAAAAAATAATGAAGATAATGGTGAAGATAACGATAATCCTTGCCGCTGTTGTATACGTGGCTATGGTCAAAGTCGACTCAGATCTCGAGGCTTCGGTCAGATGGCGGGTTACATTGTTGCAGAGTGGTGTCACCATGAAAATCTGCGACTAAGGGAAGGGAGGCCTTGAAAAACATAATGGCTACCGACAGAATGATGGGATAACAGCCTCGAAAAATACCAGATCAAAATTAAGCAGATCGATGTTGGGAGCACCGTCGCAGGCGCAAGGTGTCGGCTGCTGCGATCGTCAAAGCGCTGGGTGAGAGTGTTGCCAAGTTATAGGCTGTTAATGTTAAGGTTGCATTAAATACCCAGGACAATGCATGACAGTACAGTACACGGCGATTACAGCAATTGAAAGAAAGAAAGAAACATTTATTGCACAAATACGCCACTCAAAAAACAAACATTGAAAATGCAAAACATTTGTTTGTTTGAGTTGCCTCCTCTAGACGCGTTGCGTGGCGCATGGGTCAAACAGACCACACTCGCTTAACGCTGCAGTTGAGACTAGTCTACAGCGCTGGTCTTCAGCGGGCCTGAGTATCCAGTGACGTACGGACGTTCGTATTAATACGGGAAAAGTCCGCGTTATTTTATTTCATATATTTATTATATATTATATCTGTGACAATAATAAAATGAAAACTAACTAATTGCTGCAGAATATTAACAGACTCATCAGTCATGATGTAAGAATAAAATATTGAGCCTTGGTAGGCTAGTGACTTTTCCCTTAGTCCTCTCTAACGACACTCACAGGAAGAAAGGCGAAACTGGAAACTGCTCATAACCGTGTTATATACTGAATACGATTGAAAAAATAAAACGCTTTACTTTTATATACATTTTAATTGATATGTAATGAGGTATAGAAAGTCTCTGTCCGCGCGGTGCTCTACGTATTTTATACCAGCGCGGAACTAGGTAAATGTTAATAACCTTCTAAATAAACTTTAATATGCTCTTAAAGAATCAGGTTTACGATGTGTTTAGTTCAGTGAATATTGGATCAGCACAAAGTGTCGCCTAATTGAAGGAAATTTAAACAACCCGAGCTAACGGTATGTTACGACCCGCGGGAATTAAATAAAAGATACCTTAATAAGATGAAATCGATTTAATTTATATCAATTCTCGATTCGCAACTGTGCGACCTCATCGCTTTAAATCCGAGATTGAATAGAGATAAGACTGTTCATTCGGTTCGCGCTGGGCGATTCAGTGAAGTGCGAACTTGTTTTGTCCATTGATTACCCTCATTATAACTTTTTTTTTATACAATCCATACTTAAGACTACTCTTAAAGGTTTTATGCAGTTGACATAATTCAGGGGTCAATTTTTAAACATATTTTTCATGATAATACAAGCATACTTTAACCTTAATATCTTAAATTAACCTGTAAATAATCCACTGCAGGACACAAGCGTCTCCAATACGGAGGATTTATCCACCCAAAGCCAGCATATAATTATATATTATTCCATTGTGTCTTTGTCAAAATAAACAACAAAAAAAACGTAGTCAATAAAAAAAAACATAACAATAATGTAGCTTTTATAAAAATGGTGCGAGAAATCCAATTTCAATGTAATAATTAATTAATGAAATCCTCAAAGCAACCATCAATCAAGGCTAATATAAATCTGTCGACAGACTGACAATCGTATCGAATCGCTTGGCGCCACAAAAACGACCTCTTTCATCCATGGAATGATAAATTTTGATAGAAAAAAAAGTATCAAAAAACGAAAGAAGAGGGAACCGTGTAGAAGCGATGGCTTTGATACGAAGCCATCCATCAGGTGACGATGGAGTTATGAGTTCTCTTTGACTATGAATCATAATTAGTAAGTTTTTCCTTTGCACATTTCGACACTTTATCGCCTAGATATTTCTATTTAATACAATATCTGTTATTATGTTTAAATGATGTGTTTTTGTTTTTACGTGGCAGAGCCGAGCGGCTTTTGCTGCTGCTCGAATGGTCCAGTTCGAACGTGGTGAGTGAGGTAACCGGAGACCCGCTGCCTCTCCCCATCATCCCTCCTATCTCGAATATATCCTTTCAGATCGGCAACGCACCTGCAGCTCCATAGGTGTTGAAGATGTACGTGGGCGATGGTAATCACTTAACATCAGGTGAACCACCTGCTCGGTTGCCCCGGTTAACATTAAAAAAAAATTTAAATGGAGAAATTTACACACTAACATGGAGGTCAAAAATTTTAACTTTTAAAGTCGAAAGAAATCTTTAATACGGCGCAACCAGGAACAACCTAATCCAAAAACTCAATATTATGTTGTAAACTGTTTCTACAACGTAAACACATATTATTAAAACCAAGACACATTAATCTGTTGGCGATAAATTTATTAGTTCCTGTATGTATTCATTTCGTCCGCAAATAAAACATGGGTTTCCGGACTTTAATGATGCCTTTGAAATTTTTCTTTCTAATCATCGTTCATATTTTCTTCACCAACGTTTTAAATGATTCTAGTATTCACAATTTGTTTTTAAGACATTACAATACGTTGTAATACGTATGCGTAAGTAAGATCTCATTGTAAAAAATATTTTTGATTCTCAATAAAAAAAAAACTTTTTTACATTTTAGCGGCAATCAACTAAATGATTCCGTACATTTTTAAATTGTTAAATGAAATGTGAGATAGAGCGTGACGAACGGTAGGTCAAGACGCCGGGATTGCCTCGGTGATTTCCTAGTGAGATTTTCAAAGTTTCTCACTTATACGACTCCCACTGAACTTATGGAAAGAAAGAAAGGATCCTGATATAAATATAACGGACTAGCGACCCATCCGATGGTAAGTGCCTACTGCAGGGGTGATACCCACCCAGACAACGGGAGAGAAACCCTACCACCTGTTGCATATAAAGGGCAAAGGCCTCCTCAAATATCTGTGAGGGGTTTGGAGCCGGTAAGAGTCCGCCGCGCTGCTCCAGTGAGGGTTGGCAGGCCTCACGATGGTTCCCTTCACCGCCGAGCACGTGGTGAATACAGCAATTAAAATTGCTATTACCAGTTTCTGTGGTGCCGGAAACGAACATTGAACCCAGGACACCCGCGCTCTATGAAACTAAAGTGAGCGCCCTAAACACTAGGCTACCACGACTCATCCAATAAAATAAGGTAGCCTTTAGATATCTTTGCTCACTTGCTAATGTAGTCTGTATTTTAATATTTTTTTTTATAACTGGATGTTATGATGTGAAATTCTTTAGTGACTATAAACTAAATCATAAATTATAAAATAAGGCTATACGTGAATAAATATTTATTTCTAATTTATGCGGTTGTGAAGTTAAACCGGTTGCGATGGTCCACGGAGAAATCATAATGCACAGAAGATAAATGAATCCATTGAATTTGTCATCTTAAGTAATTGAGTACAATTAAAACTAATTCCGATGAAAATGCACTCGACGTAAAACTATAAAGGAATCTATAAGAAATTCACTGAGGCAAAAGTTAAAAGACACGTGTAAAATTAACAAGAGATCGCCTTAAAATGCCTAACGCTCACTCCAAGACTCCCCCAGCGTCTACCGTCTAATTGATAATTAGTATTCCGGGTCCACTGTCCAGGCCTACGTGTCCCGCTCGGGAGGCAGGGGCGCTCCGTGCGGCCTGGCGGGGGGAGGGTGGGAGGGGGGAGAGTCCGAGACCGCTGCATCAGCCGAGTCCAAGACAATAGACGTCTGCTATTGACGCAAATGTTAAGATGACAGACCTCCGGGAGGGTCAGGGACGTGATTTAGGCTACCTTGCAATTTTCAGTACTGGTTAAATGTTTTAATAAAAATTTGAATAGTGCAACATTGTTTTTTTAAATATGATGGCTAAGATAATAAAGGTACATTTTTTAGTAGCAGCCTGTAAGTGCCCACTGCTGGGCCTCTTTCTCAAATACGAGTATCAGAGACGGTTTAGATAATGCAAACAAGTCACATAAAAAAATAAGTATTCGAAAAGGTTAAAAGTACTGCTGGACGCTTATAATTTTTTGAGAGCGTTCTATATCCGGGAGGAATCCGTAACGCTGCACCAATGCATGTCGCATTATGACGGACCTCGCATGACCTCTAAATATTTCTTTGTTATTTCGACGTCTAGCACGATATTACTTAACACACGCGCGTACTAAATTGAAGCGAAGAGAGCTCCCTGTCCACTTGAGCCAACTCTTCGCGTTCTCCTTTTAAGACTTGATTATATTAAAATAATTACTTGGACAAAATTATTCTAAACATATGTGTCATCTGTTTGAACTAAAAAAAAATTACACATTTCAGCCTAGAGCCACGCGCTAAGAAATTCAGTATAAGCGGTAAGTTGTAAAGGGGCACGATTTTGTTACTCCGTTTTAGATAAATTATTCAAAGCTTTCAACTGACCTACCCCAACCGTACTAAAGCGAGATTTTCGTCTCTACGGAGATTAGTTTAATTCAGCTCTAAGTAAGTTATTAAAGATTTCTTATAGTATTAGAATTAAATAATAGCCAATAATCCACATGCTGGTAAACAACTACTGCAGCCCATGGCCAAACAACTACAATCGAAGCATATGAAAAAAGGCCTGGTGAAGAGTACTCTAAACCAACGAGCATGCGTGCGAAGATTGATGAAAGTGGAAGAAGCGAAATACGTATGTCAGGACCGTAGCAAGTGAAAGAAGATTGTCTCTGCCTACCCCGTTGGGAATAAGGCGTGAATATATATACATACATATATATATAGAATACAGATAGATATGTGTCGTCACATCTAAGGTCTACCATGGAACTCACAGCCCGTTATTATACTGACTCTCTGTACCCTACAAAGCGAAACGCAACAGCGTTACATTGTTATCTAGCGACAGTGATAGAAGAGAGATGGCGGCAGGCGGTTTTTTTTTTTCTATGGAAATGACGGCAAACGAGCAAGCGGTTCACCTGCTGGTAAGTGATTACCGTCGCCCACATACATCTGCAACACCATAGATGCTGCAGGTGGGTTGCCGGTGTGTAAGGATATTTGGGAGATGGTAGGTAAGAGGTGGGGAATAGGGAGGGGATGTGGGCCTCCGGTTACCTCACTCACCGAACGAAACGCAGAAGCATAAGATGCCTCTACTTCACGCCGGTATTCTGCGAGGCCGTGGTATCAATTCGGTCGAGCCGGCCTATTCGAGCAGCAGCTAAAGCCGCCGCTTGGCTCTACCACGCTTAAAAATTTCACGGTTCCAATAGAGTCCCATAATCAAATACAAATAGTAAGAAAAACCTAATTGTTTGTGAGCTTAATTTAATATAAACACGTTACTTGTATAAATCTCAAAACAGTGAGAAATCGATTAAGCAAAAATAATACGGATGGAGGTCTGCGATAAATCGAGACGTCGTCGGCTTCCAACTCTCGATTACCATATCTTATGTCGAGCATCGGGCCAGCCGGGAGCGAACCGGCTATCAGCCGCATGCATCACGTGCGGTGCGCGACCGTGCCGTCGGGGCTCTTCGTGCACGGTAGCAGCCACCGTCGTACCTTAAAAGGCTTCACGAACGTTTATTTCTTTAATTCCGACTACTTTGTCGTGTTTATTGATATCGCTATCGACTATGGAATCGCAATGGATACTTTAAGTGGCGTACACTGTTCGTTATGCAGTACAAGGATAGTAAAGTGTTGGAGTCAAGCGGTGACTTTAGTTAATGGGCCGGCTCGACCGGGGTGGTAGCACGACCCCGCAGAATACAGCAGACGTGAGATAGAGGCATTTTGTGCTTCTGCGTTGCGTGAGGTGACGACCGGTGGCACACTTCTCCCATCCCCCTTATGTTGCACCCTCCCATTTCCCAAATATCCTCCTCCTCACTCCTCTGGAACTGAAGATGTACGTGGGCGTCGGTAGTCACTTACCATCACGTGAGCCGTTTTCTCGTTTGCCCCCTTTACTATAAAAAAAAACATCAAAGGCGACATCTATTCGCACGGCACGGACATACTTCCATATACACATCGGCTTATTTTAGTCCACTGTTGAACATGTTACATGGATGGTTCGCCCACACTCACGCGTGGCAGGCGGGTCAGTGAGCGCGGGGTAACCTCGCTCCAGAGATGCTGCTCACCTTAGCTAGTCTATTGGAATTGGGTAAACCCCACACGCATACATAGACAAATGCATTAAATGACTATCGAATACACGCTGTACCGGGAGATTCCATCATTGCCTTACCAGCCTGTACATAGTCCACTGCAGGACATAGACCTCACCCGTAAGGAGGATGATATGCCATAATCGCCACGCTCGGCAAGCCGTACGGTGATCGCATCACCAGACCCCACGCACCATAGACGCTGCTGCCCGTCCTAGGTCTGCTTAAATTGGATGTGCTATTTTTCGAGATGGATGGATATACCGCCATATGTCGGTATCCATTGCGATTTTTGAGGCTACTCTCTGAGTCGCTCCTCACAACAGCCACAGAACACACACGGAAGAATGGTTGGAGCGATTCTTCTTCCATAAAACGCCATGCGATGTTTTTCCAAATTCGAATACAAGGATCGGGTGCGGAACCCTTTGCCAGCGTTATGGTAAGATCGATTCGACGATGCGTTTTTCAGGACAGATACTAACGTGAAAAACCGAAGCTCTTGGAAATCTGCAGTCGGTGATGATATCCTTTATCGTCCCAAACACTACATCAGATTTGATAGACCACAATATCCACGCAAAAGAACACCGATTCCTGCCAAGGATGACTCGCGAGGGTATTGAAGACAAAAAACATCCTAATTTTAATAGGGAAGTTGGCTTGGTGCTGCCAATGGCTTGGGATCCAGTAATAAACAAAATTAAATCTGAAGATACTGTGAGCACATTCTGCGTAGATCGGACCGAAATTAATAAATAAAAGCTGAAGGTAGCCCGAGTTAACTATGACATATGGACGTTTAACACCCCAGTCCCCCCGCGACCACGGCTGCTGTAAAACAATCGAAACGTTGGGAAAATAAAAAAGAAAATTAAACGCGATAAAATCCAAGTAAACAATAGTTACGTTTCAAATGTGTAGTGTTCGCGTAAATACAAGAAATCATTATGACAGTCATTAGTTTAACCTTAGTTCACTAAACCAACTACAGATATTACTCATCCTCAGTTCTTTAACCGATTTACGCAGTAGGGCTGATGGCGCTGTCCTCCTGTCCGATATCGACCACGACGACAACTTCCGAATAGTATCGGCAGTTGTCAGCTATGCAGGAGATATCATAGTGCCGTAGGTGTACACGAAATCGCAGATCCACTCACTCATTTACACCTTGCCATAACCGATGTAACGATCCGAGGAAAGTAAAAGATAGGAGGGAGATTCAGATTGCAGTGTCTGAGAGACGGGACTCGGACAACACAAACCAGACCCGACAACAGATTACCCGTGGCACAGTAGTCAGGTGCGCTTACCTCATCGACGAACAAAAATATTTATTGTTCGTTTTTTTCCTGCCCAAAATATATTATAATACACCATATATTTATTTATTTATACTTTATTATCTACACCCAAAGGATTACAAAAGGCGGACTTAATGCCTTTTGGCATTCTCTAACAGTCAACCCAGGGCGTGAAGAAATGTGGTGATAGGTGCAACTAATTTAAAATAATATAAATATGAAAGGCTAATTGAGAAATATACTACATGATTAAAACATATAAATGTATAAGCATACATATCTACACATACACATAGGTATACAAATACATACTATAATATATACAGAAATACCAACACAGTAATATATATTATATATTACATGTTATAATATCCAAAATGAACTGATACCTCAGACCCCCAATACTTACCAAAATAATGTATCCATGGGGGTCGATATCGACCACGACGACAACTTCCGAATAGTATCGGCAGTTGTCAGCTATGCAGGAGATATCATAGTGCCGTAGGTGTACACGAAATCGCAGATCCACTCACTCATTTACACCTTGCCATAACCGATGTAACGATCCGAGGAAAGTAAAAGATAGGAGGAGATTCAGATTGGCAAATTTCCTTAGACAAAAATGAGTACGATACTCTGTCGCGAACGAAGCTTAGTCCGCGAATGTTATAGTGTGCTCGGCTGAGCCAGTTCTATAATCAAGCTCAAACAAGCGCTGATTTGAATATACACACGATCGGTCCCCGGCGCGGTAATCCGTGATTCATTAAGGCTTTCAAAAGTTCGCCCCGGATTCTGAGATAAATAATACAACGATGCCCTCTCGAAACTGGACCCGAGCCCTTGTAGTTATGTTTGTTTCGAACGGCTTGCTATTTAGCACCATACGCGTGATCAGAGCTTAGGACATGTCCCGAGACGATCGGATAAATTTTCGTTAAAATTGCTAATTAAATCCCCTATAAGCAGTAACTATTAAGGTAGCGAATTTTGTAAATCGGAGTTTACATATCCTTGAAAAATTTTTTTTTATTATTTCTCAGACATTCAGGTTTCCTCACGATGTTTTCCTTCACCGCCGAGCACGTGTCACTTAAACTTGCTATTAACAATTTTAGCGGTGGCGGACCAAGACACTCGCGCTCTATGAAACTATAGCGAGCGCCCTGACCAGAAGGCTACCAGGGTCATTCGTACAGTGTACCAGTACAGTGTTACATAACTATGGTCATAATAGTTTTTATTTAATCGTTACGACACTTTGACGGATAAAATCCGCCGCAGGTAAAGATTCACTAACATCGTGAAATAACACTTTAGAGAATTAAGACCACTGTAGTGCGTCCTAACTCAAAAACCAAAAAAAAAAAAATAACTGTAAATAAAACAATACTGCATGAAAAAAATTATAAACATGGCAAATATGGAGAAGAAGACCTCAAGATTGATGTTGAATGTAGTATTCAACACACAGAGTATATCTTTAAAAGTGAAGGATTTCCGCAAATTATCGCACTGGTCTATTCACTACACTAATTACGCTAAAACAATCACAATAAAAACAGTATAACATGATTTCTTAAACTCCATTGCCATGGAACGTACTTTAATTAATATCTAAACAAGACCTCTTAAGATGTTATAATTATGTGCCTTAAGTATGAAAATATAAGCATTAAGTCAACACAAAAACATTTCTCCGCATTGAGAGTGGATCTAGACATGAGGCATGTGCGCCACACTCGAACGGACAGACACACAGCTACATGTAATGTAGTGCACCTGGCCGCCCCAACCCCCCCTCTACCCCCTACACGCCCCCTCTGCAGTTACTTGACTTCATTTGCAGTCGACTCTAAGTTAAAATCAATTATGCCCGCGATTGTTTCGTTAGTGGAAGCAAATGTTTTTTGTCCCTGTCCCCACCCCCGCAACACGGGACCCGCGCCCGCTCCCTCCCACTTTGTATTCAGGACGGACGGCTGTCTCCCGCTATGTTTGGATTTCTTTTGATGAACTCAGAACTCGAAGACTTGCGATTGTGTGTGCATTCTGTTCATTTGGCTCGCTCCCTTTTTTTTTAACTTCCTCACGAAATTGCACGGTGCAGCGCGCCGTGACCGTTTTATTGACTAGATGTTGGCTACGAATTCGTTTACTTGTTCAAAATGACCTTCAAGTCGATTTCTTTATAGTCTTAAGATGGTTTACTCCTCACGGCTTTTTATTCAAACTTTTATGGCCAATATCTTCGGAAGGAAATAATCGATTGCATAAGAAAAATAAATGTCTATAAACTTTTTTGGAAATGACCATTTTTTTTATGGGAAAGTGGGTAAACGAGCAAGCGGCTCATCTGATGGTAAATGATTGCCGTCGCCCACACACATCTGCAACACCGGAAGATCTGCAGGTGCGTTGCCGGCCTTGAAGGAAGGGAGATGGGACAGAGGATGGGCACAGAGGATGGCCTCCGGTTACCTCCCTCACCAACCGAACGAAACGCAAAAAATATCTCGACTTCACGCCGGCATTCTGCGGCGACCCCGGACGAGCCGACCCTTTCGAGCAGCAGCTAAAGCCGCTGCTTGGCTCTACCACGTTCAAAATATCTCTAATTTAGCTTTAATACTCTTTTAACAAAAAGTTATCTTCTTACTTTTTAGAGTTTTGTATCCTGCTTAAACGCGTACAGAGTTTCATTCAAAGCGACTTATTCATATCGAAGACATTGAACTTGAAAGTTTGTATTAAAAGCCGTGAAGTTTAAACGCTTTTAATACATAGCATACTGCGTGTTAAGTGTCATGCGGATTTCACCGATTCACTTTTCGATTCTTCAGGAGACAGAACATGGTGTGTGACGAATCTCACCGCCATGTTTACTTCCGGAGATTCATAGATTTTCAAGGTTTTCTCCTTAGTCGCCTCTAAGGACGACGAGAAGAAATGCGTCGGCAGTTTACTGCAACACAAGGCAAACGCAACTATTATTTCCAAAACGATTTGACACAAATATGTGACGACATAAACGTTCCCCTGCATTATTGACAAGTCAAATATAGAAATGCACCGACCTATAATTGTAGATGTGAATTATTTAAAAAAAAGTGTTGATAATGGTCTTCGCCATAAAACACAATCGAAAATAAAAGAAGATTAATAAAATAATACAGAAAATTCACTAGTTCCCGACAATTCTTTAATAGAATACATTACGGCCGAGTTTAAAAATACATCTACAGCTCCTGTTTATTACGACAACAAAAACAAACAATTAGCTTCAATTATATCGCGATTACGAATCTACAGGTCTTGTGCGGTATTCCAAAAAGAAAGAGAGTGCTAATCTAACCCTTATTAATGTGGTACAAGAGTTAAATATCAGCAAGCGGCAATGCAAATGTATGTTTGTTTTATTTAACTTTTATAATTTTAGCACAACAATGCTTTCGACTCTAATGACAATGAGCTAAGACCCATGTTGGGTAACATCGGACCGCAAACGTAAGGTGGTGTAATTTTTTCCTTATAAGGCCAGGCCCACACAATTGTTGCTCGCCAATGTCCAATATCTCTGTACATTCATTATGCAAACGGTTCTCTAGAGTTCATTTGCTTATTTTTTCTTTGTCTCTCTCTCTGTCCGTTTTAATTTCGAACGGTCGTATATTCTATGATCGTGTGTAGAAAATTAAATGGAACTTTTACATTTTCGCGTTCTATCCGTTCATGTACGTCGTATTTTAGGATAGTTAGTTGACGGAAGCCGAAATTTGAAGATGGTTGAAGCAATGGTGAAAGGTGTTGAAATCTTAATAGGAAAGGGTTAGTGAAGCAACGCCTTACAGAGACATACATCTACAGTTTAGGTGCATCAAAAATCAAATAATCTATTCATCAATATAAGAAACATAAATTTCACTTCCCTTGACGGAGAAGAAACTCCCTACTATACTTTTTTTTTCAACACTAACCGTTTTCATAGTATCTAAATAAGCTTCGGATCGTTTTTCTTCGATATAGAAACATATATTTGTCTTGACAAAAATCGATTAATTTTTTTTTATCTAACACGGCTTCGTAATGAGTTTCCTCAGATGGAGAAGAAACAGGCGAAATAAACTCCGTAGGTATCCTCTTTTTGGTCATAAAGCTTATTGTAATATATAATCATTTATATCATTATAGCTTAGCTTAAATCAGGAAATTTGTAACAAAATTACAATTGTTTTCTTTAATGTTGGATTGACAAATATTAATTAGTTAAAAAACAAATACATTTCTATGTCGAATGTCCACTTTCATTTCATACCTAGCTCTTTTTTATTGAATTTACTCAGAAAGGAAGTCCGTGATTAATTTATAGCCTTTTGTGTTTTATCGAAAAATTTAAGGAGATCCGTAAATTTTAAAAGTTTTTAACGCAATCTAGAGTCTAGAAAGTTGTGCAATCAACTTATAGATTCGTATTATCATAATAGATAATGTTGCAATGAGAAAAAACAAAATAACTTCGATATTTTTCAATTAAATATTCTGGTAATTAATGAATGTCACGTTTCCTTCTAACGTCGCCGAGGAATAATTCCGATCCAGCCACGTCCGATATTAAAAATAAAGTCAATAGTGCTGTACCCGGTTCATTAGAGCTTTCACGATAACCGGCCTCCGCGCGGGCGTCACGTACTATCGACATTAGTGCTGGCGCGGTCAGCTCTAATTAAAAATCGTAAACACTGCATCGGTGTACCGCGTCGCAGACGACACTAGTCGGCACCGATGTCTTTGGAAAGCAGATGATTTGTTACTTACTGTATAATTTTGTGTTGCGCAACAGAGGTTTGGCTTACCTGTAACAAATATAAAAACAAATTAAAGTTATATTTTGTAACCTGCATTATTTCTAAATGACTCTTCCTTCTTTTCTGCCTTGGTACCGAGGCGTAGTACGTTACACAGAGGTACTGTTCACTTGCCTATTTCAGGGTACAGAGAGCCAATATACAAATTGTGTTCCATCTTAGTCTTCTGATGTCGCAGCGCATCGGTCATTTCGATTCAAGTTTCCATGGGCTGGGATAGCCACTTACCGTGGGGTGGACAGCCCGTTTGTCGCTTTCATGGCGTAGAGTAATCTGCTACTAAGAGAAATCATCATCGCAAAAAATGTCAGTTCAAAAATAAACGGACCCGTAACGGGCAGCAGGGTCTAGGGCACGAGGTGGGGATAGACATCACCAATATGCTCTTTAAAACGTGGCGTAACGGTAGATTCTTTTTTATGAGAGTATCCTGAGTTCATGGGCTGGTAAAGACCTAACATTTATAATAATAGTTACACGACTATTTAGATGATATTTATTAGTGCATTTCTTCCAATTGAATTGCACCTACCCGTCTATTGGTCGTATATGCAAAATATGTTTAACATCAAAGCATACATGGAGACCGCGTATGAATATCTGATCCCAGGGGCAACTATGGGAAGAACCTAGAAAGCATTAAAGGTAATCAGGATCTCGCCTCACATCACGTACTATATCCCGGTGAAAAGTGTGTTGCTGAATCCCGTTTTATTTGGCAAAAATTGTTCAATTGTCAACAACCCTTCGGGCTGTTGATGTTTTTGGTATATAGTTGTACTTCTACCTACCCCGTGAGGTGATAGAGGCGTTAATTTTTGCCATTTTTATCTAACTCATTCACAATCACAATACAATTCGAATAAGAGAAACCAACAGAAGCGCCTAAATCGATTAGAACTTAAAACAATCCGTTGATTAGACACGGTTTGATTTACAGCACGGCCCACGGCGTTTGGCAATTATGAAAAGCCATAAAACGGCGACATTAGGAGCTCTCCCATACACAAGTGTACCAAAGGGACGTTCCCTAATCCATTTACGATGTAAAGAGGTATAAATCAAACTTAATACGAGCTACACGTGTTGATAAAGCCAGACACGCACACTGAAGCGCGTACCACTCACACAACCCCAATTACAGCGTATCGTCTATTCGTTCTCAGGAGCTACACACATGGTTCTTATCTAACCGCTAAAAGGGATTAAGATGACACATTTCTCACAGACCCACGGATGTTTTTGAATGATATTTTTTAATTATGATTGATTAAACCTTTAATATTGCTAGAACACTAGTGAAAAATTAGCCAACACGTCCGTATTACAGGGGTACTCAGACCTTTGATATATTTATTTTAGTCCTTTGAAACCAATTCTGGGATAGTGTCCCAATGTCTGTTACAGCGGTGAGCCTAACACCGTCTTAGTGTTCAGGGCCACGATAATAATCATACATGAGTATAGAAAATCTCATCGGTACGAGCCCTTCGCATTACAGATAGAATTCGAGTCTATCGACTCAGAAGCAGCTACTATAAATGTTATATTAGATGTAAATGTCAAACAATACAAGACTGGTTTAACTAGATTATTCAATTTCGAAAAACTTTAATAGTTAAAAAAACCTTCTAATATATTAAGAACCTTATTTATTATCGATTAAATCTGAAATCGTAGTCCGTCTATCAGGATTCAATAGATACATGTACATACACAAACATATCCCTACGTCTGAATTAAAATTACTTTGCAATTTATGGATGTAATTTTCAATTTAATTATTTTTGTCATTACTGTTATTTCGAATATAGTCTCCCTAAATAATGGTAATGGGTCAAAGATTTTCAACTAGCAAGACGGAACAATACGTGAGCACAAAGCGCAGATGAAGCGCGAATGTGTGCAAGGTGGCATGAAAATGGAATTAAGGGGAATGCAAAGGAATCAACCCGGCGCGCGCGGGGCCCAAAGTGTCCCAGACCGGACACTTTGAACGAATTATGACGGTCATTATTAGAACGTGGACAGAATTAAATTGCCTCCACCCTCTCCCCACTAACGCCCCCTTCCGGCTAAGTATGCCCGCATAATGATACCTGTCGGATACTCGCAACACTTAACTGAGAGTAAGCGAATCTGTATCGTTGGGCCGTATGGGATTCGAGATTCGTTTTTTTTTTCTGTTCTCCAGGGGATTGGTTTTATGGGAATGTAGTTACCGCCACAGCGAGGAGTATATTGGCGGGATTGATTATTTACCTATTTCTGTGAAAAGGTTAACTTACATTTTAAATAATTATGTATAGAAGAGATTTGTAAAGTTAACAGTTTTATGATGTTTTTGAACGTTAAGTGTAAAGGTAGCTGCAACACGCAACTATGTACTACGTCCATTAACTAAAGCCGATATAAAAATAAAGTAAGATAAGAAAACGGAATTTTTAAAAAAAATTATGTCATTGACAATTATTATTATCTCTTGTACTAGTTTCACAACATTTTTTTTTATTTATATAAGTAACCGAACGGTTTCGCCTTACGGAATTTAATTATTCGTATATTATATTTTATAGTATAGTATACATTATTGGCATTCAACATATTGGTATTATATAATTGAACACCCTGAAGATACCGCAATAAATATAATGTATTGTAAAATGAGTACAAAAGATAATAATAATTACAACAATATGCCGATAACATAAATTATATATTAATACTATTCTTCAAAGTCATTATTTCGAATTGATATAGTACACAAGAAAACAAACGGAGATGTAAAAACACATGGAGATCATGTACGTATGTTTCGTTAGGGATTAAGGGCATCAGAGGTAACTGCGCACTTAGAACTAGATCCGATAAAACGCTAGATCAGCGTATATTTACAAAAACAAAACCAACATTAGTAGTAGATTAGAGCCGGGTAGCCGTCGCTGGGTAGATAGTGGCTGTATCAATAACGATGGAACTACAATCAGTAAATTTGCAATAATCTATGCAAACGCGGCGAGCGATAAAGGATGTGTGCGGCTCTGGATTCATGTCATAAGCGTAAGCGATATATTTATGGCCAATAATAACAGTTTTAAGAAATTTTCGATGGTACGTCGATTGTACGTAATGTTGTTTTTTTTTTCTTCTCATATTCGTTTCAATCTGCAATAAGAGAATAAAGCTAAATAAATAGAGACACACTAATATTTATTAAATGGTAATGTTATATATATATACATCTATGGATTTCTTTGAAACGTGGATATGAATATTAGCAAAAAAGTATTTTAGACAAGACGATTTGATGGTCGGAGGAGAGGAGTCAGGCGCAAAGTTAAAAGCATTAGTCACTTAAAGTTTTATCTAATCAAGTCACGGACGAGTAATCAATATCATTAAATTAAACGCACAAATGTAAATCTATACAATTAGAAATATTTTCGCTACAATTGTACAAGAATAACATATATCTCATACTATAATCCCGTTATAACAATTCGTGTACTCTTTGATGAACTTGTCGATAAAACTGGTAAACTGTAGTACATATTTGGTCGGAACCGGAAGCCAAAGCCGGAATAGAAGAAAATAATATAGATCTACATTGCTGCATTTAAATTATAATAAACATAAAGAAAAATTACCGAAGATCTTTTTTGTAATAGTTCGAGAGACTAATCTTAGTGGATTACTATAAAGTGTAAGACTAAACTTTCTCATTGTTTTTGTGACAGTGGTTATTGTAAATCGTATGTGTACTCAAATGACTAAACGAGCAGCACCGGTTTAAGCATATCTTCTCGCTACCGTCTCTCAATGAGACTGGAATGAGTTATACAATATTGACACAGGCGGCACATAAAGCGGTCGTTTTAAGACGGCGCAGCGGCCATCCCGCGTGTCGGCTTTATCACTGAGATATGGCAAATATTAGGTGCAATTGTTGGCTTAAACAAAGGCCGGATTAAGGTGCTGCTGCGACTGCTATTTGCTTTTTTATTGGGTCGTTTGATGGCGGCTGGTTACGACGGTGAATTGTTGTAACATGCTTAGTGGATTAGGCCTCAACGAGATTTGAAGAAGTAAATATGGAATATGAAATTAATATATAACTACCTCTCACCTAATGATTTCTTGTATTTACGCGAATACTACACATTTGAAATAAATCTATTATTAACGGTTTTTAAATCCCTACATTTCGGTTGCATCACAACACCCGTGGTCACGGGGGGACTGGACTGAGGTGTTCAATGTCCTCTATAATTATTAAAATTTATTCGATCTACGCAGAATAAGCTGAAGGTAACTTGGTACGTGGTCTTGTAGTGGTATCCTTGATCTATGGTTTAATTTTATTAATTACCGAATCTTAAGGAGGTGGTAGCACCCAGCCGTCTTCTGTATTGAAATTAGGATGTTTTTTTAAATTTAAATAGCCTCGCGAATCATCCATTACACTCCTTCTATGCCTCTATAAGTCTACTGCTTCATAAGCCTTTGCTCAAAAGCTCAAACTATTGCTGGCAGGCCATGAATGCCAGTCCTCGCTCTAGAGATTGGCACCATCTCATCTCTGTGGTATATGGATCCGGCATGGTTGGTCGCCAGAGTAGTCAGCGCCTCCAAGTGAAGTTGGTTGATCTTCGAAGAAAACAATTTCTTCGTTCTTCTCGCTCTTATTACTTTTCGATGTTTAATATTTTGTATACGTTAGACAGGTAAGTTTAAGTATAGATTTTGCAGCATGGAATTGCACATACCAATCCGCTTGCCTAGAGTATGGGCAAATATGCCAAGAAATGTATTTTTGCTAGCATTTTCTTCAAGAGGTCTTTGTTCAGCAGTGGACTAAAATAACTAGGTTGTGGGCTTCTTTTCTGACCAAGAATCGTTTTGAGTAGTTTGCGTTTCTAGTTTGAAAGGTAGTATAATTACGAGCCGTGTGGCATTTCATCTTAGTCATGAAGGGTGACAACGCATCTGTTACCTTCTTCGATTGAATTTGTTTCCAGGTGTCCGTGGGCTGCAGTAGCCGCTTAACAACAGGTGAACCACTTTGTCACCACAAACCAATTAAAAAATAGGCTGATGTAGTATTGGTGTATTAAGATTCATGGTACAAAGACTCGTATTTATAATACAAATTTATAATTTTAGGGACTATTATTGACAAATAAGCCATCACGCGCTTATATAAAAAGTTCAAGATATACTTCAAAAAAAAAATATTTTGTAAAACTAATGAAACTCATGATTATTCATATTAGTATCTCAAATAATACTATGGTAAATAATCTGCATTATCTTTTAAAATTACAAGTTAAACTGGAACGAAGGGCTCTCATTGTTATACAAGCTCAGGAACAAGCAGTAAAACAAATGGTAATCCTAAACATTACAGTCCGACATCAGCAACATTCATACAAACACATCTAAAACCCATCCGACAATAACCATTAACCGGGTCTATTAACATACAAAACAAAATGTAACGTATATAATAGGGCTGCTCCACGAATTTTGCTGGGATATATCGATGCAAGGCAAACAGAGGGACTCGCTCGGCACTTTATCGACACGGAGCAAACATGGCGCAACAAAAACGTGAAATCAGCGAAGAAACATTGCTAAAACAAAGGTTTAGCGCTAAATACCGGGAGGTGGAGCGGGTGGGGAGCTATTACAATATTTGCTAGAATCTCGTTATTTTTAAGTATCACCTAACATCGGCTCTCAAACTTCCGCTGATTCGCAACTCGTAAACAAATTTTAATAAGCTTGCTCTGTAAATTATATACTCGAAGATTTCTTTTTAACTGCACATTTACAATGTTTTTAATTGTTCTAAAAAGAGAAAATTTATAAAATAGATTATGAAATGGCTTGATTGGTGCGGAGCCTGAGCGATTGATTCCATGGGTGAGGGTCCTGGGTTCGATTTTCGAACAAAACAAATATTTGTATGTTTTGAAAATAATTGATCCAAGGTTCAGTTTGTTTGTTGGGGTACGAGAGTTTTATATCTGTAAGTATTTACTACGCAAGTTAAATCTAAGAGAATGAAAAATTTTAATTTTGAAATTTTACATTAAATTTGAATCGAATCCTTACTTCTTACTTAAGATAATATTAAACTATCTATATTAAAGAGTACGACACTAAATTTTATTATAAAAGATTTTTTTTTCTTTAATTTCTCTACCTTTTTATTTACATTTCAATGAATGTCAAAAACTACAAAAGTGTATTTTTATTTTAGAAATACCACTAAATTCACATTTACCTAAGTCATTAAAAAAATTTGTTCAAATATTTTACAAAATCCAATAAATGAAAAACATTGGTAAAGAAAAGGAAGTGTTTTAAAAATATCTCATGAACTTAGTAAAAAAAAACGCTAACTTTCAGCTGCAACATTATGAATCTAATAACGACACAGACACTTTGCCTTGCACATTCGTCCGTAATGTGTAACACAAAATGTTTTCGTTAAGTTTGAGCACCGCTGAACGCCGACTGCGCAGCGCGTCATAGAGCAGCGACGTACTGTTGTAAATTATAATGTTTTATGGTTTAATACTGCAGATAAGGCGGGCGAGGGGTAAGGAGCCCTATTATTAACCGTGTTAACCGGGACCGCGGGGTGGGAAGCCGCCGGTAGATATCTCGAGCGTCGACACGCGAGCGACTTGAAAATGCGTTTGCGATTTTTCCGACGCCCCTTCTCGCTCTTCTTGTGTTTTGTTAACAAAGAGGAGTTTCATTATGTTAGTGTCGATGTCGCTATAACTCTAATACATTTAAAGACTGTACAATATTAAATTGACTGAGTAAGGAATTGATTTGATATGTTAATATATGATTTAAATTTGTACGCATATGCTCCTTTTGTTTACGATTATTTACTTATCGAAAGCATAAAGATTTAAAATTTTTTAAATAGAAAGATAAAAAAAGCCGTGGTAGCCTAGTGGACAGGGCGCTCACTTTAGTATATGATCGAGGTTCGTTCCCCGGTACCAGCACTACTAAAATTGTTAATAGCAATTTTAAGTGCTGTATGAGAAACAATAAAAAAAATATTATATCGAGTATATGTGAAGCCAACCGGCACTGATGAGAATTACTGCACCTGTACTAAGTATTAATAAAGATTAAATAAATAAATAAATGAACTCGTTAGCCACGGCCGTAGCAGATAGTATAATATTGGAAAATAAGAAGATATTTATTAATTTAGAGTCGCACAAACTGTTCTTGCGTTTCGACTATAATGACACCTACCAGACGCCCGTCTGCGCCCGCCCTCGGTATATGATTTTTAACGAGCCATACCCAAGTATGTAATTGTGTCTGAACTCGCTACGTAATGATTATTTATGTAGCGCGGTGCGGGGGCGGGGGCGGGAGCCGGGGTAAATTATTTTTTATTGTTTTCATCTGTGTGGCAGGTGTTGCAGGTGCGTTTCCTGCCTTGGCAGAGGAGGGAAAGTGGACCTCCGGTTATCTTACTCACCGAACGAAACACAGAAACACAAGATACCTCTGCTTGACGACGGTAATCTGCGAAGCCGCGGTACCAACTCGGCTGAGCCGGCCCGTTCGAGCAGTAGCAAAAACGGCCGCTTGACTCTACCGCGTGTAATCTCTGTCTACTCCTATAGATCTCGTAGATGACAGGCCTAAAGGGTTAACTTAGAGCTTGGTTGTTTACAAAACAAGGTTTTATTGGCGGATACCCCCTTCCCCTTTCCGTCACCGAACGACTAGACTTATGTTGTAGACATTCCTCCATTACGCACGAAGCGGTTTGCCTCTTCTTTCTTTATGCGGACGGCTAAGGAGTGGAACTCCCTGCCGAGGTCAGTTTTTCCGGAAACCTATAACCTGGATATCTTTAAGGCCAAAGTGAACAGACATCTAGGCAAGCGTGTACCATCCTAGGGCTCATCTTCGCCTTTCATCGGGCAAGATTGAGGTCAAACGCAAGCGTATTTTTCATTAAAAAAAAAAGGATTCCGTTTTATCAATGTACTTATACTGCTCGTTTGTGAGTATACGTAGGTGCTGTCACCTTAACGTCAGCGAAGCGACAATTAAAAATAAAGGATCGCTTTTTAGCGCGCGCATTTCGCAAAATCCGCGGGCCGGCGTCCAGCGCGGGCGTAATCAAATCGTAAATCCGCCAGCCGCTGGCCCGGTATAATAGTGATAAATAAATTGGGCCCGCGGTTTGGCGCCGGCGGATTGTTGGCCGACATTTTTGCGGGCGCGCTTCAATCACACAGTTTACAACTTCACCGCGGGCCCGGATACATCCCAGCGGTTGTGCACATCGGATATACGAGCTTTTCGCTATGCACTATGCACTTCTTTAACGCTGCTGGTTATTTCAGTGCACTGTTATGAAATTATTATTGGCGAGGAAACCAAATTGGAATTACTTAAATACAGTAAAATTTATTTCTTCATACCAATGATTTGGCTCGTAGCGATGATCAATGAATTTTCGTAACTTATGAACGATCGCCTTGATTTGAATCGTTGGCTTGGACACTTAGAAGACGACACTCTTACCACCTGCCACGTTGTCCGTAAAAGGGGTGTTGAAAGGATTAAAATGTCTAGACCAGGGATTCCCAACTTCCTCGTCGACATAAACGAAAACTAATTTTGGGGGTCGACAAGGTTTAAAAATCGACCCATTAACACAAGTTCTGATTTGAAACTTTCAAGACACTGTATAACTTGCGTACCAATATAGTAAAAAGAATGACTAAAATTTTAGTACAAGTGTCATTGTTGTACTTATAAAAAAAATTACGTAATTTGTATTAATAATTATTTTTAACAACACTTGATATTTTCTGAATTACATGTCTATTTATTTTGTTAAATTTCGATGAGAAAATGATGTCAAGTTTACTCACTTAACTTACCGCAAAATATTAAATTGGTAAGTTTTTGAATCAATAGGAAAAAAAATAAGAGAAAGGTTTTTTTAAAGTTTTTTGGGATCCGGGGGTCTATGGGTATCATACCTATCGCCGCGAGAAGCTGACACGCGTCCCACACGCCACTATGCTATCGAGAAGATAAATGCTACTCGGCTTCAAGTTTTTTCAAAGTTTAAAAAAAGAAATAAGAAAGAAAAACTTTTATGAAAAAACTTTAATTCGCCGGATATTTGCAATGAAACTTTTCAAGTCCTGATATTTCGAGTGCTTTACGGCTACCATAGCACTAGGTGTTTGACGCAACGATGCAGTCAATCGTATGAAGTAAATCCGGTCACAACGCAGCGTCAGATGTATCGGCGCACATCAGAGGAGTAACAGACGAGAGTTTAATCACATCTATTCACATTTGTTCACGGTGGCATGTTAGCTGCAGCAGTAGGTCGGCAAGGCTGGTGTAGAACTACAGTTTAAATGAACAACCAGCTTAATTTAAGCTTGGCAATCAAGCTGTGTTTCGTAACGTCAGTTGAGAAAACACGCCTCTGAACTGGGGCTGACTGAACCAAAAATATTTCTTCTTTCACATCTAAGACACGGATTCGTTTGTCCAAGACATGATTACTAATATGTTTGTGGCATAACCTAAAAGTAAATAGCCTATGAGCACCCACTGCTCCTCAAATATCTGTGAGGATTTTGGAGCCGGCCCGCCACGCTCCTCCAGAACTAGCGCTTTTTTATTATTTCTTGGACATGCAGGTTTCCTCACGATGCTTTCCTTCACAACCGAGCACGTGGTAAATGTAGCACTTATAATTACTATTAACAATTTCAGTGGTGACGGCGCCGGGGATGGAATCCTGGTCACTAGCGCTATATTAAACTAAAGTGAGCGCCCTGACCACTAGGCTACCACGGCTCTGCCCTCTTTAACTTCCGAATACAATCGGCTGCACTCAGGGTCGCATCGCTCTGTTCATGAAGGATGGGTACAGGGTTCTATAGGTCACTGCTTACCACGCGGTGGACTTCGTGTCCATTTGTTACTTTCATATCGCGTGTCACGATGTCAGCGCATTGCTGCGCCGCGCGTCAATCTCACGCGGTACGCCCGCGAACCGAATTTAATTCCACATCGTTTTATTTCGCACTGTGTACTTTTCGCCCCGTTGTGCTCTTGATAGAGTGCCCGCTAATGGGATTTATTCGGGTTTTAAAACTCGAAATTGATTTCCTTTGTGCTGTGAAATATTTTTCGACACGCGTGATCTGTGTCTAGCTGCCGAACGACATTTATAACCGTTCAGCGGTCGGCTGGTCGGCGTTTTGTAACAAAATTTAGTTTGTGATGAATTTTTTCAACGTTGCCAACTACCAAAGTGAAGGATGGTTTTTACAACTTCACGATGATAAAGTTCATTAATCAACATTAGGTCTAATTTTTACTTGTGACTTGAGTTTCGCATAGATTCATAAGAGATGAGAGTGGACATATTTCTCAAGAATACTTAACATAAGACATTTCTATTAATGAATGGTAGTGTTTCGCCATTATTTCAAAGATAAATGTAAAAACTAATCTTATATTATTTTAATTTATTTATTACTTTTAATTTATTAATATATTAACGAAAAATTTGCATGCTACGTTTGATAAAGAATTTTACGACAATGTCTTGTTCGAAGAATTTAATGACAATATATATACATACATAGTTTTAAAAACTAAATAACGTGTTTGACCCACAAATTTTCTTCAAATATGCATAAAATTAAGTTAAGTTACGTTTGGAAGAATTTAGAAACTTTGATCGTCCGTATCTTATTATGGGGGTTCTAAACAGCATATCAACATATAAATTCTCTTTTTTTTTTAATTCTCATGAATATTCGATAATTAAAGAAATTCTAGAACACGCTACACGTTATTGTATAGACAATAAAACATGCTGTGACAATGTCTTATTGGCGCTGTTCAATGTTTTTTCATCTTGCATATCTGGTTTAATAAATAACTCTTTGATGATTACGAAATATTTAATAGCAATCACGCTTGTCCCCGTGGAGGTGAACAGAGAATACTAGTTTCTATTCGAACTCAACGTAACCAAACGGTTCTTTGCATACCACTTGTAAGACTCTCCGGGAGATATAAGAGAACGGGAGTTTCCCTTACATCTCCCGGAGCCGTTTCGTCTTCAATCTCTGGAGATTTCTGTGACATTGTCAGGGCTTTTCCCTTAGTCGCCTTTACGACATCAAGTCGGGCGTGTCAAATTGTTACGCTTGTGCCATATGACGATTTACAATATGACTTAAATTTTCTGAAATTAATGGATTTATGATATACGATCGGTAAGTCTTTAACGTGACAGTAACGCTACGCATGCTTATGACAATTCGGAATGGTTCTGAACAGCGTTCCTTAGCTGAAGGCATAAGTTGATAGTTTCATCTTACATGCTGTCCACTGCTGGACATTGGTCTGTCCTACAGAGACGATTCGCCGTAACCGCACCACCGCTTGGTAAAACAAAGGGGTGGCGATTGTAGTACCAGAAACCACGCACCTTTGACGCTGCTTCCCGTCCCCATATTTTCATTACAGGTACCCCAAAAATATGGTCACTTTATTATCAGCATATTTTAGGCCTGTAATATTAAAGATGGTTATTCCACTAAATGAGGTGTCAATTTCGTGGCAACTGCACACGGTGCCAACATTACATAAATAATTGAAAGTACATACAACCTGTTTCAAACAACTAGGGCGCCATAGAATCGAGTAATTGAAACGAACTAAAGCCTAAAAAGCGCGCACGTACAGCAGCGCGGTGGATTTTGTAAATCGAACGGCGCTAACACACTTTCACGTGTCATTGGAGCTCTCGAGTAAAAGCCTAAAAAGCCGAAACTAAAGAGCGCACAACAGGCCGGTGGTGCGCGCATCTTTTTCGCATGGCTGACAAATGGCCACGAAACGCGGGACGGCTCCGAGAGAGGAATGAAAAATCATTTACAAACTCTGACGCCGCTCGCTTAGCCCGGCTCGCCCGCTCTTTAACAGGGCGCCATCAATAAAGGGTTGGGGGTAAAGTAAAAAAAAAAAAACGAGGTGACGTCACGAGGTGCGCTTCCCCGACACCGGTGCGCGAATAAATCAAGCGCTACACTAGCGCGGAGTCGGCTTCCACCGAATTGCGGAGTTTTATGGCCTTTTGATTTACACCGCCGCTCGTTTAATGCATTCGATAACCCGTGTACGGACGGCGCCGTGAATAAAACGCGAGCGGATCGCTCAATGAATTTCGCTTTACGAGTGTGACGTCACTTCGCCGGTGTGTGCGTTGGTGAGAAATTTTATTAAAGCGCGCGTTCGTTGCTGGGACGCCAAACGAAGCCACGGTCCAAGGGGACCTCATAAGTTGACAAAACTCCGATGCGCGTTTCACTCGAAAACCGTGGATATTCCGATGATGGCTTTCGTACTGTATTTTCAATCAAAGGTTAACATATTGATTGATTTAGCGAATCCAATATACACCTTTAAGTTTTACAAATAAGGTATCACTTTCATTCTAGATCATGTTCCTCTTCAAGAATATAAGAAAAGTTTAATATTGAACAATATCGGTGTGAATTATCATTCTGTATCCAGTGACCAGTGAGATACGCGTGAAGGTTGACGAATTTAACTAAAAAAAAAACCCATAATAAAATATTAAAAAAAAAAAGGGGATCTCCTGCCTTGGCTACCGCAATCGAGTTTGATGGACACGGGTACATCAGGACCGATCAACTGGTGTCCCGCGCGCCCTCACCGATCCCCTCGCTCACTCATTCATTCATTCTCCCGCTCACTCAATCCATTTCGAGTGATCACAGATCGCGGCGGACCTACTTCCTTTTTTTTTTGTTTTTTTTTTTCAACGAACCCGGAACTGGAAAAGCGTAGTCCTTTTAACCTATCGGATGCTGATTGAGTGAGAATGCACTCTATAATCAATCTCAATAACAGTTAGTTATTGTTCATTTCAAGGTTAACACGTTTAATGTTGAACATAAAAACTTACAAATTTACCTGCATATAATATTTTAATTAGATCATACCAATGATTTCTTATATTTACGCGAACACCACACGTTTGATATGAATTAGCTGAAAGTAGCCCGAGTGGACCATGACACCTGGACGTGTAACACCTCAGTACCTCTATGGCCACGGCTGCTGTAAAGCACTCGGAAACGTGGGGAACATAAAAACAAAATTAAACGCCATAAAATCCGTAAATAATAGTTTTATTTCAAATAGACGAATTCAATTAAAAAAATAAAAAAAGTTCATCTGAGTGGTGTACTACCAAGAGCCGTGGTAGTCTCCGGTCAGGGCGCACACTTTAATTTCATAGTACGTGAGTGACCCGAATTTGGTCCTGAGTGCCGGCACCGCTAAAATTTTTAATAGCAATTTCAAGTGCTGATGAATTTACCAAGTTCTCGGCTGTGGAGGAAAACCCGCATACCTGAGAAATAAGATTTTTTTTTATTTTTAGGACATTAGGAAATATTTTAGAAAGAAAGGTCTCCCTTTGCCCAGCAGTGAGCATTTACGGGCTGCTGCTACTCTGGTACTTTTTACATCTAGGTATTGCTTACCAATTCAGGTAGCCACTCTACTAGATGGGTAGTTAGATACTACCCTTTTACCTATTTCTGGATTTTTTTCTAAACTACTGCACACCCTTATTACCTTAATACTTTGTAATAAAAACTAATAAATAAAGTATAAAATGGTAATAACCCCTGGAAATTAATTAATCGCTCCCTATGTTTTTAAAAATTATATATATATGTATATAATTTTATTTGAAAATAAAGTTACATCAAATGGTATATATATCTACGATGTTACTTTGGACAGATTTTACTTCGCCAGAGAAACTTCATAACGAAACGGTGGTAGATTTTAAAACTTAGGTCTGACAAGTGAATTTTACGTTTCTCATGTTGATAAAGAAGTGATGTGATTTGATTTTCCGCTAATCAGCAGTGTAACCATTGCATGCCATCTAAGCCCTCAGTGGTGATAACCCATCTCTAACATTCTTCGTATGAAGCTGTCTCCAGGTGTTCATGGGCTGCATCAGCCACTTACTACCTTGTGAATTGTTAGGTCGTTTGTTACCGATGATGTTAAAACCTGCAAAGACAGTGTTGGTCTAGAAGAAGTGACTCAGCGTTTTCGCATCTCCATAGGATGTTATCGGTGCTTTAGTTGCCTCTCGTGCTCCCAGAGGAAGAAAGGTGATGGCAGATTCACAGACTAACTCATGGCACTATTACATTAAAATCCCTTTAGGTTAGGATAAGGAATCTCAACCATTTCGAAGGTAGCAAATAAACATTCAAAAAGACATTCCAACGTAACGCACCGAACATACGGGTCGAGATTACGCCGAATAATCGGCGGCAATCATAAAAAGAGACTTCTTAACGGTCTGCGAACGTTCGCTCGCATTCCGGTCACGTCGGAACGAACTGATTGACGCGAGACGTCCGCGCCTTCTGTAGCACCCCTGCCGCCCAAATACACCCCCCCCCTACCCCCAAGCTAGGGGGCGCGCCTCCACCGACTTGACCTGTGATCCGAGCAAGAAACACGTGAAAAATGTCATTAATGCACTCCCGGGGTCCGTATTGAGTGCCTCATGGAGTTGCTCGCTGTTAACTCTTAAAGACGTAAGACGAACAACAAAGAAGAAAAATATCTTCTGATTATGTTTTCTGTTGTATGTTAAGAATATCTTATGACTATATGACTAAGAGATATAGTTTTTTTTTTGTTGTAAATAACGACTTTAATAAATTCATATTAAGAGTACAACTTTTTCCATGGTTAACAGATATAGTTGAAAGAAGATTCTCTACATTTACAAGAGTCGTGGTAGCCCAGGGGTCAGGGCGCTCACTTTAGTTTCACAGAGCGCGAGTGACCTGGGTTCGATCCCCTGTGGCCGGCACCACTAAAATTGTTAACAGCAATTTTAAGTGCTGTATTTACCACGCGCTCGGCGGCGAAGGAATAGATACTTGAGAAGGAGGCCTTTGCCCAGCAGTGGGCACTGACAGGCTGCTACTTTACATTTACAATACTCTAAACGCTACAGACTAAAGATGATTTCTTTTCTTTTTGCACTTTATCTTAAATGCGTATCAAACGCACCATAGATTAAAATTACACACGAAACAAATGACTGTTTAAATTTCGCACCGCCGCAGCGTCCATCAAGCGAAACACGAACAGAGCTTTCCAAACTGTCATGTCGCATCGCCGAAAAAGATGGCGGCCGAGAAGCGTGCGGTGAAAAGTTCCCGGGGCAAGGAGACAGTGGTCCGGCGGAAAGTTTGTTAATTTGGACGTGCAATTGGTGTCCGGACGCTGGACGTCGAACGCTCGCCAAGTTTGAATTGCATGCAGTTTGAGAATAAATAGACGCCGTAGCGTACATTGTACGCGACATGTTGGATTGAAAACTTAACGCCTGTAAGACAATTACAATGTCATTGTTTATCTGTGTTGATGATATAAGAATGTGTTTGTGTGTGCTTGTTTTTTTCATATTGTTCGAATAACAGACTAAAATGTGTTTATCATCATCATTTCAGCCTATCAGAAGTCCACTGCTGAACATAGGCCTCCCCCAAAGATTGCCACGAAGCTCGGTCCTGAGCATCCTGCATCCATCGACTTCCCGCAACACTGCGCAGGTCGTCACTCCATCTTGTGGGGGTCGTCCTACACTGCGTTTGCCTGTACGTGGCTGCCACTCGAGAACCGTTTGTGTGTATATTTGTATATATTATACGTATGTACTTATCTATGTAAGTATATATATTTTGATTTTTATATAGTTTTACGTGTTACAATTGCATTTAGCTGCATCGCCACTATTATATGTTTATCTTCGCTTAGGCTAGTGGTTGAGTGGGAGAGCATGCCTTTAGGAATTATGTCCGCAACTTGTACCACTTTGTGCATTCAGTTTAAATAAATAAATAAAAAATCTATTTAGCCGATAGGAAATCATAAATGCTTGTCCTAGTTGGTACAGGATTCTCAGACATACTATGGATATTTTCCCATGATATCGCAAATATATGGTAACCTTAACCTTTAAGAAATTCATATTAAGAGTACAACTTTTTCCATGGTTAACAGATATAGTTAAAAGAAGACTACATTTACAAGAGTAGTGGTGACCTAGTGGTCAGGGCGCTCACTTTAGTTTCAAAGAGCGCGAGTGACCTGGGTTCGATCCCCTGTGGCCGGCACCACTAAAATTGTTAACAGCAATTTTAAGTGCTGTATTTACCACGCGCTCGGCGGCGAAGGAATAGATACTTGAGAAGGAGGCCTTGGCCCAGCAGTGGGCACTTACAGGCTGCTACTTTACTTTACTTTTTAACCTGATACTGCCAGCTACGACAGTTTTTTGACTTTGTATGATGATCATTTCCTTCTTTCTGAGTGATACATTTGTTCCGGAAATTCGTAAACTCTACAGACAGGACAGAACTACGGACAGGCGCAATGAGTACCTAATATACGAAATTTTAAGTGAACATTCAAGAATCTAGACTTGTGTAGATACAATGGCGCATTTACAAAGTTGGGATATGACGACATATTGACAATTCTCCCCTCAGCGCAGACACCGCTGAAACAAAGTGAAGGGCGTTGGAAATAAAGACGTCCAATAGAGACGCTATAACGCAAAAACTCCAAACAATAGACATTAATAAGGCGGGAATATGGCACGGCGCGGGCGTAAGGCTCGGCTCCTAGATGCGCTTATTAAAACATTTCACCCGAGCAATATCTGACGATGGTACGCGACGTGCGCAATATGTGCCCGCAAACTCGGCCCGCATGTGACGACCTGTGGGAATCGCGGCCGAGAAAACTTCATTAACTCCAACGAGCCCCACACCCCCGGCCCGGGGACACCCCGCCACACCCCGCGACACCCCGCCCCGGTGACGGACGCGACGGACGGGGGACGGCCGACGTCCGCTTATTACGCCTCGAACGTGCTGCGAAATCGAAGAAATGCGACGTAAACAGGGTCGCCCGATGCCGTCGAAAAATTATCGGACAATCAGATTGGAGAGGACTGGGCACCGTTCTATTCATACTATATAAAACAAAGATTGTCTGTTTGTTGCAGAAGCAACTTTATAAGCGTACAGGTGGTTGAGTGGGAGAGCATGCCTTTAGGAATTATGTCCGCAACTTGTACCACTCTGTGCATTCAGTTTAAATAAATAAATAAAAAATCTATTTAGCCGATAGGAAATCATAAATGCTTGTCCTAGTTGGTACAGGATTCTCAGACATACTATGGATATTTTCCCATGATATCGCAAATATATGGTAACCTTAACCTTTAAGAAATTCATATTAAGAGTACAACTTTTTCCATGGTTAACAGATATAGTTAAAAGAAGACTACATTTACAAGAGTAGTGGTGACCTAGTGGTCAGGGCGCTCACTTTAGTTTCAAAGAGCGCGAGTGACCTGGGTTCGATCCCGGTGCCGGCACCACTAAAATTGTTAATAGCAATTTTAAGTACTATATTTACCCTCTCTGATACTCGTATTTGAGAAGGAGGCCTTGGCCCAGCAGTGGGCACTTACAGGCTGCTACTTTACTTTACTTTTTAACCTGATACTGCCAGCTACGACAGTTTTTTGACTTTGTATGATGATCATTTCCTTCTTTCTGAGTGATACATTTGTTCCGGAAATTCGTAAACTCTACAGACAGGAAAGAACTACGGACAGGCGCAATGAGTACCTAATATACGAAATTTTAAGTGAACATTCAAGAATCTAGACTTGTGTAGATACAATGGCGCATTTACAAAGTTGGGATATGACGACATATTGACAATTCTCCCCTCAGCGCAGACACCGCTGAAACAAAGTGAAGGGCGTTGGAAATAAAGACGTCCAATAGAGACGCTATAACGCAAAAACTCCAAACAATAGACATTAATAAGGCGGGAATATGGCACGGCGCGGGCGTAAGGCTCGGCTCCTAGATGCGCTTATTAAAACATTTCACCCGAGCAATATCTGACGATGGTACGCGACGTGCGCAATATGTGCCCGCAAACTCGGCCCGCATGTGACGACCTGTGGGAATCGCGGCCGAGAAAACTTCATTAACTCCAACGAGCCCCACACCCCCGGCCCGGGGACACCCCGCCCCGGTGACGGACGCGACGGACGGGGGACGGCCGACGTCCGCTTATTACGCCTCGAACGTGCTGCGAAATCGAAGAAATGCGACGTAAACAGGGTCGCCCGATGCCGTCGAAAAATTATCGGATAATCAGATTGGAGAGGACTGGGCACCGTTCTATTCATACTATATAAAACAAAGATTGTCTGTTTGTTGCAAGCAAACTTTATAAGCGTACGAATTGATTTGGTGATTGGTCGGAATGATAATTGATGTCCAATTATTATTCCATCCATTATATTTAACGGAGAAACTGAATCCATGGAACAAAATAGCTTGCATACTTACCTCCTGAAAATTAATGGTAGAGTCAGAGAAAATTGAAGTAGTATTCCAGTATGGAGATTAAATATTCTATTCGACCTTGGCAAGCTCAACGGGCTCGTGAAATTGTCAATGATTTATGATTAATTCGATTTTGCGGAAACGCGATAAACACAGAATCAATAAGATCTAACAATTAACAAGATACATAATTAGCCGATAATTTTGTTTTATTTTCCACCTATCTTATCGATCAACCAATCGCTCAGTAAGCAGCCAGCTGACAACCATGCAATGGAATCCGGGAGCTACAGCGGCGTCGTGACGTCGGAGCCCGCGTTATCACAGCATAGAATAAAGGCAGAGTGGTCACGAGGATAGCATAGAAATAGCAAGGTACTTCCACACGACCCCATACACAACAATAGACAACCTTGGTTTTTTTTTTCATGGGAAAGGCGGTAAACGAGCGATCGGCTCACCCGATGGCAAGTGATTACCGTCGCCCACGTACATCTGCAACACCAGATGTACTGCAGGTGCGCTGCCGGCCTTTAAATGTATTTGGAAGATGGAGGGCAGAAGCATAAGATGCTTGATACTTCACGCCGGTATTCTGCGAGGCCGTGGTACCAACCCGGTCGAGCAGGTCCAGTCGAGCAGCAGCAAAAGCCGCCGCTAGGCTCTACCGCGTTAAATCTATGGCTGACCGGTTCAGGATATTATTGTCACAAAAAGGAAAGAAGTTCCGACAACACGACCATAATAACGACGTAAGAGGCAATCCAGTCGTACGTACAGACGATTAAACTGGAAGTGTTTTCAACCGACTTCAAATTTGGAGGAGGTTATCGATTTGTCACGTTTTTTTTTTGTATAATGTGATGCGATCCCCTCGTGGATAGTGAACCGATTTCTATTTTCTTTTTATTCAATTGTCTATACCTCAATGGCACTCCCATTTTAAATCTGAATTTAGGAAAAACAGAAAGAAACAGTGGTTGAAGTCGATTGTTTTTGTAAAACAGTGACAGTAGTTAAACTCTCGAATTTTAGCTTTTCATCGATACATAGCGTGGTACTAAAAGTGGTTAGACAATATTGTCGGATGTAAGAGTAACTAGATTAATTAACTATTGAGAATGTCAAATACAGTAGAATTCCAGGCTGTAAGGTAACTTTTGTAGAGAGGCTCCACATTCTCCACGTGTTTATGTTTTTTATATTTTTATTATATGTGGATATGTATTTATAAACATGTTATGTGTGTATATTTATTGTAAATGCATATAATGTGCATGTATTAGATGTTCACTTTAGTGTACACCCTAACCCGATACTTGTGTTCATATTTCTTTTTTGTTTCTGGGTTGCCTGGAAGATATCACTTCTTAGCCGCCTATTTTACGTTGTTTTTTTTAAATAATCTTTGTTAAATCTTTGTATGTACTATAAAGTATATTTCATTCATTTCATTCTCCACAGATTTTCTTTAATTGCTACTCGTGTCAAACGGATTGGCTTTTGTGCTCCTGCTCGAGATATTCTGCCCGTCTGTATCGCAGGCTATGAGCGTGCAGAAGACATACGTAGTATAAAAAAAAACAAATCACAGACACCTGAAATCGTGATTCGTCTCTAAAAATCCGTCGATCTCGTCTATCGATGCACAGCTAGCTGACAGCCCTAAAGCTAAACACGTGAAGCGTTCGCGACAGAATCGTTTCGCTGATTGGCCGGGCTTTGTGCTCGGTTGACCGTTAATCCGATCTGTATCTAAGGGACGCATTTTTCATGTTATTATTGGAGCTATCGACTTTATTGGCGGCGATTGGGTCCCGCGATATCGACTTATTGAAGTGAGCTAACACCGATCAAAATCGCGCGGATTTGCCCTCGAGGAATATCTTTAGTGTAACGACGGAACGGCGTAACAAATGACTCGATAAATTAAAGAATATCTTTTAAGCGAGTAGGGTTACCACTACAAATACATTTTTTTTATGTACAACGTTTCCAATATCTTTATTCTGCTCATGACAGAGAGCCTCGGTCCATAATCCAACTTAAAATTCGCATTCCACAACATAATACAGGATACTATAACTCTTCTTTTACTGTTCAAGCTACACTCCTCTGGAACGCCCTGCCCGATAACATAAAAGCAGCTCCTTGCAAGAAATCATTTAAGAGTCAAGTTCGTGATTACCTAATAGATCATTGACAATATTCGGCTTATCTATATTAAATTTTTATTATATATTTATTATTATGTATCTTTTTATATACTTATACACGTATTTGTGTATTTTATAAATATTTATTTAATTATATAGTGTGTTTATATGTACTTATTATTAGTGGAGTTTTTATTTTATTTTATTTTTGTTTTTTATTGTCTGTTTTGTACCTCCCAACTACCTTTCACCATAACAAGGGTTGACTGGTAGAGAATGCCACTTGGCATTAAGTCCGCCCATTGTAACCTTAAGCTTAAGGCTAACAATGAAGAATAAATAAATAAATAAATAACATTGTCTCATCAATATTATTATTTTAAAGTATTAGCCGTCGAATATTAAATTATTTGCAGCACCAAGTATATTATAATTTGTAAAGCTCTCTTTTATAAATATCCGGGTAGTTCCTAATGTTTATTTAAGTATTTAAATAACTCGTTGTTGCTATGGCATCATTGAAAAGGAGAATGGGGGTAGTTTTAGCACAATTTTCTTAATATAAATGATATACCGCATGGTTTTAGATTATATGTAAACATTCGTCGTATCGTTCGTGTCTCTGATGATTTATACGAAATTTTCGTGTCATAACGTATACAGGAAGGTGAAGATGAGCGAATACAGAGGTATTCGTTCTGCGTTCTCGCGTTGACAACAGCCAGTATTAGGAGGTGGTCGCCGTGATCAAAGTCGGTCACAAAAGAATATCATTTATTACATAGATTATAGATAGAGACATCGATATAAAAGCTCAAACACATTCGATGTTTCGTTGAACAATCTACGGTAACTCAACACCTGAACTACATCTCGCACCGGTCATCTGAAACCGAACACGCACACTGGACGCAGATCGGGAGCCGGCCGGGTTCCGTTTCTCTTTTAGTTTCACACGGTTCTCCGGGAATCCTAAAATCCGGGCTGTTTCCACGAACCGGCCACACGCGAGCGCCGCGCCCGTTGACGTACGCGCTATGCCACGTCACGCGCTGCTCCAGTTGCAGCTCCTCAATCACACCGGCTGTTAATAACGATTGATGGATGGCACAAATTGCGGCCGCGTCTCGAGATGACATCGTGTCGTCTAAAGATATTCGTTGCGCGGTCGGCTTTGTTTCGAACGGGAACGTTAACTGGCGGTGTTAATTTTTGAAGAGGCCTAACCTATCTCAAGTCAATTTGATTGTAATTAAATTGTATTTTAAAAAAGTAAAAACTTTTTTTATAAACATCTTCGTTTGTCTTTATCTGGCCAAGTCTACTGGCTGGACATGTCTTTGCAAGAATGCGCCAACTTAACAAGGTACGCATTTCTTCGAAGTTTCGTCCAGACACCGCGCTAGGGTTAGTGAACACAGTACCAGAGCCCACGCAGTGATGCTGCTGCTGCCCCGTCACTGTTCTGTGAGATTGTCAGAGGCGCGTTTCTTAGCTAACAGGGTACAAGGTTTTGTAAAAACACATTCACATACGTCACTTTTTAATGGATAGAAATGTTGCGTTATAGTAGTAAAGTCTTTGTCTGATATAAGTCAAGAATACGACATTGTATCAATATGTCAGAGTATAGATTTAATAATCCACAGCATCCCTGTTAGTCTGACAACTCGCGGGCTTTGCCAAGTTATGTTACAATTCTTTCTTCGCTACAGCCAGTTGTTTATCTTTCTTCAAGGCCGGCAACGTAATCAGATTCATTTCAATATTAAAGCAATTTACATTAAGCCGTCAATCACGCCAAAATATTGTCACGAATTTAGGTCGACGCGCAAAAATTAATGCTATACGGTCGTAGTCAATCAAACTTTGCCAAATAAGACGAAAATTGACGGACTTAACCCAATTCCACGAGACATAATTGTAGATATTGCGGCACATGGCGCCAATAAATCGGAATTACGTCAAACCTTGGATATTACAAGCAACGGCCCGTCACGTACGAGGCGGGCCGATCGGGAGCGACGGCAATTAGCTCGTCGAGAAATATTTCTTTGCGAGACAAAACAAAACAAATGTTAAGCCCGTCAATGTCAGTTTTTCTTTTTCCCCTCGCGCTCCAGCGACGGGCGGACCGAACGTCCCGCTGTCAATCACACGTCAGCGACTGGATTTCTGTCCGTCTCTCTGTCCGAGACGCGTAACCCGACTCTGGGAATCCACTTAATCTTTATTGACGTCGCATCGGCACGACCACCGGTTGGTCTCACTGCGACCGAGCCAAAACGCGACTTCGGTACAGCAGCTAAGGACTGCGAACGTGCGCACTGTGATTTTTGCGTGATTCTTCCGAACGTTCGGTTCATTAGTAGCTCGTTTTCTTCTTAAGAAGACAACGTCTGTTATTTTAGATATTTATTGATGGGTTTTCACGTGTTTTTTTTTCTGTTGCTATTTAATTGTAGACACGGTCTATTCATGATGGGTTTATTCATGGTCAAAGGTGGGTCATTCGATACATTACTTTACTACCTTTATCTGTAAGCGGGGGCGTCCTGTGGTAATGGTGTCAGAATCTGCATTCAAATATCTGCCCACCCTCTATATTATTTGTTGTGTGACACAAAAAGTTTGACGCATGTATGTATTGCCGTTTTATGCAATAAATCAAAAAAATACATTTTTTTCAATGTCAATGTCAACAAACGTTTCTTATACGGGGATCCCCCACAGTGCTTAGTTTTGGTTTCTTTATTATTTGTTAGGATATCAGCCATAATAACGCATATACCATGAAAGTTTCTAACGGCTACCTGTTACGATCAAAAGGATACAGACAGCCCTTTAAAGGAAGACTCACTTAAAAGGTGTAATAGGCATTTTTGAGCCATGGACAAAGCCTCTTCATAATTTCCAAACTTGTATATCTGAATTTGTAGATAGGTTTCTACATAGTTAACCTATCGAGATATGACAGTCTCGAACTAACAAAGAAAACTATACGCCTATAGGTGGTCTCGCAACGATCTAGCTGGGTCTATTCAACCGGACGTGAATCGGCGCAACCGTCATTTCGGGCCACCAACCACTCGGGCGCGCACACTACTGACAGATGTCAAAGCCAAGTCGGGGCGCACCTGACGGCCGCACCGGCTGAGAGTAACAAAAATAAACAACACCGCCACACCGAGTCGGGTCGTGCGCGCGCATCGACCTCACATTTCAACGGCTCATTGTCAGGCAAACACTAGTTTTTTTTAATCGCTGTTGAAAGAATTGTGTGGATAAGCGAACTTAACTTTTATATTTTAATACGTTCCACGTCCAATTTGTTACAATCTATGGGGTCTTTGGATCTTTGATCATTAGTAGACTTGTGATATATTGTCACGTGCTTTGTAAAATTTGATATTACGTAATTCAAAACATAAACAAATGTAAAATTATAAAAATGTCTTCGTGTATATTTCAATGTACGAGTATGTAACATGGTGGCGCTTTCTTGTGATATTATAACTGATGAAAATGAAGAACATTATTAAGAAAATTCCTTTTTTGGTACATTGGAAACCACTCATTACATAGGAAAGAAGTTTATTAGTTTAAAATCTCCGAAATGTATCTTCTGATTCCGACTTATTTGAAAAACAAACCATATTAACTATATTTTTTACTAGTGATTTCTACTGACTACGGACTAGGTCTTGCTCATTTTATATAAACACTTATCTTTATTTCTGAGTAATTATACCTATAAGAGCTTTATTTGTGGTTAGTGAACTAAATAAATGTGTCTTCTTTCTTTCCTTCAAATTAGAAATAGATAAATTATATTATTATTAGGCTAATATGTGTTTTTACCTTAAATTATGAACTTAATATTTAATTATTCTAAAGAGCATGTCCATATTAACTGTCCCGTAAGAAAGAGTTTTTGCTGCAAGTTTAAACATATCAAGAGCATTGATTGATTGATGTGTGTTCAACGAGCATTAGTGGACCCTACCTGAGTTATTTGTGCCTTTATTGATATTAAGACGTATCCCGGGGTCCGTAATTATAACATTATTCATAACTTCTGCCCTGCTATTAACTCTGACAGAGCGATCACTCGGTCAATCATACTTCACCAAGATTATTTGACCCGTTAATCGAATACCTTTTTGAGGTGTCGGGCTGAGGCTCCAAATTGATTCATTCATTCCTCCTAATCAAATGGTGTTTATTTTACTTGAAGGATATTTGGAGGTGTTAAAAGCGATACGAGCTCCTTCGAGCTATGTCATGATGGTCATAAACCGAGCAAGGAATTTCAATACATCCTATATCACTGTAATTTTGTATTAGTATAATTATAATCGAGTAATTCGAGACGTATTTACAGAACGTATAGAATTTTCACATACAAAAATAATAAAAGCATGCACTTGAACTAATCCTTCAAAACATTCACGCCCACTGTCTGTCTGTTATAACTTGTATGTGTCTACACACACAGTTAAGAAATTTTAGTGTTTCTTAATTTGTCTGGTGCGAAACATATTTGCAAAACATTGAAAATTTAAGAAAAATAATTAAAGTTGCATTATTTGGCACAGCAAGCGCAATAAATACATACCTTTCGTTTCGAATGTATGGTAAACAATGTTTGTACAGCTTCGTTTCTTTTGATTACTTTTATATTATGTAGGTATCATTTTGATAATATACTTGGATTTTATCTGTTTATTTTACTTTATTGTTCCGCTTCTGTATATATAGCAATTGAAATAGCATATAGCATTTGGTACGGCTCGCATGGGCTGGCTCGGCAGGATTGGTAACGCGGTCTCGCAGAATACCGGCGTGAAGTAGAGGCAACTTGTGCTTCTGCGTTTCGTTCGGTGAGAGAGGTATCCGGAGCCCAACTCCCTCTCAACATTCCCCGCCTCATCCTCCCTTCCATCTCCCAAATACGTTTGAAACGTAACCCGTCGTTGTTTGATAAAATGCTAAAGATGCGTTGTGTTTATTTTATAGTTACATATTTACGCACATACGAGTATATAGTTTTTTAACAGTGCTTACTTTATTATGTAGATGATATGTAATATTTTGCCACAAATTACGAAAACAAAAAGAAAAAAATATGTATTTTTTTTGTTGCTTTCTTAATTTTGACGATTTTTTTTAATTTCTTCATCTGCTTTAAGCAAAATCAAAAATATTACTTCTATAATAGCAAATAGAATTAGTTAACAACCGTTATGTAAATACAACTAACTATTATGATACGTGTAGTTGATATGTAAAACTATTGTAGGATCGCGGACCGGCTTGTCGGTGAAGTCACAAAACTCCACTTGAAAGTTGGCGCTGCACACTCTGCAGCACTACGCTGCGTTGGAGACCTGTTTGATATCACATTTTGAAGTGTCATGTTAAATGTTTTTTTTTCTTTTAATAATCATTTTTAAATCTATTTAATGTTTCAAATGTGAGAATCAAATGAATGGTTCTTTTTTTCATCATCGAAAATAAGTCATTGAACAGCTTTGCAACATCAATCTCATACATATTGTGTCTCATATACAAAATTTTACATAAAATTGCTGACTAAAATATCATATTGACAATTATTATTATCTCTTGTACTAGTTACACAATACATTAAATTTATTTAACCAACCCACCGGTTTGTTCTTACTACATCTATAGGGTATGCATTCAATTATAATGCTGCATATATGATGAAGTATCACCGAGAGACAACAATCGCGAGTACAAATTATAAAATATTATAGATGCTGTATTCAATAAAATAATCTTCTGAACAGTTCGGACCTTGCAAATACAGTCGCGTGTCTCCCCTGTCCGTGACGTCACAGTGATCCTTTCGACCGTCTCAGTACGATATCGGACGTACAAATCGATTCGTCGAACAAATACCTACTCACATATTCGATTATTCCAAATAAAATATTTTGTATTACTGACTAACTATTATAGGATAAAAATTCTCAAGTGTCTAAAGTTCAAAACCAAAACTAAAATGAACACTAGTCTCTTTAAGCGAAATGATGTTTGAAAGAAATACTAAAATAATTACCTATGATAAACAATTGAATCAGGCGGTACTTTACGGAAATCCATAATTTTAAAGAATCTATAACCAAACAAGAGCACCTCCTCCCTCACTTCACTCCCTTCTCTTCGAATTGGGTAATATATGCCATATTATTCCCACTCCTTTAAAATTAAATAGAAGGTTATGTTTGGGATAGTAGCTGTGTATAGCACCTGTAAATGTAGAAAACCATTTCACACATTCGCAACGTAACCCAGCCCGAGTTTTCAATGCGGCCAAGCCATAAAGAGGCTGTAGCCGACGGAGCTGAATTGCTAGTTAGGAAGACGCACACTACCTAGCTCCGACTGCATGGAAATGCAAATGAATGCACTTCTTTAACGCCGGCTCATCGTTATTGCACTCCCGGGACACCCCGGTCTCGCCTCGCCGCTGACTGGCGCGCCGTCTCAGTCTGCTCCTTTCGTAAGTAAACCACCAGCGTTGATATGGTTTCCTATGAACGTTGTTATGTAACTGTTTTTTTTTTTATTAAATTTAAAAGGCGGCAAACGTGCAAACGTTCACCTGATGGTAAGTGATTTCTTACGCCCACGTACCTCTACAACACCAGAAGTGCTGCAGGTGCGTTGCCGCCTTTTAAGGGTATTTGGGAGATAGAGGGGAGAAGCTTAAGATGCTTGATGCTTGATACTTACGATACGAGATACTATTATTGATACGAGGTGGGAAAGTGGCCCTCTGGTTAACTCACTCGCTGAACGAAACGCCTCTACTTCACGCCGGTATTCCGCGAGGTCGTGGTACTGCCCCGGTCGAGCATAAGTCTCTGCTATCTGCTGTGCCGTGGAGCCAACAATACGTCACGGCTTGGGGTTGACCAACCGAAGTTTTATATATAGATTAATAGCGTCGACCTTCGCAAAGCTTTAAAAGCCACAAAAGAACAACTGAAAAAAATTATTCAGTTTATTTTGTATGTATTAAGTTAAGGTTTCACAGTAAACCGGGTAACCTCCGGTTCTCTAACTAAATTAAGGTAGTGCTGAGTATATAACATGTATAGGATCTTACAACCCTTAAAGATTATATGATGATCTTATCAGACCGAAGATAGATATTACCATTGACTATTATTATTATCTCTTATACTAGTTTCATAACACTGTTTATTTATTTACGTAAGTCACCGACCTACATTTTCACTACATTTCTATATACCCCATGAAGGTTTAATAATTGTTTTCCTTTATTGCGGGTTGAATATCTAGTTATAATTGAATACCCTGAAGATGCCGTAAGGCGAACCCGGACGGTTACTTCTATAAATAAATAAAATGAGTTATGAAAGTAGTACAAGAGACAAATGTCATTATAATAAAGTTTCGCCGAGTGCCAACAATCGCGAGTACAAATGATAGAAATTACCATGTAATCAAACACTTAAGCACTACACAAGTACAGCTCTCTACTTTGTATTAGAAAATCCTGATTCGACTTACAACTTTTAGTAATACTAAGAGTTCTTTTGTTATAGCGTAAATAATTACATGATAAAACTTTGTATCGTAAATAAGGTCAGTTTGAATTTAATCGGAACATTCCGTGAAACGGGCGGACGTAACCTCCTTCTCATAATAACAACGAATCAATTGTGTATCGCAGCAGAGACAGTGAAGAATAAACGAAAGATATTAATTATATTTATTTATAAGCCTCTCAACTTCTGATTGACATACTTTTCAGCCTATTTAATTGATATTTGATTAATGCGTTTATTGGAATTTGACTTTATACTTGTATCGATGCAATCGAAAGAAACTTTGTCTGTTTTCACAGTATTAAACGACATACATCAACGATAGAGCCGCGACGATATAATCGAAGCGAGCGAAGACGGGGCCGGAAGCTAGTAAAGTATAAAAAAAGGCATTCAAATCGACAGACGTTTCGCGTTCTTCTCGGATCGATTGACGTAGCAAGTACGGCATTGAATAATATACAATCAATTAAATCGTTCTATCAATGTGATGGACGCGACGAGGCGGCGCCGCCACACCTGGGCGTCGCGGCGCTAATTTGTCGCTTTCGCCTTCCGTCATTGACGAATTGGGAATGGGATAAAGACGACGCTTCTTTATAACCGACGTTCGGATGCAAATAGAATTAGACACGGCCACGTTGTGATCGATGCGGCTATCTATCATATCGCAGACGTTACACAATCGACGGTATTTCATGTTTGCCAACTTTGAACTGTCTGAAACTGAACTTGGAAAATAAATTACACTAAGCAAATGTCACCGACATATTTCCGTGTGTGTCTCGAAAATAAAATAACAATAAAACTTATTTCTTAAAAAAAAAATGCATTGTGTGTAGTCTTTTTTAATTTAAAACAATTTTACGGCAATTCTTGTAACGACCGTCAAATGTCTTGTAAACAAGACGACCTACTACTACTACCAACTGAGACATGGGTAAAGTAAAGTAAAAGTTTTTAGGGTGGTAGAGCCAGCGGCTGTAGATGCTGCTCGAATGGGCCGGCTCGACCGGATTGATACCACAGCCCCGTAGAATACCGGCGTGAAGTAGAGGCATCTTGTGCTTCTGCGTTTCGTTCGGTTAGTGAGGTAACCGGAGGCCCACATCCCCTCCCTATATTCCTCTCCTCTTCCCTCCCATCTCCCAAATATCCTTAAAGACCGGCAACGCACCTGCAGCATCTATGGTGTTGCAGATGTATGTGGGCTAGGATAAGCACTTACCATCAGGTGAACCGCTTGCTCGTTTGGCGTTTTTTCATAAATAAAAAAAAACGCCTATAAGTGCCCACCGCGTGGTCCGGAGGCCCACTCCACTTCTTCGTCCCCCTCCTCATCCTCCCATCTCCCAAATTACCTTTAAAGCCGGCAACGCACCTGCTGCACCTCTAGTGCTGCAGGTGTACGTGGGCGACGGAAATCAATTACCATCAGGTGAACTGGTTGCTCGTTTGCCGCCGCGCTTATAAAAAATCTCTTTCAGTCGCCTTTTACGACGTCCAACGGAAGAAAATTAGATATGGAAATAATAAATCAGAATGACATGACATTGAATTAAACTAAAATATTCATATGCTCAATTTGAAGTGTTGCTTTTTTTTTTAAGTGTTATGTTACTTCTAACTAAACATATGCAATAATAAAGGATGTATCAAACCGAGACCGACAGCGTCATATCTTTGATATTTGCGAGTCTTTGTTTCATAGCGCCGTAACTCGGCTTATTCATGCGTCAGCCTGCAGGTTAAGGGATGCCACGTGCAGTTCGTGCAAAATCTTTTAAAATACGAAATATTAGCTTTAAAGGTTTCCGTAAGGTTATGATAAATGTCTCCTTTAATTGTTCTCTTGATTCACTGGGTAAAAAATATTATTTACGACTGTGTACCCAATACTGGGTCAGACGTGGGTCTTCGCTACTCACTTAAATCGCACGATTAAACGTGACGGGTGGCAAGACTCGTCGCCGCGAAATAATTTTTTTTTATTATTTACCAGACATGCCGGTTTCCTTGACCGTCGAACACGTGGCAAACTCATCATTTGTGCCAATACCTGATATCAAACCTAGTTTACTGAAATTAAAGCGAGCTCTCTGACCATTAGGCTGCCATGACTCTTTTTGGTAATACAAATAAAATCTTAACCTTCGAGCACTGCCTGTTAATATATGTAAAAAATTATAACTGAGTATATATTAGCGATAGCTTTTCTATAAAAATTGTTTGTTGGTTTCTCTTTCTTCTATGTGTCCCTAGTGGTTATGTTTTACACATTACTGAAAAGGTTTACATTTTTTTACAAACATTTTTAGGAATTTTACAAAAATAGTCAATGCGAAGCGTGGCGTGGTTCAGCTAGAAGGTCTATAATTACCACTAAAAAAATCTATAATTACTCAAATTGTCAATTTACATAATAAACAGATTTAGATAATAAGTTCGCTTAACTACAGTGACAGAATGTTAAGAAAAAATAGTTCTATCACACCGATGTCGGCGTGTTTGTCCTATCAGCTCAAACGTAGACTGAAGAAAAAAAAGAAAATAACACGAAATGAATGAAAATTACCACGTGTAATTTTTCGGCAAATAATCAATTTAAATATATATAATCGCGACTTGTTTCCAACGGGGTAGGCAGAGACAAACATCTTCCACTTGCTACGGTCCTGAGATACGTCTTTCGCTTCTTCCACTTTCCTCAATCTTTGCATCCATGCTCGTTGGTTTAGAGTACTCTTGAACTGGCCTTTTTTCCAGTGAAATGTTCGCCTAGGTCTTCCTCTCCCGACTCTACCATATTGGTAGCCTGATTAACCTATGTTGATTAAAAACTTTTTTTTATCAATATAGGTCTATCAGGCTTCGTTAAAGCTCTTATGAACGGAAAATTTACACCGGATCGCAAAACAAGACCTTCTCAGTGACGAGCCGGGAGGAAACTCTAGGGTCTTTTATTTAACAATATATCAGTAGCAGGAGCAGGCTAGTGTGTAAGAGGTAACTGCTATTTCCACAAATATTTGTCCTCGATGTGATAGGCTTATTTGATTTTGCACAGCTTATTCATGTTGACTATTTTTTAGAAGGCCTTTTTTTATAAAGTTTCGTTAACAAGCATCTTAAAAATAGTGTCCGTTTGTTGCAATATATATTTCGAGAATTTATTGTAAAATTGTACCTATTATTCATAGTTTTCGAATGTCTGTGTTTCCACCACGTTAGCTATAACTGTAATTCTTAATGTAATTATAATTAAACTTCATAATATTTTCCAAGTCTTAGTGACTTTCAAAATTCTATATACGAGTGTTATTGTACATTATATCACGAACTTAAATTAAAAAAACAAAACGATTTATGCATTGAATCTGCTGACCACATATTTAAGCACTAATTAGGCGAGATCAGTAGTATTCTTTGAATAATTTTCATGGCGTGTCCATATTGGACAAGAACGTTATTGAGTCGAAGATTAAGACAAGCTGACTGCTGGCAACCCTGTACGCAAGGCTGCGTCAGTGGATTCGCATCGGGCCGGCCGGCCATCAATCAGCCGGGCGCTGGAGGGCGCAGGTTCGAGCGCCGGCCCGCGCAGATCCCACAGATAACGCCCCCGTGTGTGATGCGATTAATGCCGATTATTGCCGGTGCGTGCCGCTCAGACGCTCGGCGCTTTGGCTACGTGGGTTTGTGACCATCTCGAACGTACGATCTGACAGTGGTGTTGTGTGTGTGTGTGTGTGTATGTGGTAGGTATATGTATGAAGATGTGGATGTGGCCCAGTGGTCAGGGCGCTCGCTTTAGTCTCACAGATCACGATTGACGGGGGTTCGATTCTTGATGCCAGCACCACTAAAATTGTTAATGGCGATTTTAAATGCTGAAATTACTACGCGCTCGGCGGTGAAGGGAAACATCGTGGGATGGATGGTTTGCACATACTTATTTCACATAATGAATTCCTTCACGGACGCCACTAATCGCTTTATAACATCTATGCCCAAGCCTTTATTTCTCCATCTAAAACTAGATAATCTATCATGTACACTGCATTTGGATAACCGTTTTTTATACAAGAAAATAGCTTATATTTAAACAATTTGACTAAATACCAGAAGTACGTTAAAACAAAGAACACTTCAAACGTATATTAAAACAAAGAACGGGCTGATCGAAATAATCAATTCATCCAAGACGCGAGATGAGCGATTAAAATCAACAAAGCTAGCCTTCAGTGGCGCCCTAGACTGACGTTTATCTCCTCGGGCGCGGAGTGACAGGGCCACCCCCCCGTTAGGGGGTTGTTAATCCAGCCATCACGTGGACCTCCCCACCCGCTCTACCAGACTCTCTTTAAAGAGCATCATTGCATGTTGTTTGTTTTATGTCAATAACAATATTATTATTATTGTAACGTAATCCCTCAAACAATTGACATTACAATTTAAACCGTTGTGGAAGTTCTGTAAATGACCACTACTTCTTTTTTCTTTTTATAAAAAAGGCGGCAAACGAGCTTGCGGTTCACCTGATGGTAAGTGATTACCGTCGCCAACGTACATCTGCAACACCAGAGGTGCTGCAGGTGCGCTGCCGGCCTTTAGGGGTACTTTGGGAGATGGAAGGGGAGATGAGGAGGGAGATGGGGAGGGTGAGAGTGCGTCATAAATGCACGATTTGACTACGATTAATAATGTCTTACCGGATACCTAGACTTCTCAATCCGCCTTGTATTACTTGTGCAGACCTTAATACAATGCCAAATGTAAGCTTGCGACAGAATGACATAGTTCACTTTTATATTAGACGTTCGCTTAGATAGATTCGATTAAGATTTACTATGCGATAATCATTATTACGAAATTATTGACTAGGTCGTACCTGCTAAAATTAATTTCAATCGGCAAAAAGCAACAGATCAAAAAACTGTACCACAATAATTGTAAACTTAGATACTTCGAAGTAGTTTAAATAAATATGCACATTTGTGCATCAGTTACGTTACGTGACGTAACGTGACGTAAATCGCTTGTAGGATTTTGAGTTTCTTTCGAACGGGTCATCGGGACATGTAACACAGTTAATCCGACTGTCAATTGAGCTTTATCTTTAACCACTGATCGTCGTTTACATTAGCTTCTGGTATAAAGTTCGTCATAATTTCATGTGATACCAAAATATCAAGTTTATAATGAGATTTCTGTCGGAGATCGCGAATATGTAAGCTGTGAAAACTTCTTCTCAAATATCTGAGAGTGTTTTGGAGACGAGAAGGGTCCGCCACGCTGCTGGGGGTTGGCGGGCTTCACATATCCTAGAAATAATACTTTTTTTTATTATTTCTCAGACTTGCAGGTTTCCACGCGATGTTTTCCTTCACCGCAGAGCACGTTGTACTAGGCTACCACGCCTCTTAAACTGTATTAAAATTCACTTATAAATTTGAGACTTTGTACTTTAAAGAGATTAGTTTGGGGTATCATTGATTGTTCAGTCTAAATTGTCACCGGGAACCTAAAGGCAATCTAATATGCGTTGTAGATTAAAAGAAGATAAAATAACACATCAAACGCAATATTATGAGACGCACGCAAACACGGATTTAAACAGATGGATTAAATACACTACAGTAATAAATAATTAAGATAAAGCGATAAACGTGATACTTTGATGATAACACTACGATATCTAATACAACAGATAGAAAAACAAAGAAGTTTCTAATGTTATTACTATTATCAGAACATATTTTTTTTCTTTTTTAAAAACAGTAACGAATCTTTAATAAAACTCAGGAATGAATATGTCGACGATAATTTAAACCTCGACGTGTCATAACAATAGAATTTACATTGTTGCAACACGTCATGAGTTAATAGGAATAAGAATGCAATGAGACGGTAATTAGATTACAGTCATTGTAATGGATATAAAATGATGACTGCCGCTAGAAATATAGTCGAACTTGACTTGTCTAGAGAGTCGACTAGGGAGCAAGCCATGAATCACCTGAGGTCGTCTGCGATAGACGAGGAAACATCGATCTCATAATGCCTCACCGAGAATACATAGACCTCGTTCGAGGATGTAAGGCAAGTGGTGCTGATTCTGTATTCGCCGGTACAATCAGCGTGGCGGTAATGACTAATTCAAGGGTTTCGTCCGTTACCACCACGAAAATGCCGTGAGACATGCTTCCCCGACCACCGTCATCGTCATTTCAGCGTATCACAAGTCCACTGCTGAACATAGGCCTTCCCTAAAGAATGCCACAAAGCTCGGCTCTGAGCCACCTGCATCCATCATCGACTTCCCGCAACACTACGCAGATCGTCACTCCATCTTGTGGGGGGACGTCCCACACTGTGTCTGCCTGTACGTGGCTGCCACTTGAGAATCTTTTTACCCCAGCGGTTGTCAGTCCTGCGAGCTATGTGGCCGGCTTATTGTCACTTCAGCTTGGCTCGACCCTAAAGGCCACGTCGGTTACCCTAGTTCTGCTGCGAATATCATCTTTGTGGACTCTATCCAGCAGAGAAACGCCGAGCATGGCCCTTTCCATAGCGCGCTGAGCAACTTTGAGCTTCCTCATACGGCCTGCAGTGAAGGCCTAAATCACGATTCCATAACTCATCACAAGACAAAATAATACCGTGTTTTTTTTCAAACACGGTTTCGTTTAACCGAAACATGTTTTAGACGGAAGCCATTAAGACTTTATCGCGGAATAAAGTAGCATTTACCAATTTTGTGGAATATTCGAGGCGGACAGCCCTCGGATTTACAAGCTGCAAAAGAAGAAGAAGAAATGTATGACATTTTCTGCATTAGAATTTTCAACCACCAAAAGATTCAACACACGGTCTCTTTAATTTTGCCACCACTCTCTGACAACATTTCACACCACAATAAGCTGACGAGCAAGACGCCCAGTTCACTAGTAAAAGAAGAAACAACAATTACACAACTAAACCTACCATACCTCTAATGAAATAATAACCTTCTAATTCTTGATGTAACTGCGAGAATTCGCTTTCGATTCCGAACAGCGCGAATGTGTTGAACCTTCGAGTATTACGAAGAAAATAAAGCAGGTAATAAATCACATTCATACAATACACGCAATCAAGTGCTCCGTGCGCTGGTAGCCCAATAAAAATTAGGGGCGAACAGTCAACGTACGGCAATGACCCCGCGACCCGTCCGACTCGATCAGCCGCGCGATTGACAGATGATTGACATAATTAGCTTAACAAGGTGACGTGTTAATAAATTGTCCCGCAGCGACCACACGGCCTATATTCGCGTGCGCCGCTTACGATATCCGTGCCGTGCTGTGTCCGATCTCGAACGAACAATCCGGCAGTGGTGTGCGCGCGAGTAGTGGCCATATTTATGATGATCGTACTGGATGTGGAGCTTTGGTAGCCTAATGGTCAGGGGGCCCGCTTTAGTCTCATAGAGAGGGACTCGATCCCCGGTACCGGCGCCATTAAAATTGTTAAGAGAAATTTTAAATGCTGTATTTATCACGTGCTCCGCGGTAAAGGAAAACATCGGGAGGAACATCTGTGAAATAATAAAAATGTTATTTCGGGGACATGTGAAGCCCGCCCCTACCCGCACTGGAGCAGCGTGGCGGGTCCTTCCTGGCTCCAAGAGCTCTCGCAGGCATTTGTGAAGGAGGCCTCTGCCCAGCTGTGAGCATTTACAGACTGCTACCTTAGTTACTTTTACTGTGGACAGTCGGAATACAATAAGAGGAAAACAATGCGCCGTTTATATCAACGAGGCCTTGTGTCATGAGTCAGACAACATGCGCTCATGGTGCCGAATACAATAAGATCGCGTCCACAGAAGTTACATGACATGTAATTAAAATTTTGTACAGTAGCCGTCTATAATTAACTGTGTAACAATTCACAAGGGGCACCATTTTCCCGCGGCAGGGGTACGACTAAAATTAGACGTGTTTAGGGTCCGTATGGAGCCATATAACTATCTTCGTCTGTCTGCCCGTCGTACGTCTGCCCTAAGTACCTGATTGAAATTTTCACAAAGCATGTGTTTATTATGACGGATCTCCGAAAAAATAATCAAAAAAACACAAAAAGAAAGAATTAGACGGAGTTCCTATTTGTACCTACAACTTTTTTTGTTTTGCCCTATCGTAAAAATAATTGTATGTATAGCACATACAATCATCAAACTTAGCGTGGGATGTAGTGTAAACTCTGGAGTAAAACAAGTCTGAAGTAGGACAAGCGTGAGCCGAGCACGCGCTGTGGATCTTGAACTGTATGAAAGAAAAACATTTTTTTTTTTTGATAAATACATAACGCACTAAGCTGGTACTAATTAGGTGCTTATAATAAAGCGATGAGTGTAATGAATAACTAAGAGTACCTGATGACATTGTTAAAGGCTAAACGATTAAACGGCTCGCCTGATTGTAATTGATTATCGTCGCCCACGTACATCAGCGACACCAGAGGTGCTGCGGCTGTGTTGCAGTCTTCAAAGATAAATCGGGTGGGAAGGGGTGAGGGAGAGCGGAGTGGGCCCCCGGCTACCTCACTCACAGAACGTTGCGAGGCCGCGGTACAACCACGGTCGAGCCGGCCCATTCGAGCAACAACAAAGGCCGTCGCTTGGCTCTGCCATATAATTATTCCATTCTGATATATATATATATATCAATATAAAATATTTATAATATACATATATTCACGCCTTGTTCCCAACGGGGTAGGCAGAGACAATATTCTTCTACTTGCTACGATCCTGACATACGTCTTTTGCTTCTTCCACTTTCATCAATCTACGCATGCATGCTCGTTGGTGTAGAGTACTCTTGACCTGGCCTTTTTTCAGAACGTCTCCGACTTGATCGTGAAATGTTCGCCTAGATCTTCCTCTATAAAAATACAATGAAATTAATAATAATAAAGATATATTGATATTTCCCAACACATCAAATACTTAACTATACAGTGTAAAATGTTACTCAAAGGAACCTCGGTGGAACGAATCTTCTCTCACATGACACACAGCCAAGTAAGGAAAATTAGACTTAAAATAAATATGCACATAATCTATTTTACAAGTACCAGGCACACATAAGCCTGTAAAAGATCACAACTTATTGGAAGAGAAACATAAATTTCACTCAAACATTATAATAAAAGAGTCAAAGTTGAATTTTATGTAATCACAAACATATTGGGAACCGACGGCGTAGGAGTCGAACACGATGAGCGCTCGATAATTTGATGCGGAATATATCGATTCGGTCAAGTTATAAACAAGCAGTCGTAGGTGGGCCACGGGTTCGAATCTCGACGAAAGCACCGTTTCGCACGCGCTCGGTGTGTGGCGCCGTGAAATATATCTATTTGGACAGTTTTGAAATTTGTATTTTACAAACTCGATTGACGCAAATTTCACTTCACAACGTGGAAATATATCTCATGTCGACTTGATAAATCTGTCAATATAATGTTAATTGGCTTATTTTTGGGTTACATGTTACGCTTTGCAATATGCTGGAATAAAATTGCAATGTAAATGATATGAACATATTTTCGCTAATTGAATTGCACAATAGATAAATATAAGACGTAAAATTTGGATTATAGACTTTGGGGGAGGCCTATGTTCAGCAGTGGACTTGTAGTAGGCTGAAACGGTGATGATGATGAGGACGTAAATTGACATTTAAATTACAATTTTTCATTGACTACTTAATCAGAGTTTTAATACAATGCCATGCTACACTCTACGTTACAATATCTAAATTATTTTGTATGTAAAACCTTTGGATTGATGTCTATTTGAATGCTGTTGACAATAGCTAAATAATCATCTTCACATATTGCAGACAGCCTATTTAAAGCTAATAAAGAATTTGATTTTGAGACGCTGCCTCCCTTTCTTCCCGTAAGCAGAAAATCATAGGGTTTCTAGGGTTTGCCTGGTATTTTTTTTTAAGAAACCAATTGAGATAAAACATTTTGACGCATGTCAACAATAAAAAAAAACACTTTGTAAACAATTTTTACTTTTATTAACGTGCGAATAATATTTGGTTAAAGTGAACGGAGAATATTGGAACCGCAAAGAGTCCGCCATACGACTTCACATCGCTTGCTTTCAACAATTACAGTGGTGGCGGTACCGAGGATATAACCCAGGTCACTAACATGTAATGAAATGAAAGCGAGTCTCCTAACCACACAACGTTACCACGGCTGTGCTATCTGAACTATATTTACGTATATCAAACTGGCCTTCGAAGGTAAAATATCTTAATAAACATTATTAATAATAAATAACAAGGATAAGAAGCGAGTAAAGTGGACGGACGTATAGGACGTACCTCAGCTGATTACCTGTCCGTCTGTCCACCCGCGGCCGGCACAACCTTGCGTGTCGGGATTCGCCACGTTCTGTTTCATATTAACCTTAATACTTATCGGATTTCTGTATTATATATGTATGGAAAATATAGTATTCGTCTTTTAATAGATTCTAATTCGGCTTGTTCACTTAGGCCTTAAATCTAGAATACCTTCCCCGAAGAAATTAGGAAAGTTTCTAATAAGTAATCGTTCAAACGACTTTAACTGGTACGTGAACACCTTTTTAAGACGGCTGTAGTCAATAAAAATGAATTTCATCTTCAATTGACTGAGATTACCATCGACTGTTGCACTTTTACTAATATTATCAACAATGTATATACATATTCATCATTTATACATACATATTTCTGTCTGTGTGTTTATCCACATAGTATATATGTTAGTATGTATCAATGTAGTAGTATGTGTTATTAATCTTTATCTGTATATTTGGGTATTTTTGTTAAAACATATGCATCATACAAATGTTTGCATTTTGGGATACGAACTGGGGACTGTCATATCAACAACATTCGTGGGGTCACTATCAACGAAAGTTGCGCAAATATTGATATGAACCCAGAAGTCCTGTACAATCGGGGTACTCTTACCTCTAAATAATTAACAGTGTAAAGTAGATCTTAAATGGAATTCGAGCTTTGCGATAGTGAATAGAATGAGGCTATACTTTGCGGAGATCCATAATTTCAAATAGGGATGTGGAGCTCTTCATCTCTTCGATAAGATATGCCAAATCTAATATTTTGAGTGGCGGATTTCTTGGGTTTGGGATTATATCATCCTTCCATTCTACCATCAAGACTCAAGGTCAGCTAGGTTCGAACGTGACAGTCAGTTTATTGGAAAATAAACATTCAACAGGCCGATTAGATTTAATGACTTTAATTAACATCATAAATTTTTCGCGGGACTATTTCAAACGTCCGGCCGTTCCCGAGAAAAAGGGCCTTGTAGAACAGAAACACAGACAGACAGGCGTGTCTACCTGTCACAGAGTGATCCTATAATGGATCCATTCCATTTTTAATACGAAACAATAAAAATGCATATAAAAAGTTCTGATGAAATATGGTACAAAAACATTGTTGTTAGTTCGAAATGTCTTTATCGTCGAGATTACATCCTATCACAGGTCCTCTGCTGAACAAATGCCTCGTCCAAATATTGACACATCCACATAGGATGTTTCTGAGCCATCAGCATCCAATGACTTCCCGCAACACTGCGCCCGTCACTTCATCTTGTAGGGCAGCATCGACTTACAACTCGAGTACCTCTCTTCGACAACACCTTTCCTTGTAAATGTAAAATAGGACACCACCAACAAGTCAAACATTGCATTTAGTTACGGTACAATAAAATATCTGTATTTGGTTCTAAAGCACAATGTACCAATGTCTTACTCAAAAACGAATATGAAACTTGCGCTATTAAAAGCTCCTTTGTTTTATCTAAAGCCGCGCTTCATTTCCACGTTACAGAGTAAGAATAAAACTCCACGACGTAAATGAAATTAGTGCTTATTATTTCACAGAACATTCCAGACCCTTCCATCAAGCCAGCGTCATGTGCGGAACGTGATATCTAATTGCGAACACACCGCGAAGAGCATTAAAAACGATGCACCATATTTTAATTCATAATAACATTGCATCGAGCCCAATGAAAAAAGACTTAACTCACAACAGTCACCAACGAAACTCTCGCTTGCATTCCCCAGCCTTAAAGCCGATAATCGCATGAGGTTAATTTTGTAGTTACGTCCCTCGGAGTACAAAGCTACGTCTCCGCCCGAGCGCATTAAGGCTTGAGTCACTCTCAATCACTCAAGCTGTCTGGCTGTCAGTCATAAGCAAGACGAACGGGGAGCCGGTAGCCCACGTCGCCCCCTTCCACTAGGTAAGAGGATGTGGGAAGGGAGAGGGGGTTGGTCAGCTCTTGAAGACAATTTAGCGGGTGAATCGAGCCAGCCCGCCGCGATGGAATTTATTTGAAGAAATTCGCACGGAGCTTGCTATGGGATCACCCGATACGTTTCGATAAATATGTGAATTTTATACAGAGAGAGTTTGCCAAATTGACGTTTGTATTACGTATATTGTGTGACACGTACTTCTAATCAATTTACGTTTGCTAATTAGCGAGCAATCTACGGTTAATCGCGAGGAAACTCGAATATCTACGTACCTGTCACACAATGTCCTCCAAACCTGTAGAAATGTTTCTTCCGATCTTCATTTAAAAAAAAAAAATAGATATTATTTCAAAGCCGGCCATCTATTTTGTCGTTCTTAAAAACAATACGTATCGCCCCCAGCCCCTGACGGCTAACAAACAGACTGAAAAACGCGACAAAGCAGCCGGACCGGGCGGTGAGTTAACATCATTATCGGCACCAGCCCGGGGCTGGGTGGGGCGGGTGCGGGGGGGGGCGAAGGGGCGGCCGGGGAGCGACACACGTCGCTCAGATGTCGCGCACAGACGGACGTCTTTGTCGACCGCTTTATTTACTCGCCGCCTTTGCAGCGAGCAGAGGCGGCTGGTACTCATTCAACTCGTTTCATATCACACACAATCCTATTTACTTCATGCACAGTTGTATATAACAATAATTTAGAACGGACCGAACCGGTAAATTCTGTTCAAACTTGACTCGGCATAGATCTTCATAGCACGGAAATAGATGGTCTTCAACGTCTCCGGGCTCTGGCTTGATTTTACGTTATATGTAGTTACGAAATTCAGAACGACAAATGCTTTATCAGCTGATTGGTTCTCGTACTGAACCGAATACATCAACGTAAACTCATCAAACGAAACATTCGAACTCCGTGACATGATGTTTTCACTTTATTTGCTGAATAAAAATTAAATAAAAAAAACAGTTTCATGACTGCGATATAAATCGCGCACACAAAGACGCAGACTTATACAAAAATGTAAGAGTGGAGCCATATAAGTATTGAATTTTCAAATAAGCACTCACTCTGGTAGGCAAAGATTAGGGATATCCATTTGACATGACTCAGCGTAGCTAAAGACTTTCGCAAAGTACTTATCGCCTCTCCAGGAGATAACCAACACTGTCTAATATTAATCAATAACAAAACTAGGTATATATAACACATCTATAAGCTATTAAAAGTGTTTGTTTCATGCGAAAATTTAATCCGTGATCTAAACTAACAAAAGAGAAAAAAAATGACGAAAAATCCAAACCAAATCTTCCACTTAATGTTTAAAAACAGTCAAAGTGCCCATTCTACAAGTTATCTACGTCTTCATTGAGTTGATTCAATCAAACTTGACAGCTCAAAGTCGATGTGGGTCGGACAATGTGCCGATCATCGATTTTTTCCCTCCCCTCTATACGTATTAAGAATAACTTACGTTAAATAGCCACATGTTAACAGACATGTCAATAACATTATAATTGTATGAAAATATACGTATCGTATAAAAGAAATAATGAATATTTTGGATGTTTTTTTTTGTTATTATGGCCGTCGGGAGCACCCGAATTATATTCCCTATGTGTGGAGGGCTTGTAAACTATGAGTTTTTCCAAATTTCTGTACGATTTGTATCCGACGCCTTGGGCATTAAAACGGTGACATGCCCACCACCTGTCGCGTTGTCTCAAATAAGCTTTGGTGAACAGTGGGTTGAAAGGACTAAAAGTCTAGACCTGTGCGTGCTTATTTATACTTGTTCAATATTATTTAAGGATTTAATTCTCACATTTACTAATCATATATATTATGTGATATGATTGACGATAGCAGAGCGCTTTGGGCACCTCGGGCCTCCGAATCAGGTGAGCCAAGGTCGATCTCCATGTAGGCTGAGGGCTTCGAACCAATGAATTGTTCGAAACTTAAACACGGTATCTATTGTTAGCTAGGATACTGACACAGCGACAGGCTTACCACCTGTCACGTTGTCCTCTGCCCTGAGCCCTGAGCGCCCGGATAATTGGAATATGGTCGTAAGAGCTTATTATTATTATTATGTTTATTATAATCGATTTACAAATGTGAGAATGATCTACTCTGAAGTTAAAATAGACAGTGTATTCTGGCAATCTACGGGGGATGGCAATCATAGTTCTTATTTATTTTTTATGTATGTAGGTTTTTATGTGTATACTGTATATAAACCCATTACCAACATAGTGTATACCTGATTTCATTAATCGCTTGGATATATCATAAGGGCGACAGTCGGTTGTTGTTAAAATAACACGAAATCATACGTAGAAGAGACACCACCACCCGTAATGATCTATCTCTGGGAGAGACAAAAAGTGGGTTACGTAAGCCCGTTTGGCAAGTCAATATTGTGCCAAATGGAAATCTACGATCTCCGCCTACCTCTGCGGCGACAGGCCGCGCATCGATATAATGAGATATAACTGATTCGTTAACAAACAACAAATGACGCGTCGCTTCGCGTTCTATGAAATAGATTTTGAAAAGATTTGACTTCTGATGTGAAAAACAAGAAATCTGGATACAAAGCGATATCTTCAAAGTAAATCTGCATCGCTGCACTCAATCACACAGTAGACGTACTGAGTACTCGCCTATTTAATTGACGGCCCACTCCATCAAAACAACCTTGACGACTCTCGCAAGGATACATGCGACACTATCAAATTAATATTTTGAACTTTATCACTAAGCAATAAGATCTAAATCGACCGAAGATGACGATTTTGTTGAAATGTCTCATAAGAAACCATAATATTCTGAAACACGTTTGGAGAAAATTAGACTCTAATCCTACCAACACAGAGACGACGTAGAAGGTAATGATAATGATATTTTAAAGAAGTTCAAATGTTTAGTTGTCAATGCTAAACGTCACATGTCACAGCAGAACTATCAAAGTAAAGACGCCCCTGTGTCTGCTAACGTACTTTGAGATATTGTGTGGAGAAAAATTATAAAGGTATGACTTTGGTGCGGGTAGATTGACATAAAATTACTTAATGCATAAACGTATTCCACAAGAATTCCAGCAATAATTTTGTTGCCTGGCGACGTGGCATGGAAAGGCGAAAACGAAAAGTCGGTTGAGAAAGCTTGTGTGTCTACACTGAATCATGGCAAAGGGTAATTCTAAATCTCTGCTTACCCGTTAACATAATACCCAGCTTTGGTGAGTATACATAATTAAAAATAACTTTCTTTTTACATTTCATATACACCTTAAAGATCAAAGAACGCTTTTACAGGGAGACTGCTTTTGTCGGTATCATGATCTTTATGAGGACGGTGAAAATGTATGAGCAAAAATAATGGTAAATCGCTTATCGCCTTTAACATAATAACATATCCACACTCTTATATGCACCGACAAAGTGAGTGTTCCGCGCTCCCGACGAAAATAGTAAACGATGTTTGACAAATAGCGAGCAGATGTCGCGCGGAGTGGGAAGTCGCCGGTTTTTATACTTCGCTCGCACACCTCGTTACCTTCTCGAAGTTTCTGATGTACGAATGCCACATTTGCTACGCGCTGACGTGGTAGGAACTGCCACTCTGTCTCATCTTATGTATGGAATTCGACGGATAGTGGCATCTCATCATCTCAGAAATGTTAGTAGTAAGATTTGTCCCATTAATAGAGTTTCAGAGGTATAAAAAAAAGGCTCTTACGACCGTGCACTCAATACCTGGGTAATTAGAGGTACATAATACTTTAGTACTTTTCGACCCACTTTTCACATTTGAGTTTATTTGGGACGACTTGACAGACGGGGAGCTGCCTGACGCTATCATAGTGTCAGAGTCAATGATACAAAGAGTAAATAAACTTTGAAAACTTCATGTAGTGGTCTAACTTCAGTCTAATGATTCGGAGGTAGATTTTTTGAAATATTATAATATATTTATAGGACAGACAAAACAAATTCATATTCAAAAGAACATAGATCAGAAAAATATTTACTTATCACTGATGCGTACAGAAAGATACTATGTGGCTCAATTTTCCGTTGTGTTAAGTTTTTGTGAACTAATAATGAATTATATAATCATAAATTGGACATGGTTATGTGATGTCAAATTAGAATGTACACAAGTCTAACGGTGATCATAAACTATTTGTGGGTGAGTTTGCCCGTGCCGTGGTAGCAAAGTGATCAAGTCGCTCACTTTAGTTTCGGAAGAGTGACCTGGGTTCGATCCCTATTTGAAGTCCAACAACCCGCACTGGAGCAGCGTGGTGGGCGCTTCCCGGCTCCAAAACCCTCTCAGGGAGGCCTTTCCCCAGCAGTTGACACTTGAGGCTGCTACTTTACTTTCCTATTGGTCACATTACAGAAGTACTGCTCCATCCCCCCCCAACCCAACTCTCCAAATAATGATTCCTTCAAAACTAAATCAAGTTTAATTAACAGATTACCTCAAACTGCACCATGAGCTAAAAAGTAGTCTATTCGAATTAAGTAACCCAATTTCGCGCAAGACGCAAGCCGCTGGGGATTACAAGACCTATAGTTTCACCTCGTTCCACAAACAAAAACGTACATAGATAATTCTTCATCGCAATAAATTATTCAAGCTAAACAACGTTTGACGAGAACCAAATCAAAACTGGCGGAGAAACATAAATTCGGTTCGACAGGAGCGGAATCAATGAATCTATGAATAAATCGAGCTAAAGATTGAGATATTTCACTCTGGGGGGACAGAGGGGGGACTGGCCAGGCCCGGGTGGCGGGGAGGGGGGTGTTTACCGCCCGTGACGGATATATCCTCGCGTAGACAGCCGTCAATCACTCGCGATATGATGAGAATTAATATTTCACGGCAACACGCTCGGAGAGTCTTGATCGTTTACGAATTATTTCGATAACGTAATGTAGGAACACCGGCGCTTAAGCAGTACTGTAGTCCTAGTATCTACTAGCTGATATCAAGTTTAATAATAAGAGACTAACTCAAGACGTGTTGTAACCAATGATTTTATAACTACTACAGTTGTTGCCTATTGCCTCAGCCGCTATCGAATAAGTAGGTGGATATACACGTGCTTCTCAGTTGCTGATGACCGTGTTCAGATTACGTTTGATAGCTTCCAATGCTGTCATACGTTACGCGTGAATGCAATAATTGTAGGCAATGTTAAAAAAAAAACAAAAAAAATCTAAACATTTTTTTCGGTTGGTTTATGAGCGAGCATTTTTTTTATGGTAAAGGCGTTCATCGAGCAAGCGGTCCACCTGATAGTAAGTGATTACCGTCGCCCAAGTACATCTGCTAAACCAGAGGATCTGCAGATGCGTTGCAGGCCTTTAAGGATATTTGGGAGACGGGAGAGATGATAGGGCCAAGGGTTGTGGGAGGGGCAAGAGGGCCTCCGGTTACCTCACTCAACGAATGAAACGCGGAAGCTCAAGGTGCCAGTACTTCATTGGTATTCTGTGAGGCCGCGGTACAACCCTGGTAAAGCCGGCCCATTCGAGCAGCAACAAAAACCGCCGCTCGGCTCTACCACACACAAGAAATACGTATCTTTAATATAAAAAGATGCCACAATATAAATTCTACTGTCAGGGACACGTCGCGTGATAAAAGATAAAAGAGTATCGAGTTGCTTTAATTACTTTGTGGCCTCGCAAAACTGTAAGTGTTCTCAGATCGAAGGAAAACTTCTCAAATTAATGACATTGGCTGAGACGTATTGATTGTCGTGAGGCAGCGTTAGTGTTCCAACGACCTATCATACGGTGTGTAATGAGAGTTTTTCAAAAGGTGACGCCAGAAGATCAAAAAGCTTTTGACAGATAGACTAATTGGTTTCTTCAATAGGGCTTCAAATAGACCCTCATATATCCAAATGTTGCTATAAGACTTAACTCTGCAGTTTATACTGTAACAAAAAATCAATAAAAGTATCTAACTTATCCTAGTTTATTATAGTTATATCCTTAGCGCGCTGGTCAGTCCAGAAACCGTTAGGCAAGAAAGTTTCTCGAGCGGCAACCACGTACAGGCAAACGCAGCGTGGGACGACCCCCAGCGAGATGAAATGACGACCTTCATAGTGTTATGGAAAGTCGATAGATGCAGATGGCTTAGGACCGCGCTACGTGGCAATCTTCGGGAACACCGTTTGTTTCAGCAGTGGACGGACTTATGATAGGCTGAAATGATAATGATGAATGTCAAATGGTTATTTGCCGTGGGGACATGAAACTGCTATATAAACTATATTCGTTTTACGAAAGCTGGCATTAAGACCTATTTATAGTCTTTATTCTAGAATATCTCTTAGTGTTGACTTATTAAAAAAATATATTAAATGAGTATTTTAGAAAAAGGGATATATATGAATGACAATAACCTCGGGAAATTTGTTAATAGCTCTCAAGCTGTTTCTAATTTTATTGTAATATTGCACTATTAAAAATAATTATTCTTAAAAAAAAAAATAAAATCCTTTCCTGCGCACAAAACGGTGGTATTATATATGTAAAAAAATTAAGATGGACAAGTTAAAATTATGTTTTTTATGACGATGAATTAATGGTTTGAATTGATTTGGCGGAATATACCATATTTTAGAGGCATCCCATTTTAGTCCTCAGGGGTGATAATATTTGTAACCTCCTACGACTGAAGGTGTTTGCAGATAGGGTTGCCAACCGCACGATAATATAAAGTATTACACTGTATTTCAGGGCTGCGTACTATATACTGGTGAAGAAATATAATACGTATTATTATAGAACATTTCAGTTTAATCAATCTTTAATTTTTTTGCAACACTGAAAGCAGCAATTAACGAAACCCCTTACTAAGTAAACATATTACAACTTACAATTAACTCTTACAGGTAACATTTGTTTTTTTTATTCTTCCTCTAAAATACTATATTTATTGCAGTGTACTATATTTTTATAGCTTATTCTGAAAAACCCTATAATTACTACAGTGGCCACTCACCTCTAGGTGGACTGATAGTTTTATCACCCCTACTCTATAAAAAAACCCTTAAAATAAACTATGTTTGTTACTTTCTTTCATGTTATTTAATTTTTGCATTTTAGTTATTTTAAAGTAGCTTACATCAAAACGATCGCGTCAATGCCTCACCGAATACATGTGCACGTCAATGTGGAATCAATCAAGGCCGACCGCCTTCCCTCCCTCTGGAGTGGCCGGGGGAGGGGAAGGAGAGGCGCAGACGTGAGGGACCCTTGACCTGTCGCTGTTTACACTGCGGGGAGGCCTGACGTTTGATTGATAGGTGCGGAGGTAAGCAGTTTTTTTTTTCAGACTACAAGGTTTTGCGCTTTTAAGCTTCTACATTTTGTATGCTTTTGTACCTTGAATATAACGTATGAAAAACCATTAATTAAAGAAAACTGTTTTTGCACCTGTAAAATTTTGTCCTTCTGTCATGATAAATATGACAGGTGCATGCTGAGGGAAATGCTATGACATGGTTTTTCCATCTGGTAGATGGTCATACATGACCTTAAATACCCACACTAGTGACGGGCAACGCCTGACATCTGGTACAGATGGAACTGACACTTGTGCTCGTCAGTGAAGGAAGACATCGGGAAGAAACCTAAAATAAAAATTAAAAGGTCTCACGACACTTTTAGTCGCTACGACCCATTTTTCACTAGAACTTCTATGGGGTGACGTGACAGGCGGTGAGCATGCCACCGTCTTAGTGTCCAACTCAACCTAGACCTAGACCTCCACTGGAGATCGGACCACTCGGCTATCGTGCCTCCTCGCATACGAGTCGAGCTCTCCGCATGTAACATGCCAGAATAATTATATTTCTCGGATGTGAATCCGAATTCAACTGGAACAACTTCATCGTGACGAAATTGTATCTACTAAAATTCTCTCAAGGGTCCCCCTACTTACACTAACGTCCGATTTCAATAAAGAATATTATATTAAAGATAGACTAGACTTGACAGAGACTACATACCAGTAAGGTCAAATTCTGTCCATAATCAGGTCGAATGTAGAAAACCGCCGAGGAAATAATATCGATCATACTCCAACAGTGTGTCATAATACACTGACAATTCTGAATACAGTTTTGTTTTAATTAAGCTACTGCAGGGGCTATTTAAAAACATGTAACCCAACGTGTTAATTCTTGGTACTTACATCTATCTCATGTTATGTTTTCTTGATAACTAAACTTAGGTTGCTTGGATACTTGGTTATTAAAAATAATAAAAAAAAAATATGTTTACATTTTAACCCGAGGTATTTTATTGTCATTGCAGTAGAGTTTAGTAATTTAGGGTTCCTTGCCGCGAAGGGTAAAATAATTTGAATTAAAAATTACTATACAATGAATAACAAACACCAAAATATTTTTTTCTTAATAAGTAAAGGGACCTGATATTATCTGCATAAATCACTCACTACCTTCGTTTCTATCATTAAAAAAAAACAAGCAAAGTAAACGACAAAAGTAAAGCGACATTGTGACTTCGGTGCCTCGCGACCTTCGAACGGTGACGGCCGACCGCGAGCGATCAATTGTAACCAGTCCAGTAATACAATTACTCACGCAATTTAAAATACACGTCATACGTCAATTAACGCTAAAATGTGTCAATCGTGGTCCGTACGGCCGTAGCGGCGGACGCACACCAACTTTGTGTAATTAATCAATCAAAAGAATCAACAGTCCGTTATTAATTAAAATCGAGGTTTTATTCATACTCTCATTACCTTAGATGCGTTCACAGAGACACATTTGCTTACCTGTAACAGAGAAAAAACAAATTTAGTATGAGCTGCAAAAATTATATATAGGGTTAATACACAATAGTTTTGAAGTTATATTGCTATTGGCGCGTTTGGGAAAAATAATGTGAGTGAATTTTTAATTGCGCGCACACACCGACACGTAAAAGCGACACCATGAAGTTGGTTGGTAATTTTTATTACGAACTTATTTTAAGTGGATTTATATATTTGAGGTTAACAGTCGGTATGTAGTCTTTTTATTTGTTTACATTAATTTATTTCATAACATAATTTTTTTAATTAAACCGTTATCAATAGCATTAGGGACACGAGACAATTTTTTTAGTTATTTTTGTTTTGTACACACTACTAATACTATAACTATAAGTTCCTACGTGCGTACATAAGTACACACACACACACACACGTTTTTTTTTCTACATGACTACCTCTCCAACACGACAACAACAAACGATGGTCTGGTAACCGAATGATGACCTAAAATCAGTCGGAATGTACCAAACCCGCGCACAGACTACCGCGAAGTTACCGGCACTGCGCTCACCGACCCGCTTGCTCAGCGTTGTCAGTATTATGAGCAAACGTTTAAAGAAATGCATCCTTGCTGGCGCATCTTGAAGAGGCATATGTTCAGTAGAGGCAGATGAATATAAAATAAAATGACATGGCAAAATCAAATACAAAATAATTAAAAAATATTTAAAAATTTATTATTTGTATTTTTTAATTATATCATATAAAAATAATTTAAAATGTTAATTATCACAAAGGCAATGTCGCAATACTTATTTCTAAACAGAAAATTTCAAAACACATTGAAAAAAAGATAAGGATATATACTAATAGGAATATTCTTTTACACTATAATGACTTTTGACTGTTAACAGCATGTACAGATTATATATATTTTTAAATATTCTAGTATTCATACTATTAAATTTGTCGGGTAACGTATTGTAAATAGTTATAGCCATGCATTGGGAATTTCTATTGTAAAGCTCTAGTCTTCTTGGAGGTTCTTCTTTGTTTTTATATCTAATTTACTTAGTCACATAGTTTTGTATAAACACACACGTATCGTTGATATAGACTTGGTGAAATGTGGATTCAAAGGATTAAAATGTCTAGACCTCTGACCACCCCCGTAATGGATATAGCGATCATAAAGTCTTACTATTCTTATTCCACTAGAGCAAATCGTACGACGTGATATAAAGTACCAAGATTATACATACAGCCGTTAAAGTAATGTTCTTAGACATAAGCAGATATAGCTGAGAGTGAAACGAGCTCATCGGATGCGGTATATCCACTTACTTATAGTTTTGAATGCGAACGAAGTGCTTCTACACTTCGTTCACAAGATTTTCATTCCGTTCAAAATGTACGATAGAACTGTCGCAGCGTTTTTGAGAAAACTCACTGAACGAAACGAAGGCATACAGAAGTGAGAAACCTTTTCACTGCTACCTCCTGCAATTCAGATAAAAGTGTTCTTATTGGAAGCGGCCGACACGGCTCCACTCGAGTTATAGTCACACGCGCCGCTCCGTTATTGCCCCAACAGAATGGCCTATCTGCCGTCTCTCTCCCGCCTGCCTAAAACCCTAGGACAATGGCGGAGTGCTAAAATTTTATTCGCCTCGCACGTGGGTTACAGCCGGGCCTGCATAATGCAAAGTTACGTTAACTAAAAAGAAAGATAAGTGCATATTTATACTATCCCTACGCGATATTTCGCAGCCAACGTCACTATACAGCGTTCGATTACAATTTAATGTCGCGATGGCGGGCTGCGGTTCGAAATTTAGAATCTCGACCGGTAGCTCTTTCTCAAACTAAACCAGACTTAACTCCGTTGTGATAGGATATAAAATCGTATGTACATGGTAAGATATATGTCGCCTGAGAGACGCGCCGTTGCCGCGACAGGGTCGTTTCATTACTGCATCGGAGCCTAGGAGTAGTCGCTAGAATGTGACGGTACATTGTCGCTGTATTTGTAACATTAGCGAAACGATCGTGTATAGTTATCGCTTGCTGGAATATTTCATCGATAAAACAAAAAGCGTCACTGAAATATTTTTAAAGATACCAAGACATTTAGATCATTCATTTAGTCTACGAACAGCCAAATATAATAGAAATCTATCTGAAGCACTAACAAAGTACCTATTTGTAAAAAACTAGCCTCGCCCTGTTCGGGGAACCCTAATATAATTATCTCGTTTGTTTTGGTCACAGTTTTCAAACTATTATGAATTAGTATTTTCAGTATTTGTTGTTTAAATGAAATAATTTGGTACCCATAACAGAAAAAAGGTCTTAAAATGAATCTATAGACAATGGCACCCCTGGGGTGCCCTGGGGACACCCTATACTGGGATTAGTAAAACACATTTGTTTGGCTTATTTACCTGTATAGGACCCACCTATCTTAAATTTCATTTAATTAAATTTCTAATTCAATATTCTGTGATGGGTCTCTGTACGCTACTATCACTTTACAACAAACATCCAAATTTCAGGTCCGTAATTTATACATACGGACGGAAAGACAGACAGACAAATAACAGAGCTGTGTTTTGGCCTTCGGATACGGAACCCTAAAAAAGTCAAACAATATAACTGAATCATAGCAGTTGGTTGGCGATGTCGTTCCAGTTTCTAGTAATTTTACGCAAGACATAAAACTTAAAAAAAAATTGAAATATATAATAAATCACAAGAGACACATAATGAACCTATATGAAAAATCAACCCAGCCATATAAAAAAAAAAAACTATTGATGCTGTTGTAACTGGGCCTCCCGTTACCTCACACACCGATGGAAACGCCGAACCACAAGAAACCGGACAACCGCTTCTACTTCACCTTGCTAGCTAGCTAACAAGGATATGGTGATAGACTGAAAGTAGAAAATCTTACAGCTAATGACGAAATCAAATCCTTGACGGGTTTGAGAGGTTGCGCTCACCAAACCACATGCCTAGCGTGGTGAAGATGAGCAAAACTTCCCAAAATATATGTCAGCTTTGACGAGGCTTTTTTTGGAAAGCCGGAGAAAAGAGACGAGGAAAGTTCTGTATCATGAGTAGATATGACGTCGTAGCCAGAACGCTACGAACACATTTAATATTTTTAAAACATTCGAAATTCATGATTCATTTGAAATTACGACGAGAAACAATTTCCGTACAGACAGTTCTCGGATGAAGTCATAAGTTGTTTCTTTTTTTAACGGTTCCGAAATGTTTATTAAGCGATTGACACCCTTAAAGACGTATATGGTTGTTCATCCATCAAGTTTACGCGGGTAAGGTATCACAGGGTACTTTTTTAGCGGACAATATATTTGTAATATCTCAAGTTTCTTAATAAATTTTTGAATTTTCTGAAGCCAGATTTTAAATTTAGAATCCTTACGTAATAATTTGTTTATACTCATACCAAGTGGGACCATAAGTTCTTTTACAAATTAAAATGCATATTTAACGTTCCTGGAGCAGAGACCTGCTGGAAAGTTTACGGAACATTTTTGGAAGTGTATCTATTAGAGGTTTGTCTGTCAGGTTCTAGACAGTCTTTACTACTTTTTCACAAAAAAGAAGCTTTGTGACTCCTTGATAGGACACCCTTCACAAAAACATGATTGATGCAGGGTGATGACCATGTTGAACTCTTCCAACAAGTTGCGAAGCTTCTTTAGAGCAAATTACTTTGTCAATTTGCTTCTTCTAGAGATCTTCAATCGTAAACTTCATCTGTAAAGAGTACATTCCTCGTGTCTTCCTTCAGCGTATCGTGACTGAAATCGTTTTGATCGATTCACTCTCTTTACCTGTAAGCCATGATTCATGTCTTGTGTATCAACGGTAAGCACCTAGCTTTAGGTCTTGTTTAATAATTCACGACAGGGTAATTACGAGATAATATTTTGATATTTTTTACTTATAGATCTTTAACGAAATCTGGTTTTGACAGCGTTCACAGCCCATCTGGTCCTAACAGCACCATCTTGCTCTGATATTTAAGATCTTCGACATAGAAACGGTTGGTGTACCAGTTGATAGAGCCTAACCTTTGAATGGTCTTAAAAATGAGTTACGGCTCCATAGTCACTATATTCAAAGCAATTGCTTAAATTCTGTTTTCATGAGTACCCCCGCTACATACAGTACTTTAACAATCACGGTGAAAAATAAAATGTTAAATGGCTTAAATGTTAAACCGATCAAAGTTTCTTACATATTAAACGGATTCCAAACTCTAATTCAGAAAAAACTTTTCAAAGTGTGGTCATTATTTATGATCAAACAAGTTATTATTACATTGTACTGTTTGATAACTTTAAAATGTAAGAAATATAATAAAGTTCGGGGTATTTAACCAAATAATTGCACAACTATATAATGCCAATATTACGTAATAAGTTGTAGTCCATTTCGCGTTTGCCAGAAACAAATTGCACCTGTATAAATTAATAAATGAGAGATGGCGCCGACCGTGGACCAGTCGACTGTATACTTCAGTCACGTCGGAGTCGCGCTTGCTTTAATGCCAGTTCATTAATAAAACCCACACGAGAAGGGCAAATGATTATATCGATAACAGGAAATTTATAGAATGTAAGCGAATACATCACTAAAGCATCGATGGCACAACTAATAAGTAGAACTGTAAAAAGTCAATATAAAAAATTATGGAAAAAGAAATGACTCATACATATGCATTTTAAAATTACAATAATTTAAAATATTTACAAACAACATGATAACATTAAAAAAAACTCAATCCGCTTATAACATAAATATGGAGGTTTTGTAACAAAACGTCTCAGAGCTTAAATATCTACTAAGCGCGAGGAAAATGAATCTGAGGTCGCTTAATTCACCTTAACAGGAAGCCTTTAATTTAATTTATTAAACCTACACCGATAGCGCTATTTGTCTCTACTATTCTGATAATAACATCGTTTAAAAACGCTGCATCAATATGACAGAAGCTTTTAACTTAAGGGTTAATTTCATCATTAACAACAAGTGTTCGATGAGAATGTGTCAAACATTCACACTTGCAGGAAGTCGTCGCGTTTCTCAATACGCTATATATATGATATATTTATGATAGATTCTTAAATTTTTTACTGATCCTTATTGTGTTTACATAATATGTAGAAATAGATATTAAATATTCCTAGTCTGTATTGTAAATAAGAAATTATTACCTTACCTACTAAAAGCCTACCTTACTAAAAGCCTATAAATAGTCAACTGCAGGACCGAGGACTGTCCCATAAGAAGCATTTGCCAAAATCGTCCACGCTCGGATAGACCGCAGTCCTGGACACCTCGCGCTGAGACATTGGAAGCCCTCGTCGATCGGTTTGATTTCGGTCTGGTATTTTTGTGATGGTTTTCCCGCCAACTGTCAGTTGCCATTGCGACTTTTTGACTCTTCCCTTAGTCGACTATTACGATACCCACGGAAAGAAATGGAGTGGTTATGATTGAATTGCTGTAAATACGTTGTTGATCGTTATATTCATTATCAGTGAATACTTAGTGCACTTTAGGCTATGGTCGCCGAGTGGTTAGGAGATTGATCTCCGAATGAGGAAATGTTTCCGAGTTCGACCCCATATGTTGTATCTATGATATTTTCGAAACGTTTTTTTGTTCCAAATAAACGTGATAAGTTGGATGTAACGACTAAAATAAATGTCAAACCCAATTTTAAGATTCGTCAGAAATTCGTTGGTTTTAGTAGTACTTTGTATTCAAAAATGTTGTTAATAAACAATTTCCCAAAACATCTGATGTGTTAAATGAAGTTTACGACTTGTGAATTACGCTCTTAAGTTTGCACAAGGTGTGCGTTCAACTTTGAGCCAACATACAAATATAGCAAACGGTTGCCAAACAGAACGATATTGCGGCGACGTGAATGAGGCCCGTGACGTGGGCGTCACGCCAATTATTTACGACCGTAAAATTAAACATGTCGCTGTCATAAAACAAGAAAAATAATGCGTTATTCTTAATATTTTACGAGCTCCAACCTGTAGGCCGCTGGGGAACAATAAATACGGGGGACGTTCCGTCGTCACCTCTCTAACAGAACGCTACCAGAATATCTGTGTTTAAAGATTTATTGTGTAATTTTTACATAAATATAATGGGCAATAAAAGTGGCCAGAACGTCCACGTCGACATTGTTTCTAATTTCAAACTTTCGGCCGGCTCAATAGTAATGACAAACAAATCGGAGGATTCTTATTAAATATTAATACCTCAGTCTTACAAACATTTAGGACGTATAGGGGTCATGAGAATCGAAAGAGTAAATCTCCAAAGATTGCAACCTATCATATGTCAAATAATAACCTAAGCACGCTTTTGAGCCACCATCGACCGCAACCCACAATAATGAGCACGTCGTAACTCCATCTCGTGCGCGAGGCGAGACACGTGTCGCGACCTGGACGTTGCAACTTGAAGTGGGTGCGCTGGACTCGGTGATGGGTACACACCTTTATTGCACGCGAATTTGTACGAAATATCTTTATTTCTCAGCATCAAAAATAAAATATATTTCCCTAAGTTATTTACGCCTAATTGTATTAAGTATAAACCAGATGTTTTTTTTTTCAAGACGACAAAAAAAATTGTTTGGCATCTCCTTCAGTCGACTTCTATGTACATTGGAGGCTGGTCGACAGATTGTATAACACCCTCATTAACATACACAAACTCTCATTGATAATATTTAGACTCGAAACATAAAAAGTCCATTTTAGCAACCGCGCATTGAAATACATCGAATTAATTGAATACATTATAAACCGATGCGGGGTATATTCAACTCAAATAGTGGGCTGTACGGACTAAAATAGTAAAGACTATTAGATTCGGTAAGCGCTATGGCGATCGAACAACAAAATAATAATTCACAAAGTTCACGATTATGATCGACGCCATTTACATTCAAATTAATACGAATTCCAAATACAAACTGGGATTTCATGTCTGTTGATAGATGGTAGCTGATTAATGCCGTTTCGTCAGAGGTCAACGCCCAGAGCTCGAGAGAGACGGTTAAGGAGGCTGTAGGCGGCCTGGGAAATGGTAACAGGAAGCCTTTCTCTGTTCAAAGACATTAATCAAGTTTGATCATGAAATGCAGTATGTAATTAGGCATTAAATTTATCTGCTACAAAAAGAGATTTTTATATCAATTTTTTACTACGTATGGGTATTCATAATAAAAAAAACTTTCAAACTGAAATGTTACGCCACTAAATTTAAGGACGATTTAAATCCTGCGTGCGATCTGCGAAAAAATTATTATAAAACACACTAACTATTGTAGGTAAGCAACGTCATGAAAGTAAATTTACAATATAAGCCTGTAAATATCCCACAGCTGGGCAAAAGCATCTCATTTTCAAAAGTATTTACATCGGGAAATTTTTAACGACGTTCATTGTCTGCAGACACAGTCGCGGCCAACGGGCTGAACACACTAACATGCCAAGTATACGCGCACACACGTCGGGTATTACTGATGCATCACACATCGACGCCATCCATTATAACGAGCAATATGCACTTATCGCAACGTGAAGCAGCGAACGATATTAAGCAGGTGCATTGAGTTACTGAGCCGCTGATGTATGCAGCGCTGCGGTATGAAACTGAGCAGAGGTAAATACGCGAATTCGCCGGTCAATCAGCGCAATGATTCGTTGCGGTGAATGGTCTGGCGGAGCGAACAAACAAAGCACGGCTACACTGAAAGAATAATAAACTTCGCATAAAGAGCGGAGCTTTTAGGTAGCATTGTTAATTTAAGACAAAATGACGACATAAGGGAAACAAGAAGATGTGTTAATGAAGAAAAAATGTATAGAATAAAAATATATAGATCTATCGCTAATCTATAAATACGCACTCACGCCTGACAGCCATCGGCGTTTTTTTGGAGCAGCTTCAACTAAACGGGCTTCTGCAAACTACTTTTCGACTTTACGGGAGAAAGAATGTGGCCGGTGGCGAGTCATTTTTAAATTTATAGCATTCGTTAAGACCGTCAAATTATTATAAACGACAATTTTTAGTCCAAAGATCTTTTATATCACATTTCTATGAGGATATTTGTATGCGATTCATAGATCAGCTCTATTCTGATTACAAATTACCAAAACAAAAACTCCTAAGTAAGCATTTTATCTATTTCTTACTCATTAAAGCGATTATTCAAATCCACCTGCCACAATTAAGTCCAGCACCGTCTATAGTTTCCCCATCGCTAAATGCATGATGCCACTTAAATCTGTCATCTGGCAATTCACGAACAAAATGCTAAAGGTGACCTGGCCCGTCGCCAGCCGTCACACAAACACGCCGGGTATACACCATATCTTTGATTTATTAACGTTTCCAAACTTCAGACACTGAGCGAACTAGAATACACTAAATATAAACATAATATTACAGGGTTCATTTCTAGCCGAGGCCAAAAGGCTCAATCTACGAACTGAATAATTAACTTAACAATAATTATCATCAATATGTAAATATTACCTAAAACCTCGAAACCTATTAAGTCTTGATGTGTTGGAACAATTCAAATCCTATCGACATAACTCGGCAAAGGTTAACACTTACTTTGTAAGTGTCGTTGATTACTCTTGCCTTGTATTTTTACTATCGCCATCAAATTTACTGTCGTATAAATACTAATTAATTGAAATTAAATACGACTCGTAATAAAACACACTAATTAAATCAATAATATATATTTAGAGGCTTGTGAAATTATATGATTTATAGTTATTTTAATATCTTTTTTATCACGTCTATAACTGGACCCTGGCCTTTACAATAAAAAGTCAATATATAAACTAAATCTAGCAACTTGTAAAATATTTGTATCGTTAAACAAGAACACAACGAAACGAAACTGACCGCACGAAAAGTGAGTTGAAACGACTCTTTGTCTTCCCAGCATTAGGTATATATACGTAGAAGTAACATTTTAACACCAATCTCAGAGTAGACAGAGAAGACAAGGCCTGTCCGTTCGTCCAAGATGTTTACTTCTGCTCAGCGTCTAGTGAGTCCTTCCTTTGATACTATACCATCTGACCGCTGACAGTTCAAACGCTGGTATAATTGCACTGATGAACAATTACGTGTTCAATCTGATATGAAATATTTAACGGCTTCAATTGAAGATTTATCTCTTTCTTACGTCACACGTCACTATGATGGTAATAAATAACTTTTTTTAAACGAATCTAATTAAGATTCATATTTCAATATGACAAAATACAAAAAGACAAATTGTTTTCGCTACTTTTTCTCGTCCTCTTATGATTGATTTATGATGATGTATTTATGGACAGCATCAAGAGATATTATATAACGACTACAGCAAATCTAATAAGTATTTTTCAATTTAATTCATGACACAAGTTACATTCGAAATATATTTTAAAATTGTTCTTTCATCCGTAAACGTCCGAGTCTGTGTCATTAAGCATGTTTACTTGTGGTTTATTTTAGAAAGCAAATATAGCCCCTAACAGTGGCCAATAAAACAAGCAAGTAATAAAATAAAGTAGCGTAAATCGGGCAAAGATAATATAAAAATCACCAAACAAAATGTCGCACGGTGTAAATCACGGAACTAATAAAACCCGGTGCGCACGAGTCGACGCGGATGTTTCACGAGACATCGGCTCGCCTCCCGGTATTCATTGCACTAAAACTGCTATTTCTGTCGTCTGAGTGATGGACACCATCCGATAATACAGGCTGTGTAATTTGCCTTATAACAATATAAAAAAAATAGAGGATAAACAAATAAACAATTAAAACGAACTTCATGTCTTGGAACTTTTAAACCTGTTTTTTTACAATTACATACCGATAAATTAAAAATCGATATATAACACTGAGTTGAGATGAAATCTAAAAAGATAAACTTATTTAACAGACATTACTGCATGAATAATAAAGTCTCATAGGAAGCATTACAAATGTTCTAACAAGATTAATCCACTAGTCCACGTAAACAAAAATTGACGAATTCGGGTTCGCAGACGCTTTACCTTCGGACTGTGTTAAACCTTATTCATTGATAAACTCGCGACATCGCCTCCCAATAAAACTGCAGCCTGTATTCACAGTTTAAATTCCCCGTCTAAGTGGATTCCAATTGGTCGTAAAATTTACGTAGATTAAATATAAATACTAGACAGTAATTTTGTACGGAATCTTAAACTAAAACTTATTTACGATTACACGTAATTGTTAGTGAATTTTCTCGACCTGGGTCGAGTTTAGTTTATGAGTTTTGAAATGAAACTATTATTTACGGATTTTATCGCGTTTTATTTAGATTTTGTTTTTTTCAATCATCTTTATTGCACTTGTAGTCACGGGGGACTGAAGTGTTTGACTTCCTGATGTATTAGTTAACCCGGCTACAGACAGCTTTATATTTTGTGATTTTTTGGTCTAATCTACGCAGAATTAACTGCCGGTGTCGTGAGGTCGTGCAGTGATATGTTTGTCTTGGATTTCATTTTATTAATTATCGCATCCCAAGGAGGTAGCAGCAGTTTTGTTTAGCTAAACATTTGTGAGGACATTTCTGCTCTATAAAATACGTTCACTTTATCGTAAAGTAAAGAACAATGTTTAAAGAGTTCGATTTTAAAAAGAGTAAAAGTAATGAATCGGTTTCGTGAAGTGAAAACGCAATGAGCAATTTTTTTTTTCAATTTGTCGTTTAAAAGTTTAAATTAAGAAATCATATTTTTTTTATTTTGTCGTCTTAATGTTGTAGAAACAAAACATTTTAACAAAATAATACTACCAGGGCAACAATGAACACAGGGTTCATGCCCTATTCTTTATCAATTATTTTTACTGCTTTAATAGTTTTTGACTATTTTTTTCAAACTCTTGTCATAGGCCTCCCCCAACGATTGCCACAATAAAGAAGTGCTCGGTCCTGAGCCACCTGCATTCATCGATTTCCCGCAACACTGCACTGGTCGTCCGTTACTCCATCTTGTCGTCCCACACTGAGTTAACCTATACGTGGCTGTCAGACTCTATCGCAATAGAGAAACAAGCATAGCCCTATCCGCTAGCGCTGCGCAACTTAGAGCTTCCTCATGCAGTGAAGGACCAAACTCTTGTGAAAGTCTAAAGTCTACACAAGTAAATAACTTTATATATATACTGTATACAGGTTTTAAACAAAGACATGGAGAGCTCTTAATTAATCTTCCAATCTACTCATGTAATTTGTGCTGAGAAATAAAGAGAATTTATTTATTCTACACAGCATTCTTGAACAGCTTCGCTTTGGTGTCGATGTATTTTAGGTTTCTGAGTGATTTGTGATTTTAACTAGATATAGTTTTTTAAAAGTTTGTTTTCATTTATTTATTTTTGATTTAGGATCCAAATTGCCCTTGAAGCCCATAGGCACCAGTTGCCTTCAAACTTCATTCGAAGGTTCTTACAAATATATTTTCAACCAAGAGAACACTGCCTCATAGTCTGTAATTGAATTGGCTCTCTATGTCTCTGAAATCGGAAGAAAGCAGTGCAGATTAGCAGCAAAAATAGATTGGAGAGTCCCAGACGAATCCTAGGCAGAGAAGGAGCCTATCCAGTCAAATAAAAAATGTTAAAAAGTACTGCCTTAGGTTAATTAGAGACTAATATATTCAACCTTTGCTGTCAAGTCTAAACGTGGTAGAGCCAAGCGGCGACTGTGTTGAAACCACGACCTCGCAGAATACCGGCGTGAAGAGAAGAGTTCTTGTGCTTCGGCATTTCGTTCGGTAAGTGAGACAACCGGAGGCCCAATCCCCTTACCCATCCTCCTCCACATCCTTCCTCGCATCTCCCAAATACCCTTAAAGACCGGCACGCACCCTTGGTGTGGCAGATGTACGTGGTCGACGGTAATCACTTACCATCAGGTGAACCGCTTGCACGTTTGCCGCCGCCTCACCCATAAAAAGTAACAAACATTAGCCACCGCTAACAATCTCTTTGGTCTGCTATTTTGGTCTGACACTCGTAGCATAAGAAGGGGTGTTTGATTTTCTGTCACCGCCACCCCAGTGCCGTATTCTTACTGTAAATAGAGACACAATTTTCAAAAGCTTTTCTTTGGTTTGTTACTCGGACCGACAGAGGCCGGTCCCCAAATAACTGAGTTTATATACTAGTGAATTAGATTCCGAACAAAAAGGAGGTGCGCGCGACAAGCAAACGGCTAGATCATTAAGTCAACAAGCAGGGGTACCTGCGTAGGGGCCTACCGCACACAGGTAGCTCGCATTTAAATTCGTATTCCGACATGAAAAGTCAATTAGTACGGCCCGTGGGGCGAGCAGCGCCATCTTTTAATTGCCGCTGACAGCTGCGCGGGCGCAAATGAATTCAAGTGTGGTAGCGGGCGTGGGTGTTCGGGGCGCTTTGAGGTTTGTACTTGCACTTTCGTTTCGTTTTTTGTCCTCTACACCACTTCCTTCACAGGAATGTATGGTATGACCGTTAACGCATTACACGTGAGGTTCCTCAATTGATTTAAATGGCACCGAGGCTGGTGAAATTACCAGGTATATGAGACTTAATATCCGGTGTTTCTGATCATTGATCATAATAGGTCAAATCTTGTGTGATGTAGTAGAAATGTAGTGATCGCGTAACTCTTGAACGATTTGACAGATCGAGTTAACATTCCTACAATAATATTATACTGTTGAGACGATAGTTCATAGATATGCTAGGTTCGATAGGCGGCGCTGTGCTGTAGGCAATTAATAAACAAATTCTTGATTCATATTGTATGTTGGTTTAGCGCCAAAAAAGAAACTCACACAATCTGGACCCGATTGGTGGCGCTGTGGTTGAGGATTTATACATTTTATTTCTCATACTCATAGCGCCACCTACCGGAAAGGGCTGCAGAGCCAGCTAGTATAAGTAGAGTATAAGCTAGTATGTCCCACAGCTTTGCTCCACTAATTTTTCAAAGGGTCTGCTTTAACTTTTAGCTGCAAAACTGGTGCGGTACGGGTTAGCAGAAATAATATATATATATATAAATATTTATATACTAAGTACTAAATTTTCTTTACAATATATTCAGTATGAAATGAAAACCTTAGTGACTTTGACATTTGTTCAACATTATTGTAAGTTTAAAACGAATTATCACATTCCTGCCACTACTGAATGTAACAATTAGTATTAAAGTGAAAAAAAAACTCTTCACGTACATGAACAATTAGATGTTATTATACTTACATGTTAAATGGCAACATTGATGAGAATGAATGTCTCCCCTAAACAGTAGCAATTCGTTTAAACGCTCATAACTAACGACTAGCATGAACGTCCGCAAATTAAATTGCCAACGATGCCAACGATTACACGAAACAAACATGCAAAGTTATTTCTTCTTTGTATTACGAAATGTACTAGGTTTAATATGGTCAGGTTAGGTTGGTCTGAGGTAGCGTTAGCCGACGTCCCGATTTTTAACCAGAAACTATACGTCACGCGTGAGACTGGCGCTGTTGTGAATCTTTCTGGGGATGTAGCGGTGGATCGTTTGAAAAGACAATAGACATTCGATATTTGAAATTTATCACAATACATACGGTTTGCTAAACTCTTTGCTTGACTTCTAAGATAGTTAAATTCGGTCCACGTGTAATTAAAAACAAAACAATAAAAAATGTGCAAGTAATGTCAATGTCTAGTGATTGTTATTTAAAAAACTTTTTCGTTAACAAACTATATGCAAGACGTCCCCTTCTTCAGTTTAACATAACCAAAAAGTTGATAATTAACTACATTATTATTATTATTATTGTATTCTGAATTCACGGCAACAATAGCTAGTAAATATTTTTATTTTATTTTACGTTTGATAATTGTTTTTAAGCAATCTTAATAAAAATTACTTAGAAATTATTTTAGTTTCGCTGATCTAAGCTGTTCTGAATATGGCTTAAAATCTGCTAACACAGCAATACGCTGAAACGGGCCCTACCAAAATGAGAGAAATTTTCCTTAATTTGCATAACTAGATGTACCTTTACATGGGCTTACTCCCGCTCCCCCTTCCTCATCCTTCCTCCCATCTCCAAATAACCTTAAAGGCCGGCAATGCACCTGCAGCACCTCTGATGTTGCAGATGTACGTGAGCGACGGTAATCACTTACCATCAGGTGAACCGTTTGCTCGTTTGCCGCGTTTCCCATAAAAAGAAAACATAGGGTTTCTAGACACTGCTGTCAACATATAGAGCTCTTTTACTAAGCCTACACAGTCTCTCCGTCAGTCCGTTTGTCCTACCTTTGCGGGCTATCTATTGAACCGTAATATGTAGCCGTTTGAAATTTTACCAGAATGTGCGCTGATATAGCGGACCTAACAAATAATATAAAAAAAGTAAAAAATTAAAGGATTCCCATTCAGCAAACGTGTTTTGTTCAACGGTTTTTTGTTTTGTTTTGCTCTATCATAATCACACGGTTATAAATGCAAGCCTGACGCTTGTGTGATTCAGTGTGATTATTCAAAGTCTAAAACTAAACCCGGCTAAGAACGAGCCGGGCTCGCGCTAAGGATCCCAAACTGAATGAAAGTAAACACAATTTTTTTTTGGTCAATTCATAACACAGCCGTGTTGTGTTTGTACGACTCGCACTTGGATTCGGTTTTCGAGATGTTTAATCTATCATCGCTTAGTTGACTTTGACTACAGTTACGAAATCCTTTCTTCCCGATAGACTTATGTAGCCCAGTGGTGACGTCATCCGGAAAATATGACAATACAATTTTCATCGTCCGTCGCGGTATATGATAGAGAAATCGATTTACGAAGAACCGACAGAAAAACGTTAATTCCTTGCATAGTCTTGACCAATTTATTATTCACTAAGCACATGCCAGGTCATTACGTGTAACAGGTAAGATAATTTATAGCACGAACGCTTCTTCATTCGTAATTGTATTCCACGCGTATATAAATAAATATTGATTTAATGAATGATGTGAAGAAAATTATTTGATTGTGTCTCCAAGAGAGCCGGCACTTATTGTTGGAACGTTTGCCCATACTCACCGCTGGACCACGGGGCTAGACAGCGGACGCATTAGTAATGCCGCTACCCATCACTCACCAGGAGGATTGTTCGGCTAATATTTCTAGATGGTTATCCCGCCATCTGTCGGTAGCCATTGATATTTTCAAGGCTTTCCCTTAGTCGCCTCTTAGATCACCCGCGGGAAGAAAGGGGGTGGTAGATTCTTACTTCGATACCACACGGTATAGTTTAGTAGCAGTAGTAGTGCCCACTGCAGGGGAAAGGCCTCCTCAAATATCTGAGAGGATTATTTTCACACATGCAGGTATCCTCGCGATGTTTTCCTTAACGGCCTCAATTCAGCACTTAAAAAAGCTATAAACAATTTTAGTGATGCCGGCATCGGGGATCGAAACCAGGTTAAACGCGCTCTATGAAACTAGAGGGAGCGCCTTGACCACTAGTTTACCACCAGGAGTTCCTTATATAACTTAAATGAGCACTAACAAAGGTTTTTTGGAAAGACGGCCCCTAAAGCTTTTAAATGAAACATGGAAATTGTTTAAAATTATCTTTATGATTCCCGGTGTGCTACATCCTAGTTAATATTACTAATGTGAAGACTGTATGTTTGCCTGGACTGAAACGGATAGAAACGAAACTTGGCACAGAAGTAGATTATGCAATGCAATAGGATATATGGCACAGTCTGTCTCAATTAAAAGTTCGTTTGGTATAAAATATGTTACCAAGCAATAAACACCGAGGAGCAGAGAGAATAAGTTTGTTTTGTATGCAGTTAGGTTTCGCATCAAACAAGCAATGTATGTAGAGTGCTGTATTCTCACCGCTAATGTGTTTACATCACAACATTGACATCGATCACCTCTAGCTCGCTGTTGATACCGCCATATTATTTATCAAAAAATTCCCATCAAGACTAATCTTTACATACGTTTTGTACTTAATATCGAGAAAAACAAAACTACGCAGCACATAAAAGTGCACTTAATTCATAAATTAGAGTTATAAAAAAGACGTTATATCTGTTGCCTCGTTTAAAAACTGGGTTGCGCACGCGCTCCGTCCGGACAGTCCCGTCCGCATTCGAATGCGCCACCTACGCCTCGCCCGCGGAGGAGGGGGACCTTAAAGAAGACGTATCTCGGCACCACAATCCATTGTCCATTGTTTTTGCTCGCCGTTATTTATGACGGACGACATTAATTCCGCTCCCGCTCCGGCATCGGCTCAACTTATATAACTGTCCCGCTCTCCCGAAGCTTCCGTCCGGTAATGCCGTGGCTAATAAATAACGTTCCAAAAGATTATTTATTAGATTATTCATGGCGGGGTATTCTTGTGCCGTATTGGTTTGAAGGACATTTAGTGTTCCACTGCGTTGTTACGGATTTTTTGCGATTGATTTGTGTCGTAGCATGCTCGTCGAACAATGGGGCAAGAATCGAGATGTTCCCAGACTTCGATGATTTAATACTAACTTGATAAATTGGAATCGATTGTCCATTGCAACAGATATATATAAATATATCACAACGTCATAGCCAATGGTATTGAAACGTTACTGCGTATTCCAAATCGTGTTATATATAAATAAGATAAGCCGTGTGGTTTCGGCGAAATAATCTGCGATCCCCTTCCTTCCCTTGACTAAGAGAAAGGCCTTGAAATTAGCAATGGCTTACGACAGATGGCGTGATAACTCCATATAGGAGAGGCCTATGTCCTGCAGCGGACTCTTTACAAGCTGTTATAGTTAAGGTTAAATTCTGTGTAAATTTTTTTAACACAACCGCAAACTGATATTGTATAACACAACCACAAAATTTTAAAATTTCCTGTATTAATGCCTCGTACAACAGACTTGTCTCAAATCAAGACGTCGACGCAAATTAACTTGGTGTTCGTTTGAAAGGAATCCATCCACATCCACATTATTATGCGCGGCCGTTAATTAACCTACACGAAAGTTTTAATTAAAAAAAAAAAGGAACTCTCCACAAGAAAGGAGCGACAGACGCGCCGACGAATTCAAAATCCCCCGCGTCTCAACCGCCATAAATAATTGGGACAAAAACAGCCCCCCGCCGCGCGCCGCTCACCCCGCGCCACCCTCGGATAAGTGTCTAAAATTTTCACAATCCGGCAATAAAAAGATAATTTATTAGAATAGCTCTTATTGTTTTCATTATTTATGTGTATGGAGTAATGTAATCTAGCCGAGCCCTAAATAAATAATTTCACTTTAATGTCGCTCCTTGCCTAATCTCCTGAGCGGTCCGCTCAGTCCGCGTTTTGTGCGCCCTAATGGCCACCCGAGGTATTTTAAGGTCTAAATAAATATGATTTGTCGTGCCGCTTCTGACAGAATTTAATTTTGTTCCGCCACCACGTTTAGCTGTTGCAAATCTTTGAATTATTTCAATGACTCATCGCGGAATGTATCTGGCCTATTTCGAAGTACTTGAGCCGAGGATATAATTGTCATCGTCACAAACCTTTTTGAAACGTTCGTAGACCGAGCAGATAAAATAGTGCAACGTAAACGAATGATGTGTGTGTGTGTGTGTGTGTGACGAAACAAAACCAGTGCGTGTTGCCAGTGACGACATACGGATCCGAGACTTGGTCCTTCACTGCAGGCCGTATGAGGAAGCTCAAAGTTGCTCAGCGCGCTATGGAAAGGGCTATGCTCGGTGTTTCTCTGCGTGATAGAGTCTGGAACGATGATATCCGCAGCAGAACTAAGGTAACCGACATAGCCGTAAAGATCAGCAAGCTGAAGTGGCAATGGGCCGGCCACATAGCCCGCAGAACTGTCAACCGCTGGGGAAAAAAGGTTCTCGAGTGGCAGCCACGTACAGGCAAACGCAGTGTAGGACGACCCCCCACAAGATGGAGTGACGACCTGCGTAGTGTTGCGGGAAGTCGATGGATGCAGGTGGCTCAGGGCCGAGCTTCGTGGCAATCTTTGGGGAAGGCCTATGTTCAGCAGTGGACTTCTGATAGCCTGAAATGATGATGATGAAACGAATGATCGTTGCCGTAGTAACGGAGCAAAGTTTCCATTGATATTCTGTTTATCTTTTATTATTGCAACACGCCATGAGATTTTTTTAATGGTAAAGAGGGCAAACGATCAAGCGGCTCATTTAATGGAAAGTGACTACTGTCGCCGCGTAGATCTGCAACACCAGAGACTACTGCAGATGCGTTGCCGGCCTTTAAGGATATTTGGAAGATGGATCCCTCGTATCTTCCAAATATCAAAGGAGAAGGGAGAAGGAGTGGACGTCCGATGTCTCACTTAGCCAAGACCGCGGAAGAACAAGATGCCTCTACTTTAGATATTCTGCGAGTTCGTGGTACTTCACCGGTCGAGTCGGCCCATTAGAGAAGCACCAATTTTAAATTAGAAAACTTCTGTTACATAAGAATTACTACATTATCTATGAAGACACTGTAGTAATTCTTACCAACCTTACTGAAAATTATATAGTTGTTATTAATATGACTTAACGTAAATAAAAGAACACGCTTCATTTCAGAAATAAATTTCAATTGTATGATTGTATATCATTACTACATATGTTTCGCGTACAGAAAAATATTTTTATATATCTATACCGATCGACTGTTTACCAAATTTAAAAACGCCGTTATGTTGGCAACATTTTACAGGAGTTTTACTATTAACAGAAATATTTTGTCAGTTTGAAATAATTCAACAACAAAAAAAAGCATTAAAAACGACGAGGCACCCTGCGCATATCACATGCAGATTTCAAAGCGTCGTAGAGCGTCTGAACTTCAGTGGCCATTTCTGAAAATTAGTGGACGTGTGGGTGGGGGCGGTGGTGGTGGTGGGGGTATGTTGCCGCGGCGCATGATTTACGCCACTCCCGTATTATGTTTTGACTTTAATAAACAGAGCGTTTGTCACGACGGCAGACGGGTCGACGCCGTTCTTGTACAACGGGCGACGTAAGTAGCGACGATCTTAAACTGGGCCCAATGTTCAAAAATTCCGAGTAATTTTAAATTATCAAATTCCTTTTATTCTAAATCATAGCCACACATAATTTGGTAATTCCATTTTCAAATTAACATATAGTTAAAAATAAAGTAAATATCCTTTTTGTATTTATTCCCTGTACCAGTTTACTGGACATAGGCAACAAATGCTGGCATGCCAAGCATGGATGATTTGCTCACCACATTGGACAGGTGGAACCATTCGTATTCATCATCCAAATGTTTGCGCCCAGTGGTATTTGAATCCGCCAACCCTAATTAAAAGGTCACTAAACAGTAGGCCAAATACATTCTAATATTATAATTGTCGAATGTAACTCGGTCTGTCTGTCGTGTTATCGCGGCATCATTTCAGCCTACAAGTCCACAGCTGAACATAGGTATCCCCCAAAAAGAAAGGGGTTGGCAACCGCAGTTTTTATTTGTGGTATAATGCAGGAAGATGCTGCTGCCCATCTCCTTATATAAAATGTCGTCTCCTACGTAACCCTCGCGACGAGATTGGATAGTAGATTCTCTTATGCCGCCCAACACACGCTTATCCGCCTGGAATTTAATATAGAAATAACTGGAGTATTTTCGATGTGAACGAAGTCGCGCGCGGAAGCTAGTTATCAGTAATTATTAGTAATTTTTGATCCAACAGTACCCGGAATTCAGAACCCTGCAGTTGCAAAGGCTAAGCGTTGTAGTTTTAATTAAACGGTTACGCGGTCATACAGACTTCTTTATAACATTCACAAAGGAAACTTATTTTTCATGGCAATTACGGAACATCGTTAAATGTGCGTGTTATTGCATTAATATCTCTGAATCGGCCAGGAGGACTCTTATGACCCCTAGTGATCATTTAAAGTAAGAGCGTATAATCATCAAAATAATCTAAATTAAGATAGGGTTTTGGAGTTGGGAAGTCAGCATCACAAAGACAGCGCAGAATGATTCAATTATCCAGGTCTCCTTCACCTTCCAGTACGTGGTGACACACAACAGTACAATAAACATTTTAAGCACGCTTTTGCAGGCATCTTAAGCTACTACAGCTGGCGTCAGGTAGTCTCACAGATTGCGAATAGTCCACCGCAGAACAGAACCCTCTTCCATGAGGTGGGTTTGCCACAATCGTCACGCCACGCACGGCCAGGGTTTGGCGATCGCAGTAACAGACACCACGCAAGATAACCCGCCGTCTGTCAGCGGCCTCAGCGACTTTCAAGGCTTCTCCCTTACTCACCTCTCACAACGGCAAAGAAGAAAGAGGGAGGCAGCCTATTACGATACCACAAGGCAACCTTATTACTTAATACTCTATGTAACATTTCCCTTCTTGTATAAAAACAATTATAAATTACACGTAATTATACATTATAACGTAAGTGACGTCTAGAAAGTAAATGCAGCCTGTAAAGTGGGGGGTGCGCTTCACATATTTTCGAAATATACAAGTAATTATTTTCATGCGTAGGCTTCCTTGTATATGACATTCCGTGTATACTCGTAGCTACCAAACAGCTACCGTTGCTCTTCATTTTATAAAGTCACATTTATTCAAAAAAATAAAAAAAAAAACCCCCCGAGTGTATTCCGTTACGACCGGCATTAACAAAACAATTATAACATAAAGAGCGTATATTTAACGACAGACGGCAGAGCACACGGGTGGCCGCGTGTACCTGGCCGATCATCGCCTCTATTACAACATTTGCGGGCTCGCAAACGGGCCATAGTTCCGTCCACCGTATAGTTTCAACCCCTCGTTTCCAGCTTTTAATTATAATACTTTATAGCCCAATAAATCACGGCGCACGTCCCTCGACGCCGCACGCCCCTCCCGCGACTGCCCCCATCGCGCCTTTGAAGGATATCAGTTCAATTCTCACACTCCGTAATAATTTATAAAGAAATTATTCGCTTTTTCTGCAAACGGGTGGGTGGTGGTGGGGGTGGGGGGGAGGGACATGGTTTACGAATGGTTCTGACGTGATCTTTCCGGCGTGATTACGCGTCATTCGACTGGTAATGTATGGCGGACTTATGCTATTAATTGTTTACGGTTATCTTCGGTTTGCCGATCACATGAAGCAAGGCGAAGGTCGTTCCGATAGCTATGCTAAGTTATAGCTTCCACGATATTACTGCCATTGGTTTTGATATTCTCGTTATTCAACGAGAAGTTATTTCGCTTTAATATGCCGCTCTCAACAATATGAAGTGAATCGTTGATCTTGTTTCATGTTACACGATGATTTTATTCGAAGGTCATTGTTAATAATGGCATCAATTTTACAAATTATTTAAGCACCGGGTAAAAAAATATCTTCTGGGAAAACAGCCGTGGTGGCTTAGAGTCAGGGAGCTCGCTATAATATCTTATTAAGTGAGCGACCCGGGTTGCAATCCCGGTGCGGACGGGTCAAATTGTACAGTTTTTAGTACTAATTTTTGCTACGTGTTGGACGTTGAAGGAAGATGCAAAATATAAAAGAAGTCTAATATAGTTCTCAGATATTATTGGCGGGCTTAAGAATAAATTACTTTTTTTGATAATTTTCTGATATCAATTTATTTACAATTCATAACAAAAAGACTTATCAATCATAATTACCATATTTATTCTGAGATTGCTTTATGTTGAGTTAAAATATAATTTTTCGCTTATTATATTTTGCACGCACTCTTCGCCTGTAACTGTAGTGGCAATAAGCTAATATCATTGATATATACATTTAATATGTTGTAATAGTGTACATTATGTTGGGGTTCATCAAATAAAACAAATAAATTATATCGAGGACATGCAAGGTCCGGTAACCAGCACAGGTACTCCTGTGCTGGTCAGCCGGGAAAGCTCGGCTCCAAAAGCCTCACAACAAATTAGAACCCAGCAGTGTTACATTAACAGGCTTCTACTTCACTTCCGGTTAACAAATAGGAGCTGTCAGCTGCGCAGGCGGAATTTACAGTAACGTAAGTAGTATGTATTTATTTATATTTTCCTTATTGTACACCACTGGTTGGAACAAGAAAAATTATAGATTAAAAAAAGGCACCCGTGTTCTAGTTATCGTAGGCGATGAAAAAAAAATTATTGGCGAAGGGAGTATTAAATTACTTTGCATGACAATATAGGAGACAGAAACAATTCGTCCTATCCGGCTTCAGCGTCGGTTAAAGTTGGAACTCACGATTCTGTGTGCTGATCAAAAGGTGTACCATAGACTGAGTACGACTGTACGTAACGTAGTCAGTCTATGGTACACCAAAAACATTTAATCTTCAGAAGCACGTGGTCAATCCACGTTCAACCAGGAACTTTAATCAGAAGAATTATTACATTTGTATCTAATATAATGCGAAAGGTATCATGAATGCAATACTATTAGTGTAATTTGACCGTAGATTAAACCGTTAGCAAAATATCAAGGGTATTCTCATCAATCAGTCGTCACGAAGGGGTGCCCATAAGTCTGTCGGAGTAAAAAAAATGTAGCTCCCGGGAGCTGGCTGACTTACGACGCCGCTGCGATTGTTCCACTACTGCTGACATGGAGTAGGAAACAGGCGTGCAGATCGGACACTAACTGTTAGGTATTAAAGTACTGGTATGCTTGAACCAAATCTAAATAAAGGATGGAGAAATAGAGACTTATTGAACAAAAATTACAATTTATTACGACATGAAATTAAAAATTATGCAAATTTTATTAACAGGCAGAAGTATCTCGATTACCAAATTCTACTCAATTCTATAGATCATTTCTGATATCATAAATAAATGGAGCAGGGTAGCGAACTCTTCCCTACTCTAGAAACCTTCAACCATATTGAGGAAAGTCCTGCGCCAGTCCAGTGAAACATTAACAGGCGTATTTAGTTTAGTGTAACATTTTCACCGTTTAGTATCAACGGTACGATTTGTCCGTTCTACAGTTCATACAATCATAGTCATTGACCGGCGCCCGGTCTCGTGGAACTTGAACGTGAATGATTTAAAATCGAGAAGTTATGTACGGTTGGCGGATCGAGTTGCCCTCCGCCCTCAACCGCGGCCTGTAATTAGAAATGCTACTTTTCTCTTCGACTGCTTATTCAGCATTTTCTTAATTACAATTCTATACAAGGGGAATCAATTGCGATATTCTACGATTATTTCTGTTACAGCTAGAATGTTATATTATATTTTATTATATATTAAATACCGTGTGGTAACGATGTATGAATCAGACACCGCCTTTTATCTATGGGTTTCGCAAGAGGAGATCGGGGAAAAAAAGTCTTGAAAATTTGATGACAATCTCCGGATGCAAATCCGGCGACACAGTATGCCCCCAGTCACATTATATCTCCCGCAGAGGCGAAAAGTGGGATGTGAAATTCCGGTTAGTTACACTGAGCAGTGTCAAATATAAATGTATAATCTCTGCTAACACGCCCATTACACCATTTCACATCATTATTAAACAAATTTGACAAATGTTTGCTACTTTGTGTTTTTGTAACAGTTAGCCATTTAGACTTAGTCGTCAGCGTAGCTGCATGCTGAGCCACGGGTCCTGGTTTCGTATATTTATAGTCAATATTTGTATCGTATGTTTATAGACAAAAACCCAAATTATTGATTACCTGATCCTTTACATTATATTTAGAGTGCGTTACATTGGCTGTGTGTGTGTGAAAAAACAAGTGAGTGCCTCTGTGTTTGCATGAAAATTTACTGCACTTTAATATCTCATGGGTAGTTGGCATGTTGTAGCAGTGGTCGAAATCGACCAGAAGTACTAACTTATCACTAACCAGAAACACTACTTTTGTTTTTATTACTGTGATATTTAGACCTTTATATAGACGCCATTGTGTATGTGTGTGTATTTTGATGTACTACTGTGCGAGAACAATATAATTATATATTGTTTATATGTATATTTATTAATATACTGTTTGGAATCTATCTATTATTAAATTATTATTCTTTGTTTTGCACCTGCCAACGATTTTTCACCATGACATGGGTTGACTGGTAGAGAATGCCACTTGGCATTAAGTCCGCCAATCGTAAACTTTAGCTTAAGACAACAGTAAAGTATAAATAAATAAATAGATATAATGAAATGAACGTAACAATCAGGCCAAGAAGTGTATAGCGGCGGGCATCAGTCGAAGCGCTCGCGAGCCATCACGCCACTTGCCGCCCGGTTAAAACTTGGCACGGTCTGTGGGGGGTGCGTGCAAATATGACAAATTTATGTAAAACGCGGCTCCTCTTTGTAGCGGGAAGGCAGCGCGGGGAAATTAGTGCTCATTCCGCTTGATGTTTACGAGTGTCGGTGCTGCTCGCCTCAAAAATATGATAATGCGCGCCGCGGTCTCGTCTGGTTATGTTGGCTTGGTATCGATTCTCGGTTACGTGTAGTGCGGTTGCTTGAGAGATATTGATTATAAGAACCCTTAAGTATCCCTACTTTGTTGTACGCCTGTCATGTTGTAATTTTGAAAGCCGTGTCGTCTTAGTGGTTAAGGCACTACTGGGTTCTTATCCTGGTACAGTTAGCGCTAAAACTATTGATTGCAATTTTAAGTACTGAAATTACCACGTGAGCAGCGGTGAAGGAAAGCATCATGCGAAATAATAAAAAAATTATTTTGACTTGGTATGTTCAGGACCCAGAGTTTGGACCATGCAGCTTTTGTGTTGGTTAGGTAAGGTTGGTTAGGTGAAACCGCCGCAGGGTTTTAGTCGGTGGGAGTCCGACATAACCCGGGTACCCCCCAGGAGACTGGGTATAAGGGGTTTCCCCTCGAAAAAAAAAGCTTCGTTAAGTCGCCCTACTTCATAGGCACATTTTTTTTAAAATACTTTTACTGGATCGTCGCCACCTCTGCCTAGGAGTAGTCTGGGTCTGCAGCAGTGTTATACTGGTGTGTTCCGGTTCGAAAGGTACAGAGAGTCAGTATAATCGCGGGCTGTGAGGCATTCCATCTCACTCCACTGGGAGTGATAACATTATTGTAACCTCCTTCGATTGAAGTTGTTTCCATGGGTTATACTAGCCACTCGCATTTACAAGGACTGTTAGCTCCTATGCAATCCCAATTAAATAAAAAAAAAAACTTTGCAATGCACTAAGAATGTAGCATTTTAATCTTACTCGAAAACTTCGCTGCAGAGCATTTGGAACAGTATCTGTGACTTGTGCACAAAGGAGGGAATACTACGGTTTCACGCCACGGTGTGTTTTGTTTGCGCAAATGAGACTTATGGATATTTGCTAAGTTCGCAAGTGATGGCCGGCGATTTGGCAGCGGCGTGCCTGCGTGGCGGCGCGGTCACGCTGCGTGTTTGCTTTGGGTGCTGTTGTTGTTTCGGACCCCGGGGCGGTGCAGAGCGAAGTTGCTCCTACACTTAGTTAAGTTACGAATTGTTCGGGTCTAATTTATATTTATTAATAATCTTAAGTAGAATTGAATTGAAACTTTAATTCAAATGTTAGAAACTTATTGCTTATACAATCATTTCAATGTTAGCTTGATTTTCCGGAAAACTAATTATTATAGAAGGCTTGCAACGATTGAACATTGGCACATCCAGTCCAAAAATAAGATATCCCTGTCTTGGTAAATGGATGTTGATACCATAGATTTGAAAATCTTAACAAACAAGCAAACTTTTATGACTCGGTCACAACATTTGTATAGACGGTACAGACATTGTACCGTTTCGAACCCGCCTCGCTCACCTTCTAAGGCAGGGCTCACTACCGACTAGGCTATCGAGTCGCAGAAGCGTGAGGCTAATAGATGGACAGACAGTTGTAAAACGTAACGTATACAAACTTTGCGAACATTGTCGATTGTCACTGACACAGATCGACTTAGCACTCGACCAGATGCTACGCGCGCTAATCGTAACATATCGCATTATTTTCGCCGAACCTAACGCCCCACACAAAAGAGAGGCGACGCTTAAGGCGCGAATAAGACGAACGATTTGAGGAGTCGTCGAATTAATTAAACGCGAGAACAAATAATATCGTTAACGGATTGCGAAATAACACTTCTTCTTCACCATCAACAGACTGTATCGACCCATGGTCACAGAATATATATAGTAATAGATAATAGCCGTGGTAACCCCCACTGGGTCAGAGCGTTCGTTTCAGTTTAGATCAACGATGCCGGTATTACTAAAGTTGTTAATAGCGATTTTAAAATGCCGAATTTACCACGTGCCCGGCGGTGAAGGAAAACATCGCGAGGAAACCTGCAGGTCTCAGAAATTTTATTTCGACATGTGAAGTCCGACAACCTGCATTGGAGCGGCGTGGCGGAACCTTCCCGGCTCCAAAGTCTTCTCAAATATTTAAGGAGGGCTTTGCACAGCTGTTGCTATTATAGGCCTACTTTACTTTACTTTTTTTTTATTTTTAGTCTTGTTACTTTACAATCCATATTAAACGACTAAAGTTGCAATACATTATAATATTATAAATGTTCTTTCGCATGTTTAAAATACATGTCAGTTATTAAGCAAATCTCAATAATATCATATAAAGGCAGTTAAAGATAGGCATATGAAGACAACAAACAGGAGCATATTTGTAATCTTTATTTAATGGAGGGTTTGTTCGTATGTACCGAACATCTCCGTCTCCCTCATTGTTGCATGTAATGTAGGAATAAGAGAGATACAAAAAAAGATTAAATATGGATACATAATTAAATTAACTTTATCCAATTGTCATATAACTCAAATTTAACGATTTGAAATGAATACTATTTACCAGTGTTATTGGATTTTAATATTTTAGATAGCAGCTATCTCCCGGCCGTCACGTCTGCTCCGACCCTACACGCTCGTCTGACAGATAGAAGTCAGATTTATGTGTTTACTGTATAAATCACGACGGAGACGTCACCGCTGCCACCGGTTTCTTTTTTCGTCTGCAACTCCTGTTAGCCATATATCATAGCGCGCTCGTTTTATGTCTTCCGCGGTTCGAGCTTTTTGAACTTTTTCTTTGCTTCTAGAAGCGCCCGAAGCGCAGTTTGTGGCGAGGTCGTTTACCTTGAATTACACAGGTGTTAATGTCGTGTAAAAATTTATATAATTTTAATCATTTTTTTATCAATATGTGTTGAATTTTTTTGCAAATTAAAATCTTTATTAACTACAACAAACTAATAATTGAAGTCGGACAACATATAATATGTCAGTTATAGATAGTCATAGTCTGCGTTTATTGTGACAGGTACAATCAGACACATTAACGATCCGTCGCCACGCTAGCACAATAGTCTAAATTCGTGACGTAATCCAGATACACAGCAAGACAAACGCTCGTGAATTCCAACAACAATACGATAAATTTACGTAATCCGCACCACGAAAATATTCCTCGGATTTATGCGGTGGACGTCGCTACGACATCGCGAGATCAATCATCGTCCTCTTAACGAGTGGTCCAGCTGTTGTGCATGGGATTGATAGAGCTATAAAGTATATTTATAGCTGCTAGAACTGTTCGAGAATAGTCGGTGATGCGTGCCGTCGAAGACACCGGGATTATGTTTGTACGAATCTATAAAAAAAATTCAATCGGTTTGGATTGGATATGGCATGTATGAGATTTTGAAATTTTTCATATACAGGCGGTAGGCGCCAGACTGCTCGTAGCGAGGCTTTCTGTCTTTCTGTTTGATTCCGGTCGCGTCTACATAAGTACTTCTTACACGTTTCAGACGCTAAGCAGCAGAAGGACTATTGTGTACCGGTTTGAATGGTAAGAACAGCCAGTATAAGTACGGACTTTGAGGTATTCACATCTCGGTTATCTGAGGTAACAACGCATCTTAAATCTCTTACGATTCAAGTTCGCAGGCGTTCAAGGGCCGGCAGTAACCATTAAACATCATGGTCAACTCGTTAGACTACAATCCGATAACAGAAATTCAGTCTTTAAATGAGATACAAGAGCCTGTTAGTGATTAGTAATGTTTATTGTTAACGAAGCATTGAAAACTTTACTACTAATAGTGCATGCCGTGGGGTAGCGGCATAGGAATCTGCCACCGCCATTGTTCCCGTGGTTGATGAAACAGACGACTAAGGAACGATAGCTTGGAAAATAGCAATGGCTGCCGCTAGTTTGCGGGATAACTATCTCGAAAAATACCAAAATAAAATGAAGCAGACCAGGTGCGCGGTGCCTTTGTACTGCGATCGCGAATCCGCTCGCCGACCGTGACGATTACAGCATCTCCACCTTATGTTAGAGGCCTATGTGCCGCAGTGGATTTGGATAAGTACGTAAAGGTTTCGCAGTATAATAACTCTCGCTCGCAATGCGCGCGCGCCGCTGCATGCATCTAGATCCTAAACATCTGTCATACGCATATACTATAAGTTTGTGATGAACTAGTACTAAAAAAATTATAGTGAAGTGTTGTGGGAAAGTCCTGTAAACGCGCGTAAACTGAGACAACGAATGACATCTCCAGCTTTCGGTATTTAACTTTTCCTACAACCTCTTTTGGTCTTCATTATTAAGGATTATATTATCTTAATATTAGGAGTATGAGCTTTTCTATTGATATAAACGCCAAGTACGTGTAGAACGCGTTATGAATCAATGTACAAAACGCCCCGCATCTTAGACTCTGTTGCCTGTTACCGGTATGTGCAGTTACTGTTTGTTTTTATTTATTTTAACTTCAAAAAATGGAAGAGGTTCTCAATTCGACTGTTTTTATGTATGTTATGCGAAATATTCGCCAATTGTGTTGTATTTATTGAATCAGCTATAACTCGATTGTGATGCCATTTAAATTTGAAGAAAATATTTCACACATCTAGGTGGAAAATCGGGGATCATATAGGACTTAGCAGTCAGCGTTTGGTTATTCACATCTTAAATTGATCGAAGTCGATTGTGTCTCTAAAAAATATGTTTTTATCCACTAGTCGGATAACGTCATTCCAAACCGCTCACTCTTCTCACGCAGCATCCACACGCTGCGACTGTAAATAATATATTATACAGACGTTATGAACATACCGCACAAAAACCAGAACGTTTCTCACGAAATGTAACTTAGACAACTAATTAACCAATCTAGGACACAATCGCCTTACAATGCCGCATCCGAAACACTTCGCAATCTCCGCTGCCGTATTTGACGAGCGATAATGTCGTAAACAGAGGCCCACGCCCACACGGCGACGCGACGCTCCGACAACTATAAAACACGCGTTATTGTCATCAAACGAACATAATCTCTCACATCGCTGCGAACGCTCTTTTTTTATCACCCACTTTCTCTATTTCTTTCCAATTGCCCGCGACACGGTGTGTAGGACGACCAGTCAGTCTTTAGTATATTTCCCAATCCCATACGTTTACTACTAACGAAACAATGTTCGCTAAATAGATTATCGTACGCCATTACGACTAAAAACAAAATATAACATGAAATTAAAAGTTGCGTGTGGTATTACATAGCCGGAAGTACAACAACTTCCTGCTGTAGGTATCGTCAATGATTTGTAATAAAACTTTTATTGTCCTTTTCAATGTCAAAGTCAAAACTTTTTTTTACTCAATTTAAGCTTGTTCAAAGCTCTTGCGAACGTTAAAATCTACACCGGTTCGCAAAAAAACATGACTTCGGAGAAGAACCGGACGAGAAACTTTGCGATCTTTTTTTTAACGCCTTTTGCAATTTATAATAATATCAATACACGTTGTTTTAACTTCTCAATTTTTCTTTTATAAATATTAATTTTACAATATATCAGCAGCCAAGGGAAGAGTTGTTCTCACACATCATTCTCATCAATATAATTATTAGTAGGTTCAACCAACCCATATAAAACAAACAAACAAAATGAACACCTATTATATTATACGATTAATTATTACACATATAGAGAAAACTATCTTTTGAAATAAAAAGAGTTCAATTAAAAAAAAAACAAAAGCGGTGGAGGTTCAGCCCTAAAAGGATCAGCGGCTGGGACACGAACAAACCAACTGTTTCAGAATAGGTCAACATGAAACGTCCGTCCGAATTCCCAGGGAGCAAGGCAGCAACTATTACCAGCAAAATAAAAGGCATAAAGTGAATTTCTGAAAGCACAAGCATAGCTGCATTTTCGTATAAATGCATACAGTCTTCAAAACTTCTTCGTGAATGTATCCCACACCGCCCGATCCGCTGCACTCCTTGACAATCGATTGACGGGTGTCCCCCTTTCGTCGCTCCCCCCCCCATTCCTCCCACGCCGCCTCCTTGCACCACCACCCCCAACCCCGGCGCATCGCCTGACCCACATCCCCGCCATATTTATAATAATTGAACCGCGCCAGCGAATTCGAATGAGTAATAAATCGGACAGGGTTAGTATGATAATGGCATCGAGTTTGCCAGTACTGGAGTTTGGGACACAAATTTTCCTTTGCGGGCAAATAAGTATTAATACGAACAAAGAAATGGTTTTATATTTTTTTATCTGTTTTAAGATTTTTATCAATGAGAAACGGCAATGGTTCACTGCGTATTAAAATGAACAAATTATAATTAATGACGTCAGGTAGGAATGTAACAATTGCCGAAAAAAAAACTTTCACAAGACTTAATATAAAAAGCAACTACAGCTTTAACTGTATGACGTCACGAAGCGATAAAAAAAAGGTTGTACTGTTGAACATAGACTTCTTCTAAAAAGTTAGTTTTGAAAGATTATGGAAATCAATTATTTTTCTACAAGAAAATTTTCTACCAAATTTAATAATCATACAAATATAAACATTCGTAAACCGGTTACAAACATTAATATTAATAATCCTACAAATGTTTGCTCTGATAACTTCAATTTCGTTGCTCATATTAATAGCCTATAGAAATGGGAACAACAATTTATTGAACAGTGATCAATATTTCTAAACATAATGATTACATAAACACAGACATTTTCAATAAATTAAAAAGAGTCATGCTACCACGCTTGCATTGATTTCATAGAGCCCGTTTCAACGCACTTTTCACCAAAGCTTATTTGGAATAACACGAGAGGAGGTGAGTCCTGTCGCCGCCAGGGTTCAGGTCAACGGTGCAAAGATGTAAAACTCATTGGTACATGTAAGAGAAAAACCCGATCCCACTATTTAAGCCGCTATATTAAAGTTAAATTTAAAAATAAAATAATTTATATGAAACGAGAGTGAATTTAGATGTAAATAATTAGAGAAAGAAAAAAATATATTTTAGTATTTAAAAATCAGAATCGCGACAGTTCAATAATAAATATGTAACAAAATCCCTAAACAAACCCTAAACGACCTAAAGTTTCATCATTTCACGAAAAAATAAAAAAAAACTGTTTAATGGAGCGACGACCAAGACAGTGTTGCGGGAAGTCGATGGATGCAGGTGGCTCAGGAGCGTGCTTTATGGCCATCTTTTGGGGAAGGCTGTTCAGCAGTGGACTTGTGATAGGCTCAAATGATGATGAATGGACAAATGCTTCTATACTCTGGTTTTTTAGATGACAAGTGACATTAAATAGTTATGGTTGTCAAAAATGTATAATTACGTAATAAATCGATATAAGCCATTTGAGTAATTTAATAAATTGATAATCAATGAACGTGGAAAATAAATATGATCTAAATTCTCAGACTGTAAATGATTTGACATCGAGTTTCTAATTGTAATCTTTTTATTCTTTAATTTATATTCTCTAATTTTTTGTTGATATTTTACTATTATTTATATATGTATGTATTATAACGATATTTCATTCGCAGTGCCCTATAACAAGGTTTCATGATGGATCTTTTACTTGCATAGCTTGTTACTCACAGATGCAATAAAGTATTTGATTAGAATATAATTTCAATTGATTATAGCCTTGAAAGTAGGCTTTCGGCGTTAACATGCAAATTTTATTACATCCTTGAAATCCGCCTATAAATAATTATTATAGCGTGAAAATAATCCTTAGTCTCATTACAGACGCACGCAAATCGTTGCTGCGAAAAACCCGCTTACCTAGCGCTCGGCTCAATCGAACGGGTACGGGTGACGTTACGTGTCACTGAATTATGGGTTTAATATAAATATGGCACCTATAACTGATGCCTCGCTGCTGTGGAATACCAATTGGGAAACGTACAACATGTTAACTTTTCAAACGAAAGTATCTATTAGGACGCAGATCAAAGAAATTTTCATTTATTTTCATTGATTCTGATACCCCAGAAGGAACAATTGATTGCATTTAAATTTCGCATGTATGTGAAGTTCATTAGTCTAGGAAAGGTCGTGGTCACAAATAACGCTTGTTTGGTTATCTCTACATAAGCAGTGGCCTATATTGACCGGGTCACAACAGAGACATACATACGCATGCATTAATAAAGCAGAGTTTAAATAAAAAAAAAAACATGCAGTCCAATAAAAAATTTGTAAATTTTCACCGGTAGTGTTTTGGCTTCCCTACGGAGCCGCCCTTTTATTAAACCTACGCAGTCTGAACGTCCGTCGGCGGTCGTCTGTCCTACCTTTAAAGAGATGTACCTTTTGAAGCGTAACGTAATAGAAACAATTAAGACGGGGTTCACCATACAAGAGACGTGTTTTCACGGCGTTTCTTGTTTTAGGTCTAGGGTAAAGACAGCAAAACATACAGGCGGCATACTTAGTGGGAGTGGGACAGTGCACATAAAACAATAAATACTAAAGACCGGCTAAAAATGCCAAACTCATTGAAACAAAACAATATTTTTTCTGTTAATATTGAACATGTGTACGGTGCGCGACTCCGACTAGTACCTTGTCAGTTTTCTATGTTCATCCGTCTCCCTAGATTTTCTTGTAGAAGCTTGAAGTATGGCACACTCTTACAAGTCAATGGCCCACATAGGCATTCTTAAAGACCTTTAAGATATTCACATAATTAATTTCAAAATAAAACGTCGATATTTATAGTAATATATGTATTAATAGTAGTGAAAGAAAAAACTAAAGAAGCAGCCCATTTTTTTTTAAGTTAAATTGGAACAAGGTGGTCGGAACAAGCAAATCCAGTGCGGGTCGTGTCGGTTTTCACAGGTCCTCAAAATAATATTTTTTTATTATTCCTCCTGAAGTGGCAATGTGCCGGCCACATAGCACGCAGAACTGACAACCGTTGGGGAAAAAAGGTTCTCGTGTGGGAGCCACGTACAGGCAAACGCAGTGTAGGACGACCCCCCACAAGATGGAGTGACGACCTGCGCAGTGTTGCTGGAAGTCGATGGATGCAGGTGGCTCAGGGCCGAGCTTCGTGGCAATCTTTGGGGGAGGCCTATGTTCAGCAGTGGTCTTGTAATAGGCTGAAATGATGATGATGATTCCTCACGACTTTTTCGATCACCGCCGAGTACGAGGTTAATTATATAATGTAACGTAATATAATTTTTTTCTGACCCGTAGTCAAACATTTTACTGGTACTGAAGCTTTGTGTGAATTACAACACCACAACTACAGCTGAATGTCGACCGTGAATGACAGTTAGGACGCGAGGGAGTCAACCCAACAGTAAATAAATCGATTTTAAAGATCGCAGACGATCCCGTACAGCGCAATAAATACCGAATAATTGACCCGACTGTTTTTAAGAAATAGAAAAAAAAAAATAGAAACTCGGGAACAAGGCGAGCTACAGATGCGAGTGACGAATCGACTGGCCGGGAGAGACGGGCCAACAGAGCCGTTCCCTTTGACTCCCGTCTTAAATTATGTCCGGGACGTGATAACGAAGCGGGCGCCCGGGGCGGCGGGCGGGCCCGGGGGCGGTGTGTACTCACGACGACACACTCGCTCGCCAAACTCTATTGTTTAACGGATTGTGTCGGGTTTTACGTAATCTGTAAATATGTATTTTTGTTTTTCATTCTTCTCAAAAGAAAAAAGTTTCTTATGCATCCTTGCCTAGTTTTTTTTTGTTAAATTTCCCACAGGAATCTGTTTTTTTAATGGTTATCAAAGCAAGTGTACCGAAAGGGCAACATTCAAAATAATAGTAATATTCAACGTTAAATGTTAAATGAGAGAAGAGACTTCTTTTGAAAACCAAAGACAAAAAAAATAATTTCGCACAATGTTAGATGAGTAATCTTCAGGTTTTTCCGAGGCGAGTTTTATAAAAAGATTCACTCTCCATCACGGCAGGAACAAGACGTCCCGTGACGTCATCGAGATAACGTCCAAAGGGTTGAGTTCCGCTCACAAAAAAATCATAATAAACTGTTCCTATCTCGGACCATTCAAAATGTTGATAGGAAATGGAAAACAGTTTTTTTTTTCATTTATACTTTTATTTTTCCTAAATAAAAAAAACTGCAAAGAATATATCTTAATATTCTTTGCTTAGGAACACTTTCAATATAAAGTTGTAATATTATTTCATGAAATCGATAGACTTGTAATTTGCGATTCTCAGCAAATACATATGTTTGCTTTACATATGTAAATCGAAATTCGATTTACCTATGCGATCATAGGTGTATTACCTACGAGAACAACAACGCACGACTGTGTGCACTCCCGGGGTAAGCACAGCTACACCAATACTCATATTATTCCGGGTTATTATTCATTGACAGTCGGAACACAAGTTTTTGACAACACTGTGTACATTATGAAAAGGGACAGGACACGCGCCTCTGGACTTTCCTTGCTACTACACATTACATCTGTTTTATGTATCAGTTAGAGATCGTTAGCGCTAAGCCGACTGGCACTGGGCCGGGCTCCGCTCCGTACGGAACCCTAAAAATGTTCCCGTTACATTTATGTAAACACGTCAATATTTATAAAGAATAAATCTGTCCAAATATTGTTGTGTTCAACACAGGAACAAAAAGAAAATACAATAGAATAGCAATAAAATTTAAATTATGAATTAATTTATCTCTAAGATGTTATCTTACTTCCATACAAGTTGTATGAAATTAAGACACGAAACGGACAGACAGTGTATAATTTATATATTCCCGTTACATTTCCCTCCTCTATTACCTCATTTCATCTTACACTTTATTCTTCAGCATTTCAAATATCGAGGCAACTTGATCAACATCGAGGTAAGCATTTGGAGAATACTATGTTGTAGGGAAAATATACATTTTTACTAATATACCCATGATTAATTTATAATTATTTTATTTATTGTGTAATTTATAGGGTGTACAAACCATTTATTGACCTATTTTCTTCGAGTATAATAACTCGATAGAAACTACTTAAAAACTTCCAACTTCAGGAGATAAAATTACTTTTAAATTTCGAATGCAATTCATAGTACCATCCGCTCACTACCTTCATTCGTAAAAAATAAATACGTAGCTCTTTAGAGTTCTTTGTAATAAAATCGTGAGGAGAGAAAAAAAACATGTTAAAAGACAAAGACGAGGCACGTAGCATGCCGTCTCCTCTAGAATTAAAAGTCCAGGTGGGGTTGTCCGGCATTGATCTGCCGTTGACGACGGACGATGGAGACGTCACCCCCAGCCCCCGCGCCTTGCACCCCCCAGCAAGGACGTGTGGACGCTTAGCGATGTCCAATTGATAATAGGGGATGGACGGTATTTATTTAGACTGGCTCATGCTGAATAGACGACTTTTGAATCAGATGCAGTGCGAATTTAAATATTTATAGAAATCTCATTTAAAGTCAACGACATATTTCGTTTTTTGAAACTAGTGAGTAATTATAACAAATATAAAGATCAATTAGGCGTTACTTTTCACGGTGTTATGCTGCAGCAAAGATTTAGTTTTTATTTTGGAGTTCAGATTTTCACACAAGTGAACATTGTAAACATTTATTATATTGATATTTTTTAATTTCCTGTATTTTATGTTGTTTTCTTCATTCTTTATACCGTATCAAATATGAAATACCGTACTAAATGTTCACGATTTGGTATTTAAATAAGTATTTTACACATTTAAATTGACTTAAAACAAAATAAAATCGAGTTAATATTAAAGGATGAAAGGTTTCGGAAAGTTATTTCCTTTCCCCTGAAACTGGCCACGGTAGAAGACAAGTCTATCCTATCGGAAGATTTACCACAATCACTACATTTGCCAGAACAGTGAGAGATCTTGGTACCAGATACCTTGCTGCCCTGGTAATAGTGTATGTACAAACAAAAACCCAATACCCCAGTATGGGGTGAGCGTATTTGGGAACAACGTGACAGATGATGAGCCTGTCACCATCTTAGTGTCCAAACCAAAGACACTAATCGTACGTGAGTTTCGAAAAACTCATTGGTACAAGCCCTCCACTAAGTGGATCGAACTCGGGTCTCCTGATCCGGAGGCGGATCACCGGTTAGGTGTATCTTAGGGTATCATGGCTATCTCCGCCATCGATCGGATGTGGAAAAGAATAACTGGTATTTCGTTTACCCCAATTGTACGATACTTTTCAACGTTTATAGACTATTTAAAAAAAAAAAAAAAAAGATATAAATTTTATTAAAATTTTCGCAAAAAGGCTATAGAAAGCAATGACAGCACAATTAACAGCACAAAAGAGATTGAGTTTCAATCGTCTCTGGAATGAAAATGCAGACTATCCACGAATTAGTCGCTCACCGGTACCGACTCGACACATCACCACATCCGCCTTACAGAGGGTCACCAAATCATTGTCTAACTGGAGACGAAACCGGACAAATGTAAAGGGTTTTCTGCTTCTTGAGTTCTTCTTTCTTCTTGTATGAGTTTAAATACAAGTTCATCGTTAATGCATTTTCTACGAGTAATTCAAAATGTAATATGAATTAATTGCTTGCTTCGGCGAAAGTGTTTTGTTGCGCTTGATATTGTGATTACGTAAAAATTCATTAAACATAAATAAATTACAATAAACCAAAAATTATGACAGTGTTGCTTGTGTTAAAATATTACATGGAACTACATACAGTTAGAAAGTTTCTTTTAGAATAGATATGAATGTAAGTATGCAACATCCCTCTATTATAATATCGCCTTGTGAACCACACCGCACGAACAGCTCTGTAAAAATATGTAAACTAAATGTGTACATGTAAATATTGATCATGAAATGTTCTAAATAATGTTGATATTCGACTTGGAAGGTTAGATGTTACGAGGGAATACATAGACAAACACAGATTGCGACTTTGTTTTTTTTTCCTATTCACAATAGATAAACAAAACATAAGGATGCAACATGTATAGGGATGATACAAGTTGCAATTACGACAGACAAAACGCGCGCTCGCACGTCCCAGCCGGACCTCGCCCGTCTTCCAGCGTTTGACTGAGCGAAATCATTCAAAAGTTTTAATGCCGCTTCCGTGGGGACGGACGTCGCGCCTCGCCGGCCGTCGCCCCGGTGTGTGCGAGCCCCCGCGATCTGTCTCACGAGTGTCCGTCGGCGCGGGGCTTTATAGGTAGGTACGTACGAGTCTATATCCTATAGACAAGCTCATTCCACAGTAGCTACAAAATTACCTTCGTATTTTGTTGATAACAGCCAGTCCGTAAAGGTAAATTATCAAGTTCAACTAACTAAGAACACCGTTTAAAAACACAAGAGAAAGAAAAAAAATTCTAACTGAAAGAGGAAGGACCACTATCTCACATACCAACATATTGTACCAGCATAAAGCTGTTGCGTGGACAACATGGACTAAATACAAAACCCACAGCGAGACTTTCTATTTTAATGCTTTGGTGATTTCTTGAATTTCAGCGAACACCGCGTTATTGAAACGAAATCACCATTTATGGATTTAATCGCGTTTAATTTTGTTTTTATGTTGCCGACGTTTCCCGCGCTTTACAGCAGCCGTGGTCCCGGGGAGGGAGGTGTTAGACGTTCAGATATCATACCTAGTTAACTCTGGCTACCTTCAGCATTTATTTATTAATTTAAAAAAAAAATTGCCATGCATTATAAAAGATCAATTCAATTGAGAAATGTTACAATAAATTAACCTGAACCATATGCTAACACAATGTTTTGGTGCTTATTTTAGCACACTGCATATATAAGCGCAAACATAGGCCTCTACAAGAAAACTCCCGCAAAAGTCAACATATACTTCTTGAAAGGTTAGGCCGTACTCAGCACGCTGGCTAAGTGGGTCGGGTGTGCGCGGCGCCGGCACCCTCGCTCTCGAAATGCTGCTCCCCGTCACTATTCAGGGAGATATGAATTCGGCTAATTCGAATGTGGTTTTTCGCCATCGCGGTCGGTCGTCGAAGCCTCGTTTGTTATTTAGTATGCACCAGGTGAGGTTGAGGTGAGAACAAGATGGTACACCCACGCTTTCAAACTTTTTTTTACAGTTTATTTATTTATTTATTAAACTTCTTGTATGTATATAGGCGGACTTAATGCCAGAAGCATTCTCCACCAGTCAACCAGTTATTAATGAAAAAACTATAACGTTACCCGGCATCTTTTTTAAGAGCATCAAATCGATATGAAGACTGCCAGTTTTGAAACTGTTATAAATGAAATTAGGACAATCGATGCAAGCGACCTAATTGTATGAATTTCCCAACCGCGTCACGGCTGACTGACAAGCTCAATCAGTTAATGCTCAATTATCGTTCCCTCTTGCTTCCGTCATTCATCACCGGAAGTTGACCGTGATCGTGCCTGATTAACGACCTCGTCAATTACAAAAATAAAAAAAAAACAAACGTTTCTTTAGGTTTTTTTTTTGTATGGAAAAATCAAACTTGCAATCGCTTCACCTGATGGTACGTGATTACCGTCGCGCACGTACACATGTAAACACCAGAGGGAGGATGAGGAGCGGGATGGGGAGGGGGAGTGGGTCTCAGGTTCCGCTCAGGCAGTCCGCTCTTGCATGGAATACTGTTCCCACCTCTGGGATGGTTCGGCTAAACATCAGCTTGATGCTTTGGACTCGTTGGAGCGCCGAGCGAAGAGGATCATAGGCAGTGACTCACTAGTAGAGGCAAAACTTCAAAGCCTCGAACACCGTTGACGAGTGGCCTGCCTCTCGGTTTTTTATCGAATTCATTTCGGAGAGTGTGCGGAGGTTTTGCATAACCTAATAACCTCTTCCCCTTTCCATCACCGAACGACTAGACGCGGCGAGAAGTTCCACCCTTATGTTGTAGACATTCCTCCATTACGCACGAGGCGGTTTGCCTCTTCTTTCTTTGTGCGGACGGCTAAGGAGTGGAACTCTCTGGAGGTCGGTTTTTCCGGAGGCCTATAACCTGGATATCTTTAAGGCCAAAGTGAACAGACATCTAGGCAAGCGTGTACCATCCTAGGCCTCATCTTCGCTTTCCATCGGGCAAGATTGAAGTCAAATGCAGGCCTATTTTTTCATAAAAAAAAAAAAAAAAGGTTACCACACTCAACGAACGAAACGCTGAAGCATAAGATGCTTCTACTTCACGCCGGTATTCTGCCGGCCGTGAGGCCGTGGTACCAACCCATTCGAGCAGCAGCAAAAGCCGCCGCTTGGCTCTACCACGTTTAAAATAATTAAATAAGGATAAGCTCCCACCAACGTCACGACGATTTCACGATTTTTAATTTAATAGTTACGACGTGGATACACCAGAGCTGATAAAATGTTGAATTGATATTTGACAAACAAAATTATGTTTCTTACGTCAAAGAATAAAGACCTTAGCATACAGAATCATTCAAATTAAAGCTCACCTACTAAACATAACAACATATAGTAACGTTTCGGAAACAAGCAACGTAAGCTGAAATATAATACTGAATGCACTCAATATTATCTCGGTGCGGGCCTGCGAGTCGTGATTCCGGGACTCGATGATCCCGGGATGATTGGCAATACCGAGCCGCGGGATAAGGCGGCGGTATTAATGGGAATTCGCACCTGGATGGGGGATCGCGCAATCAAGTGTACTTTGGCCAAATGTCATTCGGCATTTTATAACACGAAGTAATATTTTGAGTTTTGCGTAATAAATACATTTACGAATGTTCAATTATGTTTGTACATTACGGTAATTGTATATATAAACTTATTTATAGTGATAGTGGGTAGTAGCTACTGCAGCTCACATGAACACCTGCAAACAACTTCGCATCGAAGATGGTTACAGATGCATCGTCATCCCTCAGTATTAAGATGTAATGCCTCCTTGCCTGTACCTGTCTTAAATAATATCTTTAAAATATTTACCATTAGGAGATAAACCCCTTTTTTGATATAACTAAAGATATCTCGTCGTTCTTCAACGTGTCAAATTATTACCTGAAACAAAATAAAAGGAACATTGTCACAAAAATATGATAAGTGTTTCTTTTTGTATCATTGGAACGTAACGAAATATGAACAGCTGCTTAAAACTTTATTTTAAAACAGAAATTCTATAGTCTGCAATCGTTCGTGGGTCTTCCCTATAAGCTGGACCACAGCAATGGTTCCGCTGCTGATTAACGGCTCATCCGCGTGTCGAAGTCGAGACGTGGACCGAATAAAGACTGTTCAAGATCAGAAGAGATGTAATGGGGTGACCGACAGTCAACGACACTTATGATACAATATTTTGCCTCGACTCTATAAGAACCCTGTCCCGTTAATATCTAAAACGATTGCCAACCTTATTTGCGCCTCGAGCAATGACACAAAGTTTACTTACTTTTTACTCGAGCGCGTTAATAAAACGCGCAGACTGCTAAAGCCGCGCGGGTAATATTCCGAAATAATTCGCGCAAGTGAAAACCACGGAAATACCGAAAGCTTAGCCACCCTTTGTTTCGTTGGACGCGGGGACAGACTCGAGACGTGTGGGACAAGGGGAGTCCATTGGAATTCTTTATGGAATGAACTGGATTTAATATCGGCCGGTATGCCGCATTGAGAGATAGTGTCAGGGAGACCCGCGCGGTGTCCGCCCGGAGGACGGATACGTGCGACTTTGAGGTATATTTTATTTTATATGTGTGCGTGCGTGTGTGTGAGTGTGTAACATAATTGGTAAATGCAATAATATGCATATCTAATAATAATAATACAATTATTGTTAGATACATAATGAAGAATAAGAGCCGTGATAGCCTAGTGGTCAGGGCCCTAACTTTAGTTCCATAGAGCGCGAGTGACCTGGGTTCGATCCCCGGTGCCGGCACCACTAAAATTGTTAATAACAATTTTAAGTGCTGTATTTACCACGTGCTCAACGGTGAAGGAAAACATGTCTGAGAAATAATAAAATATTATTTCGAGGATATATGAAGCCCGCCAACCCGCACTGGAGCAACGTGGCGGGTCCATTCCAGCGCCTATACCCTCTCAGATATGCGTATTTGAAAAAGAGGCAATTGCCCAGCAGTGAGCACTTACAGGCTGCTACTTTACTCTACTTTACATAATAATAAAACTCTAGTAAAATTAAATTATTTTTTATTTTTAAATGAATTATCAAATTTTATGACCCAAATACTTGTGATGTTTCTGTACGTGGTAGAGCCAAACGGCGGCTTATGATACTGCTCGAGCATCCCAGCTGCAGCCCCTCTGGTGTTGCAGATGTACGTTGGCGTCGGTATTCACTTCCCATCCAAAATGATAGTGATGATGAAAATTATATCTTTTACCAGACATCAGTAACCAGGGGACTTGATAGTGCACAGTAACAGCAACTTCATCACGTATCTATTTGTCCTCAATATAGATGAACTGTTTTATGAACTTTGTTTTTAAATTATTTGTCAGATTGTTGCACTATATTTTTAGTGTCAATACGCATAATCACGAGTACGTCTCTGAGTTAACTTAAACCTGCCCGCGACCCCGGTTTTCCAACCCCCCTCCCCCGACCCCGACGCGGTCCAGTCCTGCGTGATCCAATTTTATTTTACGTAGTGCGAACTTTTTATTGGGTTCAGTTGCTCGAACTGTTATGTTTAATTTAATAGACGATACGTGGATTTGCATTGATTTATAATGGAATATATATATTGAGATTTTTATGTCACGAAAGACATCCTCGTAGTAGTAACTCGTGACGTGTTGCAACTATAGAAATTCTATTGTTACATCACGCTAATAGTTACAAGGCATCTGCAGTTGCAGGTGTTCATGGGCTGCACTAGCCACTTACCACCAAGTGTTCTGTAAGTGGTAGAACCAAGCGTCGGCTGTGGCTGGCGAATGGCTCGTACTAGTAATACGATCTCGCATAATACCGGCTTGAAGCAGAGGCATCTTGTGGTTCTGCGTTTCGTTCGGTGAGTGAGGTAAACGAAGTCCCACATACCTAGTGGAGCGTTAGTTCGGTTCTCACGACAATCCGGTAAAAAATAACTAGGTTCGAAACTGCCGTATAATTTTTACCATCATTCTGAGTTGAGTGGTAGGAAACGCCACAAGGCATTCAGCTCATTGTAACTCTTAGAATAAGTAAGTAACAAATGAAATGATATTGTTATGACTAGAGATGGGTTAACTAGTCCCAATGAAGAACAAACAAATCGTAGTAGCAAAGCAATAAGACTTTAACACGCACACAAAACAAATGCTGAAAAAATTAAAATGTATTCATTGGATAGGCATTGGATATCCTAACCAGCACATTACGAGATCAATGCGATATTGAGAGGACGACGCAAGGGGTGAGGCTGCGTTCACGGCAACAAACCCAAGAACAGGGCAGTCAGTGTGAGCGCGGGCAATATTGTTGCCCCGGCCGCAATCTCGTATCGGCCCGCCGAATACTCGGGATGCTTATGTAAATCGGACCACGGCCGCGCTTATTGTATATCCAATTTGATTCCTTTGCGCAATGCCACGACGGGGTTCGGAAGTGTATTGGCCCTACCTGCCCGTCTAATATCGCGCGCGTGGGGTCTGAAACGTCCGCTGTCGCAGTTGCGGGGTTAAGAGATCGCGATAGGAGTCGTTTTGCACGGGTTGAGTTTTTTTTTTTTTAAATATTTACGAGGCAGCGACGGTGAGAGGTCGCGTTCCTCCCTAATCCAATTTCGGGTTATGTCTTTGGGTAGTCAGTTATTTTTCGGGGATGTTTTCGCCGGGTCCATGTTTTCATACATTTTAATTAAGGTTAATACAGAATTTGCCCGATAGGTTGGGGAGCATGTGTGATCTGCAACTAACGCTAACATGTGATTAGATATTAATTGTGAGTGGAGGGATATGAGGTTGCAGGAAAAAAAAGGTTTTAACATGTTCCGCCTTTTCTAAATATCCTTTTTATTCTTAAACAGTTGTTTTATTATTTGTGTTTAATAGTACTTGTAGTCTGTAATTGTTTTAAATTTTAAAATGTTTTGTGTTTGAATGAAGAAAATAATTCGTATTTAATCAATTAGGTACATACTAAGGCGAACTACATTATGTTTACTAGTCAAATTAATGTCATTTAAATAGTCAATTCTGTAATAAAAATCGTATTGATAAAGGATATGTTTTTGTTTTTAATTCAAGTTCCGAATAACTGGATCTAGTAGATTAGGTATCATGTCTTTAAGTTTGCTTCAATGAAGACTTCTTCATATTCTTCTTCTTCTCGAGATCGCTTGGCCATAATATGTAAAGAAGTAACATATCAATATCATAAAAATTACTCGAATTTTAAAATACACCGAACCCGTTAACTTTTTACGACTGCAAATCAAACTCTGTAACGATCTGACATTTTAGCGAAAGCCAACAAAAAAAAAAAAGACTAATATACGCTATTGTAATATTAGGAGATGTAATGAAACTTCTTCCGATCCGTTTCCGCTGTACGCTCGCAGTAAGGACGCAGGCTAAACACAGCGAGGACTTGTATTAGCGAACTGTCGAACCGAAAGAAACTATTTCGAAATATTGCCAACTAACTACTTATTAACCGTACAGCGCTGAACGGTTTCCCTTGGAACACTTACTTAACGGAGACCATTATAAGTCGCAAATTAATCTGTCACGCGACTTGGTATTTATCAGAGAACTGATGAATTTACAATAATTCCCGCTCGGTACAATAAGGTGTTACATAAAGGGTTCAGTGCGTTAGAAACCCTAACCCGGTGTAATATTTGATTAAATGTTTTTTTTTTACATTTGCGACGTTTCTGACTTTCATTTGTTTACTAGAGTGAACACGGTAAGGTCTTTCTCTGCTTAAGAGCCATCTGGGTAGACACCACACTCTTGTACATTTCTGCCGCCATTCGGCATTACAAATACTGTGATGTTCTCAGTTAAAAATAACTGCTTTAAACAATTATAAATTAATCAACAAATATTACTCACTGTTGAAATAGGTACACTACATGAACAAATTAATATTACACATCTCCGAACGAAACGTTGCTCTCAAATACAACGTTGAAATTTGACTCTCGTCGCGCCCTCAGAAGTTTCAATTCAAAAAATATACACATGAACTAAATGTGTGCTTGTCATACATATAAGGCTTCCCCTAATACACTTAGAAGCTTAGAAGTTATAAGAGAATACATTAATAAAAACGGATTGCGACTTTGTTTCATATTGTTTAATGAGTACAATTAAATGGTCAATAGAGTCATTCTACTTCATTTTAATGTATACTTTTCTTTTTCAATTTACACAAATACACGTAGTAACAAAGACGCCAGATTATGAAACGTTAAACCGAAGAATTATAGGATCAATTTCCCGTAAGTATTGCAATGTAACACCACATTCCATCTATGATCATTTACTTCTTGATCGAGTCAAAAACAATTGCGTTAATTAAAAAATCTTTTAGAATGAATAACATGATTATAATAAAAATAGTGAAATAATTTAGACGCCAGCACCAACGAATCCCCACTCAAAGCCAATCATCCATAGCTGCACAGGCTCACACGCCTCACAACTCTTACGTTTCTGTACTGAAGTCGATTTAATCTCCAACTTTAATTTGAAAAGTTCCAACCGTTAGTAATTTCGGGTGACGTGTAAGCAGACAAGCTTCCGTTTGACCGTCCGTCTCGCTCGTAATGAGCTGCATTTCCTTTTGTTTCTTTGTCCCTTTTCCGTAGAAAAGTTTGTCCCGTTCGGCGAAGGACTGCAGGTATTCGTGTTTGGATTGTTTTTCTTTGATTGGATTATCATTGTGCAGTTAGCTAAAATATTTTTGTTTATTTGGCATTTATGTTTTGTTTGCATTGCATTACAGATGAACATTTCTATATCTACAACAGCCAATTTTAGTCTATTGCTGAGCATGGGCCTCCTGTTACGCATTTAGGTAGACGGAAGATGGGGGAATTATACCCCTTTTATGTAGAAAATACACTATTCCTAATTGCTGACCATCAGGTGAACCGCTTGCTAGCTTGCCGCCTTACCCATAAAAAAAAAAGACTAATATACGCTATTGTAATATTAGGAGATGTAATGAAACTTCTTCCGATCCGTTTCCGCTGTACGCTCGCAGTAAGGACGCAGGCTAAACACAGCGAGGACTTGTATTAGCGAACTGTCGAACCGAAAGAAACTATTTCGAAATATTGCCAACTAACTACTTATTAACCGTACAGCGCTGAACGGTTTCCCTTGGAACACTTACTTAACGGAGACCATTATAAGTCGCAAATTAATCTGTCACGCGACTTGGTATTTATCAGAGAACTGATGAATTTACAATAATTCCCGCTCGGTACAATAAGGTGTTACATAAAGGGTTCAGTGCGTTAGAAACCCTAACCCGGTGTAATATTTGATTAAATGTTTTTTTTTTACATTTGCGACGTTTCTGACTTTCATTTGTTTACTAGAGTGAACACGGTAAGGTCTTTCTCTGCTTAAGAGCCATCTGGGTAGACACCACACTCTTGTACATTTCTGCCGCCATTCGGCATTACAAATACTGTGATGTTCTCAGTTAAAAATAACTGCTTTAAACAATTATAAATTAATCAACAAATATTACTCACTGTTGAAATAGGTACACTACATGAACAAATTAATATTACACATCTCCGAACGAAACGTTGCTCTCAAATACAACGTTGAAATTTGACTCTCGTCGCGCCCTGAGAAGTTTCAATTCAAAAAAATATACACATGAACTAAATGTGTGCTTGTCATACATATAAGGCTTCCCCTAATACACTTAGAAGCTTAGAAGTTATAAGAGAATACATTAATAAAAACGGATTGCGACTTTGTTTCATATTGTTTAATGAGTACAATTAAATGGTCAATAGAGTCATTCTACTTCATTTTAATGTATACTTTTCTTTTTCAATTTACACAAATACACGTAGTAACAAAGACGCCAGATTATGAAACGTTAAACCGAAGAATTATAGGATCAATTTCCCGTAAGTATTGCAATGTAACACCACATTCCATCTATGATCATTTACTTCTTGATCGAGTCAAAAACAATTGCGTTAATTAAAAAAATCTTTTAGAATGAATAACATGATTATAATAAAAATAGTGAAATAATTTAGACGCCAGCACCAACGAATCCCCACTCAAAGCCAATCATCCATAGCTGCACAGGCTCACACGCCTCACAACTCTTACGTTACTGTACTGAAGTCGATTTAATCTCCAACTTTAATTTGAAAAGTTCCAACCGTTAGTAATTTCGGGTGACGTGTAAGCAGACAAGCTTCCGTTTGACCGTCCGTCTCGCTCGTAATGAGCTGCATTTCCTTTTGTTTCTTTGTCCCTTTTCCGTAGAAAAGTTTGTCCCGTTCGGCGAAGGACTGCAGGTATTCGTGTTTGGATTGTTTTTCTTTGATTGGATTATCATTGTGCAGTTAGCTAAAATATTTTTGTTTATTTGGCATTTATGTTTTGTTTGCATTGCATTACAGATGAACATTTCTATATCTACAACAGCCAATTTTAGTCTATTGCTGAGCATGGGCCTCTCCGTTAAAGCACCGGCAAAAGCCAGAACACATAGATTACCATCCCTGACACCAGTCTGTGGGATTTGGGTTCGGCACATTCCGATGGATATTCGCCATCATTCGGTCACAAGAGCCTCGCTTGTTAGCTAGACACTCGTCACCGGTTTGAATAATTGCATTCAAAGTTAGTCATTCAATTACGAGATCTGAGACCTTATCCGGTATTCCCCGATAAAATCATATCGCGTTATTTTTTGCGAGGCTTTCGTTAACCCATGACGAATAAACGATATTTCTTGGATATCTATCTTGTATATGGATACATATCTTGGATGTGAAATATATTTGTGGAATAGAGAATATTTTTGAAATTTTTCTTAGTTGACTTTTACGAGAACCACGGGGCATTAGCATATTGGATGAATCGCGGGTGTAACCGTACATGTGACAATGCAGCACCTGCATCGTTTGAAAGCCAGTACCGGCGCCAATGAGCACTAATCAATACAAGGTGGCGAAAAATAACGAATGTTGTATTACCGATGCTCGTGTGTTTCCGTGCGCAGCTGTATGGTAAGGACAGCAGAAAAAATTATGATATAAAATAATAATTTCGGGTACTTTAATATACCAATGTAATTATTCAAATATTAAGCAATTTATCATATGCTCATAGGGGGACTCAGGTGTTGGGCGGCTCGACAATGACGGCTGAGTTAACTATGACATATGTTAAGTTGTTACCTGACCTGAAGTTGTTAAAGTCAAAAGTGAAATTTGTTTTTTTTAAATAATTAATTAAATAATTAATTAAATAATTAATTAGGTGTTTTAATTGAATGTAACGAATGTAAATCCTCTATTCATAGTACTTAAGAAAGATAATTTTGTTTGTCTAATACCTGTTTATACAACGTGTCGTATTGAGGCTCCTATGATGGAGATGAAACAGGAAAGAAGTAGGGCCTTCTTAATTTTTTTTGAAAGCCTGAAAATAGTCCACTGTAGGTTAAGCCGTTTGCTGGTCATGGTACCAGAATCCTTGAATCTCCTGCCCTATTTTGAAATCAAATGAGTGCCCTCTGATCTGGGCTCCAGAATTAAGTTATTATTCCCAATTTTACATTAACCGTTATTAGAAGTAACTTTGAAACGTACCAAAATGTTCTGAAGTATAATTTAACAATTATTTCAAGTTTCAAAGACGTCTAGAATAAACAGGTGAAACTAGACCGGTACAGTTGGACTAACTTGTCGTAACCATTAAATCTGCAATCAAACTCAGCCACAGAGCTTGATGTGTCTTTATGTGGGGAGAGTTTCGAGCGCCGGTGGGGAAGTGGTTAATTGTTTTGCTTATTTTGGGGTTGGAAGGCTTTATCGGACTTTTGGGATAGACCTATGTAGGCGATGTGTGTTTGCGATTAGCGATAGTGTTTGTTGTGATATTATGTAACGGGTTTATATAGATAGAGGGTTTATTTAATTTCTATACCGTATAGATTAATTTTGGTTTATTTATTCGGAAAACAAACAGTGGTTATATTACTAATGAATGAAAATGATTAAATCTCACCACTATTTAAACGAGTTTCGCATGATGACACTTAAACTTGTTTGTTTATACTTAAATCGAATTTTTTTCGCAACATGAATTTAGTTCATTTTAGCAAATAAGATCACTATTATTTAAGGAAGATGAATTATGAAGTACGTACTTTATAAATTTTCCATCGGTGTCACATTTACGTTGGCCTCAGTTATTCTAACGTTACATCAAGGCGGTCGGACAATCAGAACCAATTTTTAAATATTAACTTTTAAATTTTAAATATAAAAGAGATAAACAGAGATTACGGATTACCGAACACGTGGTAAATACAGCACCTAAAATTGCTATTCACAATTTTGCGTCTGTGATTCCACTCGGGGTAGGCACAGCCCAGCGTGTGGCGATTGAAGTAAATGCTACTATTGAGAGAGGTTTGTGAACTATTTAAGAGGTTATCGTTTGATTCTTTTTGTTTACTTAATTTATTTACATGAAAATTAGTTTTTTATAGTAATAGTCATTTGTTGCATTAATTAGATTTATTCATCGTTACATATGTTATTTCACACATGAGCTCTGAGGAGACATTGCAAAAAAATATTGATATAAGGTCACGTGAAATATTAAAGAAATATGTAAAACTATATTAAACTTTAAATAATATTATTGTATATTTAATGTTTCATATAATAAATGATATTTGAAACATGAAATATTAGAAATATAAATAATTACGAGACATAATATGGTGACAGTTATAAATAAACACAAAATTATTCAATAAGCGTTAATAGCCGTGAATTAAAATTCAGTTTCTAACTTTTCTGTTGACCCTACAGCAACGTATGCAGCGGTGCTCGTAATCGACGGCCGGCCGGGGACGTATTGGGCCGTCGCTGAGACGCCGCTGGCTCTCTGTGTTTTAAAGCTTTCTTCTCCCCACCGGGGGCGGGGTGAGGCGTGGGGTGTGGGGGGGAGGAGAGCCACCCAACAATCGATGGACATCACGCTAGCACACCCGATCAAGTGCATACGCGACTTCTTTGATGTGTCTTTATGTGGGGAGAGTTTCGAGCGCCGGTGGGGAAGTGGTTAATTGTTTTGCTTATTTTGGGGTTGGAAGGCTTTATCGGACTTTTGGGATAGACCTATGTAGGCGATGTGTGTTTGCGATAAGCGATAGTGTTTGTTGTGATATTATGTAACGGGTTTATATAGATAGAGGGTTTATTTAATTTCTATACCGTATAGATTAATTTTGGTTTATTTATTCGGAAAACAAACAGTGGTTATATTACTAATGAATGAAAATGATTAAATCTCACCACTATTTAAACGAGTTTCGCATGATGACACTTAAACTTGTTTGTTTATACTTAAATCGAATTTTTTTCGCAACATGAATTTAGTTCATTTTAGCAAATAAGATCACTATTATTTAAGGAAGATGAATTATGAAGTACGTACTTTATAAATTTTCCATCGGTGTCACATTTACGTTGGCCTCAGTTATTCTAACGTTACATCAAGGCGGTCGGACAATCAGAACCAATTTTTAAATATTAACTTTTAAATTTTAAATATAAAAGAGATAAACAGAGATTACGGATTACCGAACACGTGGTAAATACAGCACCTAAAATTGCTATTCACAATTTTAGTGTTGCCGGCACAGGGGATCGAACCCAGGCGCTCTATGATACTAAATCTGAGCGCTCTGACAACTAGGCTACCACGGCTCGTGATAGGCAGGGATCATCTACAATGGTTTTTCACGGGCTGACATATACTTTCGTCGCGAGCAGACAGCTATGTACGGCTTAATAAATTCATATATGATATATTACGGCGAATGAATGTGTTTTATAAGATGCGAGTTTTCTCCCCCCGACATACGGTTAGGCAAGTCGTCGAGGCGGCAGTCGACGTGCGAGTTAGTGACGTGATAACTTGTCAGGCACAGGACGCCCCGGCCGGGTGAGTGCGCGTGCTGCTGGATACACTGCATTTTGTTTTGTTTTTCCGCTCCGCACTACACTATGAAAGTCGTACCACTAAAACACACAAGCCTTAAATGTGATTACATTTAAAAAAAAAAACAAAAACTAGCAATGCTATTTATTGAGTAACATAACTAATACTGCTGTTAAAGCTCCAACTTAACATTACAGTTTGTATCTGGAGTGGTACACGACAAAAGGCGAATGGCGGGCTCGAACTTACGACGTCATGTTTCGCAGTCCGCACCCTAACCCATTAGGCTATTGGCGCTGTTAAATGCCTATGTTCAAATAATTAATATTAATTAATTAAATAATTAATTAGGTGTTTTAATTGAATGTAACGAATGTAAATCCTCTATTCATAGTACTTAAGAAAGATAATTTTGTTTGTCTAATACCTGTTTATACAACGTGTCGTATTGAGGCTCCTATGATGGAGATGAAACAGGAAAGAAGTAGGGCCTTCTTAATTTTTTTTGAAAGCCTGAAAATAGTCCACTGTAGGTTAAGCCGTTTGCTGGTCATGGTACCAGAATCCTTGAATCTCCTGCCCTATTTTGAAATCAAATGAGTGCCCTCTGATCTGGGCTCCAGAATTAAGTTATCATTCCCAATTTTACATTAACCGTTATTCAAGTAACTTTGAAATATACCAGAATGTTCTGAAGTATAATTTAACAATTATTTCAAGTTTCAAAGACGTCTAGAATAAACAGGTGAAACTAGACCGGTACAGTTGGACTAACTTGTCGTAACCATTAAATCTGCAATCAAACTCAGCCACAGAGCTTGACGCAGTCTTTGTGTCGGCATAGAGTAACTAGAAGTGACATTGAGAGATAACTCTAAATGATTAGCAATGTATGACTCGTCCCAATGAGTTTCTTCGACACTTGTTTACGATTTGTGAGAAATCCTCACCACCGGTCACGTTGGCCCAAATGAGCACTGGTGAAAAGTGGATTGTCAGGACCAAAAATGTGACCAGGACTACATTAATCTTTGAATTTAGGAAAAACCAGTATTCGGTTATAAGGTCGTGAGAGCTTAATATTTTTTTATTATCACTTTATACAACAAGTACTACCCTTACGGGTAGGCAGTATATTACGAACTTCCAGTTGGTACAACTCAGTCCAAATTCCCCTCTAAATAGGAAACGGGTGCCGTGCCTCAACACCGGGTTTGTTCCCAAAGACATTCATGTCTTTTTAAAGGATTTACTCTTAATACATCCACGGTAAGAAAGATAGATTCTTACGCCACTATCAAACATCAGAAATAAAATAAATGTTTTGTATACAAATAGGAGCAATGAAGGTATCAAATGTACGTATAACCTATAAACGTTACCAACTCGAAGAAGTTTTAACGATAAACAGAAACTACCCTGCTCACAGCTCAGACTCTATGTGTGTGTGTGCTGTTCATAACGAACAGATGAAGCGATTGCTATTCAAGAGCGATCGTCTATATACGAATTAAGAGCAGCTATAAAAAACGAGACAATAACCAAATAAAATTATATTTCTTTATTACTGATAATGTTCTTAACGTTTTCATCAAACGATGAAATTTGTCGCTTCCAGCTACATACATCGCAAGAGTCAGAGCCGGCAAAATCAGCGACAAGTCTAGGACAGTGACGCGACGTCCGCGCGACTGTCGGCCGCACTCGCCCCGACTCGCCCCGAACTCGCCCCGGACTCGCCCCGCCTGTCTTTGTCCCTTCATGTTACAGTCGCTATTCATTACACTTTTGATAAACGTTGATTAATGAAAATTAAATCTTTTGTGATGTTATAAGCAAACGTATAAGCAAATGTGAATACGTTATATTAGTGGATTGGGTTCGATACCCGGCGCCGGCATCACTTAAATTGTTATTAGCAGTTTTAACCCTTAAATACCTGAAGTTTTAAATTTGATACCGAGGTTATAAATCGCATTGGGCACCTACAATCGATTTTATTTTAATATTAGGCTGTTTACATGTAACTTTGACTGATAATCACAATCAAGAAAACAAAAACTAGCAATGCTATTTATTGAGTAACATAACTAATACTGCTGTTAAAGCTCCAACTTAACATTACAGTTTGTATCTGGAGTGGTACACGACAAAAGGCGAATGGCGGGCTCGAACTTACGACGTCATGTTTCGCAGTCCGCACCCTAACCCATTAGGCTATTGGCGCTGTTAAATGCCTATGTTCAAATAATTAATTAGGTGTTTTAATTGAATGTAACGAATGTAAATCCTCTATTCATAGTACTTAAGAAAGATAATTTTGTTTGTCTAATACCTGTTTATACAACGTGTCGTATTGAGGCTCCTATGATGGAGATGAAACAGGAAAGAAGTAGGGCCTTCTTAATTTTTTTTGAAAGCCTGAAAATAGTCCACTGTAGGTTAAGCCGTTTGCTGGTCATGGTACCAGAATCCTTGAATCTCCTGCCCTATTTTGAAATCAAATGAGTGCCCTCTGATCTGGGCTCCAGAATTAAGTTATTATTCCCAATTTTACATTAACCGTTATTACAAGTAACTTTGAAACGTACCAAAATGTTCTGAAGTATAATTTAACAATTATTTCAAGTTTCAAAGACGTCTAGAATAAACAGGTGAAACTAGACCGGTACAGTTGGACTAACTTGTCGTAACCATTAAATCTGCAATCAAACTCAGCCACAGAGCTTGACGCAGTCTTTGTGTCGGCATAGAGTAACTAGAAGTGACATTGAGAGATAACTCTAAATGATTAGCAATGTATGACTCGTCCCAATGAGTTTCTTCGACACTTGTTTACGATTTGTGAGAAATCCTCACCACCGGTCACGTTGGCCCAAATGAGCACTGGTGAAAAGTGGATTTTCAGGACCAAAAATGTGACATTAACCTTTGAATTTGGGAAAAACCAGTATTTGGTTATACGGTCGTGAGAGCTTAATATTTTTTTATTAGCACTTATACAACAAGTAACTTATACCCTTATGGGTAGGCAGTATATTACGAACTTCCATTTGGTACAACTCAGTCCAAATTCCCCTCTAAATAGGAAACGGGTGCCGTGCCTCAACACCGGGTTTGTTCCCATAGACATTCATGTCTTTTTAAAGGTTTTACTCTTAATACATCCACGGTAAGAAAGAAAGGGGAGATAGATTCTTACGCCACTATCAAACATCAGAAATAAAATAAATGTTTTGTATACAAATAGGAGCAATGAAGGTATCAAATGTACGTATAACCTATAAACGTTACCAACTCGAAGAAGTTTTAACGATAAACAGAAACTACCCTGCTCACAGCTCAGACTCTGTGTGTGTGTGCTGTTCATAACGAACAGATGAAGCGATTGCTATTCAAGAGCGATCGTCTATATACGAATTAAGAGCAGCTATAAAAAACGAGACAATAACCAAATAAAACTATATTTCTTTATTACTGATAATGTTCTTAACGTTTTCATCAAACGATGAAATTTGTCGCTTCCAGCTACATACATCGCAAGAGTCAGAGCCGGCAAAATCAGCGACAAGTCTAGGACAGTGACGCGACGTCCGCGCGACTGTCGGCCGCACTCGCTCCGACTCGCCCCGAACTCGCCCCGGACTCGCCCCGCCTGTCTTTGTCCCTTCATGTTACAGTCGCTATTCATTACACTTTTGATAAACGTTGATTAATGAAAATTAAATCTTTTGTGATGTTATAAGCAAACGTATAAGCAAATGTGATTACGTTATATTAGAGGATTGGGTTCGATTCCCGGCGCCGGCATCACTTAAATTGTTATTAGCAGTTTTAAGTTAGCAATGAAACTATTATGTACGGATTTTATGGCGAATTTTGTATTTGTTACCGACGTTTCGACTGCTTTAAAGCACCCGTGGCCACGGAGAGATTGAGATGTAAGACGTCCCGATGTCATAGTTAGCTCGGGCTACCTTGAGCTTTAATTATAATTATTATTATTTAATTTTTTGACCGATCTACTATTATTTTTAAGAGTAAATTTAAGTGCTGTAATTACCAGGTGCACGGCGGTGAATATTGTGGGGAACACCTGCATATCTGAGAAACAATAAAAAAAATATTTCGACTACATGTGAATCCCGCACTGGATCAGTGTGATGGGCCCTTCCCGACTCCAAAAACGCTCTCAGATATTTGCGAAAGAGACCTTTACCCGGCAGTGGGCCAATCCAGTCTGCTACTTTTAATATATGCGTGCGATTATGGCAAATCTTCCCGTTAAGAGAGGCCTGCATAGGATGTTAGCTAATGAAAATATGTCAATATATATATATATAGAGCAACAGTAACGTTATTTTGAAGTAGCAAATGAACTTCGTCCCATCAATAAGCCAACGCAACGTTCTAGAAACTAAAGCGATCAATCTGATTCGTCCCTTCGCACATACCCGAACGTAATGTGTCAATCTATCGGGAGACCGGTGCACAATCAATAACATTGCAACACCGAAATAAACTAAGACGGGCATGGCACGTCAGAAGTGGCGCGGAACAATTCAGTCGCGGGCTGTCATCGCCGGCGAGGCAGTCGGGAGCGCTGACGTGACAGCAGTGACTTGACGGTGGACGGTGCGAGCGATAAGAGATAGCGGACCGATTGCACTGCTAAGTGAGAGTCGCTAAGAATTCAGTGGGCCAGGAATGCTATTAAGTGTTTTCTTTGTTATTTTGATAAACTAAAATGAGAGTTTTGGAACTCAAGTATCTGTAGATTAAGTGTTTATATGAGAATAAGAATAAGTGTTAAAATACAAAAACTGGTCAGGGCATCTAGAACCCTATTTATACTATTTTAGCTGTGAACTCATCATGTCTAAACATTTTTGAACTCGTTGAGTGTCGAATACTTCCGTGCTTCTTCTATGCCTCGGACCGCCCACCGTCAAGTCTGAAGTGAAATTTCCAACGGTGCCGAGTAAACTTGGGGACATGGAAGCGACAGCGATGCTCGCGTCAACCCGATGCAAGTTGATAATGCAAGTGAAGGCTCCCCGGCGGGCGGCGGGCGGCGGGCGGCGGGCGGCGGGCGGCGGGCGGCAGGCGGCGGGCGGCGGGCGGCGGGCTGCCACTCGCGGCGCGTTTTAACTCGCGATAGTTCAACTAAACTGTTTGATGGCTGCCGCCGACGTCTTCGGTTGCTAGTAATTCGGTTTCTGTTATGTTCATTCGGTTAGAAGGCGTGATGTGAACTGTATTAACGATTTGGTAAAGTAGTTTAAAATTGGAACGCGGTTTCATAAATGTAGCTCAAGTAAAACAACTGAGCATCACTTGTAAAGTCTTAATGTCCAGATATTTACGTAACTTTTCTTTTTACTACCTAATCTAATCCCGGCTCAAGTCAGGCTTACTTACTATGACGCCTCAATATTACACGGCCGTGTGCGTCCTCAACAAACAAGATCATTGGAAGCCATTTTGTAAACAATAACGACGTTATCTAAATTGATCAGTCAGATAAAAAATGCAACATAATGCAAAACCAGTGGGAATTGAAGAATATGGCTGTTCATTACATTCAAAATAACAAGTCTGTCTCTTCTACGTTATCAACCCGTTCCCTAAGTCCCTTACTAAGCATAGAACTTTCCAAGAAGCGTCAACAAAAGCCGGCATGCATAACTTGGAAGTTTCGTGCTTAGTAACTTTAAATGTATTTTAACGGATAGAATAAAAGTTATTCATGTTATAATTAGAATATCAGAAAACATAACTAGTAAACGTGAGAGTGAACGAGGCAATAATAAAAGAAAACGTACGGATGGATGGATGGAGAAGATGTGTCGAACTGACGGACGCATATCAGTTGTTATGACAGACGACGTCGCGTCCGACGGAAGTCTCTTGATTAACAAGCGAGCCGATGTGACGTTTACACGACAGTGCCATAGTAAGAAAGTAGCTGCAGCGGGAGTGGGGGAACCGGTTGCAGGAGTTGCGAAGGCAATCAAGCCACGCCACGGTTCATGTTAAATACAATAAAGGCGTGCATTGCGTTACGGTTGCCACGGTTGCCATTTCTACAACCTTTCAAGATCATCCAACTACACACAAAAGTACTCGATTAAAGAACAAAGGTCACGAATTGTGTGAGGGATCTTTGTATGTTTATGTTACGTATTGTGTGCAAAGTATTTTTTTTATATCAGGTTTTATATGACTAAGAAACATGAGTACTTGAAATTACCCTGTCACGTTCTATCTCCTATTGATCTCTATTTGGTTACGCTGTGTCATTCCAAATGGAAATCCGTTATCTCTGCTGACCACTATCAGTCACAGGCATGAAAGTTTATATATAAGAAGCAGATATCGTAACAAATCAAAAAACATTACATTTTTGAAGATTAATAATTACAAAACAATATTAAGAAAATGTTAACACAGAAACTTTAAAAATCACTAAGTGAAAATCCGCCAGCTAAGATTTACGACATGTGTAGACGATGGAAGTTCAGATTGGATGCTATAAGAGCGCTCGTAACACAGAATAGATAAACTTACGCCAGTACGCGTCGCGGAGCGCCGGCCGGCTGTCGGCCCCGGATTGACGCTGAATAAGCGCTAAGGAGACAGCTCGAAGCAAAGAGTCCAACTAAACCCGTGAGAGACGAGGCGACACGCCATGACGCACGGTCAGAACCAGCTTTACTATAGTGCTCTATAGTCTTATTAATGTTGAAATATTATTTGAAGCAATTACAAATTTAGAGTTTATAATAAAAAAAATAAGATAATTGCAACATGGTTGGTTATTTAAAAGGCAAGGCACTATGCTAGTGGTTAAGATAGCTTCCTCCGAATCAGGAGACCCCGAATGATACCCGTGACAGACACCTGTCACGTTGGTGACCATCACTTTGTTGGTGTAAACGGTCTTGAGTGTTTATTTTGCCACATAATTTTCTACTTCCACTTAGTAACTCTGTTTAAATTAAAATTAAACAATTATGGATAAGTTAAAAATGAAACCGTTTTCGAGAGCACGACTCCGACGCGTGCGCGGAGTTCCGTATCATATTTTTATCGTATCACGGCAATCAATTACTTTCGGCTTGATGTTTCAGTATCACCAACTTTTTCTCCTCGAGTATATTTACTTGATTTTAACAATTTCCGCCAACAAACAGCTCTGTAGCAACTGTCGTGTTCCAGTTTGAATGGATGAAAGCCAGCCATAATTACGGGCTGCGAGGCATTGCATCTTAGTCATTCTTCGATTGAAATTGTTTCCAGGTGACCAGGGCCTGCATTATCTACTTACCATCAGGTGGACTGTTAGTTAACACGCTTTTCACCCAAGCCAATAAAAAAAAGTCAATCTTACTCATGATCAGTACGCCCTGTTAACTTACATTAGACAAGGCTCTGGCGATCGAAAATGGACTTTTAAAATGTTGTTATTATTTCTCTCCCCTCGTGACCACGTGTGCTATAAAACACTCGAAACGTCGTGAATATAAAAACAAAAATTAAACGCGCATTGCAAATGTGCAGTGTTCGCGTAAATACAAGAAATCATTATGGACTTTTAAGTTGTAGATGTTGGCAGTTGACAGTGATGACATAAATAGCAAGCATTTTTAGGTACCCTATGTGATAATAAGGAATTATATACAAATCAAAATATACTATTAGTATGCCATGATATGATATTACATATGCTATTGCTGTGCTATATACCGCATGGGTTTCCAACGAAATCATTGTAATAAACCCGAGTGGTTCTGTTATGGTTCCGTTGGGAGGCGTGTAACCCTAAGAGCAGTATAAAACCCACAATGTAAAACGTGTAGACGTTGGCTTCCGCTCGTCCCATGAAACGTTTCAACAACCATTAAGCTAATTTAAAAATCATGTTGCTATTGTATCAATGGGTCCTTGTACGTAGTTATTTATATATTATGAACGTCGAAGTCGAGTCGATTTCTATGTCTACGACAACAACTTACGAATAATGTCGATAGTTTTCAACAGCGCAGGAGATATACCGCCGCTAACGTATAGTTGCCGTGTGGTATGGCTGTTAGAATCTGCCATCCATTTTCGTCCCGTGGTTGACGTACGAGGCGGCTAAGGGAAAAGCCATGGCCACCGACAGATGACGTGATAACCGTCTCGAAAATTACCAGAATAAAATAAGCAGACCGATGACTGGTGCTCCGATTCCAATCCCCTTGCTGCGCGTGACGATTATAGCAAATCGTCTTTATAGGAGAACCCTATGTCCTGCAGTGGAATATTTACAGGCTGTTCAGGTAAGGTTAAGTGTACTCACAAACAGGAAGAAGTCATTCGTCTTCACCTTCCCTCATTATCCGATGTAACGCTTAAGCAATAAGGTCGGAGGAAGGGTCAGTGAGGTCAGGAAAGGAAAAGCAGTGTAAGAGACAAACAACTCAATACAATCCAGATCTGAAACTCAAAATTATTTCTTTGCACAAATATTGTATTCGGCTGGAACTCTTAACCAAGCAACTAAGCCACGCGGTCTGTACGAATGCGGAGTATGATCATCGAGGGCCAAGCTACCGCGCCCTCAGGTGCGCGAAGTAAAATCCAAAACATAACGCGGCAGCGCAGTACAATAACAAGTAACGAGGTAATATCGGGGCGGTGCAAAGCCGTCCGTCCACCGCTCCTCAGACGGTCGGATGCCCGAGTGCACCCGTGACAGTCATTTAAGACTGACGTGACGCCTCCACGCGACCCACCACCCTGTAGTTAGGAGCACCGCTATTTAATTTTATTGTGGACTGTCCTATTTCCAGAAATCATATTTTCTCCGTATGGATTTTTGAGGTTCTGAGGATATTTTTTTATAATAGTGAAATAATAATTATCTGTTGTAGCCGCTAGTATAAACTGTGAAACAATAATCAGTCGATTTTTTTTATTTCACACTTTGTTGTTGATAATAAAATATCTGTGAATTTTTTTATCTATGCTCACTCTATTCTTGTATAAACAGGGGCTGGTGGTATTTTAAATAATTTAAAGCATTATAGTAATCCTTGTGTCTCAAACTCAACAAAATTAATTTCCTTCGCTTCCTCGCTTTTGCCTTCTTTTGTTGTATAAACCTTCACGTGCCATAAAATTGTATTTCTATGGGTTTTTTTAAATAATATTTGTAATGACAAATTATTACAATCATACAGATACAGACAAGCGGAACCCTGTCACGCTACACATTTTTGGCTGTTTTGTAAGTACTGTATATTTTTTTGATTTTTTTGTCCCCATTGAACCTAAATTTGAGCTCGAGAGGTTAGCGAGACATATCGTAGTTACACACACAGAAAATACTTGCAGATTTCAATTCGCTATATGTTATTTAAAAAAGGTGTGGTCGTCTAGCGCGAGCGAATTAACTAATGTTGTTTCCGAGACTATTCTCAAGCGTGGCAACCCTGCGGAGGCCGCCCGCCGCCCGCCAGATGGATTGATATTGCGCCAAGCAGACGTAAGACGAGGTGATTGCATACGGGCAAATAAAAAAAAAACACACGCCCCGTACTTCCCAGTCGCTTTGAGATCCGCAAGGCAACTGGAATGCATTAGCTGCAATGAAGTTTTTGCGACTTGAAATTAACGTCTCGCAACTCGATACGTTTGCTTGACATTTTTACTCACAAGATGTTTATACCGAACGAAAATTAATCTATGTCCAGAATCAACGTTAAAACTATGCACAACGAGATTAACATTTACCATCAAAATTATAAAGCATATCGAATTATTTAATAATAGATTCGTATACGCTGCCAATAGTAATCAACGCAAATAAACAAAACAGAACTCTCTTTTACAACATATAAAACTTTATATTTATCGAAGTGATAAAATATAATGCACAAACACAGACGTCACATTCGCAACCCTTCAACTTGGAGACATCGGAGACTTCGGACACGAACGAGCTCGAGCGTCGTGATGGCGATCCGGGGACAGTGACGTGACGTACCCCACCCTCACCACCCCCACGCTGACCCCACCCCGCCGGATAATAAGGGGGTCGCATTGAAGTCGCGGCTTCTGTCCAGGGAATGTGTACGTTTTTAAAAACTTTAACCGTATAGACAAATTAAGTTTACTAGAAAGTTGAACTGCAATGTTACGTAAATCAACAAAATTTGAATTCTATGAAAAGAATAATATTTAGGTAATTCAACCGGGCCGGTGATAGCGAATTTTTATTATCAGCCTTTCAAAAAATATTTTCAGATAGGGTCCATGATGCCATTATGTATGTACTTTGGGCCAGTTTATTAGTTTAATCACCCTTACTTACGAGTACCTACACAATAGTTTAGAGAGGTTTTACAAAATAAAAATAAACTCAGAAAACATTATTGTATGGTTTAAACAAATTCATGATCATCGTTTATAAATGGCAAATTTTTGACAACAATGCATGCGTGATGCACTGCGCTGCAATCTGCCAGGACATACCACTTGCTCTAATTATTAATGCTCAGTAATCTCAAATAGATATAAATCAGACCAAACCATAATAACACATTTATGAACTTCATCGAAAAATGAACCTTAAAAATCGCTCTAACAACGAATAGTAAGTGACAACAGTGGAACGTCACAGAAACCTGTCGCCGACGTCCGTGTCGTTTACACAAAATTAAATACCCCTCAAAGACGTCCCGTCAACTTCACCGGCCGGCCCGCCGCCCCGACCTCCACCCTCCGCCTCCCTGCCCGCAGCAGATGGATTGATATTGCTCCACGAATGCAGGTGGGCGATCTTGGAACAATGGCGATTTATACAGCCGTGTCTTAAGCCCCGAGGTGGCTTATGGCGCGTATCGTGTCGTATCAAATGGCTCCACACTTGAGACTTTATTTCAATGAATCAATAAAAATGTTTGTTTGTATTCCACCTATTATGAAATCCATATTATGAAGAAGTTAGCTTCGCTTGTCTTTACATAAATTCTTGGATGTGCGCTTGAAACAGTAATGAAACTTGTGATAGTATGTACATAGTTACGCACAAAACGTAATAAAATACATCATGCAAAACACAATTTCCTCAGCAAAAACTAAATCTAATTGGAGACGATACTAAAGAAGAACTAAAACTATCTAGCGGATGCTTCCAAATAGCTTTGAACATTTAGGATATATCGGACTATTAATTGAGCGAAATGCTTCACCTTATTGCGAATTGCAACTCTTTGTCACTGAAATGTGGCAAACGAGCGATTACCGACGCCCACGTACATTTGCAACACCAGAGGAGCTGCAGGTGCGTTGACGGCCTTTAGGATATTTGGGGAGAGGGGAAGTGGGCCTCCGATTACCTCACTCACCGAACGAAACGCAGAAGCACAAGATGCCTCTACTTCACGCCGGTATGTTACTAAAGTTACTAAGAACGAATTATTTAGATAATATATTAAAAAAAAAAAAGACTAAAAATTTAATGCAATATTTTTTCAAAGTCAAATTAGCAATTAAATGTCATTTATTACAATTTGTATTAGCTCTTGAACAAATGACGTTTGACGTGAATGAATAGCTGGACATAACGAGACTCGAAAAAAAATTGAAATACCTCCCATCCCTCTTACACCCCATAAAAACGCGACAAAGACACATGTCCCCCCTTATTATCTTCAATTAAGAGTCTCCGATAATGTACCGTGACATACGTTCGACACGTCCAACGTCACCGGACCTCTAAATCTGCTTGTGTATCTCTTCACTGTTCCCGTCGTTGCAAGCCAGAGCGAAGCGAGGAAGTTCTTAATAAGTTGGACATTCTGTCTGTACAAATTTACTGAAACGTTTGATACGATGAAAAATGAACTCTCAGCAGCAGGAATAAGATTCGAGCGGATTGCGCGAGGGTTCGAGCACGTCACACCGCCGTGAGCGATGCGCGAAGGACGGTGACGAATGGACAACCGTTACATGTGATTAGTGGATGTGAGTAGTGATGGGCTGCGATCTCTGTCTCGAACGTTCGCAGTAATGAAAACATTAGCATGAACTGGAAAAAGAAACTATACTCATGACAATGTGAAGCACGAAAAAAAATTGCTTGTTAATTTAATGCCCACTGGGCTAGAGATTTTAGCGGGTATGGGTCAGTCACGCTGCCCCAGTGTGCGGGTTGCCGGACTTCACACATTGTCGAAATATTTTTTTTTTATTATATTTCAGACATAACAGGTTTCCTCGCGATGATTTTCTTCACCGCAGAGCACGTGGTAATTTCCGCAACCATAAGATTTTTTTGTCACTTCCCTTTTGCGATGCACACGGAACTATCACACGGCAACTCGGCAAATGCATAAACACATACAGTTTATGTATACATATTATATATATGTATGTATATGGAGATGCAACGTATAAATACTGAGTAAACGTAACAATGATTTAAAGGAAGTGAATCCGGAAAATATCTTGTCCAGGTTATAGAGCACGCCCACCGCAGACAAGTTACGCGGCGTACGTTTTCAATGTATGTTCTCTGGTCCTCATTTACTATTATATATTGAGTTCCATCGTCCCCTCACTAGCTACGGCACGTTTCCATTATCGTCACGAATAATGAGACGTGATACGTATAATCACCACGAGTCCACGACATAGCGGTGACTGACAGTTATCATTTGCCGGTGACGGGAAAAATTGAGGCGTTATTAGTAAAGATCGACACCATGGACAGATAGACGGATTTACAAAATTACTCAACGTCATCCAATAAGGTTGAAATAATGTATATATGAGGATATCGAATAAAAAAACCAACATTTTTATTGTTTAATGACGGTGACAGAAAATCAACGACACTCAAAGTGAAGGCGTATTCGACTTATATTAATAGTTGAAATGATAACTAGTCAACAATAATACAACACAATATTTCAATGAAAAAAAAACTACTTGATTTAAACAACAAATATGAATTCGAGGGTCGAAGTAGCTCTCAGTGTCACACAAGCGGAAGATCGTCTCGACTTTTTTATAAACGATGTTTTTTTTTCAGAAGAACTAGGCAAACGAGCATGCGGCTCAGCTGACGGTAAATGATCACCGATGCCTATGAACATCCGCATACACCAGAGGAGCTAGAAATGCGCTGCCGAATGCCCGTAACTGTTCGGAAAGACCGCTGGCGACAGCTGATCCACAAAGCCTATGTAATGTTAAATATAAACGTTAACTGGGGAGTTATAGATTACTTATTTTTTTTTTAGTACCTTGATACAGAAGCTAAGTATTGATTATGCTAAGAACGTGAGTGAGTATATAAGCTTTTAGATCGGGATGGAACAATGGAAATGACGTATGCCTTTTAATGAAGCCCGCTGTAGAATTAATTGTCAAGAAGTTCCTTAATGCCTCAAACTCAACCTCAAGCTTTAAATGATCGTCGGTCGTGCTTTCACTCACAAAAACATAGAAGTTTAGCAAAAACTCTTCGTAATGTAATTTGTTATTTTAAGTTTAAAAACAAAACTAAGTACGTCGTATATTTGGATAAAAAATTTAACTCAATAGAATGAATAGTGTTCAAAATCTTGTTTTCGCTTTTATAAACAAAAAAGGCAGTACAATTTTTGTTTATTTGCTTCTTGTTAAAAGTAAGGTTATTTTTGTCCAACGAAAGAAAAAAACATATTAGATCTTTACGACGATACCCGCAAAGTTTGATTTCATTCAACATTGACTTAGATACTTTCAAACTTTAACTGTTGTGGTGTTATGGATAAAATGACTTAACATGTTTTCTACTCTTTGATCCTCAATGCCATCCATGGCAGATTGGATTCTTCTATATAAGTCATTAGTTGTAAACATTCATCAGTATTATGCGGGGAGTCGAAGTTATCACTGTCACAAACAAAGGAATTTCTGATTAAAGTTTATAATAAAATAACTGTTTGCTTATTTTTATGTTTCTCATTTGAATATTTTAACAGTTCTGTGAAAGAATCGGAAGGAGATTAGAGAGATGCGGCATGCGGGGGCGTATCGCATACCAAATGAGTTAACGGGTAAACACATAAAGTAAAACGATGACAAATTAACACCGCGCCATAGTTGCCGGGGCCTCGTTAATAACATTACACGTGGCGAAGGAACCTTCATAATGTTGACGTACGTCAGTCACTATGATGCGAGATAGCGACCGTGTTCATTGTGATAGAATTGACTTCGCTTTTACTACATATTAATAACACTTTCACCTTTACAGTCTCCTTCTCTAAAGTAATATTATTTCTTTTCTTTTTTTTTTTAAAGAATACTATCAATGCTATTTAACTAACAATACTAATATTCCTGTTAACCCTCCAACTAAGCATTAGAGCTTGTATTTGGAATGGTTCACGACAATAGTCGAATGGTGGGCTCGAACCTGCGACGTCATGTTTCGCAGTCCGCCCCCTAACCTATTAGTGCTTTTATAATATAATTATATATTGGTTACTCTAGATTGGAATATATCTACTACCATATCATGTGTCATACAGACCTCGTATCCTACCGATTAATGATGAGGAGCAGCATCTCTAATGCGAGAGTACCGGCATTGCCCTCACCAACCCGGTTGCCCGTGGTAAGTGTAACTATGTCCAGCAGTTGGCAAGTGTCTTACCTCACCCTACCATAACAGCCTATAAATAAACTAATGCATAACCGCCACTCGCGCCATGGGGTTTGGTGATCGCACTCGGAGCCTAGACACTGCTACCCATCATTGGTCTTCTTAATTGTGATCTGGTATTTTTCAAGATGGTTAGCTCATCGTCTGTCGGTAGACATTGAGATTTTCAAGGTTTTCCCTTGGACACCTCTTACGATAGCCACAGGAAGAAAGGGGGTTGACAGAATTGAGCCGATATCACACGGCCTTTGAGCGCTTAACAAAGGCTGATATTCAGAAAATGCATAGGTATTTATGGCTGTCAATATCTTGTAAATCGATATCGATATAGTGATTTCCATCATCGATATGCTGCCTTTAAATATGTAAATTCTGGATTGACAAGTGAATTAATTAAGTGTGCTAGTTTTACAAGTGCTTAAAAGGAAATCTGGACCGCCACGCTGAACCGGTTGGCACTTTAACGATATGACTCTAAGCTATTAATGTAAAGGTAGCTAGCAGCTTAGTAGAGTAGTCTTAACCATATTAGTAAAGATTAACATAATGTTTATGTACCATAAATCCAGGTTGCATAATATTTTCAGCTCATCCTGACACACTCCGGCAGAGATTACAGATTACAAATTTTCAGTTAACATGAGTGGGCCTTAACGCATCTACACAGGTTGGATGCGACCTATTGATATATAATGAAAACTTTGTACTAGGAAATAAAAAAAAAAATCCGATTCCAAACATCTACTTATCTCTTACATCAACCTAAATAGTCTAATAAACCCAATAAAATGCAAGCACTATTAGTAATGAACAATAGTTTACTGACCTCGGCCAGAACATTGACCTACCAGGATTACATTGTCGGCGCGGCGGCGACTTCAAACGCGGGTAGCGGAAGCCAACGTGAACGGTCGATAAGGTCTTCGACTGTGAGGTGTCGTTTGCATTGTTAACTGTTAGTGCAAATATATCTTGAGTCTAAATAACAAAAACAAAAAAATATCCTGCGCGACTTAACTACATAGAAATCACCTGTAAAATGTGAGATTAAATTTAATGTCGTAGCGTCTGTGTGAATGTGTATATACACATTTTTTTTGTTTGTGTGTGTCCATGGTCAGAACAGCTATTTACCATCACGTGATAATTAGTTCAAAAACTATGGATAGGACTGTTTGAGGCATATCCAACGAGCTCAAACTCGATGTATTTAATAGTAGCCACTCGAGAATTCAGCTACCCACCATCCAGACTGTTGGTACCATATTCTTGTACTGTCATCGGTTCTTAATACGAGTGTGAAATTCCAAATTATCCGAACGCCTGGAAGTGGTTGAACGATTATATACATACATTATATTATATATATGGTATATTTGTATATATGATATTTATATATCTATGTATGTATGTATGTATGTATCTATTGTAAGTATATATTTTGATATTTATATCCTTTTACTGGTTTTTTTCTCTTAGCAGTATCGCCTCTATTATGTATATATCTCTGATTAGCCTAATGGTTGTCTGGGAGAGAATGCCTCTAGGCATTAAGTCCGCCATATGTACGATCTAGTGCATAAAGATTAAATAAATAAATAAATACATACAAACAGGTCGAGTTAATAAATAGCGTGTAATGAAGCTTCTTTAATTGTTTCTTGCAAGGGTTACGAACCCGGTACACTTGCCCTAATATGTTTGTGTGTGTTGTAAATGTGAATATAATCATACATAGTTAAAGCGCTAGAAGCTGCACTAAATAACATTAATAGTTGATTTTAATAAGCTTCATACTACGTGATTGTTTCGTTACCAAAGTCTCGCGGGGAGTTACGTTCAGTACGTTAAAGTATCCACTGGACTTTGTAAGCATCGGTTCATTTTGCTTTAAGTCAGTTCCGTGTATGAAGAAAAATTTTGTATATATTTTTTCGTAAAGCTCCGTGCACACAGTGGCATCGCATCGCGCCTTTACAATCGCCGAGCTGACGCGAACAGACCACCGTCGCTTGTACGGGACCCAGCTTATTGGATAAGAAAGCGATTTGCTTACACTTTAATTGTGATTCGAGTAATTTGATTCATATCATTTTATATCGCTAGCAACTTATTCCTCCATATTGTTTATTTTGACATTATGCAACCAAATTTGTGAAAAAAATTTCAAAGACACTTTGTACTGGCCTTATCTTCATCATCATCATTTCAGCCTACCACAAGTCCACTTTTGAACATAGGCCTCCCCCAAAGATTGCCATAAAGCTCGGCTCTGAGCCACCTGCATCCATCGACTTCCCGCAAAACTGCGCAGGTCGTCACTCCATCTTGTGGGGGATCGTCCCACACTGCGTTTGTCTGTACGTGGCTGCCACTCGAGAACCTTTTTTCCCCAACGGTTGTCGGTTCTGCGAGCTATGTGGCCCGTCCATTGCCACTTCAGCTTGCTTTGTACTGGCCTGTAAATAGCGTCTGTAATAAAAAGAGTAATTCAATGAATACAATCCAAGTATCCCGTGTTAATTAAACGTATTACATAACATTTGTTACAGGTCGTTTCGACAAAATTACTTGATTTTATGATATAAGTGACGAAATAATTTCTTTTATCATATTTATTCACCGGCATGATTTCATTCCCACCTCCGCGACAAGACCACACGAGCCTTATTTCGGAATAGCGAGTTCCCCGCCAGCGAAATAAGCGAATTAAAATCGCCTCAAAGCAACTGCTCAGTAAAGAAACGCCTGCATACTGCGAGGTTTATTTTTAACTGTTTATGTGGGGGGCGCTTTCTCCCTAGCTGAGTGACGGCCGGACAGCCTTTGAGACTGTGGCAGAGGTCGATTTAGCTAAAAATTAGCAACGTGACACCTTCCATGTGTACAATTTTAAGGTCGACGACAAACGAATTATAAATAAAGACATAGAAATAGAAAGAATTATTGTCAATAGAATCAAGGGTTACTTTGCGGAAATAAATTATTTCAAGGTGATGGGAGGGAGGGTGGTGGTTTTGTTTGTTTTGTTTGTAGCACGCGGAGTTGCGCGAAGTATTATTTACTGACATGAATGTTTTACTTTATTGTACACCTTATTAACAATTTTTTTAGGTGGTAGAGCCAAGCGGCGGCTTTTGCTGCTGCTCAAATGGGCCTCGTAAAAAAGCGGCGTGATGTAGAGGCATATTGAGCTTCTGCGTTTCGTTCGTTAATGAGGTAACCGAAGGCCCACTCCCCCTCCCGGTCCCTCTCCTCATCTTCCTTCCCATTTCCCAAAAACTTTTAAAGGCTGGCAATGCGCCTGCAGCTCCACTGGTATTGCAGATGTACATGAGCGACGGTAATCACTTACCATCAGATGAACTGCTTGTTCGTTTGCCGACTTTCCCATGAAAACAAAATTACAAAAAGAGGAACATAAAATATACAAAGGTACAAATGACTGTCTTATCTCTTAGAAGCGATCTCTACCAGACAAACTCTTTGCAGAGAATATTATGACCAGCGAGCGAGGGATACGCAATTTATTAAAAAATAACAAATATATGTATACATGATAAGTATGCAAAGTATGCTGATATATAAATACATATGCGCAATAAATTCATACATAATCTATACCCATAGATAGACATATACAATAACATAAAGGAGTTAATAAAAGTCATACGACGATATAAAAATGAGTAGTTTTTTTTTTATATAGACGACAAGTAATGAAGGAGAGATAAAGAGATAATGAGTGATAAAGGAATAGCTGTTTAGGGAGGAAATAAGTGCGCTTTGGAGAGACTTGAAATTCCTGGGAATTGTGCACGCCTTTTTTGAAGTGGTAGAGAGTTTCAAACAACCAGTTTCAATAGAAAAGGATTTAGAATAGAGGGAACTATATTATTAATTGCAACTCTCAAGTACCACGGTGTCAAGAAATTACTCTTGTTAACGTTCGTAACCACTTTAAAAAGTAAAAACCTATTTAAAAGCGTCGGCAACTAGGATGCAACAGTCAGTCGTAGCTTACTGCCGGCGTGTTCACGGATTTAGTCATGTTCGAACTCATTGAACTCAAAGTATACTGAAGATATACGAGTGCTGCAGTTCTATCCGACATACAATGTTGCTTGCGATGCCAGTTACTAAACTCCATAGAGTTAATAACTCGTTCATGGGGCAATGTATACTTTTCTACGACAAAATAGCGAGTGCGCAAATAGATTAGTCTTCTTATCTAAGGGTTTAAAAAATTTGTTAAACGAAGTCTTTATAAAAAGGATGACTAAATTATAAAGGAATACTTGGAGGATAATAAACCCTGGTAATGAGTTGAACGCTCCCGAGCCGTTTCTAGAAACAATATCGTTCCTTCAACTTTTATTAATATAAGATATTGTATATATAGAAAAAAAATAAAAAAAAACAGAGTTTCTCTCGCCGGTTTCTTCTCCGTCGGAGGAACCTCATTCCGAAACAGTGGTACATTTTAAATACAAATGAAATGCTTCGTGTATGTTTTAAGAACCGCTGTAGCCTAGTGGTCGGGACGGTAACTTTAGTTTCGTAGAGCGCGAGCGACCCGGCTTCGATCCACGATGGCCGGCATCACTAAAATTGTTAACACCAATTTTAGGTGCTGTATTTATGGTTAAGGATAAAATCGAGAGGAAACCTGCATGTCTGAGAAATATTAAAAAAAATATTATTGCGAGGTATGTGGAGCAGCGTGGCGTGCCCTTCCCGGCTCTGATACCCTTTCAGATATTTAAGGTCTTTGCCCAGCTGTGGGCACTTACAGGCTGCTACCTCACTATTTATGTTTTATGTAGGTTCTGAGTATAAATAAGTTCAAACAGCTTGCGATCGTAGAACGATAACATTTAAAAACTAAGCAAATAAATGAGGAGAGCTTTCAGATGTATAAAGCTTTCAATACTGTAAAATCTCTGATTCGTTCAGAGCGAATCGAGTGTCACCCGAAGCTGGGACAAATCCGTAGGTCTGTCCCATCTAATTAACCATTTTAAAATCAGCGAGCGAAGCAGTGGTCTTTAAAAAACGTCCACGCTCCTGTTTTACACGATTATCGAAAAGGGGGGAGGTTCGGAGAGGAGGAGGGGTGGGGGGGGGGTTTTAGCAAATGTACACTGGCTAACAAAAATCGGTCGATTTTTAATTAGGAACCGGAGGAGGTGGCGCGTGATCGGAATGGACCGATCGCTCATTGCATAACCCGTGCCCGTATCATCCGGAGGAGAAGTAATAATGTTACGTTCGATTAGACTGTACAATTAGCGAGCTCGCCTAATCAATTGTCTTCGCTGATTAGTTTAGTGTATTTCGAACATTGAGAGCTTAATGGATAAAAGCTGAAGGTAGCCCGAGTTGACACTGTGACATCTGGACGTCTAACACCACAGTCTACCCCGTGACCGCGGCTGCTGTCGAGCTCTCGAAACGTCGGGAATATAAAAACAAAATTAAACGTGATGAAATCAGTAAATAATATATGCAGTGTTCGTGTAAATACAAGTTAAAAATTATTTAAGTCTTGCTCATCTTCGTATTGTTGACGAGGTAAAATTCGACTAAGGAAAATGTGGCGCGGTTAAAATGCCCAATTTTTTTTAATCGTTAAACCTCTAATATTACAGTGTAATGAGGACACTTAAATATAATCTTTTTACAAGAGTAACAAATGAGTTAACAGTTCACCTGACGCTAAGTGGTTACAACCAGCACAAGGACACATACAAGCAACTTTAAACTAAGAAGTTTCATTGTCACTTTTGCGTCCAGCGTCAAGCATGCACGGTCTGAAGATACTGTGAGTTCATTCTGCGTAGATCGGACTAAAACTTATAATTACCAAGCTTACGCTGGCCGGGTTGACAATGACAGCAAGACGTCAAACACCTCGGTCCCCCGTGCTAAGAAGCACCCGAAACGTCACTAATACAAAAGTAAAATTAAACGCGATTAAATTCGAAAATAATTATTTAGGCGTTGTATTCGCGTATTCGCGTAAATAAATGGAATCGTGATTAGTCAAATGCAATTGAATCAAATTAAAAGAGATTTTATGTATGTATCGTGTCCTAATCTCTAACATAAAAATAGTTGAACACCATTTTATTCACCACTAGTGACCGCCCTCGGCTCTGCTCGCGTGACCTTATACCTTAGTCCCGAGAGAACGAGTGTTCGAAACTATACTCCACACTATTTATATGAATATAAAAGTTTATGGGAATATAACATGACGAGTTGGCTTGTTCGAACAGCAGATAAAGCAGCCGCTTGGCTCTACCGTGTAACGAAACGAAACGACGTTTGGTTCTTGCTGCTCAATCGATTCTAAAACACTGAAATAATAGGTTTTTTTCACGGGTTAAAGTTTTCATCTATGATACTTCTAATCCCGATCAAGAGTTATGTGTTAATATATTCTAATGATTAGGGAAAACTTTAAAATAATGCAGATGATTACTGATTACTTAGTCATGTAAAGTTGGCGTGTAAAGAGAAAAAGGCCAATTTTTTTTTTCCAAACACCTACACGTTGTGCACATTGCGAGGCAACAAACGAGCCTCTTGCGACCGAATGACCCAAATCTCACCGACTAGTACGGCAGCAGCGTTATTAGGATTCCGGTACTGGGATCAGAACGTCAGCCCAACGCGGTGAGCTTGCGCTTTTTTCGAAGAGATCCTTCCTATCTATTTCGTACACTAATATTAAAAAATTAAATAGATTACGCAAATTTAAAACGTCACATATATATATAAATAATCACACACACGTGCATCAAGGAAGGTTAGATATATTATTAAAGTCAACGAACTCCAGGTACAAGCAACTTGTACGTATTTCTTTACGACTGTCCCCACCCCGGCTCCCTCTTCTCGTCCGAGCCTCATGCTTACAAACTGTCGCATTACAGGCCATCCCTTGCACAACAACGTCACATTTAATTTACACTAAGAACAAACAAAGTGAGGCTTTACCCCGCTTCACTAAAGAATTCCGCCAACGGCAAAACAAAAGTTTGTTAGAGAGATACAAGTGAACATTCGTGTGCGGATCGCGCGACTGTAAACCTTAATCCGTTGTATTAACGTAGATCGAGGCCGCATACGAAAGTTTGCGGACTAATGTTAATTCTAAGGTAATGATATGAGGAAATGGGGTTGTTTTGCTCAATGTTGTTTAGCCTTACCGTTTGAATTCGTTCAACGTACACCACGATAAACAATGAAACAGCTCTAAAGTTAGAACAGCGGTCATCGGCGTTTACGGTTAAAACTAAGGACACTGTCTCTGGAGTAGGATATTAGCAAATTTAACAATTCAAACTTACAAGCCATCTTAATATGAACCGTTTTAATTAAAACTCCTAATGCCCTGGTCTAAGCAGAAATGTAACAGCACTAATGGGTGGTAAGCTCATACTGTGCCTAGGAGTCCACCACACTCTTACCCATTCCAGTCGCTAAGCCGCGGCGCAACCACAGAGGCTCAATGGGTATACACGGTTGTAGAGCTTTCTGCCGTTGCTCGAATGGCCCGGCTCGACCGGGTTAGTACCACGGCCTCGCAGAATACCGGCGTGAAGTAGTCTCGTGGTTCTGCGTTTTGTTCGGTGAGTGAGGTTTCCGGAGGCTCACTCCCCTCTGCCCCTACCTCCATTCCCGTCATCCTTTCCGTCACTCAAATATCCTTAAAGGCCGGCAACGCACCTGCAGCTCCTCTGGTGTTGCAGATGTACGTGGGCGATGGCAATCACTTAACATTAGGTAAGCCAATTGCTCGTTTGCCCCAGTTTTCATATAAAAAAATGAATTTTAATAAAAATTACAATATTTCACTCCAACGAAAGTAAAGTTTTAAGTTAAGAAAATATTACAACATCCTAAATAACAAAGTAACTTGAAATTAAACTGCTATTTACGGATTTAATACCGTTTAATTTTCGTTTTTTGGCTGTCGACGTTTTCTGGGAAGATCGGACCAAAATTAATAAATTAAAAGCTGAAGGTAGCCCGAGTAAACTATGACATCAGCACTTCTAACACCTCGGTCCCCTCGTCACCCACGGCTGCTGTAAAGCACTTGTACGCGAAACGCGATAAAATCCGTAAATAATAGTTTAATTTAAAATATTTTAATAAAATAAATCATTGAACAAACTCACTCATTGCTTCTACGTATATATAAATGAGTATAGAATGACTATCAGTTTATACCTAGTGTACAATATATTATAACTTTATTTAACAATACACGAAATCAGACATTTCGTAATTCGGATTAATGCTCAAGAAAAACCAAACCATTCAACACTTTACGTGTTAATAACGTACAAAGTGTGAATGGAGGAGACACATCAAACAGAAGTGAAGAAAGTATTAGAAATATAATCGTGGCCTATTTCCACTGCATCGAATATCCGCGCACCGTTGAATCGTTAACATATAATCTATGGCAAACGATAGACGTAACGCGAACAAGACAGTGCACTATACTGCCTTCAGGTTATTCTGGCTCGGCGGAGAGCGCTCAATCGCGTTGAGTGAAAACTGCCATTAACAAAGCCGTATAAGAACAAGCCAAAGTATAAATAAATCTGCAGAATGGCAACGACATTGTGCTTCTCGGAAATATGTTGAGATGCCTCTGAGAGACGTGGCTTCTTGGATCGCTACCTTAGTCATAGCAAAACCATAAATTCATATTAACATGTTTAACCTTTTCCATCGTAGTGGCAGTCTTTGAGGAAAATCGCAATATTTTGTATTGCATTGGTTTTTTTTATGGGAAAGTCGGCAAACGAACAAGCGGTTCACCTGATGGTAAGTGATTACCGTCGCCCACGTATATCCGCAACATCAGAGGTGCTGCAGGTGCGTTGCCGGCCTTTGTATTCGATTACATCAGATACTAGATGTTTCACACCCGATAGTGAACCTGATATAATCTAAGTCAATACTAAGTTTTCGTACATTACATTCTAAAATAGTGTAGTTACGAACCTTCCACATTTTGTATTATAAACAAGTACATATTGAGTGTGCTATGAAAGTTAATCATTAAAAGTAATATATCAGCCAGATGCAGAACCGTTTCCTTTAAAATGTTTTCTAACATCTCCGACGGCATTCATTTGACTGTAAAATACCAATCCCCACTTGACCTCGTCGAAACTGGGACAGACATCAAAATTTAAAGTCAACTTGAAAGGAATTGAGGATAAGAAAACTGCACAGTTCAACCATTAGTCTGTAACTTATTATGGACAATTTCCTAGATTCGAGCGCGACCAATCCAACTGAGTGAGATCCGCCATAAAGGAAACGGTTAGTTTCAAGCACAGTACGGAATTACAGGCTTGGGGAATTAACTCGCGACCGATGTAGGTGGAATGGACTGTCTGAAGCGCTCTTTACTTATTAATCTTTGATGGTTTTTACAATTTATGTTATGTTGTGGAGAATTGTTTGTTTACTATTTCTATGTTTTACTTTTTTGTTTAATGAATTTGCATTAAGATACCAAAGTGGGTTTTGAGCACAGTGCTGTTCCTTCGCAGTTAGTTGCTCCCGATCCATCGTTTTTGGTATTTAGCTTAGGCATACTCGGAAAGATTTTCCACCGTTAGATGGTTGCCATAGTCAGCAAGCAGGGTGTAACGTGCAGGCAAGATTAACATTTGGCGAAAAAGTTGCATGTATCATGTACATATCATTATTGTGACCTATGTGGTTCTGAAAGCCGAAATCGTGGTGAAAGAAACTAAGGAAAGATATGTGAACAGAGTCGAATAGATAACAAATTCTATTCTGAACAGTTGGATCGAAGGTGTGTCGGAGCCAGTAGCCCATTGAGATCACAAACAGTTTATACTCCGGGACCGTTCAATGTTACTGCTGGTGGAGATTGACGGATGTAATGAAATTAGCATTGAAATGCTCATGCTGCATAGTGAAAGGATCGAGGAATCAAACACCCAAGTTTTTGTATTAACCAACATTATTTGTCCGTGTAAAGAAGCAACGTTGTACACAGTACGGCATTACTTAATGCACACGTGTAGAGTTTTAGTATCCCTGTGCGTTTGAGCTTACTGTAGGACCTCGTATTAACGTTGGTGAATATTGGTAATACTGGTGTACGTAGGTGTACGAGAGACCATCGAGACGGAAGTCATAATATTCAACTGAGCCTTGTAGTTTTTTTTTAATTCTGCTACTACTACATGGAATTTGGGCACGGCCAATTCGAATGGATATTCCGCCATCATTCCGTCGCCGGAGTCTTTTTATTTCTAATACTCGTATGTATGTCTTGAAGAATTATAATCAAAAATAGCATGGTCAGCAACCTTAAATATTACTCGAATAACATTTCCTAAAAAAAAAAAAACTAATATTTAAACGTTAACGTTAATGCAATGTAAACTTCGGATGCGTCATCTTATTTATGCGATGCATAAAGATAATTCGCACGTCCAAATAGAATACCGGGGTATTAAAATTTATTGTGTAAAAATTCAAAACACGGAGTATCAAAATTATCCGTGGTGACATCATGGCGGGGCCGGCTGCCACAAATCAACGTGTCAATATCAACGACTATTCATAGAGATTTTAAGACGCTGTGAATCAATCATCAACATTGTAATAGGATTTAAAATGTATTATAACTCATTCTCACGTCGCCGAGCCGTGACCATTTATAGTTTTATAACGGGCATCCAACCTTGTGCTTGACATTTGTCTACATTACTTCCTGCGTTTTAACAAATTTTGTATAACTTTAAGGATAGATCATTATCGTCATAGGCCGCAGTGTACACCGACAGTCTTATTCTATACGACCGCACTTGCAGACGAGTTCGATCGAAGAAGCTTACAGTTGCGTTGTCGCCTCCGAGGATGGTGATGGAATGCAGCTCGTAATTATACAGGCTCTCTATGCCATTGAAGCCGGAACACGAAGGTGGTTGCAATGCTGTTTGGCGGAGTGCAGAACTGGTCAATAGTGTGGCATTCGTACCAACGCAGACGTCACAGAAACACATGCCTGACCAGCAGTAGATAAGTATTTGTATGTTTCTTTAATTAACGAATTGACGTCAGAATCTATTTTAAAATACTTTGCGTATTGTTTTCCGTACTTACCAGAAGGGTAGTATTTTTTGGCCAAAAGTTGTCCAACGTTTTTTTAATATTAAAACTCTGTCCATCGACAGTTGTAAAAACTCTGCCTGAACCAGTGAGAGATTCCAACCGTGACTTTTTATGCCGTTGTTTGTGACCTGTGTTATATTTTTAATGACTAACCCCGATGTAAATTTCGCAATAAAACATTCCCTTCGGACTATTGAAATTATGGCATTACCATATTAATGGTTCAGTTTCTCTTTTTCCGAGAATCCGTGCATGAGTCGTCTTTGACGCCATATGAACGTCATTTGGGAAGCACATTAGTGATGTGATTGTGAAATAAAAAAATGCTTACTAAATTATTAAGATTAAAAGTAAGAGAGTTTATGAGTATTGTGTCTAATGGATAACCTACATTACAATTTATTGGTCAAAATTGTACACGAGATGAGGCAGTTTCAATGAAAACTATTTATTTCTAATTGATTATGAGAGCATGAACAGAGAGTTACCACAAGTTATAAATAGAAGCCCTTGTTAGACGATGCTGCATTGTTATATAGACTGGTTATTTCTAGGCTGTAAGTAATTAATGTATAAAACTTACGGGGCGACATAATCGCATATGTGATTAAGCCACTATTATTATATTACTAGTATTTCATTTGTTTTGTTGTTTAGTAACACATACAAATGGCAGGTATTGAAAAATTCATGACATAATTGTATACTTTATATGATGAACTACAGGTATAGTTTATAGTTATTAGGGTCATAAACGATATGAGTAACATTTAAACTAGCATAAATAAAAGACCATGTGGTATCACAGTAAGAATCTACCACCCCCTTTCTTCCAGTGGGTTTCGTAAGAGGAAAAAACCTCGAAAATAGCAATGGCCACCGATAGATGGCGGGATAATCATCTCGAAAAATACCAGAGTATCATTAAGCAGCCCAATGATGGGCAGCCGCGTCTAAGGTGTCTGGCGCTTCGATCGCCAATCCGCTTGCCGAGCATGGCGATTGTGGCAAATCCTCCTTATGGGGGAGTCCTGCAGTGGACTGTTTGTGGGCTGTTAGGGTAAGGTAAACAAAGGGAAAATTTGAACTGTTTCAAGTATATAACAGGGTTCGTTGTATAACATTTCCTGTTGTAACGTACTTGTATACTCGAACATTCTAACGCAAAGCATAACCGGCTAGACGGTACTTCATCAATATTTATTTACAGTTCGAGACGTTCTTAATAAAGGATTATTAAAATTCTACATAATATATTATGTATAATCAGAAAAATATTGTTTTAAGATAACCTAATATTATAAATATAAAACCCTGTTCATTTTGAAAACAATTCGATGCTATAATTCAATAATATCCCCCTGCAACAATTTCATTACAAACGTCAATGATCCTCGTTAGTTTCAGCAGTCGTTTAGATTAAAAGTTATGGATGTAGTTACGGTTCGAATTAATGAATTAGTTTTAATAGTTACACTGTAGCAAAGACGACGATGTTTGATGGTCGTTTTATAACATGCAAGCATATGAGCCGTGGTAGTCCAGTGGTCAGGGCGCTCGCTTTAGTTTCATAGAGCGCGAGTGACCTGGGTACGAACGGTGCCGGCACCACTTCCAAAATTGTTAATAGTAACTTTAAGTGCCACATGCTCGGCGGAGAAAACATCGTGAGGAAACATACATTTCTATGAAATAATGCTGTTTCGAGGGCATGTGAAGTCCGCCAACCCTCGCTGCAGCAGCGTGGCGGACCCTTTCCCTTTACTAAACCTTCTCAGATTTTTCGAATTCGAAGGAGGTCTTTGCCTTTTACAGTTTACATGTTAGTGTTATAGCTGCTTTATTGAATTGAAAAAAAAACTATCAAAACGTATAAATATAATCAATTTTCGGAAATGTTACTTCGCTGTGATTTATCTGTGACTACAACGTGAAGTAATCATTATGTTAAGCGTTCAAATATTATGACAATTCCCATCGTGTAATTAATAATAATTGTCAACTGGTTTTCTTGTTCAAATCTTGTTTCTATGATTTGTATTTGTAATTAATATTAACATATCGAACGCCACAGGCCATGTAATTCTTCAAAAACAAAAACTACATATTTGTTTCAATCTTTCATTAATAACACAACGTCATTTTAGACATTTTAATTACAACATAACAAAGGATAGAACAAAGCTAGTGTATTTTTAATAGTGTGGAGACGGCTGTTGAACCGATCATTCCCAGGCTGAATTAGGTCAATTCATTGAGCAGAATCCGAAGCACATTCGCGTCGTCGCGCGAACTTAATTTCAATTATAAATTGTACAATAAATTCCCTGTGCATTACATCAACAGTTTGTTACAATTGTGCTAAATGAAGAAGGCGAATACGGGGAATATTTTTTTTTATGTGCAAGGGTGCAAACGAGTTAGGGGCTAACCTGACGGTAAGTGATTACCGTTGCACACGTAAATCTGCAACACAAGAGGTGCTGAAGGTGCGTTGCCGGCCTTTAAGTTCACTTGGCGGAATGGATGGAGGATGCGGAAGCGGGATGGGGAAAGAGAGCAGTCGACCCCCGATTACTTCACTCACCGAACCAAACGCAGATGCAAATTATGCCTCTACTACCCCGGTCGAGCCGGCCCATTCGAACCGCCACTTGGGTTTACCACGTTGAAAGACATTGTTAGACACAACCGTCATTAGTTTTTTTTTTAAGTAAGGCTGGGAAGCGTGTTAATTGATCACAGGACGTGCTATGCCTAACCAAAATAGCAATGGCTCCTTGAAATTTTAACTTCAAATGTCTATATGTCACGCACTTCGCTCTTCACTCCGAGACTTCAATTATTATGCATCATATGCTAACAGACGCAAAGCACTCGAAACTTCGGCAAGTAAAAAGTTAACATTAAACGTGATAAATTAAAAAAAAAAGAATATCTTTGTTGTTATTGATGATTCTTATTTTAATTGCGTTAGACTACAGTCGAACGGAATCATTAATGTTATTTAAAATATATTCGAATATCCTTATGATGAATATCCAGTACAAAAAAGGAATGATGCATTCGATTTACAACTACAAAAAAAAGTATGTTGTTGATGAATTCAACGGAATAAAAGTAATAATGAGATCTTACCAATGAACAAGATACATTTTATAAAACTCGATCGAACTCCAAAAAAAGTGGACGTTTCAAAACCGGGAGGGGTCAAACTGGCGCACATAAATCTGACACTGACAGTCCCTAATATATTACAGAAATGATATTTTGTAATTTAAAACAAGATAGTTAATTTCATATTCTGTTGTAAATCAAACATTTAATGGGACCGGTGGGCGGACGATACGCGCAGCGACCGCGTGCGATCCCACAAGATATTGTGACCAAGCTTTTACTTATTAACATCAACTTACAAAACAACATGTTACATTCAACAGAATTCTACTGTCTCAAACTCAGAATAAGACTATAGATACTGTCATTGACGTCAGTGATAAATTCACGCATAATCATAAGATTTGATATAAAAAGAAATGAAGTAGAGAAGTTCCTCTCTCTATATTTTAGTTGAGACGTTTTTAGGCCGGAAGGAGTCCGCGACGCTACTGCAGCGCGGTCAGCAGACTTCAGAAGTCATCCAAATATTTATTAAATATCACTAAACAAATACGCCACTTAAAATTGAGGGAAATGTCTCAAAATAGAAAGTAGCACAGAATCGCACTCAGTAGTAATCTTAGGAGAAGGTATACATAAAGCAGAGGACTTGTGACAGACGGTAATGATGATGAATTCGAATGATTATTCTGTAGTAATAAATTTCAAACTTTTCTAAGGACATACAAGCTAAGAAATGACTGTTTTGTTGATTGGTAAAAAGAACTGTATATGTCTTTCCGCGTCAAGTGCTTCTAAATTATGATGTCCTAGCCTTGATACTTCTGTACGAGGCATTCATTGTACAGTTCATGGCACGCTTGAAGATATTTCGTCTGAACAAAACTTACACGTACTGTCAAAATAAAGAAGACATAAATGTATATTTTTTTATAAAGAAAATTTGTCAATGATTGTTAATTCTATATAACGAATTAATCTATGAAAAGTTCATGTTCATCTTAAAAAGTTTTAAAGAAATGTGTACCATGATGTTACACAGACTAAAAATCTTAACGATTCATTTAAACTTTTAAAGTATAGCAAAAACAAATAAATTAAGAATGTTGATAGTATTTAATCTAAGCAAATGAAACAAAAGAATTTTCACTAGCCTCTTTTAGCCAGAACGAGCATAAATAAAAATCGTCCAATCACAAATCTTCAAGCTTTTCCGTTCGCATCACGCACAGGGGTGCAGCTGTCCGCAACATTTGGAAATAAATCAAGGTGACAATTAAAGTGATCATTAACGACGCCGTCGGCAACAACGGACTGTTATCACTTTGTTTTATTAAACACCTGTCCTTTTTATAACGAAACGGTTTGATTTTATAACGTTCTAAGCTTTGTTACTACACCATCACATTAACCCCGCTGTTATAAAGCTGTGTGCTGTCATAATTTTATACTAAAAAGTAAAAAGGGCGCACTAAATTAGCCAATCAACTTTTTAAAGTTTCTAGCATAGCACTCTAACGTCCTTTTTTTTTAAATCAGTAGTACTTAGTCATTATATAGCATTAAAATCAAAGGCGTTGGTAATGAAACATTTTCTAAAATTCCAACAACAAAGCAAGTGTAGAACCGTTGCGCACCTCTGATGGCGATCAAGATGTGTGCGTTACCGTGCGCCGGCGCAGAGCTGACAGATTTATGTGGGACGGCGATCGCGTCTCGCGCCTCCCGCCCTCATTATACCGGCCCGATTGCGTGCCCGATTAGATAATTAACGCTTTTAATGCTACAGCCGGCTTATATTGGAACGTCCACTATTGTTTATACATTGTTTCTCAGACGGTGCCATGTTTATGTGGCTTAGCTCCTTTATTTGGTTGTGAGTTAGTTCTATTTGAATATCTTCTAAAGTAATACAATCTCAATTCTCATAAGGGACTGAGATATGTTCAGTAAAGAACAAAAAACAATTATAATGAAAATTATCTCCAGAGAAGGCATTGACAGCACTTTAATTTATTTGACTTTCTAAAGTTAGATTAATTTTATTAGCATAATACGCTTCATATTGTTTTTATTATATTGGGGGTGAAATACGAGCTAACAATCCACCTGATGGTAAGTGGCTACAGCGGTCTATGGAAACTGTAGGTTTCTATGGTCTGGATCGGATGCGTTGTATTACGATGGAATGCAGTCCGTAATTATATTGGCTCTATATACCTTTCAAACCGAAAGGTATAAAGAACCTTTCAAAACAGATAATGCACTGCTTTGACGTTAAAAATCGATAAGAGCGTGGTACCTACCCCAGACGACTCCTGGCCAGACTCATAAGTAAAGAATAAAAACCTGAATGACTGCATTTTGTTCATTAAATAGGTTATTAGTAAATAGTCTGTACTATATTATGACCCCTAGGAGTACAAGGGTAGAGAGCACTCTTCTCAAGTTTCATATTACACTAGCGACTAGAGTTCGATCGGATCTTAATTTGTTCCCACTTACCAGTGATCGGTGATGAAGGAAAATATCACGGTGAAAAATATACTCGGTATGTCCATGAAATTGAATATGTTTCGAGGGTATGTTTAATGCGCTAACATATACTAGAGAACCATCCAACAAACATGGAGAAAGGTATATGCCTAACAATGAGATGTTAAGAAGCTGATAGTTTTTATAGTACAAAAGCAAACAAAGTCTGTATCACTCTTTTTTAATTTGTAATAGACATGTCTGCGCTCTAGCTAATAGTAGACATAGAGCAGTTTTAACGTTTACATATTGTTGGTAACGTTTTTGCTCTGATTGGTGATAAAACTTTTTACGTTTATTATATTTTCTAATATATAAATAGTTTTCTAGTAACGAATTAATAAACGTTCGGAAAACGTTATAACGAGACCTTTTATAGAACTTCTTAGTCGTTAAAATAGATGCTACATGATACCAGGAACTCAGAAATGTTAACATTGTTGCAGCCATCAATTCCAGAGCAGCACTGTGGTAGCCACCGGTATAAATAGGCACCTTTCAAACTGAAAGCGAAGCCCTAACTCAAGCTGAAAGGAATTCAACCTGCATTGGACTAAATGCCACTGCTGTGACTTGTTTAGTAGATTAATATTTTATCACTATAATGGAACGGGTATCCGGCTTCAGTGTTACTACAAAGACGTAGTCTTATGCTTAGGACAATTCCATAAAATAGATAATGGTCACGTTATTGGTATATATTTATATATACATGGTATTATTATTACGTATGTTTCCAGTACAACTGAATAGGGTATGGATTTTCTGTTTATACGATTTGTCCGAATTCACACACTTTCGCTTCGTCTGCTTTTATTAAAATCTTCTTGCATTTGTTGGCACTGGGTTAAGAAAAAATAAAAAAAATAATAAAACTATTTGATACTAACCAAAGACGAACGCAATATGTTATACAAAAATATGCATATTAATAATAATTTATTAAATAATAATCGTTTGGCTTTCCTAAATGTAATATGAGCATCAGTAAAAGTAATCCCAGTAATGTAGTGAAAACACACATGGACTAAGAATGATTCGTGACAGCACACAGGTACAGTCCAATCGAATACCGATCGACACGCGACCGTAAATCTGCCGGGACTACGAAGCCGGGCAAATCATTCAAACCCACATCAGTAAAGGTACTTGGCATTAATCATTAAAAGTCAAGAATAAGTACCGCCGCGGGCACGCCATTGGTCCGCTCTGTTCGAACAATTATTCAAACGTCGCTCTGTGATTGGTCGGCAGCACGTTCGTTTTTTACACTGACAGAGTGATGGATTCGGCCCTTCGACTCCTGCGCAGGTTGGCGATTGTTCCATGCGTATGTGCGTCGAGTACATGTTTTTTATTGTAGTGTTTTTTGCTCAATTCGTTTTAAATGGAGCCGTTGATAATCTTTACTCGTTATTGTTCAATTAAAGCTTGATTAATTGTTAGATTGTGAATTTGATATAGAATACTATTCAAACACGTCAGTACAGAATAATGAATTATATCTGTTTTCATTATTTTTTTATAATAAGAAGTTAAGTTACCTTACCTTAACAGCCTGTAAATACTTACAAATGAATAGTAAATGAGGTTAACATAAGAAAGTGCCTTTCAATAAATGTCAGTATCCAATGCAACGTACTAGTAAGATCGGTCATGCGATCGCTGCTAAGAGAAAACTAAGCTTTCTGGGACAAGTCATTTCGTCACATATGGAGTGGACAAGTATCGGCTCCACGGCCAATTACTACTGAATCCGGGCGTCAATATTTTACGTACAGTTAACTAGGTGCATCGGGAGCATGGCGGCGAGCGACCGTTATTGGCTGTCGGTGCTGCGCCTAGGCCGAGTACAGTCGACAGCAAAAGTAGCAGGAGCTAATCTCGCTTCTAACCTGAGACTCGAGTTGCAGCCGAACGTTTAGAGTGCAGATACGGCCTTTCCGAACGCGTCGCTGATTTTATAGAGCGACACCGCCCATGGTTAAGCGTTGAAAATATTTAAACGCCATAACTTTTTATGGGTTAAACGATAATAGTTTAATGGGGACGAACGTTAAGCGGTCCGTAATGAATGCTGGTGTTGCTTTATCAGGGCCTTTTAACTTAGCTCGGCCGCTTTGAAGTCAAACTGTCGGGCGCAAGAATGCCGCTGTTTGTATGAAATAAGATTTTTATAACATACAAAGGAATTTCGAATTAACAAAAAAGACATTTGAGCATAGTTATAACGAATAAGCCCGTGAATTTGAAGGAATGGATTTGAATTATAATTATTTGCCCACATTCTTCATCTTTCACTCATTAACATACTACAGGTAGCGGAATCGTTTTGTTTCTGTCGTATAACATATAAAACATGACTTTCGAGAATGTAAGACCGAAAATACGTAAACCTGTGTCGGTCTCTCTTTTTGCGATTATTAATCTACCTTTCACACGTGGCGAATACCGTAAGTAAAGCCTCAGTCCAGCCTTATTAAAAAAGTGTGCGTGTATTTCATGTTATGGGGTTATGGTAAGGGGGGTTAAAAGTCGATGGAGTTAGTGAACAGGTTTCTCGTTTTCTGAATGAAGTTGTCGTTCTCCTGCGAGTTAAGCGCGTAACTTCATGTACATTTTGATGTTAATCTATGCGCGCGCATTATAAAAGTTCTCTCACATTATTTTTTCATAACGCGCCCAAAGAAGTATAACTTCACAAATTCAGGAGTGTTAAGTATAAACTCTCATCTAAGTTCGAAAGCGAACAAAAACAAAAACTCCAAAGAATATTTGAACTTTTTGAAAGGTTTTTTTTTAATTTACCCAAGTTTTCAGTCACTGTCTGTCATAACAAATATCACACTTTAAACTAGGACTTACTGAATTAAACACGCCACATCACGCGCCACCACCACTTACCTGGAAAAAACACACTGTCATTAGTACATTATAACTATAAATCTAATTAAGAATTAAGAAAAAACTGTTTTACATCTGTAATATTAATCTAAAATCAATCATGTCAATTTTGTACTCTAGAACAAAAGATAAACGGTTTCTTTTTTCTACAGCCAGTAATTTAAAGTTTTGATAACGATTTTTAAGAATTATGATTAATCTTTCATAATGTATAACCATGTATAAAATAGCAATTGCGGGCACAAAAGATGTTTGTTAATAAACAAAAGAAGTTGGTCCTTCAAGCCGGATTGCTTATAATGAGAATGCACTCAACAGATAGAATTGGAATAACAAGCAGAGCTGACTCTCTTGAGAGAACAAATTTAATGTCCAAAAAACTCATTACCCGAGCCGCAGCGAAGCAGAAATTGCTACAAATTGGAGGCGCCTGAAGAAGCCAAGAACCGCGGGCCGTTGCATTAAATAGCCTGTGACAAGTGCGCTTAGGTTGTGTGCGAGCCGTAAAAATAAACAGAATACAATTACAAATAAAGACTAAGAATTTTAAACTTTCCTGGTTGAGAGACTTAAAATACGACTTTCTAAAAATGTTTACTTTTTTATTTAATTAATTTAATCTTAACTGTAAACTATAAAAGTTTACTTTATCTTCGAATACCTCTCTTAGCGATTCTGAAAGAATTCTTTATCTGTAAACAAAGTCAATTCGTATTGATTGCTTTCATCGTATTTAATTTAGGTACTTCATTAGATATGTCACGTTATCATAAATTTTACTTTAATCATTTCATCGTCATTAGAAATTTCACTGATGTCTACCGGGCCGATCGACCACGGTGACACCTTCCACTGCTCACCACTGTCAACTGCTCGAGACATATTATAGTGCCGCAAAAGTACGCGCAAACATACAGACAACTAAACTCACTAGTGTTTACCTTCTCCGTTAACCGTTTAACGCTTATGCGACAATAGGCCTTATCTGCTATGACACATACGATTTCACAACAATTCCGTAAGATGTCATCACCCTTTAAAATCAAACCGTGTTATTATTTAACATGGTTACGTTTATTCAAGACATGGTTACCACTAAACGAAACCATGTCCTGAATGTGAAAAATATTATTGTAAAATAACTTTAAGTGGTATTGTTGTGTCATATATTTATGGCATAGCGTATAAGGCACAAGATCTAGAATTTATGCAACAGAAATTCACTTCGAATCCCAGAAATTTGCGTTTAAATAATCCTCAATGCCTCTGTTACATGAATATCTTAAATGAAATTGAACGGGTCTTTAGTCAATCCTAATTCTGACGTAGTCGTTTTAAATACGAAAGCACTAATTAAAAAGGCTTTCTATCAGAGAAGCCTACGTCGACTTTCACTGTTGTACGTGACAGCGTGCAGGCGGGCTTTATTTTCACCAGACACGTGCCCGCAACTTGCAATTAAACATTTTCTCTAGGCTCATGTAAGAGACGCGATGCAAAGAGCATTGTAATTAAAAGTCCAAATATGAAAACCAAACACTTTAAAACACTTAATGGAATTTGTCACGAAGGCATTGAACAACGATCACAATAGTAAATGTGTTTTCCTGGCAGATGTACATCTAGTGGACATCTTTCGACTATTGTTAGAAGTTATATCTGTGTAAATAATGCTACAAAGGTGTATTTAGGATTACAAACTAAATTGTTATTTTAAATTTCACAGTACAGAAGTAACCTAGTTTTGATTACTGGGGCTGCTTTTTAATTGCAATCTCAAACATGGGACATGTCCCAGAAAGAACTAAAGAACAGAATATTTCCAGGACATGTGGAGTTCGTTTTTCCGGACAGCAGACCTGTACTTCGCAATCCTATACATATGATATAATAACTGAAAATATAAGGTAGCTTTTGTCTAGTAATGAGACCTTTATAGATTCATATATTATCAAGTTGTTTTCCTCAACCACCGTTGGGTAAAATAGGTTCTCGAGTGGCAGCCACGTACAGGTAAACGCAGTGTCGGACGACCCTGCGATCGGATGATCTGCAAGCTTAAGTGACAATGGACCGGCCGCATAGCTCGCAGAAAGGACAATCGTTGGGGAAGAAACATTCTCGAGTGGCAATCGGAGTGTGGACGGCCCCCTCGCAAGATGAAGTGACGGCCTGCGCAGTGCTGCGGGAAGTCGATGGATGCAGGTGGCTCAGGACTGATCTTTGTGGCAATCTTTGGCGGAGGCCTATGTTGAGCAGTGGAATTGTAATAGGTTGAAATTATGATATTATTAAGATATAGTTATTATTTTTAGCTAAGAACGTAAGAAATTATAAAGACAATAAAGTGTCAATAGAGAGAGAATTCTTGCTAATTAATTCAAACAAAATATTATAATTGCCTTAACTTACAAAAAGTTCAACATGGATCATCAAGTTTTAAAATTTTCACAATGTCTTCACTCATCTACTTGTTATGTCAATAAACGTAGAAAAGATTAAATGACCAATAAATTTATTCAAATTATCCACACGTTTGTTTACAATCGAACCATTTAACAACACAAGTTATTGAAACCAATTAAATAATCTGATAGACGAAATTAAATGTAAAATTTAATAGCGTTATGTAAAACTGGTCGTAAAAGAGAAGCCCACACAAAAATAAACATAGATAATAATACGAGATTCGAAAGATATCTCATCTCAACATTTTTTAGTCTCTCGACCACTATTAGGAGACAATAAAATCTTCAAATTGGACATTTCAATGTGATTTTACGACGCGTTAAAATGACGTCAATTTAACTGCAACTTGAACGTCGGCTCGTTACCGTAGGCAGTGCGTTGCTTATGCGCGTGGGTGCTATGTGCGCACAGATATGACTCTTATTATTCATTATTAAGAACTGTTGATGTCTTGGAGATATTAGGTAATGCATAGTTGAATCCGCTTCAAGACTCCAATATTTAAAATATCGGCAGTAATCAAAAAGTTAACGCTACACGCTAAGTATGTAACAATCGGAGGGTTATAAGTGTAACATTTCTTTACAAATTTTTTAGCAAATACGACGCTGCGCTAGTGATTTTGATTGCATGCTTTTGTTAATAACTTATGTTTTTTTTTTATTGGAAAGGCGGCAAACGAGCAATCGGTTCACCTGATGCTAAGTGATTACCGTCGCCCGCGTACATCTGCAACACCAGAGTAGCCACAGGTGCGTTGCCGGTCTTTAAGGTTATTTGGGTGATGGGAGAGAGGATAATGAGTGGAATGGGGAGGGAGAGTGGGCCTCCGGTTACCTCACTCACCGAACGAAACGCAGAAGCTCAAGATGACTCTACTTCACGCATGTATTCTGCGAGGTCGAATACCTCGAGCCAATCCAGTCGAGCCGGCCCATTCGAGCACCAGCTAAAGCCACCGCTTGGCTCTAACACTTTAGAAAACTGCTTTAGAACTTTTGTCAAACTTGTGTTATACTGTTAATTAATAATAATAACATACAATGAACCTGTGAACTTCACTCCTGAAAGTCTGTCTTTTCACGACAAAAACATCCTAAAAGATTTGTTCCTACTCACCACAGTTGTGGTTCGGTACGCCGGTGGGTTAGTTAAGTCGGTACTGGTGTTCTTACATTAGAGGTGCCACAATAAATGGTTTGTTTGGCATTGCAACTGCAAGACATAAGCATACTTCGTAGTTACTCTTAGAAGAACGTCTCCTTCTAGAGGACGTTTTCTATATAAATATAAAAGTCACACTCTTAACTTGTAACTGTTTAAGAATTTAATTAGTTGTCTGCGCTATCCGAAGGTACGGAGCAGACTTGGACGTCACTGAACCAATCGGCCACGTTAGTGTCTGCTAGTTATTTTCAGTAATTCCGCTTTCATCTTAATGTGCAGTGGAACATTCGAGAGCAGTGTCACAATACTTATAACATTGGTTCTCGATGCGAATTCGACTTCAATAAAAAAAATATTTAAACCGTTACTTTGTCAGCTTAAGCAGTGCTCTAAGCCGAGTTCAGTTAAGTTCAGCCGCGACGCTGGGGGATGCGGGTTCGAAGCCCGCACGCTATAAATATTTGTATGAACTACTTCAAATATTAGTTTCAAATCTGTGTGTTTGTCTCCACGATACAGGAGAAATTCTAAAGGTCAAGTGCATTTTTTTGTTAATAAAAAATCATGAAGGGAAAAACGACGCATTCACAAACAACCTTGAATTTTATATGTAAATGTTACGAGTACAATTTCAAATAATCGTATGCATTGGTTATCTCAATTGATTTCGTTTATTGCAAAAGAATAACAAATCACTTATTAATAATAATAATGACTTCGTTCGTAACCGGGTCAAGAATATTATTCAGCCGATTGTTAAACGCTACACGTTGCACCAATAACACTTTAACGCCATTTAATTACCCAAAAAGCGACGAAACTACATTAGGCCTAATTACCGGTTAATTTTGTTAACTATAAAAACATTAAAATATTTAAAAATCGAATACATTTTTAGTAATTAATACTGAGTGTTTTTTATATATAAACAGTTACGTATCGATGTCGAGGATTACAATCATTAATATTTAAATTAACTTATGTTAATGTTGGATGCTGTTAATACACTCGTAAGTACTACTAAAACTAGTAATAACATAGAGGTGGTATATAAGAGAAAGTGTGAGTTTGTTTGTTTTGTATGAAAAAATCCTTAAAACTACATTTAGAACTAATACCGCATAGGAGCAGAGTGGCGGACTTCCGACTCCAAAACATTTATATCAATGAAATTTGAAATATATAAGAAGAAAATAAAATTTGATACTAGATCGCTACGAAAATGTTTATCTAAGCGTGCGAAGCCGGGATGAATCGCTAGCGGAATAGCAAACCGCACCGATGGTACGGACCGGTCCGGGGCATTACGGAGCTAGATAAGATCAACACACGTTAGCTTTCAGACTTTGACCCGATGCCCATTATATATTGACGACGCCGACAAAAATACATCGTCACGTCGCCTGGACGAATACAGAACTATTTCACTTGTGCGGCGTTTGCACGCTCGCGTGTTGCCCGCCGGCCTCTTTCCGTATTGACCGGTTCGGCGAGCGGGGGCTACTGCTCCTTGAAAGTTATTTTAATCCATTGCTTAATTTCCCCGAGACATAAATATATTTAAGAAAACTACTTTCATCACGAATACTCACAATAAATGATCGTTCACCAACATATATAATTTAAAATCATACACAAATACAAATGTATATTTATGAATGAAAATATTGTTTTATCTCCATTGATATAAAACACGTGTTGTAGATTCATATATATTTGAACAACTACCTTGAATGTAGTTATCAGTTCTCACTAAAACTCGAGAGACAATTACCAACCAACTTCATGATGTCGATTTTAGGTGTCGGTGTGCGCGCGCATCGTAAAAATTTGCTCTCATAATTTTTCACGAACGCGCCAAAAGAAGTATAACTTCAAAAACTTTTTCAGATTAGGTATATAACTGTAGTATTGACTAAGCATTGCATCAACACTATTTAACCTTAACACCTAGGCGAGCACAGCCACGCAGCGCCCCTTTACTTGCGGTCACTGTGCCGACGTAAAGCGCCGCACTAAGCTATACAATACAGGTGCGAACAATGTGCGAACAGTGTGTTATCTGACGTAGTGTAAATGGTACAATTAAATTAAAGAATCAAATATATTACAGAACAGAAAATAATCGAATATTCTTTCATGATATTGATGATCTGAACTTTTTTTCTTTCGGTAAAGTGGGCAAACGAGCGAGTGACTCGCCTGATGATAAGTGATCACCGTCGTCCACGTACATCTGCAACACAAGAGGGGTTGCAAATGCGTTGATAAGAATATTCGGGAGATGTGAGAGAGGGATGAGGACGGGGGGTGGGGAGAGGGAATGGGCTTCCGGTTACCTCACTCGCCGAAAGAAACGCAGAAGCACAAGATGCCTCTACTTGTACTACTCTACGCTGGTACTCTTTGGGATTTTCAAAATATACGCTTATTCTTAAATAGGCAAAAAATTACGTTATCTCTGGACTTTTTTGAGTCATAATCTTATGTAATGGAAATAAACCTTACCTCCAGAATGCCTGGAAAACTAACCACGTCCCATTAAAGATTAAATTTATCAACAATAATCATGTTTGCAAAGTGATGCCTACGAATTAATTTGTCGCTGCCGATTTTACTCAAGATTAGTACTTAGCACTTATATCTGGACTGCTATTTAGTATTTATATTTATTTATAACTACTTTAAGATTACCGCAAATAAAACTTGTAAATATATAACGATAAAGATAAGAATGAATTGGAAGAGTTAATTCAACGAACGCACGTGTAAACATGAGTCGTATATGTACGGTAGATTAGGAAGGGGGTATTATAAGTTTATAAGCCTTCTTTAAGTTAATCAATTAGTAATGATGCATCAAGTGGCTGAACTTTAGGAGCAATAGCAATTAATATTAATAGACATAGTAATTATTTTGTATCAGACCATTACATCTGGACGTTGTCAGCGCTACCAGCTGCTTTGTAATTACAACATTATTTTTGTACAATCAACTCTTCAGCAACTTGTTGCTTGATGGAATTAAAATTTAAACATTTAGCGCGAAAAAAACATGTTTATGGTACAATAAAAATGATAGAGTAACAGCACATAATTATCCCGCACGTCCCTTCATTTCCTTCAACTTTTGAGTTCTAGGACTTGGTTAATGCCAAAACGAGACATTAGTCGGGTGGAAAGAAGACTAAATTTATAGTAACCTTATCTCACTTAATTACGTAAACCGCTCATGTAATTCATTCAAATTGTTAATTCAAGTCTCGCAATACAACATGTCAAAGGGTGTGTAAAGGTAAACACACACCAGCGCTTAGGCGAATAGACAGCGCGTGACGTTTGCATCGCTAACGGGCGCCCGTCGAGTCATTGGAATGCGTAAGGAGGCGTGGAGTCGCCGTGCGAATTCATTTTTATATAGTCTTATTTCGTATGAATGAACAACAAAAATAATATATCTGTCAGTAACACACAATATAGAATCCAGTACTTGTTAAATCTTTGGGGAAAAAAATCTTACATAATTGACAAATGCCATGCAAGAATTTTGTGAAATCAGTGTTTAAACCCGCAACCGTCATCTTTGAAGATGCTGATAAAGCTATTTGGCCATTACTTTGACTGTTACCGCATACAGTCACAAAGTACGAAGACATTGAGACATTCTCTTATGCCGACATCACATAGTAATTATATTTACGACGTTATTAATAAAAGACAACGAAGTATTTTGAACTTGTGAACCTTAGTACATGAACGTCAAGGCTTTTTCTGGTTACTATTAAAATAGTGCAAATAATCAAATACACAAAGTTAAACATAATGTAATATTGGTAAGTGGTATAAATATCAGTGATTCAAATATATTAATACTACATAATATTAGTGGTATTCTTAGCACATCGAAAGCGGTAAAGTATACACATACATAAACAACCACAAACTCCTTATCATACATAAATATTATGCCGTAATAAAATAACGTCACTAAATATAAGATTGGCTTCTCCACCGCAGTCGCTGTTCCGCGTCTGCTTAATTCGTCCCGACGTCAGCCGCGACCTCCCGCGACAGTTTTTGCATTTTATCACTGTTTATTCTACACCCGCCTTTTATTTATACAAATGAAGTGTCTCTTCATTTTCATAAAATAAAAATATTCCCCGCATTAAGCACAGGAAATGCTGAATAGCTAAGTTATAGTAGCTTTATTATACAAGTAGGAAAATCACATGATTTAAATATGGATTTTATGGAAGTAAGTACAATTTTTTTTTTTTTTGTAAAGCAGTGGTCAATGAGATAGTCCTCCTCATGACCCATTTCGACTGAGTTGATCAAAATGGAAGGTTATGATTGAATGGAATCAGAAGATATCACATCAGAATGTGACATCTTCTGATTCGCTGATACGTACGATATAGTAGCTATGATAACATATCCGTGACAAGACTGAAAATATGAGCTACGTAATATGTATTTAAGAATACTGGAATTGACGTCGGAAATTTTGGATTAGCATTTTGGTAAGCTATGAATAAAAATTATCAAATTAAATATTGTGTGACTGTTAATTATTTTAAGTTATTTTTCTACTGGCAATTCGATAATAAACGCCGCACCTAAACCACAACTGGCATTGACAGACTTTTTAAAGCGCAGACATTCAACATTCGACCGACAGACAGAGCTAAATGATTGAACTATTAAGTCCCGGGACCAAATGATCCATCGGACAAATCACTCCAGTGCCCGCCCCGGCCGATAAGTACAGTCGCGGAGGAAAGCTAAAGGTCGGCCGACGATCGATCGCCGCAGATGTCGGTATTAATCGGTGACTTTAATCCGTCGAGCCGCGTATAAATCAACGCTAATTGTATCTATTTATATTTACCAAGTCGTCCGGCCCACTCGAAGGTGTAATGCTTTTGAACGCGACTGCACCGGGACCTCGAATGTGATATCTATTTTCGAAGTGTTTGATGTTGACTAAAGTGTCAATATATCTTTGTTCCTGACACGCAATAATGGACACATAGAAAAATTTTTCAATTAATAACGCTGCTAATAATCTATATGTTGCGTAGTAATGAATCTACCGCGGTGACGTTGTTTATATACGAGTAAATATGGATAGCGATAATTCGAAACCACAGTTCGTTTAGAAATGGTCACATAACCCTAAACACCAACATCCTACATCGAAGAAGAAGCATGGTGTAGGTACGAAAAAAAATTGTATATCCGGTTCTCCGAATATGAATATTAAGCAATTTCACCGGATTCCGGAATATTATAAAATTACCGTTAGTTAATAAGTAATATTATTTTGTATCCTGAATATTTCGCTACTACCGTATAATACAACGACGCAGCATCAAGGAAATTATTCTCATCAAAGATTAAGCGGATACTCCATACAGCCGTTTACAAAAACACTTTATTTAGAAAGACCTTAGATTGCAATTTAACATACTCTTGAAATTTAAATGGCGTCCATCGGAAACGTTTCATTGCTTATTGAGTGTTTAATACTCAAATGTTCAAACCCATTACAGAATCAGGTCGAAGTTTAAATTAAATGTAAGAAGGTTATTATAGTCTTTGATCGAAGTTCAACGGACATGGTAGCACTTCAATATGTGCTTTCTTTAAAATTATCATTTAATACGTGTAAAACGCGTATAAAGTGTAAAAGCTTTTTTAACTTGATTATAGCCAGGATTAAACTTGACGAAGTTAGCGCCGGCGGTGATAATGATTGCCATTGAATAAAAAATTAAAAAATTTTGGAAATTGTGACAATAACGTTTATTTTAACTGTGTTTTATACGAATAGAGTTAAAGAGTTACTCACAAAAAATTATATATCTATGAAACGATATTATACTTGTTTAAACTTATCTCATCTTACCTTACCATAACAGCCTGTAATTAGTCCACAGATGGATGAGCCTCATCCATTAGGAAGATTTGTCACAATCGCCACATTCGACAAGCGGATTGGCGATCACAGTACCAGAGTACCTCATAGCTTAGGCGCTGCTCCTCGCCATCGGTCCGCCTAATGGTATTTATCGAATCGGATGTCCGGCCAACAGTCGGTAAGCATTGCGATTTTATTTATTTATTTAAACTTTATATACACATTACAGAACAAAAGACTTAATGCAAAGAGGCTCTCTACCAGTCTACCATTAGATTGAACAGAGAAAATGTAAAAAGGTGCACTAAAATATTATGTTCTTGTATAGATATACTCGAATATAATACTTATATATGACGGTACTTGGACATACATATAATTATAGTTGTTCATTATATAAAACACTGTACACACTATACATACATATTAATATAACTGTATATATATATATATATATATAAATATACACAATGCATACGTAAACTTAGATTTCTTAGAGGGAGAGTAGGCGGTGGCAGATTGATACCACGATCCAGACGGCATCTTTTGATCTTGCAACTTTTAGGAACTTGTTATTGTTTATTGAGTAAATCTAACAGTCATCACCAAATTCTGTCACTATTTACCTAAAAAGTGACAGATTATAAAGTTACTATATCGGTTAGCAAAATAAAGCCTACTCGGAGAAGAACCGGCAAAAAACTCTACTATTTCACAATGTCACTGCAATTCACAATAAAAATCTTTACAATATCACTAAGTCAATGTCAAAACTTTTTAATTCAATTTAGCCTTGTTTAGATCGTGGTAAAATCTAAAGTACCGTTTTACAATTGATTACCTATGAACGCAAGAGTAACATGGGATATGGGATATAATAATATGGGATAGCGTTTTCTAAAAATCGTAAGATATGAAAAAAAGGGCTCAATATTGAAATATTGGAATGAATATCTACTCGTAATTTTACATTAAAGACAAGATAAAAAAATTACACATTTGAAACCCGAACACAACACATTTGAAATGAAAGTATTATTTACGGATTTTATCGCGTTTAATTTTGTTTTTATTCCCGATGTTTAAATTTTTTTACAGCACAAGGGGGTACCGAAGTGTTAGACGTGCAGATGTCATAGTCAACTCGGGCTACCTTCAGCTTTTAATTATAAAACAAAATTAAAAGCGATAAAATCCCTAAATAATAGTTTCATTAAAAAAATTACAATAAAAACAATTTCGACGATAAGTTTATCGGAAAAAAAAAACAATATGAATAATCACGCAAAACGCAACACTCACAACATAAATCGCTCGGAACGATCGCACAGACGGACCAAAACTCGTGAAAATCCGTCACGGCGTCCATCTTTCTCGTCCGTACTTTTATGACCGGGGTGAAAAAAAAAGTCCGGCCAACTCCAAAGTCGAATTTCATCAATCGCCGCAACAAACGCACAAGTATTTCTGCTCCGCGTCCTCATTGTGTTATATCTAATAAACTATCTCCAGGAGATATTCCGGGACGTTTATAGCCGTTTTTGACATATTTGTGATGGTCTGAAGATCGGGATCCCGCCGTAGATTTATAGATCCCCCGGCCATTTCTTCCGTGTAACTAGTTCCTACGCGGTCATTCTTTGTGGCTCATACTTTTCTTCTTTTTTTTCTTTTTTGTTTCGTTTATGATTTAGTGTTATGTGTTCTCGTGCTTTTGAATTTGTGTTATATTCATCTTTATATAGATTCATTGATGACATATATGTGTACCGTAACGACTGACATAATCAAATATACTAACATATATTAAAACTACAAGCTAATGTAATAAATAAGGAAATATACCATTCAGCGTGGAAATGGAAGCCAAGTGTTCTTGGTGCTTTGCCAAGAGGAAAAGGGCTTGACAATAATGATTTTTCTTAGATTGTAGTTTTTGTAAGTATAATTGTTATATTATAATAAACACTTAACAAAATTTAGCAACTATTATTTACGGATTTTATAGCGTTTAATTTAGATTTTTTAGATCCCGACGTTTCAGGGGCTTTATAACACCCGTGGGTCACGTGGGGACTGAGGTGTTTGACTCCCTGATGTCATAGTTAATCCGGCCGGCTACCGTCAGCACTATAATTATTAAAGATCAATAACTTTAATTTAACGATGAAATTCGTAAATAATAGTTTAATTTCAAATGGGTTGTGTTCGCTTAAATACAAGAAAACGTTTTATTTGCAAGAATAACAATGTAGTAAATAAAAGTTATCATAAAGCTCTGCATTCCACTTGACACTTCTAACTTTATTTTAAATAAAAGTTTAATTGTCAAGCTACGGGTGTGCTTTAAATTTTTCTTTGGCTTTTTTTGCCATTTATATAAACTAGGCATTTCTCTGATGCGGACAAAAGTGAGGCGTAGATTAAAATATATTACATTTACATATAGCCATAGCCTAGTGGTCAGGGCGCTCACTTTAGTTTCGTTGAGCTCGAATGACCGGTGCCGGGACTACTAAAATCGTTAATGGAAATTTTAATTGCAGTATCTACCATGTGCTCGGCGGTGCAGAAACATCGCGAGGAAACCGGCAGGCCTGAGAAATAATATATACATATTATTTAGAGGATATGAGAAGCCCGCCGACTGGCACTGGGGCAGGGTGACGCCATCTCGGCTCCAAAACCCTCTCAGATACTTGAGAACTACTTTACTTTTTTTTATAGAATAAGGGGGCAAACGAGCATGCGGCTCACCTGATGGTAAGTCATCACCGACGCCCACGAACATCCACAAACCAGAGGAGCTACAGATGCGCTGCCGGCCTTTAAGGAAGGAATAGGCTCTGTTCTTGAAGGTCCCCTTGAAGGAAGAAGTCGTAATTGTTCGGAAATACCGCTGGCGACAGCTGATTCCGCAAAGTCGAAGTGCGAGGCAGAAAACTTCGGCTAAAACGCATTGTGGTGGAATGCCAACCATCTAGGTGGTATTGATGTAACTTAAAAATGCAGGATAAAACAAAAAGAAGTTGCCCGGCAAATTCGGGCTAATTTCTACCTCTTACTACACGACTCATTGATCTCTCACAGCACGAAACGCAGTCGTGCGTTAAGCGATCATACCGAACTCTACACGTCGCCACTTTCTCCCCCATCCCTCTCCCCTCCTTCACAGCTGTTTTGTAAAACACTTCTGAAAATCAGAATGCATTTTCTGTATCATTACTGGTAAACATCACCACCTCCGTGAGGAAACCTAATTCCAAAACAGGTTACTCCGTCAGAGCTGATAGAGCCTGTAGCCCAACCACCTGCAGCACAGCTCTACTACGTAACATGCATCTTAATTCAAACAATCCCACAGTGACACTTAATGCACTTCCTCGTGTTTTCACTTTGCTTTATCAACGTGTTCAGCAATAAATTATGCTGATATGTTTTGAAATGTTTTAAAATCGGACGATCGTAAAACTGCGGGCGATGCGACCTGATGTCGCTTCTAATATTATACGTACGTCCCTCCTAATTCTGTCACTTTTTCCATTAAACTGAGACGAACATTAAATAGCGGTGTGTCAAAACATTTTAGTGAAATCCTTTGGTGACTTCGGCGCGCTCGTAAAACTGGTAACAGGGAATTCGTGACGAATATCTAAACAAATGGCCGCTCCTCTCTACTACTACATGGTCACACATGCCACTATATAAGTGTGTATGTATGTAAGATAACAAACAACCATAGTACTACGATCATACGAGTCGTTGACGTCACCAGTCAGTAAGTCTTAACTCAAACAAGTCTGCTGCTGAACATGTCAAGGTCTATATCCCGATGCATTCATCGATTTTCCTGGAATACTTTGCAGGCTGTCGCCGGCGAGCACGTGGTAAATTCAGCGATACTGAAACTTTAAGTTGTTTTCTTCATTCTTCTACAGCATCAGCCTGTATGCGCCAACCAACACCACTAATGAAAGCGCCAACTACAGCTGGCAACCCTATCATGGTACATTTGCCCAAGCTGCGGGTAGCTCTATAGGGTACGCTGATCCACATCACTTGCCTCAAATTTTTCTCAAATCCAGCAGGCAAATATTATTGTAATACGTGGTGATAAACTCTTCATATGCGATACACTGTCACCCATTTCTGCCACCAAACAGCAATCCAATTACTGTTGTGTTCCAGTTTGAAAGATATAGAGAGCCAGTATAGTTAAGGCATTCCATTAAGTTCTCAGGTGTGACACCTTCTTCGATCACAGTTGCTTGCAGGTGTCCAAGGGCTGCAGTAGCAATTACCATCAGGTGGACTGTTAGCTCGTTTATGATCCTCTAAGTCAATAAACAAAAAAGCATAATTTTCTTTTATTCCATTGTCGAGACAAGTTTAACTAAATTCCAATTCGTTTTATCTATTCGGATCTTTTCTTCATTTAAACTATCTTGATCGTAAATGTGTAATGACACAGGATTGGTTAGTGGATCTACCACCGATTCAGGAGACACGAGTTCGATCCCTGATGCAGAAGGCTCGTACCAATGAAATTTAAACGTATGTACTAAATTTATCGTTGGCTGAACACTAAGACGATGAAAGACATACCACTCTAATACGTTGTTTGTATGTCTAGACCTCTGGCCACCACATTTTTGATAATAGGATTGTGAGAGCTTACACATTCATTGACTATAACGTATTCGTCATTGGTGTCTAGTGCAGTTGCGACTGTGATGTTGTATGGTGTGGTGGAGGTTCGTTGTATCGTTAGAAGTTTCCACTCTTCAATCAAGATAAAACAGTATTTCATTTATTCCATGCGGAATTATGCAAAGTAGCTTCCGGTCTTTATAGAAGAGCGATTTAAATATTTAATACATTATCCCGAATTGTCCACTCCACGTGTATATATGATTCATTAGATTAATATGCGGTACCGCGGTAGTGTTCAGTCGCAGGTACTTGGAATATATCAGGGTTAATGTATTGGCCGTACCGCCCACAGCCTCACCGATTGAGCTTGTCAACTCGACAGTCACAGACTAATGCGTTATTCCGCTCTGACACTTCATAGAAAACAAACGATATAGTTAACACAATTAAGATTGTACATGCAGTTAGCGAAACAGTGTAACACAAACACTGTTATGTCTAACAAGGTAGGCTGAGGTCAATATTTTCACATACCATGAACGTATTGTTATTATTTAATACGTAGTAGAGTCACGGCCTTGCAGGAAACCGGCGTGAAGAAGAGTTATTTTGTGCGTCTGCGTTTCGTTTGTTGACTGAGGTAACCGGAAGACCACTCTCTCTCCACATTTCAAATCCTCATCCTCTCTCCCAACTATCCTAAAAGGCCGGCAACGCACTTAAAGCTTCTCTGGTGTTGCAGATGTACGTAGGCGTAGGTAATCACTTACCATCAGGTGAGCCTCTAGCTAGATGGCTTTATAAAACAATACCATAAAAAAAAGATTCCCTCTCATTTTGGAGAGCACGGTACCTCTAAACAACCACGGTGCGGCTCAAAAATCAATTCACAAAGATATCGTATTTATTTGTACTAGAAACATATATATCTTTACAAACATACAGCAGGACCGACAAGAACCGATATTATAGTAATATTTCTATGATAAGATCTAAAGTCAACGATAAAATCAACTTTTCAACTCTTTTAGTTCATTACAACATTAACTAATCAAAAGTGGACTGTTTAAGTAAATAATTTATAACATGGATGCAATATTTGAAGACACACAGAGCAATTATTTCAACTCGAGCACCTTACAAAATTATAAGCTTACTGTGTACCTTAATATTTGTACTTAAAAGATATATTCGCCTGAGCGACCTTCGTATAGGCATCAAAGTAATTAGATTGAGCTACGCGTCTGTCTGATTAACATGTCTAATCTAAGGTGCGCGAGCGCTGAAATACGGGTGGGTTGATACCTACGGACGGGACACGACAGCTGCACGACTAAAAATAGTCGCCGGACGCGCGATTCCGCGTTTTTCACTGTCTGTGCGCGCATCAATTTCTGTCCGCATTTGTTAGCGAATGACAGATGCTCTACACCAATGACAGGCGAACAAACACAAAACGTACAGTCCGAATGATCCTTATAATACTTTACCAGAGAGTTGATTTTGCCGTAAACGTGTGGTCGGATTAAGTTTGTAAATAGACGCACACGACGCCTTGTAGTTGTCAACATCATAATGACGATGGTGCTAAGGACATATTTATGTTAACCCTTTGAGAGGTGCAGTTTTAGAACTGAAAAATTACACTTACTGTTCCGCGGTAGTGTTAACATATTTGTCAAGTAATCGAGGTATATAAATGATGCTAAAAGAAGTGACCATCAGGATTAAAAGTAGAAAATGCTGTAACGCCTAATGGTGGTAAATAAATACGGACCCAAATACCACAGACTAGTGGTATTGGCTCAGGGGGTGCAGCATTATCGGTGTGAGTGCCCTCTGCTCACCAATCCACCGCCCAGCGTGGTAACGTACAAATGTTCTATACACGGCTTTTGCTGAGCCTTGGAAAAGCATATGTCCAGTAGAGAGCTTTTTAAGCTTTTTAAGTAATCATCTCTCATATGGAGGATTTGCCATAATCGCCAAGCACGGTTGGGGTTCCATTCAATCGCAGCACCAGACACCTCTCTAAGATGCTGCCGACAGACACCTCGCTAAGCAGACCGATGACGGGCTGCTTAATTTTGATCAGGTTTTTTTCGAGAAGGTTATTACGCCATCTATCGGTAGTCATTGAGATTACCGATACCATCACATAAACTGTCAATCGAGGTTTAAACTGAGGGCAAGGAGATCCAAATTATACAAACCACTTATACGATGCATTTTGCAATAGCCTCAACAAAGAACAATTTATTGTATCAATCAACAAATCCTTTATTGTCGAAAGTGCGAGGCAGCGTCACAACCTTGTAGCTTAATCGATGTACAGAATACATCAAAAGCTAACTTGGAAACTAAGACGACTTGCTGCTCTCCACGTCGCTTTCCAACCCTGTCGGTCTGTCGGTACGTCGCGTGTAGCCCGGAGCAATATTTCAATCAAACTAGATCCCGCCTCATAAAATCGAGCGTGCTTCACCGACGGCTGTCACCGCATCTCCGGGACCATTACGAGCAAAGACTAAAATAAGTCAGTGGGCAGCGCTGGCGGGGTGACACGTCATAATCAAAATGGCGGCGGCGGCACGGTACGCGCTAATCGGTTAGATATATCAATCGGCGGTTAATTGCACCCGCGCACCTCTGACACTGGCACTTTTATGTTTGATGTACCGCCTTTTGAGCTCGGTATGGCTGTACGAGATTTACTGGTCCGGACCTGACCGATATTCATGTCCTATTTCCATCCTTCTCGGTTTATTCGTAACAATGCGCTTCATTTTAGTCGCACAGTCAATATTGATGCAAATTAAACTCGTATAAGTATAAAGGTTAGATTCCTCGTACCTTGAAGACGGGACAGGCTCAACAATTTTCCTGTTTCCTGTTGTCGTTGCTCCTGCTAAAATAGGAGAGTATAGGAGAATATAGCTAAAATAGGTATTGGGATATGTGGAGAGTATAGCCAACTCGAACACACAGAAGAAGCTATTGTATCCATTTCCGCCTTCCTGATTCGTGCCTGATCGTCTGTCTTGATGTTCGTAAAAGGATCAATCAAAAATATGAAAGCCAGTGTGAATATGTTCAGTCGATTAAGCTGAACCCAATTTTTATTGCCACCATGAGACGGTCATTTATGCCTTGTCGTTTTCCTCCTTCTCCTCCCCCTCCTCCTCCTCCTCGTGTTAGTTCCACAGCATGCAGTACATCGATCGTATGCTTATTAACAGTTTAAGTTAAAAACACATTTGGTTTTCTGTTATTAGGACCATCTCTATATACTCCGTGTCATGACAACAGAGTTCACATTGCTGCGACACGCCGTGACATATGAAATAGTTCATCAACCGTATCGCGCAGTAAACGCGTTGGAGACGTCACGAGTGACCGCGCGACCGCGTCGCACTTGCGAGTAAGTCGTGAGGACATGTGCCAGAAACGCACCTCACGAGCGCCAAACACAACACACCCGTGACAAGTGAATAATCGAGTTTAATGTGAATTCAGCTTATCATAATGTCACTTGTCTTTTTACTCACTATGCCAAGTAGGAAGTGAAAGAGACCTTTTTAAAGTGTCATAATATCGTTTAGTAAATCAAATCAATTAGCTTAGATTTACAGTTAATACTGATTAAGCTCGAGCAACTAGTTTTAAATATTTTTCAAAAATAAAAATGTCGGTTTTGTTTAGCAAAAGTGTATACTCGATGCAATTGGACGTTTAAGTTAGTACTTCACCCTTATTTTAAAAGGAAAGGTGGATGAAGATAAACAGGAGAAGAACCTCACCCGTTGTGGAGAGATAGTTTCGAACAATACATATATTGAAACAGGGAAATCATAGCACAGTTCTAATCCCGGTACGTTTGATGAGTATAAATGTTTGCGACTGTGTTATGGATGCTTATATAATATTCTAACTACTCGAAAACGATGTTATGCTATAGAAGTTCGAAACATCGGTCTTTAATTTTACGTTTTTACATAAACATAAATTTTTTTTTGTGAAATTCAACCAATACAAAAGATAGCCCTCCTTCGATCCCACCATAAACTTATCCGACAAAAACTCGATCCGTATACGTGAAAAAAAAACGTACCAGCCGTCCGTCGCATTGGCCCGTGAAAGATATACAGCGTGCACATGACGCTTCAAATATCTAATTTAATTTTATGTGCTCAGAGTTACCTGTCCGCGACTCTCCTAGATACCGACGTCAGCGCGACCAATTTATAGGTCACTATATCATTAACTTATGTCTGGGCATAATAAGTTTCGGTGCTAAGTTGAATTTATCGTTCGTGGACGGACGGCGGGAGAGCGGGGAACGACACCGTTCGTCCACCGGTGCTATTGTAAGCGATCGTGTGTCGCGGTTGATTTTCAAATCGGTGTTCTTATGAAGCATCTTAAGTCCCTGCAGTTTATCCGTTTATAAAATGATTTCGTCCTACATTGAATTGGTCTGTGGAATAACGAGTGTTTAGATGTTTAGATTATGTGCTTGATGAACAAGTATCATATCAACTTGTTATTGGAATCGAAACTATTATTTGAGCAAGGTCGCGAGTGCTGTAAAGCACTCCTAACATAGGGAACATAAAAACAAAAATTTCATTTCTAAGTGCAGTGTCTGTGTTAATACAAGAAATCATTAAACTTATTCAGTCTTAATAGAGTAGTTACAAATATCAATGATCCGTTACATCCATGTCAGTCGTACTGTCTTGGAGAAGCTTTACGTGTTGTTTCAGTGCAGTTTATCAGAAACAATCTAAGATATAACTGCAGACATTACTATATATAATTCAAAAACACATATACGATAAATTCGTTTCACTAAGCGGCGCATCAGGTGCATGTATATCAGAACGCACTTTCATAAATCGACGGGGAGCGAAGACGTCATCGCGCGAACATCTACCTATTTACATATTTAGAGGCCAATCAAGATAATTCATATTTATAAAACGCAATGACAATAATGTCACGGAACGGATCCGCGGCACCGGGATGGCGTCTATAAATTTTAAATATTATGAGGCATTAATATTTGAATAAACATGTCGGGGGGAGGCCGTAAGTCTGTCGCGGCGTGACATACGCCAACTGACAGCGATGCCGTCGCCGGGGACTGTTTAAGACTTCATTTACATGAGGACCGGTGCTCGAGGCCGGGAGGGGGTGGACGGACGTTTAATAAGACGAGATTAGAGCTATTGCTGCTCGACGACATCATTTAAAGGATCCCTTAATGAGATAATGATACATTGGAATTTTGATTAGACGTTTTAAGATCGGAGAGTCTAATGGTACGGATTCGCACCTCCGCTAGCTCCCCAGCGGCAAGTTGATCAGCATCTGTATCTTTTTGCAATGTACCAGTGTTTTTTTATTACGTGATTGAAATGAAAATATAAAGGTATTTTTCAAGAAAATTTTGATATTTAATTGCACACAATAATTATATAAATCACACGCAATACATTTTACACGACTCGTGTTCTATACTACAGACATGTAGCTTTAGTCAAGAGAGACACACTTCAGATTTCGTAACAAATCATCGATTAGCCTTTCGATATTTATATTATTTTCAATTTGATGCACCCATCACCACATTTCTTCACGCCCTGGGTTGACTGTTAGAGAATGCCAAAAGGCATTGAGTCCGCCTTTTGTAATCCTTTCGGTGTACACAATGAAGTATAAATAAATAAAAATAAGGTTGTTGATACATTATTTAATTCCATATACTTTAGTTTCACTTAGCAATAATCTCTTAATAAAATGAAGAATTCTGGAAAATAAACCAGATTCTATTAACCGTCATAGATATTTTAAATGATATATAAGAAATATAGTAAACCTCAAATAAATTCAAATTTACAAATCTTTATAAGGATCATAACCTACCTGCCGATTTGTTTTATAAGTAACGTATCGAATCCCAACCCGCATATATCTTGAACACTACTTAGAAACGCGAAACAAAGGCACATCCCGTGCTATACCCCGCGAGATTTATTCCCGCGATATCATTGAGGCTCCCGCAGCAGTGTGCGTATGAGCCACACACACATTGACACACGACTGTTGCGGTGCAAAACATCGAGAAACGTTCGCAGCAACGCACACAATCAAATGTTTGTTACAATCCGATAGCTTTTATTGAACACAAATTCCACCTAAAATGTTTATTTATAAACTGTAATTACTCACTCGATGTATATGTAAGAAACAACCATTCATGGAAATATAAATCTCTATACCAACATCACATCTGCCACGTCTGTAGCTGAACATAGACCACTACCAAAGACTGTAACGCGAGCTCTTAAAGTCGCAAAGTTCGAAACAGTGTCTGTACCGTGTAGTATCGTCGTGAGAATCCGCCACCCCTTTGCTTCCCGAGTGTGTCCGCGTTTAAGGGAAAAGCTCTGATAATCCCAATGGCTACGGATAGATGGCGCGATAACCATCTCCAAAATGCCAGACTAAGACTAAGGCAACAGCGTCTGGTACTGCGAGCTGCCCATGTTCTACAGTGGACTATATACAGGCTGTTATAGTAAACTAAAGTGTCTACCTGTGAATAGTTAGCACTCGAGAGTGTTTCTAACCGGTCCACTTCCACTTCAGCTAGCTGTTCCTGAATGCGGTGTCGTTTATCCAAGTCCCGATGCGGATATAGTGTGTAATAAAAATTAAGTTTTCTGTTAACCCTAACTACTTGTCAGGTATTTGATAGCACAAAACTTGCGTACACGACCCCTGATCTTCGATTGATAAAATTCACCTGTACTTTCGCAATTAGTTGTATTCCTTTCCTTCCCCGACTTTCCTTACTCGATCATAATTTTTTATACTTATTCCGATTTGATGTCGTATATTAGCGTGTCGAAATTATGAATTGCACCACCCCTATCTATCACTTATTCCCAGCCATGATTCTCTTAGATTCAATATAATCAGAAGAGCGGAGATAGTCTGATCCCTATAGATGTTGGTCCAATTGGTGGTTGATCATCACAAAGTTTAATTCGCTCGAAAACACCTTTTTGTGTGATATTTGGCGTGACGCGGTGCTAATATATTTACTTGGTGACAGATGTTAATCAAGTGTTGTTGATTGATGTGGTAGAGGTGCGTTTTGTATCACTATTAGCATACGCAATTGTGGGACGGTAGTTGAAGTTCTTCTTCTCTTCGAACTAAGCACCTACTATATAGCATAACATTTTTTGCATGCGTTATCACGCTATATAATTATTTTTCGTTATCATCGTTTTTATTTTTAAAACAAAACATCATCTCCCACTGTAGGAGTTTCTCCTGCCGCGGAGGCAGTTTACATACATAGATTGCACATGGACAAACTCCCAGATAATACTCTCTGAAATAATCGATCTCCGCAAAGTAACGCCTAATTCTATTTAACTATTCATTTCTTTTTTTTAATCTTAACTTAATGGAGGGTTCGTTCGTTAACTATTCATTGAATAGAACACCGTTCACAGAATCCGCACCTCTGTCTATATCATTGCAAATTAAACGTGTGCTATTGTTATTTTTGCGGATTATAATTCAAAAAGAAAAATATTTCATTGTTTCATATACATTGCGAAGGAATCAGATTTTTCTGTACAATGTGTCTTCGTTTTGGCAAGTTGCGTGTAACGTGTCCTGAATGGTGCAGGCAGAGTTTCGCATTGTTTCGTGGAATATCGATACGTTTGATATACGATCAGCGCGTAATGCTTCAGAATGCACCAGCGCGCGCTCCCTCTTAACTGAATATCTAATGGGGTCCGAATTAGAATAATTTATGGGACAGGTCGGAGACAAAAACGGAACGTTATGGGGTCGGCCGGGGACGGCCCCGCGTCCGCCGCGTCGCAATACTTTGAGTATATCCAATAGTTTATTTTCACTGATGCACGCCGAGAGGATTTAGTGAGGTTTCGATATTTGCCTTATCTGGATCGGGGACGAGAGACAATTCGATAGTCGATACAATATTTTGACCCAAATAATCCGGTTCATTCAACGTAATCTTTATTTCATACTATTTTTAGAGTAGGTATATGAGAAGTCGATACAAAAAAGGCTTTCGATTCTAAAAAAAACAGACTAGTCAAGACACGACAAGACGTAATTTCCCAAATTAGGATTCCCTGTATGAGATGATCTATATATAGGTACTATATTAAATAAACATCATACAATATCTTTCATTCCTTATACAAATGTTTGTCCGCAGAAGGATTCGTTAAAAATCAATGCGTATTTAAATACGTTTAAAGATAATTTTAAGGATCATAATAAATGTGAACATATGTACATAGCTCTAGACGTGAAGAGAAATAGCAATTTGATTTCAAATCAGAAAGCCATAGAGATTGATAAGAAGGAGTGTCGTTGTTGTTGAATAGTTTTCCTGACTCCTAAATATTTAAATTTCGCATTAGCATATGCGATACTGACAGACAGAGGGACATAAAGGCACCGTACCGTCCGTAGTTGCCACATGTTATCCCACTCCGCTGTCAATTTACCACTACTTTACAACTAAACGACGGTATTTATCAGCGAGGCGTACAAGGTAAGCGGGTAAAGAGCATTAACAGCCGCCATTCTCCTATAGAAAATCATAATGGCCGGCGAAGAAACAACGATGGAGAGGGATCATTAATTACGGGCACCTAACAAGCGGGGAAAGGCGACGTTGGCGATTTATCCGGTCGATCGAGTGGTTATTTAGATCGTCCCAACGCGACGATAGATGGCGCTGAGAGACTGTTCGGTATCTGATGCACGAGCCGCGCAAGCGTGCGAGATGGAGCATTTTCTGTCACCGGGCTTAGTCGCGGACCGCGGTCGGTACCAAGATCGGAGACCGGATAATCGCTTGGGTTTAGTTTTACTTTTGTATTGTGTGTGGAAAGAGATCTCGAAAGTACACTCATTAGTGCAATAATCAATATTGAAGTCACTTTTATTGTTTGAGCTTAGAAAACAATATCTTTATATGAACAATGTGTAATCTCAGAACTTCTAAAGCGGGTATGTCACTTAAACAGAATTATTGAAATCTTTAACAGCCACAATTACCACAACTAATAGCGAAGGCTTTGTCCTTTAAATGTTATTTAAAAAAAAAGGAATGTTTATTATACACATAATGATATTCGTACATTAATTGACAATTACGATCAAGTCCCCGTAGATGATTTCAATCACGTCGACAACTTTCAAATACTATCGGCTGTTATCACCTCCACGGGATATACATACATACATATAGGCGTTGTTGTACCGCAATTGTACGCACACTTAACAACGGTACCGCGAACATGGCGGTACCCGCAGAGCAACGGTGTGACGCTAGTGAGAAGGAACGTCACACGCAGGGCCAGTGGAAGTCAGAACCAAAGACAAGACCCGACAATCAATGAATAGAGAGTCAGCCATATCCAATATATGTAATTCCGATGGTAATTCAAAAATGAATAGATCGATGGCTCTTTAGGTAACCATATATTGTACTGTAATGCTTCATGAACGTGTTCAAACAATTTACTGTTAAGACACGTAAGAGGATCAGTAGGTTAAATTTAAACATTTATTTTAAGTTTAACACGCTTGACCTGTATGTATGTATATATTTCAATTAAATGTTCACTCACTTCCAGACGTTCGAATAACAAACGTGTTAAGAAACGATGACAATACACCATATATCCACCATCCCGCTGGCCAGACGTTGGTGCTTTCAGGTGGGTAACTGAACTAATAAATGGCTAATAGAAAACCCATTGAGCTTGGGCTCATTAGATTTACGTTAACCAGTCCTATTAATTTAGCTTGATGACCAAGACCTGTTGGAACGGAGAAGGGAAAAGCGTGTATTTTAGTTTGTAAACTATGCTTTTATAGTGTTTTCTTTGACTCATTGAAGCTTTAAAGTTACACTAGTATAGTCGATCGGAAAGCTTCGCAAGTACCAATGCTCCTAGTAGGTATTTCAGCACACAAAAACGTAATAAAAAGCTTAACACAAAACCGCGCATGTTGTGTCGCTGCCGATACGACATCGCCGCGACGTCGCACGTTCGCTGCGTGTTCCTTTAATTAGACCGCGGCCTACCCGGGATGGAATTCATTAGGGCCTCTAATTAAACATCGGGACATGATTTTCCGGTTAAGGCAGCGAAAGTGCGCGTAGGTGTTCTAAGGACCAATCACGGTGCCTACTGCTTGAATAATTAAAGCGGGCTAATTTGGCTCAATACGCGCTCTAATTAGTTGCGTGTTTGCGTAATGCACGTCGCCAGATGTGATTTTGTCACGGCACGGTATGGAGGGGAATGTAGAGTACAGGACGTAAAAAAAACCGATAGACGATATATGTCAATGTAAGTTTCACACATCTCACTCAATCACACTAGCGGGGGTAGACCAGGGCGCTCGCTTTAGCTTCACAGAGCGCGTGTGACCAGCGTTCGATCCTCGATGGCCGGCACCACTAAAATTGTTAATAGCTATTAAGTTCTGTATTTACCACGTGCTTGGCGGTGAAGGAAAACATCGTGAGGAAGCCCCGCACAGGAGCAGCGTGGCCCTAAACCATCTCTGATACTTGTATTTGAGAAGAAAACCTTTGCCCAGCAGTGGACACTTACAGGCTACTTTACTTTATACCACGTGCTCGGCGGTGACGGAAAACACCGTAACCTAAACTGTATGTCTGAGAAAGAGTAATAAAAAAAATATATTTCGAGGACATGGGAAGACCGTCACCGACCGACCGTGGCGGAATCTTCCCTGCTCCAAGACTCTCTTAGATATTTGTGAGGAGACCTTTACTCGACACGGTGAATTCACAGGCTGCAACTTTTACTTCAAACTAGAAAAATCTTCATGAGTGACACATTTTATTTTTCCAATAGATTTAATACCCTTATAATCGTATGATATATTTAATGGAACGGAAAATATTGTGAAATATGATATCGAAAGATAATTTTCTCGCTACATTTCGAAACACGATTTAAATCAAGAACCATTCCGAACGCTCCACGGTAAGCCGCAAATAAGAAACGATGTTATAAATTACACCTAGAGAGTGTATAAGAGTGAATTATTGCCGATACTAGCTTTATGAATGATGGATATCAAAACAGATAGATGGCGCTCGCGGCGCACGGAGCTCTGCAGCGAAGGTAAATTGCATCTCAGCCACTTACCAAGCGGCTGGAGAATGTGAAGCTAAAAACTATATTCTATAATAAAGTTTAAGTAACAAATTATTGGGTATGTTAAGAATCCTGTTTAATTTGTAGCACCCTAATTGTAAACGACGAGCAATGCAAATAACCTTCACCAAAAATGTAATTTTAGTAAGTTTTTATGACTTATCTACAGAATTTCAATTCGAGCCTACTTTCACTCCAGATATATAATTTTCGTATTCTCTCTGAGACATGTAAGTTTCTTCACAGTGTTTTAAACAGTTGACAATTTTAGTGATGCTGGTACCGGTATTCCAACCCAAATCAATCGCCTACCTTGTGCCCCTGAGTTACCACGGCACATATTAACAATAGAAATCACACAAAACTATAAAACGAAACGAGAACCTAATTAAAAAATGCTGAACTGAGAAATAAATTGCAACCGAAACACAAAAAGGCCTAATTGAACATGACACAACATATAATGCCTGCTTCTAATGCAAATTATACTAAATAACAGATAACGGATTAGAGGAAACTAAAATAAAACCAGAAGGGTCAAATTTAAAAAAAAGACAATATGATGTTTGAACAAGTGGTTAACTTTCAAGTTAAAGTTACGACGGCAAAGAATACACAATGAACTTCGAAGTCGTGTCATTGTCAATGGCGGCGTTGCGACAAATGTCATGTCAACGTCGCGGGAATGTCGCGTCACGTCGCGCGCGACCCAACTGACGTGACGCGTGTGACGGGACAGAAAACTCGCGATATCCAATAATGCTCCTATACAAAGTAAATTTATATCTGCATGTCAAATAATACATCAAGTGATCATTTGGAAACTACAACAATGGACTGCGAATGGAAATAAGCGCGGTATTTGTAACAACTTCAATCGAAGGTTACAATTAGACCCCTAAGACTCCTAAGATGAAAACCCTCACAGCCTGTAATTATAAAGTAATTAGAAGGAGTCTACCACCTACAATAGAATCATTTGTTATTTTATTTTTATATATTTCATTTCATTTCAAGTTTTCTAATACTAAAATATGACGACCCCATTTTGTTATTTTTAAGGATAAAAAATATTAAAAAATACATTTGTACTGTAATCACTGAGCTCTAGATGATAAGGAAAGAAAAACAAAATATTTTCGGCCAGTTTAAACTGTGTTGTGTGTTGAGCCGTTTGGCGTACGTTGGGTACATAGGAATCAGCTCTACCCTTTTCTACTAGTGGGTGTTATATAGAAGCGACTAATAATTTCCAGGAGCAAACCCAGCGACGAAATTTGCCACCGGTTACGATCACGCAATCCGCAGTCTCTGCCAACACCTATATAACTGACAGGTGTGCGTGTTTTTTTTTAACTGTGATGTCTTTCGTCTGTACTGATAAAAAATTCTATTCATTAAATAACTGAAGATAAAAGTAAACGCATGTGAAAATCGAGAGTATCGCACACTGCAGTAATCCTGGTTGATAAAGACGTGGATAAGATACCCACCCATGTTACATGCAAGCTTATGCTTCAGCTATCTATGCCATTGTGAAAGCTGCGTCCATTGCAGGCGTACCCAGGATAAGAGCGACCTCAGTCTTTACGACAGTTACGCGCAGTTCAAACAAGCGCTACCGTAGAAGCGAGACTAAAGCGATTCTAAAACGAATTAAACTTCCAACTTCTGTTTATGCACTACCTAGTTTTACATTTCTACACTATATTTTATTGTTTATAGTTCGTTTTAAATAAACCATCAAAAACTGTTCTCCATTAACAACGTTTTCATATATAAATGTAGTCCGGTCAAAGGCCTGGGGTTTTAGAGTCGGGAAGTGTTCGCCATGACGCTCCTGTTGCGGTTAGGCGGAGTTCCTGGAGAAACAATATTTTTTACTATTTCTCAGCCATGTTTTCTTCCAATGCCTAGCACGAGCTAAATACAGCGCTCGAAAGTACAATTTACAAATTTTAGTAGTATGCCATTAAATTTTTGAAATCCAGGTCCGTCGTTTACCCTTAAATAAAAAAGACCGCTCTGACTTGTTATCTACAAGTTACCATAGCTGTTTAAATTGGTTGTTTTTTTTTTGGATTACAGTGCGTTAGTGTTTTCTAATAAGAACACGTTTCAGTTAAGTTGTCTTGTACATTCTTCAAGCTCACTAAAGCTTTATAGAGCAAAGCGACAGCTTTTGCTGCTGCTCGAATAGGCCGTAGTAGCCCCCGGTTACCTCACTCACCGAACGAAACGCAGAAGCTCAATATGCCTCCACTTCACGCCGGTATTCTGCGAGGCCGTGGTGCTACTAATCCAGTCGAGCCGGCCTATTCGAGCAGCAGCTAAAGCCACCGCTCGGCTCTAACACTTTAAGAAAACCAGCTATAAAAAGATCAATACCACAGAGGAAAAAGATGTGTGGAAATAGCTGGTGCAAACTCCCTGGTTACTGATATAATGACATCGTTGAATATTTAATTGACATTAAATTTGAAAAGATTTAAGTGAGCTTTAAACAAGCCTAAATTAAAAAGTATTAACATTAACGTTGATATGGTAAAGATTTTTATAGTGAATTGTAGTGAAATTGTAAAATAGCAGTTTCTTTCCCGGTTCGTCTCTGAGAACGCCTTATTTTGCTAACCGGTATAGTTTTGACGTAGATAAGAGTGTTAAACAAGCCTAAATCAAAAGTTTTGACTTTAGCTGTGGTGTATATAAAAAGTAATTAAATTGCATAAGTAAAAGCAAAACGTTAAAAGTGTATATTCGCGTTAACGTTTAATAAATAAAGCATACAAAATTATTTAACATAATAGTAACCTAGTAAAGTAGTAAATATCTATAGTTTAAATGTACTTTCTTTAACGAAATAAACCAAAAATCTATCTCAGACCGGCGCAGAACAAAAACTATTTGAGCAGTAAACATAGCGGGACCGACTCCCTCCTCCCTGGGTTTATCTTTATTATTAGCCTTCCAGGCGAAATTATGACAACTGCAAAACCTCAACTGTCTCTTTCCCGCAAACGGTACACCGTATCTGGCATCCCCTTCTGACTTGGTTATGCAAGTCTTTGCAGTGATTCTATGAGATGACCGCCGCGGGACGCACAAACCGAGCTTTACAAGGCTTTCAGGGGTTAAGTTTCAGTTTTGTATTTAGTTCGCGCGTCTTATCTTACAGGTTATTTCCCCACCAGGACTTCAGCTGCTTTAATTTCTTTTCGTTAACCTCTGAATACGGTTCATAAGTTTGGCACCACTGCAAACATAGTAAGTTGATTAATAGTTGTTTTGATATTAAAATGTAAAGTGCATGTTTACTCTTTGGATTGGGGTGACTAGCTAACAAATTCAATCGAAGAATATAGCAGATGATTTGACACCCCTGAGGGCTAAGATGGAATACCTCGCAGCAGTCCGTAGTTATACTGCAGGTAAGCTGCAGAAATGGGGAAGACGGTGGTAACTACTCTAACGTGTGTTGTAGATGTATGAGTTTATGACGACCACGTATAGACAAACGCAGAGTAGGACCGGCCACAAGATGGAGGGACGACCGGGGCAGTATTGCACGTGTGCGGGTTTTGTCGTAATATTAAGGATTAATCACCACGCTCGGCAAGCGAATTAGCGATCGGAGTACCGGACACCTCGCACATAAAACATTGCTGCCAGTCATCAGTCTGCCTAATTTAGATGGTGTAGTTTTGTTCGAGATGGTTATCCCACCATCTGTCGGTATCCATTGCAATCAGCACCTGTTCACAAGTTACGAGTAGTCACCTCTTACGATTCTGAAGTCAATAGTATATAGTTATAAGACTATAAGTATATTTAAAATTTTAAGTCAATTTGATCAAATTATAAAATTATCTACTAACATTACATTTAAGATTGTAATGCTAAATAATTCTGCATTTGTAACTTAGATATTTAACACCAGCTAAAATCGATAGCGATGCCGTTTATGATACCTGAAAAAGCTAACGTGAATATCAGATAATCAGAATCTCAGACAATCACATTCGCCAGTTGCGGCTCTTTACTGATAGTAAATAATAAGACGATGTTGGTTCATAAAAACCAATTATATAGTCGTAATTATATTATAGACTTTATGAGGAAGTACAGGAACAATTTACTGAACTAAAATACATGTTTACAAAACTAAAACAATGGTTCAGCTGAGTAGCCAAGTTTGCTATGACACTGATGGTACGTGGTTGCTGCAGCCTAAGAGAACTTCCAAGCAATTCCAATCGAAGTGGTCAAAATTTTTTCATGCCTGGGACTCTTACCATGGTAATTACATGGTACTGTTACCATGACACTGTCGGTGTAGTCAGTCTGTGATCTCTCAGAAGCATTTGAATGTGTGGATTATACAATTTTAATTTATAAATTTGAATAGGCAGCATTCGGGACGCCGCATTAGATCTGTTATCGTCACATCTCTCAAACCGAGAGCATAAGGTAGTTATCAACGGTGTGTTGCCATCGGGACGTATCGTAAAAATTGGTGTCCTCCAGGGATCGATACTTGGCTCTTTTTGGTTCTTGGTCATAAATGATCTTCCCTTTATGGTTCAAAAAATGTCTGATGATACCGCATTGTTATTTAATATTTAAAGGAACGACTATGCGCTGAATCGGCCCGAAATAAATACTTGCTTCTAAACAGAAAAAACAAAACGTTTACAGTTTACACAGTATAAGTCGCCGCAGAATGCTTTAATTAATTTACAAGATATTCCGACCGTACTCCTATATCTCGGAATTGCTCCAGTTGGAAGCACATATTGATAAACTAGATTCTGAATTCAGTTCTATAATTAATTCGCTTATAGAAAGATTAGAGAGCTGACTAAAGAAGTAACATAGATATATATATATATACATATAAATATAAATGTTTACTGAAGTCGCAAAATAATTACAAGTGAATAATTGCTAGAAATTTCCAGCTCGATTTTTAACTCCAAGACATTCAAGTCACTTGTAGACCCATAAATGGTTCTGTTTATTTGTCGGTCAACACAGGGCATGGATAATGCAGCGGCGGTCGGCCAATGGAGTGGACTGGCCGGCGTTTGACCGTCGCCACTCGTGATTTGTGGTTACTGAAAGCAGCGCCCCTGTCGGTGACGTGCCAATTGTCTGCGTCTTGAAGCATTCCGCGAGTCACAGGCGGGCAGCGACCTCAATTAAATACATTCGATCATACAAATTATTTAACAATCAAAAACTAAATAATACGCTCTGATTACATCTAGCTAAATTATTTTTTATATCAAAAATAACCTTAACGTTATTTTATTTTGTAGCAAGAAAGAAAAATTCGAAATAGAAATTAAATAAGACGAAATGTTTGTAAGGTTTTAAAATATCAAAACACTTTCATTATTTTAACTTGTAGAGAAAATGTTATTTCTCTACGACTCATTGTCAAAAAAAGTATAAACGAATCATTATTTTGAAAGCTAAGGTATGTTTGATATTAAAATATTTTTTCGTGCCTACATTTTGATTACGCTTATACCGCATCTCTCTACGCTTGTAAATTGCGCCGCAACCTTACTCTGTCACGAGCAGTGGCCTGCGTAAACGTTCCTTAATGCCATAATGCCTTACGTTGTCAAATTAATGTGCATGCCATATTCCGCATCGTGTCATACGAAATTATCTAGAGTCTAGACCTTACAAATGTAAATCAATGATAAATTAAGTAAGGTCTGTTATTTATCTAGAACTAAATAATGTTTTTTTTAAACAAATTAAAACTAAAACAGTTTAGGCATTTTTCATAGGTTCTGAGCTAAAAGTTTGTCCCGTATCCGATGTAGACATCCGCGCACGTAGTGTATATAAAAGCATGCCCACACGAGCGCTCTGTGTGTTCCTTAAATAAATTATTATCGAATTTATGTGAAACACGTATCATGCCTTATATTGTAAACATTGATGTTGATTGTTTAAAATATATTGATAAAAATAAAAAATGGAATGACTTTCTTCTAAATGCCAACCTTTTTTGGGGTTTTAACGAATGTATCATCTCTTTCTCCAATCTCACCTGCACCTTGCTAATAAACAAACGAACGAAACTTTGACGATCTAATAATGGCGGAATATCCATCCGAATTTGCTTAACGAATAGATCATTAGTTCGAGGCTGCCGGTTCTGCACTCATGAACATTGAGTAAATACCCAATGTTATAAGTAAGGGCAAGAAATGCCTATGTTCAGCAGTTGACTAATATAGACTGATGTAGGCAACCCACTAACATTTTTACCTTGCCATGTCTGATGCAACGCGTATCCGAGAAGATTCGATGAATGGTCATATGAAGTGTAAGATACACTAGACGCAACACGAACGATCAGACCCGAGAAAACAAATACTTTAGGTGTTGCATAAATATTGGCTCCGGCTTGGATTTCAGAAGCCAATACTCATAGCTCAACTAACAGGAGGATTACTTGTTAGTTGAGCTCTGAGTCTGTATTTAAGCTATACGGTCATCCATACCAGATTTATCCACACATACTATAGCTACAATTGGAAAATTCAATTCAAGAACAGAAATCGTTTCGTTTCGTCTCTGACAGCCCAATGAGTCTACTTAATAAAAAAATTACCCTTGGTGATAGACTCCGTCTCTGCCTGGATGTCGTCTGGTTAGATGCCCACGCTCTTGGCCATTTCTGCCGCAATACAATCCGTGCCAGCACAGCCATTGCTGTGCTGTGTTGTTACATTTAACAACTGTTGTGTTCCGGCTTGAAAGGTATAGAGGGCGAGTGTGATTATGTAAAACATACCATCTTAGTCCTCGAGGGTGACAATGCACCTGTAAGCTACTTCTATAGAAGTTGTTTACCATGGTCTGCAGGAGCCCCTTACTGTCATTGTACTGTCACGTTTGACACCCTAATACAATACTAAAGAGTAATACTCTCGATGTGCTACCTAACTCCCCAGTTTTTTTTCGCCAGTTTCTTCTGCGTCAGAGGAACCTCATTACAAAACGCATATTTAAAACAAATACGTTTAACAAGTGAAATGTATATTTCTTATGTTTGATGAATAAATGATTTAATTTGATTATCTGTCTATCCCAGAAGTTTTTACAGGCATTGTAGCCATGGCTTCAATACATAAAAGGAACGTCGTATAGGTAGGTGGTAGATAAATGGACATATCTCGAGGTAAATAACACGCAACATATCGTTTACGCGTTGACAAGTTAATCTATCCGTCAAGCGCCACAGCGGGACGGCAGTGGATGCTGTATAATTAGAACGCAACAGATCTCATTATCGGACATGATTATTTATTGCGCACATACCTGTGATGTGTAATCAACGAAAACACGTGCCGGAAAATATGTTAACGTATGTTTTTAGGTTATATACGAGTGCATTGAAGAGTTTGTGTTATCACTTGAAACAAACACGTGTTCGGGTTTGAATAGATTTAACACGAGATCACTTCAGAGAGAGAAGTTCAGATATTATTTATGAATAATCTGTCGACTGTCGAACGTAGATCCCACGGCGGCGATCCGGGGCAGGCAATGGGCACGTGTACTTGCTACATGGCTTCTGTGCTGACATACGACATTACAATAAAAAGGTGTTTGCGTGTATGTATAAGGTATATACGATAAGGATGCTTTTCGCCAGGACACGTCATCCAGTCTAGTCAAACTAAGGTTCCCTGTGTTCAACATGCAAATGATCGCCCCCTAGCGGGATTCTAACCCGCACTTAATCTTCGCAGGCAGGGTCACTATCAACTAGGCTATATAACATTGGTGTATCGCTTAAAATGCGCCAAAAGTGAGGGTTCATTAGTAAGGAACGTAATAGAAATTTTGGGGATAGAAATAAAGCACTTTATAAATAATTGAGCAGATGAAAATGTAAACATCTTAACATTATTAATTATTATTCTTATTAAATGTATATTGATATATTAACTTTAATTCAGTCTATCACAAGTCCATAGTTGAACATATGCCAACCTCAAAGATTGTCACATAGCACGGTTCCGAACCCGCTGCATTCATCGAATTCCCGCAACACACCGACCATCGCTTTTTTTTTCAATTTTATTAAATTTGAAATATTTTTAAATAGCGTTTAGTGAGTAACTTTACTTCCAGATCACAGTATAGCGATGATTACTGTAATCAACGATGGTTATTCAGACGAGGTGGAGCCAAGCGGCGGCTGTTGCTGCTGCTCGAATGGGCCGGCTCGAACGGGGCAGTACCACGACCTCGCAGAATACCGGCGTGAAGTAGAGGCATATTGTACTTCTGCGTTACGTCCCCTCCGCTTCCTCTTCTACCTTGCCCAAATATCCTTAAAGACCCGCTACACATCTGCAACTGCTCTGGTGTTGTACGTGGGTGTCGGTATTTACTTACCATCATCTTATTCGCGAAATATCCAAATAAAAAAATATATTTACCTTGATATCTCTCATTTTTTAAGATAAAAGTAATAATATACGTTTCTCGTCGTTTTATATTATAACGTTAACTTAAATAACGATAAAATAACTGACAAAAGCACAATTAAAAGTTTCGTCGACACAAGTGCGGCCTTTGGCCTGCACCACGAACGCCCGATAGGCTACGTCACAACACGACGTGATAAAGCCGTCAATGCGCGATGCTATCGCCTGCGACGTGACGACCACGTCACGGACACCCGCCGGCTTATCGGCGACGCCGTGTAACGTCACATGACGTTATAAAATTTTCTTCACACGTTATACTCGTTAATCCTATTATTACGTTGAAATCCTAGTATAACAGAATAACAAATGCATGCAGATTTAGCGAAAACTTAATTTACAAGTATATCGTATCAAATTGTCAAACTTCAGTGGGTAACAACCTAGACCTTAGAAGTCTATTTGTCAAAAATGTTATTACAGATGTTTGTAAATTCGAATAGAGGCGTGAAGTATTTTTTAAACAAAGTTTTAAAGAAGCAACCGACTTCTGCCCCTATTTTGCCACCTTAGTGTTGGCATATTTTCTTCAAATTTAAACGGGAACTGGACAATCCGTAACGGAGCCTTCTGGCGGACCCCTTCCTACTCCAAAATCCTCTCGGATATTTGAGAAGTACCCAGCAGCGGCCAGCAGGTATACGGTGAAGACATCGCGTAACATACATCCAAGAAAAATACAGACGGTATGGCCCAACCTCCTCCATTTTTGAAGTGGGGTTAAAACATAAATTATAATTTAATAGCATTCGAAATGAGACAATGTTCCAATACAAACTTTCGACTTACAAATAATCGTTGCCGTCGTTTTCATGAAGTGAATATTCTTCATTCTTCAACGTGACAAAGAACGCGAAAGAAGTTATCGGTAGCCAAATGTAAAATCTTATTATTATACTTTTACAATCTATCGCCGTTCCGTAATGAGGTTCCTTGATAGAGAAGAAAAAGGCGAAAGAATCTCTGTATGTGTTAGAATGTCTATGTTGCTTCTCAATGCCATAAAACAAACATTAACAATAGATTAAACTACTATGAGATAGTTGAAAGTGTTGTCGAGATGAGAGACACGACAAGATGTCTTATTCGACACATAATTCCTGATAGAATTAGGGCATAAAAACTATAAAATTGTCTAAACACGTCTGTCTGAAGGCGTCATACATGGACGCAACGGTCTAAAACGACTACCGTACAGCAAGGCGTAGTGAAGAGACCTGCGTGGGCGCAGGTCAGCGTGCCGCACGGAAATAGAGACTTTTACTAAATGTTACTCGATAGACCAGTCAACGGTTGGCTGACAAATATCACAACCATAAACATTAGCTTTTGTTAACGGTAAACTAAATAAAGCTTGTATTTGTTATAGACTACTGACATATTTGTATAATAGTAAATCGGAGAATGTTCTGAGTCAATTTCAAGTGTTTCGTGTGAAACTGTGTGTGTGTGTGTGGAGTAAACTGTCTGTCTGCCAAAAAGTCATGAAAAAGTTTTTGTTTGCTAACTTAGCACATTCTTATCGTGGCTGTGTATAAACAATTTCCACCACTGTTTTCCCTTCTGAGTGTTTAAGAATCCATTAAGGCCTTGTAAATCTGATGGCAACCGATGGCGGAATGATCGTATAAAAAATTTCAAACCGTCGACCGAATGCACTGGGTTTTTTTAAAAGCTTTATGGAAATATATGTAAATATAATAGTGTGTTTAATATTTATAATTATTTTGACATAATCATGTCTTACAATGTATAAATTAAGTACAAACTTACAATTAAAAGTGGTGTCAGTCAATATGTGCTCTTACCTGTAAAAAAGAAATTGTAAAAATAAGGTTTCTTATGTATATAAAATTAGCGAAACACTAAAGAACAGTATAATTAATTAATTTACCGATATCACGATTACAATTTGGAGAACGGTTATTACTTATTTATAATATTGATCCAAAACTCATCCTTACACTTGGGTTACCTGGAACCGGCCTGTAAACAATCCAGTGGAGGACATAGGCCTCTCCCCATAAGGAGGATTTGCCATAGTCGCCACGCGCGGCAAGCGGATTGCCGAGCGCAGTAGCAGTCACTTCTCCTCAGAAGCTGCTGCCCGTCATCGACCTTCTTAATTTTGGTCTGGTAATGAGAGATGGTTATTTCGCCATCTGTCGGTAGCCTTTGTGAATTTAAAAACTTTTCCCTTAGTCGCCTCTTACGATACCCACGAAAAGTAAAAGTAAGTAAACTAACAACAGAATTAATAATAAGTTTAGTTAGTTTAGTTATAGTTAGACAGTTGCAAGATCGCGGCTCGAGAACCAACGTTGGCTCTAGATCAAAGAACGCGTAATCGTTTTGTTAAAGGCTAGATTAATTTGTACGGTTATGGAGAAAGTGTACAGCACCCAGAGCTTCCCTTGATTATGGGTTGACGGAGCGGGGGGTGATTACCTTAGTCACCCAACGAAACGCAGAAGCACAAGATGTCTCTACTTTACGCCGGTATTCTGCGAGGTCGTGGTACTACCCCGCGAGTCGGCTCATTGGAGCAGCAGCAAAAGTCGCCACTCGACTCTTCCACGTACAGAAAGATACAGTTATATTCAGTTTCAGAGATGCGGGACACAACAACGATACGAACTGAAGACCGATGACTTTGTAGTCAATCGTGGTGGCCACAGAGCTACGCGATAAGTTTAATATAATCGCCCTTTATAGCCATGTTCAATTCACGAATGTTTACTTAAGCACTCACGCCCGTCACTAATAGGACTATTCTGCGAGGTCGTGGTACAGTGAGTGAACTACTGTGAACCACTTTTCTTCTCACCAGGAGATAGAACTTGACGGACGGCGAGCCTGCATTCCGACTTAATGAAAGCTTTGACTTAATCGTCTATCAAAAGCAAAGTCAAAACTTTTTTATTTCTGCTTGTTTTAAGCTCTTATGAACGTCAAAATCTGCAGCGGTACGCAAAACAAGACCTTCTCAGAGAAGAGCCGGCAGGAAACACTGGAGTCTTTTTTTAAAGCCATGTTACAATGCCATTTATTATTTACAACAATTCAATAACAAGAACACTTTAAGTCTTTTTTGCTTAAATGTCAATTTTAACAATATTTTAGGTGCCAGTGGACTTGTGAGTGCAGAATAAGAGCTTTTTCCACACATCTCTGTCAAAACACCGAATTGATCTATTTCATAAAAAGCCCTTTTTTAAAAAAAAATCCTTAAACACGCTTCTTATAAATTGTGTTCGTGTTTGTTGGAGAATATTTATAAGGATATTATTGAAATGTTATTGAAACTAGCGCATCGCCTCGACGTGTTCTATGACGAGAGATTCCATGGAGACAGTTCATTATTTATTATATTAAAATATTTTTCCGTACGTACATAATGTTTTCAAAAATAAACAAAGACGATAGTGTGAAGATATTAGTCTTTTTGAATTTTCTATAGACTCCAAAGGTCTATAGAAAATATCGCCTAACAGAAAGAAGTCTTAATTAAAATACAAGAATAATCTATGCAACACTTAATTAATAATGCCCAAGAAAACCAAAGCCGTGGAAGCTCAAGACTAATATACTTAACATCCACTAATCTAAATCTACAGAGATCGAACAAATAAAACATCAAACAAAGCACTCAACCCTTTTCCAACCCCGCTCTTAATCCCTATTTCGGTTCCAACGAAAAAAGAGCTTTCAATTCAGATGCGAGACAAGAACCTATCAAAGGTAGAGACGTGCTAAAACCTTATACTGGCCTTTAATTAAAGCCTGCAGGGTGTGGGTCGTGGGTGGGGGTGGCGGAAGCGACGTGGCGGCCATTTTACTCCGGCTGTCCACTTCCGTCGTAACGTATGGACGTAGCTACTTCATTTCGGACTGACGAAGGGGAAAAAGAAAATGCAGGTGGCCGCCGCACGCGTCTCGGCACTCGGACGTCCGTAGAGACTCTGTTTGCGCGCTCGAGATTAATTCAAATCATCACAGTTGCATATATATATATTGGTAACGAGAAACATCTACGTAGTCATGGTCAGATAGTTTAAATAACATTTACTAAAGGGAATTTGACTGGTAGAGAATTCCACTTGGCATTTAGTCCGCCCATTGTAACCTTAAGCTTAAGGCTAACAATAAAGAATAAGTAAATAAATTTAGTAACTCATAATCAAATACAAGATAACACAATATGTAGAGACATAGCTTTTTTTGCATGGTGATGGAAAACGAGCTAGCTGTCCACCTGTTGGTAAGTGGCTACTGCAGTCCATGGACACCTGGAAACTAACTCAAACGAAAAAGGTCACAGATGCGGTGCTACGCTACCACTTAGGAATAAGATGTAATGCCTCACAGCCTGCATTTTTACTGATTTCTTATACCTTTCAAGCAAGTGGCTCTGATGTTTGGCGGCAGAAATGGGTAAGAACTCCTAGACAGAGAAACTGTCTATCGCCAGATGTATACAGTGTATATAGTATGAATATATATATAAAGGGATACATGAATGATTGTAACCTTTGGGAATGAGTTGATCACCCAAGCTATTTCTAAAAGTTGTATTGTAAAAAAAAAAAAAAAGACGATACCTACGGAGTTTCTTTCGCCTGTTTCTTCTCCGTTAGAGGAACCTCCATTACGAAATGGTAGTAGATTATTTATTGAATATATATATATTTATATTCTTACGTCGAAGAATGAAGATTTTATGTGATTGGGTTTGATAATAGTATGGGCCTTTTGAAGCCTACCTTCATTAGTGGATACCTTCGACGTAGCTTATGAAATAGATTATCAAAATATATAATTTTAATTACCACTCCATAGCATCGAGGATAATGAAAACTAAGCGAGTGCAGAAATCGAAGCAGACATACAATTGGTCGGCCATAAGTAATAGGTTAATTTGAAACAGGCACCGCAGGAAAGGATATACACTGGTTTATAATGGAAATCGCGTTCAGTGATATGCATGCGAATAATTATCACTTTGTAATTCTCCCAGCATCATTGCACAGTCCAACTATCGCGTGAGCTCTCTCTTAATTTTGGAGAACGAAAACATTGCCACAGCTGTGGGTGGCTATAGAAAGGCTTTATCATAGCAGTGGCAGATACAAAATATCATATTGTATTAGATGAATAACACTGTTGGGTTCTACTTTCTTAAACTGAGCGCTTCAAAGTGGACCGCTTTACTTCATCGTGTTGCCCTCAGGGCCATGTAGCTGTACAGTACGATGGACTGACATATTTGTCCCTCTAAATATTAATACAAAGAAAAATGTACAAAGTACAGCGATTATAGAAACAATATGAAGAGCAGACACGTTTAAAGAAATTACTTCACTGCTCATCACCGCAAAGCTAAAGAAAAATCTGATTGGCCGCAAATTAATTTTCGTTGAACTACATAATTGTATATGTTTCAAATATTCTTGTGTGATTTACGTATGTCCATGATTAACACATATTTGGATACTGAAGACACGTGCACACACAAATGCACAGCAACACACACAAATTCTACCGCCCCCATCTCACGCACAAAGGAATCTATTTTTAAAATAAAAAAACAATTATTTGTACAGTCAATTACCAAAGTCCACCACATATATGTATGTATATGTAATGAAACTGAATCTGTATATTTCCTTCGGCACAAGTTAGCGCCATTAAAAAAAAAAAGGGTAACAGCTTCTAATCCGCAATAGTGTGTAATCGATTTAGGTCGACGTTATTTACAAACAGAACCATTGTTGACTTTACAACAAAAAGTGCACCTGTACAATCCATTAAGTTTATTCTATACGTTTAGGAGTAATAACCCATAGAAGTTTCAATATTTTTTTTAATATTGGCTCGATCACAGATTCTCACAAACCTCTGGGTTTTAACGGTGGATAATTCCTATAGGCTTAGAGTCCGCCCTTGTCGCCTTTCTCTATTGTAAATTAATAAATAAGTAAAAGTCGTCGAAAACGTGGTAGAACCAAGCAACAACTTTGGCTGCTGCTCGAATGGGCCGGCTCGACCGGGGTGACACCAGAACCTCGCAGAATACGAGCATGAAGCAGAGGCATCTTATGCTACTTGCATTTCGTTCGGTGAGTGAGGTATCCGGAGGCCCGCTCCCCCTCCCCATCCCCCTCCACATTCTCCCTTCCATCTCCCAAAATACCTTTAGAGGCCGGCAACGTACCTGTAGTACCTCTGGTGTTGCAAATGTACGTGGGCGACGGTAGACACTTACCGTTAGGTGAGCCGCTTGTTCGTTTGCCACCCTTTCGCAAAAAAAAAACTTCACGGCCGGATATACACATAAAATAAAAGTGTCTTTTTGTAACTTTCATCTTAACAACGCGAACATGTTAACACCATGATTGTTTCTATAGCACGCAGCCGACTCCGTGCGACTTCTGGGACACGTAAGTGTTCTTTACATTTCGTGTTTGTTTTTACCGTTTGTTGAATCGCTAATGTGTATCCCAGCCAGGGTGTGTTCTGGTCATCGTTTTTACAATGAATAGATTATGAGGTGGACGGGTGGTTCTGAGATTAAAACCATTTTTAACTGAAACGCGTTTGTTTTCCTTTTGTTGAAGCGCATGAAAGAGGATCCAACCTCATTAAAGTAGAATACGGTAGGAGATATATTCGAACGGCAACGTAAGCTGGCATGCTGTGAATGGGGGAATATTTGCCCACATTCATCGCACTGGCAACGGGTCGGTGAACGCAATGCCATAACACCAAAGTCAATAAGGTGAGGTTGACCGTTGGAGCACAATTTTCTACATATTACTCCCTTGTACTTGTGTTAGTGGTGCTAAATATTTGTGCTTGAAATGAAATGATTATTAAACGAAATGAAAAATCTTTATTTGATGTAAGAAATACAGATTACGTTTGTCAATAGTACTTTTTTTTAAATCTACCACGGTTTCGTAATGCGGTTCCTCTGACGGAGAAGAAAGCGGGGAAAAAAATCTCCGTAGGTATCCTCTCCTTTAAGACAGATTTCGTACATTGCAAAGGATACAACATAAAATAAAAGAGGAAGCAACGAAAAGTCCCACAGTGCAGCAGAAGAACCATAGGATCCAAGGAGAGGTCATGGACAACCTTGTCAGAATACAACTCAAGCGTAAGATCAATTCTTCGTGTATTTAATCAAAACAGTTTTCGAATACTATCGGCAGCTGTCAACTGCGCTGGAGATATTATAGTGCCGTTTATGTACGCCCAACCACAGACGCAATCAGTCGTTTTTAGAGAGGATTGTCAGTTTGGACAATAAATTTGTGTTTTTTCACGAATACTGACTTCGGCTAGGGATACGAACCTAGGAGCCATGGCTCAGCAGTCCGGCACGCTAACCACTAAGCCTTGCGGTACCGTTACCGTTGCGATATCAAACAAATTAACTCTGAGTAATATTTATTCTACAGCATCTTTCTCTCCAAATGAGTTAATCCAGATTTGTTATGGCCGTTGTTCAACAGTGGGCTTCAATAAGCTAATGAAGATCGTCATCTACATTCCAGACTGTCACGAGTCTGATCCTGGTTGTAGAATTACCCCAAAACTTGCCACGAAGCACGGTCCTATGCCACTTTCTGGTTCATTGATACCAGTTGCCTGTAGGAGCTGAAAGGACTTCTTAACGGTTGTGAGTTGAGCGAGCTATGCGACCGGTCTATTGACACTAGACCTTCGTGATCCTTACGGCAATGTCTATTACGCAGATTCTGTAATGTACAAGAAAAGAAAAGCCTGTTCCACAGTCCGCGGTGAAACTATGTGCTTCCTCATACGAAAGTGCAGTGCATACCACCTCTGCAGTGAAAGACCACGTTTCGATTCCGCTGACCAATGAATGAGAAACTTATAACGATTTATCATCGCCATTAGCAGGTACGCTCATTTTTTTTTTATTGAAAGGGCGGCAAACGACCAACCTGAAACCATCGGTTCACCTGATGGTAAGTGATTACCGTCGCCCACGTACATCCGCAACACCAGAGGTGCTGCAGGGCGTTGCCGGCCTTTAAGGATATTAGGGAGATGGGAGGGAGGATGAGGAGGGGGATGGGAAGGGGGTGTGAGCCTCCGGTTACCTCACTCACCGAACGAAACGCAGAAGCCCAAGATGCCTCTACTTCACGCCGGTATTCTGCGAGGCCGTGATACCAGCCGGCCCATTCGAGCTGCAGCAAAAGCCGCCGCTTGGCTCTACCACGTTTAAAATACTGAGTGAACTCCGCTGGTCCGGGGTCAGCGCACTGCGACACGTGTCACAACGCGCGCATTGCCCCGCAACGATCAACACGCATTGTTCTCGCGACGCTACACCGTCGCTAACGACATTGCCGGTGCACAGCCGAGTAAGGAAACAATTACAACTTGAGTTATACTCACTTGACTCCTTGCAAACACGAATGACGCCCGATCATAGAGACGAACAGTTGACATTCGGTTCTGACGTTAGACAACCGCTGATGAGGGAAATTTTGAATACGTAAATAAAGAAACATAGCAGCTTGTAATTGCCCACCGCTGGGCAAAGGCCTCGGTGCCGAGAAGGGGCCGCCAGTGCGGGTTGACAGGCTTTACAAATCCTCGAAATAATATATTTTGTTATATTATTATTAAAATTGCTATAAACAATTTTAGTGGTGCCGGCCAGCGGAGATAGAACCCAGGTCAGGTATGAAATTAAAGCGCCCTGACTATCAATAGGCTACCATGGCTCACAAGACTACCACTGTATATTCATAACTGTACATAATGACACAAACTTATTTAATTAAAAAAAATTAACTCCTATCCTATAAAATCCTTTAGATTATGGTGCAACAAACGGACACAATATGAAAAAGGTCGATTAAAGAAACTTTATTAAAAAAAGGTCTACTATAAAAAAGTATAAAATATCGAAGACAACGATAAAAGATTATCTGCACTTGTCAGTCCCCAGGCTATCAATATAATGACGTTGTAAATATTTAATTAATAATTAACTTTAATTATCTATAAATGTTAATTTGACTGTAACAGTCAACAGAATAAGACTTAAATCATAGCCCAAATATCTTGATATCAAGTATATATTTCCAATCCAGTGGTAAAGCTACATCTCTAGTGCAAGAGGCACTGGCTCATCAACCAGCCTGCCCATCAACCAGGCGGCAGTTATGGGCTAGGTCACAACTAGCATGCACAACATCTTCAACAGTTTGCTTCAACAGTGGACGACGCATATAAAGAAGAAAAGGATACAGCTGGCAGAACAACGAGACCTGGGAAGCATCCTAATGTTACAGAAAATTAGTGGTAAGCAACAATTTTAACACTACTGGATTTTGAAGACTAAGCGCCAATATGGCGGCGAATGGGTTAGGGTGCGGACTACGAAAGATGTCGTCGTAAGTTCGAGTTATTTATGCAGTAGTCTTATCTTTAGGTCTTTTAAAATAATTTACTATATTGCAACTAATACCTAAACGTGATAATTGGTATACAATGTGTTGACAGATACTGTTTTTGCTAACATAAATTTGGATTTCTTGATTTTGATTAATTAAATAAAGAAACAACACACAATAACTTTGCAATAGAGTATTACTGAATAAACCAAAGGAGGTTCAGGTGGCGATACACAACATATGTTGGTGATGCATAACATTATCTACTATTACTATTTTGAACATGTTATGTTATTGTGTATATTATTTTCTTTATCATTGTATTTGTGTAAATAGCTTGTGACGTAATTTATATTTGTCTTTCTATTCTGTATAAACAACTGTAAGCTACTTGTTAGTGAGTATTCGAATTGTTGAGACAATGACAGACGCGTTGTTAATATAAGAAACCTATTGAAGCATAACCAATTGAAAATATTCCATGTCGCCTGTAGATCTAATTAACTTCCTCGACTGAAGAGTCTAGACTTTGCATGTGTGTAGGAGGGGCGAGGGAGGTGGGCATTAATGCTTCATCTAAAAACTAGAATATCCGTGAGCATCTGGGGAGGGTGCCCTACCCTCCTCCTCTTGGTCCGGAAGTATCGAATCCAATTAAGCTACCTCTCACAGTAATGATGTTAAGGAATTATTGCTATTAACCGATAGATGTCGAGTCGAACAGCGCGACCGCTTACAGCTTTAAAGAATCTCCTGTAGATTTCTTTTAACGGGTCTTTCATTTTTAATTATAGTGCATTACTGGGCTTTGTTCCAATCTACTTTTTCCGCTTCTTCTCTTTTATCTTTCATGTACCGGTGGCTTTGTCGTGTTTTGCATACGTATTTATAATTAGAATGAGTGAAGCAATAAGTAAGCTCTTATGACCGTGCTGGAGTGATCAGAGATCTAGATACTTTAACTGCTTCCACCGACTTTTCGCCAGAGATTGATTGGGATAACGATCACGATAACGGGCGGTGAGCCAGACGCCGTTTTAGTGCACAGGCGAACGATGGAGTGACAACCTGCGCAGTGTTGCGGAAAGTCGATGGATGCAGGTGGCTCAGGACCGAGATTTGTGGCAATCTTTGGGGGAGGCCTATGTTCAGCAGTGGACTTGTGATAGGCTGAAATGATGAAAATGGTGATGATGACAAGCCCACCACACAGCCACCTAAACAAGCAAGCACAGACAAGCCAAGCATAGTGGATCGACCTGGTGTCTAGCACATATGCGCTCACATGTCTTTACCTTCCCATATACGATGTAACGGTTGTGATAAACGAATCGACAGTGAGATCCGAAAACCGAATAATTTGTGTTATAAAACGAACATGGGTTTCGGCCGGGATACCAAAACCATTTGTGTTTAGCGGGTTAGCGTACCTAACCAGGCCGAGGCGAGCTGAGCTATGCTCAGCAGGTAACCCCGTGGGGATTGCCAATTCGATTAGGAGACTAACCGAATACATAGTTACATACATTTAAGTCTAATGATAGATATGGCCTTTAAAGAAAGCGTTGATAAAAACTAGCATGCATTCCTTGCAATCCCTCTGGAATAATTAATATTCAACTTTATAAACTTCTTTTGTCGCATCCAGTAACAATTACGTAAATTTAGTTCGTTACAAATTCTAACACGAACACTGATTTATAATTTCGTATGAAAAACATAAGCTACACAAATCCGTAAGTCAAGACAAATTTCGCATAAACACGATATTTACGTGCGCGGTAAAACACAAGTGGAACACTAATTAAGTGTCCGAAATACCAAAGGCCATGTCACGGAGAAATCGAATATCATCCCTGATACCATTTCGCAAGGTTTCATTTTTTTTGAATTCGCGCCGCACATCCACAGCGACGAATGCAAAAATAACAGAAAAAAAAAAAAAAAAAAAAGAACAAACGCGTGGGTTTCCCTGTTATAAGGTTAAAAATGTCGTTCATAAGTTGCGAGCTTACACATCCCGGTGACGTGACATGTATAGCGTCCCACAAATCACGCTGAGAACCTTACCGCACTGTAATAGAGGACATTTTAAACTGCTTGATGATCCGAAGCACAAGCGATGGCGTTTAATTATAAAATAGTCTGCTCTGAGTTGCAGAATTAATTATGATTCAAAGATCATTCAAATCATTACAATCTGCTGTATCAATACAAATTGTGCAAAGGCCAGTGTAGGACATAGACTTCCTTTAAGATGCCATTTCACGTGGCTTAGTGATTAGCGTACCTAACTGCTGAACATTCTTAGTCCTGGATTTTAAAACCAGCCGATGTAAATATTTGTGACAAAACTTAAGTTATTGGTTGTCGGATCTGATTGTGTTCTCTTCAATCCGTGTCCCTGACACTGCATCTAACCCCTCCTCCGATCTTAGAGCATGAACTGGATATCGGAAGGTAAAGTCGAGTGAGTGCCTCTGTGTTTGCTCGTACTTTCACGGCACTATAATATCCCTTGTGCAGTTGACAGCTGCCAATAGTATTCGGAAGTTGTCGCCGTTGGCGAAATCGGCCAGAAGGACATCATTGTCACCAGCATATGGACAAAGTCCAGATAATACGGTGCTGGCATCCGCACTATAATGTTTGTATGTAAAATAAGGTAAGTAAGACTTTAGACACCACATTATGCGAAAGGAGGCAAACGTGCTAACGGCTAACCTGATGGTAAGTGATTACCGTTGCCCACGTACACCTGCAATACCAGAGGAGCTGCAGATGTGTTGCCAGCCTTTAAGAATATTTGGGGGATGGGAAGGAGGACGGGAAGGCGGAATAGGGAACGGAGCAGAGGGCCTCGGGTTACCACACTCACCGAACGAAACGCAGAAGCACAAGATGCCTCTACTTCAGGCCGGTATTCTGCGAGGGCGTGATACTACCCGGCCAAGCCGACCGATTCGAGCAATAGCAAAAGCCGCCGTACAAAAACTAATTATATAGAGGATCATTTAGATAGAAGGCAACGAGACAATTGAATCGAAGTCGATTACAAAAATTTTTTTTTTTTTGTATTAAGCGCATCCATATATTTTCTGCCACGCGCTCCGACTTTGTGGTATTTAGCTGTTGCCAGCAGTATTTCCGAACAGACTTAGGGACCTCAAGAAAAGAGCATATTCCTTCCATAAAGGCCGGCAGCGCATCTGTAGCCCCTCTGGTGTTGTGGATGTTACTTACCATCAGGTGAGCCGCACGCTCGTTTGGCCCTTCTTCTATAAAAAAAAATCCAACGAAATATAAATCTTGATCGATTTATCTTTCAAGAGTAATTTAAATCTAATTATTTCGCCGACATTATCCTCTGCATAATGAGTCGTCTTCAAATAATTGCTTATCTTTGTAAAACAAAAATAAATATGTCAAATAATAAGTATTATTATGTTCGGATTGAAAACACAAAAATAAATTATCTCCTATCTTAGACTTTTATGACTCCATAAAACGCTTATTTTAAATATGATCAAAGACCGAAACAAAATAAATGTATGCATGTTTGTACGGCCACTATACTTATTAATATGTGAGGTCCTGCTGGGTATTAAGTCCTACAAAGTGATCCCTGCTTCTTTCATTCCATCATGGCATCTATGCATGCCACCGTGTTTGCCACTTATCTGACATGGGACAAGACTATCGTCTGAATATAGAAGCGAAAGCGACTTTCTGTGCAAATAAATTTTTCGGTAATTTTTGTTTCATTGTAGAAGAGTTTAAGGATATTATAAATTGAATTTGTTTTTAAAACGGAATTTAAAAATGGATTACCTTTAATTAATGTGTTAAATGAACCTAGATTAACCAAACGATAATAAGAAAAACGCTTCCCGCTGTCGCTTGTCACTCGTACAGTAGTCCACCGTGGGTGTAACTTATTTGTGTTGTTTGGGCGATTTCAAAGGGTTTTGATTTTATAATAATACAGCGACGCACAGACGGCCATTCAGATAAGTGACATACTTTATTGCGATATATTCCTTGCAAATGTAAAATTCCACTTAAATATGTCCATAGTCAGATGCGAGTTGAGGTACAAACACAGATATAGTCAGATCGTCATAAACATGTGATATTTTAAGATAGTTATTGCCGTAAGAAAAAGCCTGACTACAACATCTATTAAAATAAACGGTCCGTATACGTTCGTAAAATTACGTATAACAAACTAAGTAGACGGTTAGTGACTTTGTGTTAAAATATTTTAGCACTAAAGTAAATTTATTACTGAACAAATGTATGGAAGGTTGATGAAACAAATACATGAGGCGGGTGTAAATGGAAGAGTCAGGAGAGGAAGACCTAGCCGAACATTTCACGATCAAATCCGATACGTTCTGAAAAAAGACCAGGTGAAGAGTACTCTAAACTAACGAGCATGCATGCGAAGATTGATGAAAGTGGAGGAAGCGAAAGACGTATGTCAGGACCGTAGCAAGTGGAAGAAGATTGTCTCTGCCTACCCCGTTGGGAACAAAGCGTGAATATATAGATACATACAAATGTTTGAAATCGTCCGTTTACTTAAAGTGCATTATCTCGCAGCATTATTATTTGTCTCATCTCTCGCTCGGAGCGATACGTCAGAGATAAGGAAGGTCTAGGAAAAACGCAAGATTTAGCGCCTCCCCACAGCGCTATCGCGCGCAGGTAGCGCGGCTACTTACGGATCTATTACTGAGAGTGCAATGACAAACGGCTCTGATTAAAGGACAAACGACAAATGATTACTGTCGGGGCTGCATAGGGAATGCGTTCAGACGTTTCGCAAATACGAGATCACTTTCAGTAGTGTTAGGTGCTAGATAGGTAAGGCCTAGGTGGCTATATGGTTAGGGCAGGGGTCGGCAACCTTTTGAGTCGGAGCCACAAAAATTTTTCTTGCCAACAATAAATAGTACTCAAACAATAAAAAACTAACTGCGTATGGAACTAAAGAACCGCAGCTTCGCAGGGGATTTTCCTGCCTCCCCCGTCTGGAGAACCGAGTTCGATCCCATACTTAAAAGATACCGATAAGTTGTTCGAAAACTTATGTGCTATTTGTATCGTTGGCCTGGACACTGAGGTGGTTTTGGTCTCATGACCTGCTTTTGCAGCTGCTCGAATGTGCTGGCACGGCAGGGGTAGTACCACGGCCTTGCTGAATACTGGCGTGAAGTAGAGCATCTTATGCTTCTGCGTTTCGTTCGATGAGTGAGGTAAACGGAGGTCCACTCCCTCCCTTATAATATAGTAAGTAAAATAGCCAATATTTATAAAATTACACAACTACGTATAATTATGTTACTAGTAAATGAACGTTAGTCTTCCTCTGTCTTAAACAGTCTTTGTTTAAAGATAGTCCTAACTCTTAAAGTGCGTAACTTACAAATACTAAACCAGAAGAAAATAGAAACGCACTAAGAACATAAGTTGGACTCTAAAACAAAAAACCGGTTGTACAAATAACATCGCGCACAACAAATTGAAATATACGATGCTTGTCAGCCTTCGCTTTACATCGGGTTTACTGCAGAAAAACTGACGTGGGCGTGGGCGTGGACGAACATGGCTGCGTGTCCTTCCCACGGTTGTACCTCTGACATCGTTCGTATGACTTACTTGTTTATAGACTATATTATATGATATAGTGCGTTTATAATGCCTCACTTGATGCATTTTAAGCTGGTGTAAGTGAAATGTGACCAGCAAGAAACGCTACATACATTTATACGATCAACATTCTTTGTCATTCGTTTTATACCCTCCAGAGCATCATACTCGTAATAACCGCCAAACACCTGATTATAAAAATAAAAGATTCTCAAATAACAATATGCTGTATATGGTGCGAGATCTGGTCCTCAACTGACTAATACTAGTCAGCAGCAGTATAGCTATATAGCATTTCAAAAATCCCGATGTTCCACGAGGGGACTGAGCTGTTTGACGTTCTGATGACGTCGTTAACCGGGCTTACGTTAGTTTTATAATTATTAAGGTTGGTTAGGTTGCTAAGTCGCTAGGAAGTCTGCTGTCTGTGGTTACGTTCTGGATAGCCCCAGCCGTTACATTAGTTTTGACAGACCACATACCTTGATGATTCGCGAGACTATTGATTACTGATGCATGCCTGATGATACATTAAAAAACATTCTAATTTCAATAGAGAAGATTGCTGGGTGCTATCACCCGTGACGTAGGGATTGAATAAAGCTAATTAAACGCAATGAAATCCGTAAATACCAGTTTCATTTGAAATGTTCACCGCAAACTGACTTATGGTAGTTTATTGTGGGGACATGCGGCCGATGTTAATACTCAATACTATTTTTATGTTGCGAAAAAAGAACAGTGCAGGCTATTTAAAATATGCGGTCGCGAGATTCGCTTAAGGAACTATTTAAAGAAATCGATATTTTAACATATACATGTCAGTACATATACGAAAATGTGCCGATGAGTATGGACGTAAACATGAAACACTATTGCTGATAAATAGTGAGAAGTTATTTTGAATTGAGAAATAATAACAAACTGGAACATCAAAACTTTTGACTAAACAAATTTAATAATTCACTAAAGTATAAATAAATAACATATCAATGGATTTATCATTAGATAAATTTTTATATATTAAGGTCACAATCACATAAACGAGGACTGTTTTATTTGCAAAAACCATAAAACAATTTTGATTATAAGCGATCGCTGTTAATTATCACGGTAAATCGTTAGAAGCATCGAAAATAAACGTAAAGTTCTACAAACAAAATGACCAAATCGAGCAGACCTAACCTGTTTGACGTTAATCGACGCTCTGACAGATCTAGAACGTGGAGAGGACGTTAGTAGGACAGACAAGGCGCGACGGTCAATAAGACGAAATGTTCCAAAAAAAAAAAACGATGTCCAATAAATATAGATCCAAAGATAAGGAAATTACGCCGTCTGCTCTTCGTCTGTATAATAAACAGGTAAATAAAAACTTCTCATATCTGCCAGCAATTCCATGGGAGCCGTGAGAGGTGACTAAGGAAAGGCCTTGAAAACCTCCAATCTAAAACCATGGGTGCCGCGGAACATCCATCTCGAACAATATGAGACCGATGACGAGCAGCAGCTAAGGTGTGATGAGCATTGCCAGGCGTAGCATTTACGGGAAATCGTCGTTATGGTAGAGGTTGGTATGGTAAATATCCTACCACAATAGTGATATCAACTTAAAATACGTAAGCTACAATAGCAATGAGCTGCTCTTCATAGTCCGTAGGTATGACAACACTCTATTCACTGATGTTAGAACTTCTAAGTAAGAACCCGCTGAAGTAGTTAACACCGCAGAGTCTGCAATTCCATCTCAAGCAAAAAGCACTTGTCCCTTGAACAATTACGACTCCCATATACCTCCTATATATATACGAGAGTAATCACAGTTTTGAAAAGATTGTCCGAAGTTTCTCTAGCTAGATTGGTTTTTAATGTAGTGGAGCTGGAGCTAGAATACGGGGTCGGCAGAATGACAGAAAAGGTCGGCTCGACCGGAGTAGGACAACACTCTTAAAGAATACCAGCGTGAAAAAGCATAATGTTGCTGTCTCATATCGTGAGTGATTGGACCGAAGATCCTTTTAATTTCATTTTAGTATCTGTATGATGCTCATCTTGGTACATGATCGAGCAGGGCAGCAGTGACTGATACTTTTCATCAGTTGGACGGTTGGCTCCCTTGTTATTGGTACAAGACACATATATAACAAATCAAAAGACTAATACCCGATTACTGTAGATATCCTAAATATTCATATCATTCAATATAACTGTTATCTCTGTTACGAATACAATTCCTAGAGAAGATAACTATCTATCTTTCTTACCAAATTATAATACAAGTCGTCCAAATATCACTATCTTAATACGGCTATATCAAAATACTGAAATATCCTTCAACTCCGATTGCGCAAAACTTGAATAACATACAAATTTTCATTGAGTCATTTATGCGTTGAACTTTGTTGATTCGCACCACGCCTTCGAGACGCCTTTTAGATGGCAAACTGCAATTCGCACCGACAGCTCATGTTCTGAGAGCTTCGCCTTTTGGAGCACAACCGGATTCGAGCTAGGAAAGTGTCTATACGACATTACCATTATCTCATTCGAAACGGGACAGGCTGCGCTGTGTACTAAATCCCTTTCAAAACGACTACAATTGTATAAACATCTTTATATTGCAGCTATCATATCCGATAAGGATGTCGTATGTTAGACGTATTAATGTGCACGGATACCACGTAAAATAGTTTGGAATAAAGTAAATTTAACAATCTGGACCTTAAAGTAAGGAAGCATAAGTTTATAAATGCGTGAACCATTGCTTTAGGCAAATTAGAATAAATTCGATCATTAAGTGCTATACATATTTTTTATACTAAAACTTTAAGATAAACAAACAAAACTTAAAAGTGAAACAGATTTGAAATGTAACTATTATTTAGGGATTTTATCGCCTTCAATTTTGTTTTTATATTCCGGACGTTTCGGGTGCCTCACGGTAGCCGTGGTCACAGGGGATTGAGGTGTTAGACATCCAGATGTCACAATCTCGGGCTTTAAATTATTAATATTGGTCCGATCTACGCATAATGTGCACATAGTATCTAAAGGTCGTGTAGTGGTATGCACGGTTTTATATTTAATTTTGTTCATTACTAGATCCCAAGCCGATGGTAGCACCCAGCCATCTTCACCATTGAAATTAGGATTATTGCCTCGCGAATCATCCTTTACAGGAATCGGTGTACTTTTGCGAGTATTTGTGGTCTATGAAATCTGAGTAATGTTTGGGGCGATCTAGGATGATCACTGACTGCAGACTTCCTAGTGCGATAAAAATCCGTTAATGATAGTTTAATTTCAAATGTGTTGTGTTCGTGTAAATACAAGAACTCATTACTTCTTCTATAATATCACTGATCCTTCACGACTATTATAACAGATTTCTTAACACTTTCACCATCGTATGCGCTGATTACGAATTTTATAATTAAATTTTTTTTTTTACTCGATACAGATTTCTGAACTTAAGTAGGAGACTCACAAAAAAAAAGAGCAAGCACAGAGGGCATCAACGTTAATTTCCCCCCTGACCCCCTGCTCTTCCTCCCCCGCGCAAACAAAGCGCTGCCAACGGAATCGCATCGAAGACAATGCCTCCATTTATACCAAGATTTGGTCTGAATGGAGGTGGGTAATGAAAGAGCGGCCGATCAGCGCCAGATTACTTCGGCGGCCGATCACGACAGATTAAACAGGGTTTGTTGTTCGGATTAAAAAGCGTTTATTTCTATTTATTGTTAGAAGAAATCACGTCGCAGGCAATTACAGAGCGACTCTCAGAGAATGATTTGCTAGCTTTCGTCTTAGGTATATAATGTTTAATACTGTATGTACGTATATTGACGTAACAAGTATATATCCATATGTGTCCAGTAACAATTCGACTAACTTGCACTACTACAACACATTAAAAAAGTAGGTTCTGTTTGGTGACTTAATATTTTTGCTTTATGGGACTGTGGTGGTGGATACAAAATGTATTTTTTTTGGGAAGGGGCAAAACGAGCAAATGGCACACCTGATGGTATGTGATTCCCGACGCCCAAGTCGGCCTTCAAGGATATTTGAGAGATGGAAGAGAGAATGAGGGAGGGGACGCAGAAGCTCAAGATGGCTTTAATTCATGCCGGTATTCTACGAGACCGTGGTACTACTACTACTCCGGTCTAGGCGGCCCATTCGACCAGGAGCAAAAGCTGCCGCTTGGCTCTCCACCACGTATTAAAAGTTGAGTTTTCAGTTCAGTCAAACGAAACATATGTGTAAGATTAAATCAGCCACGAAAATCATAATTTATCTTTGGGAATTAGCAAAAACCTACTCTGTGAATTAGCACAAATTAAATTATATGCTTAAAAAAATATGTAAAACAAAAAAATAAACTGATCAGGTTAAGGTTATTCTGTAAGACAAATGAACAACTAATTAATTACAGAAAGTTGTAAACATTTTATGAGGTTTTAGATCCGGATCATAGTGGCCAATGTTTTTGCCAAGATTCTAAAAGCTTCTAAGAATGACGAAAATAATTAGACATGATAAGTTTTTTTCAACAATTAACTTTGCAATCCTAAACAATTATCTAATAACTAAAATGCATTTCAAGCGGCTAATACCAGCCGGCTAATTGAAATACGGTTAAATTATATCTCATAGGGCACCGGTAAATCACTTCGGTAACCGGTGAACCGGTAACTGAATCGGTAATTAACGATAAGACGCACCTTCGCCGTGTCCGCGTGTAATGGACAACGCTCGGGAGTATGTACGCGTAATAAGAGCCCTTGTAAGGTTGAAGATACACCCAGGGGAGGTCTATGAATGAAAGAAATTTAGATAAACGTGATCATTACATGTGTGCGTCCGTGAAAATATTTACAGTTGCGACATAAACCATATTCTTAAAAGTCAAAAATACTTATTACCGGCCACATAGCTCACTGAACTAGCAGCCGTTAGTCAAGGTTCTTGAGTTGAAACCACGCACAAGCAATCCAATGTATTACGACGACAAGATGTAGGTGTGATGGAGTGACGATCATTGAAGATGGAGTGACAACCTGTTAAATGTTTCGGGAAGTCGATAGATGCAGGTGGCTCTTTATGTCAATCTTATATTGTGTGGTGGTTTTGTGACAAACTGTAATAACCTATAGTGACTTATTACCGTACACTAGCAATTCAATACAATAGCAATGCGTTCCTTGTACACAACGTTTATTACATTTATTTAGCATTCTCATGGAATTAAAAAAATAACGTAGAAATCAAAACGTAGAATTGCCTGGTGTGCAGCAATCCGATACGCGAACGCAAAATAATAGGCAGTTTTATCGATGCGTACGCGCATCCCGCTCTGCTCCCAGACCGTTTACCTGCAATAAATTATATTGCAAAATCGCCTATAATCGTCCTCCGCGCGGGTTTTCATTATAGCGCACTGTACTTATTAGGGAGGTAATGTTTTTCGTGTTGCACCCTTGATGCCAGGAACTCCTAATTGTATATTGGTTGTGATGCAGGTGAAACGATTTACGATTTTTAAAAATTTGAATGAAAATAATTTTTTGTAGAATCTGCCGCTACCAACACCCGTGTTCTGTACTAAAAGGGGAAGTAGTAAAAGCCTTGTAAATTTGCAGCAGTAAACCCGGCGCGGAAGCATCTCTGCCTGGGTGACGGTCGTGAATTACAGAAACAATTCATCCCGGGTTGGTTGACGAGGGCCTTCATATCGGAATATGTTAAGGTTGCTTAATTACACGAGAACCTTGAGGTTCTTTAGTAATAACCCAACACATATTGTGTGTGTTATGTTATCTATAGCATATGTTGTGTGCTGTGGGTCCGATAGACCATCACCATCACCATCTTGTTACCATGATAACGGAAATTTTGAATTGGATGAGCTACGTGGGAGTCCGATATTTTATTATTATTTTTGCTCGTAGGTTAGTTCGTTGCGTAAATTGGCATGAAGTATTGTTGCTATGCTAAGGTACTTTCTTATGCTTCTTACTCTTCATTGGTCATCTTCAAACTCTCTACATGTATGAAGGATGCTTTATCTCGTTACGCTTTGTGAGTTAGTACAGCGCTATAACTACAGTTCGGTGAGCTTAGCGTCGAGTTAATTGTGTCAGAGTGAGATCCGCGATCGGACGCGCGGTCGACTGCCGACTGCCGACTCCGATGGCGTCTTTACGGTAAATGGCAGGCAAGGGGACCGGTCACGTGGCCCGCGAACATGACGCGTAATAGCATCATAAATAACATAGACAACGCACTGACGATGTAGCGTGAATATATTGTAAGTGCAGATGATCTCGAGGTCCTCGGGGTCGACTGATATAGCGTTTAACATACTTACGTTAAGTACTAGCGTAAAAGCCTCTCGGTTTCCAATAAATCATTTGTTACGATTTCGTGTAATTATAAAGAAATATATTACAAAGACAAAACACATAAGCTTCCAGTACTGGCGTTGTTAAATATCTAGAAATGTTAGTCCATTCATCCCACTTTCCACTAGAGCTGTATACGGAACAACCTGACTGTTTAAGTTTTGAAAAACTCGTCGGTAAGAGCCCTCCACATAGGAGATCGAACTCGAATGTTTGTAGGCATTTCCTCTAACCATTCGACCATCATGACAATTTAAAAGACGAAAATAACTGGAGAATAGTCCCAATGATAAAGAATACAATGCTCAATTATTAATGTTCTGCCTTTAAATTCTTCATTATTTTATTATTATCAGGTTTCCTAACGCTTGGTAAATCAGAAGCTAATAATAATGAGGAAAATAATATTGTACGTCGTGAGTTTATAAAACCACGTCTTAACTATCACGAAACGTTATTATTTTGACGGTGTTAAGTGACTTTCTTGGAGATTGAGGTAAATATTGTTGAAAGATGTTACGGAGGATGAATAGCCAGCAACAAGTCGCCCTCTACAGGTATCCCTGCGACCCCCGGAACTCTCTGCGTCCCCCCCCCCCTTGTCCTATTAGTCTCGTCTCCGAAGTAATCACACGAGACAGTAACGGGAGCACAGACGAGATTGATCTGTTTCGAGCGGTGCAGACGGAAGGTTAAAGGTACGCCATTTTCGATTATTTAACCGCAACGTACAAGAACGACAGTTTTTTTGCTTTAAAAGCTGTGCGAATTTTTTTAAACTATGATCATCTTTGTGTTGATAAAAATTGTTTGTAAGTGCCAACAGCTGGGCAAAGTACACTTTCACAAATATCTGAGAGGGTATTGGGGCCGAGAAAGGTCCACCACGCTGCTCCAGTGAGGATTGGCGGGATTCACATGTCCTCGAAATATTATTTTTCAGACATGCCTGTTTCTTCACGATATTTTCCTTCACCGCCGAGCACTTGGTGAATTCAACACTTAAAATTGCTATTACCAATTTCAGTGGTGCCGGCACCGGGAATCGAACCCATATCACTCGCGCTCGACGAAGCTAAAGTGAGCGCCCTGACCACTAGGCTACTGAGGCCAAGATATGAACAAGATAACAAGTAAGTAAGAATGATGATGGTGAAAGTCGAAATATTCCTAACAAAAGTGTCAATTTGAAAAACGATAAATTCTTTGCACAACCATTTGTATACACAAATAATAGTCCCCTATCCATCGGGAAAGTTATTTAAAAAGCAATGAACACTCGCCAGTATATTTGCATCGATGTCACAGACGAACCGTAGATTTTGTAATTTCATAATATGCCCGATAAATGCACATAGCTTTTCTAATAACGGTTCAAGGTTTTGCTTCAAAAAACACAGATCGACGATCAGTTTACGTAAATCTCACTTAATTTTTGTACTAATAACGTTCTAAAAAGCGTCCACTGCTTAGTTTTATAGACTTTCTTTTGACAAACAAACACAAAGAGAAACGTTTCCATATTTATATTTAGATCAGTAATGGATAATAAACTAATTTACTTCAACAGATTCAAAGATCACACATGCTTTTACCAATTTTTATACATATGTTTCAAATTAATAATATTTTGTTAGTTATTATTGTTAATTGCAGAAAATCATTGGAATGCATATTTAAATATTCGTTTTAGGAAAAAATTGGGCACAGATTAAAAAAAAAATATCCACCAAGTCCACTGTCTTGTGAATCACAAATTCTTACAATTTTTTTTATTTAATCAAGACACTGTGCTAATCTGAACTGTGTAGTATGGATGTAAGAATCCACCACCCTCTTTAGTTACCGTGGTCAACAGAAAAGGCGACTAAAGAAAAATTCTTGAAAATCTCGAAGCATTTTCCGAGAGCAAACCTATCTATCTTGGCTACTCAGAGCACATCAAATAAAAATCCGTAATCCTGTGGTCGATTTGCGTTAGCGATGCAATATTTTTCATCGCGATACTTGTACTTCGCTTAGAGTGAACAGTGTATAGAATATTTTTCATGACTCATGGCTACACCATTTTGTCCGCAACATATTTGTGACCCACTTAAATCAGTCACGATTCAAATTATATAAACCTTTTATTAAATACCTGATTTCGCAATTTACCCGCTACACAGCAACATACGCACGGTATTCAATGCCGTTAATATCTACAAGCATCACCTCGCGATTTACCCTCACTAATGTAGTTAACGCAGAGACTTTAATGACTAGACCCGCATAGTATATTCTAGAAGATTAATTTACCAGCCAACATATGTGTTTGCGAAAGCTATCAAAGAATGATTTTAAAAAAAAACTAAAGGTTGTGAAATGACATTGTTTGATTTTGAACCCACCAGAGGATCAAACCGTTAAACTGCAATGGTCATGAGCTAGATACCAATCTCATTTCAACCTTGGTTCAAATCAGAATATCAATCACTCAATATGAAAAGATGGTTTGATAGCCTAGTTGGTAATCAATCTGCCTTCAAAGCTGGAGGTTATGTGTTCAAATCCGGTTAGAAAAATACATTTGTATGGTTATTAATTTTTACCTAAGTCATGAATGTATCATGAATGACTATCTTAACTATGTGTAATATGTATAATGATTTCTTTTATTAACGGGAAATGTGTATTAGATTTAAAAAATTGGATTATATTTTATGTTCCCCACGTGATATAGTGCTGAAGGTAGCCTGAGTTACAATGACATCTGGACGTCTAACACCTCAGGGCCCCCGTGACCATGGCTGCTGTAAAGCACTCGAAACGTCGGGAACATAAAAACAAAGATATAAATACCGTAAATAATAAAAGCATAGTAGAAGTCAGTAAGTGCCCACTGCTGGGGAAAGACCTCCTTCTCTAATACCTATCTATCTGGCAGGGTTTTGGAGCAGGGAAAATACCACCACGTTGCTCCAGTGCGTGTTGGCGGGCTTCACATATTTTAGAAATAATATTTTTTATTGTTCCTCAGGATGAGCACGTGATAAGCGAATATTAGTCTCATTTCAAATATATACATATATTTTATCATGTCGCCATACAATACCCATGAAACAGAGTCCGTGTTCGATATTATATTATTAGATAGGCCACCATAGTCGCTGCCGGATAACCATCAATATATTTCAATGTTTCGGCACCGCGGTGACGACCAGCGCCCATCACCAATCACGGCCGAGATCTATTACGGCTGTCAACTAATAGGAGTGCCACAAGGAAGGCCCACTTCCTTCCTCCGTCACAAAACAAACATCAAAGCGTACGCTCACGTACGAACGGACGGCGTGCGATAACAGGTGAACAAACCGGGCGCGCCGCAATAGATCGTCCGGCCAGTCCAAATGCCACGTCGACAATGACTTATTCGAGCTCGTGATAGTTCAGGACGTGTTTGAATAAGCATCTTGCGACCCGCACTTTGATCTCAACAACTTCAAATGACAAACAATTAAGCGATCATTGCTGCACAGCCCGACCGAACTCATGATGTTAATATCCGGTCGAATTAGTGTTCCGTACCAATAATATTATAATTTTATAAAACCTCCGTATAGTTAAGTGATCTATGATATTCACTAAAATGTTTCTGTTCATTATACTATACCATATATACCAATTTTATAATTTTTTGGCTTACAGCACAGAAGAGATCAGAATCTACGCGACATAGAAATTATAATATCATGTCAGAACTAAAAAGGGTGCAAATTTTGGATATAATAGTTTTTTTAAAACATTTATTCAAGTGCCTTTCCATTGCTGGAACGGGAAACTAATAAGAAAGTCTTAGTTCTTAATAAATTATTAATAATGCGATTAATTTTTTAACTTTGTCATTTACAAGTAGTATAACGCTATCCGGTTAAGTTTGAGTAGAGTATTTAAATACAAATCATTTAAAAAATCAATCACGCGGGCTTGATTTATATGGTATTGAACCCTCTGCAAACGAATCCTGTTTTTTTCCTTGATAAATATGTGACATCTGTAATGACTGTTAATATTTGTCAAGCTCGCACCGGACAAAGATCGAACCTGCTGCATCTAGTCACTATCTTATCGTTTAGTCGACAGAACATTCATTTGTGAGTGTCACGCTTTGGCTGTGCGTGTCAAAAGTGTAAACAACCTATGCTTGTACAATAGAGTTCACGATCGTTTTCTCCAAATGCCGACCTCGCCTACACGTGCACTCTGCTAACTAGCGAACGAAGCTCGGTCGACCTAAAGATAGTGAAGAATTCGCTGTACCTAATTGACACGCTGATGAAGGGGCGCATCGTAACTACTGTGATGTGTTTGAAATTAAACTTTTACGTGGGCTAACAAATCCCATTAAGCAGTATTCAAAAGAAGTCAAGGGTGAGTGCTCCACTTAGCGGCTAATAAAATCGTCAATTGACTTTTGTAAGTGTTGCCACCTCTGCCTAGATCATACAGGCCCGAGTCTCTAATAAGATGATATATTAAAAGATCAACAATACAGGCAACTCCCTTTCTTACAGGTTGTTGAAAGAGTTGACTAAGGGCAAAGTTTTTAAAATTAAACACCAAGAAAAATACCGGATTGAAATTAAACTGCTGCGTCTAAAAAAGCATCTAGTACTTAGTTCGCCAAGTGTAAGCGAACCCTCCCGCTGGTAGCCAATGTTCAAACTGATGAAGAAATACTGACAGTCGCTGAAATGGCGAAACTATCGAAGTCAAGTTGAACTTAACATCGTTTTGCTCATCTGCTTCGTTAAACACTACTGAAGGCGCCCGACATCTCTCGCCACCGTTATTGATACAATTTATCAGCGGTCGAGCTTTAATAAAAGTTCAAGTATAAACATTGCAGCGGGCAATGAATTTAATAGCAATATACGAGATTATCTGTAGATCTACAGATAATATAAAAGACCATAGAGAGTCATAGGGTTGAAGGGCACATAGTGCCTAAATTTTAATGAGATATCGCACCTGTGGGCTTTCTACCCTTTAGGCTGACAAGAATCATCCAAAATGGTTAAAAGAATTAATCTTATTTTGTCCTACGGGCAATATTTTAAAATATAACACAACCGGATTATTAAAAAAAAAATCCCCTACTATCTTTTGACTTACGCCACACTAAAAGCCAAGCGTAGAGCTACGTCGCGCCGCGTTAAAATCATATAGCTTCTAAAGTTCGATACCTGTGCGCCGCACCAACCACGCGCCGGTAAACGGATTAGGCATGGAGAAGACGAAGAAAGCAATAGACATTGAATATACAAGGAGAGTGTCTCTTCGTTAAATAAAATTGTTTGTTTATGTTTTAATAAGACATATTTAAATACGTTAGTTTTTTTTTTATTAATATGTGGTATCAGTCGCGGTATCTGTATTACTTTTGGAGCAAAACAATACCGCTCGATAAATAAAAATGAAGAGAAAATTTAAAACGACTGCACGTTTCGGTCGGTTCGGTGTCTTTAAGGAAGACTGATGGTGGTCATTGTGTCTTCATTTCCTGGCCAATTACGAATCTGCCAATCTTTTCTTCGAATGTCGTACGAATCGCAAATGCAAATGATAGAAAGGAAACCAACGAATAAAAATCCTTAAGAAAGCTCTACGAATTCAATTTTAAAATCAGATTTCCGTAGGTCTGTAACTGTACAAATTATTTAAAAACAATCATAGATAGTAGCTACCGATAACTACCAATAGCTACTAACAGAGGTCGGGACTCAAATATAAGCAGACCGATGACGTACAGCAGCGTCCGAGTGCAAGCTGCGTCTGCTGCTGCGATCCTCAATCCGCTTGCCTATGGCCTAAGGCCTATGTCCTAGGTATATATAAATAGATAACAGCATAAAAAAGGCCAGGTCAAGAGTACTCTAAACCAACGAGCATGCATGCGAGGTTTAATGAAAGTGGAAGAAGCGAAAGACGTATGTCAGGACCGTAGCAAGTGGAAGAAGATTGTCTCTGCCTACCCCGTTGGGAACAAGGCGTGAATATAAACACACATACATACATAACTGCATAGTATATATAGAGAGCCCCTAAGGGAAGACCTGTGTTACTGCAACTCTAATTATGTATTATTTGTGTAATAATATTTTATGTATAACTTAATTTTGCTTTTGGAAGTATGTATATATTATGTTATTGGTCGATTTTTGGCAGACATATTTTATTCATAAAGTTTATTGAATTAAACATTATATTTAGAAAAAGTTACATAAGTACTTTTTATTAAAATTATAGACTTAGCAAATATCGCGGCTTCATTATTCTTGCTATATTTTAATACCTAGGCATAAACCATAATACAGTTTGACAAAAGGGAAGAAGTGTCAGTAAAGTGTTTAGCGTGTAAGTAAGTTCACGACACAGGCTCGCCTAGTATGAAGACCATAGATTATCATGTAAGTTATAATTTTCCACAATCATAGACAGAAAGGATTGGTTTAGGATATTATAATGATATATTCATTATGGTTGCAAATACAATTATTTTTTCTTTTTTCTAATGCCATTTGCCGTAGAGACGATAGGCCTGATGGGTCCCCGCGCGGTGCAATTCCTATATTGGACACAACCGCCAAGAGAGCCTGCCTTAATGTATTTTTTTTTTAATTTATTATACAAAGGGACTTAACACCTGTTTGCATTCTCAGCCAGTCAACCCGTGGGGTGGTGAGATAGCAGTAGCAGGTATATATGTATGTTAATATAGTATTTAGTGAGTAATAAGCTAATAACGACGAAACCATAAAATACCGCCGAAAGATGGCTATCTTCAATCTATAACGGAACGCACGTAAATCCTTCGTTTATAGAAAACTTAATTAAAATTCGGAAACAAAACATATATGAACATGTCCGCGCGCACCCCCACGCGCTCTCTAATTTAAGCTCCTTTTAATATCCAATGAAATGCTTATAGAACGCTTCCTAAAGAATTAATATGACGCACGGAAAAGAACGGAAAGCAGTTTTCGCGGTTTCATAGCTGTGATACAAAAATGTTTTTTTTCGTTAAACGAACTAACATACGTCTTTGAGTTACATGTAACTAAAAAGGGAAATTAGTAGAGATTAATTCTTCATCTTCATCAGCCTATTTAAGCCCGCCGCTGAGAATAGCGTTCTCTAAGTTCGTCTTACCTATGTAGCTGTAAAGGCCACTGGGCCAACAGCAGATCTACCGTGGGGGTTTTCGTCGGTCCGGCATCTTCAATTCTGATCCCGACATAACCAGTCACCGGAGACGGTGACGGGTAGGTGCGAGCATCTTTCCCCCACGTTAAACTAAAAAAAAAAAAAGCGTTCCCTAAGCCGGCATACGTTTCTTGAAATGTTTGCCCAAACACACCACGCCGGGCGAGAGTGATCGCCAAAGTCTCGTTCGATAGCTGGCAGAGAGCACTACGTGCAAGTGGGCACGGCTTCATGTCGTGATTGCGATTGATTCATTTGGTGAAATAGATGGTATACATGTTAATATTTAAAAAAAACTCAAGAGATCATATAAAAAAAAAATTTAAACCGAGTAGACTGAATTGCACCTTATTGTATACGGTCGGAGATTTATAGGAGATAGCCTCCCCAAACGAACGCAAGATTTAAATAACATTTTATGTAATTAATATACATTTATAAATGCAAAATGCCCGCGAATAAAGTCGCTGGCACAACTTTTTTTTAAAAAAACTGTTTAACATGGATATATGAAAGCGCAGTTTTAGCGCTCCAAACGTCGCCGCCCCATCAATCTGGGACACTCTAAATGGCACAGGTTGAGTAGACTAGAACATTAACATCAATCTCGTCCTTCGCGGAAATCGATTTCACCGACTGTCCAGGGCACACATTAAATAACGGTGTTTAACGAAAGAAACGTAAATAACTTTTTTAAAAAGAAAGCTGCACGATCCTATACCCATTAATGTGGTCGAGGTCTAGACATTTGTTTATTAATTTTCAAAAGAATTCTAAACTAGCAATGCTATTTATGAAACATTGCCAATATTCCTGTTAACCGTCCAACTAAGCATTAGAGCTTGTGAGAGAGTGGTTCACGACGGTAGTCGAATAGCGGGCTCGAACATAGGACATCATGTTTCGCAGTCCGCACCCTAACCCATTAGGCTATTGGCGCTTTAGCTATTGACTTTCATTTTAGTCAACAACCCACTTTTCACCAGAGCTTATTTGGCACAACGTGACGGGTGGTGAGCCTGTCATTGTCTTAGTGTTCAGGCCCGTGGCAGTGTCCTTTACAGGACTTCGAATATAAATTTCGATAAACTCATTGGTACTTTTTATAGTATATATATTTTATTTGGGGGGGTGAGAGGGTTGAGAGGGAGAGCGTGTCTCCGGTTACCTCGCTACTCAAACGAAAAAATCAAAATCTTGTAATACATGCACACTACTAGGGCAGAATAACTTGCACTCGGGTTAAACTTACAATGAATTATTTACGGTCCTACGATTAATATTCGTACATTGACTGTTAACTTGAAAAGTAAGGTAATCTTTTTTCATGTATATATTATAACATATAAAAAAAAATGTGTTTCCCAGATATTCGGCTACATATAAAAAGTAAAATGGCAATCTACATTTGGCATTTTTGAGAGGATTGGAGCTGGGAACATCTCGAACTAATTTTGGATTGGCTCTGGAAAGTTGGTATTCACGGATATAGACAGTGTTCAAAGTGAGTTTATTATTTTCTAAAGTTATAACTGTTGTTCACAAATTTTAAGTTTGCTCGTTTATTCGCATAACCCGGTTCCGCGAATCGCTGTATCGTTATCGATGCCCTATTCAATAACTGTTTCAAATCGATATATTGTTATTGCCGACGTGAGTTACCGCTCCTGAGATGGAAATAGAAACAATCGAATAAATATCTGATGGAATCTATCTTTATTTTATATCTACGCGGGAATCGGGCGAGCACGGTTGAGGGTAGATCAGTTGCAGATCTTTGTTTTAAGCGGCGTCAATTTCTAATACTGAATGTCTGAACCCCGATATATGTTATATATTACTTAATTAACATTGGTTTAGATATGTTATTAATAACAAGTATTAATTATATTAAGTGTAAGAGCCGTGATAGCTCTAGAAAAGTTTCTAGGATGATAATAATTATAAGATAAATAAAAAATATAATAAGGGAGAAATGTTCTCGAGTGAGAACTTCGAGCGCAAAAACAAGACGCAGTGGCAGTGTAGCCGATTGATGCAGGTGGCTCAGGAGCGTGTTTTGTGGAGCCATATGTCCGGCAGTGGACTTGTGGACAGGCTGAAATGATGATGATGGTATTACAATGGCATGTCAATCTCGCCAATCCGCATTGGCACAGCAATGGCGGACTAATTCCGGCTTCAAAGCTTTCTCAAAAATTAGAGGTGGCCCTCCCAGTAGTGTCACATTTACAGTTTAAATAACACAAACTAGAAATGGAAGCACTAAGCGGCAATATATTCAATGTCAACGTCAAATATGTAAATTGAAACGAACTTACATAAGCTACCGATTGTCTAATCCAGAGGTGGCCAACCCCGCGCCCGCCGGCGCAAGTGCGCACACGGTCGATCTGTAATTCGCGCTGCAAGATTTCCAAAATACAGACAGCCCGATTCGGCTTGCTTAAGGCTGGGTATGCGGGGAAGTCGCGGTCGACACTCGAATCGCCTCCTCTAACAGCTCCTCATCTGCTCCGTTTCTTGGGCGACCGTTTCATTATATTATTGTAATGCTAATATATATTTATTTTTAATCTCTCTCCTACCAATCTAATAAAAGAAACGTGGACTTGCTTTGAAAAGGCTGGCCACCGCTGGTCTAATCTATTCCGGTGTATCGTTGGGCTACTCGAGATTATTTAAATAATTCATTAAGATATTTTGGTCGCGCTAATAAACATGTCGCGCTTGGAATGACCGACTGCGCGGTGCTGTAGTAAATCTTCATTTCGAACGTTAATCGTCATGTGGGTGCATAAGTCGAGCCGGGTCACAGTGCGACTTTTCACTTCGCTCGCTTTATCTATAATTTGTTCTATCACTGACTTGCTTTTTATTTGTAATTATCTACAAATTATGTTTTCGCATAGTCATACTGTCATTTACTGCAAGCTTTGTGTTAATACAGTACGTAGCAATACGAAAATCGATGTCTAGTTTGTACAGGTATATAATTAATATTACACCAGCCGATTGAAAGTGGCGGTCTTCGTCAATGAAGGTTTTTCTCATAGAAGTAGCAGCCTGTAAATACCCACTGCTTGGCAAACACAATATATCTGAAAGGGGTTTGGTTGGGATGAGCCCGGGATGGGTTCGGCCACGCTGCAGTGCGGGTTAGGGGACTGCGCATGTCCTCGAAATAGTATTTTTTTATCATTGCTGCGACATGCCGGTTTCCTCGCGATGTTTTCATTCATCGCCGAGCACGTGGTAGATTCAGTACTTGAAATTGATGAACAGTTTTAGTGGTGCCGGCAACGATCGAACCCGGTCCACTGTTCCATGTCCAGTGCCCTTTCCACTAGGCTACCACTGCTCTTATACCCCGGCTCCAATTAAAGGACATCATTCCCACTAGGGCTTGCTATGGCCTTTGAGGCGTTTTACTAGGTACGGGCCGATTTCACGTATGTATGGGCGGTAGGCTTGCCATGCCCCCCTGTTGCAGATTCCTTAAAGTCTTCATATACTGCTATTATGTATATAAAACGATGATCTCAAAATTTATTTCAATTTTCTAAGGTCGGTACGTTGCATGAATCTTTCGCTTAGCGTGACTTCATAATTATTACAGTATGATTCTATAATAAAGTTATTTCCTAGTATCGTTCGTGAGTAAACCGTTAACGGTTTTTTCTTTTTAATTTAACTGCTTTGTAGAGCCACGACTTCGACACGAGAACAATCAAAAATTTTAATGTCTCAATTATAACTTGTTTTAATAACTAATCTCGATTATTGACGTATTAAATAGTCGTGACATATTAAAATTTAATAAAAACACCACAAATAATAAATTCGGTATAACGATAATACCATAAAGAACAGTATTTATATAGAATAGAAAGTACGTACGTTGTTGTGTAAGGTGCCAAACAAACATGGTTAGTCCCTGAGAGTGGGAAGCGGGAGGGGGAGACAAAGTTCAGAAGCACAGGATGGAATCTACTTCACACGCCTGTATTCTGCGGCCGTAGTACTAGTCGTATTAGGTAATCATTTGTATTAGGTACGTATTTACTTAATACGTACTTTATACAAATGATTGAGCTCTTTTATATTTTTATATTTCCATCACGACGATCACGATTGGCGACGAGAAACATCTTGAAGAAACTAGAACGACCAAGTCTCATTACTTAATCTTTTTGACACTTTTGATCTTTATAAAAAGATAAATTAAATGATTTGTTTTTTGATTGTACAGTTACATTCAAATTAAATAAAATCACTAAGATCACACTTAAGGAACAAAACTTTCACATCAAAATAACGAAATCCGAGACAGGCACGGTTTGCAGAGCGTCAGAAGCACTTATTAGTGATTTAAACGACAACATCTTATATTTTTACGTTCGCTATTCAAATATTTTTACTTGCGAATTAATTATCGACGGCCATTTTAACTCGCGCGCGTTTTCGTATTAATGAATGAGAGATGAGAAACTATATATACTGTTGAATAAGAATATTAAACAATTTGTCGTTGCATTTTAACTCGACTTATTCAATTCGGACAGGCCTACATTGTTTTATAATATATTAATATTATTATTAGGTAAACTAATCAAAAATCTGCTATAGTTTTTGTAAATCATAAGAGCTGTAGGTGGATTACCGGCTTTTAAGGATATTTGTAGAGATGATGAGTAATAATGAGTAATATAATGAGATATTTGAGAGGGAGGAGAAGGCAAACGAAACGCAGAAGCACAAGATGCCTCTACTTACCCGGTCGCGCAGACCAATTCGAGCACGAGCAAAAGGCGCCGCTTGGCTCTACCGCGTAAACGGTGCAATATTTCATTATGTATGATGATGTTATCATTTGAATGTGATAACTGTAACCTTAATAGGATAGGTACCACTAGGTTATTTTACAGCACGCGATAGGCTGTTCCTCTGCCGAGGTGCCATATCGGTAGATATCACCATCTAACTCACTTCTGCCGCTAAGCAGCTGTGCAAACACTAATGGGTTTCGGATTAAAAGTTATACTGAACCAGTAGATAGACTGTGAAGCGTTCCTTCATAGTCCTTAGTGGTGACAACGCATTTGTAAGTCACTTACGACATCAGGTGGACGACCGACAGACGAATAAACACGCTTTCTCTTCCCCCGTTCTTTGTTAAGATAAATATACAGAGCCCAAAAACAATGGGTTTACTATGAGCCATTCATGGGTTCCATTACCCACCTTCTACCTCCATCATCAGATGTATCACTATACAAGCTTCATAGTATTATTGTATTGTCATCGGTTCTTAATGCATGTGCAAAATTCCAAATTATTCTGACTCCCGGAAGAGTGTACATACATATATGTACACAGAAAGCCTATAAAAAATATCTACTTGATATTACAGAAACAAAGTCCGATTCCACAATATTTATATTCTATAATGCGAGGGATATCGGCTCTGCGATCCGTTTCCCCCCACTGAGACCATGACATGTTGTCATGGAAATAACTTCCGAAAAGTGCAACTTAAGCGTAAGGAGTCTGGTTCTGCTGTCACCAATCCGTCCTTCAAGCGTAGTGATAATGGAAAATCGATCAATTCGGGAGAGGTATATACCATAGTAATTTAAATCATACATTTCTTAAATATGTCCGCACAGATCAAGCAAGTAATATGTCATTTAAATGGCAATTTATATATGTTTATAAGACTTTAACCGAAATACATTAAAACAACGCGATAACACAACAGGACACGTATTTGATCGAATCAGTCATTAATCAAAAATACAAGAAGATTATATTTTATCAAAAAATATATAAGTTATAATTCATAGGTCCATTTTTGAATCGAATAATTTTGTAATAAGTAGGCACCGAAATATAATATGTGACTGTACTACTACTCTGTAGAAGATGACATTATTAATACTTAATACAGTATAATATTTAATGTTTATTGAACTAAGAAAAAGGCCTTAAAAATTGCAATGGCTGCCGACAGATGACGGGTCAACCACCTCAAAAATATCAGACCAAAATTAAGCAGACCGATGGCGGGCAAGCAGCGTCTAAGGTGCGAGGTGTCCGGTGCTGCTATCGCCTATCCGCATGCCGAGTGTGGCGATTAAGTCAAATCGTCCTCCTCATGGGAGAGGCCTATATGTGGTCCAGATCCATACTCAATGTCACTATGATTCAAACCTAACAAGAGGAGAACCTACAAGAATACAACCTAGCTGTTGGTTACGAGCTTAACGAAGCGTAACTACGTCACAAACTCAATGTCAAAACTTTTTATTCAATTTAGGCATGTTGAGCGTCAAAATTTACACCGGTTCGCAAAACTGGACCGTTAAAGCAGACGCGTAAAGCGTTTATCATTGCTATGTACTTATTTCTTAATTAATTTTATTAACTATGAAATAATAGAAGAACTGAATTACGTTGTAAAAATTAAATTGAACTAAAACATGTAATTAAACTAATATTTTCGGATTTTATAGCGTTAAATTTTGTTTCTATATTCCCGACGTTTCGGGTGCTTTACAGCGGCCGTGGACACGGGGGGACTGATAAATAATAGTTTAATTTCAAATGTGTAGTGTTCGCGTAAATCATCGTTCATCAGCCTACCACAAGTCCACTGCTGAACATAGGCCCTCCCCCAAAGATTGCCATAAAGCTCGGTCCTGTGCCCCGGCATCCATTGACTTCCCGCAACACTGCGCAGGTCGTCACTCCATCTTGTGGGGGATCATCCCACATTGCGTTTGCCTGTACGCGGCTGCCACTCGAGAACCTTTTTTCCCCAACGGTTGTCGGTTCTGCGAGCTATGTGGCCGGCCCATTGTTCGCGTAAATACAAGAAATTATTATGTGAAACATGTAATATAAGTGACGAAAGTTTCATAGTCCTGCTATAAAGGGTAACAAATGTCCCTTATCGCACTAAAACCCCGTTATAACAACGCATGCTTAAAGCGTTATAAACAAGTGCGTATCCCGTCTTCGCCTACCGCCGTGTCTCGAGCGATTAATAAACTTCAAGTATGAATTTATTAGTGTTCTATCCGCTTGAAGCATAGTCGGATTAACTGATTCGCATGTAATTAAGGTAATGAATAAGCGTTGTCGCCGTGTCTGTCGGTCACTCCGGGCGACTTCGCCGAGCAGCCGGTCTGTGCCAGCGAACATATCTCGCAAGGAATTATGAAATTATGATCGCGGTCTACGAGTATCTTACATTCTACGTTATATTTCGTCACGGTACTACATAAATCACCTTTATTTTCAAACACTAACATTTATCAAATGAGCTTCAAACAGCAAATTTAATGCGCTGAAGGGAATTAATTGGGCATACGCCAAAAATGCGAATGAATGATAAATTATCACAGGTCTAGATTATTTAATTAACAATAATATATATTATAAAATATAACGAGGGGATATATCATGTCTTTGTCCGTGGTAGAGCCGGGCTTTTGTAACTCCTCGAATGGGCAGCCCGAACAGGGATAGTTCCACAGTCACAGAATAGCGGCGTGAAGTAGAGGCATCTTGTAGCCCGGCAATGCACCTGCAGCTCCTCTGCTGTTGCAGATGTACGTGGGCGACGGTAATCACTTACCATAAGATGAGCCGTTACTTCTATTGCCCCCTTTACAAAAAATATCAACGTGTTCTCCAAACATCAACCAAGTGCTGTACCTGACCGATTACCAGACGGTGAGATTGATGTGATCTCATCCGATATCCCTTTAGAGTAATTTAAGACAATGCCACAATAATATTTCACAAAAATCGGCGTGAAGTCCTTCCTCGATATATCATTACCGTTATATGTTACTTTCGGTGTCGTGGATAAACGAAACCATGTTAAAAAATAACACGGCATGATTCGAGCAGGGAATGATGGAACACGGAAATTTTGTGAATTTGTTGTGGCATATAGCCATAGAGCAGAAGCAGCTCTAGAGCGTTGTTAGTATAAGCAAATCTTCCACGAATGAAAAACCTTACAATTTCCCGCAGGTGTCAACAGGAGATTTTCATTATAAATGAAAGAAAAGAAGAAATAGTTCATAAAATAAACAGATTTAAACCTTTTTTTTTACAACAAAATTGTTACCATAGTAAAATTTAAGGCATTAATTGAGCACGAGGCAGTACACCGCGCTGGGCCACACAGAAGGCGATTGGCCGGTTTACGATCCCGCGCCAGCACCGACAAATGTTTACGCGCTTTTACTGACAACCGTAGGAACTTTACGGCCCCAGAGCGACCTAAATCTATTTTATTAATGATTTAATGCTCGTCTTCTCGCACCGGCAGATCTAATCGTCAGTTTTATAGCGCCACCGAGCTATCACATCGTACTTCACGTGGTGGCTCCCCAATACAACTCGTTAAGTTAACAATCAAATTACTAATTAAGATATTTTGCTATGATATTAAGTAAAACTGCATGCTTTACTTATTGTATTGTAGGCAGTAATGTCTAAATTCTACGGAGGCTATTCTAAAGCAAAACACCTGGAACTTTAAAACTATTCAAACCGTGATCATTTATTTAGATTATACAAACGTATTAATACATAGTAAAGTAAGTAAGACTGTAAACACCTACTGCTGGCTATATCAGAGAGGGTTTTGGAGCCGGGTTCCTCACGATGTTCTCCTTCACCGCCGAGCACGCAAAGAATTCAGCATTATATGTAATACTAATTTATTAAATACTTCGTATTTATGTAAGTTTTGCCAGTGATGACATACGGATCCGAGACTTGGTCCTTCACTGCAGCCCGTATGAGGAAGCTCAAAGTTGCTCAGCGCGCTATGGAAAGGGCTATGCTCTGTGTTTCTCTGCGTGATAGAGTCTGCAACGATGATATCCGCAGCAGAACTAAGGTAACCGACATAGCCGTAAAGATCAGCAAGCTGAAGTGGCAATGGGCCGGCCACGTAGCTCGCAGAACTGACAACCGCTGGGGAAAAAAGGTTCTCGAGTGGCAGCTGCGTACAGGCAAACGCAGTGTAGGACGACCCCCCACAAGATGGAGTGACGACCTGCGCAGTGTTGCGGGAAGTCGATGGATGCAGGTGGCTCAGGACCGAGCTTCGTGGCAATCTTTGGGGGAGGCTTATGTTCATCAGTGGACTTCTGATAGGCTGAAATGATGATGATGATGTAAGTTTAATCGGACTTAACATTAAATTATTATTGGATTGGGGCGACAAATGTGTTAACAGTTCGACTTATGGTAAATGACTAATGCAGGCCGTGCACACCTGCAAACGTCTTCAATCGAGGAAGCTTACGGATGCGTGGACACATGGACTGAGATGGAACACTTCGCGGCCCGTTATTGCACTGGCTCTATATACCTTTCAAACCGGAATACCACGGTTGTTGCTCTATCCGTACGACTGCTACACAGAGAACTCTACCACATACAATATTTTATAAATGTGACAAAAACAACTGTAACATATGTATGTTGGTAGATGTCAATAAGGTTTTCCAACCCCTGATTTATCAGGCAGTCAATAAATGGTGGTTGTACTGTTCAACGTGTTTTATTAACTGCTCCGAATCCTTCAAATAGTGAAGGATGTTACGACAACTAAACAATGTTGGTTAAAACATAGCCTATAGCACTTGTGGATGGATAAGAAACATTAAAAAAAAATTATCACCACGAGTCATTAAATATAATTTAAGTTAAATCCGTTCATACAAAGAATTTTATTTATTAGTATAGTAGACATTTAGTCCTGAGGTACAAATTTTTTTTTTTTTATGGAAGAACGGGCAAACGAACTAGCAGCTCTCCTAAGGGATTTCCGTCGCCCACGTACATCTTCAAGACCAGAGGAACTGCAGGTGCGTTGCCGGCCCTGAAAGATATTTGGGGGTTGGGAGGGAGGACAGCGCCTCCGGCTGCCTCACACACCGAACGAAACGCAAAAGAGGTCCCTAACTTAACGTGGTGGAGCCGGCCCATTCGAGCGGCAACCAAAGCCGCCGTTTGGCTCTACCTAGTAAACGAAATTTAATTAAAAAAGGAAAACATTTTTTTGAGGATTATTGTATTTATGAAGATACTAGTTCTCGAACTAAATGAATCTAGTGAACAGACTAGTACTTCAGCGCATAGACAAGACAACGCTAAGTATGCACGCGCCCTTAATGAAAGTCGTCCAAATCGCCTTGTAAAACTTTACGACGGATAAAATCAGTTATAAAACTCTATGAAGCCGTAAATTCAGTGATCGCACGGAGCGTTTAAAAGACGGGAGGCATTGCGTAGTCCATAAATCAGGCATCGGCCGCGGCCGGGCCCGGTTAGGGCGGGATCGTTCAGATTAAAACGCGCTCTGTTTGTAAACACTTTTACGCGGATTCGACAGATTTTTTCTGTTTTTTCTTTTTGTTTTTAATTTTTACGGCAGGAACATTGTTGGCTTTTATTGCGACCTTCTTGGGCTTCTTCTTGTGATGGTTGTAATAGTTTTATTGATAACGGTGGTAAAAAAAAACTGGAAATATGAATTTAACGATTCTATTAACAACAAACCGTAAACGTTTAAAGTTAAGGCGTAAGACTAACTCGTTGTCTATACTCGATACATAAAGACGTACCGGACTGTATTTCGTTGTGCAGGCTAATCTTCAAATCCACTGGACCTATTTTGATCGGATTATTATAGATATGTTTCGTACGGTGTTGCAAAGGAAATAAGCATATTTTTTATTTTATTTTTCATCTCGTAGGGGGTCCTCAAGCTCGCACTGACTCATAATAACATTTTGTAAAGAGACTCGGTAGTTATTCGAGCAATCATTGAATGAAAAATAAAATTGTACCAAAATACACACAGACCTCTTTAATACTCACAACTACCGAGATGAAATAAAACTTCGACAAAAAAAAAACCATTAACCCGTCTTGTATTGTCAATTAGTGTCAACGCGCAAAACTTTCCAATCGTACAACGGAAAGGAGCCCCAGAGAATAGCCTCACGGATCCGTGGCCGAAGGAATAATTGGCGACGCGACGTCACCGCGAACACATAAAGGATTGTCAATAAAACTTTAAAGACGAGAAGCCAAGCAGTCACTGGTGGAAACAACAAAAGCGTTTTAACCCTCCGGTTTATTGGGACGCGTCGGTTAGCTGCATGACAATTGTTTTCTCACGTGTATAGATGATAGAGATCATAAAACTTGCGCGGGTAACGTTCGCACTGCCACGGGACGAAGGTAATGATTTAGGCGCTGAGAATTGGAGAGTTTTATTTCCCATTGGTTATAAGGTTACCCGACGACAGGTTAAATTTGACGATGATTTCATAATCATAATCATTTATTTTCGAAATATAGATGAGTTACGGATGTTGAATTATATATTTCTTAGCGATATTCAATAGAGTGTGCCAATATTCATATGTTCGCTAAAATATTGTCAAATTATATAATCGTTGATAATAAACATGTCAATAAATTAATAAACATTGATATTAAAATGTCAATATTGGAAAACAGAAATAAGTCAAATAATAATATTAACAGAAGTATTGGTACAACAGAAATTCATTAACATTCACGACTCAATAAATTGCACAATCTTTTTCTTAAATAAATTTGAATTTAATTCGTTTGGAAGTATATTATAAACTTTGGATGCTATGCAGAGAGCACTCTATGAGATTCTACGTACACATATTCTATAGATGACTACGTCAACTGCGATTATGACTTGCCTTAGGAAACATTGCTAAATTATTTTTTTACAAACATTGGACTGTCAAATAAGTACAATGAGTCATCTAATCCCTTCATGTGTCAACACTTTTGATTGTAGTGGTACAAAAGACGCTGTTAGCGGTGACTTAAGAACTTATATAAATTAGAAACCACACGAGATAATTCTTTATGTTACAACCGTAGAGGAAGAGAGGTGCAACAGATTATAAGAGAACTGCGAACTTTTATACGTTGTTCGTACATATTCTCCAATACTACTTGCACAATATATTGCCACAATTGTACAAGTATGAATAGTACCGTCTCTAATCTAAACGATCTACAAAACGGTGGACAGTGCTGGGAGAGAAAGTGAGAAAGTACAATGGAGTTGCCGTTCAAGGAGGTCCGAGACGTGTAAATCAAAGAGCCATGAAGCCATAAATTACTCTTAACTATGCAAGCGCAGTTTTTATTGCTACACTGTGGGATATTGCTCCGACGTCATGCTGATTTCTGTCTGCAAGGCGAAGACAACAAAAATAGGACACTCATTACCACAATCCTTATAAATATATCGTATATATAATATTATTCCAGAGCCTGCTGCCAAGCAGATGACATTACAGCGACATGACAACGTACGAGAATTGCAATTCTAAACATGTGAAAAATTTTACATTAAAAAATTTCTATTGTTAAGACACATGAGATACTGTGTGTTACTGTATCAGAAGAATGTGTGGCATGACATGATCAGAAAACCATAATGTACCTATCTTCGGAGCTGATATTTATTTATCTATGTAAGTATACGAGTATGTATAAGTATCTGTATCACCATTCAGTTACCAAGACAGAGAGATTCCTGGTTTGAATCTGGATGACGTGTGTGATTGTTTCAAAACACAAAAGCTAGCCCATCCATCATGGAAGAGTTATCCGTACTCAACACGCTGGGTTGGATTGTTCGATATATTAGTATTTAACCATGACAATATCATAGCTAGGTACCCGTGAAGTATTCGCAACCCGTTCGATGTCATCTTTACCATCAAAATATAGCTCAAAACTTTATAATAGTCAAAAGCCAAATTGTAGTATAGACTAATGTAAATAAAGACAATAGTTCTTTTTCCGATGTAGAATAAGCAACGTGGTAGATCATATATTATGATAATAAACTGAAAGTAATGACTAGGGAAGCATTTAAACCGCGATGAGACTGAATAATTAGATGTATTGTAGGCGCCATCGTGGAAAACTGAGAATAGAAAATTAACTATGTTCTAATTCAAACACTTCTGTAACTATGAAGCGTAGGGCCAGGAAGATGACGGGGAACAGAGTGAATTTTAAAAAAAAACATTTTTTAATTTAGAAAAATTTATGTCAAAGTAATTTTATAGTGAAAAATTATTTTGTATTTGAAAAAAATTTACATTAATATTTCAAATTAGTACTATATTTAAATATGAATAAAATAATGATGCTATGAAATATAACTATATAAATAAAATAGCAATCAGAAAATGTTCCTCCAGTGCGGTTCCTTTCCTTTACCAACAAACACGTGGTCAATTCATCATTTAATGTTTAATTTAACAATGTCTGTGCATAATTTATACTTGCAACTGTTCTCACTCGGTGAAATTACATCATAATCACAATTATTATTATTTCTTGTACTAGTGGCACCAACCTTTTTTTCTGCATCATCATCATCATTATAACCTATCACAAGTCCACCGCTGATGAACATAGGCCTCCTCCCCCAAAGATTGCCACAGATCTTGGTCCTGAACCGCCTGCATCCATTGACTTCTCGCAACACTGTGCAGGTTGTCACTCCATCTTGTGGCGGGTCATCCCACAAGATTCGAAGAAGCGTCTTTTTTATAAGTAACCCTGAAAATGCCGTAAGGCGAAACCGGTCGGTGATTTATATAAAAAATAACATATGTTGTGAAACTAGTACAAGAGATAATAATAATTGTCAATTTTTTAGTGCAGTTGGCACCGGGATTTCAATACCTGGTCAATCGCGTGGTATGAAATGAAAGTGAGCGACCCTGACCTGTAGCTGAATCCACGATATAATAATACATAGTTGACTCCTGGACGTCCACTATCTAAATCGTAGTGAATTAAAATTGCTAATATGACATGTCCGCGCAAATAATGCAATTTGAAAACAACTCTTACTAATTTTGTTTTAATTTATAATCAATAAAAGATAATGATGAACATATCTAATGAATTTATTCACTGGTGGCATTTAACTCTTTATCAGCATTAAACAATGATAAATATGTAATTTGCAACACTTAAAATGGTTCATTTCCATAACATTTACCGATATTTATAACAATTTTAATTATTCATCAAATAACAATCTCTTCATTGCCCTGTTCACAAATCGGATTCTTATGCTGATGGCTGAAAATAATATTAAATTATATTAAAAAAAAAACAATTTCCAAGCAACAATATTTAAATCGCGCGTCCGTTTATTAATTATCTATAAGCGTGAAAGAATCTTCTACCCAATATCACAAAAATATTATGTCTTTTGTTCTGACAACCTTAAATATTCCAGTACTAAATCATCAAAACCGGTGACGGGTGACGGTGTATAACGTGCCCGGTGTCTGATACCGCCATCCTCTACACGATGACCCAACCATGCGATTACCACACCTTTTATTTCTAGCCGAGGATTTAAAACAATGTGAAAAAGAAGAAAACCTGAACGGTAAGCGATTACCAACGCCCACGTTTATCTACAATGCCAGAGAGCTGCTGGTGCGTCACCGGTTTTTAATGATATATGAGGAGAGGAGAAAAGGCCTTCGGTTACCTCACTCGCCGAACGTAACTCAGAAGCACAAGATGCCTCTGCTTCACGCCGGTATTCTGCGAAGCCGTGGTACTGCCCCGGTCGAGACGACCAAAAGCCGCCGCTTGACTCCACCACGTGCAGCCAATATAAAGCAGTTCTGTACCGCGTGAATAGTATAATGTTATGTTGACCATCGCCGCCTCGCGTCGCCGGACCCGCTCCCCTAGTGGCCCGACCGGCTGCCACCCCGCCCCGCACTTTTACACCCATTACAACTGACAAAAACGCGTATAATAGCATAAATAAATATTATTTATCGCTTCACGGTGGCTTAGTTCTGTACAAAAACGACCTATGAGTTATAACGCTGTATTACATTTGCGTTTTGTACAGAGCTTTTTTCTATGCTCGTAACTTAATATTTATTGCGAGTTTTAGTTGAATATTCAGAGTCGTCACGTCACGGTGCCGCGTTCGATTCAGCCGGAATGCTTTCAATGCACTTTTGAAATAAGTTTGACGTTCGATTGTCGACCTTACGAGCCTATTCATATGGACGTATAAGTATATATGTTGTAGTAAAAACACAAAAACAGTTGAATACACAAATTTATTGTTAGAAAATATATAAAGAATTAACTCTCTCTTTTCAAAAAAAAAAAAGGTTAAATAAATTGTAAGGAATTAGCTGCAGCTAATTGAGATAACGTCATTGCGTGAGAATCGGATTAAATTTTGTTGTGTTGAAAGTAACAAATGTACAACAGTTCAGGTTACCATATGTAATGTACTGCAGACCTAAAAAGGAAAATTAATAATTTCTTAATTTTTTTATATTAAGAAAATATCCACAATTCCCAGACTCGAGATCTTAAAAAAATTCAGGTAAAAAATATAACCTCAACATTACTATATTTAGTGGGATTTCGATTAATATAAATTATTCTTCTAGTTTTGATTGTGAAAAATACCCAAACCCATTAAAACATTTTAACGCTAATGGGTTTGACTGATAGAGAATACCTTCAAAATCATTTTAATAGAGATGAAATGTGTCCCATCGAAAGTATAATCTAAAACAAAATATAAGGAATAACCAAGTATCGTAAGCTTTCAGTTCTAAAACTGCTAAACGTATCTAAACACCGACTGTCCGACTCCAATTATAACTTAGAGTATTTTTATAAAGCGCGAAGCTACAAGCTCATGAAAGAGAACCGAGGAAGGTGGAGACTTTCAGAGAACACCTACAAACAATTTTATGATTGCTATCTGCATGCTTGCCTTATTTAAAAAGTAATTAGAAGAAACAAACATTGAGAAGCTCGACAATTTTGGTCAATTTTGATTTACGGATCTCTATAACTAAGAGGGATTTTTTAATATAAATGAAAATCATGTATTCGATAAAGTTAACAGATAAATTGAGCAATAGATTTTTATGAAAAAATTAATGGCATAACATAATTATGACAAGAAATCATTTACGAGTCGGAAATCAGATTACATATCGTGTGTGTCGTACGCGGCGTCTCAGGGCAAGAAAGAAAAGTTTCGTCTTGAAAGTCCCAGTGGCCACAGATACCATAACCATCTCGAAAAATACCAGAGATCAAAAATGAGCAGACCGATGAGGGGTAGCAGCGTCTGAGGTGAGGTGGCACTGCGCTCCTCATCATGGGAGAGGCCTCAGTCCTGGAGTAGACTATACAGGCGGTAACGGTAAGGCAATTATTACTAAATAGAATGAAAAGAGCGTGGCTAGGGACGTACCGTTTTCGTTAGTGTTGAGCCAGCGGTAGGATGGTCGCGGCTGCTGCTTGGAGCGCATCTCTAGTCGCCCAGCCGTCCGCTCGGCTCACTCGCACACATCTACATAGAACAGGAGAACACGATATAGATTTATTATTTATTAGACATTTTAAACGTGGTAGAGCCAAGCGGCGGCTTTTGCAGCTGCTCGAATGGGCCGGCTCGATCACGTTCATGCCACGGCCTCTCAAAATATGAAGTAGAGGCATCTTGTGCTTCTGCCCTCCGTTCGGTGAGTGACGTAACCGGAGGCCCACTACCCCATCATCTCCAACCCCAAATACTCTTAAACAAGGCACCTGAAGCACCCCTGGTGTTGCAGATGTACGTGGGCGACGGTAATCACTTATCATCAGGTGAAACACTTGCAAGTTTGCTGCCTTTCCCATAAAAAAAAATACAGTTAAATAATATCCAGATGTGGGAGTCCTATGCGGAAGTACATCCAGTAAATCAGTAGAAGTAGAAGGAACTCCCTCCTGCTGTATAACGGACGAGACAATCCGTCCAAATATGCCGAATATAAATCCCGCAGACAAGTGATCTGTGGTGATGATGATGATGAAGATCTACACCTCGTTCAATACTGCAGCTTCGTGTGACCCGCAGTTATCCATACAAACATACATACGAAGAATTTTATATATTATTGTAGATGGAGAGCCGTGGTAGCCTAGTGGTCCGGGCGCTCACTTTAGTTTCCTAGAGCGCGAGTGTGAAAACCTGCTTGTCCAAGAAATTATAAAATATTATTTCGATGATATGTGAAGCCCGCCAACCCGCAGCGACTAAGCGTGGAGGGACTTTCCCGCCTCCGAAACCCTCTCAGACATTTGAGAAGGAGGCTTTTGCCCAGCCGTGGGCACAAACAGGCTGCTTCATTACTTTACTTTACTTTTGTTGGTGTTCAGATCACAGCATTTGCAAGCCAACGAAAATGCATTTAATAATTCAGAATTATAATAAATGGAATCTAGAGAAGTCGGTCACCGTTAATAAACTGGGTAAGTTGGAACGTATAATACATAAAACTGCTTCTTGGAAGCGATGATTACACGGCCAGGAATCCGCCACGACTCTACATTAAAAATAATCCTGATAATTTAAAAAAAAAATCGAACCGTCATTAATATGAGACAAGAGTCAACGACATATCGCAGACAATGTTACTATTCCCCGAAAATTAAACGAAAATGTACCTTAACCTACGACACATAAGGTGCGTTATACCGTTTTCGATGGAAACGGTGGTGAATTGTTTTACACAGAAAAATCTTGGAACTCAAACGATATGTCACTGAATTTATGAGAGCCGAGCGACTCCGGTTGACATGTTCCGAGTGATTCGAATACGCCCCGTAATAAATTCAATATCAAACGCACAATGTCGTAATGCGATACATTGACACGCGATGCGGTGATAGGGGGCCCGATTTATGACGAACAGTGTCCCTCTCTCACGACCACCTCGCATGATTAATTCTTTCCTCCTCGGAAAGATTAAAATTGTACTTAAGTAAAGGAACAAAAATATTGACCGCGTGTGGGTAGTAGAGGTAGAAGAGTGACAATATTACGCCGGATCATGAGGATTGACGATGATGTCCACCTGCCCGATTTTGACCGCGGCGACTGCTTCAAAATACTATCGGCAGTTGTCAACTGCGCGGGACTTATTATAGTGCATGATGTAACAAGACCGCAGGAAGAGTCAGATGCAGTATCTAGACCGGAAATCAATCTTTTGAGTTTTGCACAAACACCTAGTGGCTTCTGTCGAGATTCGAACCCACGAACCGTAGCTTAGGTAAACCAGCAAATTAGCCATGCGGTCGTCGAAAATATTAAACATTACGTGAACAATTTATAAATACGTAAGAAAGATCTCACGCCTGTCACCCTAAGGGGAAGGCCGTGAAACCGCAGCCCACTTTTGGCTTCACCAGGACATAAAACGTGACGAGTAACGAGAAAATTCGGCACCCGTCACGTTAGTCAAGATTACAATATTATTTTGAGAACATGTGAAGTTCGCCAGCCCGCAACTGAGTCGCATGGCAGACCCTTTTACCGAGATCTACTCCCTATACGGATGGTTTATAGGTAGGCCCCATGGCTTTTACGCTAAGACGGAGAGTTCCATAGCAACTATTCATTGATAAAAATGACATTTAAAAAAATATTAATACACATTAAACATTGTATTGATTTTATAATAAACTGTAAATGAGAAACTGAATCTAAGTTTCTTGCACAATGTTCTCTGAGAAGGTCTTGTTCTAGGAACCGGTGTAGATTTTGTCCTTCAAAAGAGCAAGACTCACACTAACAAGCCTAAATTGTGAGTTTGAAAACGATTCATGCCTCTATCTATCTAGAACACAGACTTCACCAGTATTCGCAATACAATTGAGTGAGCTTACATGTCGGTAACATAAAAGTAAAGTCAGAACAAGTCAGCGTGCGTGACCCTAAGACCGTTCCGTATGTCTTCACTTTATACGTCGAAGGAATTCACCCGGTGGCAGCGGGTCGCGGGGCGAACCGGCGGGGGTCACCATAAACTGTGCGCTATATGGTTATTTGTGAGTCGATTTATAAAGTTTTTTTTCTTTGTTACTCCTTCAGAGTTATTAAGATGGTCCCCACTGCGACCGTATTTTTGTTTTGTTTCGTAGACTTTGATTAAAACTTTAATGTTGTGTAATCTAAGCTGACGTTGATTGGGGTCGTTTGTCTGTTAGTGTCGACGAAACATTCATTGGCGTGATCTTTATATTTTAAAGAGCGATTATCCGAAAATAGTCAAAATATTTATAGAATAGAATAGAATAGATCGTAAGCGCGACCCAGCCCCCAGCGCCTCGGATATACGCTTAACCACTGCGCCACCGGGGCGCTCGTATTTCTTTATACATTTTTATATCGATAAATAATAATTGAAAGGTGCCATGGAGTGTCTACGTCAGAAGATGCCTCGCCTCTCTTCCCCTGGGGGTCGCAAGAGGTCCAAAATAACAATGGTCACAGTCACTTCTCGAAAAACACCACACCAAAGTTAAGCAGACCGATGACTGGCAGCGGTGTCTAAGATGCGAGGTGTCTGGTACTGCGAACGCCAATTCGCCTGCCAAGCATGACGTTATTGAATAAATTCAGCTTCCATACCCATGTGAGGCCTATGTCCTGCAGTGTACAATTTACTAGCTGGTAAGGTATATACATTTATATGTATTATATATATTTTCTCAGTTTGGTACTGGGTAAATGTATATACATATAATAACATATAGAAACATTACACTTTATATGAATTTCTTTGAAATGTGAATGTGTGAAAATGTTTCATGTCTTTTCTGAACACCAATTTAGAATAACAAACTTCGATCAATGTGCCGGCATTAAACACACCATTATTTTTCATCGTGATTGTAAAATTAAATTGGGAAGTTACTTAAAAAAGAATTGCAGAGATTGCTTTGTACAAAGTGGGTATGGAGACGTCAGAACATCTTTAAGACGCTTCAAAAGTTAGGCATCAGCCACAAGTTTGTGTATCGCGCAGGTACGCCAACAATTCCTGTGTCAACCGACCATAAAAAAACCACGTGCTGTTAGGACCAGATCAGCTGTGAATACTGTCAATGTCTAAGGCCTTATAAGAAGTTACAAAAAATATTATCGCGTGAATGGAGATTCTCGCAAGGACTCGGTTGCGAATTATTAAACCATGATCTGAAGCTAGGTTCTTACTGTCGGTGCACAGGTCATTCCCTGGATAAGTCGAGAGGGTGGATCGATCAAAACGTATGCTGATGAATTAGCTGGTTGGAGAGAGAGAAATGTACGCTTTACGAATGAAAATAAATTTACCATTGAAAAGCGTTTACAAAATCAAAATGACAAATTCGATGCCTCACATTTTATAAAGAAGCCGCGTAAATTGTTGTGAAAGTTCAAGCCTATCAGTAAAACAATTTAAAAAAAATTACTGCGTATGTTCCAACAAGACTCTGCTTCTAGCCCACAAAGCACGAACAACTCAAATCTAGTTTGAAACTATATTCCAGGCTACAAAAGAACTCAACACTGGCCCTCGTCTAGTTCAGATCTGAACCCGTTAGACTACAAGTTGTGATCAGTACTAGAGCATATTGACTCATTAAAACGTTACACCGACATTTTAAGAAATCTTTAGAGGTACCAGTGGCTCAATTCCCCATGGAAACAGTGCGTAGATCCATAGATTCGTGGCCAGATAGATTAAAGATCTGTATCAAAGTTCAAAGTACTCTCTTTATTCTTGTATATGTGTGGGTATATACTGTGTATTTATTTAGTACCAGTGTATCCGTATATGTGGGAGAGTATATATATATATGTTTGTGTATATATCATTGTATATTTATTATATTATATTTTAACTTCTTAGTAACTTGCGTACACCCTTAACCTTTGCTCACTGATCATTATTTCCTCTGCAAAGTAGTTTCCTGGTAGAGATCGCTTCTATGCGATAAGGCCGCCAATTGTATTTTCAGTTGTTTTTTATTTATTTTTTTCCTATTTTCGCTAATTGCTGTACAATAGAGTGTATTTCATTCATTCAAAGCTAAAGGCGACCACTTTGAATAAAATCGTTTTTAATTAGTCGCTTAGTCTTTGACGAATATGTAGTGCCACACTAGGTGTAAAGCCCACATGACTTGTCAGCAATGTTAGTTGTTTCAACACACTTTTCACAAGAGCTTTCTATTTGACATAATGTAACTGGTGGTGAGCTCATGGCCATCTTAGTGTTCAAGCCAACGATAATCAAACATAAGATTCGAAAGACGCGATTGGTACGGTCCAAATCAAACTAGTGTTCCCAAATAAAAAGGCGAAACCACTAACCACTCCAATGTCGTGGCTGTAATCCTAGAAAAGGAAGCAAATCGGAGAAATCACTTCATTTGCAAACTAGATGAAAATTACACAGACGTCAGGATATTTCAATCGAATCGGTAATGGTCTCTCTCGGGCCGGGAGCGAGCGGAGCGCTCAGGAGGCGCGCAGGTGCCGCGGCGGGCCGTATCGGCTGTCAAAAACTTGTAAAATATCGCCAGAACGCGCGGAGCCGGCCGCGGGCGTCGCGCGTCCCTCACAAAGATATCTCCAAGATTTATTCGGCCGTCTACAATGGAACGTTTTAATTCTTTTCATATACGACAGATTTATGCACGGACAGATGCGCCCGTTGCCAAGATAACACTCGCTCGCCACCCTTTTGGGAGCAAAAAACGCGATGGATGTCGATTCAGGGAATGATTGTAATAGAGAAACTTCGGAGGGTAACGTGGGCTTTCTATGGAAGTCGCAAATCAGTTTCTTTGCGTGTCCATTTCAATAGGATATTCGCACATGCATAACACTACATACGAATATTTTTCATATCTCACTATCAAGAGTAAATTGAAGTCCGGGCTGGGTGAGGTCATGAAACATAAAAGTAAAGTAGCAGCCTGTAAGTGCCCACTGCTGGGCAAAGGCCTCCTCAAATGCGAGTATCAGAGAGGGTTTAGGAGTCGGGGAGGGGGAGGGCCCGCCACGCTGCTCCAGTGCGGGTTGGCGGGCTTCACATTTCCTCGAAATAATATTTTTATTATCTCTCAGACATGCCAGGTTTCCTCACGATATTTTCCTTCACCGCCGAGCACTTGGTAAACACAGCACTTAAAATTACTATTAACAATTTTAGTGTTGAGTATGGGAAAAGTTTCCAAGAAATATATGCCTGCTTTCGCTCGCTTTGTTGGAAAGGCCAATATTCAGAAGTGGACAAGAACAAGCTGATGTAGTTGCTTCTCACGGCACCCATCATAAGACCGCTGTTGTTACCTACTTCACTCGTAGCGCCGGTACCTTCACACCAATGATCCTTTTCCCTATGAATATTCATTCTGTGGGATTTGGGTTCGTTCTGTATCTATATAAACTTTTTGTACTTGAGAACAAATTATTTAATATACCTCGCTATTATATACCGTAGCATTATATAATACCTTATATAATGCTACAGTCGAAACGGAGTTGAAAGTGTATGAAACAAGATATTAGGGCCATCTTCAAATAAACGATCGACAGAACGCAACCCAGGACTACCGGCTAACGTCACAACACTCCTTGCGTGAAAGGTCCTAAAACACATTCTCATTTCAGACACATTGTGTGTCCTTTGTGAAGACTCCTCTTTGTTTCTGGAAGTTGGGTTCCCTGGTGCCCAGTGGGTTGTTATTGTTACTTACTATTGTTATAGTGCTTTTTTAATTTTTGCGCAAAATACCTGTCATATTGATTAAGTGTTGTGTACAGTTAGCGAAACAAGTCTGTCAAATTAATCATTGCTTTTATTTATTTATGTATTCTTTATTGCACTACTTAAAATAAGAAAAGATTACGCAACACCAATTCAAAGTTTTTGGTAAGCATACACCATAATAGCACAGAGTAAAGATAGTTTAGTTTAATAATATATCTGTAGTGGTAATGGAATAGGTGAATAGCGTGAATAGGGATATAAAAAAGGAGACACATGTTTAGGGATCCATATATCTAAACGAAAAAAAACAACAAAACCCTTATCGATACACACTAAAATATTCAAAGTAAAATTAAAGTAGCTTTTGATTGATTAAAGGATTTTTTCGTTTTAATTTCACTTCATGTCTCGAATTGAAAATTGAAAGGGTTTGAAAAATACTAGACCAACATTAAGCAGACGTCGTCGTCGGGCGTGACGATTAAATCGTCCTTATGGGAGAGACCTATGTCCTGCGGTCAACAATTTACATGCTGTCAAGGAAGTAAGTTAGAATACAATTCAAAAGGAATGTTTTATTTCTTGTTAAGTACAAATTATTGACACATTTTAAAAATATGCCAAAAAAAATAGCATCCCATCCATGCCTGCATTTATTTTTAATGCTACTGGAACTGAAATAAAAATAATGAACAAATAAATATATAATTAATGAAACTAAACGACAGCTAGATTTATTTATTTTCATACCGTGGCATTTTTTTATTGCTGTGTAATGAGAAATTATCATTAACCAATGATATAATAACCATTTCAATGTTTAAAGAGATTATTAACATTAACGCGATGAAATAAAAATGCTCTATATTATGTGGAGCATAATGCAACGGTATTTTTCGTATTCCTCTGTTATTGAGTGACATCAGCTGTGGCGCCATCTGTACTCAAGAAAGTCCCCGACTGACATGTTTATTGGCGCATAAATCCAACTCGTCATACATTTAATTATATGTCTCCGATGGCATTCTGTGTGATTTATGATTGAGAGTAGCGCCCGTCTCGCTCCCCCGCAGAGGGCGAACGGTTACATTTTTTTTTTGCTAATTATTAATATTCTGTGGTGAACGAACGTCACCATCTAACGGGTCACGAGTTATTTCGATAATATATTTAAAAAATTTGTAAATATATTTTTTATGGGTAAGGTGGCAAACGTGCTCACGTTTGCCACCTTACCTTACCTGATAGTTTTTTTTATGGCAAAGGCGGCAAACGTGCAAGCGGTTGACCTGATGGTATGTGATTACCGTCGCCCAAGTACAACTGCAACAGCAGAGGAGCTGCATGTGCGTTGCCGGCCTTTATGGATATTTGGGTGATGGGAGAGGAGGCGGGGGAAGAGCAGGTGGCCCACCGGTTACCTCACTCACTGAAAGAAGCACATAAGCACAAGATGCCTCTACAAAATTCTCTCTTACCGTACGAAAGAAATACGATAGATTTCTAAAGATGTATGATTTAAATGTACAATTGACATTTAAACATCTGGCGGTAGACTCCTTCTCTATCTAGAAGTCGCCTGGGTAGTTGTGAGTCACCACACATTCCTACCGCCAAAAATCTTAGTCCAAAAGGGTGACAACCCATCTGTAACCTTCCTCGATTGAAATTGTTTGCAGGTGCCTATGGGCTACCAGACCATTAGGTAGACTGTTAGCTTACCCCAAGTTTTCACTCAAATCCAAAAAAAAAATAATGAGTTTGATTTTGTAAATGTAGAAAATATGACATGTTCTAATTCAGAAAACATGAAAAACGAATTATAGTACTAGAGCTCGAATAACTTTACGATCCGTTTCACTCTATGAACGTACTCAATTTTAGCGTCAATTCAATAATATGTGGATTTATAATCCACAAATTTATAATATGACATAAAATTGGAATCAAACGTTTGAATATCGGCGATGACCAAAAGACATATCACGATTTGAAGTTGTATACAACTATTGTTTCGTCTTCAGCTGTCAACGAATACTAACCGTGGACAGTTCGTAATCTAGGCAGAGCCTACCCCGATAAGGATTACATGCGTGAGTCATGTGTTATCAAACTAGCAGCCTGTTAATGTGGGCAACATTGCTCTATAGCGGGCAAAAGCCTGATATCAATACTTCAAAGGGTTTTTGGCACGAAATGAAACATTTTATTCATTCGCAGATAAGCAACTTCTCTGACAATATTTTCTTTTACCGCCAAGCAAATGGTGAATTCACCAAATTGTCTACATAGCTGCCACGTCTCTAATTATTAATAACGAAACTAAACTACACTCGCCCCCTCTCCTAATGCAGCCTTGTGCCTACAAGACAGGAGACCCAAGCCTACGGATACAAACTCGCGAATGAAGAGGCCAAGGACCTCGATTAAATTATCTCAAACTACCATATTTTAAGATTCATAGACCCCCAACAGCTGCAGCTTGCAAGCACTAACTGCCGGGCGTCGGGTTTCGTGTCACATGACGTATTGATATCGCTTAAGAAACGCCATAACTCTGTCAAGTTTGACGCGACCGGGGAAATAATAATAGTCAAGCTGCATGATTTGTGGGGATGTGTGCGACAAAAATTGTCATGTCTGCAATGTGTATTCATATACTACATAATCACCCTTGTCAACCTATTAGGATTAGGTTGAAATTATGAATTTTTCGTGGAGAAAAAAAATGACGTTCATTGAACTTACAGCTTATGAATCAAAACTTTATTTAAACCTGGGTCATTAATTGGCAACAAAGTTAATTGTTCGTTAGTTGCCGTGCCGGGGTACCTCTGTTCGACGTCGCGTGTGACGTCACTGCCCGCCATTTTGAATAAACATAATTTGACGCGGCGACGGCTTTGACAGACGACATTTAATTACCGACCCTCATTACCTGGATATTGGCGGATATTGATATTCGGACATTTAACGTAGACGGAACGACTGCGATACGATTCGCATTTTTTATTTATTGACGACAAACGAGCAATCGGTAAAAAAGCCGAGAAAGCCTGATGGTAAGTGATTACCGTCGCCCACGTACATATGCAACACCGGAGGTGCTGCAGGTGCGTCGCCGGCCTTTAAGGATATCTGGATGATGGGAGGAATGACGAGAAGGAGGTAAGGGGATTATGAAGTAGGACTCCGGTTACCTCAGTCAGCGAACGAAACGCAGAAGCACAAGAAAACCTCTTCTTCACGACGGTATTATGCGAGGCTGCGGTACCACCCCGGTCGAGCCGACCCATTCGAGCGGCAGCGAATACCGCCGCTTGGCTCTACCGCGTCGCGAAAAGTTAGTATCGAAAATGTTTCGCTCGTATCTGTTCTACTTTGATAATTCATGGACGGCCGGTTGAACAGAAGTCGTCGAGTGTAAACCGCCCCCGGCGTGCCTATGTAGGTTTGCGTCCAAAAATGTGCAGTTAATTCGACGTTCTGAATTTTTTAATAATAAAGCGTTAATTAAGATACCTCCTGCCGCCTGTGATTAATACGACTGACGGCACGTTAATATCTGTGATTAAAAACATGTCAAAGAGTCTCCACGGACGGACATTACGGTAGCTTTTTAAAATTGGCACACGTAATTATTATGACGTCACAAGAGCTATATCGTATATTACCTTAATTCTATTCAACAGCATCTTTTAAAGGTACATTTAAAGAATTATAAGCAATCAAACCTTGGCCTCTCAACAAATGTCCATGGTATTTTTTGCAATGCTATCAACAGTAGTCAAATAGCGTGGGTGAAAAAAGGTACATAACGTTAACACTGTAAACCTGCAGCACTAGAACACAAGCTGGTTAGAGCCAGTTACACGACTCCTTACAGTCACCAACTCATTCATTTAGCGGGCGCTGTTTTCTTTCCTGCAACATAATTCCAGTAAGTGACCAGAGTTTTCCACTCAATGTTTTATCAATTAAAAAAATAACAAAGGAAAATATAAAGGACTGTTTAAAAAAAACATTATCTCTTGCAGGAATTTCTCATATGTCACTGAGGCAGTTTCCATATTTTTTTTTTTTTTATTAAAACGCACTGTGGTGGAATGCCAACCATCTAGGTGGTATCGATGGAACTTCGAATTCTGTCGCGATGTACGATGGTGAAACTCAGCAGCTGGGATCAATCCGAACAGTTCCTCAGAACATTCCCGGTGGAAAATCTTGTAAAAAATGCAAAGAGAAGCAACATCTCTTCGCAAGGCCATATGTCAACACCAAGGATTCTGATACTGGCTGAGCCAATAAGGGGAATGTTCTCAAAAGGAGGAGAAACGACAAAGGGATTCTTTTTAGCGGTGAACGCGCAAACCTGTGTCTTTTTGGGGTTGAATAGGACCAAATTACGTCGACCCCAATCCGAGACTTTGAATAACAAGGTCTCGACTTCAGACACAAGTTTGTTCCGGCACTCGTCGACGTGTTCCCGAGAAATATTCGCACGGTCTGTATATAGGGCATCACCCGTGCTGTCGTCTGCATAGCAATGAATGCTACTGATTTGTAGCATGTCGTTGATATGCAGAAGGAACAGAGTGGGAGATAGCACACAGCCTTGTGGAACACCAGCATTCACGGGTTTGGGGTCCGAGCATGCACCGTCGACAACAACCTTGATGCTCCGATCCGTGAGGAAGCTGGTGACCCAGTTGCACAATCTCTCAGGAACCCCGTAAGATGAAAGCTTTGAAAGAAGCGCTTTATGCCAAACCCTATCAAATGCTTTCGCTACGTCCAGACTAACCGCCAAACCCTCCCCCTTAGACTCAACTGCTTCTGCCCATCGGTGAGTCAGGTAAACTAGAAGATCACCAGCTGATCGTCCGCGACGGAAACCGTACTATCGGTCACTGATCAGCTGGTGTTCCTCCAGGTACCTCAGGAGCTGGGTGTTGATGAGTGACACCATTATTTTAGATAACAAGGGGGTGATGGCAATAGGCCTGTAGTTGGACGGATCAGAGCGGTCGCCTTTTTTGGGTATTGGATGCACAAATGCTGTCTTCCAAGATTCCGGGACGACGCCTGAAGAGTAGGAGTGCCGGAAAAGACGCGTGAGAACCGGTGCCAACTCAGGGGCACACATCCTCAGCACAAATGGAGGGATTCCGTCCGGCCCACTCGACTTATGAATGTCCAGGGAGCGGAGTGCCTTTCGCACTGAGCTCTGCAGAAACTGAATTTCCGGCATGGAGCACTTACACCACGGGATGGTAGGTGGAGTTTCCCCGGTCATCAAGAGTCGAGTTGGATGCAAAAAGAGAGCCCAAGAGATCGGCTTTCTCTTTTGCAGTATGGGCCTGCGAATCATCCTCCTTGTGTAGAGGTGGGAGAGATGGCTGACAGAAATTCCCCTGGACAGCCTTGGCGAGAGACCAGAATGCGCGGGATCCCGATGGGAGGCGAACTAGTCTCGCGCCAATTCTGCCAATGTGCTTTAACTTTGCCGCAGCGATAACTCTTTTGAAGGACCTGGAGGCAGAGTTGTACTCGTTTTAAGAGCACTGGTTTTGCATCCCGAGACGCCGATGCATCGGCCCAGGCCTGGTAGCACTTCCGCTTTCGGCGTGACGCTATTTTGCAGGTGCGACCAAACCAAGGCTGGGATTTACCTCCGACAGGCACTGCAGAGAACGGAATAAAAGTTCCATTCCTGAAGTACCACATCGGTGACAGAATCTGCAACGGCGTTGGGATCATCCAGCGAGAAGCAAACCTGCCCCCATGGGTAGGAAGCAAAGAAAGACCGCATTCCATCCCAATCTGCCGACCTATAGTGCCACACACGGCGGAAGCCCGCAGATCGCGTTCGGGATCGGCGCGCGATAGGCACTACACTCCGGATCAGACAGTGGTCCGACGAGCCAAGAGGGGCATCGACTGAGACCAAATATCCGTCCGGGTGTGAGGTCAGCAAAAGGTCCAACAGGGAAGGTGAATGACCTTCCACGTCCATATAAATTGCACATGTACAAACACCCAGAGCCCGGAACAGTTATTTGTAGTCCACACAAAAACTTGGAAACGATAGTCGGGAGAGGAAGACCTAGGCGAACATTTCACGATTAAATCGGAGTCGTTCTGGAAAAAGGCCAGGTCAAGAGTACTTTAAACCAACGACCATGCATGCGAAGATTGATGGAAGTTACAAACGTGGTAGAGCCAAGCGGCGGCTTTAGCTGCTGCTCGAATTGGCCGGCTCGACCGGATTGGTACCACGGCCGCGCAGAATACCGGCTTGAAGTAGAGGCATCTTGTGCTTCTGCGTTTCGTTCGGTGAGTGGGGTAACCGGAGGCCCACACCATCTTCCTATCCCCCTCCTCATCCTCCCTCCCATCCCCAAATACCCTTAAAGGCCGGCGACGCACCTGCAGCACCTCTGGTGTTGCGGATGTACGTGGGCGACGGTAATCACTTACAATCAGGTGAACCGCATGCTCGTTAGCCCCTTTCCCATAAAAAAAAAAGTGGAAGAAGCAAAAGACGTATGGCAGGACCGTAGCAAGTGGAAGAAGATTTTCTCTGCCTACCCCGTTGGGAACAAGGCGTGAATATATACATACATACAAAAACTTGAAAAATGTTGACCCCATATGGAAGGTTTGCGAAATTTATGTACGATTTTTACAGTGGATACCAAGACACCACCTGTCAGATTGAATCAGACAAGTTCTAGTAAAATCTTGTCGCGATTAAAATATATCTCTAGAGCTGTGCAACTACCTCATTGTATGGTACAGGGACGAGAAAGAGCTCGTTTAATATTAATATTTAAGAGTTTAAATATCGCTGTAAATTAAGTTGATCTCTGTTGAAAGATGCTTCCGATATAGTATTGTATTTTCTTTTTTAAATATTGTTTTTTTTAAAGGTTATAGGGGCAAACGAGAAAACGGCTCTACCGGTAGAGGATTACCGTCGCCCACCTAAAGTCTGCAACACCAGAGCTGCAGGTGCGTTACCGGCCTTTAAGGATATTTGAGAGGGAGCGTGATGCAGCAGCAAAGGCCACTGCTTGGCTTTACCAAGTACAATAATGTGATATTTGAAAAATTAAACTAAAAACCAAAGATACTCGCTGATTTTCGCCTGTGTTGTCTCTATCAGGGCGACCTCATTACAAAACGGTAGTAGATTTCAAAATAAAATTACTTTCGTCAAATGAAATTAGTTTCACTTGCGTCGAACGATCTCGTGAAATGTCATATCATCAAGTCAGCGAAGATCATTGCGGTGCATTATCAAATTCACGTGCGGCCGTCACGTGGTCGTCCCGCGTGATGCGAACGCATTATGGTTTTAAATTAATGAGCTCGATCACCTGCACGCAACGATTGTCTGTCAGTCGCACCTAGCCCTCGACGACACCACCGGTTATTAGGACCGCGTATTATTTTACCTGCCACTCGACTGGAGAGCGCCGAAACTGTGATATTCATATTATTACTAGGCCTAGTTCCATTGATTTTGGTAGCTTTTACGAATTCACTAACGGTATTTGTTTTTTTTTTTTTAATTATTGGATTTGATCTTTTGCCGGTTACAATTCGCATTCTCTTATACTTCGATATGTCGTGTTGGAATCAACGTTACGACGTGTGACGTAAAGGTCCAACCTACCTATGTGACAGATTAAACAAAAACTTTTAAATAAACGTTACTGTAGGGAAATTTTGGTGCCTGGAAGCAAGGAAGCTGGAGATGTCCTTAGATGTCTCAGTTTAATCGCGGTCTTTCCCACAACACTTTTACTACTACAACCATAAGTTTTACGAACCGAATGCGACACCAGAATGCGTTTGATTCATTTCAATGAGTTTTTCGAGCGCTAAGATTGAGTGTACAAAGTAGCAGCCTGTACGTGCCCACAGCTGGGCAAAGGCTTAAATATCTGAGAGGGTTTTGGAGCCGAGAAGGGTCCGCCTCGCTGTTCCATTGCGGGTTGGCGGTCTTCACCAATCCTCGAATTGTTTTTTTATTATTTCTCAGACAGTAAATATGTACTTACAAATATGTAAATACATCCAGACAAATCCGTAAATAATAGTTTCATATCAAATAAAAAGTATTTTTTGTAGTTTTGTTTACTATGTATTGTATATAGTTGACAGCAACTCAAGCTTATTCGATAATCTCGGTGTAATCTATCATCATCGTTTCAACCTATCATAAGCCCACTACTGAACACAGGCCTCGCCCCAAAGATTACCACGAAGCACGGTCTTCATCGACCTCAACCAATGTTAGATGAATAATTAACCGTTCGCATTTTTTACTATTCGACATCAGATAAGATTAGTCACGAAATGAAGCGTAAACGTTTCATATATTCAAACACGCACCTATGTCACCAGAAGGGATAGACAGAGTCATAAGTATCTAACGACGACAAGAGAGAAGGTGGCAGGTGATATTATCATACAGCCAAAATGTTTTATACCGTAATTTAAAGCAACCCTACAAAGACAGCTCGAATACCGCTCCGTGATCCTCTATGAAGCTAAAACTTGCTAAGTTGACGATAGGCATAAGAAACGAAATCGTTGCCTATTAAACATAAGTCGCAGGGCCGAGGCCGAGGTGTTCTAGTGAAATCGCAACGACGGATTAGCTGAATAAAACCCAACGCGCAGCCGGCATCGGCAACTTTCGCGCACACGCGACTACTTCCACCGGGGTATCGTACCTACGCACTTATAAAACAAACTTTGCACAAAGACTGCTTATCGGAAATTAGCACTAAAGCGTACGCGTTAGAGCTCGCGTAGAACGCGGAGGTAAATTTGCTGACGCATATGAAAATATCGCATCTCGCAGCCGCATTACAAAATGAGGCAGAATTATGATGGATGCTGATGCCTCGTTTCGCGCTTAATAAGACGAGATTCTGCTTCAAGTATGCGCTTGTCGAATTAAACCTTATCGCAGCGGCAGAAAGTTCAAAGTCGTTTATCAAATTGACAGGAATCAATCGCGTACCGTCAGTCGGCGCAGGCGCAAGTGCTAGAGAGTGTAATGAATGCGACAAGAGCGCACGGTGTTTGGTTACGGGTTTAATTTTGTTATGTCTCGGTGAAGACAATTCGCAGTTAAGATATCTTTGACGCCTTTAATTGAATAACACGTTCTACGGCTTAAGATAATCTTCGAAATAACAATCGGATAGCTGGTAGACATTTTACTCGATTAAGTCGATCTTACTTTAAAAAACTTGCTCACAGTAAAGAAATTAAAAATAGTCCCCTGCTGCAGTAAATGTCTATTGCAGGTCATGAGTATCAGCAAACAACTACAATCGAAAAAGTTTGCAGGTGCATCATGACCCATGAAAACCATGAAGGGTTACCTCACAGGCTAGGGGCACTAAAAGTGGAACATAAGTGTGGCTGTACTGGTGACCAGGTCGGAGTGTAGTGTACTAAAGAGATATTCCCAAACAATTTAATAAATAGATAAGCTGTCACGTCCGATACTGGGGTGATCAGAGCTTTAGACATCTCAGTCCTTTTCACTTTTTCACAACCTACTTTTCACTTTAGGACCTTATTAAGAAAAACATGAAAGGCGGTAAGTCTATCGCCATTTTAATGCCTAGACCTAAGAATCGTACGTAACTCCTGATTCGGAAGTAGATCTCCTAACAACTGGTCTATCATGGCTACAGTACAGTTCTTACCACGTGGTAAAAAAAAATATGAAATCTTTGCATACTATCTTTATTATCAATAAATTAAATAATACACAATCAAACCGCATTCCGCGTTTGTCTGTATATTCGCTTATAACCTCTAAACTTCTAAGTGGATTTCAATACGGTTTTCAGCACCGTTTAGAGCATTTCACGAGGATAGTTTATATGTGCAGGACATTCCCATTTTGTTCTATAGAAGTCGAGAAGTATCAACGTTTCCTAATCAAATGTTCAAAAATCGCTGGATGGGTGCTTCTTACATGGTTATCGCTGACCGAATCATACATCAAAATAATGTACTACAGAATTGTAGCTCTCAAAATGATCTTAAAAAGTTGCCGCAAAAGCGTGTGTCTTTAAGGTTAGCCTAAAATAACCATTTTTGTATTACAAATTTTAGTTAAACATAAGAGTTTACTTTCAATGGCCCTTTTAACTGTAAAAAATATATATCATAGTTCAGAATGAAATTATTTTAATATTAATACGACCCCGTGCAAAACAGGGACGGGTCGCTAGTTGTTCAATAAACAACGTATGCCGATTTATATAATTATTTTATTGTTGCACTACGAATACATCGAGATTAGTCACAAGTTTGGAAAACGTGTGGCCCCACAGTCACATCGGTGACCCACAGTCACATCAGTGCCTCACAATTGCATCGGTGTCCCACAGTCATATCGGTGCCTCACAATCGCATCGGTGTCCCACAGTCACATCGGTGTCCCACAGCCACAACGGTGGTGCCTCACAATCGCATCGGAGTCCCACCGTCACATCTGTGTCCCACAGTTACATCGGTGCCATTGCACATCACAGGTCTTCTGATACGAGGCAGATCTCCTAACCACTTGGATATCGTGGTTATAAGTATATTTTCTGACAATGATTCTATAACCTTTCTTTTATCTAACCGCATAACTCCGAATAAACAATGCGTTTGTTTTGCATGTTGAATAAAGTTACGATCTGAAACAATTCATTTGTTTCGCTCTTCATTTAAAATATGATACATTTGCTTTGACAAATAATACGCTGAAATGTACCGGTCGCTACGATAAATTGCGATGAAAATAAAAATTAAGTGCATTCGGTTTGCCAAGTGACCCAAGCGAAGTGATCGTCCTCGTGAAATTTTAAGATAATGTAGTGGTCGATATCTTTGCCAAAATAATTTCGAATATACGAACTGTTGTTATACATTGAAATAATAAGTTACCGTTAATGATGACAAATTCTGTTCGACGAATGAAATATAAAACTGTTTCAGTAAAATATTAGGATCAGTATTCATTTTGGAGAAAACCTTGTAAAAACGTGTCTGCTATATGCGATATGAAATGCATGGAAAATATATGTTACTTTACAATATGCCGTAAAATATCACTACTTTGAGAGAATAAAACGCAATTTACTCTTAAGATTCCTACCACATACATTTTTTTTTTATGGGAAGGGCGGCAAACACGCAAGCGGTTCATCTGATGGTAAGTGATTGCCGTCCCCCACGTACATATGCAAGTCCAGAGGTGCTGCAGGTGCGTTGCCGGGCTTTAAGGGTATTTGGGAGATAGGAGGGAGGATGAGCAGGGGGATGGGGACGGGGAGTGGTCCTCCGGTTGCCTCACTCACCGAACGAAACGCAGAAGCACAAGATACGTCTACTTCACGCCGGTATTCTGCGAAGCCATGGTACCAACCCGGTCGAGCCGGCCTATTCGAGCAGCAGCAAAAGCCGCCGCTTGGCTCTACCGCGTTAAAAAAATGTGTTAATGAAAATTATTATCAGCAGACCTCCTGAAAGGGAGCAAACGAGCAAGTGGCTCACCTGATGGTAAGTGATTTCCGACGCCCACGTACATCTGCAACACCAGAGGCTGCAGGTGCATTGCCCGCCTTATTTTTTTAACTTACTTTTTTATTTATTCTTTATTATAGAAGCCTTTAGTCGCCAACGACTATTACAACTCAATCATATACGTAACAATATTTTGCTTTTTATCTAGTAATTATAGTCAGCTGTAATATTTATTGTAAAATCTCGCTTTCTTGTCAGTTTGTTTGTCTGGTACCAGTACAAATTTTGCAATAGGTTTGAAACAACCTTCCCGATGCGAGACTGACAAATAATAAAAAACGTAGTAAAAAAACATTTTATGTCTATTTCTAATATCAAAATTTGTGAGTAATAATATCGATATGTGTTTGTTCGTGAGATGGCGGCGCACGAGAATCTAATGTATTTATTTGTATTAGCTATATACAGAGTCGGAACGTTCGTGTGTCTGTGTATCACTTTTCATGGACACCGAGCGCAAAACTTAAATGACTCGTAACACGGAGTCAAAAAGCCCATCAATACGACTATGACAAACGGACAGACGGGCGTTTATTAGTTATAACATGAATCATGGACCCTTTCATTGATATCGCACGGCGTTGTGTGACAGCCATGAATCTCAATTCGGCGCGTCGCGCCGACAGCGGGCCGATAACCTTGGCAGTGACCTCGGCGGCCGCGGCTCCCCGCGCCTGGACCTTCGGCACATTGTGATCCCTGTCTCCATTCCTCGTCACATGCTAATAGCCGCTTCACTCGTTTCATGATGAGATTATCCTCCAATTGCAAACGCACAAAGTGATGTACAAAGGTACGTACATTTAAATGTTTTCGGGACGCAGCGGTGGACAGTGTTAAGATCTGATTTACTTTCTGTTAATAAAAATAATAAACTATAAATATTAAAAAGAGAATTGAGGGGTTATTGCAAGAGGCGACTTTTTTTCGTTTTTTCTATGGGAAACGAGGCAAACGTGCAAGCGGTAAGTGATTGCCGTCCCCCACGTACATATGCAAGTCCAGAGGTGCTGCAGGTGCGTTGCCGGGCTTTAAGGGTATTTGGGAGATAGGAGGGAGGATGAGCAGGGGGATGGGGACGGGGAGTGGTCCTCCGGTTGCCTCACTCACCGAACGAAACGCAGAAGCACAAGATACGTCTACTTCACGCCGGTATTCTGCGAAGCCATGGTACCAACCCGGTCGAGCCGGCCTATTCGAGCAGCAGCAAAAGCCGCCGCTTGGCTCTACCGCGTTAAAAAAATGTGTTAATGAAAATTATTATCAGCAGACCTCCTGAAAGGGAGCAAACGAGCAAGTGGCTCACCTGATGGTAAGTGATTTCCGACGCCCACGTACATCTGCAACACCAGAGGCTGCAGGTGCATTGCCCGCCTTATTTTTTTAACTTACTTTTTTATTTATTCTTTATTATAGAAGCCTTTAGTCGCCAACGACTATTACAACTCAATCATATACGTAACAATATTTTGCTTTTTATCTAGTAATTATAGTCAGCTGTAATATTTATTGTAAAATCTCGCTTTCTTGTCAGTTTGTTTGTCTGGTACCAGTACAAATTTTGCAATAGGTTTGAAACAACCTTCCCGATGCGAGACTGACAAATAATAAAAAACGTAGTAAAAAAACATTTTATGTCTATTTCTAATATCAAAATTTGTGAGTAATTATATCGACATGTGTTTGTTCGTGAGATGGCGGCGCACGAGAATCTAATGTATTTATTTGTATTAGCTACATACAGAGTCGGAACGTTCGTGTGTCTGTGTATCACTTTTCATGGACACCGAGCGCAAAACTTAAATGACTCGTAACACGGAGTCAAAAAGCCCATCAATACGACTATGACAAACGGACAGACGGGCGTTTATTAGTTATAACATGAATCATGGACCCTTTCATTGATATCGCACGGCGTTGTGTGACAGCCATGAATCTCAATTCGGCGCGTCGCGCCGACAGCGGGCCGATAACCTTGGCAGTGACCTCGGCGGCCGCGGCTCCGCGCGCCTGGACCTTCGGCACATTGTGATCCCTGTCTCCATTCCTCGTCACATGCTAATAGCCGCTTCACTCGTTTCATGATGAGATTATCCTCCAATTGCAAACGCACAAAGTGATGTACAAAGGTACGTACATTTAAATGTTTTCGGGACGCAGCGGTGGACAGTGTTAAGATCTGATTTACTTTCTGTAAATAAAAATAATAAACTATAAATATTAAAAAGAGAATTGAGGGGGTTATTGCAAGAGGCGACTTTTTTTCGTTTTTTCTATGGGAAACGAGGCAAACGTGCAAGCGGTAAGTGATCACCGTCGCCCACGTATATCTGCAAACACCAGAGGACCTGCAGGTGCGTTGCCAGCCTTTAAGGGTATTTGGCAGAACCGGCTCTGCGCTCACCGACCCGCTTACTCAGCCTGGTGAGTATGCTGGAGCTTTCTAGGAGAGGCCATCTCCAGCAGCGGACTGAAATAGTCTGGTGAGGAAGAAAGGAAGAAAAGATAAAGATAGTACTAACATCTATTTCATATTTTGTAAATTAACCATATTTAGACATATTTTTGTGTAGGTACGATAAATAATTTAGATCTATATATTTTAAACAAAGACGTAAAAATGTAAATGCCTAATCATCTATTCTAGTCTAGGTAAGGTTACAGACAAAAAGATTTAATTTAATTGTTATGAAACCTAAATGGCTTTCGTAACTAAATTTAAAGCGAAGTAAAAAGTTAAAGAAAAACGTAATAAAAAAATGAACGTATCTCGCGAACATCGGTGACCTTTGCGACCAGAACTTTATGCGGTCGCCTTGCGAGTTCAAATTCGTAAGTAGCATAATTCCATATTCAATTAACGCTAATTATTATCACTAGACTGCTGTTTCTATGAAGCGAAAATGTTTTGTAATTCAATAATAATAACGGTGACATTTAGCCGTGATCGCTTAGTGATTAGAAACCTGGGTTCGAATCCCAGTGAGGAAACCACTGAAACTGTTATTGTTAATACAATTTAAAGTGCTGAATTTATTACGAACTCGGCGGTGAAGGAAAACATCGTGTGAAGACCTTCATGTTTTTTTTTTCATTGGTTTGAGTTGACAAGCGAACTAGTCCGCCAGATGGTAAGTGGTAACTGGAACCAACGGGTGCATGCAAACAACTTTAAACGAAAGAGGTCATCTAGAAAAAAATATAATCTCGTAGACATGTGATGTCCGCCAACCCGCTCTGGAGCATCATGACGAAAGGTTAGAAAACCCTCCCTAAATATCGAGAGAAGAGTCATGCTCATCATCATCAACATTTCAGCCAATCACAAGTCCACTGCTGAACATAGGCCTGCCCCCAAAGAATTCCACAAAGCTCGGTCCTGTGTCACATGCATCCATCGACTTCCCGCGACACTGTGCAGGTCGTCGCTCCATCTGGGGGGTCGTACTTAACAGTGGGTATTTTAATTTTTTTTTAATAGTCTTATTGATTGTAAGAGCCTTTAACTGCAAATGCCAACCTCATCTGCATGAGGCGCTCTCTAAGTGACTGTCCAAGTAAAAATGTTGTAGTGAAACTGTTACAAAGCTTTTTCATTTCATTATACATATCGTAACGCGACTAATCCTTCACGTATAAAGTTATTTTAAACTTTCCTTTTTTTTTTCGACGTTTGCAGCTCGAATGGGCTGGTTCACTAGAACACCTTCCTTTCCTATTTGAAGATTATCTCCCGAATACCCTTGAAGGCCGGCAACGGACCTACAGCCTCCTCCGGTGTTACAGATGTCCGTGGGTGACGGTGATCACTTACCATCTCAGTTGAGACATTTGCACGTTTGCCCCGTTTATCATAAAAAAAAACATATGTGCAATATCAAAATCAAACTCGTGTACACAAGTCGACAACCCATAAGGATTTGATTCGCTCTACACTGCGTACAATATATTTAAGCACGATCTCTACAAGTGTCAATGAATAAAGTCTGTTCGTAAACATTCCATTGTAATGGCCACCTCTGTCTTCACCGCGTGGGAATACAAGCGTCAGTATATATAGTCAAAAGTAATACAAGAAAATATTCTGCATTAACACGCAACATCTTGTAAGAATATTTATATTTCTATATTTAAGTTTTCAATCCATACGCACCCATGGCGACAAGATCCGTACCTGAATATTTGTTTTTATTTTAATGTGTAGTTTTTTGCTAATTTTATTAATAAACAATTTTACGATTGCTAGCTAATAATTAATTCCACTATTCAAACTGTGTTGTAGTTCTTTAGAAATATAACCAACTTTCATAGAGAAGCTCAATACGATAACAATAGAATAATTAAATATTTTCCCTTCTCATATAGGTATATGAGAAAGCGTAAATGCAGTTCGCAATAAACCATGTACGAGGGAGCATGTATGGAGGCTAATCAGCTACTTACTGCGACATACCTGCGTAAGTCAAATTGAAGCAAACTGTCCGACATGTTGCCATCGTCATGGAATTACGAATTTATGTAGATTGTTTACTTGATAACTCAGCCTTAATGTAAATTCAAAGCAAGCAATTTAATGCCTCTAGATTAGAGTATTCAGGGCTTGTCAACCTTCGGAACGCAATAAAAGAAAAATAAAACTTGCAACGTAATAAACATCGAATGATTTTATCGGGGTTTAAAATATGATAATGCGAAAAACACCGCGGCTCAATCATAACTTAGCCGCTAATGTCAGCCCAGTGACAGCAGCACCTGATTGGTCTGACACACAGGCTGCGCGCACACTAAATTATATGACAATAAAAATTTTATTACTCCCGCAAGAGATAACACTGGGGACTGACAGCGGTAAGTTAGCTGTTTATAACTCGAAATGTTATCTCGGGTGCTCTTACCTTTATTCCGCCGTTTGCTTACATTATCACGTATCGATACACTTAATATCGATGCGGGTTTATACGTCGTTAATCGAGTAATTTCTATTGTTGATCGATAAAAAATCAATACGAAAAAAGGTGCAGTACGTCTACACACTTTAACGCTCATTAGGCATTGATATCCAGCGGACTGGCCGATTGATCTCGAACTTTATGGGCCTGATCGAACGGGGCACGCTCGGAACCAAATATTTTCATTTAACGTCGGCCGTTACTCCGAGTAATAAAAAATTTTACTTGCGCATTGATAGGCACCGTTTAATTCATGCCGACTTTACCGGAGTACGTTACTCGCTGGAATCGGTTCCAGTTTGGAGACAGGCGCAACTGCATGTTATTTAATTTTAAACGGTCAGTGCACATATAAATACGTTAGAGATTATATAATTTATTTGCAAGAGCTATTAAAACTTATCGCGCTCTAACTCATTTGCCTATCTAACCCCAATACATGTTAAATTATAGGGGTAACTCGCTGATAATGTTTCCTTTGGTTCAAGGTATGGGTATAAGAGCTTAAAGAAAACACATAATTCAAACTTTCGTGTTATTACTATATTATTTGTTCATCATATTGACATACTAATATACGTTTCACAATCCATTTTAATTATTATATAAGTAACCGACCGATTTCGCCTTACGGAATCTACGGAGCTTTCATTCATATTATTAGTTATTGTTTAAGCATTAACTTCAAGGCTTCTGCAGTCCGCGAACACATGCATAGAACTTAATTTGAAGAAAATTACAGATGTGTCATCACTCCGTACCTGAGGACTAATTACACAGGCTCTCTTTACATATCGAACCGGACGACTCCTAGGCAGAGGAGTCAACAAACATAAATGAATAGAATCACACTGTAGCTCGTTAATACCAAAAGCGACCAGCGAAGTAAAGTTAGAAAAGTAACGATTCGCAAACATCTCGAAATCAATCGGCACGTAACATCTGAGCGCGAATCGATACGAAACGCAAACATCTGCAAAAAAAAAAGAAAAGAAGCCGGTGCCGAACAATATGTAGAACAAAAAACGAAGGCAAGAGCGAAATGTAACTAGTCTCAGTCGGAGTGCGGCGACAGGCGGGTTGGTCGTTTTTCCGCGCGCTATCTTCATATCCGGACGTGTGCAGCTGGAGAACGTACGGCGTCTGCGAGCGGGGGCGTGTTCACGTAACACGTGATCTAACCAGCTAAGGATTCACATCCACTGGTCTGTAGTATATCTACAATACAACTCCATTACCACATTTAAATACAAAAATTCATTTGTAACACATTAGTGGGAATCTACCATCTTTTTCTTCGAGCCGTGGCAGCTTAGTGGTGAGGGCGCTCACTTTAGTATCATAGAGCGTAAGTGACCTGGGTTCGATCCCTGGTATTTTCAGTCTCGGTGAACTGAATGGTGATAAGATCACCGTAGATAAATAACAACATAGACGTCCATAACTTGATTACAAACAATCCAAGGATGACTAACACGCAAACAGTCCGGCTGAAGGTACACTTATGCTTGGGCATTGTGCCCTATGCACGCGTACATACATACCTTATGAAGAATCGAGTAGGTCCGTTATCAGCCCTGTGACCTTCCCCCGATAAAATCCTGGATATGATTTCCTTTATTGATAACCAAGTCTTGGATAAACGAAACCGAAGTTAAAGAAAATAACATTTAATAGAGGAGCGATATCGTACGGAATTTTTGTGATATTATTAGTGGCATAGTGGATAAGGCTAAGTACTATGACTAAAATATCCATGACGAAGTTTTAAAAAAAATCCCGGTAATGTCACAACCGTAGCGTATACTGTGACAGAGCTAGGTACTTCCTCGAATGAACCTCTTTCAGACAACACTTGTTTTATACATCACAATATCATATATATACAGACAGACGGACATAAAAGGACAGAAAATAAAAGAATCACATAAACATCGAAAAGAAATATACCTAAAGAGCTTCGAGATTAAACCCAACGAGATGAAAGTGAAATAAAATCTGATGATTTCTTTTAATCTAAACAGCCTAATAATTTATAGAGACAGACGAGGATTAATAGACAGAAAATGAACATCATTTGTCGTATATGAGAGGCGAGGTAACACACGAAGCAGGAAAAGTCGTGTCTCTTTATCTAGAGACTATAAGCAGTCTTGACAGAGGGGTGCGACGGACGCCCGCGAGGCCGACCGTTTATCTGAAGCGAAAAAGGCAAACGGAGCGAAAGAGAGTTTAATGAAAGCGACGCCGGTGGCTTCTGAAATATCTTCAATGCGCCGATGCTCTCAATGCGGCTTCAGATCGAATGTAAGGCATTTTTTTTTTTATTTGGTACTGTGCAACCCATACGTCGGTCTAAGCGCACACGTGCACATGCCCACGTCCTATATCTTCTAAAGTAAGTTTTGCTATAACTATTTAGTTAAATGTGTTGTTAGAGCCGTAGAGAAACCAATTACATACATAAAAGAAACATTTTGATATAAACTACTGCACCCATTTTAATGCGGTTTTCACTTTAAAAAACAGCGATCCTTTTTATTGCGGGATTGACAAGCAAGTGATTTTTGTGTTAAAAATACTGAACCAATGGGAAAGGTTTACACTGTACCAAAGCGAATGACTCAATATAAAAACTCGGATACTTTCCATCGCGGAAAATACAGGGATCGACCCGAACGGGATCCATCTATACAATACAGAACGATTTTAATGTTAAATTCACTGTTCGAAACAGCATTACAAATTAAACTATTCCGTAGTCATTGATCATAAGCGGATGAATACAATAGTAGTAATACAAGAATTGTACGCTTAAAGTATAGGACACTGTAATATCCTTCACTATTTGAAGGATTCGGAGCAGTTAATAAAACACGTGGAACAGTACAATCACCATTTATTGACTCCCCTCATAAATCAGGGGTACTTGTAGAAAACCTTATTGACATCTACCAACATACATATGTTACAGACGCATAAGCGGATTTTTAGTAAATTAATTTTCTATTATCACTATAGATATCACACAACATAGGCCGTGGTAGAGCCAAGCGGCGGCTTTAGCTGCTGCTCGAATGGGCCGGCTCGACCGGATTGGTACCACGGCCTCGCAGAATACCGACGTGAAGTAGAGGCATCTTGTGCTTCTGCGTATCGTTCGGTGAGTGTGGTAACCGGCCCACACACATATACAGTGTCCAACGATATCACATCGGACAACACATAAAATGACATATTTCAATACGACCAGCGCCACGTTCAATTAATAAAGACATGACATGATCAGGGAAATCGGAAGTGGGCGAGAAGTGTTCCGGATGCGCGCCGGCCTCGTCGTTCTAACCTATCGAAATATAAGAAATTTCATTACGGAGCTGGCGTTATCCCGTGCCCGATAGCATCGGACAGTACCTGGCGTGCCGCTCGGCCGCAACCGGCGGCGGGGGCAGATTCCGTCATGCCGATGCGACCGTCCGGCTGAGACGTTGCAGGGGCCGATGTTATCTTGCATGTAACGATATCTCGCCGAACTGAACCCGTATGTAGATGACATGAACTGTCTTGGTTTTACAGTAAAAGTATTGGACACTCGTTGGTGGTTTGTATTCGTTATAAAAGTGGCAGTCTGTGTGTGCCCGCGGCTGGGCAAAGGTCTCCCTTCTTATATATCTGAGAGGGTTTATCTGGGCCGGGAAAGACCCACCATGCTGCTGCAGTGGCGTACTTCAGATGACATTGATAAAATTACATAAACTGTCTTGGTTTTACAGAAAAGTATTGGACATTCGTTGGTGGTTTGTATTCGTTATAAAAGTGGTGGTCTGTGTGTGCCCACGGCTGGGCAAGGGTCTCCCTTCTTATATATCTGAGAGGGTTTACGTGGGCCGGGAACGAATCGCCATGCTGCTGCAGTGGCAGACAGATGACATCGATGAAATATTTTTTTTAATTATTACTCAGACTTGAAGGTTTCCTCACGACGTTTCCCTTCGCCGTCAAGTACGTGGTAAATACAGTAATAAAAAATTGATATTAACAATTTGAGTGGTGCCGGCGCCGGGGATCGAACACAAGCCAAATGGGCTCTATGAAACTAAAATGATCGATGACTAGGTTATAACACATGCGAAATTAAAAACAAAAAGTGTTACGCAAGTAAAATCGTCATTGGATTTACTGATTACCAGCATCAGTAAAATAATTTTCTTAAATTTTAATAAATTACTTAGGTTGCCACCATATCTATTTGTAGTTAGTCACGTTATGGTTGTCACCACCATATCCATCGTAGAATGTACGACGATTTAAGTTAATTTAAAGAAATTCAAAATTTTTGTTATTTGTTTATGATTACATTTCAGACGTTCATAAATGATCACTATTGTGGTCTTCCAAACTGTTCCAATCCAGGAGAAGGAGTCGAATACCAATACGACGATTGGTATTCGCCTGTAAACCAGAAAGCAACTGCATATTTCTGCTTCATTATCGATGTAATAACTAACAATTATAATTATAGCTAAAAAGGTAAAGTACGATCAGTCCGGGAGTGCAGTAAATCCACCTTTATCAATACAAGCCGATTGAATAACACGCAATTGTTTGCCGATTGTTGTCGATCGTGACTTAATTTTAATGCAGCCCGCTTTATATACTTCGCGCACGATAATCCATTTGTACCAGTAGGTTCGTAATTTACACGGCAATTATGAAATTACGAAGTAGATAATTGCAGGTTTTTTTAATTTAGAAAAATTTAATAGACAACATACATGAGAGATTTCATAGGCGGTAGAGCCAAGCGGCGGCTTTTGCTGCTGCACGAATGGGCCGGCTCGACCGGGTTGCTTCCGCGTCCTCACAGAATACAGGCGTGAAATAGAGGCATCTTGTGCTTCCGCGTATCGTTCGGTGAGTGTGGTAACCGGCCCACACACATATACAGTGTCCAACGATATCACATCGGACAACACATAAAATGACATATTTCAATACGACCAGCGCCACGTTCAATTAATAAAGACATGACATGATCAGGGAAATCGGAAGTGGGCGAGAAGTGTTCCGGATGCGCGCCGGCCTCGTCGTTCTAACCTATCGAAATATAAGAAATTTCATTACGGAGCTGGCGTTATCCCGTGCCCGATAGCATCGGACAGTACCTGGCGTGCCGCTCGGCCGCAACCGGCGGCGGGGGCAGATTCCGTCATGCCGATGCGACCGTCCGGCTGAGACGTTGCAGGGGCCGATGTTATCTTGCATGTAACGATATCTCGCCGAACTGAACCCGTATGTAGATGACATGAACTGTCTTGGTTTTACAGTAAAAGTATTGGACACTCGTTGGTGGTTTGTATTCGTTATAAAAGTGGCAGTCTGTGTGTGCCCGCGGCTGGGCAAAGGTCTCCCTTCTTATATATCTGAGAGGGTTTATCTGGGCCGGGAAAGACCCACCATGCTGCTGCAGTGGCGTACTTCAGATGACATTGATAAAATTACATAAACTGTCTTGGTTTTACAGAAAAGTATTGGACATTCGTTGGTGGTTTGTATTCGTTATAAAAGTGGTGGTCTGTGTGTGCCCACGGCTGGGCAAGGGTCTCCCTTCTTATATATCTGAGAGGGTTTACGTGGGCCGGGAACGAATCGCCATGCTGCTGCAGTGGCGGACAGATGACATCGATGAAATATTTTTTTTAATTATTACTCAGACTTGAAGGTTTCCTCACGACGTTTCCCTTCGCCGTCAAGTACGTGGTAAATACAGTAATAAAAATTGATATTAACAATTTGAGTGGTGCCGGCGCCGGGGATCGAACACAAGCCAAATGGGCTCTATGAAACTAAAATGATCGATGACTAGGTTATAACACATGCGAAATTAAAAACAAAAAGTGTTACGCAAGTAAAATCGTCATTGGATTTACTGATTACCAGCATCAGTAAAATAATTTTCTTAAATTTTAATAAATTACTTAGGTTGCCACCATATCTATTTGTAGTTAGTCACGTTATGGTTGTCACCACCATATCCATCGTAGAATGTACGACGATTTAAGTTAATTTAAAGAAATTCAAAATTTTTGTTATTTGTTTATGATTACATTTCAGACGTTCATAAATGATCACTATTGTGGTCTTCCAAACTGTTCCAATCCAGGAGAAGGGAGTCGAATACCAATACGACGATTGGTATTCGGCTCGTAAACCAGAAAGCAACTGCATATTTCTCGCTTCATTATCGATGTAATAACTAACAATTATAATAATTATAGCTAAAAAGGTAAAGTATAGGTAAAAAGGCTTCTAATTTCGCGTAAATATAAGAAATCATAAACTTTCAAGAATTATAGAAATTACATTCTGTTATAGAAGTTGACGTAAGTCTTCGACGAAAATGTATAGTTGTAAAAGTACTTTTATCTCCTCAACCTCACATATATATATAAACACTCTCGCCTATCACCGATTTAGGGCTCAGGCAGAAATTATATAGATTTCCATTGTGCAAAACTCAACCATGCGTAATCAAATGGACCTATGCAAACCCACATAAAGCATCTGTGGCGAGTTGCTTCCGGAGATCGTGATCAGATTTCCACAGCTTTTCCTTACGACAATCAGTCGGTGAAGAAAGACACGTACTCGTACGTACGCCGCTCACACAATAAAAAGTTCGAATAAAACGAAAGTGCGATAAGCGTCGGTCCCGAAACAACGCCCGAGCACCCGTATACCAATTAAACTCGATTAAAAGAAGTAGACACAAATCGATTGCACCACCTGCACATCGATTGCTAAACATCTTCGCGCGGCGTTTTAGCATTTCAGCGGTCAGTCAGCGAGCGTTCAAACGCGCCGATGAGCGTGGGCGCGTACAATTTGCATAGCTTCATTAGGCCCGGGCCGCACGGGCGACGCTATCAGCCGCGCGTTATCTGCTACTCTGAATTGCGCCTTAAAGTTTTTTTTTTGTTCCAACCTTTTTTCATAAAAATCAACAGCTGTTAATTAACCGTGTGTGAGGTCCCGCGCCTCGATTATAATTGCGCTCAGATACCGAATTGTTTGTCGTGATGTATTTTAATGAAGTCAAACGTCGCTCTCGTTAGCGCCCCGTTACAGGTAACACCTTAATGGACACGTGTTGAATATTAATAATTATAACTACATCGTTACACTACACAACGGTATTATTGTACACACTTAAACAATCGCCAAATATGATATAAAATGTTAAATTTTCAATTAAATTAAAAATACATTATATTGTAGAAATAAAAACAGAGGATCACCACAAGGCTCTTGTTAAGTACCGTAGTTCATTATAATTTTAATTAACCCCTGTGATTCCACTATAACGCCGCGGTGAAGATAAAACATCTTACAGGAAGCTGAATGTATGGTGAGATATAAAAAAAAGTCGACTAAATATAGCCCGAGAAGCGACATACAGACAAACAGGAAAAATCCGACCAGTATCGCCAACCGTTACATTCTCCCGATGAGGTGAGAAATAGATTGCGGTAGGCCGTCTACGAGTCACACCAAATAGAAATCCGGAATTCAAAAATAGTAGAGAATACCATACTTGCGTCCGCTCATTGTAATCCTTATCATATGACGACCATGCTGAACTCCTATGGGTAACAGACGGTGAGGGTTTATGTTCATAGTTCATGTCAATTAAAAATTAACTAAGAGCCCAAGAAGATCTGGAACAGGGTACTCGCGTTAATGTTCATTGGATTTGAACCGGTAATAACAAATTTTACTGCCAACGTGAATCAAAACATTGTAAAGAAGACAATGAGTAAATAAATGGTATTAATATATAATAATGAATATTAAATAATCACATCTGAGAATTCAATAAAACATTTGGTAATGTACAACCCGGACCAGTAGAGCAATAATTCCGGATTCTCTCTCTCACAAAAAAAGGTAGACACAATAATTAAAGAAACATCAGTAAAATAAAGGTGTTCTTTAAGTTTAAGTAACAAGTAGCAAATTAAACATAAAAAAGAAACTCGAACACAATTAAAAATTTACAAAAGAAATAAAAACGCAATTAGAAAACACGATCGGAAAGCGATTACATCTTGAAAGTGTGGTGGACGGGATCGCCTTTTGCCCAAGACTTCGGATCCCGCGTCTTCGTTTGACATTTAACGAATACTACTAACACTTAATGTGTGACCTTTTGACATCGAACGACACCGGTCCATTTAGTACCGGAAACCATTATGCTAATTACCTACGTAATAATAAAAATATTAACTAAATGTTCAGAACGTCCTATGTAAAAAGGTGAGATGTCGTGGCCCGGTGGCGAGCGGCGAGCAATGTAGCCGCACGCGATGCTCTGGACTATAGCGCCCATTAAAATTATAAATAGAACGCATTTCCTCGCTTACGAACCGTCTGGGTACGTACCACCCACTTATCTATTTCTACTGCTAAACAGCATCAACCACTGCGTTCCGGTTTGAAGGGACAGGAAGCCAATGTACTTTAAGACTGGAAAGCATTCCATTTTTCACCTACATCCTTGGTTGTCCGAAGGCTGTAGTTACACTGACCATCTAGTGGACTGTTATATAGGCCGATGAGGAAGAGCAACAAAGGAGCCAACAGTACACTGTATATATGAATATCTTCGGAAGCAAACCCTGCATTATTTTAGATGGTAGAGCCAAGCGGCGGCTTTTATTGCTGCTCGAATGGGCCGGCTCGACTGGTTTGGTACCACGGCCTTGCAGAAAACCGGTGAAGTAGAGGCATCTTGTGCTTCCTCTTTTTGTTTAGAGAATGTGATAACCGGAGACCCACTCCTACTCTCCATCACCCTCCTCATCCTCCTTGTCACCTTCCAAATATCCTCTAAAGACCGGTACCGCACCTGCAGTATCTCTGGTGTTTCAGACATACGTGGGCGACAGTAATCTCTTACCATCAGGTGAACCGCTAGTTGGTTTGCCGCCTCTCCCATAAAAAAAAACTAGGAGCTGTCGGGATAGGTAGCACCCTCTTACTTACATCTGCAGCAGTACAACCACTGTTGTGTTCCGGTATGAAAGGTATACCGTGCCAGTATTATCATAGGCTGTGTGGCATTTCATTGATTGAAGACTGTAGTAGCCACTGACCATCATCTGGACAGTGAGTTCGTCCTTCACTCCAATCCAATAAAAAAAAGTTTTACGAGTTCCGCCCTCCATCACGATCTGTCTTCTGGAGAGGCGGTAAGTGATCCGGTAATCCGTCTGATGGAAATTGTAATATTGTATAAATGTATTTTGTACTCTCTGTCTACTACTATGTGTGCGGGGCGTGAGTGCAAGCAGCATTATACTACTATTTCTGCCTATTTAAGTCCACTGTTGAACATAGGTTGAAAATACGCAAAAACTTCTTAACTTCGTTGTTGCTCTTATATTATTGAAAGAAGCTTACATTTAAGAACAGACACGTGAAGTATGTAGTGAGGTATTATAAATGCACCTCTGATCACGTCTTAGTGCCCCTTGGGGGGTCATGCAGCGACCCCTCTCAAGAACTTTGTTTGCTAGGATCTTCGTCGATTAGCCGACGACCACGGTGTAGTCGTGGGTGTGTCGGAAAGACGTGATTTCGAACAAATTAAATAATGATAGCCTTTACGTCATTAGTAACAGGTACAGAACAAAGTAATTGTGAAGTAGCAGCCTGTACGTGTCCACTGCTAAGAAAAGGTCTCCTCGAATATCTGAGAGGGTTTTGGAGCCGGCAAGATCCCGCCACGCTGCTCCAGTGCGGGTCAGCGGGCTTCACATATCATACAAATTATATTTTTTATTATTTCTCAGACAAGCAGATTTCGTCACGATGTTTACCTTCGCCGCGGAGCACGTGGTAACTCGCGCCCTATGAAAATAAAACGAGCGCCCTGACTGCCATGTTTTGGACTATTTCAACTCACTAGGGCAACCTATGAACTGGCAAACACTATAGGATGTTATAGATAAATACTGAGATAGACAAAGAATAAATAAACCAAGAAGGGTCTTAACATTTCCTTAACAGTCTTTAAAAAGTTCACTGCAGAATGTATGCCTCTTCCATAAGGAGGATTTGTCATATTCACCACGCTCTGCTAGCGGACTGACGATCGCAGTACCAAACAACACACACTTTAGACGCTGTTGCCCGTCTTCAATCTCATCATCATCGTCATTTCAGCCTATCACAAGTCCACTGCTGAACATAGGCCTACCTCAAAGATAGCCACGAAGCTCGGTCCTGAGCCACCTGCAACCATCGACTTCCCGCAACACCGCGCAAGTCGTCACTCCATCTTGTGGGGGGTCGTCCTACACTGCGTTTGCCTGTACGCAGCTGCCACTCGAGAACCTTTTTTCCCCAACGGTTGTCAGTTCTGCGAGCTATGTGGCCGGCCCATTGCCACTTCAGCTTGCTGATCCTTACGACTATGTCGGTTACCTTAGTTCTGCTGTGGATATCATCGTTCCAGACTCTACTCTCTACTCTGGAAAATATGTATGTAAGAAATAAAACATGTTAAAGACCTATTGTGGTTTAGTTATAGGTTCTAATCTATCGTGGTTTATTTCTTAGTTTCCACGGGTATGGGACCGAATAGATAGACTTTTGTCTATAGACCGAACAGACCTTATCGACCAAATGGGGTGTTGTATTCTCTTGATCCACCAACGTGACATGTGTCTAGGTCTCGAACACATCGAATCAATATCAAGAGCTGTTTCGGAAGCATAGACACCGTAACACTCGACTATCGTGACCTTGCTCATACAACTGGCGATTAAAATAGCTGTGAAATGATTTCCACAAGGATCTTATTTCAGAAATAGGCGTAAGAAATAAACTGCCGTTTTTATGCACCCAATAAATTCAAAAGGTTACTAGATAACGGCACGCAACGTCTGTCAGTAGTTTTAGTGCTAAAGCGCCCGGCATCACCCACTAAGAGTCGGACTCAAATCTCGTGCCGTGATCCGATGGTAACCAGGAATGTAGGGTTTCGGAGGAGGTTACCCAGACAAGTAGTAAGCAAGCGATCGTTCGTTATTCGTGGTACTTTCGACCCATTACGAAATCACGTTCCATTTCACAGAGAAGCAATTCGAAACATCCGAAATAGAACGTGAAAATTAAACGCGTCCAAATCCGGAAATGATACTTTTAGTACATTATGTGGATGGATTAGGCCATCGGACAATCTCGCTTACTGTCAAATTTCATTTAAATCAGTTTAACGGACAAGCACATGTGTAATATTATAGTTACATTATAGCATTAGTGTTGATAATCATATGAAAGCTAAATTTTTTTTTATTAAAAACGTTACCTTTCACTGTAGGAATTTCTTGTATCGCGGAGGTAGTTTACATACATAAATTGCACATGAACCAACACCCGGACCGGGTACTATTATTTGTAGTCCATACAAATACAAGTCCGAGAAAATGAGAAAACGAGAAAAAAAATGACAAGAAAATCGCAAACGAGAATTTCCACAGCAGCATAAACTCAAAGATGCGGAACCCGCGACGTTATTGAACATGTCAAAGTGACGCCGCGACGCCGGCACGTCGCTCGACGTGACATCGGATCAATTCGACGTCACTGCACTGCGATATTAGATATGCATCTCACCGTGAACAAAGATCCACTTTCTAGATCTGCAACTGCAACTTATCCGCTCCTAGCACTAGTGTTAATAAACAACAAGAATACACTGTTCGATTTCCTGTTCAAAATAAAAGCATATCAGAATTAAATTGAAAACCAGCAGAGAATATCATTTCACCTTTTCACATAGTTTCTTTGTAGCAAATTAAATCTAGAATTTCTACGTCAAAACTAAATGACGATTGAACAAGGTAATAAGAACGTTTTATTTATGAAAACTTGGATTTTTTAAGCTACGACAAGAGTACTAAAAGAACCAACAAAATAAATATTAGAGTCCTCGATGGAAGTTTTTATTAACGAATCGGTATGCCAGCATAATGCTACAGGGATGTTGCCAAACAAAAAGCAAAATGAATGAAATGAATGAAACGAATGAAATGATTGAACGAAGGAGCAGGAGGTGCAACTCCTCTGATGTTGCAAATGTACGTCGGCGACGATAAATTCTCTCCCATTGAGACAATAAATCCAGCATATGACGGAACTCAATGACATTTTTACGTCATTTCCTTTTGTTCATTTTTAAGACACCGTCGAAATGTGATACAGCAACGTAGTAATTGGGCGATATAGAAAACATATTTTAACCGAGGAAGTACTTTTTAAAGTTCTATTACCGGCTAATGCGATTTAATTTCCAGATTCACGTAAAGAGATTTTAAACTTGTAATTACTTTCGAGAAACACATAACTGACCAACGCTGATAAATAGCAGAGCATGGTGGACTTGCCGTTTCTAAAACAACACGGAAAATGGACAGGAGCCCTTTGCAAAGCGATATAAGCTGTAGAAATTTAAACGCTGTAACTTTTCGCGATCATTGTAAATTATAACGAATAAAGAGAAAAAAAATACTATGTTAATCTTAAAAAATGTTTTTCAGTTGTATAACATTATGTGGCACATATATTTGTAACAATAACTTTTTTTTTAAGTGACAAGTGTACAAACAAGTTTTACACTCATAATCCTCGTTTATATAATCTGTAAATAACATTGATATGTTTTCTTTGAAGTAGTTCCACCAACACCATCAAAACGGTTTGCAATCCGCCACAGTGCGTTTCTCTCTGAATTTTGTGTCACGCACTTCGATTTTAGTAGTAGCAGTATTTCCGAACAGTTACTTGACTTAGGGAGTTCAGACTTCAGTAAAAGAGCCTATGCCTTCCGGCAACGTCTCTGCAACGTTCCTCTTGTGTAGCACATAAACGAAGGCATCGGTAATAACTTTACACCAGGCGAGCAGTATGCGCGTTATCCCCAACAAAAAAAAAACTAAACTGGTCATTCAATATTTCTAATTAACAAATTCACTTCACTCATAATCACACTCGTGGCTTCCGTAACGAGATCTGGTCGTTTCGCCGCGCCTCGAACAATAGCGGGGACAATGCACGGACAATATTAATAATCTCCGTGTACTCATCGAACGATTAACGATTTCTTTGTGCCCTATGATTGCTCCCGCCGAATCGAGAGTGATCCCTTATTGAGGAGAATGTTCTATTCATTGAATTCGCAAAAGACAACCGAATTGTTTTCGTTAAATCATTATATTTCATGGCCCATGTAGATACATATAGCTACTACATTAGCCTATTTTGATACACGGTTGAACATAAACCGTCCCAGAAATCTTCACTAAAAGCTCGGATACATTTTTTGGAAGAGTTCTCCACACTCGACTCGTCTCTTAGTTAGCATGGTGCACAGCGTATAGGTGAGGCTGGCGTTACTTACTCACTACCTGAGCCTGAACGGCCTGTAAATAGTCCACTGCATGACATAGGCCTCTCCTATAAATAGGATTTGCTATAAAAGCAAACTCCAGCCGAGCGGATTCGTGATCGCAGACCTTAAGACGCTACTTAGTTTTGGTCTGGTATATTTCGAGATGGTTATCCCATCCCATCATCTGTCGTTAGACATTGCGTTTATCAATGGCTTTTCCCTTAGTCGCCTCTTACGACACCCACGGTACGAAAGGGGCTGGCATATTCTTACACCGATACGTCACGGCATCTATACTAATTAATTGAAGATTATTACTTAACCATGGACGACATCATAATTTCTTTTCTAACGGTTACCGAGTTGACACACGTAAAGTTAGATACGATTTATAAGTCTTGTAAGATTGTATGGAAGAGCCATAGTCGAATAGGCCGGCTCGACCAAGGTAATACCACGGCCTCGTAGAATACCGGCGTGAAGCAGTGGCATCCTGTGCTTTTGCGTTTCGTTCGGTGAATGAGGTGATCTGAGGCCCACACAACTTTTTCCTCCCTCGCTCGTTTAAATATATTCTATATATATAAATATTCTTAGGTTGTAAACGAGTCTTACACATACCGCAGAATTTTCGTACGAATTAATTCAAAATCGGTATTTGTAATGGCGTCTTAAGAGAACATAGCTTAATCTCAGAGAGAACGACTATGAATTCGAATTCTAAGATTATGCCATCCATGAATCCTATCTAAGTCAAAGTTAAGTACATATCAGATTCAAACCCAAACTTCCTTCCTCAAAGTCTACCTCCATTAATAAACGAAGGTCTCCAATGCGACCCATGCAGTCGGCCACATTTAGCGGAATCGGTCATTGGTTCAAATATAAATAACGATGCCAATCAATAATTCTATGTCTGGAGGCCAGATGAAAGCGGTTGCATATTAATCACAAAAGATTGACAAGTTATTTTTGAAGCGCCGCTACACTGCAGCAGGTTTTCACGTCGAACAAGTGAACACGTCGCGCATAACATTGTCGACGTAAATAATATTCAGTAGGCAATGACGAATTCGTATAAATGCGTCATTTTGATAGCACTATTATGAAATACCAACTCTAACAGAACACCAACGTGAAATAACATCATTATGCTGCAACCTTTCTCATGATGAGCGATTGAGCCGGAGACGCGTTTACTGGTAACGAGGCTCTATGTTAACCTCAGGAGAGACAACGCGTTTGTATCTTGATTCATAATCAAGGATAGGTGTAGATATAAATAGACATTAGTGATCACTGTCAATCTCAGTGCTCGTTTTGTTACCGTTGATGCTATAAACAAAATTCCAATCGTTTCGATCTCTGACAGATGGATGTGCATCACCTTTGAGCTAACCGCCACAGTGTGACACACTTAGTCACGAATTTAGTTTTCGGCACTTTTCATTGTAACTTTGTTAGGTTTTCTCTAATATTCCTAGTGGCTGTCGAAGTAAAGATTAGCGCCTACTCTGTCTGACCATGGGTGTCGTAATAGGCGACTAATGATGAAAAAGTCTAACATCTGTACAATATTACCGCGGGGTGGCGGTATGAGATAATCTGCCATCACGCCTCGTCCCGTGGGTGTTGTAAAAGGAAATACTTATATTAGGAGATGGCAGTAGCTTCTTCCTGCATTAGACTATAAAAAAACAAACTGTGTTTGCCAACCCGGTAGCCAGGCGTGGCAACTATAGCGAAACCCCACTCATTAATGAGAGATAAAAAATATTGTGCATTTTTTTTTGGGATACACGAAAGTGCTTGTGTTTTGTTGACTGCTTTTTGTGTTTGTCCTTGAGTTGTCAGACGACACATAAAGAATTAAATGTTTTGGCATTTTACTCTTGACGGATATGTCCTATTTTATGTCCCCAAATGCTAACATAACTAAATTCTCATTGTCACAAACTAGGCTTTATTTTGTTTAGTTTACGAATCCTGTCTTTATGTAAAATTTATATATACATATTAATTATTAAATAAAAAATATATATTTAACATACAACTTTTTGGTCACTATTCAAATATTTATTTATTTATATTATTTTATTCTTTATTGCACCAAAAAACTGTACAAAAGGAGAGCTTAATGCTATGTGACCAAATTAAAAAATAAAAAGCGTTACGAAAAAGGTAACGATACACACGTGCTTCGTGCTCCTCTCAGGCAAACGTTACGTTTACGTTATAGTGTTTCATCGTTCGTGATGCTGACGTGAAGAGTGCTCAGGTTAGTAACCTTTGAAATCAATTGACGTATGAAGTTTAACTATGCACCTTCTTATGTCGCAGACCCGTTTTTTATTTTTTTATTGTAATCCAACTGCAAACAAAACTCTTTCCTGATGTGGCGCTAACATACTCATAGTTAGTTAATATTTGTGTTTCTTATTGCGAACGATGTAAAGATTTTGGTAACGTGTCCCATTAACTTGAAAATGTATCGATTTAGATACGTATCGTTCGAATCGTAACATACAATAATGAGTGAAATATCAAATTGTAAGCATTCGATTTCAGAGAAATAGAAAACAGTGTCGTTTCGACATAAACCAGGAAATGGCGTGATGCTGATTCGCGACGATAAATCAGCCAAGATTTAGAGACGCATCAAAAGGGAGCCACATAAAGCTCACGACACACTAGCGACCCGAGCACGAACTTTACGATTACCCAGAACCGAGTGACGGACGAAACGCTGTCGCATAAATCAATTTAATCTCCTCTGCAAAGACAATTGGTACTACTATTGCACATTTTGAATTGTTGCCCGGTTAATCGAATTTCATAGCTAGCGGAGTGGGAGCTCGGTCGCTTTTCGAACGATTACAAGCGGGCGATTGCGTCAAAGATGCAAAAGTTTAGCACACGCATGAATCAAAAGAGACGTCGTTTCGCGAGACCCGTCTTAAAATTAATGTCTAATACGGTACTGCGAGCGTGTAATTGTCGACTTTTATACAGGACGTTTAATATCATCGGTAAATCAAAGGACGGAATGGAATGGTACATATAGTTCGCGATGGCCATGCTAAGCGATTGCGCAATAATGCATCATGTATACATTGCACATCTACACTATAGTAAAATTGTCAAAAATCTGTTCATTATTTTTAATCTAATCCGTTTATCTGTTTGTTCAGGCATCATACAAAAAGTACTGAGTCGATTTCGATGCGGTGCTGACTTTTAGGAAGGTTAATTCAAATTAAAAACCCTGATACTTTTAATCCAGAAAAATAACACCAGAACGGGATTAATAACTTGAGTAACAATTGGCTCATACACAAAAACGATATCACTCATACTATATTTTAATGGTATAATGACTTCGGAAGCCTATGAATAATTTACATGGTAATTTATAAGGAAACATTATTAAAAATAAATCTATACCGTACATAAATACTCTACGCGGATGAAATCGCGTTTGAAATCGATAAAACTAGTATTATCCTCAAACGCTTTTATGAAATAGCGAAAAATTGTTTGTTCCAAAAGTGTGTAAGAACTTGCAAAACCATTTAAACTTTAAAAAAAAAAAACTCCTGGAAAAGGTGGTTAATACAAGACCATCCACCGGTAACGAAACAATCCCTTTACAGTCAGTATCACTACAACTTGGCATTATTAAATGATCCCACGTCACATGAAATGCAAACTAGTTAAACAACACTTTAATCAGCGTTGACTTAGATTAACGCCCCCGTCCATCTAACGAGCGTACGTCATAATTCAAAACCACTTACGGTTAGAGACACATCTGTTTAACTCTTCAGATATTCTTACTCCGGTCGTCATTATCGTACGCTGGACACATTGGACAATGTCGGCGGCCGCTTACAACAGAAGCAGCCGTTTGACGGACGAACGTCTTCAATTATTCAGAGCTGCACAACGCCCGATGTCTCGGTACGTCACTCGATGCTATTATAGAATTAGATCGGACTAGTACTCCGCCATTAATGTCCTGCATCTTAAATGATGGACACAATGCTCTGGCATTTATCAGATCGTAGTACGTTGAATCCAATTAACGCAATAATATACGGAGCCGGTACGTCGTGTGATTTAAACCTTTGTACCGAATGATTTCTTGTCTTTACGTGATTCTCACGGAGTTTTATGACTCTCTTATATATGGCAAACTAAAAGATCTGTAAGGACCCACCTAAATGAACACATGGATGATGTGAAACATCGACGCTCTTGGAAGTCTGCAGTCTGTAATCATATTCTAGATTGCTTCAAACATTTTAAACCATCACATTTGATAGACAACAAATTCTTCGCAAAAGAATACCGATTCCTGCCAAGGATTATTCAGGCTAATTCCAATAGAGAAGATGATTAGATGGTACACTGGCTTGGGATCCTGTAATAAATATTTTTTTAAATCTAAATCCAAACATACCACTGCACGACCTCAAGATACTGTTAGCGCCTTCTGCGTAGATCGGACCAAAATTAGTAATTAAAATCTGAAGGCAGCCCGGGTTAACTATGGCTACAGGACGTCAAATGCATGAATCCCCCATGGCCACAGATGATGTAAAGCATTCGAAATTTGGAAAACAAACAAACCAAAATCCTTTAATACATTTAAAAACGTTACAGAAACAAATGTGTCCGACTCATAGCAAATAAACATATGAACATGTTACTAGTAGGCAATTATTGATGAAGAACTCATTAGCGATCACATCTATCACTCATAGGGGTAGGCAGAGATTACTGATTTTCATTTATCCCGCCTCATAAACTAATGGTCTGCCGCGAATCGTAAACGAGAGGCGAGACTCCTCGATAGGGTAAAAATGTAAGATATTTTTTTTTATCCTAAACACATCAATGAAATAATTATAAATATTTTGGACACCGGAGTTCGTGAACACATATATATATATATATACATAAACAGAGAAGGCAGGACCAAAATTAGCCTTCCGCAGCAGCACGTCCGAGATGAGACGTGTACCATGAATAGTTAAGCATACGCAGTCGATCCCGCAGAAGGACATCGTTGGTCATAGGCCAATTAGACTCGGACAGGCGGTCGCGCCGTGTCTGCATTGACAGCACTATTAGGTACATCTGTCCACTATGTTGAACTTGTATTAACGTGTTGCGGTTCATGTGTTTTGACATCAATTTGTATTTCAATTATTGTGCTGTGTGAAAAAATTATATGCGGTAACAATAGAATTACTATCGTTACTACTATCTTACTACTATCGTCGAATTAGTCAAATGTAACATTAGGCAATATCCTGTTCGAATGGGCCGGCTCGACCGGGGCAGTACCGCGACATCGCAGAGTGAGTGAGTGAGGTAGCCGGAGGCACACTCCCCAAACCCTCCCATCCCCCAAATATTGTTAAAGGCCGAGAACACACCTACAGCTCCAGATTTCGATTGGACTTTCACTATGGAATTTCTTTTTAGACTGATCAGGACGTCAGTCTATATTCAGTTATAACTCGATCTACGTACATAGGATTTATAACTGGAGTTAAACAAAGTGGACTGTATCTGAAGAAATGTATGAATCGCTTAGTTGAACGAAACAAAGAAACCATAAGAGTTTGGTTTAAATTCAAGTCGAAGATTAAAAGCTAAGGATGCACCAAATCAACTTTATTAAATAATACCGTAATTATATAACCATTACTTTTAAATAACAATTTACACCATTGGTAACCTTAACAAGAGCGCTTGACGTCATGCCTTTTCAGTTTTGACGTTAAAATGTTATGGTTTGGGTATAATCAGCTAATGTACGTGACGACATCATATCTTGATGTCGTCACACGAGACGGTTTATTTAGTAAATAGTTTATATAAGGCAATGTTTATTGTTTTTTTTGTGGAAATATTGATCTTTTAGTTATAATCAATGTTAAGGTACATTACAAGCTACAGTTTAAAAATCAGTAGACAGTTATCAGAACATAGCTAGTAACAAACTGGTAAGGTAAAGTTCCATAGTCGACTTTTACTTCAACCACCGGGCAGACATCGATGATGGGTTGTCTTAGGCTAATAATAGCAGTTAGATATATACTATTTAGTATAATAATAGAAGACTTACGTTTTTTTTACGTATTATGTCATTGTCACCATCGCAGCATTAAAAACTGCAAAGAAAAAAAAATGTTTAAGCAATGGAGTCTCACAAACAAAAACGTTACAGATCGATTTTTATGTTTTTTTTTTATCAAGTTAGACCATGATAACAAATTGGTAAAGCATTTGCGCTGTGTTTAGTTGCGTTGCATTTAGAAGTTTAATTTGTAATAAAAATAGGAATCAAATAAAGAAAACAAATTCAGACTCATCTTTGTTGAACTACAATGTTCCTTTGTTAGTAACTTACACGACTAATTTATGCACTTTCCAACCATCTATCTCTTTCTCACCCGGTCTTGACTGGCAGAGAATGCCAAAAGGCATCAAGTCCACTCATTGTATACCATAGTTTTAGTTGTCACAATGAAAGTAAATAAATAAATCAAATCGCAATCCGCGTTAGTCTGTTTATTCGCTTATAACTTCTTAACTTCTTAGTGGATTTCATAACGGTTTTTTATATAATTTATAACATTTCATGACTAATTATATATGTATATATTCACGCCTTATTCCCAACGGGGTAAGCAGAGACAATCTTCTTCCACTTGCTACGGTCTTGATTACGGTCTTATACGTCTTTCGCTTTTTTTCAGAACGTCTCCGATTTGATCGTGAAATGTTCGCCTAGGTTCTTCTCCCGACTCTACCATTTATATATGTATGTATATATAATTACATATTCACATTTATTACATATGTTACATATATGTCCATGCGAAGCAGGAGCGGTACTCTAGTCGAAGATGAAAATAAACCTATTTGTCAAAATGAATGTAACGCACGTGTTTTGAATGCTATGTAAATAGAGTCTACGTGTTTAACCAACATCTGCAATGTGCAAAATTCGTCTAGATGGCTAGGCTCTTCATTTTGAAACATTTATCAAAATCAATCAATGCAATTAGAAAGAGGTTAAATAACATCGTTGTATAATGTTAAGTACCAATTAGAGAGCCCAAGATACCTCGTGTGCGCTGACGGTGACCACCGTTTGGCTTTGTTCGATCGGAAACAGATATAGTCCCCCTGGTGTAAGCGGGTTATCTACAACGTTTTTCACAAGCTATAGATTTAATAGATACATTGAAGACCTCTCATATCAAGAGTTCATCTACCGACAACTTTTTTATGGGAAAAGGGGCAAACGTGCAAGCGGCTCACCTAATTGTATGTGATCACCATCGCCCACGCACATCTGCAATACCAGAGGGGCCGCAATTGGAATGGGGTAAAGGAGAATCTTTACCTCCAGTTATCCAGGCGCCTCTACCACATGCCGGTATTCGGCGAGGTCGTGATACTACCCCGGTCGAGTCGGCCCATTCGTGGAGCAACGCAACCTTCTGCTTGGCGATACCACCTACCATATTTGGTCACAGCCGCTGGTGACAATAGAGCAGGTTTTTCTCTCGCTCAGAGTTTAAGTTCAACCATTCAGCGTGTAAATGCAGTTTTAAAATATTTTAAATATTATTACTAGATTCTAGTTATAGTAAATATAAAAGCCAAAGAAGGTAATATCCAACCACGAGATATATTTTCATGTTGCTATTTCATGGTTTTAAATTTTCGTAGTTATCTGTTGACAGACACTTGGAATATTTACATAATAATACATTTTATGGCAAGTGAATTTTTATAATATATAGTAATGACGACAACTTCGTGAAAGCCGAAACAGACAAGAAGACAATATATCTGGAGCTGGCTCACGAGGTAACCGACATGGTATGCCGACCGCAATTATTGCGATCGTCGTCTCTTCGAATGGGTTAATCCCAGTCAGCCTCTCGGAACATCTGAGGCGGCTGGGACTCCGTGACGGACCGCTCCGAGCTCAAATCCAGAAGGCGGTGCTGCTCGATACCGCTCGCATTTACCGCCGGTTTCTTTCCCTTTCTACCTAACCCTCGTTCGTCGGGCTTCCATCATGTTGGGATTTTATTATCAATTTAATTTTATTATTTACATATTATAATATATAATTAAGTATATTTTATTAAATTTTTTTTTATCTATTTATCTATACGTATTTAAGTATACAACCCAACCAGATGAGAATATATATAAATACCCCAAAAAATCTTATAATAATAATACGTTCATTTCTTGACCACATATGTAAAAATCCTAAGTGATCTACCATTTATTGACATACAAATTTTACAAAACGTTTAAGATTTTATTAATACGAGTATACCTTATTGATTAGATATAAAATGCCTTACTAACAAATATACAAAAATAAAAACAATGTACTAAATTCTAACTCAAATCCTATCATAAAAAAAATATCTAAAATCCAAAAAATAAAAATCCAAAAAATGTCAAATGATAACAAATATCAAATTCAATAAAATATAGTGGTAAATTCTAATTTCATTAACTTGCATCTAAGTTAAAAAAAAATTGTCAATTTTATCGCATGACAATATATAATAAACCCCACAAAAGTTTACCACACATCCTATATTGTATAATAAACTTTTTCAACCAATATAATACACAGGTATTTTTTTCAAATCTTCTATTTTTCAATATTATCATTCAGCTCGGGAAACATATCGTGTACCCGCCGAAACGGCTAAAGATATCGCTAAATTATATTTTAAAGTTTATTACCCGCGACCCCTATGGATTTTGACTGATTCATTACTAACGAGAAAGTTCAACAGACTTATAAAAAAGATATAAAGACGTCGAAGCGAACAATAAAACTGTCGTGTACTGTTACTTTCCTGTTAATTTGGCACACGCGACAATCCAATCAATTATTCGTATGGATTAAAGACGAACATCGCGCTGCAGACCTCGGCTCGGTTAATTCATATTCTGCGATATTGATTTAAAGTATAAAACCGTTTTATCAAAAGCCGAGTGAACAAGGGCTCTAGTTCCGAAACAGCAGACCAAACTTCGATACAAATGTGAAGGGATCGTACAAATGAGTTTATCGTAAGCCTAGAGTTGCACAGCGGGCTATGGAAAGGGCTATGCTAAGTATGTTTCTCTCCGTGATAGAACAGCACAGCAGAACAAGGGTGACCGACATAGCTGTAAGGATCAACCGGCTGAAATGGCATGGCGCAACTCAGATATCGCTGGGAAAGAAAGGTTCTTGAGTGGCGACCTTGTGTGTGATCCAGGGTAGGATGACCTCTCGTAAGATTGTGAAGACCTGCAGTGTTGCGATGGATGGCTCGGGACCGTTCTTAATGTCAATTTTTGGGTGATGCCTGTGACAAACTGAAATGATGATTAGACCATCTAGTTTTAACCAAGAATCACCATGATTGTTTGCGTGATTATCAGTAAGAAAACAATTAAGTTTTAGTGAATTAGCTTGTGTATGCACTTCCAAGCTTTACAATAATGTCGGTGCGTCAAAGAACTCTAAGCGGACGTTCATTACTCCAGTTTCAAAGAACACCGATATGTTTACTTTGCCGTGATTAACAGCCCGCAGTTATCATCGGACCATTCCAATAAGCCATAATTCATCCGTGGACGAAACACGTGACTAATTAAACTTAAGTTAATTGCGAATTGGGATTGCATATTTAATTAATTTTTACTCGGTCGCCGGGAGCCTGTCGTTAAAGCCTTGTAAATCGGCCCGTCATCGATTTGAAATTCCCCAGGCTACATATGTATCATGGATATATCTGAGTAAAGTCTGTGCTCAATAAATAATTCAAAACAGACTGAACAGAATGGACTTTTTTTTTATTGTTGGAGCTACTCATGTAACATTGATTGATAGCATGCTTAGAACTCCTTCTGTTACTAGCGGATCACCTGATGCTAAGTCATTACCCTCGCCCACGTACATCTGCAACACCAGTGCAGTTGCAGAATATTTGGGGGATGGGAGGGAGTATGAGGAGGATGGAGATGGGGAGAGAGCCTCCGGTTACCTCACTCACCGAACGTAACGCAGAAGCACAAGATGCCTTGTCTGCTCTACTTCACGCCGGTATTCTGCGAGACCGTGGCACCAACCCGGTCGACCCGGCTCATTCGAGCATCAGTAAGTTGCCGCTTGGCTCTACCACGTTGTAACCTGCAGCTCCTCTGGTGTTGCATTTTCGTGAGCGACGTTAATCACTGACCATAAGGTAGCCGCAGGATAGTTTACCCGCTTTCCTATTCAAAAAAATGAGATAGTCAATAGTTAAAATTAAAGACTAATTCAAAAGTTTTTATCTAGTTTCGAACGTGGCAAATGTTATCTGAACAGTCCAAGTCTATTTATTATAAACTGCCGATGAAATCGCTCCGCTCATAAGGGCACAGTCGTTTTCAATCAGTATAATTGAATGTTAAACTTTAATCGCGCCTCGTGCAAAACTTTTAAATGCATCAGGTAGTATAAGTTTTAGACTGGTCAATAATTGGACGTGGAACCATAACACATCGCTCATAAAAGGTTTTGTTGTTATTTTAATTGTAATCCGTACGAGCAGGGAATCGCCGCAAAATCGTTTTCATTTCAATCGATTGTAAAGCAATATGATGAACCTCTTAAAGAAGTGTCTGCAAATAAAACTGAACCGTTTGAATGAATCAAATATTTATCATGTCATGTTTACGTACCTCCTAAGAAAACCTTGACATTTTTATCTTACTTTGACGTACGACCACTTTGTGACGCAATTACATAATACATTAATCACTAATTAAGCTAAAAATTTAAATACTTTAGCGAATTGCAAACAAATCGTTGAAATCCAAATACCTCTTGTATATTTAAGTAAAATTACGTAAATAAACTTTTCTATATTTTCATAAGCTCGCATATCCAAAATTTATTGGGTAGGCAGAGTTTAAGATTTCTGTGTTATAATAATTATTATATTAACCGCGACCATGAAACATCAGGTGGTATTCATATTTGCTAATATCTTTACCATACTAGCTTAAAAGCTCTTCGACCCTAAATACACTACGTACTTTTGGAATGAAACAACTATTTACGGACTTTATAGGGTTTAATTTTCATGTTCCCGACGTTTCGAGTGCTTTACAGCCCTGGTGACGGGGAGACTGAGGTTAGCCTTCCTGATGTCATACACGGGCTACTTAGAGCGTTCAATTATTATAAATTTTAATTATAAGATCGGACCACTATCAAGAAAACCGTTCCACTTAGTAGAATAAGTGGTACCACGATGGTACACGTTACTATCTAGACAAACTTCTGCATTAACTGCGACAAGCCGTTGAACCCTGTCACTGAATAACTGTTACACCCAGCGAAGAGGCTCGAACGCGGAAGAAAATTGCCTTTTTCTATGTAACGAGAAAGCAATTTTAGTTTATCGTCAAAAACAATCGGAGCGTCTGAACAACGGAGAGGATTCTATAACTTATCGCACAAAAAGGTAAATCTATCGAAACTAGAAAGCACCGTTTCGTTCCGTTCTATTAAATTAAGCTAGAGACGGGCCGGCGCTGAGTGGAGACCGTGCTGCATTGTATCGGTCTTTTGGAGAAACCGGTCTCGAGGATTTTGACGATGTTTTTAAGTACAATTCTTAAACTTGTGATTTGTTATTTTGTTTTATGGTAAACGATCTAGCAGCTCACCTGTTCAGAAGTGAATACCGTCGCCCACGTACATCTGCAACACCAGAGGTGCTGCAGATGGGTTGCCTGCCTTTAAGGATATTTCGGGGGATGAGAGGGATGATGGGGAAAGGGGTTGGGGGAGTGAGCTTACGACTATCTCACTCACCGAACGAAACGCAGAACTACGAGATGCCTCCGCTTCACGCCGCCGTGGTACAGATTAATTTTTCATCTGAATTACACAGAAGTTATTGTGATTTGATAATGCACATAGAAGATACTGCACAGAAGTCGGTTTTATAATTAAACAATAATTATGGCAACTGCTAGTCTCCAGGAGAAGAAAGTCAAGAAAGTGTTAGTCTCAAAGTTGAGCACATCACTAAATTCGGGCCTCCTAAAAATCGTGAAACGAGCGATCGGCGCGTACAAAAGATAAATTTGTTGTATCTAACGATTATGATACGATAGAGATTTCTTTGCGGTTAACAAAGCGTTTTCGTATCAAATCACACAATTAGAAGTGATCGTTTGTATGGTCTGTCGGACGCTTTGTCGGCGCGGCTTGTCATTGCTGTGGGTGCGTTCTACACTGAGCTAGAGCGTTAGTCCCTGTTATTTTTATTTGAAGTGTTTCTTTTAATAAGTTTAGTATAATATATAATCAATTAAGAAAATGATAAACGCAGTGGGGGACCACCCTCCACAAGATGGTGTGACGACCTTCACAGTGTTGCGGGAAGTCGATGGATGCAGGTGGCTCAGGACCGAGCTTTGTGGCAATCTTTAGAGGGAGGCCTATGTTCAGCAGTGGAGTTGTGTGTTATGTACAGCAGTGATAGGCTGAAATGATGATGATGATGTTTAATTTTTGTATTGATTCTGTTAATAAATATAAATAAAATCGTGTAAAGCACACAATATCATTAGAACATAAATTCACAGTAAAATCTTTGTAATACTTAGCGATAAGCAAGCAAAGCTATATAGATATTACTATTGCTGCAGCACGTCGAGAATTATTAATAAACTATAACAAATGAAGTAAGGTTATATATTAACTTGATAGTGGTGTTAATACAATAACGTTATTTATTATTCAATTAAAATTTTACGAGGACCAGCCGATAACCTGTGTCTTAAGTACCATGTCGCGGTCGCAGAACGAACACACCGTTTGTGTTTGGCATCGCAGGGCATGGACAAGCGCTGTCGACTCAAAGGAATTAGAATGACGGACGCGCCGTCCGTGACCGGGCAGTTTCCTGGTGCCAGGACAACGTGATAGCGCTGCGATAACGTGTCGCTCGTGCTTAATTAAGCCTGCTGCTATTGTAGGATCGCCTGGTGACGAAAGCCACGCAATGTTAAATGGATGAGAGCTCTCTGTGGGCCTGAGTCCCAGTCATGCATCAAACCTTGAACCACAACAACATGATTGTTTGGAGAAGTTATCTTGAAGTATCTGAACACATAACAACATGACGAAAGTATTAAGCAGTGCGTTATGCCAATGATAATTTTCGGAACCGAGCCGTGATTTTCTGTCGAGATATTTTAGGCTGCAAGCTGTGTGAGCTTTCTCATACATTCCTAGAAAAGCTTTTAGATTTATTTCGAACTGTATTATTTTAAAAAACTTTGAAAGCGTCTTTAATATTTTTCTTCATAGTATTTTTGTATATTGCTATAATTGTTTAACAGTCGTTAGCACCTTTATAACTCCGGGTTGTTAGTTTCCTTGTTAGAATGTTTACGTTCTCTCGATAAGAGAGAGAGTCTTACGGGTAAGACTCTCTTGGTGTTTCTCTTTATCGAGAAAGGATGGTAAAAAGTTTCCTATCTTCCCAAAAATTTATTCTGGTTTATAAATACAGATACAGAAATTAAATACTACTTAGTTTGAAATAAAATTATGCGTTTAATTTAAGTTTTTACTTTCCCGACGTTTCGAGTGCTTTACAGCAGCCATGGTAACATGAGCACTGAGGTGTTAGACGTCCTGATGTCACAGTTAACTCGGGCTACCTTCATAATTAAAAGCAGAAGATAGTAATAGTTTCATTTAATAATTAGTAATTCTTAATAATTCAACCGCGCAATCGTTATAGTAAATGTGTCTGTTCTATTCTGTCTTTCAACCGATACCTACACGTAATTAAAAAACAATATTTGTAAGTCAATCATCTTCTTGACTAATACCCTCTTGAGTGTGTGTCTAATTTATATTATTCATGTACCTAGTATTACAATGCTTTATTTTGTTATAATTAAAACTCTTTTAACAATAACCCCTACAATGTGTTATGTCAATCAATATGAAATTATAATTAAACAATTTTATGCTATTAGGAGCTTCGAGTATTAGAAACTATATTTTGACTATAAGTTAAGCAGTTATCGTCAATATTTAAACAATTCACAGTTTACAAAAGTATAGAAAATATTGGCATTTGAATTAATGAAAGCTCATGGGAATTTGGTAAACTAATATTGATTAAACGTGGAAAATGAAGACTGATTGTAAAGTGTAATATACACTAGATGACGAAATATGAGTTCGACACGTCGATATTCTATAACTCGATTGCAAAGCAAACGAACATAACGTCGATCGAGAACAAATGGTTGCGTAGCCGCTAGGTGGTTCGACGATCAAACCGACACGTCTTCACAAAACAGCACTGTCATTATTGTTCTATTTGGTTCGTCGAACAGATGTCGACGTGAAATGACTACGGAACTGATGCACTTCGTTGCATTCTTTACTTACGTTGTTTAAATCGTCATTGTGCTAATCGCCTCTGGGACTAAATCAAGTGCTGTGTCATTGACCCTCGCGAAAAGATCTTATGATCTTTAACAATAAAGCAATTTCGGAGACGGCAATTTGTTAAATCTTGCGTTAATTTTATAAAATGCTGTCAGTTATTCTGTGATAGTAGATAACTTATTATTAAGTAATTAAATTACAAAGTTTGTAATAATTATATATTGAAAGAGTATAAAAATAATTTATAGTTCGATGAGAGAAAAGTAGTGAGTATAAAACAATAATTTCTGTTCCTATTGTTTTATAATCTACCACCGTTTCGTAATGAGATTCCTCTGACTGAGAAGAAACAGACGATGGATAAACTCAGTAAGCGAGATTCCCCCCTTTTTTGTTTGTTTTCAATAATTGTAATGGATTCAACGTAATAGAATATAAGATATATGGTCCCATAGGTAACTGAAAGCCACAAGAATACAGTGATCCATCAAACTAAAGCACAAATGCACTGCAAACTCGAGCAGACCTGGCCTCCACAAGCAGCACTTGTTCACAAATATGACGCATGTGGCAGCCATCGCCCTCCTCAACCACATTAAAGGGAAGTTGAAGACCTGCCACACAACACCGCCAAAATCAGATGCCTCTAACCGAGCATGCCATACTCACTACATCATGGTATGTTCCCTTTGACCCCCACCAACCCACCTGCCTGGTGGGGTAAATCCATTTGGACAGATGAATTTCTCGATGAAATAGACGCATGTGTTATTTTTTAAATCCAAGACATGTTTACCAAAAGACAAAACTGTCTTGGATTTAAAAAATAACATGATTTTCGATTTCACACAGAAATCTTTTATGCCAAAGCGCATAAGGCCCTAAATATGAACTCCTTGATAATGTCTTCCTGGTCAATTCCAGCCACGGCGATGACTTCTGGCGATTGTTGTTTCGGTTTTCATTCATCGCATACATTGTCGGTTAAGATTAGAACCAAGGACCCACCTCGCGATCTGTCACCCGGAGAAGTGATAAGTGTGTTGCGGAAGCTCGTTAGGCAGCGTTGAGTCGCGTGCGCTACGCGTGCGCTACGCGTGAAAGGTGTGTGTGTTTATAGTTGTGTAAGTAATTTGTTGTGTAATTTGAAATTGTTCACAATGCTTCTACATCTAAATCAAAACATAATTCAGTTGTCAATATACAATGCTATGTGGTATCGGCCCTCTTCTTTCTTTCCGACGTAAGAGGCGACCGAGAGAGAAAGTCTTGAAGATAACAATTGCTACCGACACATGACGGGTTGAAGAGGCGATATATCTGGCGCTGAGATCACTAACCCGGAGTGAGTTGATTATGAAAAATCAAACACTGGGAGGCTATGTCCTGCAGTGGACTATTAACAGGCTATTAAGGTATACAAACTTACCACAGAATCGCGTTTAAAATTCGCAAGAGAAATATAATAATTTCTTATACAGAGTTCTTAAATGAAATGTTGCTGCAAGTGATTAAGTTGGAGAAACTAGAACTTGTACGTTTCCGCGCTCGTAATCTTTCTTTCAAACGGACGTAATTGCTTTGGCAAATCACTTTAACGTACATTCAATTTATCATTGCGGCATAATTTTTATACGCGGTAGAGCAAAGCGGCGGCCTTTGCTGCCGCTGGAATGGGCCTGCTCTACCGGGTTGCTACCACGTCCTCACAGAATAGCGGCGTGAAGTATAGGCATCTTGTGCTTGTGCGTTCCGTTCGGTGAGTGAGGTAACTAGAAGCCCACTGCCCTCCCTCCCAACTCCCTACCGTACCTCCCATCACATCCAATACTCCTGAAGAAAACCCAGCTCGGTCTATCACCCAGAAAGCCGAAAGTGGCTTGCGGAAGCCCGTTTCGCGACGCTGAGTCGTTCCAAATTGAAATACGTATTCTCTGCCTACCCTTATGGGTGACGGGTGTGAGTGCCTATATAAAATTTTCTTTTAAAACAAAACACTTAAAGATCTCTATTTGAAGCTTTCATTTATTATCATAGTTTACTTTTAAATTTATCTTAAACATTGCTTGTTAATTTTATTGAATATCTATTTGCTTTAGTTTAAAGTTAATTATAATTTACTGCAATTAAATCATGTGTGTTAATATGAATCTCCCTTCACAACGGTTTACTTAGAAGAGATCGCTGTTTAGATGAGGTAACCTAATTGAACATTAAGTAATATTAAAATGTATCCTTGTTGTGTATAGGCGATAGTGTATAAATAAATAACTATATTTGCAAATTTATGTGTGAATATTATAATATAACTAAGCACAAGACAGTTTCTGAATTCAATCTACTAGGGAACTATAAATGACTGATTTCTAGCCAGTAGTCGTATAGAGGTCCCGAGACAAACACTTGCTCGGGCATTGTTGCAATGCGAGCGGCCCGCAATCGAAAGCCGTCACCGATACGACATGACTTGCTGAATCAACGCACCCTGTTGAATGCGATGGTGAGCATCGGTTCTGACCGGACGAGTCCTGTTAAATGTGTGTCCTATATATTATAAAAAATTACACTGTAAGCTCAAAGTAAGTGCGCTTAATTTTCATAATATCACGTATCGTCCCGTAATCTATGAGGTAAAAGCTTCTTTCAGACAACACAAATTATTATTTTTCTTAAATGGAGAGCCTCTGCACTAAGACAGGTAATAAATGTGCTAATACAATATATTTTTGGTAATCGTTTCATAATTAGGTCTGTGTTATTTATCAAAAAAATGTGTTTATTTTTTCATTCACTCCGAGATCCTAAAAATTGTCCTGTTTTTATTGTTTGTTATTTCCCTTTAGTGTTTGGTCTATGAACAGATAACGCAAAGTTTGACAAGCGTCATATTTTGTATTGTCTGTTATTAAAGTTGTTACGATTGTACAAAAGCAAAAAATACAGTTTTCTTGTGTGGTGGCGCTCTTACGAGTAATTTTTATTGTTTGTTAAGATATCCGCTATATTAATAGAAATTCTGTTAAAATCTCAACCTGCTCATTATTATAGTATTATATTATTATAGGTTCAAAAGACAACCCCTGCGACTTGACTAGTCTAAAAATCTAAATTATTCTTATGAAAACCTAAACAATATTGTTGATTGCTTTAATTCAGATGGAAGATTAGTTTTGTTTCGTAAATTATTTTCATATACTTGAAAAATTATTCTGACAAGAAATTGTTCTAAATCTTATAGGTATTTCTGAGTTATTTAAAAAAACTTGTTACAGCTTCATCTTTTGTATATATAGTGAAAATTAGCCCTATCAATTATTGAAAATCAACTCGGTCATACAGACAATCCTTCCTGAAAATATATCATAAAGAAATAGCAATGTGTGAATGTATCATAAAAAATTAAAAAGGGCGCAAGTGCTGAATTCCATTCTTCTTTCTTTCTTAGAAGAAAGTAGAAAAATTTGGTTCATCGAAAACCAAATAGTTTTGTTTTTAATTCTTTCGCCGGTTCGTGTTGTAGTAAAAGCTTAGTAAGTTAGTCAAACTATAGTTGAAATTTTATTTATTTTGGTTGGTAATATACTACGGTTTTTTTTTATTTAATTATATGTTTGAATACCATTTAAAAACTAAAATATCTCCAATTTAAAAGTGATATTCTTTACTTTAGTAATAAAAAGGTATACAGTCAAAAAAAATCGAATGTAAATTTAGCAAGTCCACAATTATCACGCCAAAATGATCGTCACCGCACAAACAGCGAACCGGCTAAGTGACGATGATCGACAAAAAGGGATGAAGTGCGATTTTATTAACAGCTTTCATCGATGTACAAAAAATAACGTTCAATGCGTATAACAAATGATGTTGTTTGCAGCAGAAAGGGCCCCGGGGCGTCGGAAAATGGGCCCCGAATGGAGAGGTGATGTATCACCCGGGAGATCCATTCTGTTCGCACTTACACACCTATTGACGAGAAGTGACGACGCCTTTTCGTTTTCACCTCGGGATTTTTTTTTATCTTTCTAGACGTACGACATAGACGGCGAATTATAACTATTATTGTACGTTGTGAACAAACGTATAAATATCTCAAGTTATTATCATGCAGTAAACCTCGAGTAATGAATGTTTAAAAAGGTCTAGCTGACCTTGGTCGTAGAGCCAACGAGCCTTTGTATCTCGATCTCTATTGACATACAAATGGGCTTTTTTTTATGTAATTGCTTTAATAAAAACAAAGAAGGAATTGACCTACTTCTGTACTAAACTTAAGCCTTAGGCCTGTTGCCTAAAAGAGGTAGGCAGCGATTACGGATTTCTGTTTGCTACGCGGCGCATCTAAACGAGGGTTTCCGAAAGTTACTTTTCGTCTCTCGGTAGGACGGTGACAGATGATGTGCTTCGACCCCTACTCCGTTCGAGCGGTGAGGGTAACTCGAGCCAATACGTTTGGTCTCCGGGTCATGATGCATTTTGGCGTTGTGTTACTCGGACCGGTTGATTTATTTTTTTCACCTTTCCTTTGCCTTTCCCTGCTGGCTGAATATACGAGTACCACTTGGTGGGCGTTGGGAACGCCATATCTCTATTTATTTTAACAGCAGTTGACATGCAGTAGTTTTAAAATAAAACACGTCTATATATTCTAAGAGTTATTTATTCAAATTTGAACTTTGATTTATGTAAGTGTATGCCCTGAATATAGTCGTAAAAAGGAGAAAATTAGAAACATTAAAAACAGAATCAAGCTAACAATTAAATTTACGTGCTGGGATATTTTCGAGGACATTTGAAATCCGGACCCTGGAGTAGCGTGACAGGCCCTTCCATTCTCCAATCTCTTTTAAAAATATTTTAGAGGTCTTCGCCCAGCAGTGTTTATCTACGTTACACAATTTAATTGTTACCAATTATTGACCATCTCATTTAAACCTCTGTTATTGAGATCATTTCTCTATTGAAAACTGAACATGCTGCCCAAATAAATTATACAATAAAAATGCGCTAATTCGTCTAAGTTTTTTTTGTTGTCAGGTATTCGAGTGCAGAGTGGCGCGCGGAATGTGCTAATTCACTACTCCGTACTAGGGGAGAGTGATCCCTTCCGATTCTTGGATTAGTTTTCCGAGTGCTCCCATTAGGCTATAAGCTAATAAAGAATGACTTAAACAAACAATTAACCTTTATGCTACTTATTGATGCAATGGAGTACGTTTAAATATATATTTTTTTGTTTCCAAATTTCTCTTAGAGAACCTGTATCTTAATGAAAATTAGACGAAGTTATAACTACTTCATTTATTTATTTATTAAACTTCTTATTAATGAGAATGTTTATAGGGGGACTTAATGCCAGAAGCATTCTCTACCAGTCAACCTTTGGACGATGCAGAGATGAAATGAAGTAGGTGTAGATGTGGTGTAGGTGTGTATTCTTAGATCGAGAGATCGATAGATAGAGAGTAGAAACAGTTGGTTTCTTCCTACTTTTGATCGAATAATTTTCACTAGCAACTAGGCTATGGAACCGGTCGTATTACACAGCATTCTAGGATTACAAATAACATCACAGTACTATCTCAAATAATGCCCCTAACCTCTGCACAGACTGCGACACACAGTTGTATTATTTGGAATGTATAGGATACGTTAAAAAAATAAAAAAAAGGGAATAGCTATATGTTATAGTGCACATTTATTTATTTTAATTAGTATGTAAATGTGTTAATGTTTACATTTCTTTTTGTTATTTTCCGTTTGCACCTGCCAACATTGTTCTGTATCTTCTGTGTTGACCGGCATTGAGTCCGCCCATTGTAGCCCTTAGATTAAGGTGTATGCAATGAAGTGTAAATGAAAATAAAACCTATGGAGTTTCTTTCGATTGTTTCTTCCCCGGCAGAGGAACCTCATAACCTAGGTTAGGTTAGGTTATCCCCTGGAATAGGACATTGTATAGATTTAATCTTAATTATGCGTTCTCTTGGGGCGAAATTTGTGAACACGCAGACAAAAGTCGCGGGCAGCCACTACTATAAGATAAATTACAAGTTACATTTAACCCAATCGACCTAACAGTACCGGATCACTCATCAATGGTCAAAGTTCCTTTCTGTAGATGCCTAATAAACTATTCAGTGTCGGTCGGTAGACAGAGGAATATAAAAAAAAAACTGTTAATAGAATATTAACATAAACCGTAAATAAAATCCGATACAAATCACAGTTGCTAAGTTTAAATGTCGAATTACTAATTTATTTACATAACAGCACCTTGCGGAGAAACATAGTAGGGACAGTTGCATCACACGTAACGCGAGACGATCACGATACGACCCACTGTTTGTTACATGGGCGCATAATGCATAAATTATTGCAGCTTATCGACGTCATAGAAAATAAATTTATAGATTAGATCAATCGTCGATAGAAAATTTATTCGATAATTGATCTTATCTGTAAAATTTCCCAACTGAATTAAATATATTAAGCTATCACGGTTGTATAACCAACATGTGGGTGGTCAGAGTAGCGGTGGTAGGCGTTTGATCCCCGGTAGCGCACCACCAAAATTGTTAATAGCAATTTTAAGCGCTGTATTTACCACGTAGTAGGCGAATGAAAGAGAACATCGTGAGGAAATCTGCATGTCTGAGAAATAATAAAAAATATAATTTGAAGGACATGTGAAGCCCGCCAACCCGCACTGGAGCAGCGCGGCGGGCCTTTCCCGGCCTTCTCTGTTCTTCTATTCGAGAAGGCCCTTGCCTAGCAGCGCCTTTATATCCTTAGCCGCTATATATCCATAAGAAAGGGATGGCGTCACGACGACTACCCTTATTTAGAGTTTTGCATATGTTATCTACAATGAAGACAACAATTAAATCGAACGACGTACGAATCTTTTTGGTTTAAAATTTAATTCCGTTCGTTAATAATGTAAGAATCCATGTTATGACGAAACGATTAAGTGTCCAACATAGTCGGGGTATGATGGGCCTTATAAAATTTTAATGACGTCTCGTCCTCTTCAAATCGTAAAATGTAAATTTCACGAGCGACGGAGCTTTAGATTGCGAATCGTCCGTATTGCACGTCAAATGTTCATAATTACCGTTCCAAATACACGAATACCTCTTCACTCGTTTGAATCCAAACTGTGTAGATAGAATCTAAAACGAGTTAGGTAGTGATTATGAGGTATTTTGCAAACGGTACAAATGTCACGAAAATTTTAAAAACCTAATTGTGTTGTATAATAAACATATGCACCACAGTTCAAATAATTTGAAAATAAATTGTTAGTTTAATCATTAATTAGAAGTAAATTTAGATTTCTGAAAGTCTGTCGAAAGCAATGTCAATACAACGATGCTTCCAATAAAATATTATTTTTTGTAGTGGAACCCCAAAGTCGTTTCGAAGTCAGCGGCCTGGAACCAATTATGTAATGGCATTTTATGTAGGATGAAATTGGACCCAAAAGGACCAAAACGTATTAAAAAGGCGGGACAAAGTTGAAGAAAGTAGTCGGAAGCACGCAAAAACATAAGACGAAGACGTTACGCGATACGATTGAAAATTAAATTGGATACCACAGTGGTTAACCACATTGGGACATAGGTCCCACGGGCTAGCGACTAGGGACTAATCCCGGTAGGATTGACCAAGCTAGGATTGTTGACTGGAGGAATGACATTCAGACGCAGACGCCTGGCAGCTCAAACGCTGTCCGTTCTCGAGATTCGTATATTTCTGATGGAAAATTCCGATACACTTTTACGCCAGCTACGGAACGAGATGGAGGAACGGATTAATCTTTAACTCCTACTAAAATTGAATGAAAAAAATTCCCATTGCATTAGAAACTGCAATCGGATTGCAAGTTTTAACCGTTGTATTAGACATTCGGTCTGATATTTCATAAAATGATTATTCCACAATCTTTGACACCTGAGACACTGAAAGGCTTTCCCTTGGATAGATAGATATACCGTTTATTTGGTCACTACAGCACACTTACAATTTATATCCAAAATACACAATACAGAGAGTAAGAAAGAAAAAGCTGCATAGCAAAAATAAACAGAAAAGTAAAGACAAAAACAAATAAAGTTCATTTTCGTACAAAATAAAGTGAGTTCTGCAGTGGCACAAAAAGACCATAGCTCAGTGCACAATTTGCCATTGAGAAAAACACTGATTTTGAGCTATTACCTAAAGTGAATGATGTAAATAAAATGTAATTATATAATAGGAAATAAATTAAATATCATTAATGCATGGTTAAAATGTGATATAAATGATACTTACATATGAAAATGAAAATGCTTTATTTTGACTTTAGAAATTCGGACTTCGTTTGTCAATTGTCATTTTTTTTTAAATCTACCACCGCTTCGTAATGAGGTTCCACGGAGAAGACACCGGCGAAAGAAACTCCGCAGATATCCTCTCCACCTCCTATCACCACTCGGCACTATAATGCAGTAACACATAATTAGTTAAAGTTTCGAAATCGCAAGCAAGCTTTTAGCTAAACTTTTACTTTAGCTAGTACCAATGAGTACTCGAGCTTATGTACGATTTGTGTCATTGGCATGGACACTAAGATAGCGACAGGCTCACCACCAGTCACGTCATCCCAAACAAGCTCTGGTGAGGAGTTGTTACTCTGGTTGAAAGTAATAAGATGTCTCTAACCTCTGACCAACCCCCGTATCGATATCGAGCAAATAATTATTTAGAAGCTCGATTATAAATTTGGTAAATGTGTGCCGTGAATTTTCCACAAAATTAGCAAAGCCGCTGTGTTTACAGCGTGGGGCGTAGCCCGGCCGCGCTCTGATTGACGTCCAGATATTACTTTGTAAAATGCCGACAGGAACAGATTTGACGTTACCATTGGTATAACTGAATAGACAAGTCGTAAGCAATACAATAGGTATGCATGGTTTCAGATTTAATTTAATTAATTATTGGAACCCAAGTCGAGAAGTGGAACGTTTACAAGTATTAATATTGAAAAGAAAATCCCAAAATCTGAACCCGATGGACGGAGTCGTGATCAAGTTATTAAGTTATTAAGAATAAATTAATCTCATCACGCCACCTACTGGTAAGTGCAGAACAACGTATGCCGGAGCAGCACTAGCTAGTACTAATAAGTATAGATTTAATAATTTATTTACACACAAGGCTTAGGTTGAATAGAAAACAGTGTGAGGTAATTTTGTCTTTGTACAAAGCTTATTTAATTTTGAAATATTGATTTGAAGCGATGCAAATTGAAAAAATTTGATGCGATTGCAGGCTCGCTTGCCACTTCATGGTTTAAAAAACAAAAGCTTCGAATACAAAATTTAAAAGCCAAACCGGTATAGACAACTATGGTAAGGGCCGTGGCTGTCCATTCGTGGCGCTTCGCTACTGAAATTTTCGCCGTCTATCTGAAATAGTTAATTCGGCTGTCGGTCGCGCAGTTACAAACCCGCCATAGCTATGTTTTGACGCACCGGACAGACAACTCGATCCCGGCGCGTTCACGTCAATGCACCTCTATTGTTTATTGCAATGGATTACCGATATAATATTTACTGAACAACATTTATTAAGCCTAAAATGCTTTAATATTTTGGTGTGGCGGTTTTTTATGTCCGGAAACACTAAAAGTGTGAAAATTCATACACAAAAATTTCGTATCATTGCGATGCGAATCGCCCTTGTATAAAGTAAACAGGTGAATAGATACGATACTCAAATTAATAACACTTATCGGAGCATTTTAATCAAAAATCGTACAATGACATTATCAAGTTAAAACATATATAAATAAATTTATTTATTTAAACTTTATTTAAATACCTTCATAAAAGTATTACAAAGGGCGGCCTTAATGCCTCTTGGCATTCTCTGCCAGTCAACCCGAGGCGTGGAGAGATATTGTAAAGGTGCAAAACATTAAAGTTGTAAAAAAAAACTAAAATACTTGAATAACTTAACTAAACTAAAATCTAAAGATATTGTATGTCGTAAACATATGAATTTATATAACACATACTACTGAATTTACATTTAGATACATACTAACGGATTAAATACATATAAATAAATATATATATATATATCTACTCCGGCTCGACCGGGGTAGTACTAGGGCTTCTAGGTTTCATTCGGTGAGTTAGGTAACCGGAAGCCCACTACCCCGACACTTCCTTCTCCCCATTGCCCAGGGGAGATCCCTCCCCGAATATCCTTAAAGGCTGGCAACACAGCTGAAGCTCCTCCGGAGTATCAGATCTACGTAGTCGTCGGTAATCACTTGCCATCAGGTGTGCCAAATAATCTTTTGACCCCTTTCCTATAAATAAAACTATTATTTCTGTTGACTGATTGATTGATTACTACTATTTAATTAAACGGTGTTACTATATTTTAAAATAGTCACAAATACATACTCGTATTGTTACCATTAGAAAAATATTAATAAATATGTCCGCGGGTGCTGTGATAGTCGATCAAGAAAATTATTTTAATTTTAAAATAAAACAAACATTACGGAATTCCAAAACATTATTAAGCTTTTTCACACTGTACTGGCACGTTTATAGCGCTGTAATTTTTTTAAAACACATGACATAAATAAGGATCCATAAAATTATCCATTTACCATTTTAACCACCTGCCCACCGTTTATCAAGGGGCACGTATTATACGCGCGATATTTAAATTCGGAACATAGCAAGATTGGGCACCGCGCACCGCGCACCGGGGGACTATCCGTGTACTACGCGAGCGACAGACACACTTTGCATAGCGACCATTGAAAGCTCCCCCCATTGAAATTCACACCATAGTGTATGCCCGTGCGCTTCGATTTGCATGCCGGGAAAGGTCAACAGTGCAATTATTTCCCATGTTGATAGTCATAAAACAAAACGGACTGCGTTTTACACTCGACGACATTCGTACGTTTGTTTAATTTGTTGTAGTTTAATAATAAAAAATTTCGTAATTTTGTTGGATTCTAATTTTGTTTTTGTTCGACATTAATCGCATGGGTTCAGAAGTGTATATCACAAAAGAGTAGGAGATAAATAGTCAGGATTTAAATTTGTTATATATTTACTTATGCATGTCATTACATATAATACGTATTTTACTTGTATGTATGTATGTAAAATAATCATAAGCATAAGGAAAATTTTATTTCAATCATAGTAATTGTTAAAAGGATCAAAAATCTTAACAATAATATTATGAACGCAATGTTTCCTTTCGTATCGTATAGTTCATAATACAATATACTTAAATATACAGTTAAGTTTAAGAATTAGTGTAAATCTAATAGGTTAGCAAAAACGATTTATTACTTATTAAAGGACGATTTTCATACTTTGATCGTGTCACTTTACATTTTGATAGTCTGTCCTCGTTCGACTTTTACTAATTGGGACTTCTATACGAATGGCTTCTATACCCGTAACTGAGAAAAATAATTAATAAAAACAAAACCACACAAAATAGACATTTGATAATAAAGCAATGTTCCAATCGTGTCGTAGCCGCGTCGCTTAGTATAACGGGCTCTCGTACGAGCTTGCCAATAAAATAGGAACATATCCATCAACTTTATAAGGAACAGTCGCCTGATACATAATAATTACACGTAGTTTCTCACGAGGCTGCAAGAACGTCCACGTTACGGATATTTACGAACGAACAATAGAATCGATGACATTGTAATTCGATATTTAAATAACCTATTATTATTTTGTAAAGCAATATTTACCATAATATGTGCTTCGACCTGGCGAGTTTAAAAGGATCATTAAAATTGTACAACACAGTTCTGTAGTGTTTTGCAATTTAACGGTTCCAACTGACCCTATATACAGCGTCAGTTGGAAACGTGGAAGTGATGTATTTACCACGTGCTTGAAGGAAAACAGTGAAGAAACCATGTCCGAAAAATAATAATATTATTTCGAGGATACGTAAAGCCCGTCAACTGGCGTAGCGTGGCGGGCCCTTCTCGATTCCAAAACCCTCTCCGATATTTGAGAAGGAAACCTTTGCCCAGCAGTGGGCACTTACCGGCTGCTACTTTACTTTACTGTCTCTATAAAATTTATAGAGCGCATATTATATTGAAATCAAATCAAATGAATTACATCGACATAAGAAATACAAATTTTACATTTCGGACAAAGAAACCCAGACAGATCAGTCAGTTTCCTTTCTTTTGCCTGTTCTTTTTTAATTTTTTTATACAACAATATGATAAAAAATTACATTATGTTTTTAGAAACAAACTTTTTAAACTACCTTTATTTGATACTTTTTTTATAAATCTGTTGACAGGTTGACTTTTTACACTTACGGGGAAATTTGTTTTAGAAACTTTGCCCCATGAATGAGTTACTGACTCTATTGAGACGAGTAAATCCAATTATTAAAAATATATAAACAAAAAATACGACGAGATTCCTCACCCGTCGGTTACCTTCTCCCAGAAAGGGGAAAAGTGAACTGTGAAAGCCTGTTAAGCCGGGCTGAGTCGTGGCAAATGACTACAGACTTGAGTCCTTATGGCTGAACAGTCAACAGGTATGCCGGATACTTACGTAGTTACTGCCCCAGTACTGACTTCGACATTTATTGTGCGGACAGTTTTTATCTAGACCGAATCCAATCGATCCGCATCAGTGCCACGTCTCGTTTTGATTGACACACCGACAGACGGCCCGGCTGATTCAATATAATTACGATGCATATTTTACCGTTCACAATTATCACCGCGCGTATTCCCACCGACCACTAATACGACATAAGAAAGATCACTTTTGCATGTTTCAGGTGTAAGTGCAAGTTTGTATATATACTCGGCTTGATGCAAAATTATTTTTATCAGAACGATATCGCCTTTAATCAAATGTCGACTAGGAGAATATACAAGTTAGATCATAGGTTACAACATACAGATTAATGCAAATATTAGATAGATTTCCATTTATTTATCATGATTTAGCAAATGTCGTCAGCGTGGACGAGGTACGGACGACCTCGGACGACATCACAGAACAGCGTAGCAAACTATCCCTTAGTAACGACTACAAGTAAAGTAAGTAATATATAATATAGATCCGCGAAACCATGCCGTAGACAAAACAATTTACAAGGTGGTAGGAATCCTTTACTTTCTAGGAGCCGTGTAGATTGGTAAACAATAGACGTTGGGGCATTGCGTCTGTGTGTTATTGTGTTATAGATGCTCTGTCCTCAGGGGTGACAAAGGATCTGATTACTATTGTAGGGGGTGGATTCCTTCCTCTTACAGTATAATTACAGGGGGCGAGGGATTATTTAAACTGTTACCTTTTTCTTTTTATGGGAACGGCGGCAAACGAGCAAGCGGTACATCTGAAACACCAGAGGTTCTGCAGGTGCGTTGCCGGCCTTTAAGGTTATTTGGGAGATGGGAAGGAGGATGAGGAGGGGTAGTAGGCCTCCGGTTACCTTACACACCGAACGAAGCGCAGAAACACAACATGCCTCTACTTCACGCCGGTATTCTCTTTTATTGAAATCGTTAGTATGATACCCTGATACATGGATCAGTAGTAGCCACTTACCGTGAGGAGGACTGTTAGATTGTTACGACAACTTGTTACAATTATTAATCGTGATCAACATTATTATTAGTTGATACAAAATCAATAATCATTCCGAATTAAAATTGTATTCCAAAATCAAAAATCCTAATGATAACTTCAGCTGTCTCGTTATTGGGCAAAGGCATCTCTCTCTTATCCCTCCAATGGCCGCATCGCCATTAAAAACCGAATAACAGCATTCAAAAATTCGAACAACAACAAGCGGCACCTAATCAACTGATAATAATAATAATTCGTAAACAGATCGTTCGAGAACAAAAAGCCGCTTCAATTTACATCCGCACACACGTAAACGTCGTCGCTACTACCCTCGGCTGATTGATTCGATGATTGATTGACGGCTGACGCGGCCAATCGGGCAACGTAATGAGCAAGTGGGTCGATATTCGCATGATCAAGTAGCATTCATGACGGCAGTGGCATCCCGTGAGAGAAACGATTGTTTTTTTTTTTTTAAAACGCGCCACATAAAAAAACGAAGAATCGTCTATAAGTACACAAGATGGTAAAGCCATTTTGATCTTCGGCTAACAACTGTTCTAGGATCACTTGTCCTGGTGTGTCTCATAGCAGTAAACATTTTTTTTTAAGTTATGACACATGAATGGTAGGGTCCATAAGAGAATTTGCTACTCCATCTCGTCCCTTCGGTGTTTAAAAAGAAAATCTACAGTACCTATGACAGAAATTGCCATCACAAATATAGACGAATTGATTTATGATATAGTAATTTTGGCGAACGGAGATTGGAGAGGTCAATTTTACGATGCCGTTTTAGGGAAAGACCTTGATAATCTTATATCGTCCGATTATATACATATATAATACGTTCCTCAGTGGACTTTTAACAGGCTTATGAAGATGTTGAACCATGGACTGTTCAATGCCAGTTCGAGGAAGAAGAAATAAGTGCGATAAAATTGTGAATCACGGCCGTCTGTTCGCTATTAAATTTGATGGCTTGATAACCCATTTGGTGACCTGATTTCAATCCCGCTTTAATAGGAGAAAATATTATAATTATGAACATGGAAGCTTGATTCGCACTTAATTAATGTTGCAGGATATTTATCTATGTAAGTATTTAGTATTTAGTACGTCTGTTTATTATGTAACTATATAATTTCGTAGGATCAAGGATCGGAACGAATGTCCCGTCGGATACATTATAAACATCATAGAGTTTCCTTCAATTTGGTTTTTTTTTATATTGAAATGAAAAGAAAGACATAATGTTGGTTTCAATAATAAGTTCCGGGCAGACATTGTACATCACTAAAACTTCATACGATATCGAAAATTTCCATTTTTAGCAGCTGTCGGCGCGATGCAGGTGTAAAATATGTCAACCTGAACACGTTTCGTGGGTTTGATTTATACTTTGACATATGATGGTTTGTTTTTATGTTAAATAAAATATATATTAATGTATTTTCTTTAAATGGTATGGGTTAAAATTTCAAGAACAAGATTAAAATCAAAATATTACATTTATTATATTTATACATTTTTTTTCCGATTTCTACTTTTTCTTGCAAATAATACACCACAGACCTTTTAACTTTTGACAAATATGTAATATGAAATATATCAAGTAGCAAGCAGTTGTATTTTATTCTCTGTCACTATTTATCCACCATATGCGTTATGCCACATTTCTGGGCTGAAAGCTGACATGAAATGCCTCGTCACTGCCGGTAACCGCTTCGATCCCTGCGCTATACGAAACACTGCACTACTGGACTGCTATTTTAGTTTGACATAAGCCAATCTCGACCATGTATAGAACCGCGTTTTTCAGTTTCTGATCGTAACAGTAAAGTATCTACAAACGTTTATAAACTTAATGATATATTAAAGCCTTTAAACGGTTCTTTCTGGCATTTATTAATTAAATTTACATTGACGGCTCGGTGGCGTAGTGGCTAAGCGTTTGGCTGCGGCGCTGTGGGTCGCGGGTTTGATTCTCGCACGGGACTACTATTTGTGTTTTTCCATGTGCAATTCACATATGTAAGCTGCCTCCGCGACACAGGAAACATTCCTGCAGTGGAAGTTAACGTTTTTTTAAAAAAAAATTTAAAAAAAAAATTATAAAAATATTTTACAAATACTCAAAGAAAAAACCCTAAGCTGTTGTTAATATTTCCCACGATGCTTATAGAATCTATGTGGATTGTAAAATCCGCACAACAATTAAATTACTAAGAAATCAACAAAACACGTCTGCGTAATTATATTTCTCTCTTCTCTTTTTTGATTCGCAGAAGCGATATTTAAATATTATACCCTATGTCACTCCCGCAATGAAGACGTATCTAACGACTTCCCAAATGTTGAAATCCCATTAAGCCGTTTATGCCACAGAGCGTGCCAAAGAAATAGACATGTATGCATATGTGACGGCTGGGTGGCGTAGAGGCTATGCGTTCAGCCTCGGCGCTGTGGGTCGCGGCTTCTATTCCCCGCACGGGAGCAGTGTTTGTATGGACCACAAATACATAGCTCCTGGTCTGGGTGTTAGTGTACGATTTATGTTTATAAACTGCCTCTGCGACGTAGGAGAAATTGCTACAGTGGAGATGACGTTTTTTAATAATAAAAAAAATAATAATACACATACACCTTCGAAAAACATAACTCTCCTTCCGGGGCGATGAACTTAGCCGACATTTTGCATGATGCTAACCTTTGAGTGACATTACCATTTGACTTATCGGTGTGCCGCCGGATTCACCTGCACGGTCGACGCAGAGGCCGAGCCTGGTTGTGTCGATCCCAATAAACATTGCGACACTGATATTGATCCAGCCAAGAGCTATATCGACGTAGGAATTGTAATTTTAAAATGAGAATGAACGATGACCGTTCAAACATTTTATTTTAACTAGTTTATCATAACTTACGTATATGAATATCGTTTAGTGAGTTAGTACACAATATGTTTAACTTACGGCATGTGGCAGGCCTTGGTAAACGACTGATAAAACAAGGTACCTAAAATTACTCAGGCCACGTAATTCTCCACAACTAAGGGATATTTGGGGAAGAGGGAGGCAGGAGGTAGTTCCGGTTACCTAACTCACCGAACGAAACGCAGACGCACAAGATGCATCGGCTTCACGCTGCCATTCAGCGAGTTCACGGCTTATTAGAGCAGCAGCAAAAGCCGCCGCTTTGCTCTGCCGCATAAAATTGATTAGAATTCCTTTGTGTGCAATATCTAATGTTATTTACTTAGATGTTCCACTAGTGCTCTGACAGCCGGTTAATTGCTTAGAGGCCTCTGCCTGCTGTAGCGTCGTGTGGCGGTTCGTCCGTCTTTCTTAAACATGGTGGAGAAAAGCGATGACAGCAACAAGAGTCACACTCGCGAACAGGTGCTGCTTTTGAAGGCTGGTCTGCTCGGGCTTGCAGTTCAATTGTTGTGCTTAACTTGTTGTGTGTGATCATACCTTTTGTTTCATGACATTGTGTGCATTGCAATTCTCTTAAAGGGGATAACAATGGAATTTCATAAGCATGTTTTCTTCCCCGACAGAGGAACCTCGTTGAAAAAAAAAGATATTTTGACAAACGAAATTATCTTTCAATATAGACTTGTATCACTTACATATAAAGCGCAAAACCGGTCAAGCGTGAGTAAGATCGCCGTGAGGGTTCTGTACCTAAACAGTATCATCATTATATCTTTACATATTAAATACAAATTAGTAAATAGCTAAATTACTCATTCTCAATCACATGTTACTTTGTAATTTGTCTCCCAAATTTAAGCATATTACCGCTCTTTTTTTTTTAAAGCAACCATTGCTTTGTCGTTTGAAAATTATACGTTAGACGTGATTATAACGACGAACTGGCATCACAAAATTTAATAACTAACCTTTGTGACCGAGTCTTCTTCATATCATAACCCTACTCAGTTCGGGCGTTCGCTGCTAACCGGAATTTAGAAGACAACACCAAAAAATTGATTTTCATTACTTACTTTGTAAATAAATCGCCTCGCATGACTAAAATAATTATAAATATCACTTGGTCCTAAAAGCTGTGAACAAGTTCTGCGGCATTACATTAGCAATATACTTTCCAAATAACCAATCAAGTCGGCTTCAATCGACTAGGCACAAGATAACGCACTCGCGGCAGCATCTTTACAAGTCATTAGACGTGCCCTTGCCCGCCCCCCCTCCCTTCTCCTCATCCCCCGAGGCGTCCCGGGCGCCGCACCCGTTTGTAATTAACCGAGGGCCATAAATTGACCGTAACTGTCATATCATATTGATTTAGTCCCGCGAGTGCGACGGGCGCGCGCCTCTCCTCCGAGCTCTGAGCTTCAGATGCCGGGACGCGGAGCAGAGCCAGGGGTTTTTTTTTATTGATTTTTACCGATACTCCACAGTGAGACGATATTTTCAATGTTCATCACTGAAGCAAAGCTCACTAGATCAAAAACAAATTAATCATTTTAAACGTATGTGTACACTCGTACACCTCTATCTAATCTTAATTTATACTAAGAAAAACTTCCAATCGTCGTCAATGTTTTATTATGATAACTTCACTTCAGAGCACTTGGTAAATTCAATGCCTAAAATTACTGTTTGTTACTTTTTACAAAATGCAGAAAGCCATTAAAGTTTCGAATGTCGTTTGGCGGTAAATTTTAAAAAGTCACGTGTGTTTGACATGTTTGCAATGTTATTCACCATAACACACAGAATCGCTAGGATTTAAAAAAAAATCACACAACCATAGCAAACTTGTAGCTACATAAAAATTTCCGAAGACGTAAATGACCGAGAACTTAAGTTACGTGATGTAGCAGCGATAATTCAAAATCAGCGACAACTTTTGGCAACGGCATGCGAACTCGCAGAGGTCAAGCCCCGCGCAACGGCGGCCCTGCCGTAACGATTGCTAAGTACTGCGATAAAACGACTTTACGGGATTCCCATACGAATCCTGCCGGAGTGTGTGCGTGTTAGAGCGATTTAATGTAGCCCACACATGGGCGGAGCGAAGACAGCGTTATTGCCTTGCGTGAACGAGTGAGACTGTCAAAACAAAGCGAACTAGCGAAACGCGAACAAAACATTTGGGCAGCGAATGATAGAAAACAAACAGTTACTTGCCATTCTCGAACAGACGATACGATTAAACAAACATTATCGAGAGACTTTACGAGCCGACGAGATCAAAGTTGCACCGAAATATCCGTCCGTAATCAAATCGCCACTTATTCCTATAACACGAGATAATAAGGCGTAAATTTCTACGTGCAATCGTTTTGATGTACGCGCCAACATATCGGCGGCCATGTTTTCCCCGTCAACAATGGCGCGCGGCCGGTGTTGCTACATCGATGACGTTTTTCCTTTTTTTTCTCACAGTTCTTTATTGCACTAATTCTGATTGAACAAACTTTTTTCATTTTTTGCTGTTTACATCACGTCACGAGAATACTTCTGATCAGATATCGCTGATTGGTTATAGCGATGGTTGATCAAAGGGGCCGTGGATTGGATTTGGGAAACAAACGCTTCCCTTGAATGTTATCAATTGTCTGCATTGAAACATAAACGTACAAACTTGTTTGTTTTATTGGTGGTATTGAACGAATTACGATATTGTATAGAAGTACTGAATCGTTCACGTTAATCTTTTATACTTATTTAAAGAAAAACAATATAATGTAAATATTTAGGTTATAGCTTCATCAACAGACACATAGTGAAATGTTAAGAATAGACATGTATGTAAAGGTTTTTATAATATACATAGACTAATGTCAATCTGGAATGTAATGTGGCTTTATAAAATTGACATTATTTTTCGAAGAGGATCAGTAATTCGATAAGGGGGGTTTTAACCTTCTACAAACAAACTCACGAGATTATTCTCTTTATAATATTAGTGTGGGTTAGCATTTCTGTTACTAACAGAACACAGAAGTGCCTTCGTGACATTGTCACAAGATGAATGGCTTCATGGGAACTTATTAGTTTAGTACAGTTTGACAAGCCGCCAATAAATTTATTGTTTGAAAAAAAAAAGAAACTCGTTTCCGAGTAACGATATCGAAGGCACTAAAAATTCCATGTGATTCCGTCTGTGTAACGTGAGGTATAAATCGTGAAATGTGTCAATTAACTCAAGTTTAATGTTGTATTTATGTAAATCAATGTCTGACGGACGTTGTGGGGGTTAGACAAAAAGAGACGTTTGACCGCGACACGACCTGGAGCATTTAGATAAATTGGGTATTTTATACAAATGTCAGAGCGGATCCAAAAAAAAAAAAACAACCTGACGCTTGATAGATAAGTGTCCGAGATACCGCGCGACATATGCGGAGACGCATAAATTTTATTAATTACTTACTAATATTCGTCTAAATGTCCACATAATGTTGTACCCGGTACCTGGCTGGAATCGTTTCCATTTACGGTCGCACGATGACAACCGATCAAACATATCGATGTTCAGCAAACGAAGTGACTGAAGCTTTTGTTTTTAAATATTTGATTAATAAAAACGTCTAACATTTTATAGAGGTACTTAAGGTATGTTTGAATACGGTTCATTAGTTTCATGAAGGTCTATTCAGACCATTATAATTATCGTAAGTGAAGAATCGTAAGGGATAGAACTTGACGGGGGCGTACCTCCTAGCCGAAGCTGCGAAATAGACCTTATAAATAATAAGGTATATACCTCATAGAGAAAACACACTAACTTTTTCCGTAGACCTCGCCTGCATGATGCACCGTACTGATAACGCCAGCTTTGTCGGCCGACTGATGACGAATTCACCCCATACACATCCCCAAATCCCGCAGACTGATGATGCGGAGCAGCACCATCTATGCTGCACTGCGCTCAGCAACCCGTTTTCCCAGCGCGGTGAGTATGGGCAAAGCTTTGAAGGCAAACCGGCTTTTGCAAATACTTTCTTGGAGAGGTCTATGTTCAGCAGTGCAGTTAAATAGGCTGATGAAATTGAAGACAAAATAAACCGTAAAATTGCTCTTTGTAAATCCTGAAGTCCGTGGCACGGGAAGTCGCCGGGACACTCAAAACAAAAACTATCCATTTGTTATTTAATGTAAGAGTATGTAAATTGTTCCGTGTTACATCGACGTAAGAATCTTACTATGCAGTTAGGTATGAAATAACAACAACAAAACAACAAACGCTCGTAATTCCATCACGGTGTTGGCATTTTTGACGTGGTAGAGCAAGCTGGGGCGTTAGCTGCTGCTCGCACGGGACGTCTCGATCGGGGTAGTGCCACGATCTCGCAGAATATCAGCGTGAAGTAGAAGCATCTTGTGCTTCTACGTTTCGTTCGGTGAGTGAGCTAACCGGATTCCCACTCCCTCTCCCTATCTCACCTCCTCATCCTTCCTCCTATTCTCCAATTGTTCCTTAACGGCCGCACCTGCAGCCCCTTTGGTGTTGCAGATGTAGGTGGACAACGGTAATCACTTACCATCAGGTGAGCGGTTTGTTTACCGTCACAGATCTGACCCTTCCCCAGATCATATCGCATAAATGTTACATATAATGATGGTAGAGTAAATACAAGGGACTATCATATATCCCACTCAATTGTCAACTGCTGTTGGTATCCAGAACTTGTCTGCGTGGTGTAAATCCACCAGGGGAACATCATACAAAAGAAGCTAAGCAATATATTTGTCATTAATCACCTTCTAGGGCACGTATGGTCAGCCCCTGATGCAACTATTTAATTCCAACTACCATACGGAATGATTTATTCGATGTTACGAGTCTACCTAAAAATCAGAGCCTCCGTCGTCCGTCCGTCAGAATACGTGTTATTATGGCGGATATCCAAAAGAATCATTAAAAAAAACAAAAAGTAAACTTTAAGGGGGTTCTTCCTAATGTTTACTAATCCTTTCTGTTTTTTATTCCATACAAGGAACGTATTCATTTCAATGTTTTTGCTATATCATAAACCGGTAAAATATAGAAGCGTCAACCTTGGTGTGATTAAATTGCAAACTACAAGTAAAACAATGAATAATAAATACCGACGAGGTGTGAGTCAGGCTAGTGTTAAGGATCCCAAACTGAATGAAAGCAAACACATTTTGGTTTATTTTATATATTGTGTGGCTGTGTACGATTCGCACATGGCTGGTTTTTCTTATTTTATTTTATCTAAGAATATGTTTAGTTTAATTTTGTATAATTTGATTCGTATAAAATATTTAAAAAAGGAACAGAGTACCTACAGTTTCTTTCGCCTATTTTTTCTCTGTCAGAGGAACCTTATTACGAAACAGTGGTAAATTAAAAAAAAGCCAATTGACTAACAAAATCAGAATTTCTTACTTATTTACTTTACATTACCAATTACGTAAAATAGCTTAAAATATAGAGGTCTTAAAAGATATCCCCTTCTATGACACGTGCATATCTACCTAACCTATAAGGTTACTTACGAAATCGAAAACAATCTTACGTAAGTGATAAGCATTTTTTTTTTATTCCATAGGTTTAAACAGATAGGTACGATCATTAGGCGATCTGCCACCGAATCGGGAGACTCTGATCCGAACTACAGTCGACACAGGTAACCCTTACGCGTCAAAATAATATCCACAATTAACTGAAGGGACACGATGATGTCTCGCTCACTCATATAGCGAATTGGATGCTTTCGAGCTTTAATATCAGAGTGCAAGAAATGCAAGAAGAGTCAGTTCGCTCGTTTATTGGGGCCGCTAACAATACGTGCACATTGAAAAGGGTGCCTCTAATCAATTTCAATTTCCACTGTTTCCTGAATAATGCGGTTATTTAGTCTTTGTCCCACAGCCTTTGTCTTACAATGTTGGGTAAATAGGAAAAAAATGTCATATGAAATACATATATTTGCACTTTAATATGTAAATAGCACGCTCCATAAATAACTTATAATATCTTTACCCCCAAAATACTCGGCAGCGAACGCATAACATGTCAATAGACCATATAAAAACAAAATGTCCTGAAGGTTGAAACGGCAATTAAAATTACCGATCACGTTTAATAGACGAGTAAGATAAAGAAACCGATGATCGAGAATAAATATGTTCAATAGTCGAAATAAATATGGCGGATGATTAATGACGATATTGACATTGGTCGTGCGGGCTTAAGCCGCCATCTTGTGTTTGCTAATTGCCGGTTTATGTCATTAAATCAGTGACGCGTCGGGAAACAGACGGACGCGCGATTCTTGATCATTTGTTTGATCGATATTTCTTGTTAATTCATTTTTTCTCCTTCGATTACGTCACCCACCGGGAAACAAATGGCGTCCATTGTTCATTACTGGCATGTTTTTGTAATCATGCGTCTGAGTTTCAACAACGTTAGATGGGGGAAAGTAATCAATAAAATGATCTGGACATTGATTCAGAGTTTGCATTAATCAAACTATATATATGTTAATGAAAAACATTCGCTTCAACGTTCGTATGTCACAATTGCATGCCGGGTATCTCAGAAACATAAAATTAAGCGAGAAGCGAAAACATTACTGTCAAGCAAACTGTCATTTAACGAGAGACACATTGATCGTAAAACTAGTCATTATTTACGTACTCTTTATGAGTGCCCATTGAAGTCCAATAAAAGATTAAAAATTTCGTACACAAAATATAATTGAATCACTTTGTTTTTTATCTGTTTAGAGCCTTTTTCTCGGGAATAAAATGTGAATCTAAATTTTATAAAAGATAATCCGTATTTTCATAGTTATTGAAGCACACTGAAAATCTGGAACTATGTTATAATTTTATTGTTAGGTATCTCTAACGCTGAAATGTTACGTAAAGGAATTTGATATTTATGCATTTATAGTCCTAAAGTGAAAATAAAGACAGTAATGAATTGATGAAAGAATTAACTACGCTTTAGAAACAAGAAAGTTTCAGTGTTACAGAACCTTACGGAGCACTACTGCTCAGCCTACGCCGTACGTCCGTCCGTCCGTCTGTCCTGCAAGGGCTGTATCGTTTGAACTGTTGTACGTAGCCAGTTAAATTTTTTACAGATTTTGTGTTATGTTGGCGGATATCTTGACAGATAACTATAAAATAAAAGAAAAAAGTAAGGTATAGGTTACACAAGTTGAACGGGTGTGTACAAGAAACGTATTATTTTTTCGTTTTTTTTTGTTGTCTTAAAAACTATAACACATACAAACGTCAAGCTTGGTGTGCTTATAGTGCAAATTCTTAATTAAAACAATAAATAATAGAAACCGGCCAAGTGTGAGTCGGACTCACGCTAACGATTCCGTACATTTACAAAACAATGTTTTTGGTAAATACAATATATAACACAGATATATTGTGTACATACATATATGTGACCGAGTTTTATTAAATAATAAATATTGTGAATTACAAAACTCTACCACATGTTTTTAGAATCTAGTCATTTATTTTACCACTTGCCTCAGTGCACTTTTATTGTTCTTTGATTATTTTCTAATCAAGAAATACTTCCTTTTATGTGAAAAGGGTCAAACGAGTAAACGAGTTAACCACAACAGCACTGATATAATCGAACCCATCGTGTCACGTGTGTGTAGTGAATCTCCATGGTGGATAAGGAATTGTTTGTATGCCAGGCCTTGATTACACCTGGAACAGGAGATCCGACATATTTCTTAGGGGTGGTATCAATTATTAAAAAAAATTAACAGAATACATATTATGTTCTGCAAAATCAAAGATAATTGTAATTAAAAATTACCTGAAATCATGTACTAAGCTGTGCCTTTTACAACTAAATTAAGGACTTCTATAATACAGATATATATCTTCTTAGTTCCGACTTAGATGTCTCTCTAATAGTGACTAAGTATAGATCAAAGATAAGTTATTTATAGAGTTGGTCGTTGTTAAATGTTGTAGAATAACCCATTGTTATTGTTACTATTAAAGCGACACACATAGAACTAACACTTCGTTAGTCAACATTCAACCGTCAATAAATCATAATAAAACAAGGAATGAGAAATAAATAATCATAATTTTTAATTCATACAAGCAAGAATTTATATTTTCTAAAATTAGTTAAGAAATTAGTAAGAAGTAAGAGTAAGGGTATAAAATTATGAAAAGAAAAAGTTTAATAAAGATTCTGTTACTGTATTAGAACAATTGTTGACGTTTTTGTCTAATTAAAGAAGTCGAAAACATGAACATATGAAACGTCAATTTTATAATGAATCGTTAACATTTTATTGGCCGTTCACGAGAAATAAAACTATAAACGTAATTATGCTTATTAAAGTTCCAAATAGACATAATCAATTTAGTAAATCAAACACATAAAATATGAATTATGGACAAAGAAATCGATACCGAGGCATCGTTATATTAATTCACTAACGGACTGAATTAGTCTGATTTTGATTTAACTTTATGGTTATATCCATTCGAAATTACATCGACAGTTTAAATATTTAAGTAGTCACGGAGTTACGTGCGCCTCTAGCGTTGCATATCTAATGGAATGCATATTAATCGATTTCAATAAGAAATGTTTAATTGAAAATACAGTCAAATAAATGGTGATTTATTATTCACAAACATTGTTCTGTTTATACACTGGTAACACTGTTCACAAGTCTGCGGGATTTGAGTCCCAGAGAGAACAATCTGAACAAACGTAAGAACGAAAGTACGACGAGTGGCGGCGGAGAGCAGCGTCCAATGCGCGTTCTGTGTGCTTCTGATTTCTAGGATATCTTTGTATCTCATGGTTCTACATCTACGTCAGCCTATTTATGTCCGCTGCTGAATATAGGCCCGCCAATAAACCGTCAGCATAAACCGACGTATATCCCCGGTAAACGCACCGATACACCTCCGGTTACCCTCGCACTTGTAACACAAGACTCGGGCTCGCCAAGTTCGGAAGGATCATCTATCACAGCCAGCTTATGGCACCGCCTGCCACGCGATGTTTGAGGAGACACATGGTACGTCTCCCCTCCAATAAATAAATAACGACTGTTATTGATGCTTTCAGACCTGCCACAGCTAGGCAAAGGCCTTGTTCTCAAATATCTGAGAGGGTTTAGCAATAGGGAGGGGCCCGCCGTGGAGGCCGGGTCGGCGGGCTCTCCATGTCCTTCGTTCATGTCTACATTTTTTTTTATGCTTCACCCATGCAGGTTTCTTCACGATGTTTTCCTTCTTCGCCGAGCACGTGGTAAATACCGGACTTAAAATTGTTAATAACAATTGCAGTGGTGCCGGCACCGGGGATCGAACCCAGGTCACTCGCAGTCTATGATAAAGCAAGCGCCCTGACCACTGGGCTACCATGGTTTGTTTACTTAATAAGTGAAATGGTGATAATCGTGTTTGAGTTGTAGAGTCAGTTAAAATAAAGTTATCCACATGTCTGTGATGTTGTGATCTCACATGCACAAGCTGTCTAGACACAAAAGCTTTCAAAGGGAATTGCTCTGCTTTGTTTCAAAATGACACTCGTTTAGATTCGCATATTTCAACAACTTTGATCATGTGATCAGAAATTAATTATTATTTTAGACGTCGTTATTACTTCCGCACAAGTTTGAAACTATAATCTTCAGTGTTTTTTTTAAAAGGACAAACGAGCGTTCGCATCTTTAAGAACAGAGCAGCTGCAGTTGCGTTGCCGCGTTAGAATATTTGGGACGGGGAGCGGGAGTGAGCCTCCGGTTACATCGCTCACCGAACGTGATGCAGAGGTGCAAGATGCGTCTACTTCACGCCGGTATTCTGCGAGGCCACGATACTACCCCGGTCGAGCCGGCCTTTTCGAGAAGCAGCAAAGGCCACTGCGTGCACCACCATGTGGAGGCGAGTTGGCGCTCGCAGTACCAGACTTCTCGCACCTTAGATGGGTTTGCTCCTCAGCGGTCTAGATCATTTAAGTCTGGTATACTTTAAGGGCATATCTGTTAATATATTCGGGATGTTGATAGAAGCAAGAGGTTCGGGACTGCTTTGTGTCGATCCTTGGAGGAGTCCTATGTTCAGGAGTGGACTCGTGGCAGGCTGAAGTGATAACGATGGTGATGATGAATAATTTCGACACCCACGAATGAGATGGCGAAAATTATAATGAAAAACGGTTTGAATTTAGATAAACTTGATCCTCCGTGAAAAAAGTGGCAACCTTTGCCTGTTTGCAAATTAAGCGACAGGAAAAAAAATAAGAAATCGAGTAGTCAAAAGTAGTCAAAACTATGCTGTTCATTAGTTTGGTCATTAGATGATCTTAATTAATATTCAAATGTCTTCTTTTGCGAATATTCAATAAATTCGTTTCAACTGAAATGTTATAACAGACTTCATCACTTACGCTAATAATGTTTAATAAATAAATGACTAATAAATATCTAATGATGGCCATAGCGCGTTTCGAATATGTGGACCGTTGCTGGACAGCGAAATTAAAATAATAAATAATATAAATATATTAATGCGATACTATTACGACTGTCACCTATGAGGCCTTGTCTTATTTATTTACACTTTATTTGCACATAACAGGACAAAAAGGCGGACTTAATGCCAAGAGGCATTCTCTACCGGTCTACCGTTAGGTTGAACACACATTCTCTTCGTTGTCTTCTCGCTGTGTTAGCTCCAGAAGATTACTATGAGATTCCCTTAGTCGTATAACGACACCCATGGGAGGAAAGGGGGGCGGCAGATTTTGACGGCGATACCACGCGGCGTAAACTACAAGACTTTTTTATTATTCAATATATGCTGCAGCTTTGATTAGGTTACCTCCTGGAGTCATATGACTCTGGAAAAGATTTCCTGCTAAATATATTCAACATCTCAACAGTCTTCATTCTTCAGTCATTGTCTTTTAGGTCTTATAGCTGAGCATTAGTGATTTGCTCATTGGTAACATACATTATTTTTGTATGAAAATGAATTTTGTTTTGACTTTACATTACTATTTATTTCTGCTATGCAGCTTATTCTTTGTTCTTCTCCGCAATGTGTATTTCGTATGTAAATTATAAGTGTGCTGTAGTAAGCAAATAAACGGTTCATCTCATTGTCTCAGCACATTGACTAAAAATATGATTTAAACAAAAAGCTGTCCGCCGCGCAGTACACAAAGAGCATCATCAGATCTTCACCAATCTATATAATAATAATATTTGCCTAAAAAAACAGACCATACGTGATTATCTAATGAAAAATTTATATCTATTTAAATATAGGAGTGTTCATAGACTAGGATGTGTGAGGAGCTGGTGTCTGAGACAGGCACCCTAAAATATATAAAAAGCCTGTATTACAGATCACCAAGCCCCACCCCGCGGAAAAAACTAGACCATTATTTAGTATTAGTGTGGTACTGGTATTTAAAGTTAAGGTATAAAGGGTCAATCAATTTATAGTATTACATATATTGTGTTAGGAGAAACAGAGATCATTATAGTGATTCAAATAATAACAAGATGGGAGGGAAAAGATTAATACTATAAAAATAAAAGATATAAGGATAATAAAAGATAAAAGATATATGGTAACCGATCAGGGCATCCTTTTGAAAGATACAAGTCATCTAGATGTTTGTGAAAAATATAGTCGAAATAAGAACCTCCCACTATATAGTCCTTTTTTTTTTATTGAACTGGTGTCGGTTCCAGGGAAATGGAGTCTACCGTCTAGTATTGTAAGTTGGTACCGGGTTCACATCCAACACTCGGTTAAGTTGTTTCCGTTCGAACATGCCCTTTAATAACTGTCTTACCTTTAATATTCCACTACTAGATACTCAACTATTGAAAAATTAAATCAAAAAGTAAAATTAAATATTGTATTTTCAATCATGTGTAGGTTAAAGATTGATTTTAAAACGGTTTCATATATTGCTTGCAATAAGTGATGTTTCTTTAGTAATAATTACAATAGAATATGCCAATCAAAACATAATCGAGTTTTAAAAACAAACCTTCACAAAATTGTTTAAAGTAGCAGCTTTTATGTGTAAATATCCGTGAGGATTTTGAGGGTTTAGAATCAAAATTATACAAACATTAAAAAAAACCTATCGCCAGAAGAAATCACATCAGATTTCGAGGCTCTATCTCATTTGGTTGCAGAGATAAAAGTGGTGGAAAAAAAAAGTTTGTAACTTTCTATATATATATTATTTGACATATTAAACTGAAACAAAGCATAATCCTACCCTATTACTGATATTATAATCATGAAAGTGTGTACGTTTGGATGTTCGTCTTCCGCTCTCGCCGAAATAAACCGCATTTAAATGAAATCCGGTAGAGAGGTAGATTATGTCATAGAATAACATGCAAGTAGCTTATGTCTTTCCATATAGGATACTTCTTATTTGTTATCGATTAAGAGACCAACATATGTGTACTTAGTTCGATCTCATTTTAAAATTTATTAAAATATCTCTATAATTGACATCTTATTGGTGTTCTGTTAATTACATTAGTGTTTCTATTTATCGATTTAATATATAATAAATATATTTAAGTTCTATGTAACTTAGTGTAAATAACGTTAAGTTAAATACGGTCGGTAGGAAGTAATGATTTTGTTAATTAAGCCAATACAATAAAAAGTACCCAATTCGTACTTATCTTCTTATACGATATTGATTTAAAAGTCGAATCCCTGAATTATCATAAACATACATTCCACCATAATTCTTATGGACGTAATGGAGCTTTATAGGTTGTAAAGGTTTTCTATCTTTTTCTCCGAATGCCAACCACACCTGCACGCCGTGAACCCCGCTAGCTGACAATCGACGCTCAGTTGGTCGAACGGTGGCGGACAATCGATTCGAATCTGCGTAATCTGAATCCTACAGACTAGAGTAACAGAGAGTAAGGGAACGGCATTACAGGTGCTCATGTACCGGCATTGTGCTCACCGATCTGCCTCTCACTGGCAATTATTTTTTAAGAGCCCTATGTCCTATATTGTTTTTTCAGCGTTTAGTTCATCTGACCATTCTCATTCCGAGGAAATTTGTTAGAGGAACTGAGGTCGATGCGAAAAACGTACTATACAGATCACAGATTGGGTTTTGAATTGCTCAAGCAGAGGCGCAATATGGTGAGCCTTTCAATATTCCGCCAACAACTCTCCACCATCGCACATGGTGTTGTGGGTGTACCTTTCATTCGGGCGAAGCGTTAAGCCTACGAACCTGTACGAGGAGTTTTTTTTTTTAATGAATTGGAGTTGGAGCCACGTTAGGTAGCCACTGCAACCAATGGATACCGGTAAACAGTTTCAATAGTAGCAGGTTACAGATGGGTTATCACCCCTGCGGGGTAAGATGGAATGCCTCACAGCGCGTAATTATACCGACTCCTTATAAATCAAAAACACAACAGCGGGGTGAGTGCTGATCGGCGAGGCTGCTCTTATCCAGAGTAGTCTACCGCCTAGTGGCGGAGGTGGGCAACCCGCGCCCACGGGCGCAAGTGTGCGCACGGTCGATCTGTAACGCGCCCGCTGCAAGGTTTCCAAAATACAGACAGCCCGATTCCGCTTGCTTAAGGGTATGCGGGGCAGTCGCGGTCGACACTCGAGTGGCGTTTCGCGCATTTTCAGAATCGCCTCCTCTAACAAGCTCCTCATCTGCTCCGTTTCCCGGGCGACCGTTGCATTATTATTATTACTACCATTTAACATGTACTATAATCATATTATATTATTGTAATGCACCTAAAATGCACCCACCGCGTTTTAATATTTTTCCATCGCGCACTTGTTTTGAAATGATTGGCTACACCGCTGGCTTAGTAAATAGACCTCTACTAAGCCAGTACGGTACCATGATGACTTCCTCACTACTAGCACCAGGTGGTATTTAAGTCAAGCTCCTGCTTATATGTACAAAGAAAACAATTTATGTATGTCATACAGCTTTGCGTAGACTCATCTAACAATGTCATTTCTTTTTAGGTATACTTAAATGTAAATAGGGTAAAATATTTCCTAAAATGTACCCAAACAGTTTAAATGTTTAAACTTTAGTTGAAGGATTCTTATTTGTTTCGTAAGAAAAGACAACGGTGTATAATTAAACATTGTGAATAAAGCTTTTTTCTCTCATGTTCATTCAGTAAATCCTTTATATATTTTAATGTTTGATCTGTCGGCTAACGGAACAATTCTACATATCTTCTTACTAAGAACTATTCTAGACGAAATTGAAGAATTTTTTTTTATAAACAAATGTATATCATTTTCATGCGCATCGAATTATAAATAAATCGCATAACGTAAATAAAACAGTCAAAAACAAATGAAAGAATAACCATCTAAGTTATATATAACGCGAGCCAAAAAGCTCTATCCATTGGCAGAAAATTGTATTCGATAAAAAAAAAAATTTAAACTTTTTCAAATTTCATTTGGAAAAAATTCCAAAATGACGGCGCGCTGTTTACTCGCGGCGTCCCGCTCTCGCGGCCCGCCCCTCGCCGCGCTGCACTCGCTCGCCGGCTCCCCCGAGCGTTCGCATTGCACTATACAAGTAAAGATGGCGGATTGGGGAAAAAAAATTGCTATGTACAGGCATACTACGTCATCGTTCACCCTTAAACACAGTCGCAATCAAATAGGAAGTGTAAAAAATAACTTATAATTGAAAAAGACGCCGCTCGTAAAAAAAAACCTCTCTGCACGAATTCACTATAAATGCATTATTTTTAAAATATATTGTCATTTTTCGTAGTTGACAGTGTCTATATTAATAAATTAAAATAGAGATAAACTTGTAAGAATAAAAAAAAAAGAAAACCAAAGTTTATATTTTAAGCAAAGTAAAAATTTCGTATTTTAACGGATCTTGTTTGAAAAGATAACCTTTCCGAGTGTTAATTAATATCGGGTAATAAAATTTAGGAAAATACTTAGATAATGAAGAAAAAAGAACGATCGTGTACTGAATAAGCACTTCTACTTGCACCTAAGGATAGGACTCAAAAATCATAATGTTCAGAGATTTTGAGTAAGGAAAATCGGATAATATTACATTGAAACAATTATTAACGTATATGAATAAAAATAAACAATTAATAGTTTCAAACACCTGTAACAGTACCGGCGCCGGCCGTCGCCGCGTTGCCACTGAGCTGTTGGAAGTATAGTTTCAGGTTTCAAGTTTCAGAGACGCACGTTTCAAAACTTTTACACGCCAACTGCTTTTAATTAACTTGCCAACACTTCATTAAACATTCGGAATTATCTTTAACATAAGTTTTTAACTGTCCCACAAGCTCACGTTAGTCGCGATCGGAGTTGAGCGACTCTGTATTTGTCGCGTTCGTCTCAGTTGCCTTACCTCAATATTTAAAGAGTGCTCGATATCTGGACAGACGTGCACACCGGTTCACCTGTCACTTGCACCTAAGCAAGCAACGCTCAAGTATCCTTTGTTTTCCGACTTCTATTTGTTTTTGACATACGTGAAACGAATTCCACGTCGGTACGTACACGTCCAACACGGCACAGACGGTATATCGTTAACGTAAGAATAAACGTAAAACGGTGCACATATAATGGTCACTTCACTGATACGAAAACCGGCACTAAGTTTGGCGGGAGTCGTGTGCGGTCGCAGCACGGCACGGCACGGGGCGCTCGCTCGCGGGCGACGGCGGACACGGCCGGTGCGGAGTGGGCGCGCGCCGCGGCCGGAATGGCGCGCGGCAGGCGCGACGCTAGCGCCGCGCGCGCGAACTCACCTCGCCCGAACTAAACTACGCGCCGTTTTCTGCGATGCAATGCACTTGACAGCGTTTGTTTTGTTTTTTTTTCATGTTTATTTGGACACTTGTAATTTGTCATGTATAAGGTACAATATAAAAAGTAATTATGTTAATAAAATATTGCATAAACTGTTCTGTAAACTGCTATAATTCTAACCTGATTTATGTTCTGACATTTATTTCATTTCTTTTTTTTTAATTTAAAATTTTACTATATCGATTTTTTTCATAACACAAACAGCCAGTGGTTTATTTAAATAATATTATTTTTGTTAAATGGTAAAAAGAGCATTGTTTCCTTACGCAGCTAATCATCTACATGCATAAACTAATAACTTTACAAAATATGTGAAAAAGCGAGCTGCAATTTTGAGATACTTCAACGTTGAAATTTTTGTGTTTCCCGTGAATAAAAAACCCTTTAATAAATATTGAAGTCAAAAATTCTAAATTCAAATCAAAACACGGCCGCGCCGGCCAACGTGACCTTGCAGCCGGCGTGCAGCGGCCTCGCGCTCTAGCCGTCCCGCTCGCTCGCCTGGGGCGGCGTCTCCGCGGATCGCCCCGCCCCCCGCCCACCGCACCCACCCGTTTCACCTTTTTTCCCGCGTAACTCACTTTCGTTGCGATCATTGTGCCTACGTTTTGTTGCGCCAACTCGCGGCCGCTTTGTTGTACGTTTCTTTATTCCAAAGTCGCCATTGTAACATAATGCCTTATTTATTCTTTGTTGAACAGCGAGAGCGCGGATGAGGAACGTATGGCGGCGCAACGAATGCGCTACACTGGATAATTATTTCGCACACAGAAGCTCATGACGTGTGCGGGATCTCATGTAGGTTATTTAAGCTTGCACATTAAATTAGTGATTCGTATTGAGATGTTGAAACAATTTGATGTCAAAGTTTACTGAAGTAAACAAATAGAATATACATAAACTTTTAACCGCGAAAACTACATCTTTCGTAATTTTTTTTTATTATTCTTTATTGCACCAACAACAGGGAGCTTTATTCTATATGACGTTCTCTGCCATCTGACTATACTCTACTACCAACCAAAAAGGTATTGTGTTCTCGGGCCGTAGTTTCCCACTATTTCGATTACTTCAAATTCTATTAGTTTATTTATAATAAGGAACACAGCTGCTGTCTGTAATTAAAAGGATAAAATGTAAACAATTTTAGTAATTGGTTTAAAAAAAAACTCTCTATCGCAACGCACCATCACTAAGTTTTTTTAATTATCTATTTAAAAATTAATCATGACCAATTAAGTTGTCAGGTTTTTGTTTATTTAAAATCGATGAAATAGTTTTCGAGATTACCTTTACGTTTAATGGCATTGGCAGCTAGGCTTTCAGCCAAAAAGTTAAAGAAGCCTGAATATCGGTCGATATTGATAGTTCTCTTTTACTTTTTCGAATCCTAAGCGAAGATAGCCCAGCCTGTATACTTTGCCTTTTGGTTAATCCGGCTTTGACCCTTGTGGTCAAGGTGTAAAAACAGCTAAAGTAACTCTAACTTGATTAAATGTTTTGGTGGGATTAATATATATTTTTTTAAATTGTAGGTATATAATTTAACACACACCTTTGAAAGATCACACCTTCAAATTACACCTTAGGAAGAATTTGTTATCAGCGCTTCGACTTCGGGGAGATAGAACGTGTGGGCTGGTGAGGCTCGTCTCCGCGATGGTTCCCGAAGATTGCGATGAATGTTTCAAGGCTTTTCCTTAATCGACTCTAAGGACACCCAAAACAAAAGAAATAGTGTTTATATATATACCACGTTACCCCTTCTGAGTTACACTTTTAACTTGCGGGTCTCCTGCTCGCGAGCCTTACCGATGTAGCTGTGAAGGCTACTGGGCCAACAGCAGATCTACCGTGGGGGTTTCAGTCGGTCCGGCATCTTCAATGCTGATCCCGACATAACCAGTCACCGGAGACGGTGACGGGTAGGTGCGAGCACCTTTCCCCCACGTTAAACTAAAAAAAAAAAAAAGAGTTACACTATGCAAAAAGTATTATTACTTCCGTTTTTTTTTCATATAAACATCCAATTAGACAAGTAACACATTGTTTTGGACAGTCGGCATCGACATTTCACTTATAATACACACTGTGAAGCGTGGCAGGGTTCATATCGAAAATCGACTTGCTTATGTAATATATTTGTAATCTCGAGACGTCGGCTCATAGCTATGCTAGAAGCCGACAGGTGGCGCTGTGGTCGAATAAATAATAAATTTCATTTCACATACTCATCGCGCAACCTACCGTATAATTTTGCACCAATAGTTCTTTGGTTTATTTCAAATAACTGAAATAATATTTTGACACTCTCATCCTTGGAGATAAAGGCGCCTAAAAAAAACAAATCAATACGTTATAATCGGGTCTATGAAAACCGTTCACGATTAAACAATAGTTATTTTTTAAGAGTGTTCAATTATATTTGTAATTTATAATCGGGTAACAGAAAGGCATCACCCAACGACTAGACGCGGCGAGCAGTTCCACCCTTATGTTGTAGACATTCCTCCATTACGCACGAAGCGGTTCGCCTCTTCTTTCTTTATGCGGACGGCTAAGGAGTGGAACTCCCTGCCGAGGTCAGTTTTTCCGGTAACCTATAGCGTGGATATATTTAAGGCCAAAGTCAACAGACATCTAGGCAAGCGTGTACCATCCTAGGCTTCATCTTTGCCTACCATCGGGCAAGATTGAGGTCAAACGCTAGCCTATTTTTCATAAAAAAAAAAAAGGCCTGGAGTAGTTTACGAGTATATAAACGGTCGGTGAGTCAACAGGAGCGCCGCGCGGCACGGGGACCCGCCGGGCCGCGGCTCCTGCGCCACAGCGGACACGGCCATTTCACGAGCGCAATCGTAAAATTTTTTTTTTTGCGCCAATATAATTTTATACGCCTCTAAGTTGGCTTATTTAGCGACACGGACGATCGGACTTAACGACCAGCCGGCTTTATGGGCGGGAAGTATTCAAAGTAACTGTTCGTGAAATATAATATAAGCTCTCGAGGCCCTATCCTATACCCAGCAGTGGTGTGGTCAAAGGTTTGAGACGTTTCATTTTAGTCGATTCAAAATATTTCACATTTAAAACTTAACTATACAAACGACCAGGTGAAGTGAAGCGGCGGCTTTTGCTGCTGCTCGAATGGGCCGGCTCGGCCGGGACGGTACCGCGGCCTATCGCAATACCGGCGTGAAGTGGAGGCATGTCGTTTCGCTCGGTGAGTTAGATGCCCGAAGGCCCACTTTTACCTACCCATCCCTCTGCACATCCTCTCTCCTATCTCCCAAATATCCTTAAAGACCGCCAACACACCTGCAGCACCTCTGGTATTGCTGATGTACGTGGGCGACGGTAATCATTTACCATCAAGGAAGCCGTTTGTTAGTATGCGCCCTTGACCAAAAAAAAAAAATTAAAAAAAAGAGGAATGATTTTTTAATTCCCCGACGAGCGGCTGTTGACAGGAGCAGGACTGGCTGTTAGCGTTGCGATCACTGTTGTCTTCCAGTTTGAAGGCTCGAGAACCAGTGTATTGACAAGTGCTGGGGCAATCCATCTTATTGGTGTAAACGCATCGGTATACTTCTTCGATTGAAGGTCGCAACAGCCACTTGGCATCGGCTGTACTATTAGTTCCTTTATTACTCTAATAGTAAAAAAAAAAAAAGTTTTAAAGTAAACTAAGTCAATGAACGAGATATTATAATCCCAATATCAAGAACCGGACTTAAGCGGTACAAAATGCGAATCAGTTTTTGATAAGATAAAAATGAACATGTTTCTGTACATAACGCCTACCTGTACTTCCAGTGGCACCTCATTATATCTCGCAGCGGGTCAATGAACTTTGTTCGCGCGGGCTACGAAGCGGGGTAGTCGCGGAACATTTATTAATAATTGACGTGTTGCAATGTGATACAAATTCAATTTTTATGACATGGGAGTGCGATGTGTGCCGTCCGTCCGTCCGTCCGTCTTACCTTTCTTTTGAACCGTATTAAGAAGTCGGTTGAAATATTTACAAAATATTTAATGTCGCTTATATTCAAACAAATTAATATGGCTGCCGGCATAAGTCTCTCAGAGGGTTTTCCCGTTTACCACACCGGGCAAGAGGCTCGGTGCGGGCAGTGCCGGCAATTAGGTAACTCCTTGCATTGTTGAAGTAGATAAGAAAGCCTATAAATATCCCATACCTAACAAAGGCCTCTTCTCATTAGGATTTGGCAGCCGGCAAGGATCCGCCACGTCTTCCAGCGCGAGTTGGCGGATTGCCGTGACAACGATTGCAACTTATATATTAATTGACAACTATATTATTACTTAGTATTTTCTCGAGGCAACCAGGAAGACAGAATACCTAATAAACTGCCATAATAATGACAAGATAATATAAATTAACCGGTAATTAAGGTTACGAATCAAACGAACCAGGCGAACGGATAACGCGAAATTGGATACAGACGTCTGGGATCCCATTAAAAATAACCGAGGTGCGTTCATTATCGCACGATAATTATACATCTCGGCACGACAGCCTCCGTTGACAGCTGACAATAAAATGACAGTTTTATCCGCGCACAGGTGGACCCGCGGCGCGAGCAATATCTCCTTTATTATGACCATAAACTATCAGAGCCCCTTTTTTAAATCTGACACAAGGTACGGGTTTTATATCCGACAACGAGATATGGTCAATTTTAGCTTTAATTGTATTGTAAGGTCATATATGATTCCTTTATTGCGTACATTAGGATCGGCTCTGTATAATGTTAAAGAGTGTTCAAACAGTAAAATATACGTTGGTAATTTATTTTTAATTTATATAGAGGTGAAGATGCACATTAACGTAAATCTTCATTAACTTACTAAACATTAAGAGAAGTAACCATTTTAAAACCTTAATACTGGGCATAGGCCGCCAATGGACCGGCTCGACCGGGTTGGTATCACCACCTCGCAGAATACCGGCGTGAAGTAGATGCATCTTGTGCTTATGCATTTCGTTCGGTGAGTTAGGTATCCGGACGCACACTCCCTCTTCCCCATCCCTCTCCTAATCCTCCCTTCCATCTCCCAAATACCCTTAAAGGCCGGGAACGCACCTGCAGCACCTCTGGTGTTGCAGATGTACGCGGGCGACGGTAATCACTTACCATCAGGTGAACCGCTTGCTCGTTTGCCGTCTGTCCCACAAAAAAAGAAGCGTACTCGGATTTATGGAGGCATTTGGAAACGAAAATAGTTCAAACTTCCATCACATGTGCGAACATGTCTCTGGCGGGATCGGAACCCGCAGGAGTTTGAAGTTAGGGTCATTGCACAAGTAGGTCAATATACCAACAACGGTCTCCAAACACTATGTGCTTGTACATGTGTATATGTACATTTTAGTTCATAAGAGATATACGATTTTTTATTGTGTACCAGTTATTTTTGTAAACTTTTAATACCTTTGGTGCAGCAACCACAAGTTTAGCTTCGCGCTGCTGGTCTCAGGTTCGATTCCCGCACGTAGCAAATTTCTGCATGACGATTTTTTATAGTGGAGACGCTTATGTAATCTCCTCCGATTGAAGTTATTTGTTCATAATAGGCTGCAGTGGCTTCTTAGCATCAGGTGGACCGTGTGTTCTTCACCCCAATCCAATAAAAAAATGTGCATACTTCTGTAAAAATCCAGCACTGTTCTATTTTTTACACTTTTTTTGGTTTTTATAGATTACTTAAATTTAGGGAATTTATGAAATTTGTCTAGTGATAACAGTAATAATTGTAAATTATTCCAAAGTACGTCAATTCGAGTGAAATTAATAAGCAATATTTAAAATTACACAGGACTGCCACAAACAGTCCCTACCACAGATTATGTGAAGGAATTAGGCCTCCGCGACCACGGCATTAAAACCACTAACCCAATTTGCGGGATTGGGACTGATCGGGGCCAGTCAGTGCGAGAAAAACGGTGCGCGCACGCATCGCGCTATATAATTTGGCGCCATAAAGCCGCCGCGCCGTGATGACAGATCCATCATGGCCGTTCGCGAAAATTACGGATTTTACGATCAAAAATTGCACGAAAACCGCACCGTAATACATTCTCTTGATGCAATTACAAGTTTTACGACCTCGAGGTTAGAGATTGCGGATCATTTTGCAGTCGTTAATGCGGCATGCTATTTAAAGTCACGTCTCTAAAACACAGCTGATTGATTGCTGACGGATTGTTTTGTTTGTTTGCCCGTCCGTCTGCGTCTGGTCTGTCATTCGGCACGCTTGACGCCGGCGAAAATATTTAACCCCTAATTTCATGCCACAAGGTCATTGTAGCATGCAGTGAATAGTTAAAAGAGATTGTTACAGATCGTTCATGTTCTTGAACTAAATGATCTTTATTGTACGAGAAATTGTTTTAATCTCTTCGCTCGGTTGGCGTAGTGGCTGATCGATTGATACGACACTACATATCGCGGGTCCTATACGGATCCAAAACAAATATCTATATTTACAATTGTTACGATTTGTCTGTCCGCCTATACCACTGGAGAAATCCTATAGATGGGTAACGTCTTTTTAGTAAAACAAAAATGACAATGGTGTCGCATATGAATCGTTCTTTCTCAACAATGACGTCTTTTCCAAAACTAAATACCTTAGGCATATAATTAGGGTGTGTTTATTCTCTCTTTTCTCTGGCAGGAAGCCCTGGTAACAGTTAGAACCATCTGCCAGTATCAAAGTGATGAGAGTGTAACAATTTTAACGCTGATTTCGACTCTGTAACGATAGTAAACTTTTACTGATAAGATGTTTGTAATGATTGCACCGAATCGAAAATCAACGATTTACGGTTTTCAATTGATTTTTCCACATACATACACGAGCGCATGCGGTAAAACACACTAACAATCAATATCAAAACACGAAGTATACAGAAATAGCGAAATTCAATATAAGACACAACCATCACGCAATTCTTCGATTTCGCGCCAAAAGTGTTACGCCATGTTTGCCTAATTTATTTAATTATTTTGTAACATTAGCTACAAGGCCTTCAGCCAATAAGGTAAGCTAAGGAAAAGCTTCCGCCTGCGTGGTAGTCTTCTCGTGACTCATGTTTCAGGGCCGTGATTGAAAGACTTACATCTAAACATTCTTTCACTGTTATTATATCATTATAAGTAGTAAGTAGGACCCACAATTGCCGGTCTCCTGCTTTTTTTTTACCATTTCGTGCCATGTTTGATGTTACCTTCTGATGCTTCACATCAATGTTAACGATCATATTAGATAGCTTCATATAAAATATGAAGAGGGGATCGAGATTAATACTGTCCGCACTAAACCTAGTAATTACCCCGGGGTACTCGGCCGGCTCGCTGCTCCTACGTCATGCGACGACCCGATGCCCTCGCGTCGATGCAACAGTTGCTCAAACTGCTTGCGTCGCGTTGTTTTGCGTTCCTTTGTTCCGATTCGATGAAAACGAATCTATATACAGGCGGAATGCGATAGTGGACATAAAAAATTACGAAAATAATGAATTTTTAAATAAATTAACGCAAGCGCTATTCGTCATGACTTGTAGTTTAATGACCTCGGCGAATGTGGTGACCTCGAAGGATTTCATTGTAGGCGCGTTGGCGACATCAAACGCGGGCAGTGGACGTCGGTGCGGGCGGTCGCTAAGGTCATTGGCATAGTTAACTAGTTAAAAAAATTCGGATACTTTTTTTCGCCATTATGGGCATTATTTGCTCGTTTGTTTTTATTTTGCGAAAAGGGGCAAACAAGCTCACCGTCGCCCGCATACATCTGCAACACCGGAAGACTGCTTGCTACTACATGTGCGTTGCCGTCCTGACGCAGCAGCAGCACAAGATGGCTCTACTTCACGCCGGTATTCTGCGAGGTCGTGGTACTAGAACTACCCTGGTTGAACCGGCCCATTCGAGCAGAGCAGCAAAATCTGCCGCTTGGTACTACCACGTACAAATTGGCATATGATACTTATCCAATTATTTATTTTAAAAACCTTTCCAAAAATGTCATTAGATCGTCTATTCGCAATAAAAGAACGCACCTTTCAGGTTACCCCATTCTCCACTGATGTTCAAACTTTAATTGAAACTAGTATATCTTGCGGTCGAAACTGAGATTGTGTTTGAAATGTAACTAAAATCAAATAATCAGATGCGTTTATTTTATTGGTTAAATCGTTTTGTATGGAAAATGTGTGTATGTTTATTTATTTAGGACTACCTGTAGTCAATGCACTAAATCATTCATACATAGTTAGGATCATACAATAAGAGAAAATGAAGGAAAAGAACTAAAATATTTGAATTCAACCTTGAAGTAGAGGGAAGTATTCAAACAGTTTTTTTTTTCTAAAGACGTATTTCCCAAGACTATCGTTGAATGTTGAATATGTGTACTTCTAATGTATATATTCACGCCATGTTCCCATCGGGCTAGGCGAAGACAATCTCCTTCTTCTTGCTACGGTCCTGACATACGTCTTTTGCTTCTCCCACTTTCAATCTTCGCATGCTTACTCGTTGGTTAAGAGTACTCTTGACCTGGCCTTTTTCCACAACGTCTCCGATTTGATCGTGAAATGTTCGCCTAGGTTTTCCTCTCCCGACTCTACCATTCACACTCGCCTCATATATTTGTTTTGTCAACCTACTTTCATTGATCCTCTCCACATGTCCAAACCAGTACTTCTAATCCTGATATAAATAATATTTTATAAATGTTCACAATAACCAAACATGATTTTTTTACGTCTATGGCACAGTACCTTTCGAACGATATACTAGTAACTTTCATTTATCTCCTTTCATAAATAATACAATATAAATGTACTTAAACTTTCGATGTTGACGTTCACACATATATATATATATAATGATTTATCATCCATACTTTCAAGCTAAAGGAAGTCAAAATCAACACTTTTTGATTAAATTTAGACTTGTGTATAGCTAGACATCAGACGGTCTTTTTTTTCCATAGCCAGGTAACAATTTTAGTTCCGATTCTTCAAAATAATCACGATGTCAAATGTACAAATTATTAATGACACTTTTTATTTATTTTTTTATTTATTTATTAATTCTATATTGTGTCCCTAAAAAAAGAAAGGAATACAATGGGCGGACTTAATGCCTTTTGGCATTCTCTACCAGTCAACCCTGGGTGAGACGAAAAACATGTTTGCAGGTTCAAAATAAATAATTAATATAAATTAAATATATAACCCTCATAATATACTTACATACTTATAACATACATAATACGCTAAACATAAACATATAATACGTACATAAACAAATTAAATATGGAGAGAAAAATCTCAGATGGCATTTGCCTTCAGATAGTGACGACGGAGCAGGGTTTTGAAGGAGTTTTTGTTCACTTTATGTAAACTATGCCGTGTGGTATCTGTGTATGTAAGAATTAGGAAAGTCCCTTTCTTCCAGTGGGTGTCGACAGATGCCACTAAAGGAAAAGCCTTGAAATCGCAAAGGCTACCGACAGATGGCGGGATAACTACCAGGGAAAAATACCAGACCGATAACGCGCAGCACCGTCAGCAGGTGCTAGACGTCCGCTGCTGCAATCGTCAATCCGCTTGACCCAGGTGATTATGGCAAATCCTCCTAATAGAAACTTATGTCCTGCAGTGGAGTATTTACAGACTGTTAAAGTTGAGGTAAACATTTAAATGTAGGTAAACATGGTGTATATGATAAACCATGTCGACGAAATATTTAATTTTATATTATTTGTCAGACACGCAGGTTTCTGGGGCACGTGGTAAATATAGCACTTAAAATTGCTATTAACAATTTTACAGGTGCCGGCACCGCGGATCGAACCCACATCACTCGGGCTCTATGTAACTAAAGCGAGCGCCCTCACCACTGGCCTGCAAGGCTCTTCTATCAGTAAGCGTATATAAAAAAAAAACCTAACTTCGTCTATTACAGTTTACGCGTGCAAAGAGCATGTTTATTATCTCGCCGTGGGGCGGAAGGCCGGGGTGAGCAGGGGTAATTAGAGCAGGCTGTGCTCGGTGCCCCGGCTTTTCCGATGCCGCTTCCTTTGTGCAGAAGTTGTGTCGCGACATGTCTGCTGAACTGTTCAGCTCAGTTATGACGGTTATTGTGGGCCGTTTATCGGGAGCATGAGGTGCGCGGAAACATTGTCGACAGCCCTGCCGGCGCTTTGTACCTTTTTCACGCTATTTACGGGAATACCGATTCCCGTAAATAGCGTAAGCATTGAGTAGACTTAAATGTTAGTATGTATTTAACGGCCCCTCGCTGGTCAGTTTAAAAGTTACTGCAAAAGATGATGGTGCTCCTGGTCAGTTCGAAAGCATACAACAGTTATAACGCATATACACCACCATCGTATTTATTAAAACCAGTCAAGTACGAGTCGCAGTCGAACACCGATGGTTCTGTACAGCCACATTATCTCTATGTATTTACCAAAGAAAATATATTTTCTTTCATCCAGCTCGGGATCCTTTACGGGTCTCCGACTTACACTATTTGTTATATTACTTTAGAGTCTGCACAATAACCACACCAAGTTTGACGCTTGTATTTGTTACCGTTATTTCGATAGAGCAATTAAAATAAAAACGGCGAAACCCGAATGTTTCTGGTATAGAAACCCCCTTAATTTTCGTTTTGTTTTGCACAAAGCCAATGACATTATGAACTTACTTAGCAGATAGACACGCTAACAACTGCGCCAAGTAGTCAAAAATAAGACCCATAGATGCTCCACTCGGTAAAGACCAATGTTTCAGAGCGTTTTGAAGCTGGTAAGGGTTCGTCACGCTGTTTTAAATCCTCAAAATATCGCTTAAAATTGAAACCAGACTTAATTAAAACACATATAAACAATAAAACGGTGGAAGGGAGGAAGATAAGAGTCGTGGTACCCGAGTGGTCAGGGCGCTCACTTTAGTTTCATAGAGCGCGAGTTACCTGGGTTCGATCTCCGGTGCCGGGTCCACTAAACTTGTTAATGGCAATTTTAAGTGTTGTATTTACCACGTGCTCGGCGATGACGAGGAAACATACTGAGTAAACTTGCATTTCGGAGAAATATTTATGAAGCCCGCCAAGCCGCACTGGAGCAGCGTGGAGGACACTACCCGGCTCCAAAACCATCTCAGATACTTGAGTTGGAGACCTTTGTTCAGCAACGACCACTGACAGTCTGCTACTTTACATGTTTCCTTACCACGTATTTATTAATTGTCATCCAATTCTGAGTTATGTCTGAAGAATCCAGCTCATCGCCAAATAAAATTAAAAACGACGACTATGCCATATATACTATACATATATATATATATATATATGGCAAGATGGCTCGAATACAGAGCTACTTGCTCATAAAAACGGTGTCGACTTTTCGATAGTTATTTATGTCAATTTTTTTATGGGCGCGGCGGCAAGCGAGCAAGCGGTTCACCTGATGGTAAGTGATTACCCTCTCCCATGTACATCTGCAACACCAAAGGTGCGGCAGGTGCGTTGCCGGCCTTCAAGGGTATTTGGGAGATGGGAGGGAGTAATCCTCCGGTAACCTCACTCACCGAACGAAACACAGAAGCACAAGATGCTTCTACTTCACGCCGGTATTCCGCGAGGCCGTGGTACTGCCTCGGTTGAGCCGGCTCATTTGAGCAGCAGCATAAGCCGCCGGTTGGCTCTACCACGCTTAAAATGCTGGATATAAGCCTCTGCCGTTGGTTGGATTTGTCTTAGATCGAAGCGATTGGCAACGCCGCTGCGCCGGTTTTTAGACTTCTCGCACACGAGCAGACTCTCCAATAATATCTGCACCAGCACGACCATGTTGCCACAGACCGTTCTAGACTTAGATTGCTCACTATTCGTCGAAGGTGTAGGACCTTTTGTTATCATTGTATTCTGTAGTAGCCGATACCAAATTCACCTTCTTAAGAAAAAAGGCCTCATTCTCGCATATTCGGATTTTGGAGCCAGGAACGGTCCTCCTAGCTCCTAACCAATGCGGGCGGGCTTCACATATCCTCGAAATAATATTTTTTATAATTTCTCAGCCAGACATTTAATCTCTGCCAGGCCAGACGCTGTGTCAATGCCAGCCGAAGTCAATACTTGCGCATAAACGCAAATTATTGGATCTTTTTGTGTTGTGTTCGTACCGGGTCCCCGACACTGCATCTAAACCTTGCTCCGATCTTTTCGCGTAAGCTTTATATCGAACATTGTGCCTCTGGGTTTGCGCACGTACAGTTGTTGTATTTTAATATATTATGCGTTGTCGAAATCAACGTGGACGACATCACTATCACGACTCCCGCGGGGTGAAAGGGGGTGACAGATCCTTACGCCGTTACAATACGTCCATATGCAATCAAGGGTAAGTTCAACAGGCATTGACATGCTCAATAAGTAACATGGGTAATTACCCATGTTAATTATTGAGCACATTTAAATGGGGGGAGGGGTTATGGGGAGGGGGCATGAATGAAGCGTAAAAACGAGCAGTTTCATTCACAAGGCAAATGTCAAGGTCCCGGCCATTCTGTCTCCGAACGACCGCAATAACCAGGTATGTTTACTGCCGAACGGGGTTTATGGGGTCTTTAATTATAGCACACACATAAGCTATAGTAGGCAGACAGGCTTCAAATAATTTCTAGGATAACGATGTGGTATTAATTTGAAAATTGTTTGTAGCCCGGAAAAAAAAGGCCAGTTGGCGGGTTTTTATGTTATCGCTTATAAGAAAAAAAGAAACTCTCAAAATAAGAACAAACATTGCAAAACATTTTACAAAACGAAAATTTATACAAACAATACATTTAAAGTTGCCTCCTCGTGTGAGTCGTGTCCTGGGCTCGGTGCGTGGCGCATGGGGCAAGCCGACCACACTGGGCTCGATGCTGCAGTTGGGACGGGACTCCATCGCTGGTTTACTACGTTTTATTCTTTACATATAATAACAATAAGGGCAAAGCAAATGCCTCGGTGGCCAGGTGGTCAGGGCGTTCACTTTAGTTTCAAAGAGCAGGAATGACCTGGGTTCGATCCCCGATTTTTTTTTTGTTTTTATGGGAAAGGCGACAAAGGAGCAAGCGGTTCTCCTGATGGTAAGTGATTACCGTTGTTCACTTACATCTGTAACACCAGAGTAGCTGCAGGTCCGTTGCCGACCTTTAAGGGTATTTGGGAGATGGGAGGGAGGATGAGGAGAGGGATTGGGAAGGGGGAGAAGATCTCCGGTTACCTAACTCGCCGAAGAAACGCAGAAGCATAAGATGCCTTTACTTCAACGCCGGTATTCTGCGAGGCCTTGATCGCGACCTGGTCGAGCCGGCCCATTCGAGCAGCAGCAAACACCACGGATTAAAGGATAGGTCATAACTGCTTCTGTCAAATGACTTTGTAACCGGAGGCCCACTCCCACAGGGCCGGCTTGACCGGGTTAATACCACGATCTCGCAGAGTATCGGTTGCGAAGTAGAGGCTGAGTGAGGCCCAGTAACCCCGGAGGCCCAGACCATTTCTCCGCAAAACCCACTCCCAATCCGCCAAATATCCTTAAAGGCCGGCAACGCTCCTGCAACACTTGCCATCAGGTGAGCCGCTAGCTCGTTGGTCCCCATTTACATGAAAAAAAAATATCTAAGTTTTGAACATGACTTACGTGAGCAGAATGTTTAAAATTCTCAGCCTTGTACTTGTACTACTATATTTAGTTGGAACTTGGGACGAGATTATGAAAGATGACGAGATATCGGTGTCATTGAATGTTTATCTGTAGACCTTAGGTACCTACACGGGTACAAATCCGAAATAGTTAATAGTGATGAAACAGGTCGTTGGAGAAAGGTCAAATCAGTTTGTTTAAATAAACATACATGGTGAATGAATATTCATGTGTCAAGATAATAATTTAATATATACTTCATTAAATTATTCATATTTGCCTCGGTTATAGGTTTATTTCAAAAATTCCAGCTCGCTCGTAAATTTTATTAATAATTATGGCACGTAACAAATTTTAGTTCGCGTTTTAAGCAATAAAAATTTTTAGAAATATTTAATAGATTTCTTTTCTTATTTTTGTGGAATATTAGGCAAATAATATTCAATACAAATTTAATTTCGGTTAACTAAATACGGTCCTGACGACAAACAGACAGATAGACCGAATGGAGTTAAAAACAATTTCATGTGTTTCTTTTTTTACTAGACAACCCCTTAAAAGTAACGGAATTTAGTGGTTCGTAAATTCATTGTATAGTTTCTGACATTACATAGACTAGACAGAAAGTAGAGAAAATAGCAATACAGTGCAATAGATATTTTGTTTTACTGCTAATAAGATAATTTAAGAAACTTTTAGCAAAATGAAAATAAGAAAATTTATACAAGCGAATTAAAACAAAGTTTTACAGAAACAACCGATTTCAACTTCATTCCATTTTTTCCCACCCCCAGGGGAGGAATATTTTATTTAAATATAAATGGAACCACCCACGCAGTATAGCCTATTTAATAGAATCAAAAATATACTTACAAAAAAAAATACAATCGATTTGATAACCTCCTCCTTTTTTGAAGTCGGTTTTTTTTGCTTTGCTCTGTGGAGACAAAAGGATATTTCCTAAAGCGTAAACAAATGTGAGCTAATACAATTGATATAACAATTTGGGATGATATTTTCCCGTGTGTTGGCAGCATAAAAAAATCCGCCAACCTCTTTGAATACCGTAAGAGTCCAATTATTATCATTATGGCAACTACTTCTTACGTCTTTGTAGCCCAGCTGTGTACTAATAGGCATACGAAGAAGACGAAAAAAATTAACCAGTCAACATTTTTATCTTCGATTTCGAAAATAATCGATTTCAATTTTACTTATAACACCAAACAATTAACCATCAAACGGTTTCGAAACGAGAATACTAAAATAAATATATAAAAATCCAGTTCCTTGAATTAAAATTTGGAATCCATGATGGCGATATTGTTGCCCAACATTAAAATTTGCTTTGACGGCCCAGATAAAGAGGTCAACGTCGCTGAATTAACAGACCCTGGCACATTAGTTAGACTGCGACAGGAATCATTAAACCCAAAACACCTTATTAATTCGAGTACGTCTCTCCGAAAAGATGGCGAACATCCAAATACTCCGCGCTTATCTGACCAGCTTGATGGCATCACATAACTTCTGGCGGGGCTGGCTCCGCGTCGGGACCAGCTACGTTACATTTATAATTGTCGTCCGTCAATCGCCCGCACCTCCCAAATGACCGAATAAAACTTTGAACGGCGTCCCGAGATGTAAACTTCTAATGGAGGCAATAACTTGTTGCGTGTTAGCGCCGCCGCCTCTCGCTCACTCCAATTTTATATCAGCCCCTTTATCCGTTGCGCCCGCGCAGTAATGTAGATAAATTGATCGCCTCGATCCCTTATTGGATTAATTTATGGTAATATGTTCGGATCGCGATAGCCGGTCCCGAGTTACGATTAAACAGTTTTTATGTAAATCCGCCATCTTTGTTCGCAGCAGTTGGTATCGGGCGGTGCGCAGGCGCCGGTGATAAACGTCAGCGGGGATACGGGCCGCGGCGATAAAACTTGAGATTTCGTCCCCCCGGGTAATTTATGCAAATAATCAATTATTGCTTTGTCATATTCGTGAGATAAATATTGATACATTGTATATTAAACGTTCTATTGAACCACGTAAGTGTTTACTTTTCGATTAGAATGCGAAATTGGTATTTACTACACTAGTGTATGATCTAAACAATCTAATGCACAACTTTATTATTGTCGGATAACACAATATCTTGTTACATTCGAGTAATAAAAAAAATCAAGTTTAGCTGATTTTGTCTTTAAAGTCTCATGACAATCTCCGGGAGCAATCTCGGTAGCAACGCTACGCCACTCGTCACGTTTCTATCTCCCGGAGAGGCGAAAAGAGATTTAGTGTCGTCCAGTCAATCGTTAACATCTTCCTAGACGACTAGCCGTTAATGCATGGCTGCTGGCTCGGCCGACGTCGTTCTACCCTTTCCATTAGATGGCGCGATGTGTTTGATTTCTTACTTGACAACTCGACCTCAGCGCCTGCTGTCGGATCCAGAATTAGATTTTCTTTCTTTCACTAAACCTTAACATATTGTGAATGTCAGTCATTTTGATTCGTAAACCTTGGGTATGCTAGGTCGTGGATTTAATTTTAACAAATACCGCTTCTCGTCTATTGAAATTAGGATGTTTCTTAATTTCAATAGCCTCGCGAATCATCCTTGGCAGGAATCGGTGTTTGTTTCCGGGGATATGTGGTCTTTCAAATCTAATGTAATAGTAGGGGACGATCCGGTATATGATCACAGACTGCAGACTTCCCAGAGCGCCTATGTTTTCCATCAGATATGTGTTCCTTGTCATTCACAATTAAGCCTATATACTCCTGCATTTTGTGGAGGGACTTGACTGCAGGTAAAAACTGACCATTTTTATGGTATAAAGGATAAGGGGCCTATACTATTCCAGGCGCCTTATCCTTTATACCATAAAAAAAATTGTCACGTGTTTACTTCTGCAAATAGCCTCACAATCCCAATTTATAAATTGTAAATGCTGCTTGGCATTAGCTCTCGGCACGACCGGGGCAGTACCCCGACCTCACAGAATACGGGCGTGTAGGAAAGGCATCTTGTGCTTCTGCGTTTTGTTCGGTGAGTGAGGTAGCTGGAGGCCCACTTTCCCCTATCAACTGCCCTCATACCTACCCCCAACCCCATTTCTAAATATCCCTGAAGACCGGCAACGTACCTCCAGCTCCTCTAGTGTTGCAGATGAACGTGGGCGACAGCAATCACATTTTTTTATATGGTAAAAGGGGTAAAAAAAAGTCTGTCCGTCTCTTAAGTTTTCCTCTCCAAACCTCTGATTTTGGTGTGGAATAAAATTTCATATGGAGAGACCTTAAAACATAGGTACGGACAAAGGCTATTCTAAGGCTTTTCTTGAAAAAGATACGGACAATTTTCGACGCACGCCGGACAATTTTCGAATTAGTGGGTGGAACTTGGTTATAATAAGCGTAAGAATCTATTACCTCTTTCCTCCCCATGGCTATCATGAGAGGCGATTAAGGGAACACGTTAGAAAATCTCATGGAATTCTCCAGAAGCAAATCTCACAAACCGGCTCTCTACGGAGGTGAGGTGTAATGTGCATGCATGAGTTGCAGACACGCTTATAAATAGAACATAACAAATTCTAGCAGAGAATAAGGTTTTTAATGATTAATGGTATCATAGGCAATCCCCGTCCCTTTATTCTGACAGTAATTCTCACTTCCATGCAGAGCATATGGAGAATAAGGAAACAGGTGCTCTCATCTAAATATTCAGCGGTCGAAGAATACAGGGCATAAACATCTCGAGGTCACCGGGAATATTCCTAGCAACGTTAAAAATACACGTTGAGATGCGTAAACTAGGCTGTTATGATACGATATGCCCACCACTTCTCCGTCAGAGGAGCATCATTACGAAACGGTGGTAGATTGTAAAAAAAAATATCTTTCCTACATCGAGGAATAAAGACTTTTCATGCATTTCATTTCATTTCAGTCCGAGATTTCATATTCGATTCTTAATGAGTACACAAGTTATCCAGGCAGAGCTTCGCGAAGCTTTCCTACCCGCTACTCCGGCGCGATTTTGTTATAGCTAATCGCCTCTGTAACTAATTATACGATTTTGACGAAACTTTACACTGATAATCTATGTAGTGTGAACAGTGCATATGTTTAATTTCATGCCTATAGCTTTTTTACGTTGATGAAAAAATCGAGATTTTCATCTTTTTTTTTATGGGAAAAGCGGCAAACGAGCAAGCGGTTCACCTGATGATAAGTGATTACCGTCGCCCACGAACATCTGCAGTACCAGAGGTGCTTCAGGTGCGTTGCCGGCCTTTAAGGCTATTTGGGAGATGGAAGGGAGGATGAGGAGGAGGAGTGGGAGTGAGCATCCGGATATATCACTCAGCGAACGAAATGCAGAAGCACAAGATGCCTCTACTTCACGCCGGTATTCTGCGAGGCCGTAGTACCAACCCGGGCGAGCCGACCCATTCGAGCAGCGGCATAAGCCACATTACTACTCGCAAATTTGTATGTATGTTATCAGTAGTAAATATGTGTGGTAAAGAGTGGTGTGAAGAGCGTATTCGCTTCCGCTACCGCCTGTAACTTACCACCCGAGTTGATAATCATACAGCGACGCCATTTGTGATTTTATGACAACCGTCGTATCTGCATAAAGTGATGCTGTGTTCCTAGTCGCTTGTAAACGATATAACATGCCGCGTTTCGCTAACTTTGACAAGTTTTAACTGCTGTACGAAATGGCCACCGACCATTTTAGTAATGCACAGCGAGTGTGTCTCTAAATAGAATAGAATATAATAGTAAAAACCTTTATTAATCATTGACAAACACCACATAAACAAACATAATTATAGGGTAGAATAGTGTCAAACAGAGTAAGTATTAAAAAGAAGTATTTTGTAGAGACAACATTGCAGACTGCTCGAAGGGTGGACCGTGGTTCTGGGGTCTGGTTATATTGCGTCCGTCCCGTGTCTCGCTGCATCTTATCGCATAAGCGTTACATCTGACAGGGGAATGTTAAGTAGAGTGAGTACCTCAGTGTTTGCAGCACTATAATATCTCCTGCCCAGTTGTGAGACAACTACCGATCATCGAAAGTTATCGCCGTGATTGAAATCTACCAGGACAACATCAAGTGTCTATAGTGGACCATTCTATTTCTATTGTTAATTTATGAAGTAGTGACAAGATGGAGCGAGACGTGTCAATGGGTACAGGAGGCTCAGGACCGAGCTTTATGGCCATCTGTGCCTATGTTCAACAGTGGACTTGTGATACACTGAAATGATGATGATGATGAAGTAATGACAACACACTTATCACATCTAAGAACAACGAAATACTTCGTTATCTGGTATTGGAAACTGGTATTCGGTAAGTAACTGGCAGCCCTTACAGTTGCTAGAACATAATCAATATGAATATTGGGAAACGTAATAACATATCATGATAGAAATTATTTCACACAGAACTCAATAACAGACGAATGCAAATGCCTCCATGTAATCTTTTCGACAGTGTCAGTTGTGCTTCAAGAGTCTAATTGAACGCGGCCCCGCGTAAACAAAACGCCTAGGGTCGTTCAGTGCACGCCTCCGACACGTACGAGGCTGCGCCGAAATTCTCCACAAACAAAGAGAATATCCCTGAAGTTTCACCGATAAACAAAGTCGGGGGCGCGCACTCCGCGATGGCCGGGGAAACGCGCTTGAGCCGGCATCGGAGCACATTTTATACAAACGATGACATAAATACTCATTTGCAAGAACAATATCCGATATTGAGTGAGGCCTGTCTTGCGAGGAGCGTACGGGTACACTCGAGGCCAAAAAAATTTGTAAAATTTTTCAAATATTTGTGAAGAAAAGGGCGACTTTGAAAATAATGTATGTTATTTAGTGGGTAAATTAAATATAGTAAAGACATTATTATCCACGATTTTTTTTATTACTTATGTACAACTATATATCAGAATAAATTTTACAGGATACGTTCTCCGTTGCCGACACTTATAAAATTTTTAATGCATAACTGTGACGGGCTCCACCACCAGTTACTTTATTATTATTATTACCTATTTTTCATTAAAAAAAAAAAGTTACGTAATTGATTCATAAAACCTACACACGTTGAAAGTAAATAATTAAAAAATTAAAGGATGGTCATGAGAGCTTATTTGTGTTTTAAGTGCCTGTGTACTTCGTTTAGCATAATATCGCAAAAACGCAAAACGTTGGTTGCAAAACGTAAAGGAAACGTCCCACTGCGCCCTGAGTTTTAATATTTAACAATTATTTCCAATTTTGCGATTACAAACAGGTTTGCCGAACTATTTAATTTTCATACCAATTATCAATAAGCACCAGCGCTCTCATAAATTCGCCCCTTGTAATTAATAAGGTAACATTAAATATTATCTAATGACACCTAAAACGAAAGCACTGAATAATTGTAAAAGAAAAAAAAATTAAAAGGCGGAAATATAAACTTTTTCTGCCACTCACTGTAGACACTCACAAATGGAACAGTAATATCCTGAAACCGCACTTTTATAACAAAACATCTAAATTGTATAGCTCCGATCGGCCGCAAGTGCCCGGCTCTCATGTTTATTCACCGGCCTCAGCCCTCAACCGATGTATTTATTGGTTTGCATCCGCCCGTCTGTATCCACGTGGAATTTGCTCCAACGCCACACAGCTCAAAATTCGTCTTACACTTTACAGCTGTATGTAGATTCGCCGAGTTATGGTAACTTCCAGGGTTTTACTCGATAGCCGCTGTTTAAGAAAGTCTAAATCGAAAAGTTTCTAAACGTTATTACTGTTTTTTTTTATATTAAACAACTTCTATTTAAAGGAGATTCTAATTCTAAACTAATATTAGGTTAATGTATGTTGTTGCTCAGTGGCAGCCTCGTACAGGCAAACGCAGTGTGGGACGACGCCCCGACAAGATGGAGTGACGAGCTGCGCAGTGTTGCGGTAAGTCGATGGATGCAGGTGGCACAGGACCGACCTTTATGGCAATCTTTGGGGGAGCTCTATGTTCAGCACTGGACTTGTGGTAGGCTGAAATGATGATGTTGTTCCGGGAGCAGCATTACGAAACGGTGATAGATTATACAATCTGACAATTGATTAACTAAATATGTTCCTTATACATCAAAGTATTTTCTTTCATTCGAACGTCGTTGAGGTTGACGATTGCAACAAAACTTATATTCCACCGTTACGCGCTCGGGCCACACTCGATGACGCTGTTGCTCAACGTCCACAGCCACCGTTATACGACCGCATACGTCCTGCACATTGTTATCTCGCGTCCCGACAGAGTCGGTGCGCGGAGTGCGGCCGTCCGGCCACGGCAATCAGGCGCGCATCGATCTGCTACGTGACCGAGCCGCCGGCTATTAATTACTCGGCACCATACGCCGCAGCCTCTCTCGCAGAGTCACGAAACGTGGATCAGCTCACCTATACAGTGGTTCCAACAATGCATGCTCTTCAACACTAACACTAACAGGTCACTGTGATGAGTACACAGTGTTGAACATAACTCTCTCTTTCTCTGACCAGATTGGTGATGGAAAGCGGGGTCTAAGTGCGAGGAGTCTGGTACTGCGATGCTCCCATCGAGGACGGCTTATGCACCGCACTGGACTATTAAGAGGCTCCAATCAGTATCAGTAAACAAACACTGTAATAGGTGATTGTAGAGCCAAGCGGTAGCTTTTGCTGCTGCTCGAAAGGGCCGGCTCGAATAATCTCACAGAACACCGGCGTAAAGGAGAGGCACCATGAGCTTCTGTGTTTCGTTTGGTGAGAGAGGTAACTGGCAGCCCTCTCCCCTCCTCTCCAAATATGCTTCAAGACCGGCATCGCAATAAAATGGACATTAAAAATATGTCCATTTATCCTCTGCCTAGGCGTCGTCTGGTTAGGTAGCGCCCTATTACTTATTTCTGGTTCGAGTTTAGAGAATGTGAAAAGTGCCCACAGTATAATTACAGGCCATGGGGAATCTCAGTTCGCTGGGGTGTCATCGCATCTATAACCTTCTTAGATTATGGTTAATGGCAGGTGTTAAGCATCAGGTGTTACCACGCTTAAAAAAAATATCAGCGGGCTATCCTCGATGTTTCTCTGCGTGATTCTATCCGCATCTGAACTACGGTAACCGATACAGCTTTAAGGCACAGCAAGCTGAAGTGGCTATAGGCCAGCTATTGGCACGCAGAGCTTACAACGGTTTGGAAAGAAGGATTCACGAGTGGCAAGCTCGTACAGGTCAGCATAATGTAAGGCGACTGAAACAAGGTGCAGGACTGCAGTGTTGCGAGGAATCAAACGATGATGGCTCAGGAACGTGATTTGTGGCGATCTTTGGCGAAAACCGTTAGTCACCTGTGATCTCCTCACAGGCTATAATGATGATGTATACGAAAAAAGCGAAGGAGATAAAAAAAACGTTCCGTTTATACTTTTCTTTAGTACTTCCGTGTTGCATAAAGCATAACTAGGAGTATGTACATAACAAGTTAAATAAGAGAAACATAAATCTGGAATAATTAGATACTCCACCGGATTTAGGTTTTGGAGAAGCCAACGATCACCCACAGGTAGTTAAATAACAACTATTGCAGAATATACCGCGTCCATTTCGTACTAACTCCAAGTTCATAGCGGAATTTATCTAGGTGCAACAGATTGATGAGTTATACCATTACACGAAGTCGTCTGCGTTGATGCTTCCGTGTAAACGCACCTCATTACACCGGCCGCTAGGGCTGCCACTTCAACAAATCATTTCATTTTAATATATTAATATATTAGACCAACAAAAAATGGCAAACCTTGTAAAACATGCATAGATTAGTGGTTAGTGCGCAGCTGAATGCAGAGATATAGGTCCTGTGTTCGGATCGCAATCAAGGCCAATATATGAGCAACATACAAATGATTGATTGTTGAGGGACTTGTATTGTGGCTTGTCTTTTTGGCCACTACACCTGACTCTATATTCGATCTTATCTCGATTTTGTATGTGGTAGACCCAAGCGGCAGCTTTTGCTGCTGCTCGAATGGCCGGCTCAACTGAGGCAGTACCACGACCTCGCAGAATACCGGCGTGAAGTAGAGGCATCTTGTGCTTCTGCGTTTCGTTCAGCGAATGAGGTCACCGGAGGCTTACTCGCTCCCATCTCTCAAATACCCTTAAAAGCCGGCAACGCACCTGCAGCTTCACCGGTGTTACAGATGTACGTGGGCGATGGAAATCACTTACCATCGCGTGAACCACTTGCTCGGTTGTCGATTTGCCCATAAGAAAAAGTGTTTACCAGTGGTAAAATTGAGGTGACAGCCCTGAGAACTACGATGGTGCAATGTTGCCTGTAAGTGGGTCTCCGGTTGCTACACAAAACCTAGTGGTCTTAGTTTGATATCTCGCGAGTGGCTTCTACCCCGTTCGATCCCCGTGCTGATGTACAAGTCAGAGAAAGAAAAAGTAATGTTTCAGTGGCATTTTAATTTTCATATTGGAACTCGCACTGGGGTAGAGTCCTTGTCGTAAAAGTACCAGCCCATAATACCCCCTCAAATATTATAACAGATCGCTTTCTATTAAGTAGCATATATACCTATAGGTGTCGGATATTTTCCGTCACCCACACAACAGGCTTGCCTAGTGCGGGACTATGCAAACTAAAAAACATTTGTATTGTAATTTCCTTTCTAGATAATAAAATCTATTATTATTGAGAAAGGGATGCTGAAATGGTTTGGACCTATGGAGAGGATGAATGAAAGTAGGTTGACGAAACAAATATATGAGGCGAGTGTAAATGGTAGAGTCGGGAGAGGAAGACCTAGGCGAACATTTCACGATCAAATCGGAGACGTTCTAAAAAATGGCCAGGTCAAGAGTACCCTAAACCAACGAGTATGCATGCGAAGATTGATGAAAGTGGATGAAGCGAAAGACGTATGTCAGGACCATAGCAAGTGGAAGAAGATTGTCTCTGGCTACCCCGTTGGGATCAAGGCGTGTATAAATATATATATTATTTTTACTATAGGCTGCAACTTTTTACAGACGTTTATTTGGGCCAAAAAAAAGGAAAGTACCAGACTGTAAATGCCTACTGCTAGACAAAGGGTTCCTCCTCAAATACTTAAGAGGGTTTTGGAGCCGGAAAGGGCCAGCCACGCTTCTCTAGTACGGGTTGACGGGCGTCACGTTTTCCTCACGATGATATTTATAATTTTGGTGGTGCCGGCATCGGGGATCGAATCCAGGTCACTCGCTAAAGCGAGCGTCATGACCACTACGCTACCACGGCTGTTTTAGTCGTTAATAGTAACATTCCAATTACTCACATTTCCTCTCGCTCGACATCCGTGGCATGTTGCAAAAAACACGTCACTTGAGGAAAGAGGATGTGGTCCAGATTGCAAGATTTTCTCCGTTCCAAGAACAACTCGTATAAACTTAATACGTGATATTAGTGTTGTTTGAATCTACATAATCTTAACGCTGCAAATGCATGTGTCATGAGGAAATCACCGAGTGAAGTTTTACTTAAAACCTTTTGAAACAGATTTGTTGTGATTAGAAAGTGCGTAATTTGATCGAGTGTTAATACTAAAATTTTTCCCTATTTTTTTTCAATTAATATGGTTGCATAACACACTAACACGCAGCTACGGAACCTATATCTGCAGGCTACTTGAATTTTTACTCCGTGAGGGAATAGAAACCAAGACTCTAGAATCGAGCTGTCAAGATTTTTATTTTTATGGTAAAAGGGTAAACGAGCAAGCGCGGTAAATAATTACCGTCGCGCACATACATCTGCAACAGCAGAAGAGCTGCAGGTCCGTTGCCGGCCTTTAAGAATATTTTGGAGGGAGGATGAGGAGGGGGATGGGGAGAGCGAGTGGGCCCCCGGTTACCTAGCTCACTGAACGAAACGCAGAAGCACAAGATGCCAAATTCACGCCGGTTGTTTGCGAGGTCGTGGTACCAACCAGATCGAGCAGCAGCAAAAGCCGCCGCTTGGATCTACCGCGAGAAACACGTACCCTCGGCATTCCAACATCCTTTAGGTTTACATTGTACAAGCTAAACTTTATTTGATGCTTTATTTTATTCATAAGCAAAAATATTCAATGGTTTCAACTAGAATGGTTATGTACTCCTGGCTATTTTCGACAGTTGACAACTTCCGAACGCCGTCAGTAGATGTCAGCTGCGCCGGACATGTTATAGTGCCCGCCGGATATGTACGCACTAGCACAGCCACTTACTAGTCTTTAACTTCCCTAGACTCTAGAAGAAATCACAATAAAACGACATAACCAGATCGAAAAATAATGTTATGTGTTTCATTGATATTGGCTTCGGTTGGGATTCGAACCCAGAAATGGCATAGCAACCAGGTAAGTTAGCTAATGAGCCAATCTCGGGACGATTGGCACAGAGGCTAGAAGAACGCACGGAACAAATACTTGCTCCAAGTGCATTTCTCAAATTGGCAAATTTCAGAGAATTATCATAGACAAAACCCGATCAAAGACCGGATGTCTTTGGCTAATCACCACCAACGTTTCCAACAACAAACAAAAGAAATAAAAAAAAAACCACAATTGATCGACAGCAAAATAATCAAGTATTCCCAAGTCGTGTGGTTCCGCATCAGCGGCTGCAATCTCGAGGGGCAGTTGCTCGCGGGGGCATAACGTTGTAAGTGCCCATGAAGCTTCACGTACAGACACTGCCTTCTTCGCACTCGAGCCGCTCGCGTCTCTGTCGCCGGGGTCCGGAAACGTCGAGCCGTGTCGCACGGTTGTCAGAAGCATCTTCTTTGATTTATGCGCGCCTAGTCATTTAGTCGGAACTTTAATTGTTATTTTTACTTACGCTTACATAACGAACAAACAGACCGGGCGGCTAATAATAATTTTATTCAATTGTGAATTATTAATTTAGGTTAAGATAGTGGAGTGGTTAGGAGATCTTCTTCGGAATCAGGAGACCCGAGTACGATACCCTTTATGGAGAGTACCAATAAGTGTTTTTTTCTTTATGAGAAAGGGGGGCAAACGTGCAAGCGGCTCAACTGATTGTAAGTGATTACCGTCGTCCACGTACGTCAGCAACACCTGTAAGAATGGAAAGAGGATGAAGAAAGGGGGGTTGGGGAGGGGTAGAGGGCCACCGGTTAGCTCGCTAAACGAACGAAACGCAAAAGATGCGTCTACTTCGCGCCGGTATTCTGCAAGGTCGAGTGGGGCCTTTGGTTCCAGCCAAAGCTAGTGCTCTGCTCTACCACGTGCGGAACGTCGGTTTGTAACTGATAATATATCCAGATCCCACTCCCCTAGGAAGTAGTTGCTCGCGTAACTTCGTTATAACGACTAATTAATATTTAATATTACACGCTATTTCTGAATATCTAGTTGTTTTATTTGTAAATTTCTTTCAAGTTCACTACGTACCCAGCCACGCGCGGTGATTCCTTTTTTAGAGAGGTCTATTCCCAGCAACGCATTACTAACATACTAATGAAGATGATCATTCATCAGAGGATCATCACAGCCTCTGAATAAGGCCACACCACTGTCCTGTAGCGTCTTTATAAATTTTTAGCTTCACAAGGTATCATAAGCCTATTGAAGCTATTAATGTTTTGGATAATAGTTCTGGGGTTAAAGCCTTTCATTCTGCTGACGTCTCACTGACTATAACTACATATATATATATAAATATATATATATATATATATATATATAGTACATGCAGATTTCAAACTTGGTGTGATTATAGTTCAACCTCTAACAACAAATAATAAATACCGGTCAAGTGTGAGTCGGGAGGAAGTATCAACTGCATGTGGAGTCGGAGAACAGTCTCAATCCAGACCTGAAAAGCAATCATTTATGCTAGGATTTGAACCCAGGAATTGGTAGTTAAGTCTATTGACGTCAAAGACTCACTGCTCGAATGCGAACATTATGTCCAACCAACACAAATTGCTTATGACAACTCTTCTCTCAATAAGGTAAGATAATTATAGAAAAGGAAAAAAAACCACCTCATCATCATACTAGGTTATCTAATCGCTTGAACAATGTCACGTCATGTCCGGCACAATAAATATTAGCTTCATTTGCGTCAATGTGTTCGCGGCTGGTGCGCACGCGACGGCGCTGTGTGGTCCGCAACAGGTGCAGTTATCAACGGACGTTGAGACACCAAAGGTCACCGGCAGCGGCGGCGCGTTTGAAGTGCACCCCCACGAACGCAAACACGTGAGCACTTAATGGTCAAAACGTTTTCCTTTGAAACACTTAAACTTGTCGTGTATTGCTCTTAGTTCAAGAGCGGCGATTCTGTAGCTAGCAGCGATTGGCTGTGTTCGCTCTATATATATAAATATATATAGAGCGAGCTGTAGTACAGTGGTTAGAGTGGTAGCTTTCATAGAACGCGAGTGACCTGGTTTCGATCCCAGGACCCGGCACCGCTTAAATTGTCAATAGCAAGTTTAAGTGCAGAATTTACCAAGTACTCGGCGATGGTGGAAGAAACCATTGTGAAGAAATCCGCATGTCTGGGAAATAATATAGAAAGTATTTCGTGGGCATGTCAACCGACCCGCAATCAAGCATTTTGAAGTCTAAGAAGTATTGGCAACCCTACACTGATCTGAACCTGATCTAGTGCGTACCTCTAAGTTGGCGTAAACATCAACGGTGTTCTTATACCAGAAACAGGGCCACTGGGGATCACGGCCCACAGGATTTACGGTTCAGAATGTCCTGTAAAACGACCCTACGGAGGATGACTCGAAGTGGTCTCAAACCATTATGGAATAACATGGGGGCGCTGAAGAGCCCGTATCTGTCCCCCGGGCTAGAGTATTTAAAGGATTTCCCCAAGTATAAAACAGGATCACAAAACTTCTGGAGGCTGGAGAACATGTCATGCACTTTAAGTGCGATTATAAGAAAATTACACAAATAACGTATACATTCCAGCCTTTAATTTACTTATAAACATTCCATTGCAAGCTGTTAAAAACTAAAATTATTTCCAAGTGGCAAACTTACATAATGAACGAAAGGGGTACACAAACTGGTTGTTTTCTTTATTAATCCAATAAGTGCTTAGTTTTCTCAGTGCAGCAGGAAGTTGATATCAGTGCCAGTTATTTTGACACAGCAACCAAATATTGACTTCAAAACAGAACAAGCTAGGATAAAAAACTAGATCATCTCTGTGGTCCTACCCATAAGGGCAGAGACGAGAGATCTCCATTAGGTACTAATCTGCGAAGATAAACGAACCACTACAACCCATTTTTCGCCCCTGGGGGTTAAAAAAAACCTTACGAACCGTCGAGTAAAAGGTATTGCGCCCCTATGCGCACAAGCCTGAGAACTAAAGGACAACGACGAAACGTTGATATTACGCTATGCTGTACACTACATTTCATCGTCAACGTACGTTTACTCAGAATTCCGAGCGTAATGCATTTGTTAACGAATACATAAAAATTCCTCCGTCTATTTGTAGGAATGTAACGGCTAATTCCGAATTCATCCTCGACGCTGCATAGTTTTTGAACGATTGCTATGTTTGCAATTTAACATTTTGCAACATAACTATGTTTCATTCTGTATAGGGATAGAATATCGTTGCTTGTTAATAAACATTCAAGTTTTTTGGCATATATTTAGGAATATACGATAACTTGCAAGTGTATTCGTCAGATCGAGCTGAACCGTGTGCGTGCGTGCGTGGATCAACTTCAGGAGTAGGGTATGTAAAGTACCCCTCCTGGACCAAAACGGGCCACGAGGTTTTCCCTCTTTACCCGGACGTCTTCACAGGAGGCCGCTGCTCCCCCGGTCCTGGGTACGGCATTCTGCGTTTAATATGTAAGAATAACCGTGTGCATGACAACAGAAACCGATGACGATCAGCAGCGCAACCACATAGAATCAAACAGTTATCTTCTTCTATTTAAATTGTATTCAGATGTAGTTGTATATCATAACGACAGTTAGATCTTTTGTCACAACAATGTTATAAAAAAATTCATTACACTCCCGTATAAACTTTCAACCATTATTAATAATCAAAGTAAAAAAGGTTTCAAGAGTATAAAAGAATACATGGATGCTAAAATCCTTAAATAACCAGTAAGTAAGAACATCTATGACCCCATACAGACGATAACATTTTAATTATGTGCATTGAGAGCTGCGAAATTGCCCACCCGTACATCATAAACCAGCAATCTCCCGCGCGCCCCGCAAGCTGCGCGGGCGCACGTTGGATCGATCGAGCGGACGTCTATTACTCACACGGGCCGGCCCTCGCTGTAATTACAATGCAACTAATTAGATAACGCTACACAGTGCGATAATTAGCGGCCCAACTCTATTGCGATGGATTATAACGAACACACGGATAACTAGTTTGAAATAACTATAAATATACTTTAAAGACTCACTCGTAATAATTGAGTTTCAATCGTTTCAAAGTCATGGAAGGGACAAGGATGCTGTCTCACGTAAGTGCTGGAGAGTGAAGGTGCGAAGTTTTTCTTTTTTTTTTAGGTAAACGAGGCAAACGTACAAGCGCCTCACCCGTAAATGATTACCGACGCCCACGTACAACTGCAACATCAGAGCAGCTGCAGGTGGGTTGCCGGCTTTTATAGATATTTGGGCAGGGGGGTTACTAGCACAAGACGCGTTTACTTCACGCCGGTTTACGCACAAAACGACACACATACTTTTTTTTTTTCGTAAATCAGTTACACAGTTACTGTATATCAGATCGTATCAGCTCCTTAAAGGTGCTTAATTAAAAGTTATTAAACTAAGCATTGCACAAGGAAACGCGGTGGCTGCAACTAGTGGCTGTAATCTCCGACGCGACCGCCAATAAATTAGAAGGTTGTGGTGAACACGCGGCGTCGAAGCTGCGCTCCTCATCTGATACCGCGGACATGGGTTCGCTGCGTGCACTTTGTTGCACACGGTAAGGCATCGAGGGAATGAGATGTTATTTTACTTACGAACTAAAAGATTTTAAACGTTTACAAAATTTAGCTCACCTGGCTTTTAACTGCAATTTTATGTCCTGAAAGTACCACATGCTCGGCGGTGAAGGAAAACGTCGTGAGGATAAAATTATTTTGAGGACACGTGAAGAAGTTCGCAAACGCGCACTGGAGGTGAGTGACGGAACCTTCACGGCTCCAATACTTTTTATTCCTTATGCAGATCCCCGTGAGAGCTCAATCACTGATGTCGCGTACAATGGAGCTACGTCCCTACAGGTGCGTTTACAGCTAGAGCCCGAGGTAGCGGAGCCTTCGCCCTCCAGTGGCGGATACATTCTGGGCTACAGCATTGTACGCTAACGGGGATCGAACTCTCCCGTACTGCTCGGTGAACATTGATTGATTGTATACGTTATGCAATGTTTCATGTATAATTATCGAAGATACTGGCACGCAATTTTGTATTTAGAACAATCTGTCGCCGTTACTTTGCTTTCTACAGAAAAAAAAAACCTCTTTTTTTAAAACATAACACACGCGTTAGTAGTTAGTTATTTTTTTTTTTTTTAGGAAAGACGACAAACGAGCTAACGGTTTACCTCATTGTAAGTGATTACCGTCGCCCACGTACATCTGCAACACCAGAGGTGCTGCAGGTGCGTTGCCGGCAGTTTAAGATATTTGGAGGGGAGGGTGGGAAAAGGGAGAGTGTGCCTCACAGAGAACGAAACGCAGAAGCGCAAGATGCCTCTACTTCACGCCGGTATTCTGCGAGGCCGCGGTATGAACCCAGTCGAGCCGGCCCATTCGAGTAGCAACAAAAGCCGCCGCTTAGCTCTAGCAAATTAAAAATAACGAAGTGTCGTAACCATGCCGTCAAAAAAACTGTTTTCCGGACGTTTACATGTTTTACCCTGACCATAAGAGACACAAAATTTAGTAAATACTCTTATCATAACTTAATAAATCCATTCAACTGCTCGTCAGCATTTAGGGGCATCTTCAAATTATAATGGGACAAAGTGTTGGAACAATCTCCCGCCTCCCATGCGTGACCTGAAAACAATTATTGGTTTTTGAAAACAATATCGATTTTGCTTAATGAACAAAAAAAAAACAATTAGAAACTGAACGACAGGTACCTAGAAAAATATTTAACAATTAATTACTAAACACATTTGTGTTATTTTATAAAAATTAAGTTTGCCCATACCTAACACTCAGTAACAATTATATAATGATTAGTACGTATCAACTTACGCCAGACGGATGACATCTACTTTTTTATGTAACCGAAGTATTTATAATTTGCTGTGCTATAACTTTGATAAACTTTTATTGTGTTTTGGTGGAGCGCGCACAGCCGGCAGAGCTGTCTTGAAGTATGGTTTAGTCTTCGAATCTCGACTATTACTGTGTCGAGTCCATTTCCAGTATGTATATATTCGCGCCTTGTTCCCAACGGGGTAAGCAGAGACAATCTTCTTCCACTTGCTACGGTCCTGACATACGTCTTTCGCTTCACCCACTTTCATCAATCTTCCCATGCATACTCGTTGGTTTAGAGTACTCTTGACCTGGCCTTTTTTCAGAACGTCTCCGATTTGATCGTGAAATTTTCGTCTAGGTCTTCCTCTCCCGACTCTACCATTTACACTCGCCTCATATATTTGTTTCGTCTACCTACTTTCATTCATCCTCTCCACATGTCCAAACCAGCTCAGCATCCCTTTCTCAATTCGTGTCACTACATCGTCTTTCACGCCACAACGCTCTCTGATTACCTTTTTTCCGTACCCTGTCAGTTATCTTCTCATTTCTGCTGCATTTTTCCTGCTTTCATCCCTCTTCTGCAATACCCAGCTTTCAGTTCAATATGTTAGTGTTGGCATCAATACCCCTCTATCCACAGCCAAACAACAGCTTTGTGAGATATCGTCTGGCTGTTCATAAATGTATGCAATGCCCCATTCACCATATTATTTGCCATCGCTCTCCTTTCAATGTCACATTCGTACCTTCCATCTCTCGTAAACATTGTTCCCACACCATAACCTTTGTCTTATTAACGTTTACTTTCATTCCTTTTCTTTCCAGTGCCCCATTCATTATTGTCACCATTGCCTGCAATTGCTCAGTCGATGACGCAAATATTTTCATTTATATCTATGGATATCCATTTCCAGATTTAGTTTAAATATTTTTTTTATCTATAAATCTATGTATATCCATTTCCAGATTTAGTTTAAATATTTTTTTTATCTATATATCTATGTATATCCATTTCCAGATTTAGTTTAAATATTTTTTTAACATTTTTACTCATTTAAGATATTATAGGTTTAATTTATAAGTTACTTCTGTTATGAACGTTTTCGGTTCCATGTGTGTTACTTTCTTTGTTTCAGTTGTTGTACTCAGAAAGGTCTATAAAACTTCACGACAGAATATTAGTATTTTTTTAACGATAACCCACAATAACAGTTTTGTATTTCAACATTTGGTTTACTTACGAAGCCATTTCTATTATGGAGCTGAGAACGTTCTTTATGAAGAAATTCTTTAAACATATTGTCGACCCCATGCGGCTACGCCACGGGTCGGTTGTATATATTATTGTAGAACCATGTATTTTAGAGGAGTAATAATTAAGTCGGAGAATTAAAATCACCCTTCGGGCGTCTTTATCGTTTTAAGAATTTCCTTCCGACAGCCTAGTGGCTGCGTTGGTGCAAACATACATTATACCAGTTCTTGATGTATGTTACCCTGATACAAGACGCACCTCCTGTGCCAATTGTATCGTCAGCACTCGATTACTTCATCCGTCTAGGATGCTCTAGGATGCTGCGAACCACGTTGCCTCTCCTGAATACTTGAAATGCAATTTTCAGTAGTTGGATGTCTTTTCACCAGCGTACTCCACGATCCTGCCTACAGGCAACACTACTGGGTATGTTACCCGCGACGCACCGGTTTCATGTCCCGCTCATTATAGTGTTATGAAAAAATTACAAAAAAAAAGAGAATACTTACGGAGTTTCTTTCGCCGGTTTCTTCTCCGTCAGCGGAACCTTTACAAAACGGGGGTAGATTTTAAATAAAAATCACGTTCAACAAGTGAAATGTATGTTTATTACGTTGCATAAGTGATTTGATCTGGTTTGGTTTGCCTCGATGGCCGCTGAAGATAATAAACTCTGGAACAACTCACCCCCAGATATTCACAAGTCGACTTCACTGCCCTGTTTCAAGAGATAGATTTCGGTTCACTCATCTTAGTTCAGACAGTGAGCAGAGCACCTAAGTATTTCTTGCTATTAATCTTGAATTGATCTGCATGAGTAATTTTCATAATACATTATGTACCTATATGTATGCGTAGATAAGATATATTTAAGTGTATCAATACGTAAAAAAAAAGAAAGTAAAGTAACATCCTGTAAGAGCCCACTGCTGGGCAAAGGACTCCTTCTCAAATACTAGTATCAGAGAGGGTTTGGGAGCCGGGAAGGGCCCGCCACGCTGCTCCAGTGCGGGTTGGCCAGCTTCACATAGCCTTGAAATAATTTTTATTATTTCTCAGACATGCAGGTTTCCTCACGATGTTTTCCTTCACCGTTGAGCACGTGGTAAATACAGCACTTAAAATTGTTAATAACAATTTTAGTAGTGCCGGCACCGGGGATAGAATCCAGGTCACTCGCGCTCTATGACACTGAAGTGAGCGCCCTGACCACTAGGCTACCACGGCTCTTCTATCAATACGTACACATGTGTAAATATATTTTGTCTTCTGCGAGCCGAATTCTAACCAAGTCATTGGGGAAAAACGGTTGTCGAGTGGCAACCGCGTACATGCAAATCCATCGTAGGACGACAACCTACAATGTGGAGTGACGACTTGCACAATGTGGTGGGATGTCGATGGAAGCCAGTGGCGTTGATGCGTGCTTTGTAGCAATCTTTGGTAGAGGCCTACGTCCAGCAGTGGATTTACTACAGATTGTAATGATTGAAATAAATGAATATACACAATACGTATCATGTATTGTATATTAATTTATTTAGACATATTCTTAATCGGTCGTTATATTCAAAATTCACTGTTACTCCCTAATTCGGACCGTAAACATTCTTGAATGCTTTTTTTTATCGAGAGACTCGAAAATGAATAATAAATAAGTAGAAAAAGTTCCATATCAAATTTTCTCGACTATTCGCTTTATCAATACCTCTAGGAGACAGAACACACGTAAATATTTTTCTATTCAATATTAACGTTTTCTATTGACACGTACTTATTGGGTTTTTATGCAGCCCGGTTCAATTCGAACGGTGACGTAAATGTATCAAACCGCCGACCGGGACGACCGGGGACCGCAACCCGAGACGTTAGGCCGCAGCGGCTTGGTCACGCGAGCGTCCACACTACATGGCTATCTGGCCGGGGATTCGATAATTAATATGCTAATGGTTCGGCTTTACCTGCCCTGTGTACGTGAGGCGCATGCCGCTATTGTGGGCATAGACTAAGCGGTTTAAATTATGCTACACTGCGATTGTAATTTTGGTTTTTTTTTTTATTAGTTTGTAGGTCAAACACACAAAAACATTCTATCTCAGTAAGTCGACAACTGCAAACTGCTTCAATCCAAGAAGGTTATAGATGCGCTTTCACCCCAGAGGACTAAGACGGAATGCCTAACAGCCCGTAATTATACTTTCTATGCCTTTCAAACCGGAGCGCGAGAGCGATTAATCCGGTGTTTTGTGACAGAGTGAGGTGCTCAGATAACTCCTAGGTAAAATAATGAGAATGTATTTGTGAATGCACGCACGCAGGATGACATCAAAACTTATACGATGAAGTTGCTCGCTTCAAACAGAAAACGAGGAAACTGTTCACTAACGCCATCTATATTTAATCACGGCAAAGGAGTATAACTTCTAACACGCGTACACGCACAATACTTATAAGTAATTACACAATATTTTTTTTGAGTAGTTTTACTTCAGTTTTTAAAAGTCTATATCGGTCCAACGCTGGGCATTAGTCTTTCCACGAAAGGCAGAAGTCGTGTATGGAAGATTTTCTTCCGCACTTTAGATGCATAAGGTGCAGCAAAAATCAGAAACGCAGGTGAGGTTAAATTTTGAATAAATGGTACATTCTCCCTTCCAAATTCCTTGTTTCAGCAGTTTAGTTAAAACAGAACAGTTTATTAGTTTATTGTGATTTGTTGGAGATAATTAACGCCTTATATGATTTAACACTTGTTATAACTTTGTATTCGTATTATATCCATCTTATCAAATGACAGAGGAGTGACCTGTGTACGAGATATTTGGACGCAAATACATCTTATAAGCGACTGACATAAGTTACATAACCATATTAATATTTTCCAATAACCAGATTTTCATAAAATTCCCTTTTCGTATAATACGAGGTTATTAGAGGCATTTATCGTGTTTCTTATAAACTCATAGTTATGCATACATAGTCACAGTATCATCGACTGATCTCTACTTTGTCGATCATCTATGGCCGTTCCGATTTGCGTGCGCCGGCGCAGTAAAAACATCATAATTTACGAGCCGCTCTGACGTTTGACTGACAGCCCGCCGGGTAACACCGCGCGTTGGTTTTGCAAAAGTAGCATTTAAAAATGTTAGGAGTCATTCAAGCGGACGCGCTTCGTTACTTTGTATCACCTGTTATGCAAATAGCTATATTGCAGGCAAACGAGAACGTTATATTAAATGCGTTTTATTATGCTTTCCGGAACTGGCAGCGTTAATCGCAGGCTCAACGAACTGAAAACTGCAAGCCCGGTTATGTTATAGAAAACAATTAAGCAAGACGACGCTTAGACGACAACTATGCAATCAACGGTCAGCGACAGGTCCCGAGTTCAAATCACAGCTGAAGTCAATTTACATTGCGTGATGCATTTCTTGTAAGGCTTGCCCATAATCACCACGCTGGATAAGGGGTCGGTGAGCCCAGTGCCGATTAGTGACCCTGGTTCCGATCACTAGACTCTGGGATTTGGGTTCGGCAAGGACGGATAGATATTCCGCCATCATTCCGTCGCCAGAGTCTCGTCACGCCAGCACCACGTGCAGGTGAGGTTTGCGAGAGCTATATCTTATCTATATAACTTCTGTTAGTTAGATTTTCATAAGCGCCACGCTCAGCTAGTTGGTCTAATGCCAAACAAGTATGTAGATCGAAGCTCTAAAACAAAAGAAATGTATTGGGACATTTTTTTTCCCAAGACACCGTACGTGTGCCCATAAACTGAAATAATAAAAGCCTTAGCAGCGCCAGAAACTATATGACCATCCTTTCATTGGAAGCTTTCATAGATGGGGACCATCTTGACTGGACGACACCAGTCGCTTTGGAATGGTGCCCGTGGAGGAATTAGCTCGCTCGTAATTCAGACTCTTAATCTAGAATCAGACGTGGCTGTGAAAATACTGGTTCAAATATTTAAAAACCGTTTTGAAACTGTGAGGGTAGAAGGGTATATGAATACATTGTGTCAATGAGTATAAAATGTTATAACAATTCAATCTATTTATAAAAAGTAGACCAGGCTTATCTGTTGCACACGGGTCTGGTCTCAGGGCGCAGGGGCGCATTCAGAATGGATTAATTTCCGGTCACATAATTTTTTTTTTATTGTATTTGTGTCGTAAGCGTTGGCTAAGAATAAAGCATTATAAAGAACATGGCACTCGATAAATAACTAACTCAAACAACACCAGACCGAAAATGTCTCAAACAAATCTTACTGAATACATTGACGGAGAGGAACGTCACTAGTATAAGTTTAGTAGTACGGGTACTGCGCTCACGTCTGCCCAGCATTGAGTACGGGCAGAAGCTGCAATATACGCTGAATTTCTGGCACTTTTTTTCTGACACATTTTTTTTTTATGAGAAAGAAGGCAAACGTGCTATTAGTTCAATAGTTGGCCAGTGGCTACTGCAGATCATTCAAAAACTTCAATTGAATGAGATTACAGGTGCGTTGTCATGTCTGAAGACTAAGACGGAGTGCCTCGCAGCCTGGTATTATACTACAGTATACCTTTCCAAGCCGAACACCCGAACAGTGATTGAACAGCTGGTTAACAGCAGAAATAGATGAGAGGTCGGTACCTACCACGACGGCTCCGAGGCAGAGGAGGTAGCTCAATAGACGACAACCACAGGGCTTAGTGGTTATTGTACCGGGCTGATGTGACACGGGTCCCGGGGTTCGAATCGCACGATTGATTTACGGCAAATTGACAACACACAAAGCTATTGGTTTTCGGGTCTAGTTACGTTGCATACAGTCCCTTGTCTCCGAAACTGCATCTGACCCTTCACTAACACTTTTAGACTGTTATCCGTTCAAACGATATACGAGTAGCATAATGGTACATTGTCGTATTGTGCTCATAATGACAAGTTCTTTACTTAAAACATGGATACATAGATAGGGTTGAAAATTTTATTTTAAATAACAATAGATATAATCAAAAAAGCTGCAAATAAGAAGAAATAGATACCTTAGCTGTGTTTTAATATATTATGTAACTGTGAAAGCAATAAATATATGTTTTACATCGTTTAATTGCGAACCACGTAGGCTTCGCACGTACAGTACAGTACAGTACATCTGTAATGTATACACACTAAACGCGAATGTGTTGTACATAAAATCTTCCACATGAATCGATGGCGAAAATCGTATTAAAATCCACTCGGAAGTGCGGAAGCATTACTCCGACAAGCGAATACTCCGACCAACGCAGATTGCGACTTTGTTTTATACAATTTATAGATTATGTTTTGCAATGCTCTTATAGCAAAACGTAATCTATATCTATGTATGTATATGTATATATTCACGCCTTGTTCCCAACGGGGTAGCCAGAGACAACATTCTTCCACTTGCTACGGTCCTGACATACCTCTTCTGCTTCTTTCTCTTTCATCAATCTTCGCATGCATGCTCGTTGGTTTTTCTATATAAGGCTTATGTTGCCAAACATTAAGCCACAGTTTCAACAAACGGTAAAAATGCTACTGTGGTCGTATACATAAAGAACGTTAACTTTTTTTTTTAAACTGCGATAGACCCTTGAATACATACAACTGAATATCGTTTATGTTAAACCGTATAAGTATTTTCGTTATTAATTCCCTTTTAATTACGTTTCTTGTAACAATAAAAATTTACAGACAGAATTAAAATTATGAAAAATTAAAGAAATGTGCACACAGCTCGCTCAATTAAAAAGTATGTAGGTCCAAGCAACATGGTCCTTTTAAATAAAGTAATATTTACGACTCCATCTTCGAGGAAATGTTAAAAATGGACATGCAAAGATGGTACGTTAATATGCAAATAAGTTTACGATCAACATGCAACTTATAATATTTCGTTTAACTCTATTCATTATAATTTTTTTTTGATCGAATGATAGAGGCGATTTATTTTTCCTTTACATCCAATGGTACTTAACGGAGTAATTACAAGATGATGATGGTGATGACGTTACCTATTTTGATAACAGCGACTTCCAATTTCCAGAGATATATTGTTAACTGTATACTGCAGCTTTATTATAGCTTTAGTATATATATGAACCACATTCTTATAGAACACCAAGTGTGGTTCGTATAGTTTTTTTTTATTGGATAGAGAGGCAAACGGGCAATCGACTCACCTGATGGTAAGTGATTACCGTCGCCCACGTACATCTGCATCATAAGACAGCTGCAGGTGCGCCGCCGGCCTTTAACAGTATTTAGGTGATCGGAGGGATGATTGAGAGTGTGCCTCCGATTAATTCACGCCCGTACTAATCCCCAGAAGCATAAACGCGCACACTTCACGCCGGTGTTCCGCCAGGTCGTGGTACCACCCCGGTCGTGCAGCAGAAGCCGACGCTTGGCTCTGCCACGTAAAAAGAGAATCGGACCAAGGTCCTACGATCAGTTCGGCGAGTAGGCTGCAGCTGTTCAGGTCGGAGGCAAGCTCATCGGTAAAATTACAAACTGATTATTCAAATTTCACTGTATACATTTTTAAGCGTGGCAGAGCCAAGCGGCGGCTTTAGCTGCTGCTCTAATGGCCCGGCTCGACCGGATTGGTATCACGGCCTCGCAGAATACCGGCGTGAAGTAGGGGCATCTTGCGCTTCTGCGTTTCGTTCGGTGAGTGAGGTAACCGGAGGCCCACACCCCCTTCCTATTTCCCTCCTCTTCCCTCCCATCTCCCAAACATCCTTAAAGACCGGCAACGCACCTGCAGCATTTATGGTGTTGCAGATGTATGTAGGCGACGGTAATCACTTACCGTCAGGTGAACCGCTTGCTCGTTTGCCGTCTCTTCCATAAAAAATAAAAAAAAACATCAGTCTACTGCTGGAGTAAGTAAGAGTAAGTCTTTTTGGGGTTCAGTATAGAGCCGTAAAGTCCTATTACTAACTTTATAGTGACTAAAGCGTTAATAGCGCACATCGTAAGGTAAGTGGATACTTCAATCAATGAAGGTTTCAGATGCGTTGTCACCTCTGACCCCTGAGGTCTAAGATGGAACGCCTCATAGCCTGAACAAAATCAGCAGTTGCACTGTTGTTTTGGCGGTAGAAATGGACAGCTCTGGTTACTCATCCAGACGACTCAGGCAGCAAAGTAATCCTGCCGCCCAGCAAAAAGTTTAACAACTTGTTACGTTTGTCTCCACGCTTGACGATTGGGTTGGCGGTACCTTGGACCTTAGAAGCTGCTGGTGCTGCCGGTCGAGGTAATGTTGCTTTCGCATATTTATGATCAGCATAAAACGAGGCTCTGACGACCGTACGATGCCGTTCATTCGTATAAGACGAACCCGAATCTCACAGACTGGTGATGGGGACAAGCGTCTCTAGTGCGAGGGCACCTGCACTTCCCTCACCAGCGTGGTGAGTAGCTTAGTCCGTTAGACAGCGCACCGCGTTCAGGTCAGGTTAACAATTGGAAAAAAAGATCGCATATTCCCTCTTACAGCCCTGCTCTTACATCAATCAGAAAAATATTAAGCGACATTCAAAGTATCAAGATTCGAATTTAGACCGCCACTTTGGTGGCATTTAACTTCCTCCGGCCGACATAAAACAACATCTGCACACTACATTCGATTCCAAAACAATCGGACGTTATCGACAGCAGTCAGCTCGCGCGTCGCTCATCACTAGGCAACGCGCGTCTGTCAGCTGACGGCACCCGTCAAACGGCGGCCTTCTAAATTTAAATAGAGCGATTGACAGTGACGCGATATGGAACTGTCACGCCGCTTTCAGCCACACGTCAAATATCAGGGTTGCCAAGTAATATAAAACTTTAATGTTTTCAATGTTAACTAAACACATAAAACAAATCGGATATTAAATTAATCGAGCTATGGAAAATTATGTTAAGGGTCGAGAAACTTTTAATGAGTGGTGGCGAGGTACGGTATTATTCCACTACATCTCATCCCTTATCATACCTTATCTTTAACAGACCGTTAATAGTATACTGGAGGATTTAGGCCTCATGAGGATTTTATAATTCCCACACTCGCAAGCTAATTGTGCGCCTTAAACGCTACTGCTTATCATCGGTCTGCTTATTTTAGGTCTGGTATTTTTCGAGATGATTATCCCGCCATCTGTCGGTAGCCATTCTTATTTTCAAGGCTTTTCACGTAGTCACTTCTTTCGACACCCTCGGGAAAAAAGGGGTGGCCGATTCTTACGCCAATACCACACGGCACGTCCCTCGGGACATCTCATTCCTTGGGTGACGTAGATTTATCTCAACAAGGGCAACTTAAGAAACATTCAGAAAAATTGGGCAGAAAGATCCAGGTGCGAAGTGTCCGGTACACGACAATCTTGTCGCCTATACGTCGGTCTTGCGTTTATTGTAAATCCTTCTTTCGCAGGGCCTTAGATTCAACAGTGGATTGTTAAGGCTTTTAAAGAAGTATTATAATTTATTCTATTTCCTTTAGTCATGATTATAATATTCTCTAACAATATCGCAAAAGTTTCTACATAACCATAAAAGAGAAGACAGGCTTTATACGTAGGGAGAGCTATGTTCAGCTGTGTCAGGCGGAAATTATGAAATGATGAGCCTTTATAGCCGGACAAGCTTATGTTCGGGATATACAATTTCTCACAACGATGTATTCCACCGCAATCCGAAGTTTGGCAATGACTTGATTCTTCGTCAAGGATGTATGTAGACGTCTATTGGTAAGGTAACTGCATATCAGTACTATAACTTAATGAAGCCTATAAATGTCCCTACTGAGCAAAGGCCTCCTCAACGGCTATCGAACTCGGATCTTACGATTCGGAGGCGAATCCTCTAACCGTTTTGTTGTTGTGGCTTCGATCTGATAATATTAGTAATTAACCTGATTTAATATTATTGGTACGCGGTAGAGCCAAGCAGTTACTTATGCTGCTGCTAGAAAGGCTCGAGCTCGCAGAATACCGCCGTGAGGTAGAATCATCGTCCATTCTCCCCTTCCTCATCACACCTCTTTATTCTTCCTTCCATGTCAAATATCCTTAAGGCCGGCAACGCACCTGCAGCGCCTCTGGTGTTGCAGATGTACGTGGGCGACGGTGATTACATCAGGTAAGACGCATGATCGTTTGCCCCCTTTCCGACACAAAACAATCAAACGATAGTCAACACTACATTAATATGATTTTCTACACGTTCCACGTTGCAGTGAGTTATCCGACCCTGAACATTGCGGCTGACGTTGACGCGCGGCTCGACAGGTTATTTTCACAAACGCCAACGCAAAATCATCCCGCGAATTCGTTACGCCCCTCGTGTTCAACTAAATCCAGATGAGATGTTGTGATAGATCAATTTAAAGCCGCGAATCTAATTTGCCAGACCCATCAGCTTCAACTGCCATAGATAGGCTTGCAGTTAAGAAATTTAAATGCAACGTTTTTACTATTCTAATCTTGATTGTGATGTAATTGGATTGTGTCATATTTAAATGGTTTTATAGTCATTAATATAATCCTTTTTAATTCAGATATCTTTTGTAATACATTCCAAAAATGTAAGTCAGCAGCAGGCTAATACTTTAAAAAGGCATTTTTAAAGTATTACTTCAAAACAAAAGTGGTTATGAATTCGTATACATTTTTTTAATAAATCGGTAAACGATTACACGAGTATTTCTCAACCGGTTGAATGCCTTTTTGATCTGAAAAGATATACGAGTACTTACGAAAAGGGGTTTCCATGTAACAGCCATAGAACAGAAGCTGACATCTTGAAATTACATAGTGCGTCCTAAGAGATCCTTGTTCCTGTTTCCCGATGCACCCACTACCAAAATTTGTTTATTTATATTTACACTCCGATTTGCCAAGAACGTACTCAACAGTGAAATATAAAGTGTTGGACGAGTTTAGATACTTAGACAGAACTTAGAGTTTAGATCGTCTGCAGTCTTCTATATCTATGGAATGGTCAAGTGTTTTTTTGAAAAATAGGCTTACGTTTGACCTAAATCTTGCCCGATGGAAGGCGAAGATCAGGCCTAGGATGGTACACGCTTGCCTAGATGTCTGTTCACTTTGGCCTTAAAGATGTCCAAATTATAGTTTTCCGGAAAAACTGACCTCGGCAGAGAGTTCCACTCCTTAGCCGTCCGCATAAAGAAAAAAGAGGCAAACCGCTTCGTGGGTAATGGAGGAATGTTTACAACATAAGGGTGGAACTGCTCGCCGCGTCTAGTCGTTCGGTGATGGAAAGGGGAAGGGGGTATCAGGTTATGCAAAACCTCCGCACACTCTCCGAAATGTATCCGATAAAAAACCGAGAGGTAGGCCACTCGTCTACCAGCTGTCTTAGTAGGTACCACCTTCTTCTTCACTTCACCCTAATTTTTAAGAGGGGGAGGGAGGGGGGGGGGTGAAGTGAGCCACGATCACCGAAAGGAACGCAGATGCAGACGATATTTCTATTTCACGCCGGTATTCAGCGAGGCCGTGGTGCTACTCCGGCCCGAACCGGCGCATTCGAGCAGCACCAACTGTCGCCTCTTCTGAACCTGGAACTAGTTATTATTTTTGTGTTTTGTTTTTCAATTGTTATTACAAGGCAAATGCTGTTACAAAGGATAAATCGTTACTTATCAATTCGAGCAGCAGCAAAACACGCCGTTCGGCTGAACCACGTACCGGAATAAGCATTTTTGTGTTGAAACCGAACTACGTTTTGAACTCAAGCACCACGCGTCTGATCGCTACCCGACGCCTCTTCGCTGTTTCGTCCGCAATGTGTAAATAGACTTAATAATTTAATGGTATTTTAACTAGATAATTTTATATCGTTAATCCGTTATTTTTCATTCAACGCAACCTATCAACAGCACAGTCAATATAGCACCTGTTTTGATATGTTTGCGTCCCTCTGCCGGTATTAATATAAAATTACACACACCAACTGCCACCTGCTACAGGATAATGTGGCATGTGTGCGCTTTAAACTTAAACTTATCTTTTTCTGCTATTCGCCGTTCGTTAAAATTGAAAGATAGTCGCTACTCATTCAATAGATTAAAAATGCATATCTGTCACGGGCTTACGTGTGAAACATTATAAAGTTATTTGAAATTTATCGCCATGTCTGTAGATACATGCATTAAAAAGTCACACTGTTAGAGCAGTGTTGCGTTTATTAAAGAATTTGTTTTTTATTGGATAACCTATCCACCTGACGGTAAGTGATTGGTACAGCTCATGAACACCTGCAAACAACTTCAGTGGAAGAAGGTTACAGTTGTTTTGTCACTCTCGAGGACTAAGATGAAATGACACGCATATTAATTATACTGGTTTTCTTTACCTTTCAAACTGGAACAACAGAGGCCGCACTGCTCCTTGGTGGCAGAATTGCATAAGAGGGTGGCAGAGAAGATGTCTGCTACCTAGGTAACATTAGGTTATGCAATGAGGTAGTGACATTCTTTCGTGGTTGCTCTGGTCACAATCACAATTCGTCGAACCCAATGCTCACAGACCAGTGATGGGGAGCAGCGTCACTAGTGCCTCTGGCAGTACCGGCACTGGACTAATCAAACCGTTTGTCTTTAGCGTGATGAGTTTAGGGGCAGTTCTTTCTAGAAACATACAGATTAGAAGAAGGACAGATGTCTGAATGCGTTTAGCCCTTCAACTCACTTTTCACCAGAGCTTATTTGGGATAACGTGACAGGTGGTAAGCTTGTCGCCGACTGACTATCGTGGCTTTTATTGATTCTCAAATGAACACAAAATAAATCGAAGACTGCCGTATCACCAAAGTATTTCAACAGGTGGTAGACACCATCTCTGTCTGGAAGTCGGCCCCACTCTTACCTCATTCATTTCTAACGCCAAATAGCAGTGCAATTACCGTTTTGTTCTTGAGATGGAATTATACTGGCTGTGGGAGATTATTCCATCTCAATCTTCAGCGATGACAACATATCTGTAACCTTCACGGATTGAAGTTGTTTGCAGGTATTAATGGGCCTAACCGGGTTAGCACGGTTTTCAACACCCCAACCCCATAATAATAAAGGTATTTAAATACTGCAAATAGATTGTACAATGAAACTCTATTGTCGATTCTAAAGACTTGTTAAAATTGTTGCATCGTTTAGTGTTTCTAGTACCTTATTAAAGGAGGCAGGAGAGGCCGGCGAGAGGGGAAGCAGGAGAGGGACAATCCTTAAGTGAATGAGAACAAAACGACGTGACAGCGTGTTGATGTAGATTTACGTGGCTTCGGACTCTGGGTGCTCTACTGGCTCGACCTACGCACAGCGGACTAATAGAGTCGTTATTGAACTAATTATATCATAAGCGTTGATGATTATTTAGAACGATGTAAAAAATGTTATTTCTTGCCATTGGAATATGGATATTAATGTGAATGATAATAGTTTTTTTTTTTAATTTAAATTGATAATGGGTCTATTGACTGCCCCGTGCTCCTTACTGAGATTGTGCTCCGTACCAATCAATTAGGATTCAGACAAGGACCTCTGTTAGATATACCATTTGTATCGACAAATTATCGAGGGAATGTCTATGTTTAGCGAGGTGCAATTAATTCCAATAAACTTTCTTGGCGATTAGAAATTGATATTGTCCGCACTTGGCCGGAATCATTTAGGAGTCGGATGAACAAAGAGTTCTTGACCGCGTAGCGTTACCTGGCTCCCCCATATCGCACTGGTGTTGCAGAAACTGATCAGATGTACGTGAGTGACGGCAATCACTTACCAACAGTCGAGGTAAAAAAAAAATTTTAAAATAACTTTTTACCCATTAGTTCAGACCCGAAAGGGTGAAAGTGTTTTTCAACTCATGCTTGAGACAAAAAGAATCCTTTATCCTGTTACAATTGTGTAGTTTAGACAACACTACACAATTTTTTCGCCAACGATGTCGCTCATTTAAGATACATTAACCAACGATATAAATCATTGAAGAAAAAAAACTAGTTCAATGAAACTCCACAGCAGTCCCGTTCCAGTATTTGAGACGGGATCGCGAGCTACAGATAGCGCGGCGGTGGACATTTTTTGCCGAGCGCTTTTTGTTCGCGTTTTCGCATCGCGTCCACATACGTTAATACTAAGCGACAAACCGATCGCCCGGCTCCGGCCTCGACGCCCGCTGGAATGCTCCGCGTACGACAGAATCTCGTTACGCTAATATGAAATTTAAATACACTGTATTGTTTCGACCGACTGCGAACAATTTTGATGGGCAAAAGTAACAAAAACATTTGATTTATAAAATTATACTAGCATTATATTATTCCGAGGAGAATAATTTTGGGGTCATATTTAAAAAGATCGTAGGAATTTTCAGAGCATCTGTCGGCAACTTTTGTAATCGCTTACCATCAAGTGACCCAATAGATCGTTTGCCCCTCTTTCCCATAAAAAACACATGATATTAAGAAATGATATAAATTTAGTTTTAAACTTCCTACGTACTAGGATTATAAATAATCTCTTAAAGCGAATGAAAATTTCGATGAAATACATTACAAATATGAAGAAAATTTAAATAATACAGATAGACTGAAAATTATGCAGTAGCATAATTGAGTCTACCATTTTATTTCTCCAAATACCAACTTCACCTTCAGGTGGTGAACCCTGCTCACTAACTAATGACGCTCTGGTGGCCTGGTGATGGGGAGCAGTGTCACTAGTATGAGGGTTCACTCACATCATTTGTGATAAACCATTAACGTTAACAACCAAAGAACTCCCCTATAGGACTACCGATACGCAAAGACCCTATGTATAAGGCTGGTAGGGTTTTAATTTCATCTAAACGAGTAATAAATATGAATAACTTATTGAATACATTACAATAAGAATTATGTCGGTGGTTATCGTATTAGTACAGTATTTATGAATGCGGTATGCATCTGAATACACCGCAAATGTAATTTGGTCGCTATCAATACTATTAAGAGGCAGTTTATTTCATTGGCCACCGCACTGGTAGATTTAATCGATTTCTCGGAGCAATACATTCGTTGCGACTGCCTCCGATGACAGATAGCGACGAAATGCGCTTGAAACTTAAAATTTCGAAAGTGCGTGCGCACGCGCACCTCTCTTAAATTCCATAATGAGCAGGTGAGCGCTGTATCGCGACGTGCCGCGTCTACTTAGCGACGTGAATGGGATGCGACATAATTAGCGAATATATTTTTATTCAACAATATTCATAATGTTGTCTGCGAGATATTACTTTAGTGTAGTACGTACACGTCCGCCAACATCTAAGTTATAGTCAGTTTAAGTGATTTATTAATTATCAAGTTTATTTAAAGTTAACCTTTGAAAGTATAAATTTACACGCGAGTTACTATTAATATTTGTAAGTTAATCGTTATTTATTCAAAAATCGAATCAAATAGGTTTAAGTTAATAATAACGGTAAGTGGCAACTTTCTTCTCTTATTCTTCACCACTACCGGGTTTGAATTTTAGTGTTCGAACTCCATAACATTTTATTGTATTTATTTATTTATTTAAATTTTATTTAAATACCTTTAAATAAAAGTATTCCCTCTTATAGCCTCTTGGCATTCTCTGCCAGTCAACCCGGAGCGTGGAGAGATGTTGTAAGGATGCAAAAGATTAAATTTAAAAAACAAAGATCCTAAATACATAAATAACTTACACTTTTTACTACCCAAAAAGTTATTCTTTAAAAAATATACTTTTAATTACAATATCAATACTATTATTAACACTATTAAAGAAAAGGAATCAGTCTAAAATGATCCGTCTGGGCCCGGTCGAAGGCCTCGTCTTATTTTTGAAGTAGTGAAGTCCACCAGCAGTTCAAGGAGAGTTCGTTTATTATTTTTTTTCATTATTTCGTAGACATGCCGGTTGCAAATACAATAACGACTCGGACCGAGATCATTCGCATCCTGTGAAATCAAGCGACGGCCCTTCGCGGTTCGTGTGACAATCTATACGACTGCAATGGGCCGACTCCCAAGGTTCGTATGAGCTTCCCAGGAACAGTGAAAACACGTGCGATTCGAACACTATTAGACACCTCTTTCCTACTCATAGTCGTGGAACAATGGCTGGCATACGATTACGTTCTGCGGTGGGACGTCTGGTTGACTATTATAATGATAAAAAAACTTGTATCATTAGTTATCTCTTCTTCAAGAGAGAACTGTAGTACCTTCGACATATTGCCTTTAATAAAGTCCTTTTTTTTTCATACATCTGTCTCTTTGTTAAATTTTGAATAACGTTAAGGTAATTTATACTTATTTATAATTATTCGTTGTGGAAACGGCTATGATCGGTGTTTCTCTGCGCGATAGATTCTGCATCCTAGTTCTTCAGATACAGCCGTAAGGATCGGCGAGCTGAAGTGACAACTGGCCGGCCACATCGCTCGCAGAACTGACAATCGTTAGGGAAGAAAGGTTTTTGAGTGGCAGCCACGTACAAGCAAACACAGTATGGGACGACCTGCACAATGTTGCGGGTAGTCGATGGCTGCAAGTGGCTCAGGAGGATTATGTTCAGCAGTGGACTTGTGATGGGTTGTCATGATGATGATGATGAAATTATACAACTTTTTTAATGTCAAGAACTCGCCCGCCATCACGTGCATGTACTTACGTTACTATTTTGGATATGCCATACCAATTGTTTACAAAAAATTACAAATATTCTATGAACCTTGACTTTAAAAAAATCTTGCCCTACATGGGCATATTCAATAAAAACGAAACCATGACATTTTTGATTGAATGATAATAAATTATCAATTAATTAATTATATGTTTGTTTGTCCCTAATACAATATAATGTAGATTGCAACGGATTTCTCGACATAAATGCATAAATTTATTTTATCTATTAATCAACCGATATTCATAAATACCAGGTCATCGGTCTCTCAAAACTATTCCGTAAGTCATGATTCTGAATACACGCTGAATCCATTTTTATATATAAATATAAAAATGTGAAATTATAGCTTTTAAATTCGCAATGAGTGAGGCTGAATGAGGTCCTTTTCACGGGCAACGTTGCAGCACAGATAAATTGTGGCATAGACATTATAATTTTATATATGTTCTTTTTTCTTCTCTCTGCTTAGATTTTATTATTGTTTTGTCCTTGCTGCTGTGCTGTACTTGTGCCGTGAATAAATTGATTTTCTTTCTTTCTTTCATACGTCGTAGATCAAAGAATTCTCGATCATTTCATTTCATTCATTCATTCCGTTCATTCAATAGATAGGTAACAGTGTTGGAACAAGTCCCGAGTGGTCTTTAAGGCCGTGTAATAGGCCGGTAATAGAGTGAAACGGGTTAGAACGCGTGTTAACTACCGTAACCGTAGAGCCTAATTACAGATACATATGGACTCTGAGCGTTAACTTTAAGGTTTATTTGTTTCGTTCTCGCATACGGTTTGTTGATAAGAACCGTTAAAATTGGTATTAACGGCATGAATTAGGAAATACCTGTTATTTTATCTAATAAAGAAAGATATTCAAGGACTCGATTCTGTCATAGGGGCGGGCTGAGACTACGCTTCCAATTTTTTACGGGTCAGCGTGGTCAAACGGGCTTCCGAAATCTACATTACGCCTCTCCGGGCTGATGATGGGCCAACGGGTCAGCTCCTGGGATGTCTCGAGATAGTGATTTGTGTCCTTTAGTCACCTTTGATAGGAGCCGTGGTAGCCTAATAGTCAGGGCACTAGCTTCTAAGACCGCGAGTGACCAGGGTTCGCCGGCGCCACTATAATTGTTAATAGCAATTTTTAGAGATGCATTTAACACGTGCACGGCGGTGCAGTAAAACATCGTGAGGAAACCTGCATGTCTGAGAAATAATAAAAAAAAACATTTCAATGACATGTGATGTTGAGGCATCTTGTGTTTCTGCGTTTCGTTCGGTGAGTGAGGTAACCGGTTGCCCCCTCCCCCTTCCCCTCCTCATCCTCCCTCTCATCTCCAAAATACCCTTAATGGCCGGCAACGCACCTGCAGCACCTCTGGTGTTGCAGATATACGTGGGCGACGGTAATCGCTTACCATCAGGTGAACCGCTAGCTCGTTTGCCGTCTTTCTCATAAAAAAAAAAAAAACGTAAAAAGCAGTAGGGCAAGTGCCATATCTAACTTTTGTATGATTGGTCATCGGAGTACTTCTATGTGCTGTATTTACCACCTGCTCGGCGGTGAAGGAAAACCTAGAAAAATAATATTTCAAGGATATGTGAAACCCGCCAACCCGCACTGGAGCAGCGTGGCGGAGCCTTCCCAGCTCCTAAAACCCTCTCTGATACTCGTATTTGAGAAGGAGGCCTTTGTCCGGCAGTGGGCGCTTACAGGCTGCTTTACTTTCCTTTTACTTCTTAACGGAGCCCGGAAGATTTTGCCGTTTCAATGCGGTTCGGACCTCAGATGACTCTGTAATATATTTTTTCATTATTTCTCAGACATACAAGTTTCCACACGATGTCATCCTTCATAATCCTGGCGAATCGCAGTGCCTACCGACAGATGACAGGACAACTATCTCGAAAAATAGCAGACCAAAATTAAGCAGACGATGATGGACAGCAGGCCTAGACCTTGCCGGTGACAGGGATCGCCTATCCGCTGACTTTTTCTTCAACGCCAAGCACCGGTGTTTGAAGCGAGGTCCTTCGCGTACTACACCAGTTTACATTCGAGTAAAAATACCATCAACATAAAGCTCCATTACACGTTTCACTTAACCTTTGCTGCTCCCTCTGCTAGAGAGCATCGTTACGTAAAGAAACAGCGCCTTGCCCGTTTATATATTTTCTTCAAACAGCTCATCAAAAATGCAACGACCTCGCCTCGAAACCCAGAACGAAATGAGCGAAACAAAAAACAACGTTCATGCCAATTCATTAAAACTTTTCCAGTGATGACCTCCGCTCCTCCACTATTTATACCGCCGTCGCTGTGTGAACGTTCTCTCGCAACTGGTAACACTAACGGCGCGACAACGAGCCAAAGTTTGATTGCGAGACTATAACGCGCCTCTCTCCTCCAAGATGAGGACGGGAGCTTTTTAACAGTTGGCAACATTCGCTATTACGTCATAATTTAAGACCCGACTTTTGACTTTGAAAGATCTTTGGCCTTTTATTGAAATCGTTAAAAAGCAATCTATGTTTGTTAACTGTTTTTTTTTTTTATCATTAGCAGAACTTTTTCTTTATACTGTTACAATATTTAAATGTAATTTTTTTCTCTGTAATACGAGCTAAACTAAGTTTTTTAGGGAAAAGTTTTTGGTAAATCGTTACCAAGTATATTTTCTAAAGTAATACATTCAGCACTGTGCGTCTTACATTTAAGAGAGTTTCTTCATCTGAAGTAATAGGTATCTAACTTTTAAATAAATGATATTATTCATAGAATTAGTTGTGTTATATTTACGTAAGAGTTGCCTATATATATATTCTACTATTGTTATTTTTAGCCTTTTTTAGCCTTAGCCTAATCTTTAGTTCTTTAGCGGTAAGGCCCTGGGTTCGAATTCCAGCCAAGACAAATATTTATGCAACGGAATCTATGAATGAATTTAAATGAAAATGTAATTAATGAAATTTCTTACTCCTCGACTTAAAAAAAATTGTTTTGTCTCTCAAACGACATTTTTTTTACAGTCTACTACTATTTCTCTGTTGAGTTCTTGTGCCGGTGAAGAGTTTCTTCGTTTCGTAGGTATTGTGACTTTTATTTTGTTTTTTTTTTATAATTGTAAATATCTTTGTTATAAATATAAGGTATAGTCCCATTAGTAACTGAAAGTATACAGTGATCAACAAATTAAACCACAAGTTCACTGCAAACTCGAGATGACCAGCATCCACAAGTAGCACCTTTTCACAAGTACAAAGTCGTATTATATAAGAATCTGTGACGGTAAATCTGATCTGTTCAAGTTGCATTAGCGCTACATTGGCGTCGGGAAGCTGCAGACAACTAAACGCCTCTCCATTTGCGCCAATACTCACCTTTTTGCCAGAATTCTACCACGAAACCATACGTTGAACAGAGAGACATAAAGAGACCGACCGTTACCGTGGTCATATTTTATTTCGAAAACTAGACATTTGAAATTAAACTATTATTTATTCCGAGTGCTCTACAGCAGCCGTGATCATAGAGGGACATAGATGTTAGACGACCAGATGTCATAGTTAACTCGGGCTACCTTCAGCCTTTTAATTATATTAGAACGGACAAGACTTAATAATTAAAAGCTGAAGGTACAGGAGTAAATAATAGTATAATTTCAAATATTATATTTATTTTGCATCGTCATATTTTTCTTTTAAGCAAACACTAACATAAATCTACCACAGTATTCAGAGGGGTTGATGGGCGCTGTGCCGCTTCCTTCGTTATACGTGTTCTCCGATGAGGAAACCTGCGTATGAGCCGATAAATAATAAAAATAAATATTTCCCAGCAGGCGAGCGAACTTCACATGTGAAGAAGAACGGCGTGGTTGACACTTCTCGGCTCCATAAGCCTCTCAAATATTGCGTGGAGGCTGTGCCCAGTATATACTACAAGTTATTGTTAAATTATATGAATTATTGTCGGCAGTATAGATACTTTACAAACTCTCCGGAGAGGATCTTATTCTCAATGAACAAAAGGATATGAATGAACGAATTAATTGAAAATTCTTTTCATTTATTCTTTATTCATCGACGTAAGAAAGATAATTTCGACTGTCAAATGACAAATCTTATTATTGTTATTATTGTACAATCGAACATAAATAGGGGATATTGTGGACATAGTTTCTTCACTAATTTTATTTATATAACATATTGACATTTAAACTGTAATTATTATAGAATTGTATTATTTAGACATCAACTTAAATCATATTAAATAAAAAAAAATTTACATTTTCATTAAGTATTTCATTAATAATGTGTATATAAAATGTAACATTTTCTTTACATATGTTTATTTAATATTCGGTTCATTATTTTGTTTGTCCTTTAGTACCTTTTTCCCGATCAATGTAGCAAAATTTAATGATGTGTTATCCCTACATTTCTACCTACCCCCTGTAGTTTTAATCAAAAGTTTTCATTTATTTTGGGTAACATTAGTTGAATACAAATTATAAACGTGGTAGAGCAAAGCGGCGGCTTTTGCTACTGCCCGAATGGGCCGGCTGGTCCGGGTTGGTACCAGGGCCTCGCAGAATACCTGCGAGAAGTAGAGGCATCTTGTGCCTCTGCGTTTCGTTCGGTGAATGAGGTAACCGGGGTCCCACTCCCCCTCCCATCTCCCAAATACCCTTAAAGGCCGGCAACGCGCCTGCAGCACCGCTGGTGTTGCAGATGTACGTGAGCGACGGTAATCACTTACCATCAGGTGAACCGCTAGCTCGTTTGCTGCCTTTCTCATAAAAAAAAAATACCCAGAAGATGCCGTAAAGTGAAACCGGTCTGTTATACTTATGTAATAATTATAATGTGTTGTGAAACACATATATACAGTGCAAGAGACAATAATAATTGGCAATATGATAAAATTCCACCGAGCGACAACAATCGCAAGTAATAACTATAACTTAAAAAAAGCTAACGCTTATTTTGATTAATAAATCTATTATAATCATTGAATTTAGCAGACGCCTAATCTGAGTGTTAATGTTAGGATTCCTGTAGTTTCAGAACAACCGATAAATTTGCGTTGACTCTTACTGAAGCATTAACTATAAGAGAAAGAAATAAATTAATCTTTTTCTCCCTTCTCTTAGAACTATATTTATTTATTTGAAATGAAACTATATTTAGTGTTCGCGTAAATACAAGAAATTATTTATTTATAATAGAATCTCGCAAAGTGAGTACCTATAACTTTAAAGACTTTGCTTGCTGTCTACCTAAATAATCTCAAAATTTAAAGTGCTAAACAATATAAAGTCGAGGATAAAATTTCAATAACCGTACTCAACTTTTAAGTTTTATAACTATTAATTACAATATATAGATGCTTTTACAGCAACGTAGAATTTGTTGAGATTCTTGTCCAAAAAAAATGCAACAACGTGTTCGCAGAACCTGACTACCGCAGAGAGCTGCAGCGTCTGAAATGGGTGTACATCTGATGGTGCAAGGCCATGGCTGTATGATGTATGACGCCAACACAGCTCGGACAAGCTTCATTTTTGTTTTTCGCTTAGCGGCTACAGACGTGTGCGATCTGTCGTCGTCGTGGTGAAAGACCACACCTTTCCTATTTATCAACTCGGCTCGTTTTGTTCCAATTGATTACTTTACTGTTGGCAGCGGAGATAGGAAATCTTTTCAATCTCACCATAGACAGTTCACCTCACCACGTTTCCTGTTCAACACCGTCTCCATGGCATTTCTCGCATATTCTTATCTTCAAAAAATGGCAGGGTTTCGTTAAGTTTTAAAAGAGAATCGCAAATCATGTCCCTGAGATTTTCATTCGTCGGTTCATGTGTCACTAGAATAGGCGAGCTTTTGTGCGTATGCAGATTTCTAATTAATTAGAACAGCTTTGTAATCAATACCCAGTTTCTGTACCCTGTCGTAACTACTAATGTGCCGTTTATGCTTCACTTTTTCACAGATTATCCATGCCGCCCTGGTGCGATCCAGACCATCGCACCAGGGCGGCCAGTACGGGCTGGAACTTGAACGCTAAAATTTCGAGACAGAAAATGCCGAAACCAACTGTGCTTTTCTTTCGGTTCATTAATAGCATTTTTGCCTTTTGTTTAATAAATTTGTAAAATATTTCTCGTTACGATTCATTCATCCCCACAGACTGATAACTGACGAATAATGGAAAAAATTTCAAATTCATATGGTGTATAAACCAGACAGGTATGAACAGTAGAACTAAGGAGTTTTAATTAAAACTGCATAGGTACAAAATACGTAAACTTTTCATACAACATATTGGTTTTTATTTTTCAAAACTTGTTTCATAAAGAATTAATGACAATGATCATTGCCACTGTCTTTAGTACGGTTCTTATTAGTTCGATGCATTACTGTTTGCAGACTGCTAACGCCATCTGTTAGTAAATTTACGAACTTAACTTGTACAATTTTTTTAACTAAATAAATTATTTAAGTCATTTTTCCGTTTTCATTCAGTTCGATATTCGAAAGTATTCTTTTTAAAATATAAATAACAACTATCAAATAATGTGTGTACTTAATGTATTAAAATTAAACCTCGAAGACATCTACACTCGGCTGAATGTGAAATACGTAACTAAAATACGATACAATTTCGTTTTTAAAAAAAAATAACAGAGTGAAGTTGGTACCTGATCTTGAATGTACGATGCACCTCTGGTCATCTGCCTTTTTTATTTATCATGTTTAATTAAGCGAATCGTGGCTGGATGGCCATTGTCCGACTTACCTGCCCAACGATTTAAATCTGCTCCCTCCGACCGGTTACACGGCCTGTCAACCACCTTTTTATTCTTCAATAATTTATTTACTCTTCAGTATCCCACAAACACAGCCATCGACACAACAACAAACTTTATTCAACTTTATTCAACATTGCTTGCATTCGTTAAACACAAAAATGTTCCAACAGGCAAGGTAATCACAAATCTTTCGAAACTTATATTTTTTTTTATTTATTATCTATTGTGCCATATCGCGCGAAATATCTGTAGGTTTCATATGCTTTTTTACATTACCTGCCAGGTTATGATTATAACATTCACGCATTCAGTGTTTTAACAATTGGATTCGTTTCGGATTTTACGTAGTTGAACGACATGACCGACGCGACTTTCGCGTTTCGCGCCACACGTTTGAAACATCGGACGCGTCTCGCGCGTCTGCTGTCACTGCGATCCGTCAACGGCCGGAGGCGGGTCGCCGCCGAGGGACGGGCCCCCGAACCCGCTCGGGCAACTTCGTCGGCGCTACACTTCTCTCTCGCTCGCTTCGTATCTGCAAAGTGATCCGAGTCACAACAGTGCAATATTATTCTCTGACATTTTATTCGAAAGATCGCTATTTAAGGACCGGTGAGTGCCATATTTGCCTTAATATTTTATATCTTTATACCAATTTAGTCATACTGATGTTATCTCATAACCTAAATGTCAAATAGCACTAATTCCAAGACTGTATATCATTGTTTATACGCCGTCTGTACTTAAACGTACATTTCATATATTAAACAACTTTTGCCAAGAAAAAACGTGATAAATCGATGTACGATAATTATTTGTTGCGATAGAATAAAAAAAACAACCGCCATCACTGACTAAACATAATCTTTTCGATGTTAAAAACTATTATAACCTAAAAGCGTGTGTGACTTGTGAATTTCCACTCGTCACTTAATAGATGGCGTTAGCTGTAGGGGGCGGAGCTTGTTAACAACTATGAGACATGCCGTTTATGATAATTAAATTTTAACATTGTTCTAAATAATTGTTGACAGCATTGTTAATATTTATAAGCAGTTCATAGCTAAAATTTTTCGTCAATAAATCTTAATGTGCATAACTAGCTATAATATGTTAATCGAAGACCTTATTGAAAATAACTTGGCTACTCTAGGTACCTAGGTAAGTACGTAGGTATTATAAGTACGTCGCAAACTTTAAAACAAAACAGTAATAGACAGAGAATATTTTAATTAGAAACATATCAATCACACCAAATACTTTCGTATGTTAAAAATTACCATACTGCACAATGATTAAACACTGTCTATATTGTACGCCGCGCCGGCTTGCACTAAACTCTACTAAGTAGAATAAGTGCTAAACATAATAAACAATACCATTCTATTTCTGTCTGTTCTTGCTTGAAGCTGAAAGACACACGAGCATGATTTGAACATGTTTATATTCAGTAAGGTTCAAGGCGAGTCATAAAAAAATACAATGTAGTAAGTATCCCAATTGAAAGGTAATAAGTCAAAAAAGCAGTCACCCAGCAGGTGACGACCTACCTGACTGCTTAGTCCAGGGTTCGAATTCCAGCTGAGGTCAATGTTTGAGCAGAAAGACGAATTATCGGTTTTCGGGACAGCGAAAACGAGCGAGTGCGTTCGTGCGTGCACTTGCGGCACTGTGACATCTCCTGCGCAGCTGGCAACTGCCGATAGTATTCGGAGGTTGCGCCCGTGGTCACATACGGAGTACGGTCCTGCGCCACCTGCGTCCGCTCGTCCCGCAACACTGAGGAGGTGTGCGAGGAGTGCGTTTGCCAGTCGGTTGCCTGCTAGCCACACCGCCGCCTAACTACCACGTTAGCTTTCCGATCTTGGAAGTTATGCTATCCTAGTGCTGATGGAGACATCATCCATGCAGTTTCTATGACGAACAGAAACCAATTTGTAAGTTTCCCTGCCGTCTGTCAATTGTTGGTGCTAACGTATATGTAACGTGAATACATGTAATCCCAGAAAAAGAATTGTGTTTCCTTAATTTTAACTTTTTGTTTTTATTGTTTGTCAGGATATCCGCCAACGTAACAAGTATTCTGTAAAAAATTCAACCGGCTACCTATTGTTTCGAAAGACAGTCGTTTAAAGAGAACATGTGGACGGACAGACTGCACACGGGTTCAGTAATAGGACTCCGAAACCCTAAAACTACAGACCTATCGATAACCTCCCCCTTTTTTGTAGTCATTTAAAAGAAATTACTAAGATCACATAAATCTACAAATATTAAAACTCACCTTCGGTACATTAATTGAATGATATTCATTCCAAAAAAAAAAATAAAAAAATCCTAATCTGAGCACACGTATTGGCTTCGTAAGTGGGTGACTGCTGATCCACTAGCCGTGCGTCGATGCAGGCAGCGATAGCAGGACAGTTTTTTTTTTTTTTTTTAATCATTGCACGAGTATTACTTTAAAAAAGGTATCGTTTAAAAAGTCGAATTGATATAATTAAGATCGCTACCCGCCCCGGTTTCGTGCGAGCTTTAAAAGCAATGATACGAAATGAAACTATTATTTTTAAACAAACTGATAAGTTGTCTTTAAAAAAATACATATGTTATCCTTACGCGCATTTTTTTTGAGACCTTTTAGAGAGGTTAATTCTGTATTATATAAATTAGATGGATCTCTTTAAGGTTTATTCAGCGTAAACCGAGTAAGCGTCCTGGAAGGTTCTAAGGTTTTTTGGCTTTACTACGAAACTACAATATTTCTCTACTTCTTTAAGAAGAATATGTTATATATACGAATCCTTCTCCTGTTATGTTCTTAATTATGGTTAAAAGCTCATTGAAATCCACTGAGAAGTTAAGAAGTATTAAGTGAATACACAGACAAACGCGAATTGCGACATGTTAACAATACCAACAGAAATATTTTTACACACCGATTTAGTAACAAATGCTGGAGCTGAAAAATGTAATCTGCCTTTTATCTTAAGTTAAATCTCATTCTGTTGATCACTGCATCTTGATTGTAATCGCTTTAATTAAGTTAATAAGGGTTAGTAAGTAACTTGGAATGTTCTGGAAAATATTCTTGAGTTTTTTAGACCACGCAGGATTCTTCACGATGTTTTAAGTATTTTGGAGGCATCCCTAGGTAGCGAATGGAATCTCAGATCTCCGCCTTGTACCGTGTGAGGTATTAAAAAAAACCCCATAATAACGTCATGTTCAAAGCACAACAATAAAATAAATATAACAATTATATTATGATTATGATGCTAACGGTACAAAACATCTCCGAGTCGTGGGTCGAATGGTGACAGATTTACGGCGCGCGTGGCCGTCGCGCAGTACCTAGCTCGAACGCACCCTGAGGGTTCTTTCCAGAAAGCTCCACGTTAAGCACAGATGGGTTTTGTGATGCAATCGCAAATTGTTTATGTCACGTTGCAGTTTTGGAACCATCTTATGGTCCGCAGAAAGCATTGCAATCTATTTTCAAAGTTCACTCATGTTATTATAAACTTGCGAGAGAAACGACCTTTTAGGTGAACAATGGCGAGTGAATATTTCATAACTCAAGTAAGAGCTAACTATTTTTCCCACATATTTCTTTATGACAAAAACAACACTATACAAAATAAGTGTATACATGCCGAGGTGGCCTACTGCTGACCTGGCTTCGATCCCCGGTGGCCGGCACCTCTAAAATTGTTAATAGCAATTTTAAGTGCTGTATTTACCACGTGCTAGACGGTGAAGGAAAACATCGCGTGGAAACCGGCGTGTGTGAGTTATAATGAAAAAATATTATTTCGAGGATATGTGAAGCCGGCCAATCAAAAAACCAGAACCCTCTCAAATATAGAGAGGCCTTCGTCTAACAGTGTATATGCATTATTAATGCAAGTGCTCACGCCTGTCACTCAGAGGTATAGGCAGAGATATACTGCCAAGGTGTCGCGCTCATGTCGCGAGCCTCTCTGATCAGCTGGTTTAAATATTTGACGGTGAATCAGTTAAAGACAGTTTCTGGAACTTCGTGATGAAAGTAAACCAACAAAAATAAATCAATTAGTCACGAGTTATTTTTAACCTAAAAAAAAAAGAAACAAATGTTTTTCCCGCACACGTTCTAGTTTTAATAATACAACGCATACTTAATGAGAATATGGGGGGGGGGGGGGGATAAACGATAAGTTACGCAATTTTATAATTGCAACATCACAATAGAATCGAATATAAATTACTAACATGTATTTTGCGGGGCTCTACCACGCTCCAGTGGCATACAATGAGCACATAGATTATAAAGCGCAACAAATTCATAATTGTCTAGTTCTGTTTTTATCTGTGACGTTCTTCGAGAATCATTTAAATATCATAAAAAGTATAATAACAAAAAAAAAATACTCATTTGTATTTACGCGAATGCAACACATTGGAAAAGAAGCTTTATTTTTTTTAAAAAATAAGAAAAAATACTTTTACGAATAAAGAAATGTGAATATATTATCATAATTTTATTTTTAAAACATACAGAGAGAACATTTAGTATGTATTACTAAATATGTACTGAAAATCATTTTTTAAAGTATAGAGATATATGTTTAACCTCAACTCTGGTATGTTAGTGGATCGCTATCCGGTAGAGCCAAGCGGCGGCTTTTACTGCTGCTCGAATGAATGGGCCGGCTCGACCGGGATGGTCCCACTACCTCGCAGAATACCGGCGTGAAGTAGAGGCATCTTGCGCTTCTACATTTCTTTCGATGAATGAGGTAACCGGTGGCCCCCTCCCCCTTCCCCTCCTCATCCTCCCTATCATCTCCCAAATACCCTTAATGCCCGGCAACGCACCTGCAGCACCTCTGGCGTTGCAGATGTTCACGGGCGACGTTAATCACTTACCATCAGGTGAACCGCTTGCTCGTTTGCCGACTTTACCATAAAGAAGAAAGGTTATACATAGTAGATGCCGTGTAATCTGCAACTCAATGCCTCGCAGGGTGTCCTGAGAGGCGACTGAGGGAAACCGGGAGCGAAGCCTTCGTCCAGTCTCGAACGTCCGTTTCGGTACGCTGAGTTATTAATTACTTGTTAAAATCGGCCCCTGATCGTCCGCTGCTGAACATTACTCTACCAACAAGCGCCACTCGGTCGGATTTACGTCTAAGCCAGCCACGCACAGCTCGTAGCGCCGTCTTGTCCTCTTGCGAAGGGCTTCATCTACCTCGCCACGTTTGCCTGGTAATTGTTTTAAAACCCCCGCCCAGCGTACACGTCAAACAAAACTTTTTGACTGTACGCATTATTCAACTGCTCATGGTTAATACATCGCGCTGTATCTCGTAGATTAGATCATCTAGGATAATCATTTCATATAAATAGAGATAGAGAGAGAGACAGAGAAGATAAATCATTAAGGCTAAATGTAATCCAAATGTTATTGGATAATAATAATCTTAACCTATGAAGGTTTCCTCATACTACTTGTCAAAATGTATGAATATAAAATTATAGTGAAATAATAAATTTAAATCATGTTACTAACCAGTACATTTACTAACTGTTCACTTTGTTAGTTTTTTTTTATTATTATATTGGCAATCGTTTACATAACTGTACTTTATAACTCAATGGTAGGCATGTTTGTATTATTTTAGTTCAAATCGTGGATACCTGTAATTTCACTAATCATTTGTTTAAGCTTTGTTTACAATGTTACACTAATCTGTGGTCGGGTTTCCAAACAAAAAAGAGAAGCGCTTGTGTTCATCACATTCCCAATTTGATTTACGCCTTTTTTTCATAAGCCAAAAACCACACTGGTAGTTTTAACTTTAGACATAAAAATTAATTGATTATACTAGACCATATGTCAGCTCAATAAAAAATATATAATATATATTATTAGATGAAAGAATGTTTCAACATTTCACCCAAAAAATTACAAAACTATTTAAAGAACAAATACTTGAACTTATACTGTACTCTGCAAGAGTTTTCGATGAAAAGTGAAATGAAATAACCTAAACGAAACTGAAATCTAAAAATTGGAAATCACTAAGTGATAATTAACTACTTTTGCAATAAATTGACTAAATAAATTAATTATATAAATATGGTTTAAATTCTCAGACTGGAAAATATCTAACATCGTATAACGATTTGTCATCTTTTTATTATTTAATTTTTATTCTAAATTTTGTTATTCTTTATGTATGACGGTACTATTGATATAAATACCTTTGCAGTGCCCTATAACAGGGTTTCATGCCCTATAGCAGGCTCTTCTACTTACATTATAATATCCTAGTAACTCCTCGACACAATAGAGAATTTGATTTGATTTGATTTGATAATACGGAAAGCTTTTAAAAATAAAAAAAAATAAAATAAAATAAAAGAATCCCTTTGTCGTTTCTCCTCTTTTTGAGAACATTCCCCTTATTGCCTCAGCCAGTATCGGAATCCTTGGCGTTGACATATCGAGCGACGTTCAGTTCCGTGGTCACTTGGAGGGAAAGGCCAAATTGGCCTCCAAAAAGCTTGGTGTGCTCTGTAGAGCGGGACAGTATTTCATGCCGGTCCACCGTTTGCAACTTTATAAGGCGCAAGTTCGGCCCCACATGGAATACTGTTCTCATCTCTGGGCAGGGGCACCCCAGTACCAACTCCTTCCATTTGACCGCATCCAACGTCGAGCGGCTCGAATTGTCGGCGACCAAGCTCTCTGATCGGCTTGATCCTTTGGCCTTGCGAAGAGATGTTGCTTCTCTTTGCATTTTTACAAAATTTTCCACGGGGAATGTTCTGAGGAACTGTTCGGATTGATCCCAGCTGCTGAGTTTCACCATCGTACATCGCGACTGAATTCGAAGTTCCATCGATACCACCTAGATGGTTGGCATTCCACCACAGTGCGTTTTAATCGAAGTTTTCTGCCACGCACTTTGACTTTGTGGAATCAGCTGTCGCCAGCAGTATTTCCGAATAGTTACGACTTAGGGACCTTCAAGAAAAGAGCTTATTCCTTCCTTAAAGGCCGGCAGCGCATCTGTAGCTCCTCTGGTGTTGTGGATGTTCGTGGGCGTCGGTGATCACTTACCATCAGGTGAGCCGCACGCTCGTTTGCCCCCTTCTTCTATAAAAAAAAAAAAAAAAAAGCTACGTCGCCGACGTCGACAATTAGTAATTGTGAAATATATAATGTCAAATATACATAGACTAGTAATGGGGAACAGCATCTCTTACCTGCACAGCGTGGGGAAACGTGGCCAATTCTCTCATCTTTGTTATGCTAATTTTTTATAGCACTTACACGTTAAAGCCTACGCGCTCACTTTAGTTTCATAGAGTGTGAGTGACCCGGGTTCGACCCCCGGTGGCGGCATCACTAAAATTTGTGAATAACAATTTTAAGTGCTGTATTTACCGCGTGCTCAGCGGTGAAGGGAAACATCGTGAGGAAACTTGCATTTCTAATAATAGAGCATCGTGGCGGGTCCTTCCCGGCTCCTAAACCCTCTCTGATCAGTTGGCACTTACAGGCTGCTACTTTAATTTACTTTACTAACAAGGGATTTGGGCTGATAAAGAAAACAAATTAAGATAAAGAAATTCCCTTGCAAAATAATGACACGGGGCCGTATGGGCACAGGGGTCGAACTTTTTATCCTCTTCTGCCCACATTTCACAAAAGCTCCTTTGGCACAACTCAACGGACGGCGAGCCCGCCGCCGTCTCCTAGAAAACGTACCTGAGTTATGATTAAACACATTGGTATTTGCCGTACATGGAGTGGATCGAACACGAGTCGCCCGTTTCGCAGACAGCTTCTGTTACCACGGCCACCGAGGCTTGCCCCCGTTAAACTTACGTCTTAACATACTTACAGCAATTGTTTCTTTCAAACGTATTTGCATATTTAATACAAAACTTCACAAGCTCAAAACGGTCGTCATGGTGTGTCGCTTGTGCTACACTGATTTAAAGCATGAAAATATCACGTGTGTGGCTTTCCTTTGTGACATTTATCATTCATAAATATCGCAGCGATTTATTACATCTGCACTCTCCCGCGCAACTAACCTTAGACAACAGAATTGAAAAAGAAAAAAAAAAACTAAATTTATGAGTGTGCCACAAAGCGCGTAATGCATCACTCGTCATAAAGGACAGATTATGTCTGTCTTGTTGGACAGATTTACGAGCGGCTTGCATAATAGTGCCCGTGTGTCTGTGCAACGGACGGCTCGGCACAAAAACTTTCACTCGCTATGCATAATGCTCCATTTTAATTCTGCGCAAAGTAGTTAGCGTGGACCGAAAATCGACGCCGATAGTGATGTGAAAAAATCGTCTATAATTTTAAATCGATTATCGGATACACGTGTTGTCGTAACACGATCAAACCTAATCGAATACTTTATTTACAATTAAGTGGTTAAAGTGTTTATTTAATTGTGCGATTCGATTATTCAAATTTGAATACGGACTGTTTTAAAAACATAGAGATCCGTGCGTGCACAGTATAATATAAGCTAATTAATAATAAATCAACGCTCCCCGGATTATCCGTGACGCGGCGGGACAAATGTTTCCGGTCGGCGCGGGGCGGCCATTTTATTTTATTTTCATTATCTGAATTCACGAAATAAAAATTTACGTTCGTCGAGACCGCCTTCCGAGAGATTTAGCGGGTGTGCCCATAGACACAAGTTGAAAATTCGATCCGAGTTGAATTATGAATGGTTTTTAATGGAGCGCGGTTTTTGTGATCGAACGGTTGTCTGTCGAGTTGTCGTTGATTTTGGTTAGATTTTATTTCAATTGACGCTTTCAATGTTAAATGGTCTTGTGCCTAATTAGGGTACTTGAGGTAATCAATTGAATTTGTATATCTAAAAGGCTTTAATTTTAAAGCTGAAGCTGGTCAGAGTTAACTGTGACATCTGGACGTCTAACACCTCAGTCCTCCCGTGACCACGGCTGCTGTAAAGCACTCGAAACGTCGGTAATCATCATCATCATCATCATCATTATCATCATTATAGGGAAATAATGTAATGAGTAAATGCCCAAAGCTGGGCAAGGGCCTGCTCTCAAAAATTTTTGCAGGCACTCTGCTCTAGTGCCTTAATTTTTTTTCTTATTACTTAAAATTGCTTTTAACACATTTTTTTGCATCGGGAACCGTACGAAAAATTTATACGTGCGCCCTGACTACTAGGCTACCATGGTTATTTTTGAGTTTAGCTCTAATCTTCAATGTACCTGCGCTGACAACCTTTGTTTGTTAAACAAGAATATTCTTACAGACAGAAATTAGTCCACCACACAAGTATTTATATAAAAACCACCAATAGAAGCTGGAATGCTTCACGTAGAAGCTTCGCCCATACACCCCACGCTGGGACTAGTGAACGTGCTCTGTTAGTAATCCTTGGGGTGTGAGTTCGTCGTTGACGGGCGGATTTAACGCCATCTATCGTTCGCTAGAGCCTCGACAGTCCGCTAACAGGGTGCCTCGCGGTTACATATGGTTGACATGACGCCTTATTCTCCTAAGAGGATATTGTCTAGTTTGAGCTCCTAGAAAAGATAATCCGTCGGGGGAAGAAAATATACCACAATATCGAGCGATGACATATTTTTTTTTATGGGAAAGTCGACAAACGAGCAAGCGGTTGACTTGATGGTAAGGGATTACCGTCGCCCATGTACAGCTACAACATCAGAGGGCGTTGCCGACCTCGAAGGATATTAGGGAGGCGAGAGGTCCCCCTCCCAGGTATATGAGGCAGAGGATGAGATGGGAAAAGTGTCCGATTAATTCACCCACCGAACGAAACGCTGAGACACATGCGCAAGATGCCTGTTCGCATATTCTACGAGGTCGGGGTACTACTTTACCATCATACATATACAAAAAAAAAACAAAAACTTGGTTGCACTCTATGACGGAGGTCTACATTCAGCGGTGAAGTAAGCTCAACAATGAGCAGTCTACTGAACGACGCGATCGTCCCAATGAAACCACGTGATAACAATAATTTATCCCTAATGGGAAAGGCAAAGGACTTTAGTCCATACAGCCAGGTCTGATGCGCGTCTACTCTGTTCGAGCTGCAAAATGCGACTCCTTGTGATAACAACCCGGCTATGAAAGGTCATTGTTGTTGTAAATGTTGACGATGATACAAAGGCATATGGTTAACATTCATTATGCCAAACGTAACAATGATCGGGACCGTTCGTGCGCAATCAGCTTATTAAACTGAGAGCCACACTATCTGAGTCAATTTATCTGCAGTTGCCTAGCGACGGACACACATACGGACCGACAATAACTTGTACTACAAGCCCGCGTACAAATTTAGTTATCCACCCACTCGGCTCCGCTCGATTATTTATAATAAAAAAGAAAAAAAAAGCACCCTTTTATACGTTTTGTTTCCGATTCAACATAAATAAGATATGTTATTTAAAGCCAATATATCACTTGACAGGTGGTAGGCATGCCTCTGAAATTTGATACGCTAATTCATACCAAATTATTATGACCGTTAGGAGTCGGAATGGTTTGCAGCAGCGAACGGTCTTGGTGGACGTTTCATAAGATTTATACATATATCAAAGTAAGGCTTTGTGTGAATGTAGTGAGAGATTTTAATCAACGTCCGAGCACTCGGCAATAAGTCCAAATGCCTGGGTTCGAGTCCCGTCCGGAGCACAGGATGTTCAATGTTAAGTTCAACTTTAAACGACAAATTCGACACATATGTCTATCGGAGAGTGTCCACACCACCGGAGCACACAGGTACATAATCCGATTTTGTGATTACGTCATCTGTCACATTCCGTTTTACTTTTAAATGTCTTCTTTTTAACCATAGTAAATGAAAAAAAATTACAGTCAGCTATTGCAAAAACGAATGTACAGCTATTGATTATTACTTATAATTAATACCAGCGTTTGTTGTCATTTGGTGTAACTTCGACATTATGTACTACCGCTTGTACACAAGGTTATAATAAGTCTCCATTCTTATGACTTAGGTCAGCGACGAACACTGTGAGATCTAGAAGATTCCAATTGCAAATTGAAAAACTTCCTGCCATATATGTCCAATGGCAGAGTGAAAAAATCCATGTGCACTTTATTAAGATCAAATTCATTGTTTGTTTTTTTTTTTATTTAATTACAATCTGTTTTTTGTTTTCTCCGTTAACGATATTGTTATTTACTGATTCTATTATTCTCGAATGATGGTTAAAAAAAAAAACTCATCATTTTAAAAATACACACAGTGTTGGAGACTTCCTCGCGTCTGTTGTACTATAGAAGATATTCATTCCTATACGTGGTGGTTCTTTAACCTGCAAGATTTACACGAGGCGATCACGCGAGCGTCGTGTCGTTTCAATAAATTATACTAAGCGGACAGGATTATCGACGTGTATTATATTGACAGTTCATAATTGCAAATTACTCCGCTTACTCATGACATGCTGGTATAATTTTCCCCTATGTTGTTGTATTTCAGCACATTTTATATTAAAAAAAAACGGTTTCCTCTCATAACCATAACGAATAGATATAACGAAAATAGTACAAGTGGCGCCATCTAGTGTGAATCAAATTAAACATTCGATTCATTTGTGTATTATTTTCAGCTACCAATTAGAATACATCTCGAGATTGCGTTAAGGGCTTCAATTAATAAGAAAAGGCAAACTGATATACGCGATTTGAAATGGCTTAGGTGATTGTAGCCGTGGCGCGGGTACGTTGCGTCGGCGGCTGACGCGGCGGCGGGCGCTAATCGATGCGCGCCACTGCGCTGTCTTCCGACGTCGGCCATTACGCACCTTTATGACCGCCCGACCTCGCCGCCCGCGCCCCGCTCCACCCCCGGGGCCCCCCTCTAAGGCGGCACATGACGAATCAATATGCCGCCAACCAACTCAACACTTATTTATTTGACACGATTTATTAGCCGAATGCCTGTAAAGTTTCATGAGGCCCGCGTACGAGGGTCGCTTTATGACGGACACCGCCGCGATGAAAATCTATGGTTTTTTTTCAACCGCCGTCTGCGTTTATTGCGAATCGGAACAGATGTCAGTGGTGCTAAGATATAGGGTAGGGTGCGTGTGGTGGGAAACATTTTGAATTTTCACTAAAGGCAACACTAGTCGAAGCTGTAAGCTATAAGATGCTAGTTTCAACACGACGTTTCGCACTTACTCAAAGGAAACGTTTTCAACTTTATAATTATGTTGTACAATTGTTAGATCAAAAATGTATTGTTAACTTTTTGTTCACGGATTCCTAAGTTACAAAAGAGTACTAAGATTTACTTCTATTAACATCGGCTCTGTGACGTAGTTGTTAAGCGTTTCGCAGTGGAACTGCGGATCGTGGATTCGAATCCCTCGGTTCACAGACAGGATCATTGTCCGTATACAATTAAAATCGGCCTCTAAGACACAGGACAAAATGCTACAACGGGAGTCAGGGTTCCCATTTTTAAGGAAGACAAAACGAAGCCCATAATCGTCTTTTTGGGCGTCTTATTGTGCCTAGTGCTACTTACCCAACACGTCAAATTCTCAGTGACTTAAATAGGCTGATAAGGAATAAGAGAGTACCCTTAGTCATATTTAATTCTACCGCTTAACACATTCGTTCCCAAAAAAGCCGGCCACCTCCGAATCGAACCCGCGTTCGTCAGGATGCCAGCATATAGCATTACCCAGTGGCGGATTTACCAGCAGGCTAGGCTGGAGCCTAGGGCAGCGGCAAATTTGACAATTTTTTTTGTCTTTTAAAAAAAAACCATGGAGAAAAGAAGTCTCTAAAATTTAACAACAAAGACTTGTGTAAATTTCACTAAAACGTGAGTTGCAAGAATAATCCAGGAACTGCCACAGCGATCCCTCAGCTCACCATCCTAGTTATAACGGGAAAAAGCTGATGTAATGAAGACCACAGAGCACAAATTTTATGATAGTTACAATTATATTGACGAAGAAAATTTTATGAATAGAATTGTAAACTAGGCTTTTGAATTGGAGAGGTTAGTAGGGGGCAGCAAATGTATAAACCCGTCACTGGCATTACTTCAATCTTGCCTCAACACCCTCTGTTATAGCCCTCTCCAATGAGGAGGATAAATCTGATACGTTGGATCAGTTACTAAGTTAATTTTGTGATTACTCTCTTTGCTACTGAATAACCTTAGTTAACTGTGGAAGCGCAAAGTTGCTCAGCGAGCTATGGAAAGGGCTATACTCTAAGCATTTCTCTGCGTAATGGAATTTGGAACGGAAACATTTGCAGTAGAAGATAGGGTAACCGTCACATCCGTTAGGATCAGCGAGCTGAAGTTGCAACGGGCCGGCCACAGAGCTCATAGCTAGCACAGGCAAACGTAGTGCAGCCCCCTCCCCCCTACCCCCCCACGATACACAGAGGCTCAGTCTTACGTTGAGCAGTGGATTTTTCGCTGTAATGATGATGATGAACCTTAGTTATCTTTACAGTTACATTCATTTGAACAGACAGGCATAAAAATCGCCATTTTATGAACACATTCTTTAGTGTCAGATGTAGCTGAACGCGGAAACAAATCTTTGAAGTCGATTTTCTACCCCTTGTTATAGGCGCATCGATTTAAAACTTTCCATTTATACCAGTGTATTTGTTTTAACTAAAAAAAGTATTTAACTATTAAAACTCGAAAGTTTAATTTATATTTATGAGTTGTTTTTAAATCATAGAGTGATGAGTGTTTTACGATGGAGCCAGAAGGTGGACACGGGCAATGATTAACGTACGTTTTTTTAAAAGACTAGATTTTGTCATATTAATTCCGCGTGGCGGTTAATAATGATCATTAATACATAGTTTTAAAAATTAGCATCCGGTGGTGTTATTGTAAATTTGCTATAATTAATAATTTTAACGAAAAAAAAAAAAAAAAGGGTTTCCGACAGAATACCAGCGCTGTAGTTGTGGTTTAGCATTGCTACAGCATTATGCTAAGCCGGACACTGTTTTGTTGCTGCAACCCAATTAAATATTATTATTTTTTTTTTTTTAAATTAAGTTTACTTATGTGTTACTTGAGTTGTGGCAATGAATAAAGTACTTTCTTTCTTTCTTTCAAATTATAGTAATTTATTATGGAGTATTTTTATATTCTCATTGAGTTGGGTTGAATATATAAATATATAGATAACAAATAAAAAATATAATCAATAAAATACCTATAAACTAACAAACAAACACCTTAGTCCCCAAGTGACAATGGGATTAAAAACAATCATCCAAATTAAACGCGATAAAATCCGTAAATAATAGTTTCATTTCATATGTGACAGTATTCGAGTAAATACAGAAGATCATTATAAAATTAATTAAATAAACCCAACGAAACGAAAGACTTCGGAAGACCAGACGGCCGATGGTTAGGGGGTCAGAAAAAGTAACCGGCGGAGGATGGGAGCGGTATCAAGGAGCACCGCGTTCTTCATTAGAACTCGTATCTCAAATGCTTTATTACTTACTATTCGTTATTATTCATTTAACCACGATAGCCGAACGATTAGGGCATCTGTCGTCGAAACAGAGGACTCGAGTTCGATCCTCTAGGCGGAGGGCTCGTACCAATGGGCCTTTGGAAACTTTCGAGTACTTACGATTTGTATCGTTGGCGTGGTAAGTAAGACGGGATGACTGATTGACTGACTCACCTGTTACGTGGTCCCGAATAAGCTCTGGTGAAAATTGGGCTGAAATTGGGTCTAGACCTCTATAGCCTAGTGGGTATTTATTTAATTATTTATTATTATTCCATAACTACAAGAAATGCGATGTCTTTCAAAAACCTAAGTAAAATTGTTTGTGTTACATTGTCTCTTTAGCTGCGAAAACGTTTACAAAGTTTAGTTATTCCCGCGTCTTTTAAGTTTTTTTTCCCCAAAATAAAGCACATTAAGGTTTAGGTTATTCAACTTAAAGCAACTCGGTCCGTTCCGACAAAAGTTGAAAGAAGTTTCGCTTACCAATGGAGACAATTACATTTCATTGCGTTCATTAATTACGAACAGTTTTATTTCGTGCAATTAACATTCGTTGTCTTTTTGCAAGCGCCAACGAAAGCGCGGGGTGCAGACAAAATGTCGGCCGGAAGCGTGTAATTTTTTCACAAATTTTGCGGAAGGAAAACGTCGCCGCTCGCCGCTGTTTAGATGTTTTTTATGCTAATCGCTGAGATTCGCTGGGTTCTCTTTTAGCTCGACAATTATTTACGGACAGTGATCATTCGCCCTTCTAGAGCTCGACACTAGGGTCGCAACGAAGCTGTAAAAGGTAAACAATTAGCAAACTGCAGTATTTCTGTTATAATTTTTAAGTTAAATCAGAACCCTGTTATTAAATTGAATTGAATTGTCAATAACTGTATCAGGTATATTTTCAACCTTCGAAATTATGACCATATCTCACAATACCGTTCTCGCCTTAAATGGCTCTCTGTTCAACAAAGGCGTAACTCTAGAATCCTGCTTATTCTCTTTTATATCTTAAATGATGCTACCTCTCCTTCTTACCTAAAGGATAAATTTCAGTTTGTGTTTTCAACTCATGACCGGGTCCTTCCCTCTTCAGCTTATCATAGGATTAGCATTCCGCAACACTTCACCGATTTTGTTGGGAACTCCTTTACTGTTCAGGCTGCACCACTCTGGAATTCCTTGCCTGAAGACATTAGGAAAGTGTCCAGCAAGTTATCGTTCAAGAGACCGGTATTTGAACACCTCTTCAGGACATCCGTTCCCACTTAGTGGAATTGATATCATCGGTCGTTGCAATTATAATAATATTGTGTATGCTGTATATATATATTTATTTATTTATGTGTACTTATTACGTTAGTATGTGTTGTATAAATTCATATGTTTAGGACATAGAATACCTTTAGTTTTTAGTTTAATTAAGTTATTCATGTATTTTAGTTCTTTTTTTTTACAAATTTAATGTTTTGCACCCGTACAATATCTCTGCACGCCCCAGTTTGACTGGCAGAGAATGTCAAAAGTTTAAATAAATTAATAACGCACCTGCAGCACCTCTGGTGTTGCAGATGTACGTGGGCGACGGTAATCACTAACCATCAGGGGAATCGCTTGGTCGCTTGTCGCCTTTCCCATTAAAAAAAAATTAGGCCTATCCAGTTTCCTTACTTTCTGTAACAAGACCTGTGGTCACCCCAGTGCCTAATGGTCCCCATTTACGTTTCACCGCGCCGACACCCGCGGAAACTTGCGTACTGTTGCGTACTGTTGCGTGCTGTTGCGTTACTTTCCAGTCTTTTAACATTAGTGTTATCGATCATAAAATGGGAATGAGACGATAGCCCGAGCGTTCCTAATAAGCTACGATAAGTCTTTTTTTTTATGGGAAACGCGACAAGCGGCACACCTGATGGTAAGTGATTACCGTCGCCCACGTGCATGTGCAACACCAGAGGTGCTGCAAGTGCGTTGCCCGTATTTAAGGATATTTGGGGGATGGGAGGGACAGGGAGGAGGGCACTGGGCCTCCGGTTACCTCCTCTATTTCACGCCGGTATTATGCAAGGTCGTGGTATTAACCCGGTCGAGCCGGCCCATTCGAGCAGCGGCTAAAGCTGCCGCTCGGCTCCACCGCGTTAGACACGTTGCCGAAACAAACTTCTCAATAAGCTAGCGTAATACTGACAGAAGAATTACTCCACGTTAGTCTGGCGAAAAGTAAGTCGAAACCACTAAATTTAATTTCGAAACCTTAGTGAGCTTATTTCTATTTACTTATTTATCTCTAAATAGAACGCTGGGTGTTGCCAAGTTATGCGCTGCGACCCGCTGCTCGTGTGCCCTGTGCTTTAGTTTATAACCTACTCAATAATTAAATTAAAGATACCTACCGATTTATGAATCTCCATGAACATAAGACGATAAACATTATTAAAAAAAAATGTTTATAATCTTGCGTGATACTGATGAAGGTGTAAAGAGTGAAAACGCTTGAACGATTTGTTTGAAACTTTGAACAATTGTTCTCGGAGGCGCCTTGTAAAACGGCGCATGCAGATCTGAAACGATGTCTTTCTGTTCGCCGTGCGTATTGAAGTTCGCTACACGTTCCGTTACGACGCGACGCGGCAAGGGCGCGTTCACACGGACGCTTCCATCGCGATTGTGTGCTTGGCTTAATGTTTAACCTAACGAGAATAGGAACAACGCATGGCCAGAACTTAATGTAACTGTTCTCGTGTCTAAAGTCCTCACATGACACAACTTTCTTAAGTCTGTTCAAGAAGAAAAATATACAAACCTTACTGTGTGTATTTTTTTATCTCTTCCAGACGCCATATTCACTATGGCATAAAAATATTTCACAACATATCGCGTTATTTTTTTCACATACAAGACAATGTTTGGTTTGTTGTGTGTGTGTATGGGATAAACGAAGCCGTTTTGATCAGTAACACGGTATTATTTTATCGGAGAACTATGTCACACGGAATTTCCGTGATGTTCATGACATATCGGATAAGACCTCGGGTCTAGTTACGAAAAATTACCCGTGGCAATAATTCCACTCCTTAGTGACCATTTGCAACCCTTTGCAACTCTATTTTGAAGATTGAACGATTATTTGTTGTTATTTATATTTTGATCCCAGTTATATACCTCGTATATTGCAAAAAGTCTGACGACTTTTTAAGCGCCAGGATTACGAAACATGACGTCGTATGTTCAGAGCCGCCATTCGATCATTGTCGTGAACCACTCCAGATACAAGCTGTGAGCTTAGTTGGTGGGTTAACAGGCATATTAGTAATGTTACTTAATTAATAGCATTGCTAGTATTCTTAAAAAAAAAAAGACTGCCCGCGAGAGTATCCATGGTTTGGACAGAATACCCGCGCTGCCGTTGTGGCTATTAACTTCGTATTATTATAGCGTTATGCTGAGTCGGATGCCATTTTGTTGCTGCAACTCAATATTTTTTTTTCGTCGTTAATCAAGTTCCATCAAGTGTTACTATGAATATATAAACGCAACGAGCACGCATGCGAAGATTGATGAAAGTGGAAGAAGCGAAAGACGTATGTCAGGACCGTAGCAAGTGGAAGAAGATTGTCTCTGCCTACTCCGTCGGGAACAAGGCGTGGATATGTATACATCTATTACAATGAATAAAGTACTTTCCTTCATTCTTTCTTTCATTTTCTTCTACATCTGCCCCACAGTGTTGCTTATACTAAGTATGTTAATCGGGTCGTAATTCACGTTTGTTTGTTGTGACAGGTGATATATGTTCAACTTTCTTATGTCATTCAGTCATGTGACCCTGTTCGTAATATTTTTTTTTTAATAACGCGGAAGGAAACACATCGCGGCGCGACAAAAGCACAAGTGTGCCCGCGGCTCAGCCACGTTCCGTTCCACACTCGAATGCATAACAGACAAACAGGCTAATCCCGGCGTTATCGTAAATTGTCAGTTTATGACGTGCGGAACGGCCGCGGGGCGAGGGAGGGGAGGGGGCGAGGGGGACGCGGGAGAGTTTTCTAATTTCGCCCCCTGCGCGCCCGTTTTGATGCGCTAATTCGTGTAAGCAGTTTCTGAACGTGCCTGTTCCGAGTTCACTTCACTCGTCCGTCCGTCGCCCAACACTCGTGACGTTCTCTATTGCACCGACGGAAGGTCGACAATTGCCAGATCCCGCTGCACGGGTTGTTTGGCAAGTTTATTGTCGGCCTTTTACATAAAGTTGCCCAATTTACATACATTTGTTTATTCGGTTTTTAAATTAGGAATTAGCAGCGTTAATCGGCGGGTGTTGTTTTAGTAAATATAGCGCGTGAAGGAGCGCGGCCGTATTGCGTTTAACTAGTGGGCGCGAATAAAGATCATAAGAAACTATATATAAAGTTTGCTATCCTGAAAAGGATGTTATTGCAAACCGACCGGATGAATGTGTAGAAACTGGTTGCGTGATGTATTTGGTTGATAATTTCTTTCATATGCTCATAATGTTTATAAAAACAGTTTTATTTAAAGCAGTGGTTCTCAATCATCGAAACACTAATAAAAATTTATTTAAATATATCTATGTATATTATTTAATTATATGTAATCTTATTTATTTAATTGTATACATATTATTTATTAGAAATGTACGCACTAAGTTAGCCATTTCAATTAAATTTCCTGTTACCCTTGTACTAATACTATGTTTTAATGTTTTCATGCCTTTTTGTGTGTACATAAATAAATAAAAAAAAATAGCGTAATTTTTCAGAGCTTCAGAGCATCAAATAAATACGCTTATTTTTACGTGTGACTATTGGTATATGATCTACGCGACTTATGATATCTGCAAAGATACATAACATGATATCCGAATATTTTCTACCTACCTACGTAATGAATACTAATTAGAGTTACCTAATATAATCAGGGTTTACTTTCCGGAAATTCATAATTTTACAGATTTTAGTAACAACATCCTCTTTCCCATGAATGTGTGCACCACTTCTTCCACACCATGCACCTTCATCACAAGGCACTGAGGAATTGTTCGAAGCAAACTATTTGGGAATAACTGATTTATACAATACATGAGCATGCGGCATCGTCCACAGCTGGAGGTAGGTCTCCTCCGAAAGCCAATTATCCTGACTTGTTCGTTCTTTCACAGCGAAGCTAGTCTACCAGGTTCTACTACGTTTGCCTGAGCCCGTCTCCAACTCCAGAACTCTGGTTGCGTCTTAACGCATATGAGTTACGACGTAACGACGAGTCTCTACGATGCAATATGTCAAACTGTCGAATCTGTCGGAACGCCCAAATGATACTGAACATGATTTCTTTTTTTAATTTTGTATAATTATAATTAATTGTGATTATGTTTGCCCCCTAACGAGAAAGCGGGTCACTGCGGATTACCGGCACCCACGTACATTTCAAACACCAGAGGAGCTGCAGGTGCGTGCAGGGGGGAGCGGGCCTCCAGTTACCTCACTCATCAAACGACTATCGTCAGAGTGTCAATAGACCCTCTGTCCCTAATTCGAAAGGTTACGTCGCTAACTTTATTTGTTAGATCGTTTCCACTAGTAGTCACCTGGGACCTTTTATCTATTTCTGCTGCCAAACAGCAGTGCAATAATTGATTGTTGTGTTCCGGTCTATAAGGCATAGAGAACCGCTATAATTACGGGCTGCATTTCATCTTAGTCCACGGGGGTTACAACGCATCTGTAACCTTCATCGATTTAAGTCGTTTGCAGGTGTCCATGCGCTGCAGTCGCCACTTACCGTCAGGTGGACTATTAGCTCGTTGGTCAAACCAAAAACAAGAGACAGACAAGAGTTTATTTGCAGTCTTCTTTACCAAAGAATAGCAAAGCTCAGGCTGTCTATTTGAAGGTCGTTGCGCTTGTCGACTGGCAGATCAGCACACCGTAACTGTCCAAGTTTCAGCGCCGTATTACTCACCTGTTTTACTTCTACTCTCGTGATAGTCTGGCGTTTTGGCAAATTTAAAGTGATCGCCATTTTGATTAACGACCGTTACGCAGTGGGTGGCTTGACGCAGTCGGAGACTTTCGTCTTTCAGGCTTTATTAAGAAGAAATCAGAGGAAACTGATGCTATTGAGAAAGGTCTCGGAGAGTTTTCTTTACGGTTATTACACGTGTAAAAAAGGCAACAGGAACTCATTCAAATATCGTAAAACCATAATTAATAATAATTTCTCAGTTTTTCTACGATTAGAGTCATATTTAACCTATAATTAGAAAAGGTAACTTTGTTATAAAATATAGGATTCGTTTTTATATTAAAAATATCTCGTCACGAACAAGATGTTTCAAAACATTAACATATATATATATATAAATATCACACAGACGACCTTTACGAGGATAAGAGAGTAAAAAAGCCAGGTTTAAATACCACGAAGCACACACAAACACACAGCGGTGCGGATATAACATTACGGAGGGTATCGAAGCGCGCGATGCGATCTCGGGCTGCGCGGGCGCATCAACAATTAATACTCTTCATATAATCGATTCCTTCAATTATTCCACGCTGATATATGTTAATCCCGTCCGGCCTGCCTCCCCGGGATATTGTTGGCTATAATTACATGGGAGGTGACCTCTATTGACAAGTATTGATGTTTTTAATCTGATGTTAGGATAAGGCATTAGTATGCGCGTCCGTCTGTCCATTGATTTGTGGCCACCGGCTCATTGCTACGTAATTATTGGATTTCGGCGCGATATTTATTGGCATTTCTTCTCAGTCGCCTTGATTTATCATTCGGCTGTCGCCCGTGAGAGTTATTGCCGTCGGGATAGGTTTTTTTTCTCTCTTCGTTTATTAAGGAATTCTCCCCGGCACTGGTAATACGTCATATTCCAATACGTCGCGCGGTAGGACACATGATCACCTCCATTACGGCCGCGTCTCCCGACGGATTAGCGCCGTCGACGCGCCGAGTAATGAGACTGCGAAAAATATTGGAAATAACGCGCGACAATAACAAAAGAGCTGTACGCAGGTGCGACACGTCACCGCCAGGGGCGCTGCCGTCGACTCCTTAGCCACCTAAACGCGTGCAAACTGAATTTGTTCGATCAATTCCTTTACAATTATCCTAAGATATTCAATTATGTTAAACGGTTAAATAAGGATTTTAATAGGCATTATATATACTAAACGTTATACGGTTTTACTTGTACAGATAAGTGTGCAAGTGTAATTAATGTTCAATTTTAATAAAAATTCCAATCAAAAACGGAGAACAACAAAAGTTTAAGTCGGCCAGGGCTGAATAAATTCACTCGAGCTTAAGTTAAGAGAATAAATGTTATTTTTTGCCATCCCCATCTTTTCTCCTAGTGGTTGTGGCGGCAGAATCTATCACGCACGTTCTTCCCGTGGATATCGAAAAGGCGACTAAGGGATAAGGCAGAACACAGTGACGATGCTCGTCCCACCAATCACGTCCTCTCTCCCGGAAGAGACGGAAGCTCGTAGCTGCGCTGAAGAGCCTAATCTGCTATGCCATCATTCCTAAAATTTCCATGTGACGTCACTCCTCGACAGAATCACACCATGGTATTTTTAACACGGTCAATAAACGAAACCATGTCTTGGATGTAAAAAATAATACGGTATGATTCTATCTAGACGCACTTAATAGTTGTGAAAAATTTTTTTTGGCATATCGAATAAGGCCACAGACATACTAAATGGAAATCCGTAATCTCTGCCTACGCCTATGGGTAAATTTATTTATTATTTAATCACAAAACGGAATGACAATTTACAAGTATAGATAAATGATATTTTATAGAAAATTTACTCTATTTGCCATTCCGAAAGCAATTTACAAGTTTTGTTAAATTTTAACCTAAATAAATTTAAAAAAGTATTGTGTGTGCAACGAGAATTATGAAAGAAAAATATTTAAACAGGTTTAAGAGATCAATAGCAAATTTTTAAGTTTTTCTTATACTAGACGATTTTATCTTGTAATACATCTTTCTGAACAGTTTGTCAATAATTTATTATATAGATTGCAGAGCCTTGCAATGAGACTCTCTTTAATGTTAATAATTATAAGCTATAATGTAAGCCTCGTTTTTAATTCAGCATCTCGTTTGACGTCGTCAGTCAAGTACATTTGATGAAAGGATTTAATGTATATACTGAATTCTAAAGTGACATTCAAAAGCACGTAAGTTATATTATTTGTAGTGCCATTTCATTGTCTTATTTTATTTATCTTATTTATTTATTAAGGATTACCAACAAGGTTAACGCATAACAAATTCTTTTTTATATAAAAATGTTTTTTAAAAAAAAACGCATGTGCCACCTTACTTAAAGGCAACCACGGAAAGCCAGTAGACACAGTCTAGTAAAGTTAAATGAATATTAATATTAATCAGATATATTGCTTATCTAAAGTAATACTATAACAAAGAAAGACTAATAACAAATGAAATAATTAAGCTACCTACGATTTTCTTCTATAAATTATTGTATAATGCCCTCCGCATTTTAGTCCCAAGCTCAGAAATTTTGGTTGAGAGAATGTCCACGTCCACTTTTTTATATTCCTCATTATATTTTCTAACCATTCTATTTAGAGGCGCATTGAATCCTTATAAATGATTTTGAATTCGAATTTGATTTTGAATTCGAAACAACATAATGAAATCTTTCACAACTTTATAATGGAAATTACGGTAATATATTGTAGCACCTACTTCATTCTGGCTCTGCATCTCGCTCAGGTAGACCGGTAGAGAATGTCTCGGGCATTAATTCCGCCTGTATACACAGCACTGTATATGAAGTTAAATAAATAATAGAAATATTATTATCATACATGATATCACACATAAAAAAATCGCTATCTTCTCACTCACTGTAGCAGTTTCTCCCATGTAGCGGAGATAGTTTACATCTATAAATTGCACATGGACAAACACACCGTAACAATTATTTGTAGTCCATGTTCAAACATGTCCCGTCCCGGCAATTGAACCCGCGGCCACCGCTGCCAGCCACGACGCAGCCAAACGCTTAAACCCTACGCCACCGAGCCGTCAGAATAATAAATCTCTCGAGTAAATTCTAAATCGACTAAATTTACAACCTCTCTCCTCAAAAATCATAACAAATATTTTAATTACTAAAGTTTTTGTCTAGCAGAATTATAATTAGACACGAAATGTTAGAGATAATGATCATGGAACAACTAGCGCCATCTATACGTGATGTACAACACTTCAGAATGCACTTCATACTATTTCCGTTAATCGAGTAATAATTAAGCAATCGATTATTAATTGAAACTTGTTTTTATGCATAACATAAAACTGTAGTAATTTCCGGCATTGTGCATTTACACGAGCATCGCGCGCCAAAATGATGGATTAATGTCACATGAGAATTTTCTTTTAAAACGCTAACAAAGGCGGGAAAATTGCATCTAGCTAATATTCCCTTGCCAATCATCTTACTGAGTCAATTTTCAATTTCCCCCGTTAATAAGCACGTCAGCGCCCCGCCTCGGAACAATATCGTCGGGGGGTTTTTTTTTATTGCTCGTTCAAACACAATGTGCTAGATATTTCCACAGCGCAGCTCTGCCTAGCTATTTGTCATTTTGTGCATGACGTAACTTTTACGTTAACAATTTCGTTGTAATTATTTGAACAAAACGTCCGCTTAGCATGGACGGTATGGGCAAACCCTCCAAATAATACATAGTTATATCATGTTGGTGATTTCTTGGAGGGTCTCTCCTCCAAGAGAGGGTGTTCAGCATCAGAATAAATGAATACAAAAGAAAGAAGTCGAGTTTCTTTTACAACGTCAGTTTGAAGTTATCACGATTTTATATAGTTTTCGAACAATCAAAATGTATAAGTTGGCCGTGGTAACTCAGAGAACCTCAGCTTTAATTCGTAGTACGCGAGGGTTCCAAACCCAAGTGGTTCGTATACTGTTAAATTGTAAATTACAATTTGAAGGGCTGAATTTAGTCGGCAGTTAAGTTAAAGATCGTGAGGAAACTTGCATGTATGAGAAAATAAAAATAAATTTCAAGGACATATTAAGTGTTTACAACGGAGCAGGATTGCGGAAGGCTCTGCCAAATCAAAAATCATTCACATATTGAGAAGAGAGGCTTTGCCTGGCTGTGGGACATTCATTAGTCTGCTACTTTACTTTTAATAAGGTAACACCGATAATTTCTTTGTATGAAAGAAAGAAAGTTTGTAGAGAAAGAAATTCGTTCAAGTTATCTTAGGTGTATGTTGAATTCGTATTTGTTTCTTATTATTAACTTGCATGTAAACTATATAAGTAATTAAAATTGTGTGTAATCAATATTTTTCGCTATAACATAATCGCTTAATTATAATACTTATTTTCAAATTGTATCACAAGAGCAGAGTGGCGCAGTGGAAGCGTGCTGGGCCCATAACCCAGAGGTCCGTGGATCGAAACCACGCTCTGCTAGAAGCCATTTTTATTGTTTTATTTGTTTTTTATGTTTCTCATAAATATTTTAATTATTCAAACATGCACCGAAATAATTATTTTTACATACTATGTAATAGTAACGTGTAGCGCCATCTATCGTTTAGAAAGTAAGTAATAAATAAAATTACATCCTCTAAACGCTTCGTTTGTTATTTTTTAATTATTACCAAAGACATAACTAGAAAAATAACTTTGACAAGAACGATCTTCCGAATGTTGGAAATTGAACGTTGAATTGACTATGTACTAAAGAGTTCAGTTCTGCAAATTTTTTTTTATGTGAAATGTGGCAAATGAGCAAGCGGTACACCTGATAAGGTAAGTGATTGGCCACGTACATCTGCAACACTTGAGGTGCTGCAGGTGCGTTGTCGGCCTTGGTATTTGGTATTTGGTAAGGGTATTTGGGTGATGTAAGGGAAGATCAGGAAGGGGTTAGGGAGGGGGAGTGGGCCTCCGGTTACCTCACTCACCGAACGAAACGCAGAAGCACAAGATGCTTCTACTTCACGCGGATATTCTGCGAGGCCGTGGTACCAACCCGGTTGAGTCGGCCTATTCGTGCAGCAGCAAAAGCCGCCGCTTGGCTCTACCGCGTTTAAAAATAAAACCATAGTAATCTATTTAGGTATATAGATATATTTTAAAACTCAGTAATTACCGAGCGTATAAATTCTTTGCAGCAACCAAGAGCATAACTTCATTACATTAGAAAATTATTTTTAATTTCGTACCGCACACTCATCTAGACAGCGCAGCGCACAGTAATTAGAGAGAGAGAAACAGACGGACGCGCCTTCGCTGTTTTTATTCCTTTCAAAATAAGCAAATGGAAGGCACAATCGTCAATAGGTAATTGCCGGCTCTAGAGGGCCAAAGTCTCAACTCCATTAAGCGTACGTCATATGAGATTTATGTATAATTGAAATCCCGACTTTATTGTGCCACCGTGTTGATTTATGCGGGCCTCATGGACGCCGTCCCGTTCCTACCATCGCTCTCGGCTACGGAATAACAATAGACATTGTTTGATTAAAGTGTTCGTGTTTCTGTATGTTTCGTTGTGCGCGTACAACGCATCTATCTATAGATGAGAAGCGAACGGCTGGTACTGAAAATTACTAACAATCATGAGTAACGATCTTTTTTCTCGTGAATTACAATTTAACAAAGGTATAAAGAAGTTAGATACCGACTGTGGGTTTTGCTATACTCGAACGGGCCGCCTCTACCGGGGCAGCGACACGACCTCTCAGAATACCGGCGTGAAGTAGAGGCACGGGCTTCTGTGTTACTTTCGATGAGGTAACCCCAACCCCGATCCTCATGATCTCTCCGAACTCCCAAATATTCTTAAAGGCCGGCAACGCACCTGCAGCAGCTCCGGTGTTGGAGATGTATGTGGGCGTCGGTAATCACTTATCATCAGACGAGCATGTGTCTCACCCCATGCTCGTTTGTTTACTTTCCCATGAAAAAAAACATTTAACAACACAACTGGTAGTATGTTACATAAGTTTTAGTCCACTGCTGAACATAAGCATTTCTCGAAGGGTTTGTCCCTGGTCACAACGCCCGGCAGGCGGATAGGTGAGGTTTCAGTTTCGGTACTGGTGCACTAGTGACTCTGCTCCCCATCGTTACTCTATGGTATATGGGTTCGGAAAATTCTGATGGATTTTCGGTACATTTCCGTCGCTTCATCACAACGCACACAAATTCCTTGCGATAACCTTGTGACAGTATATTCATTTATTTTTTATAGCATTAATATTTTTTCTTTTGTTTTTTTATGAATACTCTGTATCACCAGATCATGTACTAATTGTGTGAATTTAAGTGTAGCAATGAATGTCTTTATGTATTTACATCGTTAAGGTCACCGGATACCTCTAGAGATCAAATTGTTCGTACTATGTATGATGCGTGAATAATAAAGGTGTGCGTCTCGTCAAGCGCGAACATTCGTTCGCTGACGTAATGAATGCTCGAAGGCGACGAACACGTACTCACAATGGAACTTTTTTTTTTTTTTATGAAAAAATAGGCCTGCGTTTGACCTCAATCTTGCCCGATGGAAAGCGAAGATGAGGCCTAGGATGGTACACGCTTGCCTAGATGTCTGTTCACTTTGGCCTTGAAGATATCCAGGTTATAGGCCTCCGGAAAAACCGACCTCGGCAGAGAGTTCCACTCCTTAGCCGTCCGCACAAAGAAAGAAGAGGCAAACCGCCTCGTGCGTAATGGAGGAATGTCTACAACATAAGGGTGGAACTTCTCGCCGCGTCTAGTCGTTCGGTGATGGAAAGGGGAAGAGGGTATTAGGTTATGCAAAACCTCCGCACACTCTCCGAAATGAATTCGATAAAAACCGAGAGGCAGGCCACTCGTCTACGGTGTTCGAGGCTTTGAAGTTTTGCCTCTACTAGTGAGTCACGGCCTATGATCCTCTTCGCTCGGCGCTCCAACGAGTCCAAAGCATCAAGCTGATGTTTAGCCGAACCATGTAAACGAACGAACGAACGAACTTCGTTATGCTCTGTCCTACGTACCGACCGCTCAAAAATTCGAATGCACATTACGCGATTAAATGTTAATGAATTGATAACGTCTTATTTTGACCTTCCAAATTTGAATAACATTCGAACGAGTCGATCCGTGTCGGAAAGCTTTTAATTTATATCCTCTTGTTATGTTTATAAATGAAGCTCTCATACGAGTGCCAAAAAATCAGATAAAGTGAATAAATCCGATGTCTCCGTAGACTTAAAAGCCCGCAATAAGTCGTCGAGCGGACAAATAATTCCTTCGATTCGTCCAAATTAATGGGCGATACCCACCATGTGCACGTCCGTATTAAGGCGCACGCACACGTCCCGAATCGTGTCGTTGAGTACCATGAATAATATTAACCTCAAACGATCTCGTCTCACAACGGCCGTCGAATAAAAACTAATAAATCCACCGCCGTGCTGTCATAGCAATATCGTGCATAATCATCATAGCGTTAAGGCGGACAATTGCCTCAACCGAGCATCACGTGTATAGGTCAGTGCGGGAATAAACGGACGCATCAATTTCCACAAATCCGTGTCAAGAGTCGAACGCGATTTAAAAAAAAAAAAAAGAAAACGAAGCAACACACTGACAGCGGGCTTCGTATAAATAACTCTTTCTCGTGTTATTATTTATCAGACGGCACGCGAAGCAGCCTCCGACCGAACGTAACGATGACGAATACGATGGTGCTGTTGTAAAAAGCCCCTTTTTGAGTCTTGACGTGTGATATATTGGAGCGCGCGTGCGTTATAAAGAACGCGACGGGGTGCGCGAGCGCAGGCCGCTGATTGGACGCCGTGGTGCGGTGGCGCGACGTGGAGCGATCGCGCCCGTTCGTACGCCAATGACGGATAGGCGACTCGCGGCCCATTGTGCCGCGAACAGCCGCGGTACATAAGCCCGAGACGGAGGCCTCTCGGTACAAAACGTCCGGACGCGAATGGAACCCGGCGCGGTTGAAGCCAAACGATATATCTCCAGGTTACATTTAATTCGGCATCACGTTGAATCTTCGAGAATTTGGTAGCATATGCATGCTCTTTCTCTCATTATGATATGATCTCGACGATAATACAGACAGACAGACGGTGTTAATGTAACCCTTCACAGAGCGGACTCAAGTGACCGATGCATGGACAGATACTTACTAGTTAAAAGAATTAGGTGCTTTTTGCTTCTGCACGAATATGCAAGTAAAACAAGCTTTTTGTTAGTTTGTGTATTATCCGTCGATTGAACGTACATACATGTAGGCATTAACCGAGTTTCAGATTCCTATGCCGCTTCCATCTGCCACCCCCTTTCTTCTCCTGAATTATACCCCTATAGCTTCCTTCCCAAGTGTCACAAATACAGATATATCTTTGCTTGCGTATTGCGGAACCCCGTTTGGGTACGCTGAGTCGTGTCAAATTGAAATCGCGTTTCTCTGCTTACCCCTATGAGTTTTTTTTATAGGAAAGGCGGCAAACGAGCAAGCGGTTCACCTGATGGTAAGTGATTACCGTCGCCCACGTAAATCTGCAAGACCAGAGGTGCTGTAGGTGCGTTGCCGGCCTTTAAGGGTATTTGGGAGATGGGAGGGTGATCAGCAAGGGGATGGGGAGGAAGAGAGGGCCTCCGGTTACCACACTCACCGAATGAAACACAAGGTAGAAGCACAAGGTGCTTCTACTTCACGCCAGTATTCTGTGAGGCCGTGGTACCAACCCGGTCGAGCCGGACCATTCGAGCGGCAGTAAAAGCCGCTGCTTGGTTCTACCACGTTTAAAATGCCTGCCTTTAAAACTCCCCTTCGAGAGATTTTACACTTCCTTACAAGTTAAGGAATGCAGACGCATGCAGACTCTAAAATAAATATTCGAAGATAGAAGGTGCCCATGAACCACAGTGAAAAATCCCAATGCATTATATCGCATAATGTCGACAGCGTGCCTTAGTGGTTAGCGTACCTGACTGCAAAGACGTGGATACTGGGTTGGATGCCGGCGAAAAACAAATTATTGGTTTTCCGATGTTTTTGTGTTGTGTGGGTCCCGTATCTCTGACAGGGCATCTGACCCTTCCTCCGATCTCGCACGCCTGACATCGGATATGGGCAGGTGAGGACAAGTGCGCTTGCATCTGTGTTCGCACGTGCGCACACGGCACTATAATATCTCCTGCGCAGTTGACAACTGCCGATGGTATCGGGAAGTGGCTGCGTGCACTTTTCTCACCTATGTAAATGTCCCTATGATAGAAACCGACAAAGGTCCCTCGATGCTCCAGTGCGAACATCCACATGTACTCATACATAAGATTTTTCATTATTTCTTTCATGAATGTTTCCTCGCGACGTTTTCCATCACCGCCGAGCACGTGGTAAACTTAGCACTAAAAATTGCTATTAACGTTGAAACTTTTAGGCTCTATTGTTACATAAAAAAAAATGTAATCATGCTTGAATAATATTAATATTAATAAATATTGTGTATGCTTTTTATTTTATAAATACAGTGACATCAAACGAAATAAGGATAATCAAAACAAATATCAACATTATTTCTCATGTCCCTGCGTTCTTCTCTATCAGAGAAAGCTAATTACGAAACGACATAACAAATTACATTTGACAAGGGAAATTAAACGCGTTCAACTTTAGCAATCCAGCCCGTGCAGCTCTGTGCCACAGAAGACACTTCATCATTTCAGCCTACTACAAGTCCACTGCTGAACATAGGCCTCCCCCAAAGATATACATATATTTATATATACTCTAGAGTTATTTTTTCTCCCTTTTGCATCTTGTATGATCCTACTACCCCTTCTTATCTTAAGAATAAATTTCAGTATCTCTCTTCTACTCACGATAGGGTCCTTCGTTCCTCTGCTAACCATATGATAAGTATCCCGCAACATTTTACCCATTTTGTTGGTGGTTCCTTCACCGTTCAGGCTACACTTCCCTGGTACTCCTTGCCGGAAGACATTAGGAAAAAGCCCCAAGTAAAATTTCTTCAAAAGTTGTTAGTATTTATTCTGGTTAATTACATATTTATGTATTAGTATATATATGTGTGTGTAGATATGTAATATATTGACATTTAAATGTGTTAATTATATTTTAAATTATCACAACATTTCTTCACGCCTTGGATTAACCGGTAGAGAATGCCAAAAGGCATCGAGTCCACCTTTTGCAATCCTTTTGGCGTACACCACATAGTGTAAACAAATAAACGTATACATAGCAAGTGCCGAAGCGTCTGTACGTAATGCATCTGTGAACCCCGCGGGGGCCGATCTGTTCCACGCCGTCCGCTTGACCGAACGTTAAACTCGTATAGTTTAAGATCGATTACCGCGGTAATAGATGGGACCGTGGCGTCCCCACGCGTGTTACAATCCGTTTTAATTAGGCACTGGCGTAATTTCGCGTCAACTAACGAATTTGAGGAAAACAATAAAACATACGAATGAATCGGTGACGATGGCTGAGCTGCTAGCGGGTCTGCCACGTAGATGCAGGGGTCGATCCCCTATATGAAGAGCTCGAATGAGTATGCGATTTATACCGTTCTTGTGGACAATGGGCTCGGTGTGTCAAACCTCTGGTTAAATGTTAGTTGAGTGCACTAAAAGCGTTTTTTTTTATGGGAAAGGCGAGCAAGCGGTTCACCTGATGGTAAGTGATTACCGTCGCCCACGTACATCCGCAACACCAGAGGTGCTGCAGGTGCGTTGCCGGCCTTTAAGGGTATTTGGGTGATGAGAGCGAGGTTAAAAAAAGGGGATAGAGAGTGGGTGTGGGCCTCCGGTTATCTCATGCACCGAAGCGCCAGATGCCTCTACTTCACGCCGGTATTCTGCGAGATCGTTGTACTACCTCGGTCGAGCCGGGCCAGTCTAGTCCTGTAACCACCCCAGAACTGCATACACGGCCGTGAGAGTTTATGTTATATATATATTTTTGGTTAATAATATTTACGATATATTAGTTCAATCAGAAATGTAAATTTGATTCAGATGAAGACTCAAAAATACTGTGTTAATTCCTTTTTAATTCATACTCTTAAAACAACAGAATCATTGGTCTTATCGTTAGTAATACCTGATTTAAAATCATTTCAAAGTTTCTTTTTGACCTTACTTTGGTCACCTTTACTTCTGAGCTACCGCGGCTTTCTATCACTTACAGATCGAAATTAAGCTCCCGATGTATCGACGTTTCATGTACCGTGGTGTATGTGATTGTTTTCCATGCACTACCTGTTTAACATCTGCTTTAGAAATCGACGAATGGAACATATCGGACCCACGTCGCCTAGCACCAGCTCGTTTGGGAGAAAATCAATTATGCTTTCCATTATATCAGGGCGTGGTCGGCCGATTAGTGGCCACGGTCGGAAAAATCTACTCCAAACACACATATCGCGTTCAAAAGCTATCTACATACTGGTGTGTTATGTCATTTAAGTGTAAAAATCGAAGTAGATCATAACAAGTATGATTGGTTAGAATTAACAAAAATTTTCCATCGTGGTATCGGTGTTGGAGTCCACCACCCACATTTTTTTACCGTGGGTGTCGTAAAACGCGACAGGGGGTGCCTTGACAATCGTAATGGCTTCCGACAGATGGCGGCACAATCATCTCGAAAAATACCAGCCCGAAATAATCCGAATTATTCGTGACCGGACTTAAGGCCCTCGCAGAATACAACTCCCATCTCACAAACACCCTTAAAGACCGGCAACGCAACTGCAGCACCTCTGATGCTGCAGATGTACGTGGGCGACGGTAATCACTTGCCATCAGGTGAACCACTTGCTCGTTTGACGCCTTTTCCATTAAAAAAAAACGCTGTTGATCCAGCGGCGGACAGCTACGGGGCGAGAGGCTTCCGCGCCGAAGTACCGCAAGTACCGTCTCGACGTTCTGCGACGTGACGCTGGTCACTGCTGTGCTGAGCGATGCTCTTACCCCTGTTGAAGAAAGAGGAACTCTCAAGAACGAGAGGTGGCACGAGACCTCGGCTTGGGTTAACGTCGATGAGGTATGATGGTATATACTGTATACCTCCTTGGTTTTTCTACTTGTTGGCAAAGAGAGTAGTCAGTGACTATCTAGTATTCATAGAGCATAGAAATTTGTAACAAATATAAGGGCTTAATAAAAAAAACTAAATTAAGATATCGAAGTGTCTTGTTGAATGTTTGTATGTCACCTTGCCGCTTGTATAGTGCGCACATCGCCTTAAGCAGCACGAACATTTTAATTGATTAAGGCCTATAACAACATGCCATACATTTAAATGGACGGTTGGACACATGAAGCATTTGTTTTTTATCGTATCTCTTTAAATTATTGTAAATATTTATTTTCATTTATTACTCTGTATAGAATAATCAATGAATTGTGTGTACATTAATAATTGATAACATTAGAATCTACTCTACGGTCCCAATGAAATGAATCCGAGGAAATTCTTGTGCGATCCGGCGAAAACAAACTGCTGGAAGACACGCAATGCATTGCAGGTCGATAATGTTATAATGTATGCTTAGAAAGATATCAATCTATTCGTATGTGCCAATTGATATATTTTATATATATAAAGGAATACATGGATGACAATAACCCCTCGGAATGAGCTGATGGCTCCCAAGTAGTTTCTAAAAAAAATCTTGTAATATTAAACGTATATAAACGTATCTTCGAAAAAAAAAAGAGAACACTTACGGAGTTTCTTTCTCCGGTTTCTTCTCCGTCAGAGGAACCTCATTACGAGACGGTGGTTGATTTTTAATAAAAATAACGTACCACAAGTGAAATGTATGTTTCTTACGTTAAATAAATGATTAGATTCTAACATACGGGCGAAAGCTGGGAATGGCAGATGAGGCATGAGAGCAGGAAAAATGCAGTAGATATGAGAGCGTTAAGAAGTATGATTGATGTGAAGATAACTGACAGGTTTCGAAAGAATGTGATCAGAGAGCGTTGTGGCGTGAAAGACGATGTAGTTTTTGTTGACACGAATTGAGAAAGGGATGCTGAGCTGGTTTGGACATGTGGAGAGGATGAATGAAAGTAGGTAGACGAAACAAATATATGAGGCGAGTGTAAATGGTAGAGTCGGTAGAGGAAGACATAGGCGAACATTTCACGATCAAATCGGAGACGTTCTGAAAAAAGGCCAGGTCAAGAGTACTCTAAACCAACGAGTAAGCTTGCGAATATTGAAAGTGGAAGAAGATTGTCACTGCCTACTCCGTTGGGAACAAGGCGAGAATATATATATATACATATACAATAAATGATTTGATTTGTTTAAATTTAATAACTCGCAACCTAGTCTAGATATAATGACAAGTAAAATTTTAAGTCAACTTTTTACCCGACTTCATTCATAAGTACGTTCGTATAAAAAAATTATAACTCTCCATAATTACAGATAATAATTTGTTAGTATTCAGAAACAGAAAATTCATAATGTACCACCACAATAATTAGACTAACTAGAATAATAAAAGTATAACAATATCTCAACCAGAAGCTGCACAGCTTTAATGCACAGACAAAAACTAATGTGGATTATAATAAAAAAAAACATAGCGAAAGCTTTTTCGGAACTATGGCATGTAGCACATAGTACAGAATGAAGTAATGTAAAATATCCTATAAACACGCTACTGCAGTGCACAGACGGACACTCTTTCTCTTCATCAAATGTTAGAGAATTGTTAACTGTGGTTAACTGCCTCCGAATAAAGAGACAATTCGTACAGACAGTTTTTGTACGATTTGTATCGTTGGCTCGAACACAAAGATGGCGATAGGCTCACCGCCTGTCGCGTTAAGACCTCTGACCACCCCAGTATCGGTCGTGAAAGCTCATACCGTACTAGACTTAGAATTGCAATCTAAAACTACAGTTATCAATAAAATGTTTATTGTTATAAAAACTAAAACACGTTAGAATATATAGAGCCAACGAAAGCGTCTAATGTTTTACATTAGAAAGACGTACAAATGTTATCATTGACTTTGAAACAACAGCAGCGTGTGGACGAGTGGAGTGACCGCCGAGGACCTGGCGCGGCTCGGCGTGAGCTCCAGGAGGCGAGGTGACAGGGCGCGGCGCGGATCGATGTCGACGTCGTTATTCGGGCGACAGCCTTTGACGACGTCTCGGTCGGCACCCGCTTCGTGAAAACTCAATTGGGAAAATATATATAATAAATAAATGAAGACTTTTTCACTTCGACTTAGAACCGCCTAATTGGACCAACTATCGATTTAACTTAAACGTTTATTAGAAAAAACATAAGGAGACGAAAAAATGATGAATTCAGAAAAATCCGTACCTTATTTGTTACTTATTTCATGTAGGTGGTAAGCTGCTCTTCTTCGTGGTTGACTCTTCCTCTGCTTTAGCAGCATATGAATAACTGTGCCTACAATATTTAAATAAATGCCAAAAAAATCCATTATAGTAGGTAGTTGCTGTTCTAGTTATGAATTTGTAACTTTCTTTTTTCTTTTATTTAAAAAAAACGTTACCTTACGCTGTAGGAATTTCTCCTGTGTCGCGGAGGCAGTTTACATACATGAATTGCACATGGATAAACACCCAGAGCGGGAACTATTATTTGTAGTCCATACAGATACTAGTCCCGTGCGGGAATCGAACCCGCGACCCACAGCGCCGCAGCTAAACGCCTTAGACACTACGCCACCGAGCCGTCACCTAATTGCTTCCAATTACAACAAATACCACGCCTCTCAAAATTTATCTCAAGACTTCTAATTCAACCCAGATTATCAATGTCAGAAGGCGTGGTAGCCTAATGGTCGGGGTGCTACTTTATTTTCACAGAGCGCAAGTGACCTGGGTTCGATACTCGGTGCTGGCCGGCACCACTAAAATTGTTAATGGCTATTTTAAGTGCTGTATTTACCACGTGCTCGGCGGTGAAGGAAAACATCGCTAGGTAACCTGCATGTCTGAGAATAAGTATTATTTCGAGGATGTGTGAAGCTGGCCAACCGTACTGGAGCAGCGTGGCGGAAGGCGAACGAGTAAAGACTGGCTCCAAAACCCTCTCAGATATTTGAGAAGGACGCCTTTGCCCAGCAGAGGGCACTTACAGGCTGCTACTTTACTTTACTTTACTATCAATGTCCTCTTTTATATCCCCATTATTCTATATATAGAAATAAAATTCGCTTACACTTCTTTGCGAAGCGGAAGCAACCTTGAAGGTACCCGCGCCGGGCTCTACTCCGCGGACACGTGACTGACGGACGCCTGCACACACACACAAACAACACCCACACTCGCAAACATCTAGTACTGGGATACATTATAGACACACTCACACAAGACACCGCATGTGCAGTGTTCCCTATAAAAGATGGATAATGATTGATCGGCGACATGTGAGAATGATATGAGGAAATTATCCCTCAGTTTGTTTTTAGTTTCGTTCTTGGCTTCAAAACTCTAATATTGTTCACTTTAAGCGATTCGATTCCACGAGAATTTCATGCATTTCTTTCTCTCTACACTTTGTTACTGGGTATGTATTAAAGACGCTCTGCGCTTTTGATGTCGGAGGTTTAAAGTGGGATTAAACAAATAAGTAAAACTGTAAATGATGATGTTGTCGTTTGAGACTCAAAACTTCTTCGGTGTCGGTATTCGTGGTTCAATATCTATGCCGTTTGTTGTCACTCTGTGACACTTTATCGTATCGACAATTATAATTATCTCTTGTACTAGTTTCACTTCACATTATTTATTTATATAACTAACGGTGTTGCCTTACGGTATCTTCAAAGTATTAAATTATTATTATTACTTATTATTATTATTGACAAAGGCGGCTCTTGCTCAGCACTCGTATGTCCCCTGGCCACTGATATACTATTAAAATTGACATTTAAATACAAATAGTACATTTTGACATTGTATTGATTCTATTGTAAATTATAAACGCCATTGTAACATGGCGTTAATAGAAACATCCCAGTGTTTCTAGCCGGTTCTTTCCCGAGAAGGTTTTCCATTGCGAAACGGTGTAGATTTTGACGTTCGTACAAGCTTAAATTGAAAGAAAAAGTTTTGTCTTTGACTCTGATTTTTATCGAAGAACGATTTAGGATTCTATAGCACTCTCTTTCTAATCTATGTTGATTACTACTTATTTAGATGAAGTTGTCGACTGTAAAGGCATTAAGGTATAGAGCCGTAAGTGTCCGGGCAAACAAAAGAAGTACTCACTCATTCACAACTTCACCTGCCTATAGGAGAAGTTGTCAATACACAGGACGTAGGGCAACACAACCAGAGCCGAAAACCAATAACTTGTGACCCTCACGATACAGGCTGGCCTAGTGTGAAAGCTACATGCATATCATCATACACTGAAAAAATGCAAAACTGCGCTCGACATAATGTTTCACATGTGTAAAGATTTTGTTTTCAAAATTTTTTTGCATCTTTCGATGTCTCATTTAATTAAATTGTTTGTTGGGATTCGAACCCGAGACCCATGGCTCAACAAGTAAGGTAAGTTAACCACTAAGCCCGGCGGGTCGTTGTTCAACTTGCAAGCATAATGAAAAACAAAGTGACGTTACAACAAAATCTATACGTCAATTCACACCGGCAGCGTGTGCGCCGCTACCAGCGGGTGGAGAGAGACGCCGCTGAATAATTAAAAGCTTCCACGAAACGCGTGTAATGACTTTGACGACAAGCCGCCACGGCCGTTTGCCGGCCGTCATTTGTCAGCTGTTTGTCAGCCGCGGGCCGATTGACGCACCCGACCGCTACCACGAACACTCGAATTCGACTCGAACGCTGTCGCGAAATGCGAAATTTGCGAACGGATCAATATAACGTTTGCGGGTTAAGTAGATAAACCGAGTGGTGGTTATGTTAATTGTTAATTAAACGGTTGAAGGAGCCGTAATGATACCGGGACTACGAAAATTATTAATTACAATTTGAGGTGAACTTACCATGTGCTCGGCGGTGAGCTTCTTGATTAGGCTGTGAAGGAAAACATCGTAAGAAAATATGTATGTCGGTGTAATAATAAAAAAATCGAGGACATGTAATGTTCACCAACATGATGGGTGCAGAAGGAAGAGTATGTTACAGGTTATTTTCGACAAAGTCATCATTTAGTGTAATACACAAGGAATGTTTCTTGTCTGAGCTTCCTATAGTGCAGCGACTGCAGCTTCGTCATCTCCGAATCTATGGCAGGCGCAAACCTATGAAGCTGTAAAAGCCAAAACGGCTAACAGCAGGAACTTCATCGAATACATATATCCTCTTAGATATTGGTAGAAATCACCTGTGAGTGCACCTAGTCAGATGAATATGCCGACCGTAAAGTCGTACGGTGAAAAAAAAAAGAATACGTAAATAGAGAGGCTATGTAATAGTAAAGCTGTAGGGCAAATGCCATATCTAACTTTTGTATGAGTGGTCATCGGAGTACTTCTAAGTGCTGTATTTACCACGTGCTCGGCGGTGAAGGAAAACCTAGAAAAATAATATTTGAAGGATATGTGAAACCCGCCAACCCGCACTGGAGCAGCTCCCAGCTCCTAAAACCCTCTCTCTCTCTGATACTCGTATATGAGAGGGAGACCTATGCCCAGCTGTGGGCGGTTATAGGCTGCTACTTTTATCGGAAATTCGCTACTTGATCAAACTAATCAACGATCACTATGCTTTGCCTATCCTAGAAAAGAGAGCCCATGCTCTCCCATGCTCATGCTCACCGACGGAAAGACTTGTATTTCTCAGGAGTTGGCTATGGTCTTTGCCAAATCATAACTAATTTATTGTGTTTCGGTGGTGAAGTCAAGTTTCGTCTATTACTATAAATCCATATAGAGAAAACGATCGGGATCTCGTTTGCAACAGTTCCAAAAACCCTCGGGACATATTCAGTCTGATTTGTTTCTGCACGTCGTCAAGCATTCTTGGTACGTGCGTATGCTATTTTAATCCCCAAACGTTTATATCAAATGTTATTTAAGCACACAATCTGGAATTCTTTCTTCAGCAATGAAACTTACCTTCTGTGACTACCTAACTAAAATAGTAGTAAAATTTGAATTCAAACTAGCTGGTGAACATCACAGTACTAACGATTCATTGGTTCGTCGCAGTCTATCTAAGCTTATTGCGACGAATTCGAACCCCGACCACGGCGACCCCGGAACCACCTCGATAACTAAAGGAAGCTCGCCGAAACACCACGATTTATCGCTCGAAACTTCTGTCATACTGCAGTACCACCCACATTATCCGCAACCTAGTTATCGGAGCGAATAAAACAATCACATTCTTGCGCAACTTCGTTCGAATTAATGCTAATAGAGTGATGGATCGTCTCGTGCAAATGTCTGGCAATTGCAACGCAAACTTCCGCAGCAATGAATCGCATACATTTAACGATCATCACGAAACATCGCCGCCTAACATCAGAGCGGTTTGAATAATTCGCATCGGAAGCGTGCTCTATGTCCCACTAGTTGACGGTTTCCGAGACGTCACCGGTTAACGTCCATGCGTCACGCGATTAACGAGCCTTTTCCGCCCGGCGACGGCACCGCCGTTCCATTTCATCGGAATAGTTTTATTTTACGCCGGAAAATTGATTTCAGATGCTGTCGCCGCGCGAGGATGACGACGATGACAATCATCTCTGCATCAAATGCAACGCCACAATTGTCGGTCTCGACAGTTACATCAAGCACAGGAAGCAGCGATGCGAAAAAAACAAACCCGACACTAAGACAGTTCTGCCCATCGATCCTTTAGAGCCAACTTACAGTCTCGGCGCGGACGTTTTCTTCCAATCGTTAGAACTACAAAGCAGTGTTAAAAAGACATCTATGTCCAGACTGACGCCGCCTGTGCCAATTTCGAAGGCCAATGTAGAAAGGAAAACCGCTTCGACAGCAGCATCTGCTGCCGGTGAACTTCCAAGGATCAGTCCCGTAGAAACTAACCTCAGAGGAGTGGATTGGATCGGTGGACACAGCTTGAGAATAGGAAGCAATGAAGACAATCAAACAAAACTGATTAATGCCGTTGCTAGTATAAGTGGTAACGTGAAGAAAGATTTACCGTCTACTTCTTATAGTATCGGAACTTTTAACGACTTTAAAGGTGACGTTGATTCTGACGAATGTGAAGAATCAGATGACGATGACGAAGAGGAAAATGGTAATGAAGGCAAATGGAAACCACCACCAAATTACACGGGTGGTAAATGGCCACCGGCGTCACCTGAACATGAAGAATGGGATATTAGAGAGGAACATACGGGAGGTAAATGGAAGTCTTTGATAATTGGAGACGGTAACGAACGCGAGGAATACTATGACGCACCACCGCCTGGACACACAAAAGGGAAGTGGGTACCTGGAGCACCGGAGAAAGCCCAGATTATGCAAACAACTTTACAGAGTAAAGGTAAAGGCTCTATTCAATATTGGTGTGGTCCATGCAACAGACGTCTTGGCTCCAGGGCTATTTATGAAAAACATTTAATGTCAAATTTGCATATGAAAAAAGTTTTACCAGAGCATGAATTAGAATTTTCTGGACATTTACAGCCTATAAAAACCGTTACGCAAAAACGGGCAAGCCGGCCTTCACGTTTCGTCGATAATACCATCTATTTGCAGCCTCAGAGAAAGGGACAGACTGTAGCCGATACCAAATTGAGCACCAAAACTGAAAGAATTAAAAGAAAAAGGAGGCCTTGTTTCGTTCATTGTTCAGTTTGTAAGTCGAGGGTCAGACAACAATTGATGGGGAAGCATCTTATATCACACTATCACTTTAGAAAAGCAACTGACACACAAAGTCCTGCTTATAAACAACTCGTCCTTGACAATATACATGTAATAGTACATCAGTCCCCGTTCCAGTGCAGTCCTTGTCGTTTCTATACAAACTGGTTGTCTAACTTTATGCAACATTGGTTTTCCGACGAGCACAAAACGAAAACAGAACCAATGGAAGGACGCTACTGGTGTTCGTTTTGTAAATTCGAATGTGAATCTTCCGAAGAAATTATTGATCACATATCAGGCATCGAACATAGCGAAGTAGTTGCCGTAATAAATAGATCGATGCCAATAATACTACGGAAGAAGACAGTATTTAGTTGTACCACGTGCACGAGAGAATATCGATATAACATGGAAATTAAACAACACTGCCGTAGAACTGGACACGTGTTATCCCACACGGCGACCGACGCCTACCAAGAGTTACACAAATGTCAGCACTGCAAAGAGAAGTTTAAATCCTCTTTGACACTTGCGGCTCATTTAAAATCTAAACACAAGCAGAGGGCTTACCTTTGCCTCGTGTGCTCCCTTACTTTTAAATCGTCGAGTGAAGCGAAACAACATCGACAAACATCCGAGCATAGAGTCCGTAGGAAAGTGATTCTCAGCGAAAAAGGTGTGCCTGTCAAAGATTTGAGCAAGAAATGTCCGTATTGCACAGATAACGTGCGCCTAACTAATATAATAGAGTTGAAGGATCACATTCGAAGACAGCATCCGAACATAAGAAAAAAGTAAGGATGTCTGCTAAGTATACCATCTCATCAATTACTATTTCTCTTTCTTTTAAAGTCTTAAATTTTCCGAGTTGTTGCGGTATAAGAGAATCGGCCATCCCGCCGCATCTCGTGGGCGTCGTCACTAAGGGAAATGCCCAAACAAAATGGATTCATAGCGATGTTGGAATGACCATCTCAAAAATATCTAAATTATCTGGATCGGTGACGAGCAGCAGCGTCTGGGCCAGCTGTCTGGTGCCGTGTATTAGAAGCTCTATTGCCAGACGATAACGACAAACACCTGCGTGAGTGGCTTGTCTAGGAGCGGGTCCTATAGGTTCATACATAGTACAAATTAGGCCTTATGTGAATTTTCCTAATGTCTCAGGGGTGCAAATTATTCTGCTTTTTAGGGATGTTCACTCAAAAAAAATTCAATCAATTCCAGATGTTACAAATGTGGCATGTCGTTCGTGTTGTCTCAAGAAGTCACACGACACGTCAGATCTAAAGCTTGCCAATATCAAAACTCCAGCACCCTGAACGCTCCCATTCTTTGGAACTGCAGTCAGTGTCTGTTCACAACTGATTCGCAAGCTGAGTGCTTCTTCCATGAAGTACTCCACACACCATCTGTAGCTAAAACCGTCGAAGGTGACGCGGGGCGAGTGGTCGAGAAATATAACTGCCCTCTGTGTACGAAGATTTTCACGAAGGCTTCCTTGCGTTACCATCTGAAACGGCACACCTTCGAGAGACCGTTCCTTTGCAACGTATGCGGAGCCAACTTCACAAGACAGAGCAGTCTGACGAATCATTCGAGAAGCGAACACAGCAGTGTGACGGAGAAGAAAACACAAGAACCGGCGTCGGTTGATAAAGCGGCTAAAGACACGGCTTCAACTGAATTTAAGTGCAGTCACTGCAGGAAGAAGTTTACGAATAAGTAAGTGGAAATTGGTTTTTATATAAGTTCATGTAACCTTGCTTTGAGAGGCTGAATTTTATGAATCGCCGCTTGCTTTCCTTCTTTGAGTTTTTTTTAAAGTCTAAAACATAATGGTTGCTTATTCTTTGCCAAGCGTCGTGTTTCTCCAAAGACTAATGCGTTTCGACAAAACTTTTTTTTTCGGGCAAACATCCAAGCGGCTCACCCTATGGTAAGCGATTACTGTCGCCCACGAGCATCTGCAACACTAGAGGAGCTGCAGGTGCGTTGCCGGCCTTTAGGTATGTTTGGGAGATGGGAGGGAAGATGAGGAGGGGATGGAGAGACGGAGTGGGCCCCTGGTTACCACACTTACCGGACGAACCGCAGAAGCATAAGATGCCAATATACCTTTTGCTGGCGCTTTTTGTTAGAGCTCCATGTTCAGCTGTGGACTGAAACGGACTGATAACAAAGAAGAGAGAAATTGATCAGGGAAGCATGAATTCATTGACTTAAACATAAGTATGTTACGTTTACATTACTGTCCAACTATTCCCTCGTTACTAGTAAGTTCGCTCACGTCGCTGGCCCAGCTTTGCTGAATAGCTTGACCGAAATAAACGTCGCGTCGGTGCGCAGGCGCGTGAACATCAATCGGAACCCGGCGACGAGCGTTCGGCGGAAGCGCGCGTGTCCCCGCGTCACACCACTCCTTCACAAATATCGGGAAACATTCGTAAGATGACGCGCGCGCTTTGATCGTCCACCGGCGCGACATTTTCCCGCCGCCCGCGATGTTGCCAGCGCTGACGTTTTTATACACGACCTGTAATAAATTCTGTCCAGTGTTTCGTGCGCGGGGATCAAAATGTTAGCGCGTCGGCAAGAGATGGCGGCGTTTAAATTTTATTGTACGCACGTGTTTCGTTTGTAACGTGTAGAGCAGAGGTTCCCAGACTTTCTTTCTCATAGACCGCTTTAAAAATTTAGCTGGTTCCGGTGGACCCCCTGTAGCTGTATGTAGCTTACATTTCTACCATATTCCCAAAACTCGATAAAAAATTTGAAAATTCATTGAATTGAATTGATGGAAAATGCACCTACTCCTGACCAAAAAAAATCGGCTTTAGGCCAGCACTTCTTTCATCTCTCATTATCTGTTTACCTCTCCTTTAACACCTACTTTTCCTGGCGTCGTTTGGCTCTTATTTTATTTATTCTTTACTCTTTATGTTCCTGTATATGTATGGGTATACATTGTGTATTTATTTAGATATATCAGTATATGTGAGAGTATATATATATATATATATATATGTTTGTGTATATATCAATGTATAAATCAATGTATATTTATTATATTATATTTTCACTTCTTAGTAACTTACGTACACCTTCACCTTTGCTCACTGGTCATTATTTCCTCTGCAAAGTGGTTGCCTGGTAGAGATCGCTTCTAAGCGATAAGGCCGCCAATTGTACCTTTGTGTATTTTATGTTTCTTTTTATATATTTTTTCCCTTTTGTTGCTAATTAGTGTACAATAAAGAGTATTTCATTAATTCATTCATTCACTTCTCTGCCTTAACTGCTTACAATATGTGATGATGTACATAATTGTTTATATTTATTTTTAATTTTTTGTTCTTGACAACCATCGTGAATCAATATTTCGATTCTTGAATTTGAACTAGGGGTCCAAATATTCCCCCTTACAACCCGTTTTTTTTTAAATAACATAATATATGCTTTTGCTTGTGCTCGATAGCCAAATGTACAAGATAATCCCACCCTCTTTCTGAAAAGGTCAGGTGAATATTGGGTTGCGGATCACCGTTTTGCAACACTGTGTCGTGTCAAATGGAAATCCTTAATCACTGCCCACCACTAATGGGTGTCCGACGTGAGTTCTTGTTTAAAGTTAGTACTATATAGGAGATAATGAAATTCACGAGAGATCTAGTTCGAGCCGCAAATCGCATGCATCAAGAGGACTCGGGCCATTATCCAAACTTCCATCGTGCCCAGAACATTGTAAAGCCATCGAGGGCGTCTAAAGCCGCTGATGAGCCAACTTGTGTAATATCTTATGCATTATTGCGACGTCGACTTGCATTAATGCAGTTGATGGTCTAACGTGCTCCGTATTGCGGCGCAACGGAAGCTTTAAATGTCAGCCCCTGTTACCGTTTAACTATTCGAATTATCCATTGACAGATATTATTGCGAAATTAAGATTTGTAAGTAGGAAAAACCAGAAATAAGAAACATTTGTTCACGACGCAACTACAACACATTGCTTATTATAAAAGAGGAAAAGAAATAAATGCAAAACATAACAAAAAAAAAATGTTATAAAATTTGAATGCTGTCTTTGATTTATCTGTGCTGCAACGTTGCCGTGGAAAGGAGCTCACCCAGCTATGGCCGCGGCTGTAATAATAGCCTTGGCTCTGATTTTCAGTGAGACCAGTAGTGGACAGAGTACCTCGGTTCAGCTGCAATATAAATGCGGTAGAAAAGAAAAAATTTAATAAGGAAAAAAAATAGACGAGGATATGATCGCTCGTTTTGGTTTCACTGTACGTTCTCCGGACGCGCAGCTCCTGTTGGTGTGCGTTTCGGCATGCGTTCTAGATCAAAGCAATCGAACTACTAGGTAGGACATATTTTGATACTGGGGACGTGTGTCTTTTAGTATTAGTAAGCAGTCTCGCTTTCATTTCCTAGACACCGCTAAACTTGTTAATATCAATTTTAAATAACATCGCATGGAAACCTTCATGCCTGTGAAATAATCAGTAATATAATATCAATGACATGTCCCGTCTCCTAAACTCTCTCAGATATCGAGAGGAACCCAGCTGTGGAACAGGTATAGGCTGCCTAGACCTCTTCCTCAACATCGATGAAGTGAAATATCTCCTAAACTGAGAGCATTTAAGAATTGATTGTTGACAAAGTGGAGAAACAAAGATATCTTAATCAAACCCGCTTTCAAAACAAATATGGAGCGCCTGCATAAGGAACTAACAGTCACTCGCGACTGCTGGATGGCAATGCAATTAGATTCTTCACATTTATTTTTAACTGTATTTTGGTTTTTCCAATACAAACTTCCATCCCCTATTCTACACCCTCAAAGGCTGCTTCCCAAAAAGCGTTTCATTGTGTGAAATTACTAAGCTTATACACATCACACTTTTAGGGAAAGTTTTTCGTGAAATACCAAAACCTTGTCACAAACCTACCTGCCAAATAACATGTATCGGTGGGATCGGTGGGGTAGTGGCAAAGCGTTCCGCTGCGGCGCTGCCGGAAGCGAGTTCGATTCCCACACGAATATTTGCAGCTCGTATGGTCCAACTCGTCCGGGGTAAGTACCACGACTTCGAAGAATAGCGCGAAGCAATCATTTTGTGCTAAAAGTGAGGTACCCGGAGAGCCCCTCCTCTCCGCGCTCCTTTCCTCCTTCCGGCATCCTCCCCTTCGCCATCCCCAAATATCTCTAAAGTCCGGCGACGCATCTGCAGGACCTCTGGTGTTGCAGATTTATGTGGGCAACGGTGATCGGTTACCATCAGGTGAAGCGTTAGCTCGTTTGACGCTTTTCCCATAAAAAAAAAACTCATAGGGGTAAGCAGAGATACGCGATTTCAATTTGACACGACTCAGCGTACCCAAACGGGGTTCCGCAATACGCAAGCAAAGATATATCTGTATTTGTGACACTTGGGAAGGAAGCTATAGGGGTATAATTCAGGAGAAGAAAGGGGGTGGCAGATGGAAGCGGCATAGGAATCTGAAACTCGGTTAATGCCTCCATGTATGTACGTTCAATCGACGGATAATACACAAACTAACAAAAAGCTTGTTTTACTTGCATATTCGTGCAGAAGCAAAAAGCACCTAATTCTTTTAACTAGTAAGTATCTGTCCACAAACCCACATAACATTTATTTATTTATTTTATTTAATGAACGCTAACATAATGTACAATATTACAACAAATGAAATGTATACATCAATGATATTAGCTCAGTGCCTCTAAAGTTACAGGCGAAGACCACATGCACCATATAATGAGCGAAAAATTATGTTTTAATTCACACAAACCAACCATAGACAAAATAATAATGCCTTATGGTAATTATCATTACTATTTTTTTTTTGTAAATTGTGAATAAATTGCTCTCAAAAATAACAAAAACATCAATTTATACCCATACACACCACGCATGGCGAAACGAATCGGTGATACCAGTGCTAGTGATGTTTCTCTCCATCCCCAGAGCAGTGTCTGTGGTATTCGAGTTCGGCTAATTCGGATGAAATAGCTCATTGAGCACAGAAGCGCAGGTTTTCAAAATACTACGTATTTAACCCTATTCTGTTACTAATATTAAATCATCATCATCATCATTTCAGCCTATCACGAGTCCACTGCTGAACATAGGCCTCCCCCAAAGATTGCCACGAAGCTCGATCCTGAGCCACCGGCATCCATCGACTACCCGCAACACTGCGCAGGTCGTCACTCCATCTTGTGGGGGGTCGTCCCACACTGCGTTTGCCTGTACGTGGCTGTCACTCGAGAACCTTTTTTCCCCAACGGTTGCCACTCCAGCTTGCTGATCTTTACGGCTATGCTCGGTGTTTCTCTGCGTGATAGAGTCTGCAACGATGATATCCGCAGCAGAACTAATATTAAATACTACGAAGTATTTATCGTACGTATTATACTTAAGTGTAATACATAATGAACCAGCTCCATGCGTTGTGCCGCGCGCTCGTTGGCGCGGTGGTCCGAATGCGAATCGTATAATTACAACCCAGGTCACACTCGAGTCTCATTTAGCACCTGCTTAGTGCTGTTTACGTTGCATTCGGAATACGGAAATGCGAAAATTTAATTCGAGGGATAGAAACAATTGACACATTACACGCCAGCCACGTAAGCCTCTAAAAAGGGTCTACCACCGAATCCGGGGAAGTGAGTTCGATCCCACCATGTGGAGCGCCTGTACTAATGAGTTTTACGAAACATATGTAAGATTTATGTCGTTGGCCTGAATACCATGACGGTGACGGACCTGTCCTGATCTGACCACCCCCGTATAAGGCCGTGAGATATTTTTTTCTGAGGTAGTACCTCGGTTTCGCTAAAATCCGAAGTGAGCGAGGTATCCGTTGGCCTTCGTCCCCTAATCCCCCGCCCCTTACCTCTTCCCCCACTTCCAAATACCAGCAGCTCCTCTGGTGTTGCCGATGTACGCGGGCGTCGGTAATCACTTACCGCGATCCGCTTGCACTTTAGCCGGCTTTCCCATCAAAATAAGCCGATCACTTTGGAACTCTCTTCCACTTCATATTAACGGAGCACAATCCTTACCTATTTTCAAGCGTCTGTTAAAAAAACACTTTAGGCCTCCTTAATCTTTGTTTCCTGTTCCTTGACGTCGTTGACCTTTATCTCTGTAATAGTACGTACTTTGTGTATGATGAAATGATTTATAAGTGTATATATATAAATTTGTTATGTGTGTATATTATATATATATATATATCATCTACAGTGTGCATATAATGTGTACGTATTATATGTTCACTTCAGTGTACAGCCTAACCTGATACTGTTTATATTTCCTTTTTCTTTCTGGGTTGCCTGGATGAAATCGCTTCTAAGGCGGCCTATTGTACATTTCTTTTGTTTGTTTAAATAATATTTGTTGGTTAAGTGTAATGGTGTACAATAAAGTATATATCGTTCATTAATTCATTCAGTCACATCTGCGCACGGTGCATCCCGTTTCATATCGAATTATTGTTAGTTCAAATTCCATTCGTATTTGGCGAACAAAAATCTCACAGATTAGTGATTGGTAGCAGCTTCTCCAGTGCTCGGGTACCGACGCTGCGCTCACCGAACCGCTCACCCAGCTTGGAACTCGCCACGCTGGTTGTGCGGGTCCTCTTCTTCCATACATGGTATGCCAGCTATTGTTAGCGCTTCTATGAAAGGTTTGAAAGAAAAATTAGAATTACTTAGATTCGTGGCATTTGTTAAACCGTCGATTAAAGAAAAGTCGTGGCAAAATAATATTTAAAAATAAATATATTATAATAATGGCGTGGTCGGAAGTCTAGACATTTTTAGTAATTTCAACCCACTTTTATTTACACAAGAGCGTATTCGCAAGAGGTGAGCTTGCTTGTTGCAGTCTTAAAGCCCGATCCAACTGTACAAAGCTTACATACGTTTCGAAATACTAATCGGTAGGAAGGAGCCTTCCACATAGGGGATCGAACTTGTTTCTCCTGATTCAGAGGCATATTCTCTAACCTATCGGATAACGTGGTAAAATCTCGAAAACAATAAATGAGCATGCACTCTGCAGTAACCAGACGATCGTTTCCCAAAAATTAATCCGTTTTCGTTTAATGTTTATTTATTATTTTTATTTATTTATTCCAACCGTTACAGGAATATCCTAATGCGATTGAGACTTGACTTATTGTTTTTTGTTTTTTATGGCCAAGGCGGCAAACGAGCAATAGGTTCACCTGATGGTCAGTGATTACCATCGCCCACATACATCTGCAACACCAGAGGAGCTACAGGTGCGTTGCCGGCCTTTAAGGGTATTTGGGAGATGGGAGGGAGGATAAGGAGTGGAATGGGGAGGGGAGATGGGCCTTCGGTTACCTCACTCACCGAACGAAACGCAGGTACTTAATTATAACTAATAACAAACATTGTAAGCCTCGTGAGTTTACTCAAAGGTTACGTTAAAAATGTTTACTTCATCCCCCACGTGGTTGAGGATATTGAGGGCTGGCGTTAGCGGAGCGCGCCGCAGAAGGGTCGTGCGCGCGCAGCACTGCCAGCAGCCGCTGCCACCGCTGGCGCGACACGTACTCATCAGGGACACATAGATGTAGACGTTGTTATAAGTCTGGATTAAAAACTTTGCCTAATAATAATTTTAAGAGATATATACAGAGAGTACATTCTCTATTGACATTCAGTTTATTGTAGCCTACCGTGCCGAGTAGAAATAGTGTTGGGTGCATTAACGGATAAGAAGGATATACACCATACAGCCTGATATATAAAAATGTAGTAAAATGTTACATACACGGTTCCGGCAAATATAAGTACCCATCTGTCATTTAGATGACATCTGTATGACATCCAAATGACAGGTAGTCTTTTCTTTTATTGACTACAGATCTCGCCTTATCTGATTCCAGGGATGCTTTGACTAATCACGAAGCGTCTTGTTCTACCGTTGAGAGGCGATGTCCCCACGATCAGTGCTCGTTCGTGGCCACCACGGCGGCGCAACTCGTCAGGTATGTTCGCGTAAATACAAGAAATCAATCAAATAGTCAGTTCGTTTATTTCGATGCCCGTAGTGTCATCGGCCGGCCTGCCAAGTGGTTCCTAGAGGCGACTCACGGATACTCTGATACCCTTAATAGTTCGCAGAGACTACGGATTTCTATTTAGCACGACTCAGCGTTCACAAGTTAACGAAGTTGGTTCACATTGTCGCCGCTTTTATTTCCGGAGATTGCCATGAGATTACCAAGACTTAAGTATAAGCAAAAACGGAGCGGCAGATCCTTATCGGCTACCACAATATTCGGTTAAACTATGTGATTGCTTGGGCAATTGTAGCCAAATAAATGTATTACAGCGCCATCTATCGGTTAACACAGTAACTATTTAGTAAACATAGCTGAATAGTTATTGCTTCTTTTCTTATGCGCGAGGTGGCAGTAACATCGTCATGAATTTATATTTCTGTCTGGTACAATTAGTAAACCCGCCATCTTGCGGATATCACGATCTCGAATTCTAAGGCGCCAAAACAAAGAGACGATAAATAGAATAATTGAAGACGTTTTAACATTACAATATAATTCATTTCTTTCTTACAATATAGAGTAACTGACTTATAATAAAATATGAAAAGTATGGAGAGCGGATTGGGTAAAATTGATATTTTTTTGATCACAGGCATCGTCGAGCGCACGGTGAAAATATTAAAAATCACAAATGTCCGCTTTGTCCATTCGGCAGCGACCAGGCGAGTCACATGAAGAGGCATATGCTGTGCCACGACGGCGTCAAGCCGTATGCATGCCCTCATTGTCAATTTACATGCGGCAGCCTGGTAAGTCATGTGCAATATCCGTATAAGTACAATTTGTAATGATATAACTTTAAATAAACAAAATGTTTCGGAGCCAGCCTCCTACACGGGTGGACTCGAGGATCCCTGGAGTAGAACAGCGGAACTTTCAACGGCCCAAAACTCCTTAAAAATAAGAGTAGAGCTTTTTCCAGCAGGACACTTATATGCAGCTACTTTATTCTAAAAGGAATAAAATCATATTCGATAAATAGTGGTTGAGGGTTGTGGTTGATACAACTCTTGAAAAAATTCCTTTCTGAGAGGTGGGATTCACAATCAAAAAGGAAATATTTGTTAAATGTTTGTACAACAGTTGTCTTATACCAGTGGGATGTGCAGCAAATCGGTTTTACCCAAATTGGCAATTTTCTGATCTCATACATGAGTAGCGTGAAGTAATTCATTTGAACTTTTTGTTTGTTTCAACTAACAAGATTCAAATCAAATCAAAAATTTTTCTATTGTATACGTGTAGTACATGGCGTGTTCTTTCACATTATTATTGTTATTATTGTAAACTACTATTTGTTTCATGATATTGTTTTAGGAAAATCTCCGCAAACATGTACTAAGAAGTGGACGGCACGGAGGATTGTACTTGTACAAGTGTCCGGATTGTGAACATCAAACAAACATGGCCACCGAGCTGCGTACACATTACACCACCGTTCATTCCGATAAATATGACCAGAAAACTGCACTGGAGGCGGTAAAGACGCACCTGATGAAGAATGTTACAGGAGAAGAGAAGGGAAACTGAATAATTAATATTAATAAAACAGAAAGATTGAAACATACAACAATGCATGTTTTTATACAGCTCAATGCAATAGTGATGTCTGCTTGGTGTTTTTATTATGTTACTTATGGAAGTAACTATTACAATCCCATTACAGTAAACTATTGTATTCATACCATCCTTTTCTCCAAATGTCAATCACACGTGGATGTTTTTTTTTATGAAACTCAAGCAGATGTTTTTGTTTCTTTTTCTTTTAGTTGGAGATGGGGATTTTACTGCTGTTGTCATCAAATCACTCAACTTTACAATTACTTAACCGTACACAAAATGTGTCTACATCTTTTTTTATGAATTTTTTCTGTTGTTTTGTTTAAACACATAATTTTAATACTTTATACAATTATTTTTAATATTTTGTTTTTATGCAATATTGTTGTACTATGTACAGTCTCGTCCTGTTATTCGTGAAGTCGATGAAGGACCCGACTGAAAAACAGTGCTGTGGTGCTCCGTCAGATTATCACTGAGATGGAGTCCTTTTTGACATTGCACGACTAATTAATCTTTTTTATTTGTTTTTAAGCGCTTGGTTTTTTTTTTATTTTTTTTTGTGCGATTGCCTAATAAATATGTTTCTTCCTATCTTTCTTACGTGGTGCACATTACTAGACAACAAACGAGGGGATCAACTGATTGGATTAGTAGTGATTGGTGACCATTATAATAGAGATCAGTGAGGATAGCTGTATCGCAAGTGGTACCGCGGGTGCCGGCACTGCACTCGTCAACCTGTCTGCCAGGTGAGAATGGGTGACATACTGCCACCCACGAGCGTCCACATACCAGCGCGGCGTTGACGGCTTTTGAGAAAGGAGTAGGCTCTTTATAGTGAAACGTATTCTTGGTGCGGTCAAGGTTTATCAGTAAACTTAAATTGGCTGACGAAGAACAAGAAAAAAAATGATAAATGAAAATACATGATTTACATTCAGTGGGCTCGGTAAGCAAATCTTGTACCACGTACCATGGGTTGAGTAAAATTAAAAAAAAATCATGTCTTATTGACAGGTGCTGGGATTTCCAATCTGACGGCAAACAAGTTGAGCTTACGAACAACTTATGAGATATATTTGTACGCATGGTAGGTACTTATATATTCCTATTTCACTTAAACTTTAATCGTCACAAAAACATTTAATTACATCGGATTCAACATGATATTTTCGACGATTCTTTTTCTATAAATTGCCATCTAATGATAACAATGTGAACCTAATGCTTTAACATACCTTTTGAAATACCTACGAATGATCGTTCATGTCACTAGATGGCGCGCTATTTTTCAAGCTATGTAAGTAATTATAAATACTTCGTAAAAACTGTTATTACAAATTTAAATTAGTGAAAACAATGCTAGTATTTTATAAAAAAACAATATTATTCGTTATTCAAAATTTAATGGAGACTTTTATACTATGGCAATATTACATGAACTTGTAAATGTCAAATCGCTAATATACGGTCTTCTAAAGCTAGAGCGAGGGAAAAATTTATTTAGAAGAGGAAGGCCTGCTCGGTCACTGTGCACGTGGATTGCGTTATTTATAAATTTAACTACGAAAGGTAGTCTTTTAACTCATCATAAGACTATTGGAGTGTCGTGAGAAAATAATGTTTATTCTGGTTACGTAACAGTACGTTTTGCGTCGTATAATTAAGGCAAAAAATATTCATCGTTTAATTTGCCGTGCAAAATAAATTCGAACTGAATTATGTTTGTTTATTTCCACGTGTTGTGAATAGAAAATCGATTGAAATACCAAAATGTCGCTAAAGGTAAGTTGTTCAAAATATTATAACATAAGACCATTGTTTTAATTTATTATTTATAGTGAAAGAACCGCATTGCAGTTCACATGCTGTGACCCTATTGAACCAGTATTATTTTGTGTTAAATTTCGATTTGTTTCGAAATCTTGATATTAAAAGTGACAATATAAGTAGGTGTATTGATACTCTCTTGAAAACTACCGCAATTAATTTTACTTGGCCATAATAAAACTGTCTCTACAGATGTTATTATATATACTGTATAGGTGTTTTTTTTATGTTATTACTATTGTAATAAGAATAGAACATAGAATATAATAATAGAAGATATACAGAATATAATATGAGATAACTGAGATGATTTTTAGCAAAATTCATGGCCGAGATATAATATAAACAGAAAACAGTGGCAAATGGCAATGACATTGGGCAATCTGTATACCAACGTAATAATTAAAATATTTGATCATGTTGTCTGTATACCTACAATCGTACGGTTTCTGCTTTACAGATAATATTTCATTAAAGTGAAATAAAAAAATTATAGATTTCGTGAATTTCGGTATATTAGTCTAAATTAAGTCAGGAATTAGTTTAGTACATTTACTTAAGTCGATCAATTAAAAAAAAAATTAAAAACTATCTTTAATACATTCATAACTTTCGTTCATATCTACTATTACTACCTTCCTATATTCAAATATCATAGTCATAAGACAATGTAATTACACGTACATAGGCTTTAGTATTTGCGAATATTGCACAAATTTGTTAAAGTTGGTCTTGAACGGCTACCGTGGAACCGCTTACCAAGCGCGGCGACAATTGGGAAGGCCCATGTGGTCTAGATCCAGGTGCTCGCATCTACCAGTCATCGGAGGCAGTGAGCGGTTGTGTGGGGATCAGCATTTACGCAGGTGCGTAGTGCTAACCGACTAAATCTCCACAGAAAGAGATACGCCATTGGTCAGGCGGCCTTAACAGCTTCGGCTAGGGTGTCGGGTGTCGCGATTTTGGCGGGACGTCGTCGATGTTTTTAACGTTTTTATTTACCCATGTTATGATACGAGATAGACAAAGAAATAAAAGAATAATCTTTCACTTTTACACTTTTATGTCACACACTTTGAGCACGTGACGTGATTGTAGTTGTTTTAAATTATCCACGCGTTAATAATAGAAATTATTCCATTTTCTTACGGCGTCAAAATGCTTTGTCGGCGTAAATCCGACAAAATATGTATGCCAACAAAGCCATAATTTAATTTTCTTAATTTAAAGTTCGATTTAGAGATAAAGCTCGAGTTTCTAAAAAATAAACCAGGCAACTCCAGCTTCGACGGAAGAGGCTCGCGAGTGTATCGGAAGCTCTCATGCAATAGTGAACATAGACCTACAGAAGATGAGGCACATTGATATTACAGTAAATGTCGGCGGCACCTCGAACTCGATGTCAATTGACACATTGAACTGAGAATAAATGTAATTTATTCCGCCCGTTTTCGACCACAGCGACATCTTCAGAACAATATCGGCAGTTGATAACTACGCCGGATGAATAATAGTAATAATATATATATAATAATGTAAAGAACATTCAGACACATGATCCATAAGCATAATTTTTTTAAATATGTAACAACATAAAAGCTGTACGAATAACTACTAAGGTAAACTTGTACGGGTTTCTATCCAACGTCTGGACGCTGTTGTTAGCTTCAGTCTTTCGGCCAGGCTTCGTTTTATGGAATTCTGACACGTCACAACCCTGAAAATGAGTGCTAACCTTCAACAACTTCTTCGCAGTATGGCTTAAATGGAGTCCAGCCGAATCTCGACGTGCTGCAACGCTGCAGCAACGTTTAAAACCCATAAGCTGTCGTAATATGTTATTGTGGGCTACTCTAACGCCATCTCGCGACTTTCTGCTACAATCAGTCCATCGCTGGCACGTCTAAAATTTCAAATATCTGAACAATGTTATCTTCACGTCATGCGATGATCTAATATAGTGCCCTAATGACCTAAATAAAAATATATATCATTCATTAACTTACTTGGGCAATGGGCCGGCCACATAGCTCGCAGAACTGACAACCGCTGGGGAAAAAAGGTTCTCGAGTGGCAGCCGCGTACAGGCAAACGCAGTGTAGGACGAACCCCCCACAAGATGGAGTGACGACCTGCGCAGTGTTGCGGGAAGTCGATGGATGCAGGTGGCTCAGGACCGAGCTTCGTCGCATTCTTTGGGGGAGGCCTATGTACAGCAGTGGACTTCTGATAGGCTGAAATGATGATCAACTCACTTGTAATTCTGTACTAACGCCTAGACTATTCTAGTTGTGTTGTTATAAGGAATGATTGTTGTTAATCTACTTAGGACAAGTCACTAACTCCTGTAATACAGGTTCGTAACCTAGCACGGATGTCAGGGAGTTCATACTTCGTGTTCCATATTCTCATGACAATAAAGATTAGTGTTAAATACGCGGCGCCGCATGTGACCGTGCAAACACAGGCACTTGCTCGACTTTACCTTCCCGTATCCGATGTCACGCATACGCCGTATCGGAGCAATGGTCGTGTAGTGTCAGAGATACGTAGGGTTGCCACTATTTTGTCGACTGATTATAGTATTCTTCAGAACTATTAAAAATATAGTATTATAGTATGTTTGAACAAATGTGAGGGATTTGTTAGTTTTTTGGTTTCGGTTTTGCAAAAATAAAAAATACGATTGTTCCATCAACGAAACACAGTACAATAAAATATATTACAGTACGGCTGGCAACCCTAGGACCTACGGGACGCAACACATTACAACCAGACCAGTAATTTGTGTATTGAAAAAATATTAACTCTGTCTGAGAATTGAGTCCAGAGTACCCAATTACGCTAATTAGAAGAAGAAGAAGAGATTGATCTGACATGAAAACATTTGTTCTTACAAGTATAGTCTCATCATCATTTCAGCCGGTCACAAGTCCACTGCTGAACATAGGCCTCCCCCAAAGATTACCACGGAGCACGGTCCTGAGCCACCACCATCCATTGACATCACGCAACATTGCTCAGGTCGTCGGTCCATCTAGTCGGGTGCCGTCCTACACTGCGCTTGCTCAACTCTGAAACGAGAAGTTCTTTCCTTACGTTTATCAGTTCTGCGCCTCAACTTGCTGATCCTTACGACTGCAGAGTTTATATATAGGTATAATCTAAAATAAGCATATGCGACCGGGGAATGCAATGTCACAGAAGGCGTCTTATGGCGAATGATCTGATCAGCAGTATCCGAAGGACCATCAGCAAAAATTCAAGAGTGTGTCGGAGTTTCATTCGTTAACAGTATAACGTTTGAATCTCCAAAGTGGGCGGTTGCAAAACTATCTATATCTCTGCCTACACTGTGAGCGTCCACGAGCGTGTGTGTTAAATTTCACGTAGAATAACTAAACGAAACATCAACGTGAACGGGAAACCTATGTGGCGCGTTACACAATGCTCACAGATGTAATGTCCCATTTTATGAAGGAGGGAAAACTGCTTCCTGCGTTTCACTGATGTATTTCCATGAAAAATATTAATAATACTGGGAGTCGGCTTTTTTTTTTTTTAAATAAAAAAGATGAAACACATGATGTTCGCTTAATTTTTGCACACAAGAGGCAAGCTGCGAGACATTTGTCTAAAAATGTTAACTGTTTGATGAGCATAACGAATCTGAAATGAAGTTCAACGAATTTATCTGCCATTACCAAAGAGAAGCTGCTGAAGCCACGCTAAGGGTTAACGGCACAACGAATCACTAAATACGTTTAGTTTTAAACATTTAAAATTTCTAACGGTTTCTGTGTGTTGGCGTATAAACTCGTAAATATATATGTATTATATGTTCTTCATATGTTTCAATATGTCAAGAATGATCTTTCAAGTCCTTCCCTACAACCACTGCATCCTTTTGTGCTCGACCCGGTTAGTCCCGCGCCCTCGCAGAATACCGGCGTAAAGTTTGCCTCTGCATTTCGTTCGGTGACGGAGGTAACCGGAGGCGCACTTTTACCATCCCGTCGTCCTCACCCTTCCTCCCGTCTCCCAAATATCGCTTAAAGGCCGGCAACGCATCTGGAGCTTCTCTGGTGTTGCAGATGTACTTGAAATACGAGAGAACAGGGCATACTCAGAAGGTTAGTTCCCATACTCACTACGCTGGGCAAGCGGGTTGGTGCGTCCCGGTACGTACCCTAGCACTAGGGACGCTGCTCGCCATCACCAAGTCTGTGTACAATTTGGGTTCGGATATTCCGCCATCATTCGATCGCTTGTGTGCTAACACCACGTGCCGGCTTGGTTGTTATTTGGAGACAGAGACGGTATATCCCCCCTTACACTTCCACACCCACACTACATCTGTTAAAAGAAAGGGATGAGAGATATGGCCTAAAAGGTTTTTCTATGGTAAAGGGGGCAAACGAACAGAGCTCGTACCTTGGTCGCCTCTTACGGCACCCACGGGAAGGAAGGGGGTTGCGGATTCTAACGCCCATAAGATAATAATCATCTATGCAAAAATAACTGTACCTATTGCTGGATAATTAATACTAGATATACCCTTATTTTTTTATGGGAAAGGCGGCAAACAAGCAAGCGGTTCACCTGATGGCAAGTGATTACTGTCGCTCACTTACATCTGCAACACCAGAGGAGCTGCAGGTGCGTTGCCGACCTTTAAGGGTACTTGGGAGATGGGAATGAGGATGGGGAGAGGGAGCGGGCCTCCGGTTACCTCACTCACCCCATTCGAGCAGCAGCAAAAGCCGCCGCTTGGCTCTACCACCTGTTTTACACGTGAACCCTTCTAATACTGAGTGAACTACTATAAAAACCGCCTGGTTTATACCACATAACGTTTTTTGTTAACATTCGCGGAAAAGCTTAACGTTAAAATTCGCAGACGGCGCATGCGTGTCACATGATTTGCTCGCGTTGATATTTACGACCACTTGGTTCGGATCGGCGAGGTTGGGTTCCGTATATAGCCGTCGGCGGGGCTCGCCACCGGTCCTGCGAGCCGACCCGTCCGTCCGGCTCGCGAGTCACTGAACCAAGAAATGTTATGAGAGATAACCAGATTACCGTCAGCTCGGTGATGAGACGCTTTTGACTACGTCATCAACGTAGATCTCGGTTTTTGTTCAATAACTGTTTCTCCGTAAGACTAATTTTGGTTTATTTATATATATATATTTATATATATTCTTAGATAGTTGTGTTGTATATATAAATAGATAGATACATATAAAAAGATAAAATAAATAAGATACAATAATATATGTAATTAATAAAATTCATATAAACTAAAGAAAAATTAAATAATAATTTCCCCTCGGCAGGGGAGACTAGACGGCTCAGGGTTAGGGGGAAAGGGAAAGAAACCGGCGGACAATGCGAGCGGTATCGAGGAGCACCGCCTTCTGCATTTGAGCTCGGAGCGGTGCGTCACGGCGTCCCGGCCGCCTCTGATGTTCCGAGAGGTTAACTGGGATTTAGATTAATATTATTATGATGAATATAGAAATGTGTATTAAATAATTTTGTCGAGAAGAAGTGTCAACCGAAAGGCTTTTACCTATTTTTGGGCTACCAAGTGATCATTGTTTAGCGATGTATTGATTCATTATAAAACTTTATTTTTATTTTAGGACGCCATTTTGAATCGTGTACCCCATATAGAGTAATCGTTGTCCAGACCAATCTTTCAGAGCATCACAGACTATCTTCTTCTATCTACATGTCATATATCGAGTTGCCAGATGAGTAATTCAATGTTACTACGTACGTTAGGTAACACCATATTCTCTCTATAGAATTAGTCCAAATTTATAGGTTTGATCAGTGTGTGTACAAAATGTAAGTTATTTCTTTAAATTATACCAAACACTATGGAGAATTATTCTTCATGTGTATATGAATATTGCGAGAGCGCATTCTCTAATAACAAGCACTTACTAGTAACTTGAAAACTCTATTTTAATGTGTTATTGATATACGATTTAAATGTAAATAATCTCATTCAAAGCCCTATCTATCAGCCCTCGTTCCTGAGGTCTAATACATAAATACCTCCGCTGCATTGAATGTTGTAGTTGAAAAAAAAAAAACGTTAGCCCATAACCGCGGAGTGCATCTGGCTCGGTCTAGACGCGAACGGACCGTTAAGATGCAATCGCCATGCTCAGCACGTACTTGTTTGCCAACATTCGTTGCCAAAACGTTAGAAATTTTCCCAAAGTACGCACAATCTTCATTCGTGCACGCACGCTTATTAAGTTTTCTTTTATCTGGCGGCGACATAAAGAGAAATATCTGATTTCACTAGCTCGTCTGGCCTTCTCCCATGGTCGTGTTGAACCGTGGCTTTTTTTTAAGTTTTCTTTTCATTTATTTCATATTTTTGGTAGTTACTTCTATATTATTTACTTGTTATTGATGCCCCTAACCGATTTCTAATACGATAACAACATCCAAAACACAAATTCGTATGTATATGTATCTATATATTCACGCCTTGTTCCCAGCGGGGTAGGCAGAGACAAACTTCTTCCATTTGCTACGGTCCTGACATACATCTTTCGCTTCTCCCACTTTCATCAATCTTCGCATGCGAGTATGTAGGTTTAGAGTACTCTTGACCTAGCCTTTTTTCAGAACGTCTCCGATTTGATCGTGTAATGTTCGCCTAGGTCTTCCTCTCCCGACTCTACTATTTCATTTCCACATTCGTACTATTGTAAAGTAAAGTAAAGAAGCAGCCAGTCAATACACTGCTGGGCAAAGGCCTACTTTTCAAATATCTGAGAAGGTTTTGAAGTCGGGAATAGCTTGCCACGCCGCCCTAGTGCGTATTGTCGGGCTTCACATGCCATCGAAATAATATTTGTTTATTATTTGTTCACGGACATGCAGGTTTCCTAACTATGTTTTCCTTAATCGGTCACAGTATTAGTCAAATGTTCAACATATTTTTTTTTTTTGTGGAAAAGAGGGCAAACAAGTAACTGGCGTACCTGATGGTTGAGTGGTTACCGTCGTCCCTACATCTGCAACACCAGAGGTGCGTTGCCAGGTACGGGGGAATGGGGAGGGGCGGTAGGCCTCCGGGTTACCTCACTAACCGTCATAAGATGTCTCAACTTCAAGCCGGTATTCTGCAAGATCGCGGCACTATCCTATTCGAGCAGCAGCAACAGCCACTGCTTGTCTCTACCGTGTACATGGCAACTTACACACACACAGAGATACTCTAACGTTTAATATTAAACTGTGAACAATACTTTATTAGTAGTTAAAAACTACGTTAAATCTGCATACTACGAGTAGGTATGTATATCTTACAAAATAGCCTGCTTTCTTTTAAAGCTACACTTTATCATTAAGTATCTCTGTTAACCACAGATTCAATTAATTTCTAAAAGTACTTAAGCTTGCCTAAAAGTACTTAAGAGCCGTGGTAGCCTAGTGGTCAGGACGCTCACTTTAGTTTCATAGAGCGCGAGTGACCTGGGTTCGATCCCCGGTGTGCCGGCACCACTAAAATTGTTAATATCAATTTTAAGTGCTGTATTTACCACGTGCTCAGCGGTGAAGAAAAAAAAACATCCCGAGGGAACCTGCATATCTGAGAAATAATAAAAAAAAACATATATTATTTCGAGGATATGTGAAGCCCGCCAACCCGCACTGGAGCAGCGTGGCGTGGCCAGTTGTGGGCACTTATAGGCTGCTACTTTACTTTCTTACTTAAGCTGGAATTGTTTTCGAATATTTTGTCATAGATTAGATTATGTTTATTCAGTGGGCTCAGCGCCCATGGTTCAACAGTCAGTTAGCTTATGACACATGAGATGCATATGCCAGTACCGTTCCGACCAACCATCCCCCTCGCTCTACCGTCGCTGGCCTTCTTTTCTCCGACATCAATCACAATTATAGCAGCCCCGATGGCATGGGTGGAATGCACAACAGTTAGCTAGGTCGCCACGTATGCACTAAGCACTATGTACCATTAGACAGTGAACAGGGGTCCCGTTTGAAACAAACTCATTCGATCGCAGCGATATAAATTGAAGTCAATTCACTGGATCTGTCTTAGATCAAAAAATTAACTATGTTTTCTATTATTTTTTTAAAAAAAAAGTTACGTCCCGCTGTAGGAATTTCTCCTGTGTCGCGAAGGCAGTTTACATACATAAATTATACATGGTCAAACAGCCAAAATCGGAAACGTTTATTTGTAATCGAAACATATGCTTGTCTCGTGCGGAAATCGAACCCGCGACTCGCACCACCGCAGCAGACCGCTCGGCAACTATGCCACCGAGAAACAACAAAAATGGAAACGAATGATAAAAGCTTCAGAAAACAAATGCAATATTTGATTGCACGAACGAAAAGGCATCAGTTTAGGTATTATTTATTTTTATAACGTGGTAGAGCCAAGCGGTGGCTTTTGGTGCTGCTCGAATGGGCCGGCTCGAGCGCATTGGTACCACGGCCTCGCAAAATACAGGCGTGAAGAAGAGGCATTTAATGCTTTTGCGTTTCGTTCGGTGGGTGAGGTATTCGGAAGCCCACTCCCTTTCCATCTCCCTCCTCATCCTCCCTCCCATCTCCCAAATACCCGCGAAGGCCGGCAACGCACCTGCATCACCTCTGGTGTTGCAGATCTATGTGTACGTGGGCGACGGTAATCATTTACCGCTTGCTCTTTTGCCGCCTTTCCCATAAAAAAAAACGTCATGGTTCGTATCTAGGACCTCTCCTACATCGTAACCCATACAGCAGATCACGAGAATCTTTACTGATCACTGAACGCCACTTTGAAGCAAGTCATCGACACTTGAGCGATGAGTCGCGTCCTGGACTCACGTACCAGTTTCTTTATTAGCGGAGAGATCTGATTGCCTTAAAGAGTGAGAATGTTGGCGTGCCAGATTATGGACAGTTACGTTCGGAGACGACCTCGAAATCACTATCTTAGTTACATTCTACGTAATTTTATTAAAACGATACATCCCGTCTGCTGCTTGTAATATCGTTTTACAAACGGAAGCAATACTAGAATCACATACAAAAAAAAACATAGACAACTTACGGCTGTTTTGGCGTGAAAGTTTTAATTATAGGATAACACGAATTTTTTTTTTCGTTCCCCGCTATGTCGTCTCACTAATGTATTTATAACAGCTTCGGCGGGAGATTGCTTGTAGACGAAACGGGCAGAAAATTAATCAAGTACATTTACTGTGATTTATACGCGGTAGAGTCAAGCGGTGGGTTTGCGTGTGCGCCTTGTTCGCTGAGTGAGGTAACCTGTGTCTCCGCTCCTCTGCTCACCCTGCCCGTCTTATTCTATGTCGTATTATTTGGAATGTATAAAATCTGAAAAAAAAACAAAATTCAATTATATTATTTTCTGTCAGAAGAATCTCGTTACGAAACGGTGGGTAGATTGTAAAAAAAAAAACTAAAAATTAAATCGAAATTTGGATTTCATACGTCAAATAAAGAGTATTCATTTAATTTCAAAGTAAAGATAAAGTATCAGCTTGACAAAGAACTTGTTTAATATACTTATAAGCCTATAAAATAGATCAATATATTGAGAATAATGTTGAGCTGTTGAAAAACAACTCTTGGTCACTTGTGCACTTGCGAGTTCCCTGGGGGTTCATTACATTTTACATTATTTACCCAGGGGAATGTTCTGGGGAACTGTTCGGATTGATCTCAGCCGCTGAGTTTCACCATCGTACTACGCGACACAATTCCAAGATCCATCAATACCACCTAGATGGTTGCTATTCCACCACAGTGCCTTTTTACTCGAAGCTTTTCAGTTTCGACAGCACTCAGCACTTCGACTTTGTGGAATCAGCTGTCGCTAGCGGTATTTCCAAACAGTTACGACTTCAAGAAAAGAGCCTATTAAAGGCCGGCAGAGCATCTGTAGCTCCTCTGGTGTTGTAGATGTTCGTGGGCTTCGGTGATCACTGATCACTTACCATCAGGTGAGCCGCATGCTCGTTTGCCCCCTTCTTCTATAAAAAAAAATTGTACTAATTGACATTTGACATTGACATAATTTTGTTATACACGTTACCTAAAATGAAACCGTTAAAAGTTTCAATCGGCGGTTCATATCTAAGGTCTCGTTTTGCGAACCGGTGTAAATTTTGACGTTCGTAAGTGAACGAAAATAATTGAACGTAAAAGAATTATACCTTTTTCTCCTAATGTCAACCTGTAGAATCTGAGCGGAAATACATCCGACTGTGCCGAACGTAAGTTCTTTAAAAATTATAATAAGTCAGTCGAGCCGGCTCATTCGAGCGGCAGCAAAAACCTCGGCTTGGCTCTACCACCAATAAAACCATTTACTATTCATTTATTTATTTTGCGGCCTTTGTTTAACCCATTACTCATTTCTGCTAAGTCTGCTTATTAATACCTATCTGGGGGGCAAGGAAGGGGGACGAAGGGGCGGGGGGAGAAGGGGGCCAATGAAGGCGGCGATTGCAGCGGCGGCCTGCTTTGCACGACAACTTCCTGTCAAGGTCGAACTGCTTTTATTCTGCATTACCGCAAAATTATGGTACTACCTATCTTTACATCGCGGTATTACGTTATACCTCATTGGTCATTTAATGAAATATTTTTGGGGTACCGTAAGTAGTCACATTTAAATATTGCGGTAATTCAGTCCCTGCCCATATTACAAAAAATAATAAATATATCCTTTGTCCTTTTCTGTGGTATAACACAGCTCTCTGTAAAATTTATCAGATAGAGCGACAAACAAAAAAAAACTGTGTCTGTACTTTAAATGTGTGTAAAAATCAAACTTTTGGAATAAACTCCGACACAAAAAAAAAATTGGCACTTTTCTGTTTGTCTGTTTATTCAGGTATCATGCAAATACTATTATTATATATATACCGATTTTGATGTGGTTTGGACTTTTTTAAAGGTGACTCTACTTAAAAACTGAGGTACCTCGTGAAAATTCAAGGATTTTTACGCATAAATTACAGGAACAATTGAGAAAAAGTTTTACACTTTTCGAGGAGAGAAAATAGCGGGATCGTCCAGAACGGGTTTAGTAATGTCCAGATGATTTTTTTTTTGTCGATAATGAGCGATCGTTTGTTACCTTTAAAGGGTGCGCAGAGGGAGTGTGCCTGCAGTTACCTCACTCACCGAACGGAACGCAGAAGTACTGGATGCCTCCTACTTCACGCCGGTATTCTGCGGGGCCGTGGTACCAACCCGGTCGAGCCGGCCCATTCGAGCAGCAGCTAAAGTCGCCGCTTAGGTGGTACCACGTCTGTATGGGATCTGTATACAAAACTGATGATGAACGATTTAAATGTAACATTCACTGTTCGAAAATTCCCGTATACTCGAAGATTATTCGCGGATGAAACCGTGGGCAAGAACTAGTAATATATACTGTTAGTAAGATGTAAACATGGCATAAAGAGGCTTCTACAATACAGTCGGTACCCGGTGAAACAACATACATTTCTTCTACGATTCCAGCTCATCGGTTAATGGTGTTTCAAACCTATGATTATGCGGCCTATCTCTACAGCACTAGTTGTTATCGTTGAAGAATAACGCGCTATATAATTTGCACATCGCTTAATTCTACTTAATTTAGTAGTAATAATTTTTACTTGTATTCTTACTCGAAGCTGTGATTTACACAATTATTTGAATAAATTGTCAATCTTCTTCCGTGTTAAAGAGAGTTTACGCTTTACGGCTTTTCGTATAAACTTTCTAGTTCAAAATCTACGATATGAATAAACCCTAAAACACATCTAAACTTTAAGAGGTAATTGAAATATATATCGTCTTTGATCCCTTATTTTTTTTGTTTGAACAAGGCCGCCCTAACTTCGTCCTGTGCTATTAAACTTGACCTGATCGATTTCAACCGGCCGATTGTAATCTAAGCATAAACGGGGTTTGTATACTTGTGCCTCAAATAGTGACGTACATAGACGTTGTACAGTACCAGCGGGCTCACCTACGAAAGATTCGAGTTTTCAACAGACAGTTGAATTAATCGAGTTTGATTCGAATAAGTGGCAATTCGTATTTTCGACTAAATAAAAGCTGCGTTCATTGTTCATGATATTTCTTAATTCGCAAAATAATGTATATGTATTTTTGAAAGTTTCAGCTCATGTCGTCATGATAGTCACAGCGTCATCTAGCACATCATGTTGTTCGATTCAGATTCATTCGTCATTAGAAATTTCGATAGATTCGAGATGTTTTTTATAGAATTCATGTGGTTAAAGTAGTTGCTGTTTAGTGTTTTTTTTTTTGGAATGGGGTGCAGTGCGCCCATGAACACCTGCAAACAACTTCAATCGGAAAAGGTCACATATTCGGTATCTCCCCAGAGAACTGGGATGGAATGACTCACAGCCCGTAATTATACTGGCTCTCCAACCTGACCACTGCAGTAGTTGCACAGCTGTTTGCCGGCAGGAGTGGGGAAGAGTGTGGTACCTACCCAGACCACTCCTGAGTAGAGAAGGAGTGGTCCTAGGTGGTAGGCACCCAGGAATTAGTTTCAAACTAACCGGATGGGCAGCGTCCTCAGGTGGCAACTATAGCAAATACTTGAATGCATTGCTAACATTTTTTTTTATGGGAAAGGCGGCAAACGAGCAAGCGATTCACCTGATGGTAAGTGATTACCGTCGCTCACTTACATCTTCAACACCAGAGGTGCTGCGGGTGCGTTGCCGGCCTTTAAGGATATTTGGGAGACGGAAGGGAGGATGAGGAGGGGGATGGGGAGAGGGAGTGTGCCTCCGGTTACCTCAATCACCGAAGGAAACGCAGAAGCACAAGATGCCTCTACTTCACGTCGGTATTATGCGAGGCCGCGGTACCAACCCGGTTGAGCCAGCCCATTCGAGCAGCAACATATCTTATCATAGAATATCCCATGACTTACGAAATAAAACTAGAGTGTTAATTGAAATAATAAATAACAGACAGATAGATAGAACGTAACGGCGTAAGGTAATAAGCAAAGCCCCGTCGTCGGAGAATACCACGAGGATATCAAAGATTTCCTCTTAGTCGCCCGCGGAAAGGAAACGCGCAAAAGATCATTAACCCTGCTTCAACTAGGCACGGACCTTCTAATAATTCGTATATCTTATCTAACCAGTGGTTTCTCCGGCTTAGTGACACACTTTGTCCCTTGACTCTTTATTTAGATAAAATGTAACCCATTGTCATACTCTAAAAGTCTGCCGAATTTCGTTCATATCTATTCACAAAATATTTCACAAAAATTCCGTGTGACTTTATCTCACTACTAAAACATACCGCTGTATTTTTCACTCACGTTGATCTTCACGTTTCTTCACCGACGAGAACGTGCTAAAGCTATTAACATTTATTTTAGTGGTGCTGAAAACGAGATTCGAACTTGAACACGTCGGCAGCGCGCACTGTGATAACTAACATCTTGGTGAGATGTACAATCCACGTCAGTTTGAACCGAGCGCTCCAAGGAGACGCTGTCGGCACGTCTCTAATTAGACCCGACCTGTCATCGGTTAGTCGCAATTAGAGACTTGTCCCTAATTCACGATGCGAACACGCGCCAGACTTGCGAGTATGTGGGAGTGGCTTCAAAGCGCATAACGTTTCTAATTGAATGTTACCATTCTTGACCGTAATATGTTTAGGACGGTATGACGTTTAAACTGGGGCATATTACTATATTAATAATATGCGATTTGACCTGTGTTCTATTATAGGGTATAGAATGAATAAATATTTTTTGATTCGAGCCCATGACCAAAGACTCGGCAGACAGGTACGCTGAAGCAGTAAATCGCGACTACCGAAGGTGTAAAATCCGATTTACATTAATTCTAATTTCTTCTACCCGCGCTAACGACTCTGTTTGATTTTTAAAATTAGAAGGACGCAAATGTATTAATGTATCAGAGAGTCAACAGCCCATTATGTTAAGTTTGACTATAATTAGCATATTAATATTAATTGCAATTTTAAGTGGTCAATTTACCATGGTCGGCGGTGACTTCATTCTTCGAGAAACCTGCATGCCTAAGAAATAATAAAAATATCTACAAGCAGTCCGCATTGGCGCGGTGGACTCTCTCCGAGTGAAACATTCATGAACTGACATTTAACACAGGATTTTAATTATAAACTCATACGATCAATGATCACACACACACAGTTTGTAGGCGCGTCCGTTCTGTTACAGCACATCTATGTTCAGATTGATCAACTCCACAGCAGCCTACATGCAGTGCCGCTGCTGAATACTAACCTCTTGTTAAGCCACCTTCAGTGATATCATGGACACTAGTTTTCTTAGATAAGTTAATATTCGCACAAATATGGCCAGAAAAGGCTACTTTGCGCCGGAGTTCGATGGTTTGAATCAAATCAAGATATTACTATCATCATCACTCATCATTGCAGCCTGTCACTAGTCCACTGCTGAACATAAGCCTCCCCAAAGCCCAATTGCCACGAAGCTCGGTTCTAAGCCATCTTCATCCCTCGACTTCCCACTTCCCACTGCGTTGGTCGCGTCGCTGCATCCTGTACGTGGCTACCACTCGAGAACCTTTCTACCCCAACGGTTGTCAGTTCTGCGAGCTACGTGGTCGACCTGTTGCCACTTCAGCTTGCTTAACCTAACGGCTATGTTACCCTAGTTCTTCTGCAGAACGTACCGTATGTAAAATAATAAGAAATAATATTATTTCGAGGTCATGTGAAATCCGCCATCCCGCATTGGAGCAGCGCGGCGGACCCTTCCCGCCTACGAAACCCTTCCTGATATTTGAGAGAAGGCCCTTGCCCAGCTGTGGCTATTTACAGGCTATATTTCAACGCGGGCGGCGGCTTTTGCTGCTGTTCGAATGAGCCGGCTCGACCGGGTTGATACCACGGCCTCTCAGAACATCTCCCGTCTTTAACCTCCCTACCATCTCCCAAACACCCTTAAAGGCCTCTGGTGTTGCAGATGTAGTCACTTACTATCAGGTTAACCGCCATTTGCCGCCTTTCACATGAAAAAAAACTTTACTGTTTTATAGTTTACGAGCTCAGCACACTATCATAGTCTCCAGCATAGATATAAAACTGTAGTCTGCTCGACTCAGCTAAATACGGAGATCAGCTTTCGCATCTTATACTGGACCCTCACGAGCGTCCACACACGCACACACACACAAACACATCTAAAACTTATCCTGTAACAAAGTTGAACTCGATGCCCAGCCTTAAGATCTAGTTAGTTAATAGATTTATGTTTATTTTTACCTTATAAGAAGCCTTAGATAACCTTAACGCGAACGAGTGCATTTATATAATAAAATGGTAAAAGTGTCTTACGCGTTGAAAAATATCGGATATAGCAACTAAAAAAAAAAGTACAGACAGAAATAATGTTTTATTATTGACATTTATTTTATTACTGACGCTACCTTCGTTCTTCGTAGCAATGAAAATGCTATTAGCGACTCAAAGCACGTTCAAATAGAACTCATTATTGCCCTGTTACTCTGCAGCAAGGATACGTACGTAACTAAGGTAAAATACCAAGGCTTTGCTTCTTTAAAACGTCTTTCGGTTTCCAGAAGGTTCCGAAGTCGGTCGCAGCTGTTTAACGAGCGGCGTGACGTCACACAGCACGTTAAGTGACTGAACACACAAGGCCTTTGTTGTTTATTACGCATTTTCATTTAGGAATGAATGTTTTTACAATTTGAAAAGAATTGTGTATTATCCGTCTCATAAGTGTATTTATTAAAATTAATTACTACACGTACGTAGTGAATTAGCTCTCACGACCGTATACTCGATACTGGGGTGGTGAGAGGCCCTTTCACGAGCCACTTTCCACCGTAGCTTATTTGTCACGACGTGAGAGACAGCGACCGTCTTAACGTCCCAGCCAAAGATACAAATCGTACATAAGTTTCGAAATAACACATTGGTACGTGCCACTCCACATAGACACTTCGAACTCGAGTCTACTTGGCTATCATGGTATCAGGTACTACCATCACTAACTCCCCAAGCTTGACGATCACGCCACTCGAACCAAGGGACAGCCGGAGCCGATACCTAACAACAGATGATTTAGAAGCTGTTCAATAGAAGTAGAAGAAAAATCTACCTATAAAAATTAAAAATATGTTATATTTAATTAGAATACTAATGAAATACGTCGACTTCGCGCGGACATATCTAAAATAGACTAAATGTGAGTCTGTTATATATATAAAGCTTACCTCATAAATAAATTATGGTGAAAACCACATTGAAATCCACTTAGAAGTTAAGAAGTTATAAGCGAATACACATACAAATCATTACATCTTCGTTTTATACTATTTAAAGATTATTGATATATATATATACATAAAAAGACTATATTCTATTTTACGGAATATAAAAGGAAGGCGATGATGGAAAACATCGTAAGGAAACCAGCATGTTGGAGAAATAATACTTCGTAGACATGTGAAGTTTGCCAAAACCCTGAGCGAGGAAGCCTTCGTCTGTTCGTGAGACATTCGTAGACTGCTAATGTAATACTTTTGCAATAAGGTCTATATCTATACTGACTAAGACCCGTAGCAAGTAATCATAATGATTTTTTTAATGAAAACACACCTGATGGTAAGTGATTACCTTCGCCCACGTACATCTGAAACACCTGAGGAGCTGCAGGTGCGTTGCCGGTCTTTAAATATATCTGGTGGGGCGGGAGCGATGGCGGGGATGGGCATTGGGGGAGAGGTTAGTGGGCCTCCGGATACCTCACTCAACGAACGAAACGCAGAAGCACAGGATGCCTCTATTTTCATGATGCTTCCTCCATAGCTGAACGTATTATAGCATTCAATTTTGTGATGCCGGTACCAGGGGTATATAAATGAGTCGGAACTGTTACTTGGTATGAAACTTAAGGCGAGTGACCTTTAGCGAGCTACGCTACAAGTTACAAGTTACAGCACTTATAATTGCTATTAACAATTTTAGTGCTGCCGCCACCGGGGATCGAACCCAGGTCACTCGCGCTCTTTGAAACTAAAGTGAGCGCCCTGACTACTAGGCTACCACGGTACGGCTAGTGTGTACCTGGCGCAAAAGCAACAACAAATGCAACAATATTAAATAATTTCATAACATGGCCTAAAATTTACGATACAATATGAAAGTAACATTCATTTATTTTAATTATGCTATTTTACATGCCGGAAGTACCCTATTTACTTTTTATTAGCTATGGTCGATTGCCGCATAAAGTCTGTATATAAGCGCATTAACCTGTAGCAAAGGCATCTTATCGAAAATCAGATCTCAACGCGTAAGACGAAGCTCTGCTTGTTCGAAATTAATCCTTAAAATAGTATGAGTATTTTATTAGTTGTAACAAAATGTTTAAATAAACGTTATGTTTATTAATTGTTAGTTGAAGCAAGCTCTTGAGCTTGAGATAAATCTCAGATGGCATTTTCCTTCAGATACTGACGGTGGAGTAGGGTCTTGAAAGAGTTTGTATTATTTATGCATTTCATTAGATTTTATTTATGTAATATATGTACAAGTACTTATTGGTAATATATAATTGATTGCTAACTGGGTATCTAGCAAGGTCAATAGAATGAATTTTGCACAGAGTCTCGTACTCGGTAACGCAATGTCGGCTTCTAGTACACTGGCTTACTAAACATTAGCACCGTGCGCTTCAAGCCGTTTGAACCTGTTGCGTTCCACGTCTCGACACGTTGACATCTGTTCCATGACAAGTGCCTACTCGTACGAACGTGTGGTTCCTTTGTTCATACCAATTTGCGAGAGTCAGCTTTTTTTTTATTGGAAAGGCGGCAAACGAGCAAGCGGTTCACCTGGTGGTAAGTAATTACCGACGCGTACGTACATCTGCAACACCAGAGGTGCTGCAGGAACGTTGCCGGCCTTTAAGGATATTTGGGAGACGGTAGGGTGGATGGGGAGGGGGATGGGGAGGGAGATGGCGAAGTGGGTGTGGCTCTCCGGATACCTTACTCACCTAACGAAACGCAGAAGCACAAGATGCCTCTATTTCACGCACGGTATTCTGCGAGGCCGTGGTACCAATCCGGTCGAGACGGCCCATTCGAGCAGCAGCTATAGCCGCCGCTCGGCTCTACCGCGTTTAAACAATAATTCCCTTCAAATGAATTTGGCCGTGTGGCGTTAGAGAATCGGCTCGCAGACTAAAGACACCAGTCCCACAGATTATCACAGAAGCGAGATCTTTTTTGGCATCGCACAACTAATTACTATTTGTTAATGCAAGCATTAATTTCTCTTAACTGTTATGTGTTTGCCAAATATTTATTTAATTTTTTTTCCCGTGGATGGAAAATGGATCTCGGAAGGAGAAACATTCCGACTAAAAACCATCCACGTCGCTGTTGACCCGGTGGTTTTACAGCTTCATCTGTAGAGACTCGCGAGCAGGAGGACCCGCAAGTTGAATGGGGTGACGAGCTATTAATGTTACGCGGATTTATACGCGGGAGGATAATGGTGGCGTGGAGACCAATGACCCATTGACAAACCGACACGACATATCCCAAGTGCGAAACACTCCGGCACAGTGTTATGGCTGCTCAAACCGGGGGGCGAGCACACGTGTGCGCGGAGCGAAGACGCAAGTGGGTTTCAAACTTTTTGATTGCCAAATAAATTTGCCCCATCTCTTTCCTTGAATAATATAATAATATTTGTTTATTTTCTCCCCATACAAAGACCATACATTATTATCTAATGAAAAATTAATATACATTTAGATATTGGTGTGTTCATAGTCTAGGATGTGTGAGGAGCTGGTGTCTGAGATAGGCATAAAAAGCCTGTATTACAGACCACTAGGTCCGCACCCCACGGAAAAAACAAGATCATTATTTAGCATTAGTGGTACTGGTGTTTAAACTTAAGGTATAAAGAGCCAACTAATTTAAATATTATTGCCTATATTGCGTTAGGAGAAACAAAGATCATTACAGTGGTTCAAATTATAACAAGATTTGATTGAATGTTAAAGTATACTAAGGTAATGCCATGCCATATACGTAAATGTTTAAATTAAGTCAATCTGCTCTTTAACGCTCAGCATTCAACTATAATTGCTCTAAAATGGCGTCTCGATTTGACGAAACACTATTTTGTATAGCCATGATAAGAAACTGAAATAATTAAATATAATTAAAAAAACGAAGTTTAATAATTGTAAAAGCTATGTATGGGATATTACTTTCAAAACGTATGAAACATTTATGAGAACGTCTTAAAAACTCTCTACACTAAATATCTTAACAACGAAATGAGATAAAGCCTTGGAATATGATATGGGTGTTTTTTAATCTATTCAGTCGATGACAAAAAAGTAAAAAAAAAATTAAATAAGTTTATGGTTTCACAATGAGTTTCTTATAACCCAGTGTCGCATTTTATACAGAAACCTAGATCGATAAGTTAGCTCCGAAATGCTTATACTATAAAGACAACAAGCGTGAGGATTTATACGTGGTGTTAAATTTTTAGAGCTACCATTATTAACACCTACGCGGCTTCTATTCCGACGGAAATCTCACAATGCTCATAAATTTATTTAATACGGAGCGATTGCATAATTTCCTTATACTCCTAAAGTGCTTCTACTTTTTAATGATTGTAATTTAAAACCATTAATGTTATAATGCGTTAGTCCATTAATATATATATTATCCGTGTCATATTACATATTACAAGGACGCAGAATAATACGCTCAATCAATATCAACACATATATTTTGACTTCTAATTCTCGTCCGGATACTTCCAAAACTAAGGAAGCTATTGACATGTTGTTTCTTCATCGGCGTGTCAAGTTCGTGAAAGCGTAAACAGGAAGCATGTCTTGCCTGTAAGGACCACCTTGCAGGGTCGCTCCGGTGAAGCTACCACCCATCACTTATCTATTCTGTCAGCGCATTGGAATCGACATAGTAAAGTAACAGCCTGTCAACTCAGTATCTTTATTGTTTTTGTTCCGTGGTAGAGCCAAGCTGCACAAATGGGCCGGCTTGATCGCGTTGGTACCACGGCCTCGCAGAATAACGGCGTGAAGTAGAGGCATCTTGTGCTTCTGCGTTTCGTTCGGCGAGTGAGGTAACCCGAGGCCCTCTGCTCCCTTCCCTATTCCGCCTTCCAGCGCTCCTTTCCATCCCCCAAATATTCTTAAAGGCTGGCAACACATCTGCAGCTCCTCTGGTATTGCAGGTGTACGTGGGCAACTGTAATCACTTACCATCAGGTGAACCGCTTGCTCGTTTTCCCCCTTTCCCATAAATAAAATTCCTGCAATTGCGAAATAAGTCCGTGTAATCTAATTCAAATTTTTACGTACATCTGCAACACCAGAGGAGCTGCAGATGCGTTGCCGGCCTTTGAAGAATATTTCGGGAGTAGGGAAGGAGTGAGGGGGAGAGGAGTAGGCCTCTGGGTAACTCACTCACCGAAACGTGCCTCTACTTCACGTCGGTATTCTGCAGGCCGTGGTACTACCCCGGTCGAGCCGGCTCTTTCGAGCAGCAGCAATGCTGTGGCGCAGGACCGTGCTCTCTGGCAATCTTTGGGAGAGGCCTATGTTCGGCAGGGGACTTGTGATAGGCTGAAATGTTTACTGCGTACGTACACAATTATAATGAAGAAAATGTTTCCAAAGATCTGTTTATACGTCTCCTCGTTTTAATAAATCCTTTTCAGCTACGAGTAACAAAGCAAGTACCTCGACAATAATTGTTTCGCAGGCCTTTGGACGTTATACAATAATAAGTGAGCTCGAAATAATCACTTTGGCAACTTGCTTTGTTTTGAATTGTGAGCGAGAAATGCCAAGGACGGACGAAACTTAGCTAATGTTTTGTTTGCGTTAACATAAATTGACCTCATTATTTTTTAAGAAATACTGCTTAATATTTCTTTTAATACTAAAACGTTTATTAATCTCTAGTCTAGGCTATGTCTTTGTTTCAGTTTAACAAAATTGTTTTTTATTTTATTTATATATATATAGCAACAACCAGTAAATGTCCCACTACCTAGGCAAAGGATTCTTCATGATTGAGAGGAATCTTGGAGTCGGTAAAGATCCGCAACACATCTCCTCCATTGTGGGGTTGGCGGATATTACACGTTCGTCGGAATTTAAAAAAAAAATATTTCACGAATAGGTTTAACTCGCGACATTTTTCTTCACAGCCGAGCATATGGTTGAAGCACTTATAATTGCTGTCAATTTTAGCGGTGCCGCCATCGGGCATTGAACCCGGGTCGTTCGTGTATAACTTAAAGCGAGCGCCCTGTCCGCGACGCGGTAGTGCTTGAAAAAGTTACTTTCGTAATTTTCTTCAATTGAAAGCAATAATCAAGTTGATCAATATTCCTAATAGCTTCCAGAAGTTACATATACTCGCACATGTGCCGTATTTTTAATGTTTCCGATGCGAACCGTAAACCCGTATCGATATCTTTCCAACAGATGTCCCGTCAGAGTCTGACCTATTTTCTCGTTAATGCAGATTACATGCTGTACCCGTGACTTTGTTCCCGTGTACTTTACAATTAAAACATTTAGAGATATAGAGGTGTTAAACTTAGCAGACCACGGGACGATGTATAAAAATTGCAATTATATTGTCCTCAATTTTTAGTAATTTTGAATCGTAATCCATTCGGACAAACCTACAGATGAAGATTTTCTTACCACGAAGTTTGTTCAGTAACACCTTCCATTTTATTCTTTCCTTACTTAATTTATCTGTCTGTATGAGTACTCTGCTGCACGTAGTCCTTACCATGAAAGCCTCAACGAAAGCCTGAAAGATTTGGCCATACTCATCACGCTGGCCATGTGAGTTGCTGGATACTGCCCATCACTCACAAGTATTTTGGTTTAATTTGACCTTATTATTTCTATTCGATTGAGGAGACAAATGAACTTAACAGTCCAGCCGATGACCACCTGCAAACAACTTAAACCGAAGGAGGTTAGAGATGCATTGTGCTGGCACAAGTACTCTTACTGGCACAAAAAAAGAGAGGAGAGGATGACGGAAGTAAGTATCAAGATTAGTGAAGATAGTTTAGAGCAAGTGAATGAGTTTGTTTACTTGGGAACAATGTTTTCGAGAGACGGAAGGTACGAATGTGACATTGAAATGAGAGCGATGTCAGGTAATATGGTGAATGGGGCATTGCATTCATTTATGAACAGCCGGACGATATCCAGACCCCAGCGATATACTGAAGAAGGGCCAAACGCTATCTGTTGATGTGAAAGATTGGAGAGACGTAAGGATCGTGCCAAATAGAAGTTAATAATCTCTGCCTACACGTTGATTGCTATACTTCAAGACAACTGGAATACTTGCACTGCTCTCAAGGCCGTTCGTCCGCGTCCGGTCATTTCATTCAAAACGTCGAGTAGCGGTGACGTAAGGCAGCCTTTCGAATTAATCACTCTCCGGCTTTCGTCACTGACACTTGTTTTTTTTCACAGTTGAGCAAGCATAAACGAACAGGAGGTAACCTTTATGATACTGCCAGTCTGTTTACATTTAAATTGTATTGTATATAATTCACGTTAAAGGTACTGTTCGGCACGGTTGGTGTTTGTCGTTTTTGGGATTTGTTTATTTATTTATTTTTTTATAGAGATTTTTTTTTATTATATGTATCGATTTCTTGTATTTACGCGAACACCACACATTAAAAATTAAACTATTATTATGAAATATCGCGTTTAATTTCGAACATTTAAGAATTAATTAAAGATAAAACCTAAACATATTGAAATGTAACTCGTTTTACGGTATCGCGTTAAATTTTTTTTTTTTTTTACTTCGGTAACTTTTTTATTATCATTCTAATGTCAGGCAGTAGCCATCTGCGAGTGTCAATTCTTAAAGTACGAATAAAAAGACATTGATCATTTTATATTTAGTGTTCCTATAATTAAAAAAAAAAGACTAGACTATTAAATACCACGAAAGAAAGAAATAGGGAGATTTGCATCCTTATGTGGTTGATTCACAATGACGGCGTCAGATTCCTCATCTGTCACATTGGTCTAAATAAGTTAAATAAAAAGCAGGCGACATCCATAAACATTATATATATATATATATATATATATACTGTCGGGCTTTAGCAGCTGCTCTATTGACCGGGCTCGGCTTTACCACAGCCTCACGGAATACCATCGTGACGTTGAGGCATCTTGGCATCTTGTACTAATGCGGCTCGCTCGGTGAATGACCTATACGGAGGTCCACTCCAATTTTCTTTCATCAATCAATCCCTTAATAAACTCGATTGTGGTGGTTTTTATGTTAATTTGCAGTTTTTGTCTTCCTCTAAATACGTTCGTGAGTATATTTGAAACTGTTCACATATTCAAGTATTTACTTCAATTAGTTATTCAGTAATTACTCTCAAAAGTTTTACGATGCGGTGAGGAACGCAATGGACCAAAAACGATGGCGTAACTGCATTCGTGCCAAGAAGAAGACAAATATTTACTTTTCTCCTTCAACTTTTAACATTGACAGGAAATGCAAATTATTCTTTGACATAACAAATTTATAATCACAGCTTTTTCGTTTCTTAATGAAGTTCCTCTGACGGAAACAACTTGGCTGGAATCTTTTTATAGTCCTTTTTTTAATTACTTAGTGTGCATACATATAACACAGTATAAAATTAAATAAAAGTGAAACAAAAACATTTACCAAGTCAACGGAGCCATGCTATACGTTAAAAAGGATCTTAAAAGTAAAACCCATACGAGTGCATTGAAGACCGGAGCTGCCTACCCCCACAAACGGCACCTGTTCACAAGTTTGACGCATGTTTAATTTTTTTTCTTTATGGTAGAGGGGGCAAACGAGCTAACAGTTCACCTGATGGTAAGTGATTACCGTCGCCCATGTACGTCTGCAGCACCAGAGGAGCTGCCGACCTATAAGAATATTTGGGAGATGGGAGGGACAATGGGGAGGGGAGTGGGTCTCTGGATACCTCACTCACCGAATGAAACGCAGAAGCACAAGATGCCTCTCCTTCACGCCGGTATTCTGCGTGGTCGTGGTACCAACCGGCCCATTTGAGCAGCATCAGCAAAAGCAGCCGGTCATCTAATTAATTGAAATGGCAATAAAATTAAAAAATATTAGACAGATTTTTAATTTCTTAGATATTTAAATTACTAAAACTACTACTTTTTAATTGAATTTATATTTTTTAGATACCATTCTAAAAACTTTAAGCGTATTGTCAAACCATTTCTCTGCTTTCGGGTAATTGATATTACAATGAGCGGAACTTCGCACTCGATCAATTCTTATCACAGAATCGTACAATCACAGTGTTACATGAACTGAACACTTTCCTCATATAGTTTATCGTGTTCACATCTAATTGTTACATCCAGTGTGATATTACTAACAACTAAACCGTTACGTAAAAGCAATCTAAATTCGATCAATGCCCCGTCACTAGGGTTGCCATCGATCCCGAAACCGTAGGACATGACGCCGTTATTGACAACGGCGTAGGGATGTCCCAACCAGCTATAAATGTCACGACAAAAATAAGTTTGACTGACACAGGACATCAAAAAAAAAAAAAAGTAGTTTCTTTCGCCTGCTTCTTCACCGTGAGATAAATCTCATTACGAACACGGTACCATACAATTGTAGATTAAAAAAAAAGTCCATTGGCAAACGATATTTTATTTTTTTACGTCCAATAAAGAAGTGTAACTTCATTTCAGTTCGATTTGATTATTCATTATGTCGACCGCTTGGATTTTCGAGCCGGGAAAGGTCCGCCACTCTGCTCTAGTTCGCAAATAACACGCAAGTTACCTCACGATGCTTTCCTTCGACGCCGTTTTAGTTGTGTCGGTACCGGGAATCGCACGATGGTCACTCTTGGGGGCCTCCTGCTCGCGAGTCTCTACCGCTGGAGCTGTAAAGGTCACTAGGCCAACAGCAGATCTACCGCGGGGGGGTTTCAGTCGGTCCGCCATCTTCAATGCTGATCCCGACATAACCAGTCACCGGAGACGGTGTCGGGTAGGTGCGAGCTAACCTTTCCCCCGCGTTAAACAAAATAAATAAAAAAAAAATAGACCGCTATGCTACCACGGGAACTAACAAATAGTAAAAAGAAAAATCTAATTAAACGCGATAAAATGCGTAAATAATAGTTTTAGTTTCATTTCAATTAAATAAAAGTAAAAATCAATCAAATCAGTCCCCATTGTTTTTTCTACGTTTTTTGTTTTTGCTCTATAGTAAAAACGATTTTTTTTCCATTCATGTTACAAGCGTGAATCTTGTTGTGACCATAGAGCAGACTCTAAAGTAACAAATAATAAAAACTGGTCAAGTATGAGTCGCGCTCGCACCATGGATCCCGAACTGAATGAAAGAGAACACAATTTTTTTTTTCATAAATACAGATCACTGATATATTGTGCGGTTGTACGGAACCCTCGGTGCTCGAATCCGGTATTCATCAAACTAGTGAGAATTTATCTCACATGTTTATTTGCAAGTGCTCTTGCAAAAACGTTGTAGTCTTTCTGGTGTATAGTTGTCATTTTAATTTTACTTGGAAGGGAGAGTATATTAGGCTTTTCTCTGATGTTCAACCTCGGCTGCAATCGGTACGCCCTGCTTCCTAGCTCTGGCGATCGACCCAAACCCTAATCAAACGGGCTGGTGATGGGGAGCAGCATCACTCACCGCCCACTGCTTTTGTTTAACATAAATACTACAATAAAATAATGTACGACGTTACTAACACTGTCTAAAAGAAACAACGAATGTAACAGATAGACTAGAAAGCGTGTTCAAATTCCACTGACGTCCAAGTCATTAGCTCATCGGAGAGTTAGTTGATATAATCGGGAAGTTAATGATAAAATCGATTTGCAAAATTTGTACCGAACTGTTAGATAGACAAGGAAACTAGATAATAATAACTATTAATGTCTATAATAAATTATTAATTAATTTAATCTTTATTGCCATTCCTTTATATACAGAACGATAATGCAACGAAGGCGCAACAAAGTACTAACAAAAACCATAGACTCATTAAAAACTAAATTACTAATAAATACTCGTACATATGACACTATTATTTCTTTAATTTTTTTTTCTTTCAAAACAACGTTAACCTTTAAGGCAGTTTACATACATAGATTACACATGAACAAATACCTGGACCCGGAACAATTATTTGTACTCCATACAGATACTGGTCCCGTTCGGGATTCGAACCCACCTCCCACAACGCCGCAGCTAAACGCTCAGCCACTACGCCAACGAGCCGTCATACATGACATGACATTGGATTAAGTGAGGCGCATTGAAATTGAACTTGGATCCTCGGTGACCGCTCACAAACAGATGGCAAGCGCAGTGCTTGTCAACATTTGCATGAAAAAAAAAAAATTCTAAGCGTGGTAGAGCCAAGCGGCGGCTTTAGCTGCTGCTCGAATGGGCCGGCTCGACCGGATTGGTACCACGGCCTCGCAGAATACCGGCGTGAAGTAGAGGCATCTTGTGCTTCTGCGTTTCGTTCGGTGAGTGAGGTAACCGGAGGCCCACACCCCCTTCCTATTCCCCTCCTCTTCCCTCCCATCTCCCAAATATCCTTAAAGACCGGCAACGCACCTTCAGCATCTATGGTGCTGCAGATGTACGTGGGCGACGGTAATCACTTACCATCAGGTTAACCGCTAGCTCGTTTGCCGTCTCTTCCATAAAAAAAAAACTATCGTGGTACGCGATTCGGCAACATCTGAAGCGGGGCCGGCGCATTACGCAACGACTGCACAGTGCCAGGTGCAGCTGCACCGTTGGCGTTGGACAAAAGGTAAGGGCAGGGCCGCCGCGGGCCGTTCACCTCGCGATCGGCTCCCGTTCGTAAACAATTGTAACCGAAAACCCCGGTCCGTTGGAACCGATTTGAAATTTAAACGTTTTCGCGAAGATCGCTCGTACGTCGACCGAGGATTATTTGTTCATATGTGTTATTTGAAATGAAACTAAAATTTACGGATTTTTATCGCGTTTGATATTTGTTTTTATGTTTCCCAACTACCAGTTCGCTCAAAACAATAAGCGATCTAATTAAGAAACTCTCCGACTGCTTAGTACCGTCGTGTGCCAAACCACAGAAGTTCTATGGGTTCCCTAAAATACACAAAACAAATGCGGGATATAGTAACCCTAATCGACTCACCAGCTTACGGATTGGCTCAACATATAGCAAAAATTCTTTCACTGCTCAGAAGACAAACACAAATGATTCCAACCATTTTGTCAGTGAGATAAAACATTCACGTCTGACAATGTAACTATGGTAAGTTTTGATGTCACTACTAATCTAACTGAATGTCTATATGCAGCATTACATAGACATTGCATCACATCTGGCTATATGCTATGAAAGGAAGAATACTAGAAACAAGCAGACGATGTGCCGATGGGCTCTCCTGTATCTCCTATTATCGCCGATATATTAATGGAAGACTTTTAGGAGAAAGCCCTTCATACTCCTAATGTAAATCCAAGATTCTACTAGAGTTCATAAGATCTAGTTTCACTTCAAATGTGTGTAAAATGCATTTGAATCGAAACTATAATTTACGTATTTGATCCCAATTTTTTTTTTTGTATTCACGTCAACGTGCATATATCATACTCAAGTCGGGCTACCTTCAGCTTTTAATTATTAATTTAAAAACAAAATGGAACGCGATAAAATCTGTAAACAATAGTTCCATTTCAAACGTACACACTTGTTTTGTACTTAGCACGGTGGTAAATGTAAATTCACAAGACTTCCCAGCGCGCAATGCATAGCGAACAGGATGCAACTTTCGCGTGACTCATCTAACCTGCCCGGGTGACCCCGACCTCATTGAATGCCGCGCGTCGGAGCACCGCAGTGAGCCCTCCGGGAACCGTTACGACCACTCGTCAAGTGTAGTGTACAGTACAGTACAGTGTAAGTGTACATCTTTATACTGGGATTGAGTGGAGAAGTGTTTAGCTTGACTTGGTCCACCGTTAACTGGAAAAACTTACTCAAGACTTGTTCCATCCATGACGGTCAATCGTCATCCGGATACTGAGTTTCTTTAATCAGTTGTAGATTTAAAAAAAAACAAACGAACAATCCTTTAGTTTTATTCGCAGAAGAAACAGGCGAAAGGTGCCGTCAGAGGAACCTCATTACGAAACGGTGATAGAATGTAAGAAATTCTTTCTTACGTCGAAGAATTTTCATTCATTATCATTTCATTGAGGCTTTATCGATGAAAAGGAATCCTGGGCTGTCTTACACCATGACATAACTGTTAGCTCGTTACTGTAAGGTTGACTGAGTGGGGAGCGTCCAAACAACACACATTACTTACTTATAAACTTGTATTAGCATTTCCTTGAGAGATTTAAACTTTTATTTGCGTTGTGGAAAGTTCAAAGATTACTCCGTTATGTCATGAATCGTCAACCTCCAAGATGAGCTTCGGTCTCATCTGTATGGCGGGGGGTAATAGTAGTCGAGAGATGGGCATATCGCACACGTGTGCTGCGACGGCCGTGGATACTTTCTACGTTCGTTTGGTTTTTTTTATCGTAAATAGGGCAAACGAGCAAGCGTCTCCCCGATTGTATGTATGGATTACCGTCGTTCACGTACATCTGCAACATCTGAGGAGCTGCAGGTGCGTTGGCGTTCTTTAAGGTTATTTGGGAAACGGAAGGGACGATGGGGATGGGGGGTTGGGAGACGAAGAACGCGCCAATTTTTATTTATTATATAGTTCTATTAATACTTCCTATATTATTGATTCTGAGGTGATACACAGTTTTTGTATTTTTTTTTATAAATAAGATCTTGCTACCGCATATCCAATATAGGGGTGGTCGGTCTGAGGTCTTCAAAATTAATTTGATCGTTTCAACCCAATTTTCACCCAGGGCTTATTAGGAACAACGTGAGTCTGTCACCGACGAACAACAGGCCAACGATTCAAATCGTACATAAGTTTTGAAAAACACATCGGTACACTGGTGAACGATCGTTCACCAGTGTACCGACAGCAGACTACTTAAACCCTCAGCATAAATTATCTGTTATTAATGATATATTATAAAAGTGTGTGAAACACATCGGTTTAGGTGTATTACCAGTGGGTCCCCGAAAAAAAAAAAAAATCATCAAATAGATAAGTAATATCATTAAGAAAATATCAGAATTTGATTAATAATTACAAAAATTTAAAAATTCTTTTAAACAATAAAAAAGTTTATCGGTTAACCACCGTCTTTAGTTTTTACCGGAACATTCCATGCGGGAGCTCTTTCAGCGATATCGGTAGTTTGCTTACTATAAATGGTGAAAGATAAAAAAAAATACAAATAAAAAAGATGACTTTATTGTGAGATGTTAAAAAGGCTCCCGTCGTAGAAATTTTTATGACAGTGTCAATATCAGACAGTGGCCGAGAGCACCGGTAGGGCTCTGCCCGTTAGGGCTCTGCCCGTTAGGGCTTCCTAGCGTGTAAAGGATATTTTATTTTATTTTATGGAAGACACAGCCAACGAGCAAGCGGTTCAGCCGATGGTAAGTGATTACCGTCGCCCACATACATCTGCAACACCATAGTTGCTGGAGGTGCGTTGCCGGTCTTTAAGGATATTTGGGAGATGGGAGGGACGAGGAAGATTGTTTTTTATTATTTTGAACCGTTTAACTCCGTCAAACCACACCGGAACAATGCAATACCATTAGGAGCATTGACGTGTCGCAACACCGTGTAAAGCGAAGCGCACGATGAAGCAACTATGCTGTGGAATTTGTGCGGTTTGTTGTTTGTCGCGACTACGTGCCGTTTAGATATATGATAAAGTATACATACACAGTAATATCCAACTTAAACATAACCTAATTCCACGTGTAGTGCCGATCACAAAATCTCCCAAACACCAAATACCGATAGTGTTGAGTAATCGCTTGCTTATGATCTAATGATGAAATATTAACACTGTATGATCTCATCGAGGCATAACTTCACACGGGATTTATGTGGCATAACAGATGAGGCCTTTGCCTTTATATCGATCCTTGGATACAAAGTTTAAAAGTATATTTCCCCTTTTCATCCTTGTAATCAATGTAAATCGACTAAATTAGAAAAATCTCTGCGTTCGTCTTTTATTTTGTATCGCTTGGAAGACAGGCCGGGGTACCTGTCACAGAAGGCAGTTACAGGTTATGTCGGGATCGATCGTCGACATAAGATACGCTGTCCGATAGGGTTTGCAATCTACGGCTGACGAATTCGTCTTAACTTCAAATTGAAACACATATCTCTTAAGGTCATCGATAGATATATATATCTCTCTGAGAAGCGCCAATAGCTTAATAGGACAGGGTGCGAACTGCAACCTTTGTACTACAGCATTCCTTGTATTCTTTTGTAAAGAAAACAATTTACGAGATTTAATGGAGATATTAATGAACAAACTATAACTCATATGTTGCTCGTTTGCCGCCTTTACTATAAAAAAAAAACCAAATGACCTGAGGCAACTGCCAGTGCTCTATAGAGCCTCGTTATGAAGTCTTTTGAATGAAGGCTCCTGGAGCGGCGCAGTTTCCCGCACTTTCTAGTAAATCGTCCAACACTCACGTCTGCTTTCTAGCGCGCCGATCGAAGATATTATAATCGAAATATCATCACGCCACATCGCGTTGATGTCACCGGGCAGAGAAAGTTTACATTACACACCGATAAGATTCCTTGTAGGTCACATCGCATTTTTTCTATTTTTTTTATTTTAAAAACTTTATTGCTTACATCATTTATAATTTGAGGTGACAAAGGGCGGACTTAATGCCTATTGGCATTCTCTCTCAGTCAACCCGTGGGTTGGTCAGATAGCCGTAGCATGTGTATTTATTTAGTAAATTAACTAACTTTTTTTTTTTAAATAACTATAAATAAATATAATAAAATAAATGATAAAAGTATGAAATAATATACATGATATACATAATACTTTACTATTATATATGTAGATAGATAAATAAATATAAATAAGAAACACAGTAATAACTAAATAAGTCCATTTAAATTTAATTAATGTTCTCTAACAAATTTTTTAAAAGAGTTCCTGCTTGCCGATTTCCTAACTCAACGCATTCGAAGAAAAGAAAGGGCTCGTGATATATTTAAATTAGTTTTAAGTTCATAAATACCAGGTAGTTTACACGGTATTGTCTATATATCTGTTCATCAATAATAATACGAAATAACCACCGAATACTTAATTTGTTAATCCCCATTTACCGATGTACCGACTTATATCATGATCATCATCATAAAATAAATGACTAATAACTTATATAATACATTATTATTTAAATTTTAAACTTTATTTGCACATTACTGAACAAAACGACTCAATGCCAAGAGGCATTCTCTACCAGTCTACCGTTAGATTGAACAGAGAAAATGTAAAAGGGTGCACAAAAATATTATGTTCTTATATAGATATACTCGAATATTATACTACGATACAATGCTTATATATGACGGTACTTAGACATACATGGATTTATAGTTGTTCATTATATAAAACACATTATTAACTATACATACATATTTATATATATACACAACGTACACAATAATATGCACTATAAATAAATTATATTTACTTATATAATATACTCAATACTCACGCCTGTATGTACATTGCATTTCCGTTTGACACGACTCAGTGTACCCGTACGGGACTCCGGAACCCTGCTTACGCCTTCCAGAAAATACCGCGTCCCTCACCACGTTCTATCTCCAGGACAAAGCTACGAGGAACCATACACGGGAAGAAAAGGAATGACAGATCCTTATAATACTGGAATTCAATCGAATCGAAGTAGTACTAATGTCCTACAAACAAAAGCCGGTTTAAGCCCCATCGTATTTATTGAGCTGGCACATGGACAAGAGCTTCGAGCCAACAACACTCAATTAAGAGTTTTTCAAACATAGAAGAGTCACGTTTTTTTTTCAGAGCTTAACTAGTAGCGTTAGAAAAAAAACTTTCTTTCCATTTTTATTTTTTAAATACTTATGTCATTATGATATTTGTTTAAGAATCCATTTTATTCAATGTTGAGTGTTATTGTTCAGAATCACTCAAATTTTATTTCAACTAAAACTTGCTTATAATTTACTTTAAATAAAATACTACATATACATATATATAAGTACACATAAATATGTATATGTATAAATATTTAATATTTAGTTTTAAATTATTTAGATAATATATAATTTATACTTGCGATTGTTGTCACTTCTTGTACAGTAAATGAAAATAAATGTCATTAAAGTTGTATTAAATTTTTCTTACACAATTTTAAAATAAAATGTCTAAAAACATAGTGCAACAATCTGACATAAAATTTAAAAAAAGAGTAAGATCAATATATTGAAGCCATGAGAGTCAGATCAACTCACTTGAATATAACTTGCAAAGAAATAACAACATGCACTTGGAAGCCCCATCGCTGATGACATATTGTAAAAATTGACATTAAAAAAAAATTAACGGTATTTAAAAATGTCATCGAGTTTCTTGCCGAGTTCACTGAGAAGAGTTCATATTTTGCGAATCGGTGTACATTTTGACGTTCAAAAGAGCTTTTTACAAGCCTCAATCGAATAAAGCAGTTTTGACTTCGTCTTTGAACAGCTTTCTGTCCGAATTAGACCACGCCGTCGTCCTCATTTTGTCCACCAGTGCACTGAGCACGGCCAAACCATAAATCTGCCGAGCTTTCATGGAGAGGCCAATGTTCAACCGTGGATTAGAACAGGATATAATAAAGAATATCGTATAACACTACACATTTGAAATGAACATATTATTTACGGATTTTATAGCATTTAATTTTGTTTTTATATTACCGACGTTTCGATTGGTTCACAGCAGCCGTGGTCGCGGGGGTACTGAGGTGTTAAACGTACGTTAATAGTCAACTCGGGCTAACAAGATACTGTGAGCACATTCTGCGTAGATCGAACCAAAATTAATAGCTGAAGGTATAAAATCCATAAATAGTAGTTTCATTTCAAATATTGTTCTTTGTTATACTCGTGGGCGTAGTAATTAACATAACACCACACGTCATACAACGTGACGCTATTTATAGCAGATAGATAGCGTCATTAGCAGCAACTACAAAACTAAAAGATTCGGATATACCATCGCAGTCGAATACGGTCACGGGTGGCCGGCGCAGCTATATCACTCGACGTGTTAATGGCCATACAACTAACAGACAGGCCCGCGCCCTGACAGTTACTCAACACGTGGATTTATAGCATCACTAACTTACCTTTTTTAGAGTGCCCTAAACAAGCTAAGTTTTCTTAAGCCCTGTTACTAAATCTACGGCCTTTAAAAGGCTTTTGAACCGATAATAGTTAGCCGGTTGAAATTTTCACAGAACATCTGTTTTCATGATGGATATCCTAATACATAATGAGAAACAAAAGAGTAAAAAAATTAAGGATTTTAACAGTGTAGATCGGACTAGAATTAATGAATTAAAGCTGCTGTAATGTAATGGTTGCATTTCAGATGCGTTGTGTTCGCGTGAATACAAGAAATCAATATAGAATAGTAAAGTTCAATCTCCCAGAGAGGCGAAAATTTGGTGCTACGCTGAGTCGCACCAAATAGAATCCGTAATCTCTGCCTACCCCTATTGGCTACAGACGCGAGGGCTTATATTGTTTATCTAGTCAGAACAGATACAAATAAAACTCTAAGTTAACAAATAAAAAGTTTAAAGATAGTAAGTCTTGGGCTGTTCCATCGGCCGTAGACCCAATACTGGGGAGGTCAGAGGTTTTCACCTGTGGTGTCTTTGGTACATAACACATAGTGACCCTATCGCCGTATCAGTATCCAAGCCAACGATACAAATCGTACATAGTTTTCGAAAAACTCATTTGTACCAGCCCTCAGCACTGGTGATCGGTCTCAAGTCTCGTGATTCGAAGACAAGAGCCCCTAATCACTCGGTAATAGTTAATTTACTTTTTCTTTTACCTTTCGCTATCTAATTTTATCGGCGTACTAGCAAATGTCAGCCTTAATTATTGCTTTGGCGACTTTCCATCGACCACATCTCCTATACGTCTTCATTAAGCTACAAACATGCGCGCGCCTCTTCCAATGGGATGGGATCACCACGCTTGCTGAGCGATTTAGTACCAGACGTCTCGCGCCGTAGACGCTGCCCGCCATCGATCTGTATTGCTAGACTTATACTTACATTACCCACGTCAAGGGGAGGGTGACAGAGAATCCTATATTTGTTTTCGTATGTAAATTCTTACATTACATTGAAAGGATTTCATTGAACGAGAGCTTCCACAGATATAACTAAAGAATCGACTGACTTCTTACTTTAGTTTCGCTGGCGCTATGCGCTGTAGAAATAGAGAGTTGTTTACGTACTCTAGTCACGTCCGCAGACAAAAAACATCCGCGCGTCCATCGCCAGGCTCACGTCCGTCACGAGGCGTAGTACCCGCCGCCTACATTACACAGGGTTGTCAATCGCATAAACGTGTCCCAACGTTTAAAAGACGTTAGAAATCACAATTTCGCATGCAAAAAATAATAATATGTCATACTTAAGCGTGGGCATTTTAAGCGTGGTAGAGCCGAGCGACGGCTTTTGCTGCTGCTCGAATGGGCCGGCTCGACCGGATTGATACCACGGCCTCGCAGAATACCGGCGTGACGTAGATGCATCTTGTGCTTCTGCGTTTCGTTCGGTGAGCGAGGCAACCGGAGGCCCACATCCCCTCCCTATCACCCTCCTCTTCCCTCCCATCTCCCAAATATCCTTAAAGACCGGCAACGCACCTGCAGCATCTATGGTGCTGCAGATGTTCGAGAGCAATGATAGTCACTTACAGTGAGCCCGCATGCTCGTTTGCCCCTTCTCGCATAAAAAAAAATTAATTCGTTCATACTTCATTATTTTATTTCATGTCATTTTATTTATAATATTTTTATGATATTAAAACAATAATGAATATATTTTTTGTAGACAATAATTAATATATAATTGTCACGAATTCATGAAATAAGTAAGTAAGGTGGCAACCCTGCGCCGAGTGCCTTCCATTGTGGTTTTTCTCTGCAAAGTCATTATGTAACAGCATCCGGACGTGTTCTTCGTTATCTCTTTATTTCTTCAACAGCTTTTTTCATCATGATTTAGAAGCAGCTGTTTAAAAGCAACCACTTCACTCTCATTATATACCACAGTCAAAAGTAACAAACGAGAGCAAAAAAGCTCGATCAATTCCGGACGGCATAGTGCACGAGCTTTAGAAAATAAACATGAAACGCTCGGCAGCAGCGTGTCACGCGCACCAACGTTGGTACGGCTCCCCAACGTAAATGCAGAAGAAAGTTTTTTTTCTTCTAACAGTTTCAACTTAATAGGATCAAAAATCAATAACTTTGTTCTACGTCACAGGAACAAAAAATTCACTTGTCAAAATTCATTCTTTAGATTTTTTTTTTAATCGTAATGAAGTTCCTCTGGCTGAGAAGAAACAGGCGAAAGAAATTCCATAGATATACTCTCTTTTTATTTTTTTTTAATATTACGATATCGCAACGCAACTTGTACAAACAGTTTGGAAGCGATAAACCAGGCGTTATTATCACCCATTTATTACTATTCCCAGGATTTATATTCATCTATGTATTAGTATATATCATAATAACCATTTACATAGTCTCTATTTTAAAAAAATATGCCTATTGATTGGAAAACTGCTTTGTTTTTATCTTCTAATAATATTTCATTAAGCCACCTAAAATAAAAATTCAGGAAAATTCATGTCTTAGGTTATATTCACCTACACAGTTGTAGTCGATGGCTCAATAGCAAAAAAAATAAAAAATAAAAGGTTATACTGAACCCTGCGACTGTCTGCGCGCGATTCGTTTTTTTATCTTCTTATTAAGCAAAGGACAAAAAATGCGCTGACTGATTTTATAACGGCCTTGACGTCGCTCGGGAATTAAGTTTTTGTTGTAACCGGAGATCGACAGTGACAGGGACAAGACAGGGTATCTGCGACACAAATTATATACAAAAAGTTTCTCACGTTACAAATGGTCAGACAAATGCAACGCCACCGGGATTTATGTGCAAAATGGTGGAAGATAATACAATTTGTTTTTGTTTTATGTGATAGAAGGCAAACGAGCAAACTGTTCACCTGTTCAAAAAAATTCAAAAAAAATTATTTCTGCAACTAAAACAATATCTTACAACACAGTATAGACAGATTAAAACATGTTTAGGCTAAGTTAGCTGTGATAAAATAAATGATTTTAAAATACATTAAAATAATACATATGTGTTGTATATACGCTACTACATAAACGTGTAATTAAAAATAAATAATATATTTATATCCAAGGGATGTATGTTCAGGGCGTCAATTCACGATTACATTGATTTGCTAGTGGTAGGAGTCATGTCTGCTTTACTATGATACCCATACTAGATAATAATCTGTACCGTGTTGCGTAAGTGATCACCGCCGGCCACGTACATCTGCAACACCTGAGGTGATGTTGCAGATGTACGTGGCGCATCGAGAAGATGTTGCGGATGTACCTTATTAGGGGGGACGGGAGGTAAGAGTGGGCCTCCGGTTACCTCACTCACCGAACATAACGTAGAAGCACAATACGCCTCTGCCTACAAACGTAAGAGCTTATCTATTTCTATATTCGATTAGAATTCGAACCTTCCACTCACGTTTACTAAGTAATATGTTAATAAGGTCTTGTACCTCATTAACATATCTAACATAAAGAATTCGCACCTTATCGTCTTTAAATCCTGACCTCGTTTCGGTTTAACCGGATATGTCAAATGTTGTATTTTCCTTTTAAATGGCACCGGCGAAGGGTTATTAAAATAGATCGTTTCGTATTTCTAATTCTGTTCATTATTGTTTTCTATTCGGCGCCACGATGGAAACTTGACGCCATTTTTTTTTTACTGTTTACTAGCAATGCTATTTATTAAGTAACATACTAATATTCCTATAAATATACTAATATACCTTACAACTTAGCATTACAGCTTGTATTTTTTATTCGATGAAGTTATTGCTGTTAGCCGTTTTGGCTTTTACAGCTTCATAGGTTTGCGCCTGCGTCATTGAGGCCGCAGGCGATACAGCTTGTATCTGGAGTGGTTCACGACAATAGTCGAATGGCGGGCTCGAACTTACGACGTCATGTTTCGTAGTCCGCACCCTAACCCATTTTGGCTATTGGCAAATGCATTCTCATATACCGAAACGATGGTTTTATAAATTTACTTAAATCTATGCAAATGCAACGTTTCTGCAACAAAAACACAGCACGACGCCCCGATAGTCTAGTTGTTAGCGACCACGCTTTCGAAACACAGAGACGCGAGTTCGAAACGCGGAAGAGTCTGAAATGGTATAAAGTACCAGCCAGTGCCCTCCACTGCTGGGCAAAAGCCGCCTTCTCGAATATCTGAAGGGGTTGAAGGAGCCTGGTAGAGTCCGCCTCGCTGCTTCAGTGCGGGTTGGCGAACGTCACATGTCCGCGAAATAAAATTTCTCAGACATGTAGATTTCCTCACGATGTCCTCCTTCACCGCTGTGTGCGTGGTAAATTCAGTGTTTAAAATCATTAGTAACAATTTTAATCGTGCCGCCATCGGGAATCGTGTGTGTGTCCGATCCGAGAATTCGTGGTTAGGGGATCTGACCTCGAACCGGGAGACTAATTCGATCCCCTATCCCACCGATCTAATATGAGGGGCTTCTGCCAATGAATTTTTCGAAACTATTGTATGATTATCTTCGGCCAGGGCGCTACAACGGCGACTGGCTCATCACCTGTCACGTTAGTCCAAAAATTAGCTCTGAATGAGAATGAGAGAGAATGATTTAAAGTGGGTTGAAATGACCAAAAATAAAAGATTAATGTCTACTTTTGATAACCATATTATTGTGTAGAAGAACGTGAGAGTTTTTTTTTTTTTACTATTTCTCGGTGGTCTCTATTGCAACACAACTAAAGTGTGATTGTTTTTTTTTAATTATCACTCACTAGCTCAATGGAATGAAATGAAAAGTTGGCAAGGCCACGCCCGTGCTCAGCCACCAGCCGTCGCTTCCGCCTTCGTTATTGATTTCTGAGTGTTCCCCAAGCGTTTAAAACATTATAAAGCTTATATGAAGACCGATACAGGACGGGATAGGATGAAACGGAATGAATTCTCAACTTCTTTTAAATGTTACCTCTATTTAAAGATCACCAACGCCCACGACCATCCACAACACCAGAGGAGCTGCAGATGCGCTGCCGACCTTTAAGGAAGGAATAGGCTCTTTTCTTGAAGGGCCTTAAGTCGTCAACTGGTCGATGTAGAAGAACAGCATGATCTTGATGGATACATTTGTCAATGGTGTTTCCGTTTTTCGAAACACCAAAATAACCGTAGCGGCGCTATGCACACTTTGTGTGTGCGACGGACAGATCACTGCCCCGCCAACACACACATCTGCGTTCGGCAGCTCTCCAGATAGATTAACACATTCCGCCGCCCGCGAAGTGTTTAAAGGGCAGAGGTGCCCGGCCCCCTTTTAAACATACCTTCAATCTTATTTAAGAGCTATGAGGAAGTCATTCGCATGATTATTATAGACCGATGTTAATTTGTAGAATTTGTGCTTTAAGCAGAAGGCACGTCTCCCTCTATTCACACTGAAGGATTCCACTGGACCCGTCAGTCCAGTGTCTAGACAGTCGTGTGGTGGTATGGGAATCTGCGACCCATTGCTCCCGTGACGTAAGAGACGACTAGGGGAATAGCCTCGAATATTCCCCTAGTCCTGCTTGTCCGACGTGGCCATTATAGCTAAACCTCTGGGAGCTAGATACCCATGATAATGAAACAGACAGATAAAGTAGTCCTAATAAAGGTTTCGTATCTACTAATAATACTGGCCTAGTATTTTTAAAATAGGTACGGTTTTTTGTTTTTTATTTTGTAGTTTTCCGCGGCTCTTTTTCGTTATTTTGCCACACGCAGTACTACAGTACTACACTATTGTACACTATTGCATTATGGATATGCTCGTGAATAATATTTTACAGGCGTTCTCGCGTTGTGGATCATTTTAAAGTCAAAGTGACAAGTGAACGGATTGTGGGACGAAACGACGTAGACGACAAATTACCTCACGCGCTAATGGATCGCTGTGAGCTTTGCGTACAGTCGCGAGCACCGACGTGATATAATTTGGAATCAATTGGAAACTTACGCCGGTGTGATAAGATTCAAAAGAAAGATCGAGTGAGGACGTGACTGTACATAGGCAAATGTCGGAATTTAGTATTTGTATTGTTTTGTTTTGATTCGCGTGGGTGGGTTTAAAGTCACCTCTGATATTCAATCGCAATATAGCGGAGCAAATGTCAAGTTCGTCGTAACGCTACTCAGTAGACGAGCGAGGTTCTAACGTCCGATTGATGACGAAAATGCTTTCGACTTGAACTTGAATGGAGAACCTAAGTATCAACGCTGTTGAAGAAATGAGGTAGCAACACAACGAATATTCATATTTGTCGAATAGTCTACATGACGTTAAATAAAATTAAAATTACATTTGATATAAATAGACAGAAGGAGTTGCGTTCGCAAGCTGAAGTGGCGACGGGCCGTGTCACATAGCTCCGTTGGGGGCGCGATGTAGGACGCCCCACAAGATGTAGTGGCGCCTACCGTGGTCTGTGGTTTGTGACAATCTTTTGGGGAATCCCGTGCTCAGTAGTATCCTTGTGACAGGCTATAACGATGATGTTTAAACAATTCAGAATTCAAACATAATAAAGTTTGATTGGTTTACTCTCTGATTGAACAGAAGCGTCGTTTACCATCAACGACACTGTGTTAGAGTTGTGTCATCAAAATCACATAAAAATTAATCGCACCTTCAAAATAGCGTGGGTATTACTGTTTGTACCTTTATGTACAAAATTACGTGATTTGCCTTTGTAACTTCTTTATAAACGCTTCCTTTCTAACGGCCTGTGCAGTTGAAAGTAGGCCGGTGATATTGTCGGCGGACGGACACATCTTTTTTTCTTATGATGAAGGGAGCCAACGAACATTTGGCTCACCCGATGGTAAGTGATTACCGACACAAGCCGCAGGCGCCAACCTTAAGGATATTTGGGTGACGGGAGGGATAGGGAGGAGAGTTGGAGAGAGGGTAGTGGGCCTCCGGTTATCTCACTGACGAAACGCAAAAGCACAAGCCTCTACTCCAGTTCACCCCGGTCGAGCCGGCCCATTCGAGCAGCAGCAAAAGCCGCCGCTTGGCTCTACCATGTGGCATAATGTCTATTATGTTGGGCAAGTCTAACAATTTCACTAGCAATTGTTTAACCCATGCGTAGTGTTTTCTGTATCGGAAAGGCGGTAAACGTACAAGAGGCTCACCTGATGATAAGCGATTATCGACCATCAGAGGAGCTGCAAGTGCGTTGCCGGTCTTTGAGGATGTAAGGGGGGGATAGAGAGAGGGGCCTCCGGATGCCTCACTCACCGAGGCTCTACCACTTATAAGCGTAGAATAGTATGTAACTCAGTAGTACTCAACTGGTAACTCAAATGTAGTATATAACTCAATTTTTTCACTCAAATTTAGAATTACATTCTTCTGCTCCCGATTCTCTTCCACCGAACGCCACCGTCCAACCAAACTTCCGGGAGGCTTGACAGGTAAGAAAAGAAACAAACATTCATTTCACAATTACGCCCAAAACCTACATAGGTACATTTATACTCGGTAAAAGTTAAATAAAAAGATATAACATATGTATGAAGGGCACGTATATATGTAGAATCTACACTAGCTCATGCCAAAATCGGTGACGTAAACCTTTTCCCCACGTGAGAGAAAAAAAAGTTTCCTAATTGTTATTGGTCACGAATCCTGTAATATTTCCCATAATATTACCACTGACCTTATCAGCTATGCCATGCCAAGCAATTAAAAAAAAATCCTTGTAACACAATTACCCTACAAAATAAAAACGTGATGTATTTTGTGACACCGATAATCGATGCCAAGTATTGGATGTAAAAAATAAAACGGTATGCTTTTGTCAACGAATAACTTCCCATGGAATTAATGTGAAATATTTACAGGTCATAGCCGGAATATATTGCACGTTTTCTAGATAGAAGGCATGCGGTGGTGGCGTTAGAGAATCTGTCAGCCCCATCTTCGCTCTGCGGGTTTTGGAAGTCTATTGTTATTATGACATTAAATATCAGACGAACACGTCGTTGAACTTTGAATCTTGCTAGTGATCCTCCTGTGCGATAGTGTAGAGCGGACCCCTTAGGGAAACGCAATATCCGTGACGTCACGCTCACGGCGCAGCGCGGGCGGTGGGCTCGCGCAGAGGCATCCGCGAGAAGAGCTCTTCCCGCGTCACCACAATTTCTTAAAAGTTTGGAAATCCCAAAAAAACAAGGTGGTTTTTGTTATAACGGAACTTGTATCTACGTTATTAAAAATATTATGTAGAGGAAACCCCGTACTGGAGCAGCGTGGCGGGCCCTTCCCTGCTCCAAAACCCTATAAGATATTTGAGAAGGAGGCCTTTGACCAGCAGTGGGCACTTATAGGCTACTACTTTATGTATCACCAAATCATGTACTATGTGTAGATGTACGTGTAGGAATAAATGTCTATATGTCTTTAATAACGGAGATTACTTTAACGATTATCTAAGATTAAACTCCACAACGATATGTACGGAGAATAAAGACAGTTCTGGAGAAATATGACCGAAGAGTCAGCGAGTTCAGCTCAAGTCAGAGCTAGGCTAATAAAAAATAGGCTAGGAATAATAAAAATAATCTGGGACACATGAAGTCCGCCTACCCGCATTGGAGGATAGTGGCGAACTCTTCCAGGACTCCAAGCAATCTCACAAACGAGAGGAGGCCTTTGCCCAGCAATGTTCATTTTCAAGGCATTTAAAAATGCTTCCACCACCAGGTTCTAACCCAGAAGTTATAGACTCGTAAGCAGATGGTCACGTGATAAACTGTAACAATAAAATCACTTAACCACTTTAAAATCCGTTAAAGCCAAACAACCGCTTTCTTTCAGTGCACCTTCGCCTTATTATTTAAAAACAATATATAAATATTGTTTTTAAACCTTGCCCCAGTTAAATGTTATACATTACATTGAAACAGTAACCACGTGCATCTTGACGCGAACGTAAATGCAAATTCGCGTGCGTATCGGACGCTTCCGACGCAGATCACTCCTCAACGTTGCGATTTTTTTTATCCAAAATCGACTCTATTCCGATGCCCCTCAATAGATAATCGATTGCACGGTTTTGTAGTTGAACGTTGAAACTTACGCGCGGGGACTTTAGAGACATAAAACAGTTATCTGTTTACCGAGCTGTAATGGAAATCGTTCGCAATGATTAATGTCGCTCGCGTGACGTGACGTGACGTGACGTGACGTGACGTGACGTCGGCTCCGACACATTAAACTGTGTAGGTAAGTTTTTTTTTTTAATTAGAAACTCGTATTGGATTTGAGGTAAGAGGTTTTCATGTACCGTACAAATTTTCCAGCTTTTAATTGAACGAAGCCATAAGATTAAGCCATAGATTTATTTTCAAGAGCGGCAGCGCATCTGTAGCTCCTCTGGTGTTGTGGATGTTCGCGGGTGTCGGTGATCACTTACCATAAGGTGAGCCGCACGCTCGTTTGCCCCCTTCTTCTACAAAAAAAGCGACAGCTGTTAATGTCTCAATGCTGTGCAAACACCTTTCGGTTTGAAAGTGTTATGAGATTGTAGACGATTCAGGTTAGACATCGTTTCGCGGTAGCGTACGCGGCTCGACCGGGGCAGTACCGCGACCTCGCAGTATACCGCCGTGAAGTAGAGGCATCTTGTGCTTCTGCGTTTCGTTCGGTGAGCGAGGTAACCCGGGGGCCCACTCCCCTCCCCGTCATCCCTCATATCACTCAAATATTATAAAAGGCCGGCAACGCTCTGCAGCTGCCTCTGGTGTTGCAGATGTCCGTGGGTTGACGGTGATCACTTACCATCAGGTTAGACGTTAGCTCGTTAGCCCCGTTTACCAGGAAAAAAATAATTAGATTTAATATTCAATTACTTCAAAAGGAACTCGAAGAAATACCTAACCAAGAATAAACGGTCGTATATTGTTATATTTTCTTTGAGAAAGGGCTGGGGTCTTTAAAGGTATTTGGGAGATGGGAGGGAGGATGTGGAAGGGGATGGGGACAGGGAGTGGGCCACCGGTTACCTCACTCACCGAACACACCGGAGAGGCACAAGATGCCTCTACTTCACGCCGGTATTCCGCGAGGTTTCGGTATACCGGCGTGCTGCGGTCAGGGCGCTCACTTTAGTATCATAGAGCGCGATTGACCTGGGTTCGATTCCCGCTGCCGGTCCCACTATACTAGTTAATTGAAAATTTAAGTGATGAATGTACCACGTGTAGTTAAGGAAAAAAATATTTCGAGGATATGTGAAGCCGCCACGCTGCTCCAGTGTGGATTCGCGGTCCACACTGGAGCAGCGTGGCGGCCCCTTACATATATTTACGCCTTGTTCCCAACGGGATAGGCAGAGAAAATCTTCCACTTGCTACAGCCCTGACATACGTCTTTCGCTTCTTCCACTTTCATCAATCTTCGCATGCATGCTCGTTGGTTTATAGTACTCTTGACCTGGCCTTTTTCCAGATCGTCTCCGATTCGATCGTGAAATGTTCGCCTATGTCTTCCTCTCCCGACCCCATCATTCCCTGCTCCAAAACCCTCTCAGAACGTTCGAGAAGGAGGCCTTTGCCCACCAGTGAGCAGTTACAGGCTACTACTTTACTTTACTCTTACTAAATGAAGCAGTTAATTTTGTCCAGGCTTTAAACAAAAGAAGACTTATCCTCCTATGTAAAGAACAACGTACTTCTGTATTCCGGTAAAGCTCATGGCTGTGATTACTTTCGCAGAAGGAGTCACGCACAGACGTGCAGTTCCATCTGGCGGCGCTGCGCGGCGACTGCCAGCGGCTCAGACAACTCCTGGACACCGGGAAAGTGCACATCGACTCGCGTGACCGGGTAAGCCATAAAACTAAGTAATTCTCTCTCCCACTCGTTGTCTCATATAACGTATAAATTTGAACATTAACGTTTATCAGTGTATCTCTATTACAACATCAACCCATTTAAGTCCACTGCTGAACTAACTACTGTTAAATATGTCTATCCAAGAAGGCTTACACTTCTTGAAAGGTTTGCACATACTGTTTGTACAATAAGCAGAGTTAAAACATGTCTTGATCAAGGATTTTTCGCCCACCAAAGTGCTGATCTATGTAGTAAGGTTAAATAGCATCTTATCAATATACTCACTCTCCAAATTTTTATGTAAATCTTTTCAGATGAACTGGCTGCAAACATTGCTTCATTAATACTAACTTAAAAACACTCACGAAAAACTGACACAAAACTTATACGTAACCCACACACAAACGCTCGCGCGCGCTCACATATATTACATTCATATACATTCATAATTCGGTGGTCCTATAAACACAGACTGCAATAAAAACTCTAACATCGATCTTTGAAAAAAAACTTCTTTTCTTTTATATATATGTTTTTAATATGTATTGTTCTCTCTCTATTGATACTGCGACTTTTTGTTATTTTTGTATGCAAGGGGTGAGGTTCTGGTGATGTGTACCATGATATTATTATTATACCTGACCCCGGACTGGGCTGGCGAGCGCAAAGCCGGTAACGTCGTAACAGCGATGCTGCTCCTCATTAGCCTGTGGGATATAGGTTCGGCAAGTTCTGATGGATATTCCGCAATCATTCGGTCGCAAGACCCTTGTCTGTTTGCCAGAGTGCATCACATGCAGGTGAGGTTGCCATTTGCATAAAGTGGTGGGGGTATATTATTCCTCCTAATTTTCCTCCGACGGCTGCTCGAATGTCTGGGTCGGCTCGTCGGGACAATACCACGACCTCGCAGAATACCGGGATGAAGTACAGCCATCTTGTGCTTCTGTGTTTAGCTCGATGAATGAGGTGACCGGAGTTCCACTCCCAAATTCCCTTAAAAGCCGGCAACGCACATTCGTCTACTCTGGTGTTGCTGGTGTACGTGAGCGTTGGTATATCACTTACCATCCGGTTAGCCACTTGCGATTTTGCCCCCTTTCATATGCCAAGCGTAAAGCAGAAACAGAAGACACCTCTACTTCACCTCGGTATTTATTAAAAAAACCAAGGTCCGACGGGTAGAACTGCGCGCAGTGACTGTTCGATACCATCTCTGCAGCAAAGTAAAGCCTACCATACGTTTGATTTCGGATGTCACCCATGGAATTCAGACACCGATTTTGGCGGAAAAGTTGTTGTGTACCCACAAGAAGCCAATTTAGTGTCTCATCTCGTTATAATATTTAACCATAACCGGTTATTTCTAGTAATACCGGAAAATCTGTACTATCTCTATATCATTCGGAGAATTTATTTTTAGCATTCCACTATCGTTGCATCTTCATTAGGTAAACTTACCTACAGAATTTCAGTCTACGTATATTGAAATTTCATCATCAGTCACTGAAGTGGTGTTTCGCATATAAATATATAGATATTAAGATAACAACGTCATGTTTAGCAGTCCGCGCCCTAAACCATAATATTACCTGACTACACTTTTATTTAATCATCAGTTTGTAAATATTACAAACACAAACATTGTATTAGAGAGAAAGTCACATTCGGATATCGTACTACTAAATCAGGGCTAGTTAAAAAAAAAATTACGCATAGACAAAACCAAAAAAAATATTTTTATGAATTCACACATCGACATTAAACAGCAATCCATAATGGGTTCGGTACTATTATATATATATTTATGTGTGTGTATATATTCCAGAATATGGTACTGAATTATATATATATATATAGCCTAATTTACCTTTTTAGAACAAGACCGCAATTATTATGTTTTAGATGTAAATTATCTTGTCAATGACACTTGTATTCATCCATATATTCATCTTAATTCCTGCATTTTCTTAGTAGTACTTTGTTATATCTGATGGAAGAAAGATTTGCGTCACATCGTTTCATTTCGTTGCTGCGTTTAAGAAAATCAATACTCCGTCGGCACTGAAGGTTAATGCATTAAATATATGTATATAAAGAGGGGGAGTTCCCCGTCGTTATTTAAAAGCGTCCCCTCTAAATATCTCGACACGACAGCCTCGTTCCTCTTAGATTTGATATAATTTGGCATCTTAACGGAAACGTTGATTTCAGAATTTAGTATTTCATGATAAACTCTATTAGATATGTGCGCTAGAATACCTTGTATTTTTGCAAACACGTGTTATGTTTGTATGAGCGCGTAAATCCTTCTAAAAAGTAAACATTTGAAAATGGTGCATTTTGTTTGTTTGTTAAATACTTTCGTAACCAAATTCGTGATTTTTCTTACAAATATCCAAGCAATCTCACAAGATTTATTACTTTAATCTCACGGTGACGTGAAGCGGAAATGGATCACAAATTGCAGTACATTAGGCAGCGACTGATTGCGGTACATTAAGTGCGTTATGTAACAGACCGAAATAAGTTTTGACTAGATCTACCGGTGAACAATGCTTATATAATACCGCCTACCGCAACGGCCAAGTGGAACGAGAGTGCTGTCTGCGAATCCGGGATACCCGAGTTCCATTCTCCATGTGGAGAGGAACGAGGCTATCGTAAGCCTGGGCACTAGGTTGCCGACCGGAGACTGGCTCACCGCCTGTCACGTTGCTGCAAATAATGTCTGGTAAAAAGTGGGTTGAAAGGACTGAAATATATGTAAAGAAAACCAGTTCACTCATGTGCGGGCTCTTTTCTTTAAGTATGTCTTTGCCTCGTTATCGACGAAGAACACTAGATGTCACGACTGACGGAAGGGATATTGAAGAAAATATGAAATATTATTACTGATAAATATACTTTCCTGAATATAATATTTTCTAAGGTCTGGTGAAATATGAGTTGAAAGGACTGAAATATATGTAAAGATAACCACTTCACTCATGTACGGGCTCTTTTCTTTAAGTTTATCTTTGCCTCGTTATCGACGAAGACCACTAGATGTCGCCACTGACGAGAGGGACATTGAAGAAAATATGAGACATTATTAATGATAAATATATTTTCCTGAATATAATATTTTCTATATTATAAATAGTAATATTAAAACGTTTTAAATGTTGTTTACGGAAACCAGGAATCCGTTTTAACTTTTCTGTTTTTAAAATGTCATCTATTGCTGCCTATCTCAGACACCAGCTCCTCACACATCCTAGACAATGAACACACTTATTTATAACTAGATATTAATTTTTCATTTTTCATGTATGGTCTGTTTTTGTGGGGACAAAATAAACAAATATTATTATTATTATATATCTATTTAATGGTATCAAAACCAGCCAGATACAAACAGTACAACGAAAGATATTTAACTGGAAAACTTTTTAATCGTAAAATAGGAAAAAAACTATTTACCCGACCTTATATTAAAATATCGAAACGTTAATAGAAATAGCTCCGTTCGAACTAATATTCCATTCAAATAGAAACGATGCTAGTGAGGCCGATGAGCTGAGAGAATTTGCATTCGCGCACGCGATCACGCCGCGTATGCACGTTTAATTAGAGCGTTGCACAACTTCGCAGTGGACCGATTAAAAAAAAAACCACTTCCGATATGAGTATCTAGTTTTTTTTTATGAGAAAGAGGGCAAACGTGCAAGCGGTGGCACCCGATGGCATTTGACTACCGACGCTTACGTACAACTGTAACACCGGACGTGCTGCAGGTGCGTTGTCGGCCTTTGTAGATAATTGAGAAGAGGGCGGATGAGGAGAGGGATGGGGAGGGTGAGTGGACCTCCGGTTACCTCACTCACCGAACGAAACGCAGAATCACAAGATTCTGAGGCAAGTGGTGACTTCGCGCCGGTATTCTGTGAGGCTGTCGTAATGATCCGGTCGAGCCGGCCCATACGAGATGCAGCGAAAGCCGACGCTTGGCTCTGCCACGTACCAGAAAGCTTCCGCCATCGCTTGATCACCATAATTAACGGAAAGCGGATTTACGTGGCGGAGAATGGAGTACTTTGGACAAATAGACGATGTCCGCGGGCGACGGTAATCGCTTACCATCAGGAGAGAGTTTGCCGCCTTACCTATAAGCACTCCAGTGTTGTGAGTACCTGGGCAAATTACATGATTACCATTATCTGGAGTACGAACTCTTGCCTCCGGATTCCGAGGGCGGGGATCCCTTAACCACTCGGCTATGAGCTGTGAGCTCGCACCTACGAGATTTTCGAAGTTTGTGTACGATTTCTTAAGACAGTAAGAAGGCGACGGGCTCACACCACCCGTCACATGGTCCCAAATAAGCCCCGGTGAGAAAAGTGGCTTGAATAGACCAACATGTCTAGACCTCTGACCACCTCATTGTTGAGTATACGGTCGTAGTGGACTTATACAGACTAAGAAAAAGAAAAAAGGAACAGAGCTCGCAGGTGTGCTAACATCAGTGACCTTCTTCTATTGAAGTTGATTGCTGGTGTCCATGGGTTGCAGTGGCCACTCCACTTATCATCAGGTGGGCTGACAGTTCACTTTACACTCCATTCGAATAATAAAAAATACCGCGTTTGGAGAAAAAGTTTGGTCTTCCTCACTCTGAATCTTACGTTCTTAACTACAATCGGGTCTTCCCTCAACTCATCTTCCGGTGTCCGATGGAACGCTAAACTACTGCGGTCGGTGTATGTTTGTGAAGTTGAAGATACGGCGGAAAAATATTAGTGAAGGCAGCTTCTATCTATGTTTTTTTGTGATTTGAGCCTAGTTTTACCATAAAAAAGGTTGTTACAAAATACAAAATATTTTCCCTTATGTAAGAAAAAAAGAACATAACGCGATAAGAGATAATAAACAGTAGGTGTAAACGCATAAAGCTGAAGATCGAATTACGAGCTTTATTGGCGAATAAGTAGGCACAGCTCGTATGTTTTTTTTTTTTTTTATAAAAATAGGCTTGCGTTTGACCTCAATCATGTCCGATGGAAAGCGAAGATGAGGCATAGGATGGTACACGCTTGCCTAGATGTCTGTTCAATTTGGCCTTGATAAGGTAAGTACATTTTCTCGACACAGAATCCATAAACAGACCGTCCTTGGAGGCGAACGATTACTGTCTAATTATAAAGATGGTGGGATCGTCTTTATAATTAGACAGTAATCAGAAGTCTTTAAACTCCGACGAACTAAATAACTCGGAAACCTTGCTTAACTACCTTACATATACATAATAAACCTACTTAGTTAATAAAATTGTAACAGATTGATTTTTGCAAATATGTCAAGTATAATACTTGTAGTTCAAAGGAGTTCACGAAAATAACTACAGCACTAAATAAATAAAAAAAAATGCGAAAATTAACAAAAGAAGGCCTTTGCTTCGACGTAGAAGAAAATGCGTATAACGCACGTTATACCTACCTATATATACGTTTAATTTACATAGTGACTAAGAATTAATTGTCGTTAGGGACTCTTTTCTTTATTTCCCATAAATACGAAACTCTGTTGGAAATTGACATGCCGACTTCTATTTATACTTAGAACCGGATAATGTTATGGGTAACAATGTATTTTTTATAGAATTTATAAAGTAGGACTAGGTTAAAAGTTACCTTTTGTCTAATATCTATTATAGAACATGTCGTTTCCATCAGGCGAGCCCCTTGCAGCAGCACCACCTATTGAGTCGACAGATGACACTAGCAACAATTGTGAATATTTCTACGACGTGGTAAAATCGATAGAATAAACATTATTAGTATAAAATTTTTGTTGTTTGTATTCACCAATGAAAGTATTAACATAGTGTTTATATTATTTGAATTAGTTTCATATTTCTTGTTGTTGTTAACAAGCAACAAAAAGGAACATTTTTATTTCTTTCTTACGCAATACCTATTTCAAAAAGGGGAGTTATAGGTCAAGATCCCCGATTAAAATCGATTTTCGATCGATAACGAACATTCCACGGATGGTTTGTGTAATGAAATAGGTTTTTTTTAATCCTCTTTTCATTTGTTTAACAAATGAATTCACTACTACTAGAGAGTACGAAGCATAAAGAATAAGAAATAGGTTGTCTATCTTTTTACCGTAGAAATTGGGTTCGCAATAAGTAATTTTATTGCGAACCCAGGTAGCCTGCAGACGTAAAATCAGTCAAGAGTCACGGTTGCCGCGCTTTGAAATTTGACAATACGAGCAAGCTGTTACGAGTTGAGGGTCTCTTAAGCTTCTTTTTGTTTAAGATATTTACTGAATACTTTCACAGATGCGGTGTCCTTTGACGCCTGAATCTTCCCCGGGATCTCACACATCTGCTGGTGGCTACCAGTCCCCCTTCTTCCTTTTCATACCTTATCTTCGTCTGTGGTCTACCCGCCTTCCAGGCGTTTACAGTTGCGAATGCTCTGATGCGGCAGTTTATTTATAGCTCAACAAAAACCAGTATCCGTTTCATCTGAAATGGCACGGTAATAAACTTTCTGAGGAATGGTCATATTTGTCTGTGGTTTGTCAATAATCGTTTCATTTTGAACAATGCATTTGTTTGTTGCAGGATGGCACGACTCCGCTGATCCTGTCAGCGGCGATGGGCCACACGGAGTGCGTGCGGGAGCTACTTGCCCAGGGGGCAGATCCGGCATGCTCCAGGACGGTATGCTGCTCGCGTAAAGTTTTCACGATTGTTTGACTTTAAGTCTTTTTTTAACGGGATTACAGGAAGAATTCAACCGAGTTCCCGCCAGTTACCCTTATCAGCCTGTAATAGTCCACTGCATTCATAATCGCCACGCTCGGCAAGAGGATTGGCGAACGCAGCACCAGACGCTGCTTTCTGTCATCCTATTCATTTCGGTCTGGTATTTTTCGCCATTGCGATTATCAAAGCTTTTCCCTTAGTCGCCTCCTACGATACCCGGGGGAAGAAAAGCGGTGACAGATTCTCCATTTCGCCGATACCGCACGGCAGCGGACCAGAGATTTATTATAGTTCCGTGTCACATCGTTCCGTTATAAAATCACACAGTTTTATTACGTGGTAGAGCCAAGCGGCGGCTTTAGCTGCTGCTCGAAAGGACCGGCTCGACCGAGGCAGAAACACGAACTCGCAGAATACCGGCGTGAAGTAGTCTTGTGCTTCTGCGTTTCGACCTTATCCCCCGCCTCTTCCTCTCTCACCTCCTAAATACCCCTAATAGCGTGCAATCCACCTGCAGCTCTGCTATTGCAGATGTATGTGGGCGACGGTAATCACTACCCATCAGGTGAGCCCCTTGCTCGTTTACTTATTTTTAAACATTATTTCATTAATACGAGACATGGTTACACCAACAGACGAAATTGTGTCTTATTTTATCGAGGAATAAGTTCGCACGGAATTGTTGTGAAATGTTTATATATAAAGCCCCGGCAGGAGATCGCACCTATTTATCTGAGTGTTTATGTCAGACAGGAACAAGTGCGTTGTTCTTCGCTGCGCAGGGAGGGTTCCTGGACATCGCGCAGCTTTTGCTCGACGCTGGTGCGGATATCGACGCGCCGAGCACGGTACTGTCCCCCTTCCCTAACTTTTATAGTATATAATACGTCACGTTCCTAATAAAAACCTGTTTTTTTGAAGTTATACTTCTTTTGGCGCGCATTTGGGAAAACAATGCGCGCGCTCACCGACACCTAAAAGCGACACTATGAAGTTGGTTGGTCTCTCAAGTTTTCGTGAGGACTGATAACTACATTCAAGGTAGTTGTTCAAATATATATGAATCTACAACACGTGTTTTATATCAGTGGAGATAAAAAAAATATATTCATACATCAATATACGTGTGTATTTGTGTGATTTTAAATTATATACGGTGGTGAATGATAATTTATTGTGAGTATTCGTGATAAGTGTTTTTTTTTATATTATAAACTTTTTTAAGTGGGTTTATTTGTTTTATTCGAGATCGGTATGTTTTCTTTTACATTATAAATTAATATTTTTGTTTAGTTACACACACGTCATTTAATTTATTGTATATAGGGCACTAACGAGCTAACAGTCCAGCTGATGGAAGTGGCTACTGCCTATGTAATGCGTGCACCTGAAAACTACTTCAATCAAAAGCGGGATACCCAACAACCTGTAATTATAGGGGCTCAGTACACTGTAATTACAGGTTGTCCCACTGCTGCTTAATGGCAGTAGTAGGTAAGCCATCCAGTGAATTAGCCGCACAGGACTGAATTTAATATTCAATCTACGGGAATGTCCATGTGGTTGTTCCGGGTTCGAACCTTAATATTTCCAAATGTGAAGCCAAAATACTGGATTGCTTAGAGTCTTCTTCTGAATCAGCTTGACAGGCCTTTTCATGAAAACTCCCAACAAAATCTGGCATGGCAACAGCCGGGTCCGTGAGTGAGTGCCCGGTACCCACGGTAGAGATGCTTGCTACCCGATCACTAATCTGTGGGATTTGGGTTCCGCGAATCCGGATTAATATCATCAATCTGTCGCCAGAGCCTCGCTCGATAGCTAGCAGGGTGCCATCGCTCACAGGTGAGTTTGGCATTTTGAGATAACGTCTGCTCCTTACAGCCTCATTTGAGAATTTTCATCTCGTTTACTTTGCAGGACGGCGGCACCCCGCTGTTCGTCGCATGCCAATGCGGACATTTGCCTGTAGTGGAGGAGCTAATAAGACGGGGCGCCAACGTCAACTCGTGCATGAAGGTATACACTTTTAAATTTTTTTGTGCATTTTCTAGAATAACGTGACTATTAAAAGGAATCGAAGTTAAGAAAAGCTAACTCTATACTGCACTAAGAAAGAAATGTTAATTGTTTTAAAGTAAAGATTTCAATAATTAAACTAAAGTTGGGACAGTAATGAGAGTATAGAAAGAAATACATTTATTTGACACAAAACATGTGTCAATTTATGTTCATTGACTCCATCCATAATATTTCAACATTTCTACACATCTAGTACATATTATAGTACTACTGTATAGTAATTATAGATAGTGATTCTTAGTGTTTTAGTCACTGCAGTACAAACAATTGTTCAAGAGGTAGCGTTTGTCTAATAGAAGAGACAACTAAGTATGTTTGTGATAATATCTTTATTCTAATCTTACTAATATAGAACGACATTATATTTAAAGGAAATTTGACGGGTTTCAAGGAAGCAGCCAGCAATTAGACCATATTTAGACTTGACTAATTAGTGTTTATACCTAAATCTAAATAAAGAACTGCGCGGGAGTCATTAATATTGATGAAACATTAAAGTCGACGGTTGAGTCACGCCCGGTGCCAAAAGCGAAGTATGCCCAGTACAAATGAGAAGTACAGTATTTGAAAACATTAACGAAGTGTACAGTTTAAATTACTAAGCATTATCCGGCTCGAAGGGTCAAACGATCCGGACTGTCAGTCTTTCGACGCAATACTTGTTCTAGGCCCTGTCACACATTAACCAAACATTTTGTTTACAATGAAACAACAAGCACTGGAATATTTGCTGATGATGTAGGAGTTTGAATTTGATGTTATAAATAATTAATAATCGTTGAAACTATACTATTATTTACGGAATTTTTTTGCTTTAATTTTTATTTCTGTATTACCGACGTTTCGTGAGCTTTACAGCGAACCGTGGCCTGGGGAGGGCATAGGTGTTCCTTTAACTTTTAATAATTAATTTTAGTCCGATCTACGTAGAATGTGATCGCATTATCTCGAGGTCGAGAATACAAAAACAAAATTAAACTCGATGAAATCCGTCAATAACTGTTTCATTTCAAATGTAGTAGTATTCGCGTAAATACAAGCAATCATTGATTAGTGTGTTTGTTTGTACTTTTCCCATTGACTCTCTGTAATAAAAGAAAGTAACCTTAAAGAGAATGTAAACTTTTAGTTACATTTGTGCTGCTCACACAAATAGTTACAGACTTATCATTATAGCACTTGCTACTGACGGCTCCGTGGCGCGCACGCGGAGACTTCTGACCATGTTCACTCGCGCCCATGTATTGTAAGAGCTACAGATACATTGGGTGCAAATCTCTGCAATGTGCATGTCGTGCCATCGCGTCTCCCCCGACGTCGCGCACCAACTTCTCTGTCTATAACAATGAATTCAAAGAAGGGAATGACAGCGAAACGGTTTTTTGTTTTACAGGATGGTGCAACGCCTTTGTTTATCGCAGCACAAAATGGCCACGAAGAAGTGTGCGAAATTTTGATAGCGGCGCACGCGCAAGTGGACGCTGCGCGCTCGGACCGCGCGACGCCGCTGTGGATCGCGGCGCAGTGCGGCCACCAGCGCGTCGTGCGCTCGCTGCTCAGCAGCGGCGCCTGTGTCGACCGGCTGCGGCAGGTGCGTACACACACGCGCATGCGCACGCGCAAGTGGACACAGTTTGTCTTGAGCCTCTCATTTACTCCCATGATTTTTATTGTTAATTTATATCTTACTGGTACATAAGCCTCTTCAAGCCCACTGTGAATAGGCCACTACGAAAAAACAGCAGGAAAAGCCGGTGAACATTTCTTGGAATGTCTGCGCTGGGCGAGCGGGTCGGCGGGCGCAGTGCAGACCCTCGCAGTAGTGCTGCTGCCCGGCACTACTCTGCTGGATTCCAGTTCGACAAATTTGATCAAATATCCAGGGCCTCGTTTTAAAATAAAATAGAAGTACATTATGATGTCATGAACATATTTAATGATGTTATAAATACTTAATAATGTGTTTGTTTGAACTTTTCCCATTGATTCTCTGTAATAAAAAAAAAAGTAACAAATTGAAGTGAATGTTAATATTTATAACTTCACATTTTCTTTTTAATTTGAATGAATAGCCAGAGCCACGTTTGTTTGCTGGCAGGGGCATCACTTGTTACAATGAGCTTGGCATTTGGTGAAAGATACGGTAAATTCCCTTTACACTCCCACCCCCCACCCCACCCTGAAACCCATATGACCGTTAGCACCCTCTCGCTCGCAGGACGGAGCGACGCCGCTGTTCAAGGCGGCCCACAAAGGTCACGCGGCCGTCGTGTCGGAGCTGCTCAAGTACAAGCCCAACCTCGGTGTATTGCCTGTGAGTGTCGCTGCATGTGCCAAGTCCCTCTATGTATGTGTGTATACGCGCACGTGTATGTGTGTAGGCGTGCGGTGTGTCGGTGTCGCAGGCCTACCTGTTGCTGCGCTCCTCGACCAGCTGTTGGTAGTATTCGAAGGATGCGATCGCATACATAAAGAGCACGGAAATCTGGTGTTTTTTTTTTCATGGGCGCGGCGGCAAACGTGCAAGCGGTCCACCTGATGGTAATTAATTACCGTCGCCCGCGTACATCTGCAGGGTAATTCAAGGGTATTTGGTAGATGGCAGAAGCTCACGCCGGTATTCTGCTGGCCGTGGTATCAACCCGGTCGAGCCGGCCCGCTCGAGCATCAGCCAAAACCGCCGCTCGGCTGTGCCAAGTTTAAACGAGTAGTCCCGGTTCCGTAGCGTACGGGTCACACGTTCGCAACGAGGCGGGGGCTAGCGAGCCCACCAATGGGGACAAGTTAACGAACCCGCCCGGAGCTATGCATAGTACAATGATGCTCAGACATGTCGAGTGAAGTTCGAAGAGAGGAGCACTTGACTCAGAACACTTTCCGGCCACATCGGGCGTCACGTTCGTAAGCGAGATGGCTCGTCGGTGACATCATTTTGAATCGTAAATCTCTATGTTTAAGATTTAAAATTGTCGCTAAAGATTTCTATAATAGGTTTATAGTGGGTAGACGAGGTGAAACAAATATGGTGGAATAAAGCTCTGAAGTGGGGCAGTGTCTGCAGCGCTTGGGAGTAATTATCCGGCAGGCGGTTATTGAAAAAAAAAAAATCCAATACTCGGCACACCGGGCATGCGCGGGCGGTCTGTCTGTAGATTTTATTGGATTTGGGTGGGAAAAAAACGAGCTAACACTGCATCAGTTACGTTGGTAAGTTTGGCAACTTACCAACGTAACAGCGCCACCTGCAGCCCGTGGACACCCACCCGCATACAATTTCAATCCGCGCTCACGGTTGCGTGATGATGAACACTTCTGAGGAACAAGATGGAATTCCTCACGCGCGCGTATCACGATCGCAACTGGCTATCTAAGGGGTAGGAAGGTGGCACTGACCTGTAGTGGACCCGAGGACCGGGGTCGACGTACGCTGTGCGCGCCACGGCTGAAGCGCAGCGCGTGCCCGCAGAACGGGCAGTCGGCGCTGCACGGCGCGGCCATGTTCGGGCAGCTGGGTTGCGTGCGGCTGCTGGCGCGGCGCGCGGCCGGCGGCGCGGCGGCGCACCGCGTGCGCAACGCGGCCGGCCTCACCGCGCTGCAGGTGGCACTGGCGGCCGGCCGCCGGGACGTCGCGGCGTACCTGCGCGACCTGGAGCGCTCCTGATGCCGCGTGTGACGTCACCGCGCGGCAGCCTCGCGTTGCATCGTATGGATATTATAGAATTGTTGACCTCTGTTGAAACAAAAGAAGTCCTGTTGGTATGACACGGTTCAATGTTTTTTTCTTAGGCGTTGTTACGTGGACGCTTTAAAAAAATCCACCTTCCGTATTAATTTAAAACTACTACATCTTTTGAAGATACTTTATTGCACGACTGTACGGTGGGCGCGGTGGCTTAGAGCGCGACTTAAATTGGATTCCCGGTGCCGGCACCACCCACGTGCACGGCGGTGAAGGAAAACATCGTGAGGAAACCTGGCATATCTGAGAAATAACAAATGTGAAATTCGCCAACCCGCACTGGAGCAGCTTGGCGGACTATTCCCGGCTCCAAAATCCTCCTTTGCCTTTGCCCAACAGTGGGCATTTACAGGCTACTACTATACTTTTTGTGAGGCTAAAATTGTAAGTAAATACACTATATATCCTCATGCATAACTAGTGGTACCCGCCTCGGAAACAAAGCATCCTAGTGTCACTTGTCCCGATATGACATAACGACAACATTGCAATTGTTTCATTGTTATAACACATGTAGAGCTGAACAAGACATCACCACGACATGCCCGGTCGAACAATGGGATCTGTAGAAACTACCCTAATCCAACCGCTCGCTGATACGCCACCTGGGTCGTGTTCAAGGAACTATGTAATTATTTTAAAATCACTTTACATACATGTAATAATTAAATACTATCTGTAAATAACAAAAATCTTCGCTTCTTTTGAATAGGCCACGTAATTATAACAAATAAATTACACAACAGGATCTTCGAATTATCAAACGGTAGTTTTAGGTTACGTTAAAAAAAACAGTCTGGAAATTAAATGTTATATTAGTTTATTTAATGAGGCATAAATAAAACAATTTTGTGTAAGAAATTACCAATAGTAATTCCTTTTGTAAACAATCATAGAATGTATCACAACAAATAAATTCAATATTCACATTTAAAAATCAAAATGCTACATGTCAGCAATCTTCTTAATTAATATTACATATAATAACACAAGTTATATCCCGTTAAGTTATAATGATATATCACCATAATATCCATGCCGATTGACTGCTTTAAATAAATAACAACACAAGTATAAATTTACTTGTATTTCTTAGTTCTTCGATGTAACCTGAATAATAAGCAGCCATCGTTGATATATCACAGTAAAGTAAAGTAAAGTAAAGCCTGTAAGTGCCCACTGCTGGGTAAAGGCCTCCTTCTCAAATACTACTATCAGAGAGGGTTTAGAATATTAACAATGCTATTATATGTTTATCACAGTATAAACATATAATAGCGTTGTTAATATTTTTATATCCTTCCCCACCACCCCCCTCCATACACCATACAGTCTAGGAAGATGGTGGCACTAGGCTCATACGATGGTCATATATAGTTAATAATTTTCTATTTTATATAGCATCTATACAACATAACAGTCCTTATTTATTAGCAACTAGAACCGAACTACTCCCCGAAACAAGTAAAAGCAACCTGGTCGAGATGTTCAGATTATATATATATTGGTGCTGAAATAGCATAAGTTTCATAAAGTACATACTAATTAGCACTCGTCAAAAGAAGAGACTAAGTGTTTGTTTTTTTTTTAATTGTAACACTATCCGTTATAATGTTTAGTGGGAAATATTTAATAACACATTACATACCTAAATAAAGTCATTATATAAAATAATTGAAACCTATCTATGGAGGATAATAAATGCATCTCTAGAACATTTGGGTGAAACGTTACAAGCAACAATGATGCACGAATAAAATTACAAGTGTTTGTCTATGGTTAGTTGAAATAGTTCATAGTCATGGGCTCAACTTGATATTAATACAATGTGTTAACATTAATGTTGTGTAACCATATGTTGTGACAATTTAAAGTTCACTGCTCTGGTCTGGACAACGATAAAGACATCTCCACTCTATAAAATTTTCATTTTCACTTCTGAAAATAGTTATATTTTATATATATAAATTGGTATTGTAAACCGACAATCTATAATACAAACATGTTAATTGTACATTATACAGAATAGTATTTTTGTATACATTTATTTTTGTAGCGATCACAAATATGTTCCTAGAAATAATGGTACATGTTTTACATTTACTTAGGACTCACAAATTCCTATACACTGTTGGAATCTCCATAATATCCATTATGATGAGTCTCATTTATTACGTTTTAAATTTGTATAAATATTAATTTTAAGGTCCCTTTTTATGTTATATTGTACATAATTTTTAGTTTTACTTCTTTTTGGGACATGGTACGCTCAACCATATTATCTCAAGATATGTTTCTCATAGTGTTCACGAACTCATGTTTTTAATATTTATATTTTAGTTGTGTAATTATGAACTAGTGACGTATTCTTGAACAGTTAAGTCACGCTTACGATATAATTAAATAAGCTCATTACATACTTAGGTAAGATGTAACTGTTGTTGAATTTTTATTTATGTTGAATACAGTTGATTTTTAAAAACAGTTCGCATTTTATTCTTAATTTACTTTATTGCCAGCCGAATTAATATCTAAATATATGTTATTAAAATGATTCTATGCATTTACGCGAACACTACACATTTGAAATAATATTTACAGATCGAGTTTTATTTTTGTCTTTATCTTCCCGACGTTTCGAGTTTCGTACCAAAGATGATTCGCGAAAAGCGAAAAAAACATTCTAATTTTAATAGAGCTATGGCTGGGTACTACCACTGGCTTGGGATCCAGTAATAAATTAAATTAAATCCAAAACCACGCATACCACTGCACAACCTCAAGATACTGTGATCACATTCATATAATGATCCTTGAAATTAATTTCCCGTTACAAAATTAAGGGTGTTATAGTTATTATACACTGGGATGCTGTGTTCTATTTCAGATCCAGCTGAGACATAATCAGATACTTTGCATTATCCACCACTTATTAAATAAACCTATTATGTTACCATTATTTAATAACTGCTAGTATTATAAAGTTATGTAATTTGATACTATTATATAAAGACTTAACTGTAATTCAGTGTGCAATCAAAGCGTCACATCCACTGGGTTGATTTTGATTGGTTTTTTTTAAGTTATGTTTCTTATGATATAAAGGATACAATGTATTATGATAAAAAAGCTTGATTTTTTTCATTATTATCTTGTACTTAATTTTTTTTTATACAGCTAGTATTGTATTCCTAAATAGACAACAATATTAGTTTGTGATAATATTAATTTAATACTATATCACTTACTGTTTCATTACAATTGAATTTATTTTATGCAACTATGCACATGAGTTATCGATAAATAGGAAGTAAATCTTTCACTATATGTATATAAAACATCTCTACAAAAAATGTAACGAAAGTGTCGAATAAAACTGAACATTAACTAGAGCAAACTGTCTGATATCAATAAGATTAATTTCAGTGCAGGCCAGTGTCAAACATTCCTTTGAGAAGATTCAATCAATTGAGTATTGGTTTCCAAAAAGATCAGTTCATTTTGTGACTTTTTCTTTAAATAGAGCATTTTTGAACCACGGTCAAAATGAATGAAACATTCACAATCGACGCAGTCCTAGTGCAGTGTCCCAGCGGGCAGCAGTGTCAGTATGGCAGCGGCCGCGGCGGCGAGTACATGCGCGGGCGGCCGGCTGCCGGGCGCGGCCTCCGTGCAGCAGAAGAACAGAGCCAGAGGCTCGGCGTACCGTTGCGGGCAGATGTTGCCCGGAATCGCCGGCCTGGTGCCTGCTCACACAACCATAAACACTTGCATATTCAAATACAGACAGACACACAGAGGTAGGGTTATATGGGTTGATATCAAGTTATTAACTTGCAGGATATATAATTTATAGCGTTGGTGCATACACAAACACCGATGGACTCGCACATCTTAATCTTCTCATATCCCATGTAATGCTTATGCAATCGGACCTGAGGAAGGGTCAACCGATTTTACATTTTTTACAGTACTTCTACTACTTCATTATCATAATTCATGTTATTATGATAGTCAGTGGTTACTGCAACCCATGAAGGTCACAGATGGTCACACACTCTGAGGACTATATTGTCTCTTTATACCTTTCAAATCAGAACACAACAGTAGTTGTGAAATGGGTAAGAGACCCTAGAAGACTCCTAGGTCTACCTAGAAGGAGTCTACATACTCTATCAGAGTCAATTCCGGATCTATGTAATCTTCAAGTGACCATATTTATAAATATGTAAAAATTTACATACCATATCTCTCAGAGAAAATGTCAATCATTGAATCTTCGTCTTCCAATAAACTGTCTACACTCTCATCAAGTGTGTCGTCATCTAGAGGCGAATGTGGCGGCATTAAAACCATCATCTCCCAAAACACCAACCCCAAAGGCCATATATCTGTCTTGCTGCCGATTGTTCCACCGTGAATCACCTCAGGAGCACTCCATGCTTCTGTGCCTAAAATTTTTTTATGTTATTTTCTATATATTACATATTTTTGTGCCATATTAGTGCAAACACAAAAGCTCTCAGATGTCTTTGCTTTCCCATTTCAGCTCTAAGGAATTAAATAAATGTAATATATTCTACAGACAAAGCTCTACCAACCGACTGATGGCGGAAATTCCATTTGAATGTGTCAAACCCTAGTCCCAGAGACAGTGATGGGGAACAGCATCACTAATGCGAGTTTACCAAAACTAAACTTATTCACATGCCTGGCAAACGAAGCGAGTATGGGCCAAGCTTGCAAGCAATTTAACTTTTATTTGGGCGTTCATGAAAAGAAATGCAAAGCCTAGAAGATAATTTTTTAGGTTTAACACGGTTTCCTTTATCCAAGACATTGCTAACAAAAAAGAAGAAACCATGACTTGGGAGGGAAATAAAATGCTATGTTCTTATAGAGTAATGATACGATATTCATATACATATACATATTCATATACAATATTTCATTACACAGAATTCTTGTGCAATATAAGCACATAGGGCCATCCAGAGCTCCAAGCATCTATTGATCAGGTCATTGAGCCCAGAAGTGCCTCTTTAAGACTCAATTTGGTGCCGTTTTCATATGACTATCTGTGGATAGTTGCTCTTGGCCTGCCAGTTTGTACATGTCCAATGTGTGTCTACACAGGAGTACAACTTTCGTTTGAAATAAAGGTTTGACAAAACTAGCTTAATTATTGCACATAATCAAAACGCTTGCATGAGCTCCCAGTTGATTTTGACAACTTTCAAATACTAGATTGGTAAGTGTTCACGCAGACATGGAGGTACTGTCTTTTCTTACCATATTCAATGTAATACTGATGCCATAAGATCGGATGAAGGGTCAGATGCAGTGTCACTGACAGGAGACACAACACCACAATCAGGCCAGAAAACCAAAACCAACCCATAGAACTTAACAGTCAGGTACCACTAAGCCATGCCAGTTATCAACACATACAATAATATAATAATTGAGCTCTTTACTCACCATAATAAACAGATTTCCCAGCTTTTTCCTTATCTAGGATACCATTTTCATCGAGTGGCAAGGTTACACCAAAATCACACAGTTTACATACAACAAAGTCTCCGTTAACAAGTATGTTATAGGATTTCATGTCACCATGTAGTATCTGCATCTTTGTGTGCAGGTACTCAAGTGCATTTCCAATATCTGAGGCTACCTGAAAAATAATATATATTATAGAAGTTCACATTAGATTGATAATAAAAAAAAATTAAAAAAACTTTACTTTTCCAAGGAGAATTTCATAAAATTTATAATTTACTATAGTTTCACATACATTATGATAAATAGCAAAGTGAAGGAGTAAAGTAGGAGCCTGTAAATGCACACTGCTGGTCAAAAGCCTCCTTCTCAAATAACTAAGGTTATGGAGCTGGGATGCGTGCTATGCTGGGGTTTGGGTTGGCAGACTTCTCATGTCCTCAAAATAATATTTTTTTATTATTTCTAAGACTAACTGACAATGTTTTCATTCACGGCCGAGCATGTGGTAACACTTTTAGTGGTGCTGGCACCGAGGATCAAACCTAGGTCACATGCACTCCATGAAACTGAAGCAAGCTTCCTGACCACTAGGCTACCATGGCTCATAATAAAAAGATTAACAAAATATTGTCATAAACCGGTGTCATGCTTCATTATGGTCAACCTATTCAAGTCTAATGCTGAACATAGCATTTCTCAGAAGATTTGCTTAAACTCACCACACTGTATTCTTGGGTTGGTGAGCACAGTGCCAGTACCCTCGCACTAATGATGCTGCTTCCCATCATTAGCCTTTGATCATTAAATTAGGGTTCACAAATATGAATGATATTTCCACCGTCAGTCCAGTTGCCAGAGCATTGATTGTTACTTTGGATGGTGCACCACATCACATATATTTTATCACATTGCTGGTGGTAGAGCCAAGCAGTGGCTTTGGCTGCTGCTCGAAGGGCTCGGAGTAGAGGCATCTCGAGCCTCTGCACTTTGTTTGGTGAGATAGATAATCGGACACCCATCCCCCAATCTCAACCCTCCCAATGCCCAAATCTTCTTAAATGGTGGCAATCCACCTGCAGCCCCTCTGGTGTTGCAGTTGTATGTGGACCACAGTAATCACTTACCATCAGGTGAGCCGCTTGCTTATTTGTGCCCTTTCCCATAAAAAAAGGTTGATTTTACAGTGCTAGTAATCATGGCATAAAGTGGTACATATAATACTATATAATTTAGTTGATTGCATTTTTATTACCTTTAAAATGTACTTGGGGGCAAAAGGCTCACAGTCCTCTTCAATTTTCTTTTCAATCATATCGCCAAGAGAAAGATCACATGCCTCCATTCCCAAGTACAATATCTTTGTCTTATCAAATGCTCGGAAACCTACAATATTCGGATGGGACATTCGTTGCAGCAGTTCAGCCTCGGCTTGTATTCTCTCGGTGTATACTCTATTTGGTTTAACACGCTTATTTATCATTTTTAGGGCCCAGGGTGAACGTATTTGACCTGCCTTAGGGGATCTTATAAGCTGCATTACAGACACACCTGAAATAATATTAGAATATTTATTAGTAGTGCTCTAAAAAGGTATACAATCAAGAACTTTTAAGTACACGAGATATACATAATTCATTAGAACAAAACAATCAGTATAATACTTTAATTAGTAGTAACATAATAGTAGACATGTTGGTATTATATATGGTTTAAACGACACTTTACAGTTGTTATCAATCATTGAAAATTTCTTTACCAGTTCCATATCCCAACCGATTCAAAAAAGGTGAAGGTGGAATACATATATTTTCATTTCCATCCACAACTTTAGTAGTTTTAATCGGTGTACGGAATTCAGCCATGGTTCAATCTGAAACCTTCTCATAAAAGACTCGTATTTGCAACAATAATATAAATTTCCAACTTTCACAGTTTTAAAATAACAATCTAACGGAAATCGGACAATTCCACCACTCAAAATAGTCAGAGAATACAGAGTACTACTAACAAATGGAAAAGCGGCGAAATTTGAAGCAGTGTCGCCTACTTTAAAAAAATTACCTCTCTACCGTCTGTACTATGTAGGTATTTAGGTATTATCTTTACTTCCAAAAAGAGATTCAAGAATTTTAAATTGAAAGAGTCCTAAATTATTATTTTCCAACTTTAATAAACAAAATTTTGTCTTTAAAGTTAGTAAATGTAATATTTGAGTACAGATTTCAAAACTTAATTATTTTCACGTACCGAAAAATTATTTTCTCCCAAATGTAGAGGATAATTATTACGCTGTGTCGTTTAAATTAGCTTTAAAGCAAATTTGTTATTTTTTAACTATCGCCGTGTTGGCTACAAGGTCTTCTGCCAAAAAGAATGCTTTTTATGTTTACTAAAAAAATATTATTATATTTTGTAATTGTACAAAAACTTTATGTGGTTTTTACTAATGACACTTTTTCTGATAAGACTTGTCAATTCTTTGCGAGCGTCCTCACATACCAATAAGTTTCCAATCGATTCGAATTTTATAAGGGCTACATAGAAGAAGTTATTTTTAGTATCAGTAATAATCTTAATCTAGACCTTAAAGATAGCTAACGACTTCTCTCGCGTAAGGATAGTCGTGCAAACTGATTTAACGAGACAATTCTGAAGTTTGCTTTATATGGAATAGCATAGTACGGAGAGTTTAAAAAATATAATGTACTCAGTCCCTTTCAGTTTTATTACATGTATGTATATAGATATTGATAGTGTATATTATGAAGGTGAATTCTGAAGTGCTGCTATTAAATTTGTAAAACTATTAGAAAACTTAATTCACCGACCGAAGGCGGCATTTTTCGTTTAGGTTCCTATTAATCAAACAAAACAACAGTAAAAAAATCTATGAATAAACGGTCAATATTTTCACAAACTTACGTAAAACAAAATTTTGAGTTTTCTTTGTTTTCTTTTGGGTTGAAGACCTGGGAGCCAAAACGCCTATAAATATATTATATTCATCTATCACTATAAGTAGTCGTTAAACTATAGATTTTCGTTTGGGTGCTACCAATCCTACAGGTCTTACCGTCGATAAGCTTGGACAAGTTTTCAAGCTGGATTTGATTTATATCCGAATATTGTTATATCACTTTGACACTTGCAGATAGTTAACACTGCTGCGAATCGAACAAATTCGAACCCAGACCAATCAAGTACTATGTAATGTTTGTTTAAAATAAAACGTAACAGCGAAATCAGAATTTCAGTAATCAAACATGCGTATGCATGTACAGTAACAGTACTGTGTAAAGTGCCGCATATATCTTGACTCCCATAGCTAACGTCATGGAGAAAAATCCAGCGGTTATGGTGGTAACTAAACTAATCAATGTTATGTTCTATTCATTGCTGCTGTACTGCCCAATGAAATATAATGAGGAGCGTCAAGCGGTTTTTAAGTTTATTCTCTTTGTTCTCGTGAGTTTCGTTTGAGGTGATTAAGGAAAAAGCTTTGAAAATCCCATGGCGTCTAAGGTGCGAGGCGATAATGTGATAGTTAAGAGAATTAGGCGTAACTTTGCTTATTTTAAAGGTGTTATGTTCAGGTGTGGAGCTTGTTTGAGTGACTGTTGGAGTGAAGGTGCATGGTGTAGAAGAAGTAGTGCACGCATTTGTGGGAGGGATGGCGGTGCTCTTTTTCTTTTAAAACTAAATAATATATGCCCCTTTATTGCTTTTGCTTGCGGAATTGTGCAAAGCGTTTAAAATTAAAAGTTTTAATCAATATAGGCATGTATGGGCACGTCTTGCAAAATAACACTAAAGGCCGAACGTTTTCGCACCTAAATGAAGTTTATAATTAGAAACACCTCACAGAAAACATTAATAATAAGCATTAATTCCCATTTAACTTCACTATCATTAAGTTAATTGTAGTCGAACATCTGACGAGGTGCCGTTTTCTAATTTATAATCTGCATTCTGCATAATATGAATAATAATGAACGGCTTACGGCGAAAACAAAGGAAGTCTGTTAAAAAAAACCTATTCTTACCTGCTTTTATTGATTCTTTCTGTGTTCCTTCTAGATCAGAGAAATCTTATTACGTAACGGTGGTAGAATAAAATAAAATTATCTATGACCCAAAGTCCAAGAATAAAGAATTTTTATCATGTAAGGAGTAAAGAGGAGTTTGTCCAACCTTACCTACCCCGCTGTCTAACGGACGAGGCTCTGACTAACGATTGATTGCGGAAAATTCATGTGATTATGGCGAATCCAAATACTACGGATTAGTGTTGAGGAGATGGCTGTCCCATGCGTCTAACGTACAGGTACTGCTTGTGGAGGCTGGTCTGCTCGAGTTCGTGCAGCAGTGCACTTGTGCTTTAATTTCTATCACTATAGCATGCCTTTATTTGCCTATGGGACTTGGATCTTTTTATTTTATGATAAATATTATAATTAATGAAAAAAATAAATCAAAAGTTTCTTTCGCCTGTTTCTTTTCTGTCAGAGAAACCTCACTAGGATTTGACATTTGAATATCGTAATTATCTTCGAAGAATAAAGTATTTTCATTCTTTCATTAATTCGGAGCAGCATCTCTCTCTCGTGCTCTTACCAACGCGGTTGTCCAGCGTGCACGTCGTTTGAGTAAGTAGCAGCGCTTTTATAGAAAGGCCTATGATCACGTAAAGCAGTGGGCTGTTGACGGGCTGATCAGATGAGCATCAGCAGCAGCCTCTAGCTGCTCATAGGCCTCTTCCAAATTTAAAGGATAGGGACAGCCTCGCAACGTGAAGTTCCTGTCGGCTACCTTCTTCTTCTTCTTCGCTTGGTGGCGGTTTATGTAAAGTTCGCCAATAACGCAATAACTATAATTCACAAGCTCAGCATACTAAGCAGAGTCTGATTAAAGTGAGGGTGATAGCTGTCTACCCCTTACAATTTTGTCGAATCCGTGTGTTGAGTTACCTAGAACAACTGTCCAGGTAACATGACACTTTTTAACCCTTCACGTGACATTTGTTTGTCATTTGAACCAATTAAAATTATTGCTATGAGTTGTATCAAGACTCTCGACACTCCGTTAAATGTTTCTCGTATTTCCCTTATATGACATTTATTATCGACAACCAATGGTAGGTTTTTTACGTGGTAGAGACTTCACTTAAAGAACGTAACGCAGAAGCACAAGATACCTGTAATATGGTAAAATAATAATACGTTCTAAATGTTAAAAATGTCTGCGAGACGACTATACACTTGTCTAGGTTATTGTTAGCAGTGATTAGATATTAATATCCAAACTACCTTTTTAATAACACAAACGAACTAACAGAATGAATTTAAATGTTTTTCATTTGTTTTTAACCACTTGGTTTTTTTTTTTATTTTGTTATGTGATTGCCATATAAATACGTTTCTCTCTTACTTCACACCGGTATTCTTCAAGGCCGTGGTTCTACTCCGGCTCTCGAACTGGCCCATTCAAGCAGCATAGCAAAGCCGCTATGGCTCTACTTGGCTCTATCACGTAAAAACCTGCCTGCATTGCATACTATTATTAACTAACTAAGCTCGTTATAAATCAGGCGTAATTTTGCGGAAATTTATTACATTGAATACCAGAAACTCCTAAGATAAGAATTCGCCGTTCTCATCACTGCGCTTAACCCGGCTCGATCGTAGTACCTAGAGTAAGACATTGTACTATTCCTGTCACAGGTCTGAATAATTTATCATTGTGACACTTACTCCCAACAACTTACTCTGCTGATGTTTCTTTCGCAGCCTGCCTCTTATGATCTAACCGAGAGATTGTCCGGATGGATTTGGTAAGAAATATTTACTATGTCGATAGTTCATACTCAGAACGTATGCCCGTAAATAGCGGGGTCCCACAAGGTAGTGTGCTATCTCCTTCTCTGCTTCTTTTGTATATCAATGACATACATTTTATTATCAACATTCATTGACGGGAGCGTGGAGTAATTGGAACGTGCTACATTGCAACCGGGATAGTATTTCGGTCGGACGAAACTTGTGTAGATGTCAGGTACTTTCTTGAATAATTTTCATATAGGGTTAGACTTATTGTAGTCTAATTTTAATCTTATAAAGACGTTTGTGCGTTCATTAAATTCTATTTTTTGTTGACCTCATAAAATTTCACAACGTAAAACTTGCGCGTTGCCTTATCGAATGAAGTTCAGTATAGCTATACTAGAGATGAAAGAAAGTGTCAAAAATTTGTATATCTCGTAACCTAGTACTGTTCTCAGTTGTATATCTCGTAACCTAGTACTGTTCTCAACTGTAAGCTGGTGTACCTCAATACCAGCTTTTCGCTTTTGATCGCATGCAGTACAACGCAAAGCGGCTTAAGCTCCCGGTGACCCTGATCTTTTCTCTACTTTAACGTTATCTTTAGAATCGTACTTAACAACAAATTGTGTTCATCACCTCGACGGTTGAGAATTTAACACAGATCGTTTCCTGTACCACTTTATGCCATGATTACCAGCACTGTAGAATCAACCTTTTATGGGAAAGGGGGCAAAGGAGCCAGCGGCTCACCTGGTGGTAAGTGCACACACCTGCAACCAAAGGAGCTGCAAGCGGATGTAAATAAGTTTCGTAAATATTTTCTTTTAATTTTACCAGCACGCGTTTTTTTGTAATGGTTATGACCGTGAATGGCACCTTTTAAAGAAAAAAAAAAATATTTGCTGTTATATTGATCACTATTAACAGGTAAATAATTTTTTAATTTTTTAAAAAGAATACACGAACTACTTGATAATTTAAGGCGGATGTAAATGCATTCATTACACGGTTATATATTTTTTTTTATTACTCCCGTAACGTACCTGCAGTGGACATGCGAGTCGGAACCGGATGATAAATTTTACGGATCAAACTCACACAATCAAACATTTGTAATTAATTTTAATCGATGCTCGTCGCGCGGGTCGCACCGCGGCACCGGCGTTGTTGCGGGTTCCAGTTAGGTGGTTTCGGGCGTCCTAAGCGTATGTTGCTCAATGGGAGGATGTGCCCGACGTGACGTATAATCGTCGATCGATATCGTCGGCAGCAGTAATCAAGCGGCAACCGCGGCGCGCGCGCGTGCATGTCTTATCATGTGGATACCGTAACACTAAAGCGGTCTATGAAGATGTCACCGTGCCACTGTTTCAGGTATGCGAGAGAATTGGTGCGTTAAGCGCTAACAATTCAACGTTGTACGTTCATTATGCACTATTAAGTTTTTAATCCACATTGGCGCGCATTTTGACAGTGTTTTTTTTTTCTTAAACTAAGACAAAGGTCGCGAGGTTATTGGATTATAAAAAAGAAACGATTTAGAAATTTCGATTTCGAATTAGGTAATTTATTGTTACGTGACGTTTTGTATTTGGTTTTGATTAGATCGGACATTATATTGGCTGATTTAAATAATTATGTGGAATGTAACTAAACAACAAGCGGGGAAAGTCGGTTAGGCGCTTCTAATTTCACGTTATTTTATGCATGCGCCGTTTGCAAAATTCTCCAAACAAATTAGTACAATGCGAAAATGCAAGAAATTTACGCATGGATGATGAGTTCGGCGCAAAAACCTTATTAACATAGTGTTACATCGATATAAGCAATAACGATGAACTCGATATTAAGACGTATTAGGTACAATCGCAGAATACCGGCGTAAAGTAGAGGCATTTTGTGCTTCTGTGTTCCGTTCAGTGAGTGAGGTAACCTCTTCCTTAAAGGCCGGCAACGCACCTGCAAGTACTCTAATGTTGCAGATGTACGTGGGCGACGATTATCATTTACTATCAGGTGAGCCGCTTGCTAATTTGACCCCCTTTCCCAAAAAAAAAAAAAAAACAATGTCGGAGCTGCGCGGGGGCAGCTGTGCGGTAGGTTCGTTCATTCATTTCCGTCAATCGGTCGTCAGGTTCAAGTATACACTGGAATTAATATTGATGGATATTAAATAGAGAGTGAAAACTATGACGTGGTAAGCTTGCTTGTGCTATGTACTTTGCGTATGTACGCTTCTCGTTCATTATTTAACTTCAGATTACAAACAAGACTGGTCTCAGTGGTCTGTTAGGTTTTCATTTAGGCGAGTTATCCGGGTTCGAAGACCGATGCCGGCACCACTGAAAATTGTAAATAGCAGTTTTAATCGCCGAATTCACCACTTGCACGGTTGTGTCCAAGCCAACGATACCACAATGGCACGAGCCCTCCACATAGGGGATCTAACTCGAGTCTGCCGATTTGGAGGCCGACCCTCTAATCGCTCAGCTGTCATGGCTATAATATTAAGAGTAATCTAGGTATGTAGAGTTCTAGTAACTTGAGCTAAAATTTTCTCATTACTTTTAACTTCAAAACTTTCAAATTGTGCTTGATGTCTGTATCGTATACATATATGTGTGTAATTTGTCTCTTCAAGAAAGCGCCTGCAAAGCGTTTCTCGAAAGCTTTGCTCATTCTGACCGCGATGGGCGTGGGGGTCGGTGACCGCAGCGCCGGCACCCAGGTACTGTCGATGCTGTACCCCATCATTAGGCTGTGAGACTTGGGTTCGGCGAATTCGAACGAATATTCCGCCATCGTTCGGTCGTCAGAGCCACGTTCGTTAGCCAGGAGGTTAAGGTTGACACAAAAAAGAAGGTGTATCCTTCTTATTAGTACTTAGTATTTACTCATCATAGTCATCAGGATTCAAAGTAGATTAACAAGCTATGTGAAGCCGTTTAATCTTCGGATGTCTATTTTATCTATTTCATTTGTTTTCTCTAAATTAAACATGTGCGAATGTGAGTGTGTGTAAAAACAAATATTAGGTAAAGAAGAAGGTTTCAAAACAAGCTTCTTGTTTAGTAGAGGCGTTACTATAATAGGCCCAGCATTCGATTCAATCATCAGATAAGCTCCATAGTAGCGTAATATTGCATTGTAATCGAAGTGTAGTATGGCAAATTTCAGCTCAATCGGATGGCAGCGAGTGCTTCAAAAAATTATTACAAATTTTAAACCGGAAGACAGCATGTTATAAAAAACTTGTAAAAAAATAGAAAAGAAGGGGAATTTCTTTGCTCCCGTAGTCGAACTCAGAGCCGACTAAGAGAAAGGCTTGGAAAATCTCATGGTATCCGACTGACTATGACGGAGCCAATCCGCGTCCGGCAGAGGTCTGTGTGCTGCAGTGGGTTGTAAAGGAAAATTGACCTTGATTGACAATGTAGGTCGTCATCATCATCATCATCATTTCAGCCTATCACAAGTCCACTGCTGAACATAGGCCTCCCCCAAAGATTAAGACAATGTAGTTACTAATGTTGAATTATCCCGTGCCCGACTATGTCAGTATCTATCAATAATCAGAGGTATTGTGAATTATGACGCTGGTGACTGGAGATGATGCTGGTATCGCTCCGCGATTTCAGCATCATTTAGATGATTTTTAGATTTATTATGTCCACCCAAAGAAAAGCATCTGATGAAACACGACATGTGAAATCCAACAGCCCATACTAAAGCATAAAAAACCCCTCTAGAAAATCAGAAAAGTCTGGTGTTTTACAGACGGACACGTGTATAAATTAAAGTTAAGTCCCAAGTCATAAACACATATGTCACAAAATTATACTAGTACTTAACCCGCTTCCGCCCGCGTGGAATTTTCGCAATTTTCCCGTGATAAAGAGTTGGCTCCATACCAAAATTTATCTCAATCTGTTTAGCGGTTAAGCGGTGAAAACGTTAGTTGACTATTTTATTTAATATTAGTAAGGATTATGTATTCTACACATTTGAATATTTTCTTTTACCTGGATCATGAACTATTTTAATATGTGAACATCGAACATTGAAGTACTATATTTCAGTATCTATCATGAAAGAAGGGGAATGAAACTTGTATCGTTCGAAAGGTACTGTACCATAGATGAACTCAAAAAGAAAACAAGTGTTTCAACGTGGTACATCCAAGCGGCGGCTTGGCTGCTGCTCGAATGGGCCGGCCCGACCGGGTTGGTACCACGGCCTCGCAGAATACCGGCGTGAAGTAGAGGCATCTTGTGCGTTTCGTTCGGTGAGTGAGGTAACCGGAGGCCCACCCCTTCCCCCTCCCTATTCCCCTCCTCATCGTTCCTCCCATCTACCAAATACCCCTGAAGGCCGGTAACGCATCTGCAGCAGGACCAGATGCACGTGGTGCGACGGAAATCACTTACCATCAGGTGAACCGCTTGCTCGTTTCCCGCCTTTACAATAATAATAAAAAAAAAATTGGCGTTAAGCCAAGTGAAATAAAGGAAACATACACACATGATTTTTCCATACAAAACTCCTTAACCAATTAAATGAAAGCATGTGATTATTATAGAGTCTGGAACGATGATATCCGCAGCAGAACTAAGGTAACCGACATAGCCGTAAAGATCAGCAAGCTGAAGTGGCAATGGGCCGGCCACATAGCTCGCAGAACTGACAACCGTTGGGGAAAAAAGGTTCTCGAGTGGCAGCCGCGTACAGGCAAACGCAGAGTAGGACGACCCCCCACAAGATGAAGTGACGACCTGCGCCTTTGCGGGAAGTCGATGGATGCAGGTGGCTCAGGACCGAGCTTCATGACAGTCTTTGGGGAAGGCCTATGTTCAGCAGTGGACTTGTGATAGGCTGAAATGATGATGACGATGATGTGATTATTCTGAAAACTAAAACAAGTTGAATTTCGACCAAAAGGGATACAAGTTATCATAATTGAAAGAATCAACGTTCTCCAACAATATCGGAAGCACGTGGCGTGCTGATTTGCTGAGGGAAGGAAACCAATCCAAATGACCGGAAACGTAGAAACAGTTATGAAAAATGATCTAACAGCAGAGTAATTAGCAACAGACAGCAAGGGATAAATGAGCTGTCGGTATTAATTTTAGCTTAAATCCGTTTTATTATATTTACTAAAATTTGTTTCTACAAATTGAGTATTGTTACCGTTACCAATGTCGAATACGTTTACCACAGAATAAATGTTTTTATACAAAAATTCTATTTGCCTATGTTTGAGCTCGCAAATCTCGAAAAGTAGTCTATCGATTGAGCTCAAATTAATAGGTTATGTTCGACACATCACTAGAAATGGTCACTGTGAAGCGTGTCAGGGTTCAGCTAGTATTGTATACATTTTTGCTAAATAATTAGAACACTACGGCCGGGTTCGTTTGGAGTCTGCGATATAAGAAAAACCGTATATTTGTGTATTTCTTTTTCAAAAATTTGGATACTAAAAATTGTTTCGTTGTACAATTCAGGAATTGTCACTTTACTATTCACTTTGATAACGGTCTGTGCATATCATCCACTGATTATCACACAGGCTCCACGACTGCACCGACCTCTGCTTCGATTATAAAACCCACTTCCGCCCTTTCACATGCACCCAAAAGCACACCTTCGACTTTATTTATTTCTCCTTTAGAAGGACTAATCTCACCTCATCTCTTTTAGCGGATAAATCAGTTCGAAACCAACGTCACGTTGGAATATTGGTAATAGTAATCATTCAACTGTGTATTCACTAAGTCATTAATCATAAATAATGTGATCAGAGAGCGTTGTGGCGTGAAAGACGATGTAGTGACACGAATTGAGAAAGGGATGCTGAGCTGGTTTGGACATGTGGACAGGATGAATGAAAGTAGGTTGACGAAACAAATATATGAGGCGAGACTAAATGGTAGAGTTGGGAGAGGAAGACCTAGGCGAACATTTCACGATCAAATCGGAGACGTTCTGGAAAAAGGCCAGGTCAAGAGTACTCTAAACCAACGAGTAAGCATGCGAAGATTGATGTTGATACAAATCAAATGGAACATTATGAGACATCAACATGAGAAACATTAATTTCACTTGTAGAACGTAATTTTTTTTAAATCTACCACCGTTTCGTAAAGGATTTTCCTCTGAAGAAGAAGAATTCTGAAGAATTTTCCGGAGAAGAAACGGGCGAAAGAAAATAGCCAGCGCTTGTCGCTTGTCCTCTGATTTTTGTCTTGTCTCTAATATTGGAACACGACTTATTTGTTTTTCATGACGGTGGCATTTTGGACTTTTGTATTCCCGTGAGAGTGAAGTGGCACATTGTCTTCACTGTTAGCCTTCTCGAAGGTGAAAATACTTCTCTTTATCAGATCCAAACCCATGGGTATTACCTTGATCTGTGTCAGTCAAGCGGAAAGTGTATGATGCACTCTCCTTCTGAAATATGTCTTCTTCTTCGCTATCAGCGATCATGTGCCAATACTTCATTGAGCCATGATTCTTCATTTCCATTAGGTGAAAACGTTATATCTCTTGTCAACCAATGAAAAATAACTAATATAGGTAATGTATTCTGAAGAAACTTATTTTCTGCGGATTTTATCGAGTTTAATTTAGATTTTAGAAATCAGAATTAAACAAAAAAAAAATTACCTAACATCTGTAAGATATGACTGTCCCACCCGGAACCACTGGATGGGACAATACTATATTAACATATCTTCTCATCTGGTTGGGTGTGCCATATAAATATGTGTACGTAGATAAAATACAATAACGGAAGCCCACGGCAGGGGAGACCAGACGCCCAGGTATCGAGGAGCACCGTCTTCTGCATTTGACCTCGGAGTAGTCCGTCACGGAGACCCAGTCGTCTCAGATGTTCCGAGAGGCTGGACGCGATTAACCCATTTGCCGAGACAATTATTATTATCATTATTGTGTTCACAAATTAAACCTAAATAAGGAGAAATAAATACTCACCACACTATATATCGTTAATATCCTTTTAAAGATGGGGTCATGTGCGGAGCTCTGGCGGATTGGTGCCAATGAAGGGGCTAATGAAACGCATACTTTAGTTAATGATTGAAGCTTAACTACTCCCTCTGGGTCATATAATACTGGGGTATGTATTACCCCGCGTAAGGTCCGATCTAGTTTTAAAGCAAGCGCCCTGACCACTAGGCTACCACGGCTCTATAATTACAGGCTGTGAGGTATTTCATCTTATTCCTCAGGGACGGGAACGCGTCTGTAACCCTTTACCGGTGGGATTCGGTGGTATGTTAGCTCGTCATCACTCTTAATGTCAAGCAATAACCGGCGGTCTGGATAAGCGATTAACGTAGTAGCACAATTTGCTGAAACTAAATGATTTAATTTCATTCAATTTACAATATTACTGACATGTATATGCATCCCGCCCCGCGCACCTTTGGCATTTTCAACCAATTAGCAGTTTAGTAGGTGCTTTCGGAATTTTATTGTGCAAAACATTGTTCGCCTGCACGCGCTCCGTCAAAATGCTAGAGCGCAATCAAAATATTTCTAAATCGAATCGAAATTATTTACACATTAAGTCTTGTCTTGTAGAAAGTTCATTATCGCAGTGAACGTAGTTGCAAAAAACCTAACCTTATAATTCTAACCTTCAATTACGAACTAAAGATAAAAAAAAATAAACATAATACAGATTCGTTAAAAAAAAAGGGAAAAAGTTAATGTTGGGGCATTACTCAGGCAGCAAAGGCATTTTCTCAGCTATTTTAGAGCCGGGAACAGTACCCTACGCTGCTTCAGTGCGAATTGGCGGACTTCAGATATTTACGAAATATCGACTCGGACTCTACCACAGCACTATTTTACTTGTATTATTATTTATTTATACGCGGCAGACCCGAGTTGCGGCTTTTGCTGTAGCTCGACCGATGCATCTTATGCTTCTACTTTTCGTTAGGTTAGTGAGGTAACCGGAGGCCCACTCCATCTCTCCATCCCACAAATATCCTCGAAGGCCGACAACGCACCTGCAGCTCCTCTGGTGTTGCCGATGTATTTGTGGGCGTATTGTAATCAATTACCATCAGGTATATAATGATATATATAGAAAATACCAAGTCCTCGCAGATTGTCGGCGTGAAGTAGTGAATTGTATATACATGATAATGGAAATAAATATATATACAAGTGTGTAATTATTTAAAAAAGAAACTGTGCGGAAATAATAGACATAGTTCAAATGGAAACTTGTATTATGTAAACACGGGGTACAATGTAACTCTTTATGTCAAACGAGGTTTACGTTACCGTGAAGTGGGTTTGTTTGATAATAATCTATCGTCGATCCGCCGATCCCACGTCTGTATTGTGGAAGCAGCGGAGTACGATCATGTTATTTTATTTAATAGATACAACAAATATAGACTAGATATATTACTAACGCAACAATGTTAATTCTATTGCAATAACACGCGAGGGAACCAGTGAAACAAAACAAAAGTTTAGGAGAAGCGACTTCAATATATTAAGTTATTAGCAACAGATCTTATTCCCCATTTTAACACCATCAGGGACGGAACGTTTCCTGAAATCTATATGGTACCCACCTTAGGGTCTAACTTAATATAGAATAATGGTTAAACTTTTTAAATCGGTTCCGAGAAATAGTTGAATTTACGAGTACATACAAAAACATACGCGTCCTATATAGAGCCTCCGCCATTTTAGAAATCAGATAATAAGAAAGACAAAGACACAAAGGGGGAATATACCACCCTTTTCTTCAAATGAAAATATGAACAGCTGCACCTTGCTGGCTAACAAACCGTTAGCATTGCGATTCTGTGTGGGTCTGGGTTATAGAATTTCACGAATCCTTTCCGATCGAGGTCGTCAGATAGAGGGTGACAGGCTTGTACAGAAAGGGGTTTGAACTTGACTTTTAAAATATTCATGATGATTTTCGGATAAAAGAGATTCAGAATCGCAACTAGTAGTATTATAGATTAGCATAATATTAATATTATTATTTAACCAATTTTTTTTATTTCAGATCGTTCGTTCTCTACTTTGTTACGCTATCGCTAATCATCGAGACGAAAGTGAATGCGTTCGCTATAAGAAAAACGTACAACGCGACAAATGAGTCATTGCAGGATCTAACAGAAGCGGCGAGTCTGCAACTGGAAGTGAGACATGATCTTAATGGACCAAATGGTATAAATGAAAATATTACTAATAAAAGTTACGAACTTCCCACTACCGTTACCAATGGATACTACGTACCAACGTCAACGTATTCTAAACCAGAGACAACATTGAGGTTGACCGAGACGATGTACAATCCAAACACAAGAAGCGACATTACTACTGCTAGAAGCGTATTCAATGATCCTACGCCTTTAGACGTTCGTGTTAAAAGTCCTGAAATTTTAAAGCGTGAAAAAATTGTAGAACGTATATTTCCGCAATCACTAACAAACCATAAACTGACACCTGGTTCAATGCGTGCAACAGATAATGATAATTCAAAGACGATTCCTGTTGGCGATATTGAAGTTGTTGATTCATCCCCTTATAAACAAAGTACCATTTCATACGAAGCAAATGTAAAAACAGATGTCGCACAGCCCGACCAGAATGTATTGATGTCCATGAACATGCAATCCACATTATGGCCCGATATAGAAAACGGGACAGATATTCCAACGTCGATTAGCAGTAAAAACAATGAGACAAAAGGTAGTTCGCCGTCATGGAAAAAATATACCGTTATTGAAAGAAAGCGAGTGACTAGAACTGATGAATCTGCTACTTCCACAGAGAAAGGAGAAGATATGGTCAAAGGAGAAACCCGTATAACACTGATGGATTCTCTTACATCAGATATACCGTCATTAGAGGGAGTAAAAAGAGACGTACCTTTATCGACAAAACCTATGTCAGTATTTGAATATTCATCTAGTACACCTAATTATCAAGATATTTCACAAACGCTGATGGAAATGTTGACAAAACCTGATGAAATAACAACAAAAAAAATCAAATTAGAATCGATGTCATCTAAACGAGCCGGTTTTTTAAATTATTCATCGAAGTCAAAACAAAACAAAGCAACAACGAGTAAAATCGATTCTACGTCTTATAGTGATTATACAACTCCAATTTTAAGTCCTGATCTGGAGGAGATTAGTACTCCTGATACCAATATTGCAGGAGGAGCGGGATCGCAAACTTATTTAGTAAGTAAAATCCATGACGACTTCATAATTAAAGTTTGAATCTATTTGCGTTAAATTTATCAAAGGTTATGCATTTATTTTTATACTTTCAGAACGAAGATGCGATTAAAGAAGAACTACTTCAAGAGACCTCGCTTAATGATTATGAAGAAATTGCCCGAAATCGTCAAGGGCTTTACAACGATGCTGATACTACATTATCCACTACAGAACAATATAGCAGTACCCCGGAATCAACACGTGATTCAGAATGGACACAACAAACAGACGTCACTAACACAGAAAACATATTTAATGTTAAGCCAATTCAGGACAAGGGAAAAAGCACTAATGTATATACAGTTAGTTCTAATTACAAACCAATGAAAAAAATTGAAGTGCAGCCGCCTAAGCCATTCGTAAGAGATCCAGATGACAATAGCTGGAGAAATGAGAGTATTAGTTCGCTGGGGATAGTTTTCAAACCGAAGAATTCTTCAAAGCCTTTCACTCAAGTCTTAAAAAATAAGACAGAGACCGAATGGAGCAATGTGTTAAGTAAAGATAGCAAAAGTGACGTACCAGATTTAAGAGTAAGATTGGAAAAAATCGCCCAGAAAAGAAAGTCAAAGAAAAACCAGGCAGATTTGTTTGGAAACATTATTTATACCGATTACGAGGAAAATAACAGTTCGGAAGAAATGACGAGTACTCAAAAAACTGACTTTACTTCTCCGGTCTTCAGTTTGTTGGAGTTTACTACCACCACAAACCAGATAGTAGCAGCATCAAACGCGTTGTCTACCCCTAGTATATCTACATCCCCAATAATGTCCACCACCACGATAAACGCAACAACAGCTACCGACACGACCATTGAACCATACGTAACCACAAATCCCACACTACCCACGACGCAGTCTGAAACCCCTAGTCAAGATCTTACAACAACACCACAAACTCCATTCCATAAAAAAGTTAAATATCCATCCTCTACGATCGAAAGGGGAAAGAAATACTTCAATGTACTCGATTACTATGATATTTCTGATGAGAATCAATCCGAATATTTAAAATTAGCAAAACTGGAATTGAAAAAATTTACAGTTCCCTTTCATGAGACAGATACACCATTCGCTTCTTCCCCACCTCTACCATACCCATTCACGAAGCCTTTCATGCAGTATGTACCAGAAAGAAAGCCTACCATACAATACTTTCCACCCCAAAACATCCATGAAACAAAATCTTACAGATATGATGATGACTTTGAAAGAAAAATCAAATCTAATATGATGAAAACTTCCCCAAAAAACGTTTTATCCGTGACGAGCACGCAAGAACCAGATACACAATTTAAAAAATATTATACAGGATACACAGAAGAACGTAATTATTTAAAATCTGATCATAATTTATCGCCAGTCGAATTACCAGGTGTGTACAAATCAAATGGAATGAACAAAAACCTTTACCTTTCCGTACCACCGCGAACAACAACTGAACATAACAGACAAAACAGTGCATATGGAGTCGGTGCTCATAATGAAGGTTTCAACAGAGCTTCATTCGTGATCAAAAATTATAAGGACTTCCTAGATCAGGCAGCTAAAGACTACGACTACGAAAGGGAAGTTGACTTTGTAACTTATACAGAAACTCCCGTGAGAGGTGTCACCATAAGTGATCTGATTGCACAAACAAAAGACAAAGTTAAAACGAACGTAAACGAAAATGACGACTACGATGCAAAGTTCCGGAAGGACGTCCTACAGAGATTTGTCGATAATTTTAACCACAACGATGCGCGCTACAACACTAATTTCCCAGTTCTGTATAATAACAGTGTTATGCACGTGAACATGGCGGAACACGGCGAGGCCGCCGCGTCTTCCAGATCCTTTCTAAAAGGTCTCTACGATCCGTCCGACGCTAAATATGGTTACGCGCGTCGGGAGCCGTACGACCCCAACTGCGATAACGTCACAGTAGAACTTTCCCCTGCATACGAGTTGCAGTACTACGTGCCGGAGCAGGAAGAGAAGGAGGAACTGGAACCGAAGCCGGTAGTGACGTGAGCGCGTGCTACGTGATCAGGTTGTTTGCGTTGTATTGAAATATGTAGGGAGCGACGTAAAAATGCTACAATGATTTCTGAACAAGCAACAAATCGGCTGTAAGCTTAAATCATCCCTTTTTTTTTAAGAATGTAAACAGAAATTTTAAAATAGAATTGGAAGTCACAGAGGATAATTTCTCTAGAAATCGAGGGCCATAAATTAGGAAAGGAGAATTAAACTTTGAATATAAACTAATTCAGTCATATAAAGAAATATGCTTATTTGAATCAATTATATCTTAAGTAGTTCCAATTTGATAGGCCTCCATTATATATTTAACTTTTGTTACTTATTATATATCTTTAGTTAGGTTTTTATATAGTATACACGAAATATGTTTTTAAAAGATAATCGACTGTGCTGAGTTCAGGGAATAATAATCGACTCGATATTTAATATTATCTGTAGTTTTTGGCGGTACAGTGATAGGTAATATTACGTCAGGGATATAAATAGAAAGGGTTTTTTTTTTATTATTCATTATCATATTGCTTTTATTAATTGCAAGAGATACATTTGGATACTTACCCTATTCAGTTTAAGGACAAAAATGTTATATACCACCGTTACAAGTTACCTTAGTCTTAACTATCTTAATTCTTTAAGATTAGCTATTAATCATCTTAATTTCAGAGTAACTAATATATAGTTTTACACGTGGTAGAGCCAAGCGGCGGCTTTTGCTGCTGCCCGAATGGACCGTCTCGCCCGGGTAGATACCACAGCCTCACAGAATAACGGCGTGAAGTAGAGGCATCTTGTGCTTCTGCGTTTCTTTCGGTGAGTGAGGTAACCGGAGGGTCACTCCCTTTCCCCATACCCCTCCTCATCTTCCCTTCCATCTACCAAATACCCTTAAAGGCCAGCAACGCACTTGCAGCATCTCTGATGTTGCAGATGTACGTGGGCGACGGTAATTACTTATCGTCAGAAGAGCCACTTTGTCGTTTGCCGCCTTTCCTATAAAAACAAAAAAAATAGAATTTACTAAATTCTACTAGAAAAATAATTTAATGTCGATATATTTACTATACTCAGCATGTTGTACTTTACTTGTTATTTGTCACTTTACTACAAACTCTTTTTTATAATTTCATCACAACGATAGTAACAGATAATAAATACTACAAAAACTACCAAATACTAGTAAATAAAAAAATCAAATAGGTACAAGGCCGGCATCTAGTTAGGCTTAACCTAAGTCATTTTCACTAACGTGTAAGTCCAGGAGACTAGCGTGCGTTGCGCCGGAGGGGAAGTGTTTAAATACATACTGATAATTGTAATACTTCTGTCAAAAGAAATTTGATCCTTTTTCACAGGTATAAATTATAATCGTAACTTCAGTCGAAATGGGCCCCTGTGTATATAACAAACCTATATATAACAAAGGTCACCTATTTGATTATATATATTTATATTTACAAATTATTTAATTGATAATACCAGGTGTTCTTAGGTATAGGGTAATAAATACCTATCATAAGAAATAAGAACCTTTGTTCCACGACAGATAAGATATTTTGTCACAATTTTTTTTTGCAATTAATTAGAGGAATGATCGTTTTTCAGTAATTAAAGGTTAAAGAAAATTATGATGACTGGCCACATCAGGCGCGGATCCCAGGGTGTGGTGTTATTTTAAAAATATTTGTACAAAACCCAAACCGATTTTAGCTCGGGAAATTTTTAAGTATTTGAGAGATTTGTATTTCTTCGTTGGTTAACGTTTTTGATATATTCCTCGTAAAAATATTTTATTTAATAAGGTCGTGGAACATAAGTTGTTAGTATATAGTATAGATAATACCTATTTTAGCACCAGAATAATCATAGTTTATTACTCTATTATTATTTACTACAAATTACCCTCTACTCATTTATATAATTACATTTACATAATTATTATTGTGTAAGATTTCAAATACTATTTTGTTGTGAATTAAGAAGATAATATTTTATATTTCGTGTCCATGTTTAAGTTAAATTAAATTGTGAAGTGCTCTATAAATGTGATTTATTTATTATAATGAAGAAGCACAGGAATATCGGTCAAGCGCCATTGTGTTATAAAATTATCGATTGTCTTTCGGATTACGAAGCAGTGGCTTAGTCGCGTGCTGCCAAGCGTAACCATTGTTGTAATATGTTCGACGAGTTGTGTATAAAAAAATAAAGTATAGGCAATGAAAAATGCTGTTTGTTCTTTCATAATTTAATTTGTTACAAGAGATTTGGATACAGATACATGACGATGTCCTCCTGACAGATTTGACGGGGAACCGCTTCGATAACTTCCGATTTTATTCAATCGCCATCGTCCTATGAACTCGGCAACCAATTCTCAGCAGTGAGGTAGGCTAACCACTGAGCCACGTGGTCGTTACTATTATAAAGCTTATTAGTGCAGGCCGTATGTGGAAGTTCAAAGTTGCTCAGCAGGCTGTAGAAATGGATATGCTCGGTGTTTCTCTGCGCGGGTAACGCTTACTAGGGTATACGACATAGTCGTTAGGATCAGCAAGCTGAAGTGGCAATTGGCCGGCCACATAACTCGCAGAACTGACAACCGTTGGGGGAAGAAAGGTTCTCGAGTGGCAGCCACGTACAGGCAAACGCAGTGTGGGCCGACCCTCCCCAAGATGGAATAACGCCTTGAACAGGGAACACTTGTTGCGGGAAGTCGATGGATGCAGGTGGCAATCTTTGGGGAAGGCCTATGTCCACCAGTGGACTTATGGTATGCTGAAATGATGATAATTAGTGCAAGAATGGAAGCACTTTACGTTTTGGCTATGCTCTGTCTTATAGCTCAGCCTGTTCCAATAGAGTTACAGTGATCTAGACCGAATAGCCATATAAGTGTTACATTAATCTTTGATTTCGAACTCAGGACCGATGACTCAGTAAGCTTTTATGAATGCCGTACCATTATTCATATTTCTCGCGGTATAATTTCGTAACTTAAAATAAAATCATTCGAAATTTTACTATGAATATTTGGTACGATATCATTTGCGTTTCTTCTTAGGTTATCTGATTCAGCTGACCAACTTATGGCTGTGCGGGATCGGCGTAAGAAACCGCCACCCTATTTTTTTCCTGTGGCTGTCGTTACGTGCGGCCAGGGGAAAGGCCTTGAAGATGTATGTGTGAAAATCATCTTTATGGGAGCGGCCTATGTCCGCAGTGTAATACTTACAGGCTGATATGGCGAGGATCATCTGTGGTCCGATCTGACTCTCTCTCTCTCTCTCTGCTCTTGGACAGTCCATAGATGAATTTATGGACAGATACTGTGTTTATAAATTGAATTTGTGATTAAAATTGAACGCATAAATTTCAAAAAAAATAAGAACAATTTTTAAAATAAACAACTGACTCTGACACGCTTTTTTTGTCAGCTTTCAATGAAATCTCAATAAAATTTTCACCGTCTGAATTATTGTATGGTTAATTAGAACTGATCTGATGATGGTGCTGGAAGGTAGGCAGCGGGACTCTTGAATGAACACAAGTAACTAACACTTATTATTATTGGAGTCTACCTTTATTTTCTTTTAATTTTTGTTCTTTTAGTACCTGCCAATTACCTTTCACCATTGCAAGGGTTGACTGGTAGAGAATGCCACTAGGCATTAAGTCCGCCCATTGTAACCTTAAGCTTAAGGTTAACAGTAGAGAATTAATAAATAAATAAGTAAACCGGTCGAGTCTCATCTTAACGAGTCCCTTTTATTTCACCTGATGACGAGGATCGCTTAAAAAAGGGAAACGCAAAGCGAGTATGTGTAGTTTTCTAAGTATTTATTTTTAGTCAAAAACAAGACATTTATTTGGCTTTTCGCAATTCAAATAACTTTTAATACACTATATTACAGTATTCATTTTAAAACAGGGAACAGTTTCATGAATGTTTGTTTAAAATGAAAACACAACATGCCTTTTAAAATACCACTTTATTGACATTTTCATTTAAGAATAGTATGCGGACATCGCTTTTGATCGGTCGCTCGTCTGAAACGGTCACACGGCATTTGAGCATAATTACACAAGTCGGTCGATAACGCAAGGTGCAGAGCTAAGTCGAGAACTTAATAATCGAGTGGAAATGCAACTCTGGATCCAATAAATAATTATGTTACAATCTCGAACCATATAAACTCAAAAAAAAAAAAAAACTAAAAATAGTACAATTTTCATAAATGAACACATTCCTCTTTGGATTATACGAAAACGCCAGAACACTGATAATATACAACATTCGCCTTTGCTGCATTTTAAGATGTGTCCATTTTGAATGTTAAGGAGCATAGATAAACATGTCGAACATATTGTAGAGTATCTATATACAATAATAAAACAACAATATATAGTATATTATAACTGAACAAAATTATAGAATGGATTTATGAATAACCTATATTTGTGCACAATAAAAATAAGACGAATAAAATACTCAGGTAACACAAGCTTCGATAGATTTCAGGACGAAATTGTCATTAAATCATGAATGAATAAAAATAACTCTGATGAAACCCACATAAATTATAGGCTTTAACAATTAATTCTAATTGGTGGAAAGAAAATGTAAAACAGAATTAAGGATGTCATTGCAATTGTAAGTTGATGAATTATACACAGATATGAAAGGGGCTCGCGTGTCACAGGTTGTCTAATCATCCGGTCTGTCAGTGCGACTGATTTCGCGACGAGAATTACTGAAACTTAAGATACGTGTTTCATTTTACTATAAAATTTTTGCATTTGTATTTTTTAACGGGTGGTTAGAAGCCATAAATCGGTTAAGATTTACACAATGCGATTTGTACTAAACTCTAATGTCGCGATAAACATGTTCATTAAGACGTTTTCCTGTTCCACTTAGACATTCACTTTTTTTTGAATATACTTTTTTCCCCTTAACTGAAAAAATAAATTTTGACTTCCGTTTAATGATATATGGTGAAATTGGTAGGAGAAAACCCAATTTATTTTTGAAACTTAATATATGAGGATTTTGCACCTTAGGCTTTGAGAAAAAAAAAACTGTACGCTCTCAACAACATTAAAATAAATTTTGCATTAAATAAAATTAAAAAATAATTGTTGATTTGAGTAAAGACTATCGAAGCGTGTAAACTGAAGTATACAAATTTCATAAATATAACGGTGTTTAGATAAATTATACAAAAGCGATACAAATGTAATGAAAATGGCAGATAAATTGTCCGGGCTTTAACAGTTTCTGTAATCGAAAGGTACACGAACATTTTAATAATAATAATAGTTTATATTTTATACTAAAAGCGAATATTTACAAAGGGCACGCCTCTTTACTTGCTATAAACCTGCCTCCCGACGTTGCTTTCATGGCCTGTCTACGACTTCACCTAACCTTTTTTTTTCTAAAGATCTTATATGTGAAATATTAAAAAATAAATCAAGCAATTCAAAAACTATGCTAATTTTTAACTACATAACGTTATTTGAACTTCTTTTGGAATAAGCAATTTTTTAAAAAAATTGTAAAGTAAAAAAAATTTACGCGATCTATCGTAGAAAAATGCCATGAAAGCGTCTTTACAATCTTAGGGTGTATAATAGTGAAATTACTCGTGACACAAAGTCTAGATCGGTGATGATATATAACATATTAACTGCTAATAGCACATCTATATAGCAACAATCCGTTTCCTAACCCATTCGCGCTTCTCGATAGCTGGTAATTGCCAATAGTATACACCCCAGAGCCTACAAACGTACCTAACTCGTTACATTAGCCAGTCTTTCGTTTTCACTACACTAATTACTCCCGACGTCGGCACAACCTCGCGCGGCGCTGCACGGTCGCGGCGCTTCTGTCCATATGCCTATTTCCATTCAATCGCATCGTACATTTACGCACTGCTAACAAATCCAAACAAGATACAAATGATATAACAAGATTTATAAATAAAAAAATGCCTGTGCTTATTTTTGTTGTTGTACCAAATTATAGGCAGCCATAGCGTGGGTCGTAAATTGCTGCTGGCGACAATGTCTATAACACATTTAACGTGATAGTTAAGATTCATTATGACAACCTAAAACAATATGCTGATTTCCTATAGTATGTCTTTCCATGTGAAACTTTTGTAGCTATTTATAATTATATTTCCTAAAATAGGCACCATAACGTATTCTGAACTTGTTTGATTTTTTTTTATTTCAAGATAATAAATAGACGCGTATTTATTATCTATATATATATATATATATATATATATATATATATATATATATTAATACCAGCAATATTTGTACGACGCAATTACTAGGAAATTTACTTTCAAGAACATGCCAAAAAATCATATCTGTTTCGAGCTTATAAGGTTATTAATAAGTTTTGAAAAAAAAAATATATAACAAAATGTATCTTTCCAACCCGCCTCACGTAACTCTAAATTATATACAACATATGAAGCCATGCACTACACGGTTAATTCACATAATGACTACAAGTGATATCAACATAGTAACACTAAGTTAAAGAACTGGACGAGAATAAGCAATCCTTCACATAACCCGAGTAACTATGAGATAATAACAAAATAAAAAAAAAATAGAAGGACCGTAGGCGGGAAGATGTTGAATGATATTGTCAATAAAAAAAAGAAAATCAATCTTTCGACTTGGCACCTAGTATTTTGGCACCAATAGCATCAAACAAAAGATAATATTCAATAAATTAAAAAAGGCAATTAATTGTATTTGGTAAAACTCGGTTCGGCACCAGATTGCTTAAGAAATTAGGAACAAGATGCCTCTGCGGAGCTCTTATAGTGATCGATATTATTTTATACAAATAGCAAATTTATACAATGGTGTACAGTATACTAGCACCACTAGTGTTATATTATAATATATATTAAAAAAAAAAAACTAATTCGGCGCGAAAATTGTGTTTTTTTTTTTATTTATCATAAATGCACAATATTGTTTTTGTTCTGTACATCACTTTTAAATACTCTTAAATACAATTGACTCTATTCGGCGCGAATTGTGAATGCGTAAAAAGCAGTGTGCTAATGTCAACTAGCATTTATTAAAAACGAGAAAGAAAACGATATCTCAATGGCATATAACGAAATGTTTTAAGTGCCCATGTAAAAGTGAAAAGTGAAATAAAGATAAGTAGCCGCCTGTAAATGTCCACAGCTGATCAAAGGTCTCCTCAGATATCTGAGAGCCGGGAAGAGCCCGCCACGCTGCTCCACTACGTTCTCCAGATATAATGTAATAATACCGGGATATCCATCCACATCGACGGCTTTATTTTGTGGATTTTTTTTTTTGCAACATTCTTTAAACGAAACGCAGCCATTTTACTTATAAAGTTATTTCTTTAGAATTGTGTTTATTTTTATGATGAAATCGCGTTGCGTTAATAATTCTTCTATTGGAGCCAATGCCGTCGACAATACCACAGCACTCGTTACCGTTGACAAACATTTTCTTACAAAATTCCGTACAAAACTGTAGTCGTTCGATATACACAACAAAACGCATCTAACGTTGACAGAGAACTAAACGAAACGTTATATATACAAAAAAAAAAAAAAAAACATGCAACAATTTCAACGCGGGCACAGTACAAATTTCAACCTTATCGTTTATAGTGAGTATGTTCAGTTTTCCGTATACTTACATAACCATATCCATAAAGCTCTAAGAGGAAGCCTCACTATACATAATATAATAATTAATGTAATGGTTTTAATTAAATATTTTATTTTAAATATCATTCTGTTACATTTACACATTCATACAAACTCTAAATAACTAAAGCATTCTCGATGTCCAATCTAAACGCTATGACGAGTCCATTTCGATTAATTCTAAGTTAAATATTTACTCAAGTAGTGACGATATTTTATATAATTTCCTTTACGAGAGCGCGACAGTTATATAACTACACGAAGGACCAGTTGTTTTTTTTTTTAACGCGATTCTCAGATTCATGATCGACTAGTAGTTACTCGAATGGTTTCGACCGGAACGCACAACGTGGTCACATTACGGCATTTAGTTAAAAAGAACGAAAGCAAACGATCTCAATATGAATGAAAATCAAGATCCTTTTGGTACAAATGGATTACAACGAACTCCCGCCCGATTTAAAGCGTACATTGGTTGACGTAAATGAGTGCCAAAAACGTTCCGAGTTACGCGTGTTGTAAAAAAAAACGAATTAGGGCATTGTATCGATTTATATTGAAATTAAAGCTTTATTACACTCGTACTGAGTTCACTCTCGTGATAATAAAAGTTCAAATTTCATCTACCGCGATGAGGAAATCGACGATTATTATTCGTTCAGAAACTTATAGTTTCTTTTAATACAAAAAAAAAAAAAAAAACTACGTCGGATTCGAAATTCATTTCCATAATTGTTTGGTTAATGCCTGTTAGATTATTCAGTATATCTAATTCCCGCCAATTCCAATCTCCCCAAACGTAAGCGTACCTCGTCTCAATCGTTTCATTCATATGCAAAAATACAAGTTCCACGTCGCTAAATCTCTTCATAAAGATAATTTTCTATAAATTTTACAATATGAATTTCAATCTAATCTATAAACGGGCACGATTTTTGACCTAAGTTAACAAGAATCGAATGCTAGATCGGTACGATCCCGTTCTCTGTGACGACAAGACCTCGTTGAAACGTTATAAACTGTGTGCTTCGGAAGTGAGAAGCTTTTTGCGTGAAATAATCGATGGGATCAATCATCAGGTTTCATTGTGTGCCATTTAATTCAAATAGACAGCGGACCTTCGATATTCTCGTACCGTAAGGTCGAAACAAAAATAATAATCGAGCCGAGAATTGTATAGAGGCCCATTCTACTTCATAATTGTTTGTTTTTCTAAATATATAAATTATCACAAGTGCGCTATCAAATTTTGCCCAGTTCGGTCGCAACGGTCAATTCTTCGGAAAAGACGTATGTAACTAAACTTTCGTATTTGGAAATGTCGGGACAACGATAAAAATCTCACCGAACGCGTGGTTCGCTCAATTCAGTTCAGTCGAACAACAAATAGAGACAAAGAGAGAGAGCAAATAAGGTAAGTACCATGTCTTTTGCACTTTACAAAGTAATAGTTCAATCATTTTCGATATAGCAATAAATGGAACCTTATGATGTTTATAAGTAAAGTTGGTAAAATTATTTTAGTTAACATAATCAATATCTTTCGATAGCAATAGAACTAAAGCGTTATGAATGAGTTTTATTGTTTTTTTTTTAAATTGACTTTCGATTACACCACGGCCATGAAAAAGTATAAGGATTGATTAAAAGCAATCACATTTTTAATTAGAACAATACATTAAAATTTTTCTACCTGAACATATCATAAATAGTTTGAAAAGAAGCAGACAATTATAATTTTTACTATAAAATCTCCGGCGTTTCCCGGGGTAACGTTATAGGACCACTGTTTTACATATTAGCCACTAATTCACATATATTAGTCTAGATGCTTTACGTCTAATAATTAAATTAGTTTATAATTGTTATACTTAATTACGTAACAAGTTATTTTTATATATTTGCATGTTGATCATCCATTAAGTCAATGTTAAAATTTGTATTGTACAAATGTATGAATAGACACCAAATATTACTCTTTAATAATTCTTCTATAACTGATAAAAGAAAAAATTTGCAATTATGCTTTGAGGTGGTATGTAGAAGATAGCAACCCAAAAATTTTATTATTGGCTTAATTGGATGATTCGTCTTTCTTTCTAGATGGATCATTGCTTGTTCTATTGCTTTGATATATTAAAGTAACTGTCAAAGAGCGAGTGAATATTTCTATTGTTTTTGCATATTCTGTTCATTGGTGAACACCGCGGCTTACTTCAATGTGGAAATCCAGTTTCGTTGAACTAAACTTGTTAACGGTTTTCGAATTCTTTTCTGATGATATTTAAAATAAAAAGAAACTTAGTTAATTGCTATGACGCAGATGACTGCAAGTAAACTTCTCTTCTCGTCGTATGATCGCAAATTAGTATCAAGTGTTTTCTTTTTTTTGTAGATTTGGAAACTTTATAAACAGTTTCAACTTTAGTTCAACCACCGGCTAAAAAAAACTATTCATAACGTGGCTAATATTTCAACGATTTCTTAAAACGTTTCCGTTTCGAAGACAAAAGAATTTTCGAATCTATCAATTTCAAAAAGTGTAACGTAACAGGTACATTAAACGAGGTTGCAACGACAGCGCTGCTGAAATACCAAGATACAACGACTCTTCTGATTCAGCGGCACGAACAGGAGTTGGGGCGACAGCGGATCCGGTGTCCGCTCGAATCAGAGCGGTGCACATGAGCGGAGCGGGTGCGCGGGCGCGGGGGGCGGAGCGTGGGGCACTGCAGGGGGCGCAGCGGAGGGCGGTGCGGGGGGCACGGGTGCGAGGCGGCAGGTGCGCGGCGCGTGCACTAGCTGGCGACGTGCTGCGCGCGTGCGCCGCAGTGCCCGAAGCTGCCACGCAAAGACTCCTCGATGAGCCGGCACAGCTTGTCTCGATCTCCCTGCACCGATCAAAGGAGGACGCTTAATATTATTCTTCCGCAGTCTTTTATAAGTCCTCTGCTGAACATAGGACCTTCTAACAAAAGTGCTAGTCAAAACCATATCAAAAATGCCTGAAAGTTTTATTATATAGTCATATTTATAACTGTCCCTCATGCATGATTTTGCAAAATAATTATCTTTTTTACATTTGGCAATTCAATAAACCTTATGTTTCGGTAGTTTTGAGGGCCAAATAGATAGCATAACAAGTTAAAAATCTTACATTATGACATTATACATTGCTTACTTTCTTCGGATACATGTTTTTCGATTGACTTTGAACATCAACGATGTATCGTACGATACAAACAATTCTAAATCCCGAAAGTTATGAACGAAGAACATCAGATAATTTATATACATTAGGATTACAAATGGACCGAGAATGGATCCCTGTGGTACGCCCGTTTTTACTTTAGAAATTACAGAATCTACGCCATTGACGTGCATCATTTGTCACACACACACGTGCCATTTGGTCAAATAGTCAAATGCTTCAGGTAAGTAACAGAACGCATCAATCATAAACTCAAGTAATGCCATCTCTGATCAAACTATTGTAAATATTTATTATTCATATCACACAATTTTTCACCACTCGATGGATTAGATGGTGAAAACTCACTACTCTACGTCTCACGAGCCCTCCACATAGGGTATCGAACTTAGGACTCCCGATTCCCCCGATTCCGACACTTCTACTTTTTAGTTAGGCGTAAGGCCTCGGGAATGCAGCTTATAGAATCGATAACCGCTGGGAAGGAAAGATTTCACAGTGACAATTTAGTACTCAGGCAAATGCACTGCAGAACGACTTCCCAACGGATGGAGCGATGAATGCTTCCTGATCATCTAGAGCAGGGATTCCGAAACTATTTTGAGCAAGAGCAAGAACCATTTTTCCAAAACGAACTTACACCTCAGACCCCCATAGGCAAATACTTTAATACTTTAAAAATCCTATCTCTAGTTTTTTTCCTATTGATACAAAATACTTACCAAAACAATTTACCCATGGGGGTCCATATCGACCACTTTGAGAATTGCTGAGTTAGAGAGAAGGCAAAAGTATCGCAATGCACGGCTAAAAGAATGCTGAAGCACTCGACTGCTTTGTAAAACGACGAAACTGATTATTCTGTTATTGTGTTTTTTTTGTTATTGTCGGCTGCGTAGTGCAGCCGGCACCAGTGTCTCGGGCACGCACCTCGTGTATGAAGCCGAGCTGCACGAGCTCGTGCGCGAGCGCCGGCGCGGAGTCGCGGCGCGACACGGCGCACGTCAGCTGCCGGTTCATCTTGTCGTCCATGCGCAGCAGGATCGTCATCTGCGGACGGACGCCCGGTGCCTTTGTTACAACAAATTTAGAATGATCCACAAAATGTATATCTCACAATCGTCTGAAGACTATTAATATATTATGTTTTACAGAATCATCATCTTCACTACACCGAAGTGGATACAACAACCCCAGTGAGGGTTACATTACATTTCACCTTCGTTTACTTTTTCTTTAGTTATTGTAAATAAATCCAACTGAACATCTTTATAGATGTTTACAGATTAGCAGAACAATTAAAATATACATCTTCACTACTCAAAAATAACATAACAATGCACTAAACAGATATTTCAGTAAAGAAACCATATAGAGACGACTAAAACATAAATTAACTTAGTTGTTTTCCTTTCTAACACGCATGTGTGCTGGGGCTGGGGTGCGGGGTCGGTACTCACGAGCAGGTCGTGCGCGTCGTGCGGCGCGCGCGGCTTCAGGCTGCACATCATGTTGACGACGCGCCGCGTCTCCAGGTCGCGCGGCTCGGGCGAGGCGGGCGCGCTCTCGGCGGCGCGCTCGCACGGCGACGCGGCGCGACGCCCGCCCCATGCGTAGGCCGTCAGCGGGTAGATGCCGTACCTGCGGGCGGTGCGGTCCGTGCTTATACTAAATGCGCGTATTTAACTTAATCACAACTTGACATCGTTTCATAGACACCTTAATGTTGATGAAAAACCGTAACACACTGTACGCGGTAGAGCCTGGCGCCGGATGTTGCTGTAGATCGATTTGGGCGTTGCGCTATGTGTACGTGTCGGGAGTTTCTGATATTGAACGGAAAGTTTTTGCCGAGGTCGAATACGACAGACTAACTTTTAGTGCAGATGTCAGTCGAGAGAGATGGTACATTATCTTCAATGTCTGGACATTCATTTGAGATGACAGTTTTATAAGACATAAATCGATCGACGGACGTATCTAAAGTTCTGACAATGCGCCTTGTAATGACGAATAACGCTTGCGTTCTATCTGGATTGATAGACTATTCGTGTTGTTAGATGAAAGTTTTCATATTCAAGCAAGTCATGCAAGCGAGTTCGTGGGGAAATAATAAATATGAACTCGTATTTATCTAAGGTAAGCCGATAACGCTCGAATGTCTTCTGTTCCGCCCCGAATTGTTTCGAAAGTCGTGTTCGCGTGGAGTTTCAGGACGAAGCCCACCGAGCGCACCACGCCGTGAACTCACTTGACGTCCTCGACGAACTTCTCGAGCTTCTCCGCGTGCGGCTGCAGGTCCTTGGCGGAGAATTCAAGGCGCTCGCCGCCGCGCACGCACCAGGCTAGGGCTGGCGCGCCGCCGCCCAGGCACACCTCGTCCGTGATCGTCTCCGAGATGTTCGCTGTCGGACGTCGTGGAATACATTAGAAATGTCAAAGTTGAAATTAAACTAGTAAATGTTTGATTTAATCGCGTTCTAAATTTAACACGTCACGTTGTGTCAAATAAACTCCGGTGAAAACTGAGTTTTCGGACGAGTGAATTAAATGTCTAGAACTCTGGACTACCCCCAGTATTCATACAGACGTAGCAGCTCTTATTTTCGTGAAGTATGAGTTAGATCCGACTACCGTCGCATGACAAACACGTTCATTTTGTGAAATTAATTCCTAGAAATCGAAAACTCGAGGTTTTGTTATAGTCTTCTATCTGGTGTAACGCGGGAAATATGCATAAGAAACATTCTAAATGAGTAACTTGAAAAAGCTTTCAAGTTAAACTCGTTCAAACATACATATACTTGCGTACAAAGAATTTTACAAACGAGTATAGATTACAATGTAAGCGAAGTTATCATTGACTAGTGGCGGTCCCCGCTATCAGTTCGGAGCGACAAAACATCCCGTGTGCATTAAAACCCACATACGTATTAGATATTTGTTATTGTATTGTGTGAGAACCCACTTACCGGTCGTGTTCACGAGCGTGTGCGCGGCCAACAACTTCAGAGAGTGGACCTCGAAGAGTAGAGGATGAAAGAGCAGTTCCCTCGCCGTGGGCCTCTTCGCTGGATCCTTATTTATACACCTGCAAACACGGAGCGCGATATGTGAGCCCTCCTTATTCACCATCATGCGGGGACACGATGCAAGTGCCGTCAGATAGGACTTACCCGGAGCTTTACGCAAAACGGGACGGTGGAAGAAGGCGTACACGATAATAAATGGTTATTCGAGCCTTCTTCGGCCGTCGCAATCCCGTGGCGTGAGTTCAGTAACCTGAAATGTACCTGTGTATGAAGTCCTTCTGCCTCGTTTCTTCCAGTGATTCCACCGTCCTTACGATGTGCTCCTCCGTTACGTGGCTGCCCGAGTCACCGTTGCCCTGAATCTCAAGTGCGGCCGTCTCCAGCGCGCACATTCCGAATGAGTAGATATCCATTGCGGGCGTCACCATTTGCGATGCTGATACGGGGGGAAATAAAGTTGCAATAAATACGAGTCACTACTTAGTTTCGCCTGCTGGGGATCCTCAACGCGCTCCGATCGCTTGTCCACAAAAAAAAAGAAAGAAACAGAACTCAAACATTACACAGTTACTTAACACGGAGCGAACGTAACAATATGAGGAGGTAATGAATAAAGAATCGAACGAGCGAATGGAAAGACTTAGATGCAAATGTGGAAGTAGCGATTCGCGGGCCAAGGATCTAAGCAAGGGAAACTGTGTGTTCGTTTCCTAGTAAGCTGGTGGTTCTCATTGAACTTACATCCGTATTCAGGTGCAATAAGGTGCATGTTCCTCATGTTCTCGCGGCAAGTCTTCACGTGGTGATGAATGGCGTCCGGCGCCACCGAGCCGATCTTAACCAGGCCGTTGTGCTGGATGAAAATTGTGTCGCAGGTCAAGTTGCCGTGCACGATGGGCGGCGCACAACCGTGGAGGTAGCTGTCGGAACGCAACGTCAACTTGTTAATTTTCGCAATGCGCACAACGTTAGGGAGCCATGGGCGACGCGATTTGAACTGTGACATTTGAAAACTTAATCTATTTTCAAATCGACATTGCAATTCTATTTAAACATCAATTACAAACAAGTACAATGTGATATAAGTTATTTTTAGAACCGATCAAAACCCCAGTCTACCTTCTCATAAATTTAAGAGTATAATAAGAATTCTAATTTATTACCGCAGATAGTTTTAAACTTTTAAGCGTTACCTGAGGGCTGACAATATCTGGGTACACCATCTCTTCCAAGCCTGCAGTGGTAACCGTTTGACATTTCGTTTGGTGCGCTTCAGGAACTGCTTCAGTGAGCCGCATGACATGTATTCCGTTATAAATATTACCTGTTCCCGAAAAAAAAAAAAACACATCGTACAATTTACTGTACATAAACATAGATTGGAGTCACACTTGGGCGGTTTCTATTATTACTTGTTTTACTTTAGAGTTTGTACTATAATCGGACCAAGTTTGATGCTTGTGTTATCCGTTTTTACGATAGAGCAAAAAGCGTTGAAATAAAATGTTTCTTTTTTTTTATAGAAGAAGGGGGCAAACGAGCGTGCGGCTCACCTGATGGTAAGTGATCACCGACACCCACGAACATCCACAACACCAGAGGAGCTACAGATGCGCTGCTGGCCTTTAAGGAAGGAATAAGCTCTTTTCTTGAAGGTCCCTAAGTCGTAACTTTCTTTTCGTGACCCCTCCTTAATTTTGAGAAATATAATAAAATATAGAAGGTGTCTGTCCTTCGGACGCACGCAGGAAGGTGACGCACGGACATACAATATAGGCTTACTAATGGGGCACCGTACGGACAGCACTAAGCATCAGCCACATGCATTATTTGAACTTTCTAACGAATTTCTAGGAACTATACTTGTTATTCCCAATAACCTAACATTATTTAGAGTAACTATTTAGAAAATGCAATTCTATATCTCACGAGATTTGACTAATGAGCTATAATTATAGTTACGAGGCATGATCGCGGACTTGATTCGAGTGTAGAGATATTATTTGATGCATGCAAACATGCAACTAAATAAGTTTTCACTCAAGAAATGACGAGACTAGAAAGAAAAACCTTAGTGAAATCCTTTACTGGTAACCCCATGTAAGGGATCGATACAAAAACCAAGATAGGACATAGTTTTTTAAGAGCAAACGTAATTTAAGTACACCAGTACTGTAACAACAACTTAGTGAAATCCTTTACTGGTAACCCCATGTAAGGGATCGATACTAAAACTAAGATAGGACAAAGTTTTTTTTAAGAGTAAACGAAATTTAAGTACACCAGTACTGTAACAACAGTACCGAGACCGACTGTAGTTGGCTTTTGAAAGATGTTCACGTCGGACAGATTGTGAGAACACATATCAATATACCTAAACGTATGTGTCCTAATGATTTCTTGTATTTACGCGAACACAACGCATTGGAAATAATGGAAACTTGTTCACACACCCTTGGTTTATCGTTGTGCGTGTCGGTCCAGTATCGGTGAAACTTGACGATGTTCGGATGCTCCAGTCTCGTGAGGTTGTCGAACACCATTTGGATCTTGTCCTCCTGCGCCTTGAAGTTCTTGCGCTCGGAGAACTGCACCTCGTTCCATACAACCTCCACGCCCTCTTCGGTGTCCATCGCGAGGTGCGCGCAGTCGATTCCGGGTACGTCTCGCTGTTCCACCTGGCGGAAACGAATTTATTATTTAAGATATAACTTGAATACTTGCTGCGGGTCGGCATAACATAAATACTTCGGAGCTTTGTTTGAATACCTACGAAGGAATAAGACAAACTTTTACTGAACCTTGTTATCGCCGGGAAAAATTGTTCTGGATTTTATTCCTTTAACAATTCGTGATTCTATTTATGAATAAATCATATCCTTTCTAGAGCCGTGTTAGCTTAGTGGTCAGGGCGCTCAGTTTAGTGTCATAGAGCGTGAGTGACCTGGGTTCGATCCCCGGTGCCGGCACCAATAAAATTGTTAATAACAATTTTTAGTGCTGTATTTACCACGTGCTCAAGGGTGAAGGAAAACATCGTGAGGAAACCTGCATGCCTGAGAAATAATAAAAATATTTCGAGAATATGTGAAGCCCGCCAACCCGCACTGGAGCAACGTGGCGGGTCCTTCCCGGCTCCTAAACCCTCTCTGATTACTAGTATTTGAGAAAGAGGCCTTTGCCCGGTAGTGGGCACTTACAGGATGTTACTTTACTTTTTATATCCTTGCTTAGAAGAGGATTGGTTTATTCTAGCATGTTCTACATGCTGAAGTAAAGTAAAGTAGCAGCCTGTAAGTGCCCAGTGCAAAAGCCTCCTTCTCAAATATCTGAGAGAGTTTTGGATCGGAGAAGGTCCCGCTCCGCTGCTCCAGGGCTTAGTTCAAGTTAAACCTTCAAATATCACGATTATAGCTTGACTTTCATAGAGAGAATAGTGCCGTGGTAACGATGGCTGACTAGGTCTGTCCTTTAAATTCAAAATTCATTCCCCCGAATTTCGTTCTTAGGATTATTGATTTTTTTCAGCCTAACCATTGGAACCAACATACAAAGACAACATAAAAGGACAGAAGTTTATTTTTTAGATTTCTTTGTCACAATTATCATACTGTTATAACACTGGTGCGAGGCTGGTACTGCGCTCACCGACCATCCCAACCGGCGCGGCGGGTATGGGCAAAACAAACAAAAAGAATGAAGTGAATGAAGAGAAGCGAACAATGGTTCCGTATAAAACCGTGAGCGGTATACTGACGCGCTTCTCGATTTCTGTCATGAGATATGCAGTGCCACAGCGTGTTGGTAATTAGAATAGAAAGCGATGTTTCCCCTCTGTCCGTCACAACATTTCGATCTATTATTAAATATTTGTTGACATTTTGAAACAATAGAAATTGTACTGTAATGTGCGCGTATGACTCATGAAGGTATATGGTATAATAATAATTGTATACCGAAGTCCCGAGTGCATTGTTGAAACGTTCTCTCTGTATCATTGTAAGTATATAAACACTGCCCCATTAAAAACGGTATTTGCAAGCATGCAGTATAAGAAACGTTCTGCTTTTTTATATAATAAAATTAACAAAAAAATCGATATACACTCTAAATCTCATCGTGACTGCAAAGCTGTATTAACACAATGGCTAAAAACATTAACGTATGATGAAACGGAGAAACTCTTGGAATAGGTGAAGTAATTTGGAAAGCACTAACTCATGTACACCTACTCCCTTCACGCACACATACACAAACAAACACACCCGCACACATACACACACACACGCACAGAGAGAGAGAGAGAGAGAGAGACACACACTCACATATACACATGCAAACTAACTCTGCACGCATGTTACTTTATAATTAATATTTTGGTAAATATAGATAATATATCTCGTTAATTTAAGAATTGGAAGAGCGGCATCTTCTGGCACAGGCATTTATCTGCTTAAAAGGAGTCTCCAGATAATAGTTACATGTATTCTCTGTGTTTACGTAAATAAAGATATTTTTATTTATTATTTTATTTATATAACTTGGCTATATAAGCCAAGATAGCCGAGCGGTGAGAGGGTCCGTCTCCAAATCGGGAGACCTGAGTGCGATCCCCTATGTGGAGTGCTCGTATGAATGATTTTCTCGAATCTTTTATAACATTTGTATCATTGGCTTCAACACCAAGACGGTTATAGGAAGTTGATGAAGTTGACATTCCAAATAATTTTTGGTGAACAGTGGGTTGAAACGATTAAAAATAAATGTCTAGTCTACCCACTCTAGCATAGGAACAGTAGAGAGACATTTTTTTATTTACATATGTTAAATTTAACGTTTCAAAAGGTTAAATGAAACATAATTACCTCACGACCTTCAACTTGCGATGGCGAGCATTCACCGCAAATTGACGATAAACGATAGAAATTGTTCCATCATCCCAGGGAGCAATCATTCAATTGGTACCCTTTTGCTGCGCACTTAAAATACCATAACAACAAGAGAAGGCTCCCGTCGTAAACCAGGAACTGGTTCGAACGAGACTTTCAAGCGATATTTAAAACAACGGCTATCAAAGGCACATCTCCGCCACGGTGAAAATGAAATTATTTTGCATCAACACGTTTGTTGTAGCTGCATAGGATCAACAAATACGGTTTAATCGGATTGCTTATCATAAACAGGACTTACACTGTTTTATGAATTACAATTTAGCTTTCAAGACGCTGCTGGCAATAGAAAGAGGAACACACGCGTTATCGTCGTAAGAATCAGGCACCGCCTTTTTCCCGTGGGTAACCTTGAAAATCGCAATGGCGCTACCACACGTCCACTGCTGAACGTAGGCTTCCCCCAAAGATTGCCATAAAGCTCGGTCCTGAGCCACCTGCGTACATCGACTTCCCCCGCAACACTGTGCAGGTCGACAGTCCATCTTGTTGGGTGGTCGTCCCACACTGCGTTTGCCTGTGCTGCGTGGCTGCCACTCGAGAACCTTTTTTTCACCAACGGTTGTCGAGTTTTTTGTGGCGGGGATAACCATCTCGAAAAATATCAGAACAAAATGAAGCAGACCGGTGATGAGGAACAGCATCTAAGTTGCTCGCTCAGCGAGCGTGGCGATTTCTGTAAATAGTCCATATGAGATCAGTCCTATGTATTATTAACAGACTGTGAAAGGTTAAGAACCTTACGTCACCTATGATGCTGACACTGGAATAAGTCAAGCCATTGAAGATTGGGGAATGGTTTACATTTGCAGTCGTCGATCTTTTTCTAAACCTGGCTCTGGAAGATAACTGACATATTACCGGCGAAGATATCTTAATTTTAATCTACCTCCGTTTCCTATTGAGCTTCATCCGACGGAGAAGAAACCGGCGAAAGTAATTCGGTAGGTATCCTAGTTTTTTTGTTAATAATACATCTTCAGTATTATATTAATACAATACAACTTTTAGAAACAAGATGGGAGCGATCAATTCTTAACCAGAGCTTACAATCATCCATGTTCATTCACAAGAGTAGTCAGATTACGAATTTCAAGTTGGCACGACACGTAGCCAGAGCCAGCTTCCGTAACTCGCCCATCGCTTCTACAGGAGATAGAACGTGACGGAAGGCGAGCGGTAACAATAATTGCATAAACCGTATAACACATTCATTGCTTTTAAGGAAATGATTTTATCTATTCAAAACATTATACGATTTGAAGCTATACCTTTGACAATAGGCCTGTAATAACAATATTAATGTGACTTAATAATGATTTCTTTCGGAACATTCGGCGCGCACAAATCGAGAACGTTATCTTCTTTCATAGTTCTGGAGCCGATTGATTTCAAATAAATGCAAAAAAAATCCATATTATACTTTCATGGCCACTGAATTCATTAATAAATAGCATTAGGAAAATTTACAGCATCGGTACACATAATCAATTTAATCGTTATATATGAATTAATTGATTCGGCATTCATTACACGCCGACAAACAAGCCAAAAGGCTTCTCTTAATGAAGAGGCTCAGACAGATATTAACATAATTTATATATCAGTGACATGAGAAATGCGTTATGAATATTATAAATGCCATAGAAATTAGGTAATGTGACAAACTATAAATATAACTTTGAATACGTTGGGAGCGTTGTAATATGTTAATGTTTGTGCGATATTTATCAATGAATAATGAAATGACTTGGGTAAATTAGCGTTACGTTAGCGTAATTTAAGGTTACAATTTAACATTTAACAAAATCGATGGTGATGTAAGGTTGAACGTACCATTCAGGGAACTAGCGACCTTTCAGCCGGCGGTGCGATGCTGGCGACCGAATGATGGCGAAATATCTATACGACTATGCTGAACCACCCGAATTTAGCAGATTAGTGATGGGGAGCAGAACCTGGAAGCTCACCAACACCAGGCGGATTGGATGTATGGTATATTGTTGGCTGTGAAGTTTCCGATTTATTAGATTTACCTTGATTAGATTGTCGTGGTAAAGTAAATCATAAGATAAGTAAGATTTAAAATTGATTCCTCTGTAAACGTTCGAATGAGTAATCCATGTATTAAAGTACCACACGATGTCACCCCATATGGTTGCTCGCTATTCAGCTCAAAGCCGCTCTGTCCAAATATAGCTGATGCTATTGCTATCTCTTTGACATTACGCTTCACGACCGTTTAGGGTTGCCAACATGTTTTAATTTTAAACACGTTGACAACTTAACGTCTGTAGGGACAGATCGGGAACATAAATAACATTTTCTTAAATGGATTTCGCTTCACTTTGTCCTTATATATAGCAAACATAAAGTTCAGAGATCCTAAAAGATGTGAAAAAAGTAAACGCCTGCAAAAGTCACTACACACACAGCGTAGCAAACATCTCCTCTCTGTACTTGAGAGGGTTTTGGAGCAGAATATGGTCCGCCACGCTGCCCAGTGTGGCGTAATGGATGTCAAATGGCCAAGAAATTATATTTGTATTAATTCTGGGACTTTTACGAGGAAACATTCGAGTTGTTTGTATTCACACAGCACTGAGCGGTGAAGTGGTATACCGTTGGATCGCAACCTAGATTACAAGGGGTACACCCTTGTAGATTTATAGGAGGGTTGATCTCCTGCGCGATAGATTATTTTATTGGATTAGGATGACAAGCTAATTAACAGTCCACCTGACGGTAAGTGAACACATATAAACAACTTCAATCGAATGAGGTTACCAGGTGCGCTGTAACCCCCGAGGACCCTGATGGAATTCCACATGGCTTATTATTAATTATACTGGCTCACTATACCCTTCAACTGCTGAACCCAGACGACACCTGGGCAAAGAAAACTGGCACCTTAAGAAGTAGCCCTACAGCATAGAGGAGTGTTCCGCCTAAACTCCTACTCTAGGCGGTAGACTCCTGCCCACTTGAATGAGAATGAGCGAACAACTTTAATATTTTTTAGGCCATAGTGCCGTAGGGATAGCATATGCAAACAGAGGTACTTTCTCGATGACCCAGACTGAAAGGGTTTGAATAAAGTATGGCAGATGAAGCTATGAAGGAAAAGGGTAGCTACCCCGTCAGGTCGGGTGTTCGTGACCTGGGGAGCATGTCTCCTCCAGGTTGATATTTGGATCTTGTATATATGTAATGAACCTTAACTCAGCGCAGTAAAGATGGGGTTTTTAGAAATTATTTTCCTGAATAAACGTCTGCCATTCTTGAGCTTCTGATGTGGTGGAAAAATGACATTCTGATGAGATAAATGAAAATTCGCAGGCAAAAAATAATGTGTTCAATTTTAATTCAAATTAGTGATCCATAATTATATTTAAATACCAACGCTAATCGCTGCAGAGGATCTTTGTTACACAGTATAAGAAATAAAAGGATCGTCTCGGACGAGCTCGTGATAGCCACATATGAGATCGAGATGAGACACTCGCTGCATCCGTGGACCGCCCGAGGGAATTTCGTCAAGAACCCATTGAATGTTTATTCGCGGCACACATTGGGACGGAGCCATGTTTTAGCTTGAAAGCTTGTTGTTTTCACTATTTACACTGCAATCGAGAAAGGTGTGTGTAGTTCGGCATGATAATATATGCCCTCAAGACCGTTTCTTTATTTTTAGACGTTTCATTAAACCTATTCTTCACCCAGAGCTTATTTCGAATAAAGTGACGCTGTCTCAGTGGTCAGGATAATGATAAATATCTTTGATTGTCAGAGGTCAGTCTCCGAACAATCCGGTCATTCGAGAATGTTCGAGAGAAGGATCAAGATCCTTCCGGACCTGCCTATTCTAATACATACGAGAACATTTTTTTTAATGCGGCATACGAGCAAGCGGCTCCTTTGATGGAAACTGATTATTAGTCTATTTTTATGTTAAGATTTATGGTAATTCATCATCATCATTTCAGCCTATCAGAAGTCCACTGCTGAACATAGGCCTCCCCCAAAGATTGCCACGAAGCTCGGTCCTGAGCCACCTGCATCCATCGACATCCACACTGCGCAGGTCGTCACTCCAACTTGTGGGGGGTCGCAGGTCGTCACTCCAACTTGTGGGGGGTCGTTACACCCCCCACAAGTAGGAGTGACGACCTGCGCGTCGGGGCGTTTGCCTGTACGTGGCTGCCACTCGAGAACCGTTTTTCCCCATTTTTTTATTAAATAAACATATTCTCTTCCCTAAAGAGATATAAATTACATTTGTCAAATTCAATTTGTATTTTCCATTGCAGGTTCTTTAATATCGCGATGCTGGATATTAAGCATGATGATATCGAGGACAGCACCATGTTGTGATGCTATTTTCTTGTTGCTCTGCCAATTGGATAATGTCTCAAGGTCGTTTAGTCTTTTATTGTTATATAGTGGTTCTAGTTAGCTAGTGGAACCAATTGAAATATCGTATTGTGTTTTTGAATAAACAAATTTTTTTCCTTCCCGCTGTCATCATAATAACGAGTGTATCAATTGTAAGGAAAATATATTCTCAGAAGTTGCTTTGCGCGACTTTCAATTAGGCCGTCAGAAATTAACCAACTGTTAGGGAAATGTGGGAATGTGTGCGATTAGGAGGCGCCTGGGGGCGGAAAAAACCTTCAAGATCGCAACGTCTACACTACCGGCTGATGACGGGATATGATGGTCTCGAAAGCTACCAGACTTAAATGAATCAGACCGAGGGCGGGCAGCAGCGTCTGTGGTGCCAGGTGTCTGGTACTGCGATCTCAAAACCGCTCGTTGAGCGTGTAGCTACGATTGTAGCAAATTCTGCTCATGGGAGAGCCCTATGTCCCACAACGGACTTAGATTTAGAGGCTGGGAAGGTAAGAGTTGGGGTATCTCTGCAGCGGAGCACTGCAGCTATCTATTTCAGACCTTGGATGAATCGTGGGAGTACCCTTCAGCGAGTTCATAAGAAACAATACTGTTTCTTATATAAAGACGAAGGACCGTGCCGGTGCTGGTTGAAGGTTCGAAAGACTGTGCAAGCTGAACTTTGAGGAAAACTTTATGATATTTATGGACTCGATGTGACACACGCTTTAAAACATTTATACTTGTGCTTCATCATCATTTCAGCCTATTAGAAGTCCACTGCTGAACATAGGCCTCCCCAAAGATTGCCACGAAGCTCGGTCCTGAGCCACCTGCATCCATCGACATCCACACTGCGTAACGACCCCCACAAGTTGGAGTGACGACCTGCGCGTCAGGGCGTTTGCCTGTACGTGGCTGCCACTCGAGAACCGTTTTTCCCCATTTTTAATTAAATATACATATTCTTCCCTAAAGAGATATAAATTACATTTGTCAAATTCAATTTGTATTTTCCATTGCAGGTTCTTTAATATCGCGATGCTGGATATTAAGCATGATGATATCGAGGACAGCACCATGTTGTGATGCTATTTTCTTGTTGCTCTGCCAATTGGATAATGTCTCAAGGTCGTTTAGTCTTTTATTGTTATATAGTGGTTCTAGTTAGCTAGTGGAACCAATTGAAATATCGTATTGTGTTTTGAATAAACAATTTTTTCCTTCCCGCTGTCATCATAATAACGAGTGTATCAATTGTAAGGAAAATATATTCTCAGAAGTTGCTTTGCGCGACTTTCAATTAGGCCGTCAGAAATTAACCAACTGTTAGGGAAATGTGGGAATGTGTGCGATTAGGAGGCGCCTGGGGGCGGAAAAAACCTTCAAGATCGCAACGTCTACACTACCGGCTGATGACGGGATATGATGGTCTCGAAAGCTACCAGACTTAAATGAATCAGACCGAGGGCGGGCAGCAGCGTCTGTGGTGCCAGGTGTCTGGTACTGCGATCTCAAAACCGCTCGTTGAGCGTGTAGCTACGATTGTAGCAAATTCTGCTCATGGGAGAGCCCTATGTCCCACAACGGACTTAGATTTAGAGGCTGGGAAGGTAAGAGTTGGGGTATCTCTGCAGCGGAGCACTGCAGCTATCTATTTCAGACCTTGGATGAATCGTGGGAGTACCCTTCAGCGAGTTCATAAGAAACAATACTGTTTCTTATATAAAGACGAAGGACCGTGCCGGTGCTGGTTGAAGGTTCGAAAGACTGTGCAAGCTGAACTTTGAGGAAAACTTTATGATATTTATGGACTCGATGTGACACACGCTTTAAAACATTTATACTTGTGCTTCATCATCATTTCAGCCTATTAGAAGTCCACTGCTGAACATAGGCCTCCCCAAAGATTGCCACGAAGCACGGTCCTGAGCCACCTGCATCCATCGACTTCCCGCAACACTGCGCAGGTCGTCACTCCATCTTGTGGGGGGTCGTCCTACACTGCGTTTGCCCGTACGTGGCTGCCACTCGAGAACCTTTTTTCCCCAGCGGTTGTCAGTTCTGCGAGCTATGTGGCCGGCCCATTGCCACTTCAGCTTGCTGATCTTTACGGCTATGTCGGTTACCTTAGTTCTACTGCGGATATCATCGTTGCAGACTCTATCACGCAGAGAAACACCGAGCATAGCCCTTTCCATAGCGCGCTGAGCAACTTTGAGCTTCCTCATACGGGCTGCAGTGAAGGACCAAGTCTCGGATCCGTATGTCATCACTGGCAACACGCACTGATTGTATACTTTCGTCTTGAGGCTTTGCGGTATACTCGACGAGAAGATATGACGTAGTTTCCCGAACGCAGCCCAGCCGAGTTGGATTCGTCGATTGACCTCTGAGTCGAAGTTGGACTTACCTAATCGGACAATTTGTCCCAGGTATACGTACTCGTCTACAACTTCGAGCCTATTGTTCCCAACAACAACTGGTATTGGTGTGACATGGACGTTTGACATGAACTTCGTCTTGTCCATGTTCATCTTAAGACCAACCTGTTGGGAGACGTTATTGAGGTCATTGAGCATTGTACTAAGCTCCTCCAGCGATCCTGCCATAAGAACTATGTCGTCGGCAAATCGAAGGTGAGTGATGTATTCGCCATTGATGTTGATACCGTATCCTTTCCAGTTCAGCTGCTTGAAAACATCTTCCAATGCAGCGGTGAAGAGTTTCGGAGATATGACATCACCCTGTCTTACACCTTTCTGCAGTTGGATTGGTTTCGTACTCTGATTCTGTACTCGGATAGACATCGTAGCCTCATTGTACAAACACCTCAGCACTTCGATATACCGAGAGTCTATCTGGCACCGCTGGAGAGACTGTCTTCTCGTCGGTCCTCAATGTGCGTGCGTTATATGTTGCCAGGTCCAGTCGTTTGGGTTGGCAGCTAGAAATCAGCCGGTGATTCTTCGCACCCCCTGCCTCGCCGTTACCATGGCTGCCACCATAGCCAGGACTAGCGAGGCCGCCGGGGACTGGGGGCCATTGCTTTCTTCTACCTCTCATCATGGGGGTTTGCCTTAGTTGCCACGCCTGGCGAGCGGGTTGGCAACCGCAGTTTTTTTTTTTTTTTTTTTTTTTTTTTTTTTTTTTTTTTTTTTTTTTTTTTTTTTTTTTTTTTTTTTTTTTTTTTTTTTTTTTTTTTTTTTTTTTTTTTTTTTTTTTTTTTTTTTTTTTTTTTTTTTTTTTTTTTTTTTTTTTTTTTTTTTTTTTTTTTTTTTTTTTTTTTTTTTTTTTTTTTTTTTTTTTTTTTTTTTTTTTTTTTTTTTTTTTTTTTTTTTTTTTTTTTTTTTTTTTTTTTTTTTTTTTTTTTTTTTTTTTTTTTTTTTTTTTTTTTTTTTTTTTTTTTTTTTTTTTTTTTTTTTTTTTTTTTTTTTTTTTTTTTTTTTTTTTTTTTTTTTTTTTTTTTTTTTTTTTTTTTTTTTTTTTTTTTTTTTTTTTTTTTTTTTTTTTTTTTTTTTTTTTTTTTTTTTTTTTTTTTTTTTTTTTTTTTTTTTTTTTTTTTTTTTGTTCTAGTGCAGGAAGATGCTGCTGCCCATCTCCTAATATAATTTTTACCATTAGTCGCCTTTACGACACCCATGGTTAGACAGGGTTGGCGCTATTCTTTACTTCCGACAGCCATACTTGTGCTTGCATACAATGAATCGGACCGAGGGCGGGCAGCAGCGTCTGTGGTGCCAGGTGTCTGGTACTGCGATCTCAAAACCGCTCGTTGAGCGTGTAGCTACGATTGTAGCAAATTCTGCTCATGGGAGAGCCCTATGTCCCACAACGGACTTAGATTTAGAGGCTGGGAAGGTAAGAGTTGGGGTATCTCTGCAGCGGAGCACTGCAGCTATCTATTTCAGACCTTGGATGAATCGTGGGAGTACCCTTCAGCGTGTTCATAAGAAACAATACTGTTTCTTATATAAAGACGAAGGACCGTGCCGGTGCTGGTTGAAGGTTCGAAAAGACTGTGCAAGCTGAACTTTGAGGAAAACTTTATGATATTTATGGACTCGATGTGACACACGCTTTAAAACATTTATACTTGTGCTTGCATACAATGAATCGGCCGGTGGTTTCAATGTTCTTTGTTTTTGCCATAGCTCGAAAGTAACGCGTTACTTGCTCCTTTCGCCTTCACGCCCGGCCACGCTTCCCGAGGGCGGTGCTCCCCACCGGCTGGAAACGCCTGTGTGTTACAGATGACCATGACGTTCAGGCGCTTTATCCGTTTTGCCGTACATATATTTCATAACAGTTCCGCGCAAAGAAATATATAAAATCATACCGTTTTCTTTTTCGCATTGAAGACATGGTTCAGATTATTGGTAACATAATATATCATGGATTAAACAAACCATGTTAAAGAAGAACAAGGTTTAATTTTATAGCGGGATAATGACACACGGAATTTTTGTGAAATTGTTAGTGGTATAGCAGATAAGTCTGATTTTGATTTGAACTACGAAACTGCTTAAAATTGTTTTCGGTTTCTCTCACATTTTTGAGAAGGCTCTTGAGAAGAGTCCGACATGCCGATCTAATGCGGGCTCGCGGACTTCACGCGTCTTCGAAAAACATATATTTTCCTGCATCATCCTCCACTCCCCGACCAGTGAGCCGCTCGTACCGCAACCCCGAAACTGCTATATAACGAAAACGAAACGAAAGAAAAAAGCAACAAGTATGCGGAGCCGTTGAGAATGAAGCATTTCAGCCGGAGAAGACGCTATTTACAACATTAGCGATAGACGACTGAATTTAGGGTAGATAGGGAAGGTAAAATTAGCCGGGCGCTGACGCCGGCGCGGTAATTGATCGGCCATTTGTGTTATTCATTACGGGATGCGATAGCGAAGAGTCTAGAATCGTACCCGATGCGGGGGTGGCCCGGAGGTCAGTTGGCTATCGATCCTCTTTACATCAGAAGTCTATTTGGTGTCAACGCGAGCGCACACGGCGAGTCTTCTCGTTCGCAATACGGTCCCTAAGTGAGCGATACAAGACGTACATAAGATCATTACGTGTGTCCCGACCCCTAGACAGCTCCTGTAACGAGCCGGTTATCGAATAAAAGAAATATAAGCCTGAGGTACCAGCACAGCTATGTGCGACGTATGACGTAATGCCTGTCCCGAAGCACTTTCAGGCCAGCGATTCCTAAAGTGTGTCCCGTGAAAGTTTTTCGTTCTGAGCAGGGTCGTCGCCAGAATTACGGCAACTGGCGACATTTTTACAGACTTACCAACTGTTAAATAATATCATGGTTAAAGCTAAATAAATGGCGGTATGTATTAAAAGAACGTTTTCGCACTTGATGCCCATTTTAATTGAAAATCGTACATAGCTAAAGTCAGTAATCAAGTTTCTAGTTAGTGTTATGCGCTGCCAATATTGAATGAAAACTGTCCGGCTGTAACGACTCGAGCCGCTTATTTTGGTCATGTTCATCCATTTCCGTCATAAGGAAATATATTCTGCTTTAACTCTGTAAGCGAGCAGCCAACAGTTAAGAAAACATGTTTACGTATAATTTATAAAATGTATATAGATGAAACTCGAAGAAATATATATTAAGAAAAAAAAACATCCTTATAATAACATATAGAATTTTGTGTGTTCATAAAAATAATATTGACTATTTTTTAGACTAGACTACATTTTGTAATGACTATAGTAAATAATACTTATAATATAAAACTGCAACAATACTTGCCAATAGAAATTAAAGTCTCTCGCTATTTAAACTAAAAACTTGGTGGAAAGATAATGTCGTTTAGGACTTAAACAAATATTTAACAACCGAACGATCCATTACTATGTATACCTTGCAAATTAATCTGTCCAATAATAATTGCAATTTCACCAACTTGTACACAGTTTTGGGTTAAAAGATTAAGTTCTGTACATTTCTTTCAGAGTTATGGTTCCGTATTATAAAAGTTCTTTACCATGGATACTGTGTGTATAATTGTTTGGGAGCCGCTGGTTTAGGCTCGTGACCAAAGTGTTAACAACCAAGTACCTACAAAAATATGTCTTAACCTATTCTTAATGTCATAGATTAAGACAATATAAACATTTTTAAAAAAGACAGTCAAGTGTAGTTTAGTCCAGGATTAATGTTGTAAATCCGAATTTTCCGAGTTCTTCCTAGTCTTACAACATGAGGTCCAACACTACACATATGAAATGAAACGATCATTTACGGATTTTACATCGTTTAATGATAATATTCCAAATGTGTGGGTGTTCGGGTAAATAGAAAAAATCATTATTATATAAATATCTTTAAATCTTCATATAAAACTATATCAAAAAAAAATTCAAAACATTTAATTACGTTTAACTCTTATTATAACATTGACTTTAGCTGATTTACAACTCGAATGCAAAAAAAAAGGAAGAGCGTATTTATTACGTCAATGCATTCATCATCATCATTTCAGCCTATTAGAAGTCCACAGCTGAACATAGGCCTCCCCCAAAGATTGCCACGAAGCACGGTCCTGAGCCACCTGCATCCATCGACTTCCCGCAACACTGCGCAGGTCGTCACTCCATCTTGTGGGGGGTCGTCCTACACTGCGTATGCCCGTACATTTGCACTCAATTGCATTCAATGAACACTAAATTTGATATTCTTATAACGCGTATCCACATGTTTCTGTTACAAGGTCGAGAGATAATTTGTTGCTCGACGTTCTCGGTGTGCACCCACCCGGCTTATCAACAGTGCGCCGCGCGGGTCTAAAAATAGCGAGCCTTATTGGATGGGCACAACGGTCCTCATTGTAGTTTCCGAGAGCATTACATTATGTGAAATTATATACTATATTGTTTATTCAGTCTCGTCGTGTGAGTTGCAGTCTGTTAAGAGGCCCCCCGATGGACGCCCCATCCCAAGATCCTCGAAGAGGCGTTATGGCTTAAGAGATAGGCGCTCGCTTTAATTCATAGTGCAAAAACATCGAGGACACGCTGAAGTCCGCCAACTGCAGCGGCAAAACGTCGTCTCGTCAATCTGCACTTCCTCTTCCTCTCCTCCTTTCGTCCCTTACTCCCGTAACAGTTCGTCGTTTATCTCTCATTCTCTCCTGATCACTCTGATCTATCGTTAACTAATTATTACTACCTACTTTTCCTTGTGTCATATAGCTTCAATTTTACTTATTGTTTACTCATTTAATTGCACGTATGTATATGTATTTGTCTATTTATATAATAATACATAATGATATGCAATTAACATAAAATATATAAATTATATATACATACATATATTCACACGTTGTTCCCAACCGGGTAGGCAGAGACGATCTTCTTCCACTTGCTACGGTCCTGACATACGTCTTTCGCTTCTTCGACTTTCATCAATCTTCGCATGCATGCTCGTTGGTTTAGAGTACCTGGCCTTATTCCAGAACGTTTCCGATTTGATCGTGAAATGTTTGGCTAGGTTTTCCTCTCCCGCCTCTACCATTTACACTCGCCTAATATATTTGTTTCGTCAACCTACTTTCATTCATCCTCTCCACATGTCCAGCTCAGCATCCCTTTCTCAATTTGTGTCACTACATCGTCTTTCACGCCATACATACATATATATATTATTATATCATTATGGACTACGATACTGATGATCATCATCATCATTTCAGCCTATTACAAGTCCACTGCTGAACATAGGCCTCCCCCAAAGATTGCCACGAAGCTCGGTCCTGAGCCACCTGCATCCATCGAGTTCCCACAACACTGGGCAGTTCGTCACTCCATCTTCTGGGGGGTCGTCCTACACTGCGTTTGCTTGTACGTGGCTGCCACTCGAGAACCTTTTTTCCCCAACGGTTGTCAGTTCTGCGAGCTATAGGGCCGGCCCATTGCCACTTCAGCTTTCTGATCTCTACGGCTATGTCGGTTACCTTAGTTCTGCTGCGGATATCACCGTTGCAGACTCTATCACGCAGAGAAACACCGAGCATAGCCCTAGTCCTGGCTATGGTGATACTGATGATGATGATGAACAATTAATTTTTGTGAATTTTTTTGTGGCATAGCAGTTAAGGCGCCTGGGTTGATTGGAAGGGAAAGCTGAGAAGCAAAAACGATAAATAAATTAAAAATCACGATTCTATTTATTTTTTAAGTGTTGTGTCTAATTAAAAAAATATATTTATTCATTCACAAGAATATAAATGATCGATGTCAAAAAGGATCCCGTCTCAGTGACAATCTGTGGAAGCACCACAGCGTTGTTTCTCTGTTGGGACCTTCATTGACTTCACGCACCACCGGCTATGGAGCATACTCTACTGTATGATATAAAACTAAATATTAAATACTCTTGTAAACATGGAAAAAAAAAACATTGAAAGTAAAGAAAGGTAGTAGACACACTTTTTGTATACAGTTGTCAAATTATTGTTAAGTTATGTGAATTCTATGCAACGAGTTATATATTACACATACTAACTGACATAATCAAATTCAAACATTTATTTAACTAAGCAACACTTACTAGCATTTAAGTAAAGATAAAACCTAAGTAGGTTACGGTCTTGGGAGAGAAACGGGGGCAAACGATCAATAAAAATATTCGTAGCAAAACCATCACAAAGTGCTAGGCTCCCTCACCGGTTCCTAGGAGACGTCTGCGGGTGCAGCAACGCTATCGCTGATGTAACCAGCTTCGATTGCAGTTGTTCGCAAGCGTCCATGGACAGCAGTACCCGCTTACAATTAGGCTAGGCATGAGCACGTTTGCACCGATGCCCAATCGAATATAAAAAAAAAAAAACTTCAACTCTAGCGCATTCTCTCTCACCCACCGCAACACATCGGTCCACTGAGGTGGTCGCGTCCCGTCAGTGCCGTCATTGCGATGCACAAAGCTGGTCATTATGCGCCATTAGGAACAGAAAAAGCTTTAAGCTCGCGTGCGCACCAGCGATCGTTTCAAAGCCAACCGGACCTAGTTCTATTCCTGTGAAGCGATATATAGAGTTTCTACCTACTGTTGCAATAAAGCCGGTATTTTTTTTTTGACTTTCTTTTCTTTTAGACGACGATCTATATGTAATTACTGGTACTAGATGAGGCGTTCAGTACAAACCGCGCGCCACTCGCGAGTTGCGGTTTCGGAACCGCAAGCCAACTGGAAGTGCATCCAAATTGGTCTGTCTCAACGTTACCCGCTCACATTACTAACGTAGTCGTTTACAACTTCACAAAGACTTAATACAGTTTATGAATAGCGGTTACAAAATGCTGAAATTCAGATTTTTTTCAGAACCATAATCACTCACGTCTGTATAATCATCCACGTACGGGTGTAGGCAGTGATTACGGATTTCTATTTGACAGGACTTAGCGTAGTCAAACATACTTCACCGCATCCCTATTCTACCCCTTTCGGGAGAGAGAGCCTCGTCCTCTTGTCCCTTTCGGGAGAGAGCCTCGTCCTCTTGTCTCACGACACCCTCGCCCCCAAGGGGAAGAAAGTAACTGTTATTTAAAATATTCTCATAATAAATAATAACAAAAACAAAAAGATTTTCATTTATTGAACAAAAACCCTGTTTAAAAATATATCCTTTTTTTATAGACGTATAGAATTTGACGCCATATTTAAATATTATATCACATATCACACCACAATGGAGACGAATCTAACGACCCCTCATATGTTGGCTCTGTCACAGAGCGTGGCAAAGAAATACATACGCACACACCAAAAATACAACCCTCCTTTCTGGGGCCAAACGGGTAAAAAAGGGTATACCGGCCGGTTAAAGCTGTGACCAAAAAAACTTCTTCTTCTTTCTTCTTTACTTTTACTTTCTTAGTCTGTGACATAGTACTCTCTCACTACTTATGCTGCATGCAATGTCAGAATATTCATCATGAACCATCTCTCATCCAGATGGTAGCCACATGCAGGCAAACGCAGTGTGGAACTACCGCCCACAAAACGGAATGAAAAACATGTGCAGTGTTGCGGGAAGTCGATGGATGCAGGTGGCTCAGGCCCGAGCCTTGTGGCGATCTTTGGGGGAGGCCTATGTTCAGCAGTGGGCACTTACAGGCTGCTATGTTACATTACTTTACTATGTTCAACAGTGGTCTTATGATAGGCTGAAATGATGATGATGATGATCTTCCGTCCGCGACTTTCAAGTATCTCTATACCTATACTCGTGTAAACTTAATCAAAATCGGTGCAGGGATTTAGTCGTGAAAACTTGACATACAAAGGTTACTTCAGCATTTATAACATTAAGTGTGGAATTATGGACACGGGTAACTGACCCCTCCTATAACAAGAATAATATGCGTGAAACAGCAACGATTGTGAATGAACGTTGTGCGCAATTTATGGCGCATATAACTTGATTACAAAAGCTCTGATAACGTGTGTAATAATTTTATATAACACTAGCCGTTGTACCCGGCGTTACTCGGGTTAAAACTTTTGAAAAGTATAATAAATATTGTGCTCATGTCTTTCGCGACATTCTACGAAACATTTCAAAAATAATTGATTAAAATAGGTGCAGTGGATTTAATGAAGATTAGCCTGCACAACAAGACTCACTTACGGTATTTATATATAAGTATAGCGAACAGAACCGGCATCGAATATATACAAACTGACTGGTTATTTATTTATTTATTTATTAATCTTTGTTTTATTTCATTTATTTAGTAAATCTACAGATTTCTACAAGATTTTATGATACTTCAACTTTAATTTAATGATATTCCTTTATATAGAAAAATACAAAAGACAGCCTTAATGCCTATAGGCTTTTTCTACCAGTCAACCTATGGTGTGGTGAAATTTTATTGTAGGGACAATAAGGTACTAACAAAAAAAAACATGTACATACATCCTTAAATACCTACATAGATAAATACACACATACTGACAAACATACGTACATACTTTTGACAGTAACGACAATAAAATAAACAATGTCATGTAAGATCACGCTTCAAACAATGTTCACGAACCAATCTTTTAAAGTGTACTTAGTGGAGCCTCTTCTTATATCATCGGACAAGGAATTTCATAGCAGTGTAGCCTGAACAGTGAGAGAGTTACTAAAGGACCTGGTGAAGTGTGAGGAAATACAAATCTTATTAGAAGAGGAAGATCTAAGAACGCTACCATTGGATAAAGAGAAATACTGAAATATATCGCAGAGATAGGAAGGCGAAAATGGATAATTTAGTAACATCACAGTGAAAAGAACAAGCCGAATTCTGGAAATGTGAAGATCCTGGGCTAGGTCTGGGTAATAGACATCTTAATAATTTGGCGTTTGAACAAGTTTGAACACAGATCGAAGCGGAAGAAATTTAGACGATGAAGGGGAACGTAAGGTAGCAACGACTTTGCGGCCGATGTTCACGACATGAACTCCAGTTGAGAGTACTCTCTAAGAGCTGATCGAGATTTTAAATTTTTAACCGAACGTTAAGAATATATCATTATATACATGATACAGGAGGTGGTAGCCTAGTGGTCAGGGCGCTCACTTTAGTGTCATAGAGCGCGAGTGACCTGGGTTCGATCCCCGGTGCCGGCACCACTAAAAATGTTATTAACAATTTTAAGTGCTGTATTTACCACGCGCTCAACGGTGAAGGAAAACATCGTGAGGAAACCTGCATGTCTGAGAAATAATAAAAAAATATTATTTCGAGGATATGTGAAGCCCGCCAACCCGCACTGGAGCAGCGTGGCGGGCCCTTCCCGGCTCCTAAACCCTCTCTGATACTAGTATTTGAGAAGGAGGCCTTTGCCCAGCAGTGGGCACTTACAGGCTGTTACTTTACAGGAGGTAAACTCTCAACATAAGCCTCGAGCAACCGAACAAGCTATCACTTGACACTTCACAGGATTGATCATGACTGCGTAACGCGAAGAAGCCCTCTCTTTAATAATTACCAAATTCAAATTCAGTATTACAATCCCGTTATAAAGATCATCAATATTAGATCGCACATGAAGCTGCCAGTCATCGACACACAGACGGCGCGGGCGAACAATTTCGGCAGTGATCAAGGCAATGTGGCATGGCTTTGATCGCGATTTGATTCGAGTGGAATCTGTGAGTATTTCGCAGTTTCACTTCTTTTATGACTACTAGGCGGTGGGATTCTTCTGCACCTAGGGTAGGTGCAACTAGGGTTGTCCTCCGGTATGAAAGGTATAGAGAGCCATTATGATTATGGACCGAGTGGAATTCAATCTTAGTCCTCCAGTTTGACTACGCATCTGTAACCTTCTTCAATTGAAGCTACTTCCAGGTGTTTATGGAAGGTACAGTTCATTGGCCACTTACCATTATATAGACTGTTAGCTTGGTTTTCACTCCACGCCGATAAAAAAAAAACAACCAATTTTACAGAATGGATCGAGTTTAATTTTAACTTTTATTTAACAATATGAAATATTTATTTTGATGTATTGAATATCTTTTTAATAAATATTTTGGTAAAACATCATTTCCAAAACTGTTCCAAACAATAAAGTAAAGTTCTGTGGTCTTTACGTACTAATCCGAAATTGATTAAATGAATCAAACTTTCGGACAGTGAAATAAACATTGGTATTGCGTCATTACGGTTTGCGCACGAATTCCGTTCTGTTAGATCCCGACGTTCGTTAAAACTCGAAGAACGCTGGATCACGCCACAGACAATAAACCTAATGCAGAAAACCGATTGTACAAGCATAACTAACCCCTCTCTTCCCCCGGTTTTCGCGGGGAAACGTCTAACACCACGCGAGAGAAAGGACGACTCCCGATTTAAACGCTGCAGGTTCTATCACGCAAGGAAACTCCGCGTAAATTTGAAATATGCATACATCAAACACAAAGAGACACTAGAGAACATTCTTACGCTCCATTTCAGTATCTTGGCACAGCATAACTTCGGAACATGCCTTTGCCGGTACTCTCCAATACTTCGGAGTCAACGCCACTTACCTACACGCTTTTTATCGCAGCGCGGGGTTCGTTAACACGACGTTCGTGGAGCGGGAACTGGCTGCGGCGGTTCAGGGTTGACAGCTCCTATTGGTGGCTAATCGCTTTCTAAGCGACGCGACTCCCGACTGCCTGGTGGTGGGTCGGAGGGTTCGAATATTGGTTTTCGGGTCTGGTTCTGTCCAGTCGCCGCCGTGTCTCCGACACTGCATCAAACCGTACCAACGCTCCTATCGCACAATCTTCACCTCCACCGCGTAACATGATCATAATAATAATAAGCCCTCACGACCGTATACTCAACGCGGGGTGATCAGACGTCCAGACATTTTAGTCTTATTGATCCCACTTTTCACCAGAGCTTATTTGGGACAAGGTGGCGGGTGGTGAGTATGTCGCCGCCTTAATGTCCAAGTCAACGATTGTACGTACGATTTGAAAAACTCATTGGTTCGATCCCCTGTGGGGCTCGTACCCGTACCCGCACGAGCCCCACAGGAGATCGGCACTAAATTCTCTTGAATCTGAGGCCCCTAACCACACGGCTTTGTGGCTCTAACTAAGATCAGTGAGTAACTCAGTGTTTGCGCGTGCATACGGCACTATAACAAATCCTGCGTAGTTAACAACCCCTGTTAGTGTTCGGTGAATCTACCAGGAGTACATCATCATCAATTTACCAAGTAAAATGCTTTTTGTTAGTACATTATTGACGTAACATCTGTTCATTACGTAAATTTCAAACCTGCAGGTGAGCTTGGCATTGGCAGCAAATTGTTTATTGCCTATATTAATCATGCATTGATGCAATGCAGCATCAATGAAATGGAGACTTAGTTTAATTATTCTCCGTATAACAAAATGCAGTAGGCTGTTATTAAAAAAAAAAACCTATAAACTTAACGTTCTTACATTTAAAAAAAGAACATTAATTGAAATTCAATTAGGACGTTCGCTCTCAGCTGCTAGTAGTAGGGTAGCAACCCTAAGCTTGTACCATTTCGCTCGCCAATCGGACCTCTATTCACATAGCTGCGCGCTCGGTTTGACACGCGCATTTTGTAGAGTCCGACCTACTGTATGAACTCGGGACAAACATAATATTATGTTTATTTTAAACGTCCGGCCCACACGCGCCGCTGTTGAGTTTTATTTCAATCTAATTACAACCTAATTAATATTGAATGTATTTGTATGTATGTATATATTCACGCCTTGTTGCCAACGGGGTAGGCAGAGACAATCTTCTTTCACTTGCTACGGTCCTGACATACGTCTTTCGCTTCTTCCACTTTCATCAATCTTCGCATGCATGCTCGTTGGTTTAGAGTACTCTTGACCTGGCCTTTTTTCAGAACATCTCCGATTTGATCGTGAAATGTTCGCCTAGGTCTTCCTCTCCCGACTCTACCAGACAAATAACCATACCAGTAAAATAAGCTTAATCAGGAGCGGACGTCCGGGATATTCAATTTGATGTTTGTCACTTTCTACAAAAATTTCCCATGAGAGATGTTTTCCATATACTACCCTATTTCAAAAACTTACATATACGCGTGCTATCGGCATTTATTCACTGCACGGGACTTCGTTGAGTCAGAGCAGTGTCAGACACACGGGAGCCGTTACACAACAACCAGACCTCAAAACCAATCATTTGTTGTACAAATATTGACTACAACGAGATTCGAACCCACAGCTAGCGGTTCAACGGTCAGCAGGCACGCGGTAGGTAATGTTAGTAAAGAGTTCATAGTCAGAACTTGCTCGACATGTCGACGACCGTAGAGTCTAGATCCGAAAAAAAAAAAATATTTACACAAACACAAGCAATGGCTTCGTGAAATTCGAACCCCGGTCCACTAAATAAGCACCGAACAACAACACTTGGCAAATGACGATAGCAGAAACGCTGTTTCTCAGAATCAATGGCTGACTCAACCAACCGCTTGTTGCAATTTATTTTATTTTATTATTTCTTTTACTTCATATACACTGCTGTCTGTATAGGCGGTCTTAATGCCTGTGACATTCTTTACCGGTGTACCTGAGGCTGATGCAGAGACAGAATGAACAGAGCAGGTAAGAGTAAAGTAAAGTAGCAGCCTGTAAGTGACCACTGCTGGGCAAATGCCTCCTTCTCAAATATTTTAAGAAGGTTTTGGACCCGGGAAGGGCCCACCTCGCTGCTGTGGTGCGGGTTGGCGGGCTTCACATATCCTCGAAATATTTTTTTTTATTATTTCGCAGATATCCTCACGATGTTTTCCATCACCGCTGAGCATGTGGTAAATCCAGCACATAAAATTGCTATTAACAACTGTAGTGGTGCCGGTGTCGGGGATCGAACCCAGCGTTTGCGTTTTGTTTGGTGAGTGAGGTAACCGGAAGACCACTCCCCTTCCTTATCCTCCTTCCCATCTCTCAAATACCCTTTAAAGGCCGGCGACCCTGAAATACGTCTGGTGTTGCAGAAGTACGTGGGCGACGGTAATCACTTACCATCAGGTGAACCGCTTGCTCGTTTGTCGGCTTTCGCATAAAAAAAAAAGTTTCCGTGGTTCAACCCAATACAACCATTACCAACATTAGTTGAAAACATACTTGCTCAACTTCAAAGAATAAATCCATTAGCTTTATAAAATATTCGCGTGGGAGTAATATTGCCGGATGGAATGTATTCAGGAGGGGTCTAAGTGAGCAAAATAAGCTTAATACAGGAGCGGACGTCCGGGATATTCAATTTGATGCGAATAAAATAATATACATATATAATAAAATGAAATAAATGTCTGTGTAGACAAATAAAGGAGATGCTGTTCTCGGAACGATGTTATATTTGTACAGGGTGCACGTGCTATCGCTCTATTGAAACGCGCATAAATCTATTTTAATTCAAAGAATGGATAATTCATGGAACTTTCCAAAGGCATGCGGATTCCTGAAATTGGAGTGTACGCCGGGGGGCTTTGCTAACGTCACCTGCACGCGTTGCATCCAACTGACTATCGGAATAACGCTCCTGTATTAAGCTTATTTTGCTCACTTAGACCCCTCCTGAATACATTCCATCCGGCAATATTACTCCCACGCGAATATTTTATAAAGCTAATGGATTTATTCTTTGAAGTTGAGCAAGTATGTTTTCAACTAATGTTGGTAATGGTTGTATTGGGTTGAACCACGGAAACTTTTTTTTTTATGCGAAAGCCGACAAACGAGCAAGCGGTTCACCTGATGGCAAGTGATTACCGACACGCTCACGTCCATCTGCAACGCAAAAGCACAAGATGCCTCTCTACTGCACGTCGATGTTCTGCGAGGCTGTGGTACCCGCACCACTTCAGTCGAGCCGGCTCATTCGAGCAGTAGCAAAAGTTACAGCTGGACTCTATCACAGTACAGCCCAAAAATAAAGTTAAGTCCTTCCGAAAAAAGCTCTGGTGTTCAAACGACTGAAATAAAAGTTACCTCTGACTCTCACTTACTCCAGTATTGGGTCCACGGTCGTTAGAGCTTATTACATTTTATTTATGACCACTACCAGTTAGATGCTATCGCAGCCGTGAGAGCCGTAGTTGCCTAGTGGTCAGGGCGCTCACATTAGTGTTATAGAGCGAGAGTGACCCGGGTTCGATCCCCGGTGCCGGCACCACGCACACACACACACACCACAAAATTCTTAATAACAATTTTAAGTGCTGTATTTACCACGTGCTGAACGGTGAAGGAAAACATCGTGAAGAAAAATGCATGTCTGAGAAATAATAAAAATTTTATTTCGAGGATAGGTGAAGCTCGCTAACCCGCGCTGGAGCAGCGTGGCGGGCCCTTCCCGGCTCCTAAACCCTATCTGATACTAGTATTGGAGAAGGAGGCCTTTGCCCAGCCGTGGGCACCTACAGGCTGTAACTTTACTTTACTTTTACCAATTGTATGTACTAACGCGCTAGGGTACAATAAAATAACAGAATGTTTCAAGCAATGTTTCGCGTTCTGCTCGCACGACTGTCCGGCCGGCCACCGGCCACAGCCCCGACCATATCTCTTTTGTGTCTTCGCACTTCGAATAGCGTCACTCTCGTTTTCCTTCCGAATTAGAATTTCCGAGCTCCTCGTTAGCGGAGCGACACAACTTCACACCTCGTGGACGCCCGCGCTGTCGTTGTGAGATCGCGAGCTTTTAGCACTTCACGTATTAGGAAATTAGCGAGGCGAGGAGATCGTGGAGCAGCAAACGAAACTAAAGTAATTATTAGCCTGTACATAATTTATTGTTGGACATATTTCAATTTAATACAACTTGCCATACCAAGTAATCATACCAAGTATCTACAGCACAGTATAAATAATAATTTTTTTTTTTTAGGAACGTAGGGACGCCTATTTCCCTCGGCCGTGTTGCGAGACACCGGCTGTGTGAGATCAGCACGCGTTTGGAGCAGGCACGTACCCACCAAAACCAGTGCAACAACATTGTTTTCTGTGTATTGAAGACCATTTTGAAACGGCCTTGTTCAACACAGAACCGCGCCGATTTGAAATTACGTTGCATGGGAGGAATAAAAAATTTCCGGTTAGGGAAGATGAGTAACAAAGACTACGGCAAAGGGTTAAATTAAATATTACATGGCTACTGAAGCTGAGCTGGCCTGATACCTGGCCGGTGACGCCGAGAAGAAGTCTAGAATCATGCAGAAACGTTTCGATCTCGCCGACGACGAGGCGTTGAACTAACTCCTCGCCGGAGTGACGATCGCGCAGGGTGGCGTACTGCCCAACATTCAGGTCAGCCTTCTGCCGAAGAAGACCGAAAAGAAGGAGTAATATACAGAGACGGTTTCCTATGGTTGCACTATCAATGTTACGTATGAGACGTGTTGTTTTCGGTTTAAACACAGAAACACCACAACATTGATTATATTATTTAGAATACTTTCGAAACTGATTTTTGCAAATTTCCTTTATTCAAGCTTCTCGTGAAGAAAGCTAATGAAACGTTTGCTAGCTAATGAAAAAAATTGAGCTTCTTTTATTGTTCCAATGTTGACTTAAGAATCCAACTGGAACACGGATGGATCGATTTACAAAAAAATCTCCTATAATATTTCAGATGCGTCCAAATATGTTTTAGTCGAGCAAAGTAGGAGCGGATCGCAAGCTTCGGGACAAAAGTATACAGACAATATACAATACAAGCATGATAACTTCATCATTGCCAGCATTTTTAGATGGTAAGCTGCTCCTCTGCCCAAGACTCGTAGGTACCACCGTCTTGCTTGTGTCTGCCGCCAGCCAGCAGCACACCACCGCTGTCGATGTTCCGCTCACGAAGGTCTACTGAGCCAGTGTTATTACAGACTTTGAGGCATTCCATCTGAGTCCGCGAGGGGTACCTATCTGTAAACTACTCTTACTTCGATTGAAGTTGATTGCAGGAGCCGACGCTCGTTCATGAGCTAACTATTGTTTACGTTTCTATAACAAAATCCCAATATAAAACAAAGACTATATAAAAGGGGTTATTAAGGGGAATACATGGATCGCTCCTAAGCTGTATAACTAAAAAAACATTTAAAAAAGAGCATATATAGAGACTTACTATCGCCTGTTTCTTCTCCGACAGAGGAACCAAATAAAGAATCGGAAGTAGAATTAAAGAAAAACAAAAGATTTTTGTTTTAGAAAGGAGGCTTCATTAGCCCTTTAATATCAGTAGCACTGGCAGGTTCTTTTGTTACCACAGCCCAATTAAAAAAAAAAACAGTAGCTCACAACTTCAGTATTTTGTGAACGGATCGCCACTGCACCGAATTGATGAGAGACGTCAATTCGTAGAGCGCGGGGAACGACGCAGACCGTCCGAACGAAGCCCATGTGACCGGAGTGTCACACGTTCGAAATAGACGTAGAAGACATGATCGGCGCTATCACGCGGCCACGGCGCCGAACGTTATCTCCGGCAAACTGACGATGCTCTCCCTCGTAAATATAAAACGTAAGCCAACACGAAACTAACAAACAATTATAAATAATTCGGCGTCCGGACGTAAGATTCGAGTTTTAATAGTTCAATGAATGTCGGTTATAAATTTCGCTCTATTGAAACGCGCATAAATCTATTTTAATTCAAAGAATGGATAATTCATGGAACTTTCCAAAGGCATGCGGATTCCTGAAATTGGAGTGTACGCCGGGGGGCTTTGCTAACGTCACCTGCACGCGTTGCATCCAACTGACTAACGGATTAATCTTTGACAACCGACAGAAAGTAGAGAACACATCCAATTAAGCCAAATCAAAATCCAGCCAGACTCGTAACAAGTTATGGGAAGACATCATTAGTGCAAGGGTATCGGCACTACAGCTGCTGCAACTGCCCGGCACAGGTCGATGAACATACACGAATTTAACATACCCTAATACACAACAACATAAAATTCCTCTCCTGCGTTATCGATGAGTCTGGATCGTTGATCTTTTTCCCTTTCTACTCAAGCATATTTTTAAACTTGTTTTAGCAACAATGTAAACGACATCTGATCATGTAACATTGTATAATTTTAAATAAAGCTCGACATTTGATCCTTTTTTACTTGCTTAAGCATCATGTCCATCTGGTACTTCTACTATTAAACACCAGACACATTCCATAATGGGATTCTTAGCATTTAATGACAAGCTTTATCGTCTCAGAATGTAGTATGCAATGTCCAATCTTAAGTGGCAATCTTTAGGGGGTGGACTATTTTCAGCAGTGGATTATTTATTTTTATTTTATTTTATTCGGAAAACGTACAGTGATACTTAGCTTGATATTAATGAAATTATTATAAATGCTACACACCATTTCAGATCAGCAAACCTAAACAATAGATTGGATGGCGTTCCCGATTTTGATATTTTTAACTTTTAACTATTCATTACTATTCTCGTCAACCCTCGCGTGTCATATTGATAGAATTTCTATTGTTTCAACACGTCATTGAACAATTCTATATTGTCGTCATAATAGTCTGTTGTTTTTCCATGCTTTTGTTTGTGTTTATAATTTGAAAAGAAATGATAATATATCTTTGCATAAACATTGCAGTTCCTAGTATTTAAAACTGTCTTCACATAAATGTTTAAGGAAACCTGTTCAGGAGATTGCTGTGCCATCTGCAGTGTCAGTAACTTTAATCACTTTAATTACCTGAAACAAATTAAGAAATAAATATAAAACAATCCATAAATAGAAAATAGACAATTTGAAACCTGTAGACGTGGTTTCGACATGTGGAGAGGATGAATGAAAGTAGGTTGACGAAATAAATATATGAGGCGAGTGTAAATGGTAGAGTCGGGAGAGGAAGACCAACGCGAACATTTCACGATCAAATCAGAGACGTTCTGAAAAAAGGCCAGGTCAAGAGTACTCTAAACCAACGATTATGCATGCGAAGATTGATGAAACTGGGAGAAGCCTAAGACATATGTCAGGACCGTACCAAGTGGAAGAAGATTGTCTCTGCCTACCCCGTTGGGAACAAAGCGTGAATATATATGTATATATATATGAAACGTGTAAGTTGCATTTCTAATGTCGTGATAAACGATTAGACATTAAGCCACGAATCTGTATCTGGGTAATTACTATTTTTTTTTCGCGCAATGTCCACCACGAGCGCTCGATCTACGTCGCGACCGAGCACCGAGGGCGTCTCGCGTCGTAAAGTCGATTCCGTAGCGCAACGAGAACGGCCACGGTCGCGACATTGAACCCGGCTCCCAATACTAGAGGGGATTGATGCGTACCAGGGGTCGTCCCCGTCCGGCCTCGCTCTAACTCGGCGATAAACGACCCAATGTCAAGTACGAATCTATTCTCATACGTACGAGCGTCATTCGTTGCGTCATAAGTAACGCACCGTAAACGTTCGCATTGAACACGACATACGTGTGGAATTATCGCGATTATAAATACTTGAGCTGCATTAACGTCACGATTACGAATTGTGTGACGTGTTGTCGTGGTTATTAATCGTTGAAATAAATTTCGCCTTGGCAAAATAAACGAATACGTCGTGTATGTATGAATTTCTGAATTTATCCAGTATTGGGAAGATATTTTATCTATTTTCATATAGTTAGAAAAAAAAACACGAACGTTCGATATTTCCTGTCGGATGTTCTAAATGTGAGTTTGTATATCCGGATGTTTGTCGCTCAATTACTCATAAACAACCGGACGGATTCGAGGAGCGAAGAGAAGGAAGCCGATAGCAATTTTAAGTGCTGAATTAAACACGTCCTCGGCGTTGAAGGAAAACATCGAGAGGAAACGTACATGTCTTAGAAATAATAATAATTTTCTTATCAATAATTTTTGAGAGTTATTGGAACCGCGAAGGGTGCGCCGTGCGCGATGGGCAGACTTTATTTTTTTTGTGAAAGGGGGAAAACGAGCCAACAGCTCACCTGATGGTAAGTGCCCATGCCCACGTACATCTCCAACACCAAGGAAGCTGCAGGTGCGTTGCCGGCCTTTAAGAATATTTGGGCGATGGATTAAAAATCACGCATGCGAAACTGCGGGTAGTCGGCAGTAAATTGATTTCAACCTATTACATGAAAGCAATTTGAGCAACGAGACGCGTCCGAAAAGCCGCCACTTGGCTCTACCACGTGTAAATTTTGAGAACGATAAGTAGACATACGATCTTGAACTTCAGAGTTACGCTTTAACAAAATTAAAAATCAAGCATGCGAAGCCGCGGGCATTCGTTAGTGACATAAATAAACTATTACATGAAAGCAATCTGAGCAACGAGAACTGACCGAATGGTTGTTACACGGATTCTAGAGAATGTAAATTTCATGAACGGAAGAATAAAAAACCAGCAGATTTACTGCCTGCTCAGTGGTGAAGGTGATCATGAAATATAACATTTCCGTGCAGTACGACTTTCTGTACATACCAAACGTTTTAGATGACATTTAATGTTTTGAAGTGCCTTAAGATACCACATTACGCAGTCTTCCTATCAACAAAGATTTCATAAAGAGGGTTATTGTAATATGAATGAGTACTTGGATGACAATAACCCCTGGGAATGAGTTGATCGCTTCCAAGCAGTATCTAGAAAAAATATTGTAAAATTAAAACGTTTTATTTATAAACCCTGCTACTCCTCAGTCAGAGGAACTGTGATAGATTTAAAAAAAAAAAATATGTTTCGTATGTTGAATAGATGATTGGATTTGTATTCTATGCTATAGCATTCTCTCTATGATCATTTTCTCTATGATTTCTATAAAAGTCTGTCATACATAGGGGTAGGCCGAGGTTACGCGATGTTTTGACCGAGCGTTGCCCAACCCCGTGCTTGGAACTGGCTGGGGGTTGGGCCGTGACCGCAGACGAGCCTCTTCTCCGAGTTAGCTTCCGGAGATTTTAAAGGATTTGTATTTAGCTGCTTCCTGCACGACTTTAATGCATGCACGGATTTCCCAATGCATGCATCTGGTGTCGTCGACCTAACTTCACTATTCTATGACATTTGGCTCCAGTCCAAACATCAATGGTGACTTGTGATATATTTGTTGCAAACGCAGTGCAAAACGTTTCCTTGCAGATCTCTAGGCACTAATACAATTTGCATTCGATTCGTAATTCTATCACTGGAGCAATAGAGCAAGGAATGCATTGTACTTGTTTTAATTTGTGTAGTCTCGAGACAAAACGCCTGGACATTTTGAAGACCTTTGAAGTTGCATCGATAAAACGGACCATTAAGAAGCGCAGCGAGACGAAATTAGTTTCAAATATGTAAATTTTAATATAAATCATAGTTTATATGTCTCTGAAGACAAATATACGACGCAATTGTCGCACATCGCGTTCGGACGACGGAAATGTAGGAACGTTCAAGTATCTGAAATAGAAATTGGATATTCACATTACATCAATGTTGATGAATAAAACTTCCCTCTGATTTTTTTATCACCATTACTTGACATGTATGAAATTATCATCATCATCATCATTTCAGCCTACCTATCAGAAGTCCACTGGTGAACATAGGCCTCCCCCAAAGATTGCCACGAAGCTCGGTCCTGAGCCACCTGCATCCATCGACTTCCCGCAACACTGCGCAGGTCGTCACTCCATCTTGTGGGGGGTCGTCCTACACTGCGTTTGCCTGTACGTGGCTGCCACTCGAGAACCTTTTTCCCCCAGCGGTTGTCAGTTTTGCGAGCTATGTGGCCGGCCCATATGTAATTATATCCCAGAATAAATAAAAAAAAAATATAATTGGAAACAATATGAAATCCGTCGCGTGGAAGTCGAAAATCACGTGCCGCTGACTTATAGCGGAACGACTAAAATACTGGAGACGGGCAGCATCTCATGGCAATTTCTTATGGTTATGGCAGTGATCGGCGTTGGAGTGGAGGCGAAACGATGATCTGCAAAAGAAAGCTGACAGAATGGATGCCTGATACGAACGATTTAAAAAAACAAGCAATGTTCAAACTATTTAAACATGTCGTTTTTCCTAAATCACAAAGAAGTGAATGTCGTTAAAGATACAATTTCAATTTGTTTTAATTCTACTGGCTTAGATTTATCAATTCCATCTTAATGATACGCAATAGAGACGCATTCCGAGAAATTGTCTACGCACAATCCAAGCAGTCCAATAGTTAAAGAATTCTAATATCTATAAGTGAAATTATCTAATGTATGCCTTATCGAATACTTTTCATAACATTCACGTAACAATGAGTTTTCGAATTCTGTGTTATCTCTACTCTTGTTAAGATTATATAAGGATAATCTTAATAGTTTGTCAGAAATGATGAATCCTAAATTCATCATTTAAGTTCCTCTCTTAAAGAATGGTGGTGTTACAATGTGGTAACGAATTTTTCATCAATAACAATGGTTAGTTCCTAAACATTTATTTTACTCTGGAGTAGCGACGTGCAATATAATTGAGGACAATATTCTTGAAAAAAAAAAATCCAGGTGTAGCTAAACCTATGACGTTAGACCTTTACAATATTTTACTTATCTAATAAAAAACGATTAAGTAGGTTTTGGAAATAATAATTACGAATGATATGTGATTCCTCGACTCATAGAACTTTGGCCTGTATTGTTGTATGTGCACCTATATCATAACACACGACTGGATTTTCAGTTTGGTTTGTGGCACTTAATCGAAAACTCTGTACACGGCACGCTTCAGTTGACGCCCGACGCGATACTGAGAACAAGGTGAGCTAATTAGCAAAGTTTCAGCGTGCCGCTCGGGGAGCGCGCTTACAACCTTTTTACCCTTAATATCATTGGCTAAAATAGTAACTCAACTTTTGAAAAAAAAAAAAATGGTCTTAATAATACTTCTGTGTTTCTCTAAGGTGCAGAATATTCGGCTCGGTCTCGTGTGGGATAAATAAGCGTCGCGGCGCCGTCATATCTGATGCGAGCGTTAAAATTAGTTTTTGTGTATGATTGGTTTACATTTCTTATGTACAATCACTACGCCTACAATTTCCGGGTAAATTTTTGGTACTCAATCAATAACGTTCCAAATTTCCTAAGACTTAACAACCATCTCGCATGACTTGTCTTAATAGTTATTTTTCAAGCAATAACATTCATTAACAAAATCAAAGAAAATTGATTAGGTTTACCCAAAAAAAAAGGTCCATATTTTAAGCCATCTTCAGAGCTCATAAAAGGTTCGGTTGGAAGCTTTTTGTAGAATTACAATAAGTTTCAATGGCAATTCATTTAGGTATTTATGCGTAAATAAATGATTCTAAGTGTACGAGCAACATCACAAGAGCGTGAAGGGGGGCGGGTTACGTACTGCAGTGGTGGTACCCTCGTACTATAGACGCTGCTCTCCCCATCACCGTTCCTTGGTATTTGGTTTTCGGTACGTTCGGATGAATTTATTCCAGCGTCTGACGGAGAGACTCGCCAGAGCCCTAATCGATGGTAACCTAAGCCGAGGTAATGCGCCTCCTTACGAGGGACACTTGGGTTTTTTTTTTATTAGAAAGACTGTAAACGAGCAAGCGGTTCACCTGATTGTAAGTGATTACCGTCGCCCGCGTACATCTGCCACAGCATAGGTGCTGCAGGTGCGTTGCAGACCTTTAATTGGGAGATGGGATGGAGGATGAGGAGGGGAATGGGAGGGGAGAGTGCGTTAGTCGGTATGTATCTCCTTCTGAGATCAGCACCGGGGAATGCGTAAAGCATTTTCCATGTATCGAAAAAAAAAACTTGCCTGAGCCTCGTTCATCACCCACTACACCAATCAACAACTGCAGCCTCTCAATGTTATCTGCATTGCCGCGAGTGACGAGTGACGAGTGACGAGTGACGTCGCAACCGAAGTCGTGTCATTGATCGGTGTCAATGCTATCTAAGACATGTACGTTCCATGAGTTCACAGTCCTGAGTGAAAACAGAGAACGTCGAGGAACGCGATGTGGCCTCGAGCGGAGAACTGCAGATCTATCGCAGCGAAAGTGACACATCCAGCGAGTTATCCAAGTGCTATATTTCAGACTAACGCACACGATCGAATATAAATTGTATTCCGAGTTGGGGAACAAGCAGCAGCTTTTATTACAAGTGTGCGATACGGCATGGCAACTGTTATACTTAATCCTGCTAATATAAACGTGAACGTTTGCATGTTTGGACGATTTTCGGCTGGAGGAATGAAACTATTTAAATGACATTAGGCCGAAAGATTATTTCATGAATTAAGACATAGAGTATTTTTTTTTACCTATCATCAAAAATTCAGCCAATCACAAGTCCACTGCAGAACATAGGCCTCTTACCCTCTTTTTTTTCATTAGGTCTTTTAGAGGAGTTTCAAAAACTACAAACTTAGTAGCATCCAATCATCTCCCCTTTAGAGAGAAATACCATTCTTTTTTTTAAATTTATATAGCCTCGCGATTCGTACCGTTTGACCTGATAGCCGACGAAAATTCGAGACGGTGACACTATTGAAACTAAATTAGGAATGAGTCAGATTACAATAGCGCGACAATCACAAACGATACAAGAGTAATAACTAACTCACCGTTGACTAATGCATGATTCAATTTGTCCAGTAAACACAACCGATTCCTTCCAGCTCTCGTCATGTTCCAGAGGCGTCGGCCGCTGCATAGCCGTGTATATAGTGGGCGTCGCTGCTTATACACTATAGTAACCATACTTTTATAATTTTTGACACAAGTGTTTTCATAATGAATTCTTGTATTTAACTTTCATTTACGAATAATATCGCATTTCATTTTTAGTGTTTACGTTCCCGATTATGACATCAGGACATCAGGACGTCACAACGCAAAGCACTCGAAGCGACGGGAACAAAAAAACAAAAATGAAACACGATCCAATGCCAAAAAAAAAAAGTTACATTTGTAATAGATGTTTTCAGTAGTTTCATTTATCTTTGAAAGAAAAAGCTATCACGACCGTATATGGTAATAACGGGGTGGTTTTTGTCGCTTCAATCCACTTATTGCCAGAGCTTATTTGGAACGACGTGACAGGTGGTGAGCCTGTCGCCGTCTTAGAGTTTAGGCCAACGAGAGAATACTTACACATCAGTACGTATTACGATCGTATATATACGATACGAGCCTGCCGTTGATTCGGAGTCTAAACAAACACAAGCGGCCGTCGCGGCTTTGTCTTTGCACGTTCTTTAAAAGTATGAAGACTAATAAGAATAAGTATGTTATAAGAAAAATAAGCTACTATCAACCAATTGGTTGGGTTTCTAAATACGTATATAGAAAACTGAAATTGAGTTTCGTAGATTCACATTTACTGCATGCACTCGTAGAACAGTCGGCAGCGTGCATAGGTAGGTAATATATAGATAGAGCCAAGCAGCGGTTTTCTGCATATCGGGTAGTACCAAGGTCTCGCAGAACATCGGCGTGAATTTGAGACATCTTGTGCTTCTGCGTTTCGGTCGGTGAGTGAGGTAACCGGAGACCACTTCCCTTTACCTCACCCCCTTCTCCATTATTACTCCCATCACCCAAATATCCTCAAAGGCCGGCAACGCACCTGCAACTTCTCTGGTGTTGCAGATGTACGTGGGCGCCGGTAATCACTTACCACCAGGTGAACCACGTGCTCGTTCGCCCGATTACCCATAGAAAAAAAAGTCCTCAGGGGTGTCAAAGTAATCTGTAACTGAAGTACTCAAGGATTTCTCCTGTGTTAAACGCTACAGGCATAAATGAATACAATTATATGGAGGCCTCACGAACATTTATTACACGTTACGTAGCCCAGTCATAGCGCCAATCGATATGATTTGAAAAAAAAAAAAATTTTAAAAATAAGACATTCCACGAAAATCAAACAATCTTGTCGTCCTACATCGGGGGCCTATAGCTTCATATAGCTTCATTCCCAGTGTCATCATCTGTGTATCTGTAAGGCGATATAGTGAAATGGGCTCGCCGCGACTCGTTCCGTACGAGACGATCCCAACGGCGATGGGAATGTGACGAGACTCGTCAGCCGCCTTCCGATCTGCATGTGTTCACAATTCAGTGCACATGTCCGCGGCATTCCTGAGTGTAAAATGGATTTCAATTACGTATTGGACGTTTGTAGTACTTTGTAATAATAATGTACAGGGTTTATATGATAGGTTTGAGGAATAGTTAACGTCGTGTGGGATCCGTTTTAAATGAAGTCACGTGATAGTTAATTATTGCCAATCAAATTGCCAATTTGAATATGATTTAGATGGGAACGCTAATTAACGGCACATATTATAACTTTTGACACGCAGCGAACCGGCTTTTCCGTCTGTTTAGACGTGGGTCTGAATCTGAACTCGGAATTCGAATCTCTGGTGCAATTTGGGAAACATCCGACTAGTTTTCGTGTCTGTTTAGATTGTGTTACGTGCTGTATTCTCTCTCTCTCTCATATTGTACTCTACTTCCGATATTATCGCATAAACGGTATGTAACACAATCTCTCTCTGTACGTGGTAGAGCCAAGCGGCGGCTTCAGCTGTCGCTCGAATGGGCCGGCTCGACCGGTGGTAGTCTTGTGCTTCTGCGTTTCCTGCGAGTGGGTCAACCAGTGATTATCCTTAAAGACCTATCAGGTAAGGCGCATGTTCTTTTTCCCCCCTTCCCATGAATGAACATCGAGTACGTGTATTTATAGACGACCGAGTGCCTCCATGTTTATAACACTGATGTCTGGTTGTCTCAATCATTCAATAAAGTTCTCCTCCCGGACATGGTACGGTGAAGCCGTGAAAGGACCGGCAAAAAAACTGGCAAAACCTACGAATGCATGCATGGAAGATTCTCATGATTATCAAAAACAAATAGACGAACGAACAATTCACACTTGGCGAGGTGCTAATAAACAGATCGTCCGCGACGTTGATCGATTACCAACACAGACGGATGATACTGCGCAGTTACTCGTATATGATAACGAACACGCGGGCTTCCGTCACAGCCTAAATTAGTTAGGTGCGTGACGCGTCCCTGTTTATCAGTTGCACATGCGTCCAGTATTACCACTTCTACATGCCTCGCTGCTTGCTGACTTAGCTGTTCCTGTCTTTATCTCTGATAGTGGCAATTAGACGCTTGTTTTAATTGGGGTGACACACGTGTGCGAGTGACACACAATCAGCTCTTTATCTAAACTTACCTTAAGTTATTACGTCGCAACGCGTCGTATAGCAGATTAAGAGTATCGATCTCTCCATCTCGTTCTCTCCGTGGGGTCCCTGTTCGCTATTGCATTAGCAATTTCACAAAAAAATCAACCAGTGTTTTGTTTTTGTTTACTCAGTTTACTCGTTTTACCAAGACGTGGTTGAGCAATGAATGAAGCTATGGACACACACAGAAGCCGTCATTGATATCAATGTAATCATTCGACGTATGTACCATTAGCTCAATAGTCTAATCGCCGAGCGTAGAGGTGTGACCTTTCATAACATACATCTTTACGTGACGTAGAATGTACCCAGAGTTACATTTGGATTACGTATAACAGCGACTGCTATTATAAATAAAAGTAGCGGCCTGTCAGTGCCCACACTTGGGCAAAGGTCTCCTTCTCATAAATCCGAGAGGGGCTTTAGAGACGGGAAGGGCCTGCGACGCTGCTCCACTGCGAGTCGGCGAGCTTCATTTATCCTCTATATAATATTTATTTTTATTATTCTTCACGATGTTTTCCTTCACCGCCGAGCACGTGGTAAATATAGCATTAAAAGATTGCTATGAACGATTCTTGTGGTGCCGGCACCAGGTATCGAACCCTGGTCACTCGCGCTCCTATTATAATTTATAGGGAAATAATTAAACGTCCTCATATAGTATTTCTCTAATGGGTTACAAGCGAAGCACTGCATCGTAACTGCTACATATTCTTATAGCGTACGAATTAACTTTTTTTGAAAAACAAGTATATATTTTTCATTTGTGTATAAGAAGTTAGCGATTTAGTATTTTTACCGCGTGCAGTTAGTACTTACGACGACTGCGTAGCTTAGTGGTCAGCGTATCAGACAGCCGAATGATGGGTCCTGGTTTTAAATCACAAACAGCACACATATCATACGCGTTCGGGTCTGGCTGTGTTTAATTTGTCCCGTGTGTATCGGGCATCGGTCTTATCGCATAAGCGTTACATCGGATCCGAGGGAAGGTAGCAAGACGAGCGAGTGCCACTGTGTTCGCGCGTACACTCACCGCACTATAATATCTCCCGCTCAGTTGACTACCGCCGATATTGTTCGGGGGTTGTCGCCGTGCTCGAGATCAGCAAGCTGTGCATCGTCACCGTTCATGTCGCTAAGCTGCGCCACAATGGCCCTCGCTTAATTATATATTAGTAATAATAAATATTTTATGGCATTTTTTCTAATAAACAGCAACTAACACTGTTGTATTTTTTATTTGCTTTCACGACGTGACCTACAATGGCGCGTACATCAGAACCCTTACTCAACGAATCTCTTTATATGTAAATGTAATAATGTATGTCCTGCTGGTGTCCTATATAAATAAATAATGCTCCAGCCTCCACAACGGAGTTGATATAGTCACTTCTACTAGCAGCCTCTAGTTAGACCGTCAATACGAATAAATGAAAAAAAGACCGATCTAAATCAAATCGGATGTCTCTCAAAGGTTTGTAATTATAAAAGTACTGAAATTGCACTAAAGTTTACATTGTGTATTTCTATCGAATTATTAAAATATATTCCCGATAATGATTAATGACACATTTCATACGAAACGTATCATTTACAGATTTTATTACGTTTAATTTTCGTTTTGTGTGTTCACACCGTTTCGAGTGCTACACGGCGACCGTGGTAACTGTGGTGTTAGACGTCCAGATGTCATAGTTCCTACGGACTACCTTCAGCTTTTCATTATTAATTATTAGATTATTTATTTAATGATTAGATGGCACCAAAACGTATAACACTTCAGTGCCCCTCCGCAGCTGTAAAGCATTCGAATGGTCGCAACAAATTAAAGGCGATAAAATCCGTAAATAAAACGTTTGATTTCAATTATTCCAGAGTTACAATGACGTAGTAGAGTACACTAAAGCTCGCCAAGTGTTTAATATTAATTAAAGAAGTAAAGAAGCGCGGTGCCATTAGCTTAATTATAGGTACTCTGGTTTCTTTTCACGGCGTATCGACATCGGAGCGCTAATAGCAATAAAGATGAGGATCAATTATAACAACGTTAAGTTATAATTGGTTAATGTTTCTAAGAACGCAAGGACATGCCGCGGAAGGGAGCGGCGTCGAGGGGCGCGGGCGGAGGCGTCCGTCCGTCGCTCTGTCTGTTTGTCCGCTACGATACCGCCGATGTTGTGTTCACGACTGTTTCATTACAACGGACTGTTGTTTTTCGCGTTGCATGTTCGCGATCCGCTAAATGTTATTCACTTTGGCCATTTTAACAACCGGCTGCGTGTTTTGCGAATTTTTGCTTTTTTTTTTTCCGCAGACGTCTAATGTGCAGCAGCAGTTATCTCGTGACTTCCGACAGGTGTTGGAAGAAGAAGAATTTATCTGACATTTTTCATTGGAAAAGTTTTACCACATGGATTGAGGTTTGATGACAGTCTCGCTTATACGCCATCACCGCACGCTATATAGAAACAACTTGCATCCCCCAACGACGCATCTGCAGTTTGAGCGGCGCCCGGGCATAGAAACCATGCTCCGGCGACCGAACGTTGTCGGAATATCCATTCGAATTCGCCGAAACCCAAATCCCAGAGACTGGTGATGGGAAGCAGCGCGACCAGTGCCGGGGCGCCGGCGCCGCGCCTAGCGATACGCTCGCCCAGCTCGATGAGTATGATCAGCCCCATAACTTCGGAGAAATTGATGCCGCCACGTAAGAATCGCTTCACATCTAAACTCTTTGAATAATATCAATTGTTTGGATATAGTACTATCTAAATATGACTCATGACAGCGATAGAACTTAAAACTTATCTCCTCCAGCCGTTCATCACACAATCATCGATCCCGGCCGAGTGCTAGCATTCTGCTGTCAATTACTCTAGAACTATCTCATATTATTTACACGTATTTAACACTGTTCATAGCGAACCTACTAACCACAATAGAGAATGAACGTAAAATCTAACTCCGCCCTGTCCATGTACTCCTTGTACATTCCTGACGTATTGCTCGCTTGCATATGTATAGATGTATAGACGAAACGATGGCGGAAAATCCCTCCGAATTCACCGAACCCAAATCCCATGGACTTGTGATGGGTGTACATAACTAGTACGATAGTATGGGCAATGGAATTTGATGGGAAATTTCAACGAACAACTTGTCAAGAGAGCGAGCGAGAGAGAGAGAGAGAGAGAGAGAGAGGCAGGGAGATAACTTACAAAGGGGAGTTACTACCGCCCATAATCCACCAGCCCAACGTAATGACCACGAGTACGTAAGTCGATCAGACATCCCGCACCAACACTCGCCCTTCTAAACTGTCGTCAAAAGCAACTCAACGTCAGCACCACCCTCCCTCCGCACAAAACACCAACACCAGTAATACACACAAGACCCACGAAAAGGCGATATAAAGAAAATAACATGACCTAAATTTACAAATGTTATAATTGAATTACTAATACTAATATAAATTTGACATGTAATTCTAATATTAATTACAAATTCCATTTGATTGATATAAATAATTTAATTAATGATTGTTTGACACAAGGTAGGTTAGGCAATCTTATTTTATAAATTTTAGCTCAGTCAAGAACTTAGCTACAGAGACATCTGCTTCTATTGAGGAGTGTAATCATTTGTCATGTAATTTAGAATTAATTCCAAGTAATTAAAATTAAATAGCGAAATGAACGAAACATGACGTCGTAAGTTCGAGCCCGCCATTCCACTATCGTCGTGAACCACTCCAGATACAAGCTGTTAGCTTAGTTGGAGGGTTAACAGGAATATGTTACTTAATAAATAGTCTAAATAAGCGACGTAACAAGCAGAGAACGAGTTGAGTTGAACGACGAAAAAAGAAAATACAATTAAACACACTGCACTGAACACTGCATATTTCGAAATGAAACCATTATTTACGGATTTTATAGCGTTTCATTTTTGTTATTTCGACACGTCTGCAACCGAATTGAACGCGATAAAATCCGTAAATAATATTTACATTTCGAATACTAATCTATAATGTACGCGAAGTTACGGCACAGTTTTAATAATTTAAACCGAGTCCCTCGACTCTGCAAAGCGTGCATCGTTACCTGGCGATGGACTTGCGCTTACGCAATTCGATGATAGAGCGCAATTATGGATTCAATTACCTATGTTAACATTCATCATGCAATCAGCGCGGTGCGTTCCACAGTACGGCGTGTACATAGCGATCAGTGCGTTTGAGTGTGTGCAGGAATTTAAAATAATTGTAATTAGCGAGTTAACTGAACAAACAGACTAGCCGTCTTCATTTTCTAATATTACATTAAGTTGGTATGTTAAGGATCAGTAGGTTGGATTGGTAGGCGTTTTGTACGCGGTAGAGGCAAGCGGCGGTTTTTGCTGCTGCTCGAATGGACCGGCTCGCTCGGGCGATAGCACCACGGCCTCGGTAAATACCGGCGTGAAGTAGAGGCATCTTGTCCCTCCTCGCAACAACCCGCCTCCCTATCATACCTCCCAAATATCCTCAAAAGCTGACAACGCACCTGCATACTGGATATCTTCAAGGCCAAAGTGAACAGACATCTAGGCAAGCGTGTACCATCCTAGGCCTCATCTTCGCTTTCCATCGGGCAAGATTGAGGTCAAGCGAAGGCCTATTTTTTCATAAAAAAAAAAAATACTCCTCTGGTGTTGCACATGTTCGCGGGTGACGGTAATCACTTACCATCTGTAGTCGTTTGCTCGTTTGCTTCCTTTACCATAAAAAAAGCAACGGGCCACGTCGCCTCTCTCAAATCTTGCTTGCGTGCAGGCGATATAGCATGCAAGCAAGCGAGATTTAAGAGAGACGACCTACGCAGTGCAGGACAGCCCTCATCTATAAGATGGAGTCACGACTTCCGAGTCGATGAATACAGGTGGCTGGCTCAGGTTCGTGCTATGTGAAAAACAGGCTGTGACGAAGTTGATTACGTTCGTAATGGATTCTAGATTTCCGGGAACAAACTTTTGTTCCAAACTCACCTACACAAACAAGCGGATCACCTGATGATAAGTGCTGTAGGTGTGTGGCCTAAAACGATATTTGTAGGATGGGAGAGGAAGGAAGGAAGAGGTGGGAATGGGCCACCGGTTACCTCACTGACCGAACGACCGGCCGTGGCACTAACCCGGTCGAGCCGGCCCATTCGAGCAGCAGCCAAAAGCCGCCGCTTGGCTCGACCACGACTAAAACAGCTGGTGCACTGAGCTCCAAATTAATCACATTAAGGGTAAGTATTTAATGTAGAGTATGCCAATTTCCATTGATCCTGAATCACACGGAATTGTTGTGAATTTTTTTATGACACAGCGGAAGTTATTTAAGACCTGTGTGAGTGTGACAGAGATAGAGCGAGACGCAGCATACGAGCGGAGGCTCGTCCCCAGCGGGCAGTTACAAGGCCGCTGCGTATGTTCATTGTAAATAAAAGCAAACGTACATCATGTATATATATTCACGCCTTGTTCCCAACGGGGTAGGCAGAGACAATCTTCTTCCACTTGCTACGGTCGTGACGTACGTCTTTCGCTTCTCCCGCTTTCATCAATCTTCGCATGCATACTCGTTGGTTTAGAGTACTCTTGACCTGGCCTCTTTTCAGAACGTCTCCGATTTGATCGTTAAATGTTCGCCTAGGTCTTTCGTCTTTCCTCTCATGATTCTCCAAAGTAATTCGTTATTTTATCTATGTGATTTTCGATATTAGGTTTTCGAATGAAAATAGTAAACTTCACAGCCTGTACGTGCGGCAGCGCAAGTATTACACGCAAGTACAGACCGTTTCGTTTCAGAGAAAGGTGCGGCTAGGGACAGTCCAGTTCGCGTATCGATAATTAATATTAGACAATGACGATTAAAATGCATAGAAAAGTGGCAGCCTGTAAGTGCCCACTGCAGGGCAAAGGCCTCCTTCTCAAATATCTGAGAGGGTGTAGGGGCCGGGAATCGCCCGCCACGCTGCTCCTGGAGATAATATTTTTTTATTATTTCTCACACATCAGGTTTCCTCAGGATGTTTTCCTTCACCGCTGTGCACGTGGTAAATACAGCACTTAAAATTGCTATTAACAATTTAAGTGGGCTCGCCCCCACCCATGTCACTCGCGCTCTATCAAACTATAGTGAGCGCCCCGACCACTAGGCTAGTGAAACAAGCCTTATGAAATTGACAATAGAAAAAAATGCATAATTTTATATAATCTACGGACGCACAGTGAATCATCGATTTTTTGTGTTCATTCGTTATATTTTCATGCTAGGTTAATAACATTATAACTAAAGCATGATTATTTATGAATATACAAGGATAATTGTAGTAATATTTTGCCATAATATGTTTGACTTCAAACTTGTGTTCCATTGCCGTAAGTAATAATGTAAGTGATGGCGGATGTTTTGGTGTTGGGAGGATGTGGATGAGCACACGATGGCTCTACTTCAGGCCGGTATTCTGCGAGGCCGCGGTACTGCCCCGGTCGAGCCGGCCCAGTCGAGCAGCAGCCATCCGTTTGGCTCTACCTCGTCATAAAGTAGCAGCCTTGTTAATGATCCACTCGAAGGAATTTATAACCGAGAAGTGAGCCGTGCTGTTCCAGAACGAGTTGGAAGGCTTCAAATGTACTCGAAACATTATTATTTGGGGTTATATATATAAATATGTATACATACATAAAATACAATAAAATATATAAGTCATCTTTAAATATTTTATAAATAAAATCCTTAATGTAAAAAAATATATTATAACCCAATCAGACGGAAGCCCTCGGCAGGGGAGACCAGACGGCCGAGGGTTAGGGGAAACCGGAGGACAATGCGAGCAGTATCAAGAAGCAACGCCTTCTGCATTTGAGCTCGGAGCGGTCTGTCACGGAGTCCCGGCCGCCTCAGATGTTCCGAGAGGCCGACTGGGATTAACCCATTTGCAGATATGACTATCGGAATAATTTCGGTCGGCATACCACCCCACATGTCGATCACCTCGTGAGCCAGGTCCAGATATTTCGTTTTCTTATCGGTTTCGGCTTTTCACGAGGTTCTCGTCTCCAAATGTACTCGAAACATTATTATTATTATTATTTCCGTGATACGCATATATCCTCGCGATGCTGCACAGTAAAATTTTAGTAACTCCAGCATGAATCGAAACCAGGTCACAAGCGTTATGGCCGTGCTTAATATCGATACGTATCCGAATCACAGTTCGATATCGCTACATCACTACACTAGTACGTACCTACAGATACCTTGTATCGCGGCGGCGCTGCTACGCTCGAGTTAGCGCAGTGACCCTCGATAACGTATCTTACCTGAAACAGAAGATATTACGATTACAGATAAAGCATTATATAAAGTAAAGTAACAGGATGTAAGTGCTCACTGCTCGGCAAAGACCTCCTTTTTAAATATCTGAGAGGGTCTTCGGAGCCGGGAAGGGTCTGCTACGCTGCTCCAGTACGGGTTGGCGGGCTTCACATATCCTCGCATATTGTTTTTTTATTATTTATCAGACATACAGATTGTCTCACGATGTTTTCCTTCACCGCCCAGCGCCTGGTAAATAAAGCATATAAAATTGCTACTAACAATTTTAGTGGTGCCGGCACCACCGGGGTTCGATCCCAGGTCACTAGCGCTCTATGAAACTAAAGTTAGCACCCTGACCATTAGGCTAACACGGCTTTTAAACAAGTATTATATAATGCGAGGCAATTCAAGACGCGGCATTTAACGAGTATGAATATGCATTGGTTTGAGGAGTTCGCAGTTGGTGAAGCTAGTCGATGATTGACACGCAGCTTTAACCTTACCTTAGCAGCCTGTAAATAGTCTACAGGAGGAGGTTTTCTCCTCGCCAATAACGAGGATTTGCCATAATTGCCATGCTCGCCAAACGGATGCTCTAGTTTAGGACTGAATGGCGTGTGTGATTGTTCAAATTATTACATTGTTGTATATTATACACGCTCACGATGGCGTACGCTGTGTTAAAAATAGCAAAGCTATTTAGAAAGAAAAGGAAAGAAAGAAACACATTTATTTGGCAATCTCACAACAAAACACAAAAAAAAAATTAAATAAAAAAAACAAAGAACAAATGTTAATAGAATAAGTTAAATATTTAATATCATGATGAGATGAAATTGTACGAGATTATGGTAAGTAAAAAATATATATATATATATATCAAGTGTTCTTCTGTGATGTTATCAAGTACAACTTCATACGTCTACTAAATGTTTTAACTGTTTGCAGGTTTCTAAATGGCGGGGCAGGTCATCATTCCAACATTTCGACGCTGCAAATCTAAAACTACCTCGAAACGCCGCAGTTTTATGTTTCGGCACTAAAATTAAGTAAGACGAGGCTCGTGTCTTGTAACTATTATTACTATGTATGTTATATATATACTATGTTATTTAATAAACAACGTCGCCGTACAGACATCTGCTAGCGGCGCAACAATGGCTGGACCGTGCGATCCGATCCGATCCTATCGGTCGACCGAAACCGCGACCGCGACGTGCGACTGCCGACAGGCGCACTTGCGACGCCGTGTCACCTTACATACCTGCCCGGGATCGCTGTCGCCGATGGTAATGAGGTAACTACGCGTGCGACGTTCAACCATCTAGGTACAGCCTTAGTGAGTTGAGTTAAGGTCTAAGGAGCAGCCTTCGGTATGGTAATGCGATCCGATCTTACGCCTGTGCGGTAAGAAGGAAGGATCAAATGCCAGGTACCATGACAAAAAAACAATAATAAGACATAAAGACATAATGACGATTATTCCGAATCTTACATCTACACACATAGTAAATGATCAAGTGATATATAATAATGAAGGTAACGAAACATTTTAAAAAACAAAAGTAAATAGATTAAATAAAAATTATCATACCTATATATATATATCACAAGGAACCTGTGTGTGTTGTGATGGAGAGACGGAAAATTTGTGATTTGCACTAACCGAAGCTAATTGTATATATGCCATGAAGAAATCGGTTGAATTGTCAGGACTGAATTTGTCTCCGGTTGATCATGTTATGAGAAACCCGATTTTAATAACGATACATAAAAACATAAATACATTTAATAAGAATGGTGATATTCATAATGTAAATACAAGCTTGTGACGTCAGTTACGAGACTCCTTAGAGTCGGTAACTCGTTCATGGAGCAATGTACACTCGTACTTTTTTACAACACAATCCCAGCAAGCAAGATTTAAAAATGTCTTACACATAGACATATAAAAGGATTATTATGATATAATATACATCCTAATAAAGGAATACATGGATGACAATAACCCCTGGGAATGAGATGTTCGCTCCCAGTTTCAAGAAAACATCTTGTAATATTCAATTATTAAAACGTATTGTTGTGAAAAAATTTTGATGTCGTTCGACAAGTGAAATGTACGTCTCTTACGTTGAATAAATGATTCGACTTGACAGTAACATGTGCCGTACGCTCAATAAGTTAACGCATTCCGAACGATATGCAACTTTCAAAAGTACTAAATATACGTTTATGAAAATTGATGGACATAATGAACCCTCGGGGGAATTCGACCTCGCTTCCCGTTTCTTTCAAATATTCTCATAACAGGAACTTATCGCAGAATACTTCGTGCACACATAATGGGAATATTTCGGAGAAACTTCTCGGAGAACTTTAGCGAATTATAAATAACGATCAGACTTGGTAATAAAAAAGTTAAGAGCAGCCAATAAATATCACGATGCGGGGAAGATACCTCTTCTCAACTCATGGAAAGGTTTTAGGAACCACCTCCAGTCCGAGCAGGCGGACGCGTGTCCTGGTAATAACTTTCTTTATTATTTCACGGACATGATTTCCATCACCGCTCGACACATGGTCAATTCGGCAACGTTAAATTGCTATTAACATCGTATCAAGATCATCGGTATACAATGAAATTAAAGCGTCCGTCCTAACCATTAGTCTACCACGGATCGTACCAAGGGAAAGTATGACTTGATGATATTGTAGCTTATGCAAATGAATTTTATCAATAATAACGGTGAAATGTGTCGATGATCTGCAAACAGATACTGTTATAATAAGATACAGCTGAGATGATTATTATGTTGATCTTGTTAGATCATATGTCATGTAATTTAGAATTAATTCCAAGTAATTTAAATTAAATAGCCAAATGAACGAAACATGACGTCGTAAGTTCGAGCCCGCCATTCGACTATCGTCGTGAACCACTCCAGATACAAGCTGTTAGCTTAGTTGGAGGGTTAACAGGAATATGTTACTTAATAAATAGTCTAAATATGCGACGTAACAAGCAGAGAACGAGTTGAGTTGAACGACGAAAAAAGAAAATACAATTAAACACACTGCACTGAACACTGCATATTTCGAAATGAAACCATTATTTACGGATTTTATAGCGTTTCATTTTTGTTATTTCGACACGTCTGCAACCGAACAGCAGATACTGTTATAATAAGATACTGTCAATACTAGATACAGCTGAGAAGATTATTATGTTGATCTTGTTAGAGCCGTAGTGTCTCTAGGGTTTTAATTATGATATCTTCAAGTGTGTAAATGGCTTTAAGGCGGGTCGGCACGTTGCGTATGCACGTTCGCGTTCGCCAATGTGTTAATTCGTCATCATCATCATCATCATCATTGCAGCCTATCAAAAGTCCACTGCTGAACATAGGCCTCCCCCAAAGATTGCCACGAAGCTCGGTCCTGAGCCACGTGCATCCATCGACTTCCCGCAACACTGCGCAGGTCGTCACTCCATCCATCTTGTGGGGGGTCGTCCTACACTGCGTTTGCCTGTACGTGGCTGCCACTCGAGAACCTTTTTTCCCCAGCGGTTGTCAGTTCTGCGAGCTATGTGGCCGGCCCATTGCCACTTCAGCTTGCTGATCTTTACGGCTCTGTCTGTTACCTTAGTTCTGCTGCGGATATCATCGTTGCATTCGTCATATGCTTTAATATATTCTAAATTAATTAATATATTCTAAATGATTCAGGCAGCCTTATAAATGCAAAAAGAACAGAGTGAGGAGTCGTGTGCTTTACGCGTGGGTCATTTAAATTTCTTAACGTGGTGGAGCCAAGCGGCGGCTTTTTCTGCTGCTCGAATGGGCCGGCTCGACCGGATTGGTACCACGGCCACGCAGAATACCGGCGTGAAGTAGTCATCTTGTGCTTCTACGTATCGTTCGGTGAGTGAGGTAACCGGAAGCCCACTCCCCCTTCCCACCCCACTTCTCATTATCCCTCCCTTCTCCCAAATTCCCTTAAAGGCCGGGAACGCACCTGCAGCCCGTCTGGTGTTGCAGATATACGTGGGTGACGGTATTCACTTACCATCAGGTGGACCGCTTGCTCGTTTGCCGCCTTTTCCATATAAAAAAAAACCTTTATAAAAGTATTACAAAGGGTGGAGTTAATGCCTTTTGGCATTCTCTGTCAGTCGACCGGAGGCGTGGAGAGATATTGTTAAGATGCAAAACATTAAAGTTGTAAATGAAACCACAATACATGAATAACTGGACTAAACTAAAACCTATGTACATATATATAGGCTTTTGGTACAACGTAAGAAAAAAAAAAGTAAAGTAACAGCCTGTAAGTGCCCACTGCTGGGCAAAGGCCTCCTCCTAAAATACTAGTATCAGAGAGGGTTTAGGAGCCGGGAAGGGCCCGCCACGCTGCTCCAGTGCGGGTTGGCGAGCTTCACATATCCTCGAAATAATATGTTTATTATTTCTCAGACATGCTGGTTTCCTCACGATGTTTTCCTTCACCGTTGAGCACGTGGTAAATACAGCACTTAAAATTGTTATTTATAATTTCAGTGGTGACGGCACCGGGATCGAACCCAGCTCACTCGCGCTCTATGACACTAAAGTGAGCGTCCTGACCACTAGGCTACCACGGCTCTTCACCTTAACTACGTACAACGTTTATGTATATATATACATTATATTACTTAGTATTAACCAGAAACAGAAGGCACGCCGGTAGCACGTGCGATATGATGCGATAGTGCTTCAAGCATACGTTCTATCCGTTCCTGCAAGTTTCTTTCCGTAAAGGCGTAAGAATCTTTCACCCTATTCCTTTACGTGTCGTCGGAGGCGACTGCGGCTTACACCTTGAGATATCGCAACGGCTGGTTCCGCGATCGCCAATCCGCGTGGCGATTATGGGAAATGCACACTTGTAAGAGAGGCCTGTGTCATGCAGTGGACTATTTACAGGTTGCTTGCTAAGCATCGGAGGAAAGGTCAGGTGCAGTGTCGTAAATAGGGGGGATTCACAAAACAACCACACCCGAAAAGCTATAAAATCGTCTGTCGCAGACAAGGATAATATGGAAAGAAGAATGGAAAAGTTTACAAGCAATCTTATTTGCGTTAGTAACAACACATAACAATCTCGAGTTAAGATCACGGATTAGCGCTAGATAAAATTATGAAGCCGTTTTGTCAATAGATATCTACTTTTTGGTATTAGTATCGACTTAGTTCACCAGCGGCGCACGCGTCCACCGGCGCTGCCACCCTGCACGCGGCGCACGCTTCGGAATACCTTTTCTGATGGCGGAATATCGATCCCAATTTGCCGAACCCAATACCGACAGACCAATCGTGGGAGACGGCATCACCTAGTGCGTGGGCACAGGCTACTGCACTCACGAATACGTTCGTCCAGAATATGGGCAAAGCTTTTGTATGATGATAGAGCCAAGCGGTAGCCTTTGCTACTGCTCGAATCACCTCCACCTCGCAGAATACCGGTGTGAAGTAGAAGCATCTTGCACCTCTGCGTTTCGTTTGGTGTGTGAGGTAACCGGAGGCCCCACTCCTCCCTCTCCCATCCCCGAATATCTCTAAAAGCCCAGCAACGCACATGCCGCTCCCCTCGCTGGCATATGCAACAACTGCCAAGCCAATGGTTGAACTTTCGATTGGAGGCAGATAGGTAGGTAACAGTGTCCTACCTGCCCAGACGACTCCCGAGTGGAGAAGGAATCCTAACCACACAGTAGTGTGGGTCGCGAAGTACATCATCGTATAGAAAAGATATAGCATTACATGGCATCGCTGCACTGGTGTTCGTGCCTAATTTCACTATCGCACTATTAGGTACGCAACTATTTGTAAACTGCTAAGAGTTTCGTTTCGATTATCTCGGCTTACGTAAGCCGTCGCCGATCAAAGGTCACCCCGCCGGAGGTCAACGACCCCGCCGCGGTGTTGTTAGACCTACCACCGTCACCTATTCGGTGAACAGTTGACAGATAGGACGTTAGTAGTGGACTTCGAATGGTTTTAAGGACGCGATGGCGTTGTGTGTGACAGGAGTTGACCTTTGGGGAGCTTTTACAATGTTGCACGATATGATGGGTAACTTGCTTTGTTTGAGTGGGCGTCGAGGAACATTAACCAATTGGGTTTTTTTCTTATAATATTTTTTTAGGGGAAAAGCTAGCGGTTCACCTGATAGTACGTGATTACCGAAATCCATGTTGCACGTGCGTTGCCGGCCTTTAAGGGTATTTGGGCACAGAGAGTGGGAGGGGAGTGGGCCTCCGGTTAGCACCCTTGCCGAACGAAACGCAGCACGAGATGCTTCTACTTCACGCCGGTATTCTGCGAGGTCGTGGTACTACCCCGATCGAGCCGACCCATTCGAGCGTCAGCGAAAGCCTCCGCTTGGCTCTCATGTCTCTATGACACAGCTTTCCATTGACATATTCTGATTAAAAAAAAGTATTTTCTTGTGACTTGTGAAATTCGGATAGTGAAGTATCGAACGACATAAGTTTAAAACGTTGTCAAGGTAAAATAGCCCTTAATAAGTTAGGTTTATAGATAGGTTTTAGGCGTTAAGTTGAACTTAACGACTAAAACCTATCTATGTGAACTATGTAAACGATACTTTGATTATAATACATGCTTGCAATTTTTGTAACTTGATGTAGCTTTATCATATTGACAGTAGTCATTATAATTGATTAACCTAAAGATACTTCCCCCGCCGACGCATAAGAGCGTATCGTGCAAACCGAACACCCGCGTACACACCGTACACCCCGGATTCAGGGCGGTCCTTACCGCCCAATACTACCGAAACACCACGACCGTCCGAGACGAGGCCCGAACCTCCCTCGGACGGTCCTTAGATTGCTTACCATAATGAGGTAAGCAGTAGATGTACTCTTGTACATCTACTTAAAGCATAAACGCCCGCGACCTCAAGAACGCAGGCGCAAACCTATGAAGCTGTAAAAGCCAAAACGGCTAAGAGCAATAACTTCATCGAATACATATACCTAAAGATGCCGTAAGACAATACCGGTCGGTTACTTATATGTATATAAAAAAACGTGCTGTGAAACTGGTACACACACGATACGATACGATACGATTAAGGTAACACAAGACGAACAGGTTTCCGGTTCCAAACAAATTATCTCTATTAACCATAGGACACATTGTCACCGTGGAATCTGTTGCCAATTATAAGCTTACGTGCGTAAATCTGACGCCGCGTTTCTCACTCACCCGTCAGCTCGATCAATCAAGGGATTTGTGTCCCGCGGTGTTGCACTCACTCACCGCGGGTCCGCAATGATTAAAGGTTGTATTGTTGATTACATCGATGTTTAAGGAACAATCGAATGTTGGTTTTGACGTGTACTTGTTCCATGCCCTGTCAGATGGACTGCCCTTACTACATGGTACGATTAAAAATTTCCCACGGATGTCAAGAATCATGGAATCAACGAGGAATCCGGTGTGCAAGGTGGTAATAAAGCGTTTTTTTTTTTTCGAAATGCCCATCAACTGCACATGTTTGGTTAAGAAATTACAACAAAAATAATAATGTATTTCAACGACGAGATCGCGACATGTTATAACGTAGCAACTTTAATATAATGATAAATAAAAACAAAAAACTATGAAAAGTTAGAGAGATCAAACCTAAGTTTCGAGAATCTTGTATTATTTGTCCTTTAAAACTTCTACAAGGAAATCCCTCTGATCAATAAATTGGCGAGCCGAGTGGTGCAATCGTAAAGCGCGAACGTGGAGAATAAATCAAAGTGATTTATTCTCCACCTTCGCGCCTGAAGTAAATGTGGTAGTGGTGGGAGACCGGTCCTGATAGTCGTGGCTTAATAGTGCTGCCTTCAAAGAGACGAGACAAGTATTAGAACGGGCAACAAAAAAAAAATCGATTCTGGGTGTTTGTCCATGTGCAATTTAAAACCGATTCCATGGACACGGGTGAAATTCCAAAACACAGCTTTATTCTATCTGCAGCACGATTTCAATGGGGTCGAGGAAGGGCCTCACACTCTCCACGGAATACAGGTGTAAAATAGAAGTATAACGCTGCTGTCTCGTGTGTTAAGTGACCGAACCGGTACACCTGCTCAACGAGGCATTCTAACTTGTTCCTCCGCGGAGAGACGGCACACCTGCATTTTGATATCTATGGGCTGTAACCGCTCACCTTCAGGCGTGCCCGTTTATTAGTCTTTTTTCGTGTAACAAATGAGATAAGGTATAATTACAGTATACTGTCCGTGTCGTAAAAGACAAATGAAACGGAAAGCCATTAAAAAATCTTACAGCTTAGGACGGATGGTGAATGAACCTAATCTCGAAGGAACTGAGCTTGCGTCCGCACGTTATAGCTGCAAGAAGACGAGTGTTCGCTGGGAGAGTTCATATTGTACCGGATCGGTATTCAAAAATAGAACACAGTTTTTTTTTTTCACAACATTATCATTTTCATTCCTTTAACAATGGTTGTTGCATTACAAATACAAATGAATACTCCGCTCCAGCGTCCGCGTAACGAATGCGCCCCGCATCAATGCCACACGAGTCACGTAGATCGTGGACAATAGGTTCCAATGGGTCCTCCAGTAAATAAGTAAGTCCGCGTGAGCAACTGTGAAACGCGCTGACGTCATTCGTTACAACACATCTTATAAACAGCTAAATATGATAGCTACTCGTATTAACGTAAAATATGTATGTGGTATGTAGTATGCATATGGGAGACTGGTCGCTAAGGGTGAAAGAAGCCCTGTAAACCGACAGATGGCGGGATGAGCATCTCGAAAAAACCTGGCAGCTGCGTCTAAGAAAGCCGATGTGCCTGCTACTGTAATCCCCAATCCACATACCGATCTCCACATTATGACGAAACAACCCCTAACAACTCTAAGGCTCTGAACTTGCGTTAAGGTCGAATCATACTCGCGTCGTCAACTAAATCTAATCCTTCATGTCACTAGCACATGCCCGATCGTTCAAAGAGTGAACGTACGAGTACATTTCACCATTTGTCTTTGGCAAACGCTGGCACACGGCACGCAGTATAAATGGAACATTTGCGCACCCTGACCCGGCCCATGCGGACAAGGCTTTGTGGGATACGTGTACCGTACCATATACTCGTATGGTGTTGCACCAAGTCGATTGCCATAGCAGCAGGGTATGCGGTATATTCGCATTAAAAATTGTTAATAATGAAAAATTCAATTATCGATATGTTTTTGCAAATATAATAAATATTTACCACGTGGTCAACGGTGAAGGGAAACATCGTGAATAAGCCTGCGTATCTGATAATAATAAAAATATTATCTCGAGGAGCAGCGTGGCGGGCCATTCACGGCTCCTACACCCTCTCAGATATTTGAGAGGAAGCCTTTGCCCAGCAGTGGGCACTTACAGGCTGCTACTTTTACTTTTTATTAAGTCGTAATCAAATCGACTTTAGTAATTATCGTAATCAAATCGAAAACGTTAGTCATCATTATTGCGTATCTTAAATATATCTGTGATATAAAAGTGGCAGTACCTGGCGCGTGACAGAAATTTCTTAACAGTCATAATTTTTTTATTACACTCAAGCCTGTCACTCATAGATAGGGGCTGGCAGTGATTGTGGATTTCTATTTGATTCGTCACAACGAAGACAAACGGACGTGCGTAACTAATTTTTCTTCTCTCCTGGAGATAGAACGCGACGGGTGGCGAGTGAGGAGTTGACTTCTGCCACTTACGAGTTCCACGGGAGGAATGTAAAATGGGTATTTGTCGCCTTAATATTACAGCACTATGAAGTGGTATAGTAATCACATTTGAATCAATCACATTATTAGCTTTAGCATTTATTTGTAACAAACATTCGATTGTTATTATTTTCAATATTAATATCCAGTTTCCAACTAAATTATTAACACGCTTCTATAAATTCTTATCTTCAATTTACACGAGATGGGAAATACCAACATCAAAAGAGAAAACATAAATCGCGTAAGTTAACCGTTAACCCTTCAGGTTTCATAACAATAAAGAGCTACTATTGTTTCAAATCGCCAAGAATTATTATATTATGATGTTGACCCTTACTACCATACTTTATTTGACAAATCATCTCCGTGATGTCATCTATACCTTTTTTTATGGGAGAGGCGGCAAGCGAGCAAGCGGTTCACCTGATGGTAAGTGATTAGCGTCGCCCACGTACGTCTGCAACACCAGAGGAGCTGCAGGTGCGTTGCCGGCGTAAGGATATTTGGGGGATGGGAGGGTTAGGCTGGGGCTTAGGGGAGGATGGGAGTGGGCCTCCGGTTACCTCAGTCATCGAAAGATACGCAGAAGGACAAGATGCCTCTATTTCACGTCACCAATCCGGTCGAGCCGGCCTATTCGAGCAATATGACACAGGTGTTGAGTTATTTAAACACTTACACATTTTTCCCTGTACGATTGTCACTACTAATTTTGATGCGCATGCCTCTAACTTTCAACATTATAAGTATGGTCATGTATATTTACATTTTTTTTAATGTTAATCGAAAAAACATTTATCAGACAATCACACACTACACCCAGTCAATACTGGGATTCCCTGTCTTAGTAAATGGATGGTGGTGATAAGTTACATAGACATACACAGACAAATAATCATATATAAACTTTCATGATATTAAAGATTGATATTCACAATACTAATGTTTTGCCCTAACGAGTTCGAATTGCCTTTATTTCAGTAGAGTCTTTACAGACTAGCCTATCATAAAATAAAAACGACAATGAAAAAATCGCTAGCGCGTCAGGGCTAACGTTCCTTTGTGATCGATTCTCATTACACTAAGTTGTTGATCCGCTTTATGCCGGCGGGCCTCAGTCCGTCCCTGACGATGAAATTATTAATGATCATGTACTATGTGCAGAAGATGTTGTACGTGTCGGAATAAACGTCTTTATGTCTTTATATAAACATGTTTTTTCCCTCACCATCTACTCACCGAAATAAGACCAGAGACATGAAATTTGATTATGTGCTCCTGAACCCATACGGTCGACGACAAAAATACCGAATAATTACCTAAAATAATTTTACAAGATAACGTTATACAATTCTACGGCAAAGTACTAAAATACTTGCAATATCTGAAAAACCGTTTTTTATTTTACGACAAATCCAAAGGTTACGAAAACGTCATGAAAAACATTCCACCGGTCTAATCTCAACGACCAAATGAGATAAAGGCTTGGAATTTTATGTGTATTTCTAAACGTATGCAGCTGATGACAAAAATATTTTTTTTCGTGAGCTTCATACAATGAGAACAGTGTAGTGCAATAAAGAACAAGTCGGTATTAAAGTGCAAAATAGTTAAAACTTAAAATATTTAAGCTTGACATTGACTTTAAAAAGAAGGGAAGTAAGACATTCCCCCTTTCTCCATCATCTCTTTCTCCAAATGCCAATGCCAATGCCCCACAGTGCTAGCAAACAAACGAGTCTCTGGCGACCGAGTTATGAGGAAATATCCATCCGAATTCCTCGAAATCCAACTAGCGATCCACCGCTTGTTCAACGTGTTGAATATGGGCAAACCTTAAAAGAAATTTGCGCAGAATAAGGATAAATTAGCTGCAGCCTAATTAAAGTAGTAGTGGCCTAGTAGTCGGGGCGCTCACTTTAGTATCATGGAGCGCAAGTGGCCTGGGTTCGAACCCTGGTGCCGGCACCACTAAAATTGTTATTAGCCATTTTAAGTGCTGTATTTACCACGTTCTCGGCGGTGAAGGAAAATATCGTGAATAAGCCTGCGTATCTGATAATAATAAAAAAATATTATCTCGAGGAGCAGCGTGGCGGGCCATTCACGGCTCCTACACCCTCTCAGATATTTGAGAGGGAAGCCTTTGCCCAGCAGTGGGCACTTACAGGCTGCTACTTTTACTTTTTTTATTAAGTCGTAATCAAATCGACTTTAGTAATTATCGTAATCAAATCGAAAACGTTAGTCATCATTATTGCGTATCTTAAATATATCTGTGATATAAAAGTGGCAGTACCTGGCGCGTGACAGAAATTTCTTAACAGTCATAATTTTTTTATTACACTCAAGCCTGTCACTCATAGATAGGGGCTGGCAGTGATTGTGGATTTCTATTTGATTCGTCACAACGAAGACAAACGGACGTGCGTAACTAATTTTTCTTCTCTCCTGGAGATAGAACGCGACGGGTGGCGAGTGAGGAGTTGACTTCTGCCACTTACGAGTTCCACGGGAGGAATGTAAAAATGGGTATTTGTCGCCTTAATATTACAGCACTATGAGGTGGTATAGTAATCACATTTGAATCAATCACATTATTAGCTTTAGCATTTATTTGTAACAAACATTCGATTGTTATTATTTTCAATATAAATATCCAGTTTCCAACTAAATTATTAACACGCTTCTATAAATTCTTATCTTCAATTTACACGAGATGGGAAATACCAACATCAAAAGAGAAAACATAAATCGCGTAAGTTAACCGTTAACCCTTCAGGTTTCATAACAATAAAGAGCTACTATTGTTTCAAATCGCCAAGAATTGTTATATTATGATGTTGACCCTTACTACCATACTTTATTTGACAAATCATCTCCGTGATGTCATCTATACCTTTTTTTTTATGGGAGAGGCGGCAAGCGAGCAAGCGGTTCACCTGATGGTAAGTGATTAGCGTCGCCCACGTACGTCTGCAACACCAGAGGAGCTGCAGGTGCGTTGCCGGCGTAAGGATATTTGGGGCATGGGAGGGTTAGGAAGGGGCTTAGGGGAGGATGGGAGTGGGCCTCCGGTTACCTCAGTCATCGAAAGATACGCAGAAGGATAAGATGCCTCTATTTCACGTCACCAATCCGGTCGAGCCGGCCTATTCGAGCAATATGACACAGGTGTTGAGTTATTTAAACACTTACACATTCTTCCCTGTACGATTGTCACTACTAATTTTGATGCGCATGCCTCTAACTTTCAACATTATAAGTATGGTCAGGTATATTTACATTTTTTTTAATGTTAATCGAAAAAAAACATTTATCAGACAATCACACACTACACCCAGTCCAATACTGGGATTCCCTGTCTTGGTAAATGGATGGTGGTGATAAGTTACATAGACATACACAGACAAATAATCATATATAAACTTTCATGATATTAAAGATTGATATTCACAATACTAATGTTTTTGCCCCTAACGGGATTCGAATTGCCTTTATTTCGAAAGTAGAGTCTTTACAGACTAGCCTATCATAAAAATAAAAACGACAATGAAAAAATCGCTAGCGTGTCGGGGCCCTAACGCGTTCCTTTGTGATCGATTCTCATTACACACTAAGTTGTTGATCCGCTTTATGCCGGCGGGCCTCAGTCCGTCCTGACGATGAAATTATTAATGAGTACATATTGTTCTTCTAGAATACTTCACTTTTTTTTAGTGGACATTAAAACGAAACCGGACTGAACAGGGTCGAGGAGGAACACTATCCAACTCTGTCTCAGTTATATCCTGTTGGGGCGCTTATGCCATCAGTATTAAAAGATATATTAATCACAAAGTTAAAAAAGTGCCTTAGTATCCTAATATCATCGCCATTTTTATGCCCACAGTTGGACGTGAGTTTTTTCTGGACAGCAACATTAAGAACTGACACGTACTGCGCTCACCAACCCGTCAAAACCTCCAAGTAACGTATGACTACTGTTGGTGGTACTTTTCTGGCGAGGCCTAAGTTCAGCAGTGGACTGGAATAGGCTGATGACGTGGAAGATGTATACAGTGGAAGGCTTGCCCTACCGAGCTTGGTTCGCAGTGTCCGGTCCACCCTGGCCCTGGTGATTTTGCTAGTGCTAGTGCGACCGATCCCCCCAGGTCAACCAGCAGGGTGCGTCACAGGCAGGTGGAGTCGACATTTGAAGACGATCTGCCACTGCGCTCTATAGTCGATGTTCGATACAAAGCGGGCATATTAGTAGTAGAGTATTTTAACGTGGTAGAAGGCCAAGCGGCGGCTTTGCTGCGAGCGGCAGCCGGGGCATGGGCCGGCTCGACCGGGTCGGTACCGCTACCTCGTAGTAGAAGTCGAATACCGGCGTGAAGTAGTAGAAGCGTCTCGTGCTTCTGCGTTTCTTTCGGTGAGTGAGGTAACCGGTGGCCCACTCCCCCTCTCACTTAACCCCTTCCCTATCCCACCCATCCCCCAAATATCTGGATACGGACAGATATTCTAGGTCGTTTGCCCGCTGGACCATAAAATAAAGTGTTATTTAGCAATAGAGGAACAGGATAACCGCAATATAATAAAGGTCAATGACTCCTGTATAACATACCTAGGTATCTTCATCAGTGTACTTATTTATGGATTTTACAGTCTATTTTATGAGTTACGTGACCTACTGGCTAAATGATTATTTAAGCTCACTTTAACTTATATATGCGTTATATAATCTCGTGGTGGGCGAGTAAAAACTGAAACCGGGAGATGAGTAACTCGTCTCGACGATGACGTGACGCACTGGTTAACAATACCGCGATTACGCAGCCATTAAAACAATAAATAAAAAAAAACATTAAAACCGCGCCCATTGTATTCTTCAGTCTGAATGGAATAGTTTGACAAAAAAAAGAAACTTGGGCAGAACGGTCCGAGTGGCGTAGGGGTGACGCGCGTCGAGTCACGTACCCCGGGCGAGGGACAGGACGCGCCCCGCTCCGTCATTTGTCACTATCAGCCGCTTAAGACCGACCCAGCGAGGGATGTACCGAGCGCGATTGGCGCACATAAATCAATAATTAGCAAAATCCATTTGTTGTACTTCTCTTGGTGCTTTGGCGGAAAAATGATCAAGTGAATTTTTAGGAAGCGCGCGCACACCGACACCTAAAAGCGACACCATGAAGTTGGTTGGTAATTGTCTCTCAAGTTTTCGTGAGAACTGATTACTATATTCAAGGTAGTTATTTAAATATATATGCATTTACAACACGTGTTTTATATCTTATAAATACAAACGTGGATTTTGTTGTTTGTGTATTCGTTTTACATTATAAACTTTTTTAAGTGAGTCTTCAGAATTGAGGTTAACTGCGGGTATGTATTATTTTTGTTTGGTTTTGTTACTCTAAAGAAGTACAACTTCATCCCAACATTATGTACGCACGTAGCGTACATAATGTTGGCATGGCCAGTCAAATAACAAATACGTAAGTTCCAGTAATAGTTTATTGAACCACACACAATCATTACAATTGAATACTAAAATAAATAAAAAAACAAATAAAAACTTAATCGTAATGTCGCGTCTAGCGCCGATAACGACCGGAGTACAATTTATTTCAAAAAAGCCCGCGCAATACTACTGAGTCGGCAATGTGGTGGGTCGGCCGTGGTCAAAACAACATCTTTCTTAATTGTAGTTAAATTATTCTTTTGTTAACGCATGCATGCACCTTAGTATATATGAATTAAATAATTAACTATGTATTAATAATTATCCTAGCACCATGCAATATAAATTAACCCAACAAGAAGAACCCACACGAATGTTATAAACTATTATTTACGGGGGAACCTAACTATGACATAAAGGAGTAAAAAGATGTACATGCATAGGGCTATCTCTTTCTCCAAATGTCAATCGTATCGGCACGCGGTACAACTTGAAGGCTGACAAACGATGCTCTGGCGATTCTGTGTGGTTGTCGGAATTAAGTCGCATCTCCCTTATGAATAGATCCGTTGTAACCTAGTGGTCAGGGTGCTCGCTTCGATGTCATAGTAACCGTGTAACCTGGGCTCGGTTCTCGGTGGAACATCATGTGGAAACCTGCGTGACTGGAAAAAAAATATTTCGAGGGTTTTTGCATGGAATGGATGCTCCGCTCCTACTCATATTTTCGACTAATAAAAAAACAGTTGAAAGACGAAACGGAATGGTATTATCACCTCTGTCTATTCCGTGAAAGATCATAAGCGTGAGTTGTCTTGTATTGATGTGTTACTACAAAAGTTTAACAATGATAGTCTTCAAAAAAAAAAAGTTTTTGCTACCTCCTTTCCACAAGTTTCGATTAAAAAATATCGACTTAAATAATAACATAACAGTTTCGAATATCTTCCGAAAGCTGACTCAACCACACCAACTTTATATTGTTACGTGATATTTGCCATTCAAAACCAATCACTACACCGCTTCATATATAATTTATAATATCGCTTATTGAGCTCGGTGTGATCCAACCCTAAGATAACCCGGGATCACAATCTGAAAGGAAGCCCGCTCAAGTGTTTATGATCTGTATTGCGCTAAGTAAAAAGCTTAAAGTTGTTTATACAACACGGTGTGAAGCAGCACAATCAGTCATTTTGATGAATTGGCTTTAGGGCGAGGCCATTTAAATGCGCTGCCGTCTATGATTTAATTAAATACGATAACGAAAAAGAAATGTTTATATATAGCATTGTTAAATGTTGTTCGGCTTATGATCTTATGAACTCTTTTACTGCTGCTTGAATGGACCAGCTCGACCGGGGTACCACTGCCTCGCAGAATACCGGCGTGAAGTAGCGGCATCTTGTTCTTCTGCGTTTCGTTCGGTGAGTGATGTAACCGGAGGCCTTCTCCCCCCTCCCCATCATCCTTAAAGGCCGGCAACAGACTTGCAGCTTCTCTGGTGTTGTAGATGTACGAAGGCGTCAGTAATCAATTACCATCTGGCTTTATTTTTGTCTACGGCAACATTTTGACCTACAAAACGAACTTAGTTGTTCTTGTTACTACTTAATAGTAGGAACAAGAATAAATAAATTAAATAAGCTCTCACGACCGTTTTACCTAATTCTGGGGTGGCCAGAGGTCTAGGAATTACAGTCCTGAGTCGAATCAATTTTCACCAGAGCTTATTTTGGGATAACGCGACAGTTGGTGAGACGCGCTGTGTTGGTGTTCAAGCCAACGATACAAACAAATCGGTACGTTTCGAACAACTCGGTCGGTACGAGGCCGTGGATCGAAAACGATTCTCTCGATTTGAAAGCAGTTCCCTGCTAACCACTCGGTGATCGTGGGCAAAACAATAGTGGATATGTAGAACGGATCGAATGGGTACACTTGCGAGAAAATCGAGCGATATCAGGACTGCCGCCGCAATCATTTGCGTTTAAAAGCTTCCATTCCGTTTTGTAGGTCAATGCGATGCTGCAGGGGTACAGAGCTTAGATATAGACACGTAGAAATAGCAACATTATAGTATTTTTTTTTTATTAGATTGCGTTGAAAAAAAAATAATTAACCATCCAAGTGATGGTAAGTGGGTACTGCAGCCCATGGACCCACGCAAACAACTTTAATCGGAGAAGGTCACAGAGCGTTGTCACCACTGAGGACTAAGATCGAATGGCTAGAAGCCCGTGATGAAACCGGCTCTCTATTTCTTTCAAACCAGACCATATCAGCTGATGGACCTTGGAGTTTGGTAGAATATGAAAATAACCTTAATATCTGTTTAATACAATTTTCAATACTTTGTCATAAAACAATCTAATTTCAAAGAAATAATCTACTATTATTCCCGCGGGTGGCGTAACAAGGCGACAAAGAGAAAAGCTTTAAAGAACGCTATGTCTACCGACCGATGACGGGACATCCATCTCGAAAAATACCAGACCATAATTAAGCAGACCGATGACGGGCAGCAGCGTCTATATAGTCTATATAGTCATAAGCAGATTACGGCAAAGGCTTCTCATGAGAGGTCTATGTCCTGTGCAGTATACTATCTTCGGGCTGTTACAGTAACCTATAATCGCACAAAAAAAAAAAACCTTTGTGACTAACCTCACAGGCCTTTTCTCAATTTTAGAAGGATTTTTGAGGGAATTCCTCCGAGAGGGTCCACCGAGATGTTCAAGTGAGCGAGTCGGATATAGTCTCGAAATGCAACACAATATAATCACGGCCGTTATGCCTTACGGGATAGTTTACATTTAACGTAGTTTCGCTTCTAAACCTTTTTTTTTTTAAAAGAAAGGCGGCAAACGATCAAGCGGTTCACCTGATGGTAAGTGATTACCGACGCCCGCGTACATCTGCAACACCAGAGGTGGTTTAGGTGCGTTGCCGGCCTTAAAGGGTATTTGGGTGATGGGAGGGAGGATCAGGAAGGGGATGGGGAGGAGGAGAGGGCCTCCGGTTACCTCACACACCGAACGAAACGCAGAAGCACAAGGTGCATCTACTTCACGGCGGTATTCTGCGAGGCCGCGGTACCAACCCGGTCGATCAGCAGCAAAAGCCGCCGCTTGGCTCTACCGCGTTAAGACGATTGTATGACTATTAAAATCCATCGAAGAATTCCAGGTAATAAATAACAGCGAATAACAATTATTGGAAACGTCAAGGAAACTTGGCATCCTTACAAACAACTCATTAGGTGACATCGTACTGAGGGATATTTCATTTCTCGTTCCAACAATGCGTGCGCCGGCGCCTCGGTGTTTCAGTTGTGACAGATAGAGAACGATTTTAATTTACATAGCAATCGTTATTCATATAAATAAAAGCGCCGGGGTTGTGCTACCGATGACGGTTTTAAATAGTTTTCAAAATTGATCTTTGCCTACTTCAACGAAGCGGCAGATGTAAAAAAATATGTACGTCTGTGTGCGTTATTATTATTAAGTAGAACTGGGTGAAGCTATCAGTGTTGAGTTAAATATTACTATATTGACTGATTCCCACGTCATTCGTTTTATTAACATGCATCATCATTATCTATCATCATCATCTATCATCATTTCAGCCTATCAGAAGTCCACTGCTGAACATAGGCCTCCCAAAGATCGCATGAGAAAGCTCGGTCCTGAGCCACCTGCATCCATCGACTTCCTGCAACATGCCCATGTCGTCACTCCATCTTGTGGGGGGTCGTCCTACACTGCGTTTGCCTGTACGTGGCTGCCACTCGAGAACCTTTTTTCCCCAACAGTTGTCAGTTCTGCGAGCTATGTGGCCGCCCCATTGCCACTTCAGCTTGCTGATCTTTACGGACATTTGATCTTTAACATGCATGACAAAATAAATATAACATACAATATAACAGTAGCCGTAAAGTCTGATATAACACAACCTTGATTTATAAATACTGATTTTACAGATAGACAATCATAGGAGTACGGATAAATCTCTCTGAAGTGTGGACCTCGGAAGTCCGTTGAGGTCCGACAGTGGACTTAAAACAGGCTGATGAAGAAGATCCTGCTGTAACAGAGCTCTGCAAGTCACATCGATCGAAACACAAAATGATAACGAATTTTTAGAGCCCTAAAATAATATATATATGTGATAAAATTGATATGTCGTAATGGTTTCCTCCTTCAGATACGCAATGAGAGCTTCAATCTGATGTTTTGATCACACTGCGTAACTCGTGTAAGGTAAAAACACGAATAACATCAAGCGGGCATATCCAGGCGCCGCGGGCTCGTAACGCATAAATAACGAGCGCCGAATGAATCATCTAACGCCGGGAAGGATGAATCACACCACCTTATTAAGATTGAACGGCCCGACGCACGCCATATTCGTCTCAATACAAGTCGCGTAAGGAACGAAATAGAATTCGATGACCGGGTTATGACCACAGCTCCTAAACAACATCGAAGAGAAACGCGACCTAAACGTTACTTAGAGCTAATAGCAGTGGTATTTATTAATTTTATCTGTGGTCACAGCTTCCTGCACGGCTATATTGACTTTGACGGGTTGCTGGGTTGGTGTATTGACCACGATACATCATTAAACTAATATAATGATCAGATGAGATAGATGTTCAGTTTGTGATTAAGTTTTTTTTTCATAGTGCGTTCGCTAACTTAATTATCATTCGCCATGTCTGTGAGTCTGTTGAACTAACTGGACAAGAAATAACAAAGCAAAGGGACATTGAAGTTTGCCCAAATTTCTATGATATTTCCACCGGAGCAGTAACATTACAATTAAATTTGCTAATCGATAACTTTACAATAGTTTAGAAATGTTCAAAGGATATTTTTTCCGCTACAAACTAACATGAACGTGGAAAGTTAACTAAAGTTTTAAACATACTTCAATCAAATTCTGTCTTAACAGGAGTTCAATAAGAAACTTCAATTCCTGTTTTCCCCACTCGCAGAAGTGCAATATTTTCTTCAAATGTTCTAGAACCACTCGCGGGCACACTTTTATTATTGAATAGGACAATAAAAAAAAATATCATTCCAATCGGTTCACAATGGACGAAGATATCGCGACGAATCGATAACCTAAACCTTTTTTCAAGCGAGTTGAAAAGATGACAAATATTTTTTTTAATCACGCTTCAAAGGCGTCGGTCAGAAGCGTCTATATAGTATATTTTATTATTATATATATATAAATAAATATATATTAGTCTATATAACCTACCTAGTGTAACGGTTACGTTACGTTACTTATTACCTTTGTTATTGGATTATGTTCAGCCAGAGTTCAGTTTAAGGGACTGCTGAAGGAGTCTCCTAAAATGAGTAAAGAACTTAAATTTTTTTTAATAATTTAATGTCAATGTCTCTAGGACACTAGTTACCAATCTCGTTGTTGTACCTGCCCATTATGACTTAACTACTGTCGGTAGTACCTAATAGTCGGAGGTCATTAGCTTTGCCGTTCCTTACAACGTAATTGTATAGATTTGGTTATTGTACTTGTTATTGTGACATCGAGCATAAACACGCGTTATTTGATAAAAAAAATTAGTAAAACATATCTTTGTGTACTGAAACTTTAGTGTAAACTGTTTTGAGTACTCTTAGTGATTTTATAATAATTCTTAATCGATTTTAACAAAGGCTTCTTAACAATCGAAAGAACAGCAGACGTCGGCGTGGACTATTTTTTTTTTTATGGGAAAGGGAGCAAACGAGTTTGCGGTTCACCGGATGGTAAGATGGAGCTGCAGGAACGTTGCCGGCCTTTAAGGATATTTTGGGAGATGTTAGCACAAGATGCCTCTACATCACGCCGGTATTCTGCGAGGTCGCGGTACTAACCCGGTCATGCCGGCCCATGCTTGGCTCTATTAAATCGGAAGGCGACTAGATTTTAATGCCGTCGATTACTAACACGACGACAATTTCCAGACACAATCGGCAGTTATATGTACTAGGTACTGCTCCTGATATTAAATAGTGCCGCAAGTTTACGCAAACACTCAGAGGCCTTACGAGACTCACACGTGCCCGTCTACCCATGTCCGATGTAGCGCTTGCGATAAGTTCGGTCAGATGCAGGCAGTGTCAGAGCTCCCGGATCAGGACCTCAGCTGAAGCCAATGTTAGTGGCGGTGTAGTTCTGGTCTGGCCGTGTTTAGTACGTCAGAAACAAAGCGAATACTGCCGCCCGAGTGAGGTCTTCACTAACCTTCACTGCTTTTACGAAACTGCATCTCTTGTTAGGTTAATTTAAAAAAAAAAAAGTTTTTTTTACATTGCAATCGAATTTGTATTATTATATAGTACAGCGGGTTCCACGAATGTGTAACATTAATGTTGACACTAAATACAATATTTTAAGCATAACGGCAATTTATGCAACACTGAGCTTTCTCTTATATTCCCATTTCACCACGAGTCCAAATCGGTTAAGATCAACTATGCGCAATGCTCGGAGCATTGCCTTCTTACTTCCCCGGCAGCAACAGCAAGTCCAGATTAGACTTCGGAAATGCAAAGTAAGAGAAAATTCGTAGTTGATATAGATCTTTTTAAGATATAGTGATATTTTAACAAACATCTGTTTACTGTAGGTGTTACAGACAGCCCTCTATGCCGAGCGTGTATGGAGGAGGAAGAAACGACGGCCCACGGCCTGTTGCGGTGTCCGACGGTCGCGGAATACAGGGCTATGCACCTCGGATCGCCGAGGTCGCTCCCCGAGGTCATCGGTAACTTTAAGGGTTCACTGAGTTTTACTTAAGGAGCTCGGTTGGCTCGAATAGTTGATATTCCTGCCCACACGCAAAATACGCGCACAGTCGTGGAGTTGCGGATACCAGGCCGTCATAACATAACATAACATAACATAAGAGATAGTGCTTTAACCCGGCGTTAGTTACTTTTAGAAGTAATATTAAAACGCCCTCCATTCGCTCAGATTGGTTATTAAACTACCAGACACTCCCGCCACCCCGCCCCACCACCCTCTTACATTCAAAACAATTCACTCTACATTGTTCTGACATAAGTATAAACAAAGTTTATAGGGCAATGTATTGATCAATTGATTTACAGAGGAGTGTTATTAATTTCACGTCACGTATGTCAAAATATTTTCGGGCACTGGAAACCTTGTACTCTTATATATATCCTTAGCACCCTACACCGCATACATAGATTTCTGATGCTACCATCTTCGGCAGAGTTCTGTATAATCTTCGTCTGATGGTAAGTGGTTACCGTCGCCCATGTACATCTGCAACACCAGAGGAGCCGCAGGTGCGTTGCCGGGCTTTATGGATATTTGAGGAAAGGGAGGATGAGGAGAAGGGGATGGGGAAAGGGTGGAGTGGACCACCGGTTACCTCGCTCACCGAACGAAACGCAGAAGCAAAAGCTGCCTCTACTTCACGCCGGTATTCTGTTAGGCCGTGGTACTAATCCGGTCGAGCCGGCCGATTCGAGCAGCAGCAAAAGCAGCCACTTGACTCTAACACGTACTCTATACTGTGTAATCACATTTTTTTTTATAGAACAAGGGGGCGAACGAGCGTGCGGCTCACCTGATGGTAAGTGATCACCGACGCCCGCGAACATCCACAACACCAGAGGAGCTGCAGATGCGCTGCCGGCCTTTGAAAATGTATGCGAAATCATAATAATCCCGACTAAAAAAACTAATCATTGATATTCCGAAACTATTATAATATTATGGATACGTAACGACTTGCAACATCGTTTCCAAGTGGCTTAATGACTTAAATGCTTCGGCTCCTGACTAAGGTCCTCCCCCCCTCCCCCACTCACAAATTCCGAGTAGAGACGTAAGAGCAACCTTCTCATTAATGGGTACATGTGATTTGTTGTTGCGCGGTTTATTTACAGTCTTCTATTTATATCGTCACGGTCCTTCGACCTCGGCGGAATACGCGATCTCTACTTGGGGTTCGCGATCTTTTCGTTCTATTTCGAATAACTTAGAAGCTATTCTCGCGGCTTTTCCAGGCTTAAAGGTATCTCTATATTTTTCGAATTTTATCAAAATTAATAATTTCGTATCTCGAATTTCATCAAAACTTATCGAAAGTTTACACCATCGTAGTGACAAACGAACGAACAATCCAGCTGTGAAGCTTCAGCAGTACATGGATACCTGTAAATGACAATCGAACAAGGTCACAGATGGCAACGCCACATAGCCTGCAATTATACTACTGTCCCTATGTGCCCTTCAAACCGGAACACGACAGTGATTACGCTGCCGACTGGCGACGGAAAAGGACTCTTACCAACATAGTTTGAACGATGTTCAGAACACAGACACAAACACACATATACACACACTTATATAACATACGTTTGAACAATAACTTACAAAATGAGATAAGGGAATCATCAACGAAACGCTTCACAGAATCCATCTCAAAAGGGCACTGCAACAGATCGAGTTAAGTTCGTGTTTCACAGAGGATCTCCATTTAAGGCTTAAATATTAAATTCCATGTAGGCGTGACTCATTTGGCACAGCTCGTGCCCGTTAAACTTGAGACGGTAATATCGATCTGTGCCATCTTAATCCAACTATCGAAATATAAGATAATAAAAAAAAAAAACAACCTCCGCGTCATATCACCGAAGTGCATCATTGGATCTTAACCGAATCGACACGCTACCCCGCTGTAAGTAGATCCTTTCCGATGAAATAACAGTAGTTCCAAATCGGTATGGAAATACGCTCAGTATCGGTGCACATATATTAAAACATCTGACATACATAGCATTAATATATTTTTGAAGTGGGTCTCTTTTGAAACTCGTGATTTTCAAGCATCAATTAGATCTAGTTGAAGTAAATAAAATTTTTGAGTCACGTCAAAACTTCATAACCTAAAGACGTTTGACATTCAATAAGTACGAATTACAGAATGGTAACATTACACGAAGTTTTTTGTGATTTTCTCATCACAATGTGTAAAGTAAAAGTACTATTACTATGTATCAATAAAAATACTTTACAATATGTATCAGAATTTATACACAGTCGAAGGTCCACGCGAACTAGTAATGAACTGTTCACAACAAGATCGAACGATAAACCTGTACATGATTCTGAATGTGATTTCTCTTCCCACGTGTTGTAAAAATACCAATATCTTTTTATCATAGACAAGTTACGTTCGCGACTTTATTTGTGATGCTGGAATTAATGTTACTCTAGTATCGTTTGATATATGCGATAAGCTGACGATGCAGGCCCTATGAGAAAGCAGACAGTTGCCCGTTGTTATGAAAAACGCTGAGTTGACTGTTTCTATGCGACATAGAATCTATAAAAAGTATATTCGAAACAGGCACTAGGCTATCCTATAACTGATGCTGGAGGAGGCGTGAGGTTGGTGCTTACGAGTCCTCGCCATCTTGTCCCCCATGACCTCCGGGTGGCGGACAACAAGGGGTCCGTTGTCCATGTGGTATTGCTAGTAGCTGGGTAGGAAAGCCGGCGCGCCCAGCCACGAAGGAATAGCCGGACGAGGTATACCGTCACCCTATCGATATGCGACGAAGGTGCAACACCGTGGGGTCGTCGCCGGTGCAAGCCCGACCTGACCTGACCCATCCCTGTCCCCGCGAGGACGCGTATGCGTTGCGACTCACATACGCTGTGGAGGATATTCAACGAGACGCGGGGATCTTGAACCACACCGGAGCCATATTTCGAGCGTTTAGTTTATTCTACAAACTCACAAACATCAGCCAAATCACTGCTAAGAAGCTATGCTAAGATTTAATAATCAATCATTTACGTCAAAAACGGAATTCAGAAGAACATCATAGGGAAAGCAATGTGTGTGTTTGATTATAAGTGTATAGGTTATGGTTATAATTTTCATAGTGCATAGATTTGGACAGTGACTACAGAGCGAGTTTAATCGAAGAGAGAACCGAGAGAGTAAGAGGGAACACCCGCGCTTCCGTCATGAGTGCAACCCGCGCCTTAGCTGGTGGCCGCGAAAATGCCTTCGGATGTACACGGGGCCTTAGGTTCTCCGTATATAAAAATAGTATTTGTAGTAACAACGTCCCGGACGTTCATTAATACGTAGAATGATAACTAATCCGTAGTGTTACAAGTACAGACAAACACAGTGAAGGACGATCGCATATGAGATGGAGCGACGATCTCCATAATGTTGCGGTAGGTAGATCGATGCAGGTGGCTTACGGACCGTGTTCTGTGGCATTCCGTTTATTTCAGTAGAGGACACCAGCCAAGCGTGACAGTCGAGGCAAATCGCCTCCAAATACTTCTTACCGTAGACCCCTAGGTTTACTAGTGGACTGGTTATAGGGGTTGCTTAAAAACTAGAAAAGATTAGAAGACTGTTTTCATTTGAATAATATTGATAATATTTGAGAAACGAAAACTATATACGGAAAGTTATATTTAACAATAATTTTGCTGTCAAATTTGGCATAGTTAACAAATAATATATTAGAGATACGATAAGCCATAAATCGCGATATAATCTGCATAGTCGCGTATCGTACCGACAATTTACATGCTGGTACGAAACTAGAGGACACCGGTATGGCGAAAATTAACTCCGGCAACGATAAATAACAATAAAAAGTCGATTCAGACACACAACGGGGGCAGGACGAACGTGGCTCGGCCGTGGGCGCGACCATTGCGAAGCAATCCCGATGATAATACCAGAATAAACGGGACAATGGCATGTACATACACATATCTGTCCGTCCAGCAATGTGTATAGACGAAAAAATTATTTATTTATAGAGAGGGCTGCATACTGCCAAGTTAGCGATCAAATGTTTTGATTTTACGATAGAGCCGGCAATGAATCTCCGACATCAACAGTTCACTTTTGTATAACTTGCTTAACATCCTTATTTCTGTAGGTACGATAACAAACGTTACATGTGTGTTCATAATTAACTTTATAATATATATTTTGAAGTGATCTTTACCTCTTTTATCTAAACATTTAAAAGTAGATAGGGCTGAATTAAAACGAAGCAGGGAATGCTTTTGCCAAAAACATTTTAGCGATAAGGCTTAATTTAAAAAAAGTATCAAGTTCACAAGCTCTCCTCTCCTGTTAATTAACTTGTACCTTATATATATAATTATGACAAAGGCCATTTAGCATTCGCTGCCACTTAACCCGAGGGTGGGAAATAATGTCATAGGTAAATGAAAATAAGTATGGAATTACATATTTCTAATCAAAATAAAATAAAAAGGATAAAGTAGTCGTACCGTAGCACGAAACTTTACGACCGACGACTTCGGTGACATGTTCCTCCCAGTTCATAGTGTTATCAATAAATCTACAAGCCCGAGGTTCTTTACCGTTGTAGAGAACGGAATCACGTTATCATTGTAATAGACTGGACGTAAATTTGTGTGATCAAATTGATCTATCATTCTTGGGCTACCAACCATTATAGCTTGACATTTCAATGGATTAACATGGACTCCAAAGCCCATGGACTAATCATATACCGACTTTAAATTTATATTTAAAATTACAATTGTATGTGTGATGAGAGGATTAATAAAAATTAAATAATTAATGGAGAAAGTACACGCCCTTGCGGTACGCCAGAATCAAGATCAAGCCTAATGAGAAATTTTCCCCTACATGGACAGATTGTTATTTACAAGACAGGTCACAGGATACAATTATATGTGAAAGTTTCACTGTCTTATACCGCAGACAACTCCTTCAGTTTCCAAGGATGGGAAACAAAACAAACACTCATATTTAAACGAATCACAATTCTTAGAATATGAATGTCTAAAACTACAGCTGATATATTTTTGGAGACCGAATAAATAGGACTTCGCCGAGAAACCTCGAGAACCGCAAAACAGCAGCACATTTTGTACATTAAATTGTGATAAAATCTTGATTACTTGCATATATTACACAAACATAAACGATAAGAGGCAGCGGCAAAAGATTTAATCCTCTATGTTACTCGTTAGACTATTAAACTAATTGAAAAGTTATGCGTAGGTGTAATCAGTGTTTTTACCATTATTTACAACACAAAAAATCGACTAAAGAAAAGTACCGTAGACTACAAAATCTAAAATACCTAGATGCAGGCTGTAGGGGTCAAGGTGCAAGAAGCTTGTTGTTGCAACGTCAAATGCGACGCCTGTAGTGTCGACTAAAGAACAAATTTAAAGAACCGCTCGTCGCTCTTAAATCGTGCCGAGCGTCGACGTGTTGTTTCTCCACCCACGCGACAATTTCCAATGGCAGCTTGCCGGCAAAATTTATCGCCGTCTTTAACTTGATCAGTATGGTGGGCTTCATTATTCGGTCGCCATGGGCCGGGAAAGCTTGCTGGTACGCGGACCGCTGTAAATCTTTCCACCCATTAACTTGATCGCACTCCTCACTGGATTGGAAACTGCAAAGTATACGTTTGGCGCCTCGCGTCTCGTTAATTTTGAATGAATCATGGCGGTAAAAGCTTCTTCCTGATTGAATTTTGCGTCATTTCGTAAGACCTTTTTTTTTATTGGATTAGTGTGACAAATGTGCGAATAGTCCATCTGATGGTAAGTGGCTACACCTGCAAACAACTTCAATCGAAGAAGTTTACAGATGCGTAAAGTCTTCACCCATGAGGACTTTGATGGAATCCCTCTCAGTTACAGCCAGTAATTAATCTTGCTGTCTATACTTTTCCAACACAATAGCGGTTGAACTGCTGATTGGAATTAATACCAGTTATGAAAACAGTTTATAACAACTGACTAATTGACTTTTGAACTCCCGTAGATTCTTAATCATTTTCTTTAAAATATCTCAAACTAGTGGTAGATCATCAAAGTTCATCGGTAATTGCAATTATATTTATTTCACCTTCAACTTGAGTACGCTCCTTTTGTAAGAAACGTCCTCGTAGAAATATTTGGAACGAGGTCAAGTAAATAGTCGGACTGATTCAAAAGGAGAATCTCAAAACTATTTGCGCCGTATTAAGTTTCTAATTGGCGTGTCAAACCAAAACAAGATCTAGCGGCGATATAGTTAGTTACATATATCTTATATGACACGTATATGGTTCCGCCGAGACATGACACGTGGGTTCGGACATGGAAACTAAGTGACGTACATTTGATTCGTGTACGGATTTCATCATAATATTTGTACAGAAGGTTTTGGCATTCTCACGACACTCGCGACTTGTTACGTAAAGTGTAAAACACAAAACTCTTTTAAAATTTAAAAAAGTTGAATAAGGAATCTTATTTCCTTATCCTGTGACATAGCTTATTTAAGAATTTATAAAATACTATGTGATATCTAAGCGAATAAGGCTTGTTTTTATTGTTTTTTAAACCAAGATCTTCAGATAAACTCTAAAGACATCTAATAACTATAATAACATCAGTTTTTCTACAATATTATAGTAAAAGAAACATTTTAAAGAGACAGAAGAATGTTGAGCTAATAATTACATAAATAAGTAATTACCGGTGTCGTTAAGCTGCACAAATTCTCAGTTATAAATATACAGCGGCGATCAAGGAGTGGAATGCGAACCGTTTAGATCCGGCAAGAATCTCCGAGCCTGCTCACGGACCATTGGCTGCATTCAATGCCTTTGCATTTACTTAACTTTAAAAAAAAAATGCACTAGCCTCCGGGCTTTATTACCGCGAAAATCTATTAAGTTTCACGAATAACAAATACAATGATCGGTCAGGTCAGTTAAGAAGGAACTTGGTAGAAAGCGAAGCGAATTGTCTAAGCCTTTACATTAACAACTAGCTAGAACTTGTGCTTAAGCTCAAGGAATTGTTCTTGAGTCAATTTCTTGAGCAATTACAAACAGTATTCCAATATGGTTTCATGTATATGGCTCAAAAATTATGTTAAGCAGAGACCATTTCATTTGTGTATGTATACAAAACGATTGCTTATTACCTACGTACCTGCAGTGTTCACGCTCTACTGTACGAGACTCAAATGTGTACATAGTGTATATAGAAGTAAACAATTGTAGGACTCAAGACTCATTACAAAACAAATGCTATCTTTTCCACGTAACAAATTGAAGATTATTCATTTAGTTTTTACTCAATAATATTAATTGAAACACAATCCGAAACTTATATTATCGAGTGTCGAGATACAAGGCCACATTTTTTTTAGATCACCATAAAACAATCGAGGTTATCATGCATTTAGAGACAGCGAAATTATTAAAAGCGAGAGTTTTAGGTTGCTATGTGATAGAGCCAAAGATAGAAAAAAATACGCAACAATATTTTAAAGAGTAATAACCACTATCCAGCCAGCACCGTACGCGATGCGGAGCTTTCACTAGACAGCAATGGCATCTGATTCGGCTTCGTATTTTTCAACTGAACATTTCCTTGTAACGGTAAGTTGCATCAACGTGATCGCCGCGGTGCATAGGCGTCGGTTGCGGCCACGTAACCGAGAGCCGAGCTCGGTGCAATGCACTCGGCTGCGAAGTGCCAACCACTGAGTCACGGGCCTTTCACTCGTCTGCCGTCTGTCTGGCCTCGTCGCCGGCCTCCAGCCAGCCAGCGCGCCCGCGCGCGCGCTCGCTTCTTGCGCTTCGAAATTTTCCCATTTTCTTACTAGCGTTATGGACACTGAATTCGAAGCCTTCTCGTAATTCATTCATGGACGTTTTTTTTTGAACGTTGCCTATAATTTGCTTTAACCGACTTCAATAAAGGAAGTTATCAAATCGACTGTATTTTTTTAATGCTTGTTTATTAATTACACGGGTATTTCTGAACCGATTTAAATTATTCATTTTTCAAGCGAAGGAGTATATCTACAGTGAGGTCACGTGTAATTTTGGTGATACAGGCACTTGCGAGATAATGTACGGGTGATTAAAAATGAGTTTTGTTTTTTTTTTTGATTAATAACAACATCCTTCACGGTAATGAAGACTTATTAGTGTATTGTTAACACCTTTAATTTATTCCATTTTCGATAATAAACATTGTAAATGATATATACGTACTGGCCGCTATTGGAATGGAATGTAAGAGAACGCAACAAAATACAAAATCATTAATAGAGACACTAAGCAAGTCTTCAATTCGTCCGGTGAAATGTGGCAATTACTCATTTACCCCATAAACGCTAAGCAAGAGTCGAATAGAACCATAATGGAGCTAATGAACATTAGTCGGGCGTCGGCACGCCACGGCGCGGCTGGGTCGTGCACAGTATAATTACAGGCATTAGCTAAATTGTTACTTCTACGATTTACTTTTAGGTTGGTCGAAGCGTCGTCCTGGTACGCAGAAGTACAGCCGAGACCTGAATGACGTTTAAAATTACCTTTTTTTTTTTTTGGGGATGGGATGGGGCAAACGAGCAAGCGCCTCACCTGGTGGTAAGTGATTACCGTCGCCCCCATACATCAGCAACGCCAGAGGAGCCAGCTGCAGGTTCGCAGGGGAAATAGGCCTCCGGTTACTCACCGAACGAAACGCAGAAGCACAATATGCCTCTATTTCAGACTGGTATTCAGCGAGGTCGTGGTATTAAGTCGCTTTGAGTTTTTTTTATTGGACTTTTGTGACAAACGAGCTATATGTATAATGGGTAAGACTTAGTCAGATTACTCCTAGACAGAGAAGGAGTCTGACATTTAGAAAATTGATTGTTTTAAGGAAATGGGGTTAACTTCCTCCTATTAATAGTCTACTGCCAGGCATAGTCCTCTCACAATGGGAGGGTTCGCACTCGCTTGGATCGGAGATCGGTTGGCAGCTCACACGCTGCCGCCCGTCGACTGCCCCTTAGTCGACTTTTAGACACCACATATGATGGGTTCCTACATTTGCTAAGGCCACTACCACCTCCTCTCTTCTCTTCTTCTCCGTCGGCCGATAAAATTCCTCTCCTGAATATAGGATATCTAATGACAGCGTCAATGTGTTGACGATTGACAAATCAAATTAAGAAATCATATATTTCTATTGATATCTATTAATATTGTATATCCCCTCTCGTACCATTTTGAACTGTTCTTTCCACGAACTCATACTTACTATACATACCGCGCTTGGTTAGCGAGTCGAGGAGCTCAGTACCGGCCACCCTGCCTCCTCGGATCTTGCATCCCATCACTAGTCTGAGGAATTTGATTTCGGCAAACATGCTCCTCCATTATACTCAGCGGGGTGCATCACGTGTGGAAGAGAAGGGGGAATAGTTTAAAACACAGCCATGATGTTAATCTATTACGTATAGTTTAGGTAGGGTAAAGGTTTTCCGAATGTTTCCGAGTGTCTCCGAATGTAGTGGAATATAATTTCCGATGGAAAAATCAGTGACATAAGCTCGGCTTAGTAACACAATCCGTTTTGACATCGCTTACGATGGAGTCGCTGCTGCCGATGATACCTGGTGCTGTGTTTCGTCCAGCGTCCGGACTAGGGTAGCCAGATTTTGTTTTTTCGTTCACAAGCGACGAAGCATCGTGAAGCTCAAATGTACGGGATTTCTTCGCAGTTGGTATTCTGCGTGATGCGCGTGCATATTAATTTTGTTTTTTTTTTTTTGTAATTCCACCGCAGATTCAGGAACATTTTTGTTTGATTTATTATTGAAGTAAAAATTTAATTTTCTATAAGAAATGTGATCTTCGTACTTGTCGTATCGATTTGCCAAATGCAAGAAGTTGAAACGAAACTGATGAAAATATTTTATTGTACATAAGAATGTATATAAGAGTGTACAGCAGAGAAAGATCTCGGCTGTGTTTAAACTGCCAACCAAATGCGGCGAGCTTGGCCGCCGCAAAAAGTATTTTGATCGTTGCACAAACATTTCGCGAATTCCATGAACCTCAGCATTCATTACCAAATATTGTAAGTTAATCTAAGTTTAATATTTTGCACGGTGGCCTATGATGAAAACATTACGTTTTGGTTAAGTGCGTACTACAGGTTAAGTGTAGCGAAATCGTCTTTTTTTTTCTTCACTAGAGGCGAACATCTATCGTACGGGAACATTCGTTTTCGATATCCTGAAAAGTAGATTTTAGAACAGGAACCTTACTTTATAATTCTATCGCGCAGGATCAAGCAATGTCTTGTGGATACATTTTTAAGAAGTATCTCCCCGGTACCGGTCGTGCGCCGGCCTCCACGGGCGACCAGCGAAGAATTTTGTTAATGCGTATTTTACCAACATTCGTGAAAGAAATACGGGATGGCAGCACTAGACAGGATATCAACTCTGCAATCTTATGTACAAAGAGTCTTATTACAAAGAAATTAGAGTTGGTTTCTGAATGAAAAAGGCAAGCCTAAAAATACGGACTTATTCCAAAAACGTAGTGAATTGATTGGTACAGTACCGTGTTTGTTCTTAATGATCCTTTTTCAAATCCTCTGCTGAACATGGGCCAAAGTCAAGCGTGATCAACAGCCGCGACACTCTGCATTCGTTGCCCGTTTAGATCAGATTCGAATTTTATATTCGATCTATCTGGAATGTAGCTCGTTGTAAAATTAGTGCAGATTCAGACCAACCACAAATAGTCAACGGTGCGTCCTGTGGTGCTGTGGTGCTGTGGCCATCTTTAATTTGTAAACTCTCCGATGTAATGCTACATAACATGCACGACGTGGGACAGGCGATCGACCAAGCGCACGGGACGGCGTAACGAATGTTACAGCGATGTAAACACTTCCAATATACTCTTTTTTTTTATGTAGATATCGAGATAAATCTCGACGAGTAAACGATACGCGGTAGAGCCATGCGGCGGCTTCAGTGGACCGCTGACGAACGCGACCTGGTGAGTACCCCGGCCTCGCGGAATACCGGCGCGAAGTAGAGGGCATCCTGTGCATCTACGTTTCGTTCAGCGAGGGAGGTGCCCCCTCTCCGAATGTCCGAAGAGGTCGGCAATGCACTTGCAACCCCTCCGGCGTTACAGATGTACGTGGGCGTCTGTAATTACTCACTATCGGGAGCCGTTTGCTCTTTCATAAAAAAAAAAAAAGGAAAAACAAATAGCGACAGATTGTACGATAGCTCGTTAAGAAAACCTTCGGAATTATTACATTGCTGTTAGGAGTCTATTTTCCTTAAGGAAAGATATACAGTAAGACAATAGAATAAACGCTTTACGCGACCCCAATGTCTGATCTCATAAATTATTGGCCAGCTTTAGAACCTACGCCTGTGCTAAATCCAGATAAAGCTCACCTTATTAAGAAGTCAGCGCGCTTCTTTAGCGTTAATACGCGACTGCCTTCAATGTGACCTTTACGGTCTATACCCTACGGTACCCTACGTTACATAGTTCTAATAAGTGGGCGTAAAGGCGAAGACAACATGATTATACGATACGATCAGACCTTCTGCAGAGAATAGCACTTGTATAGTGAATTTTGTCAGTGAAGAAAGAAAGAAAGAAACATTAATTTCGCAATTACACAAATTAATAAACAAAAAAAAAAAAACATGAAAAAGATTAATTTGTTGTGCGATGTCAAAAAGGTTCCCGTCTCAGTGATATCACAGCACTGTTTTTCAGTCGGGTCCTTCGTTGACTTCACGAACAACCGGACAAGTATATAAAAAAAAAAAGCATTATTAGTAAAAAACAAAGATACACAGTTGTTAAATAACTGTAACCGTTGAGCAGAATACCCATCTCGAAAAAGAGAAACTATACAAACTGAGGTCAGCTGTGGGGCAATTACGGGCAGTTACTTACTTATATTCATCGTTAAATTTGAGAACTGCCTGGCTTAAAGGTTAGCGTACCTGAGTGCTTAGCCTGAGTCCGGGGGTTCAGATCCTAGCCGATGTCGAAGTTTGTGCGAGAACACGAATTATTAGTATTCGGGTCAGGACGTGTTGTGTGCTGTATCCGAGCCTTCCTACGATCTTATAGTGCAGGCGTTGGACATTGGAGGATACACGAACACAGGCACTCGCTCGTAGTGCCTCTGCGTTCCAGTTTAAGTGCCGATACTGTTCGAAAGACGCTACGTGGAAATCATCTTCATCGATTATGTATTTAACTGATTTGTAGGTACAAGGTAACCATGTTGCTCGTTTATGTCACAAGAAAAGAAATCATAATTATACGAAATATAAAAAGATAAACATAGCAGCAGTTACAGGCAACAGGTTCAAGTCGCGTGCAAGAATCGTTTGTAATATTTCTTATTTAAAAAAAAAAACCATGAAAGCGGGTTGGCCACAGCAGCCGCCGGCTCACGATATGGCACCGCAGTTAAAATGCTTTAAAGGGCACACCGCGCACCCGCCATTGATTTCACTGATAACTGTCATAGAGTAAGTACGAATCGAAAGTGAATTCCGAGCGCGGTGGAGCCAAGCGGCGGCTTTAGCTGCTGTTCGAAGCTGGAAGCGACTAAAATAAGATTATAAAATAAGCTCTCATGACCCATGACCATGACCGTTTATTTTTAGTCGATGAAACTTTCATCATTTATAATCATCGGTCTGCTTAATTTTGGTCTGGTATTTTGCGATATGATTATTACGCCATCTGATCGGAAGCCATTGCCATGTTCAAAAAAAAAGAGGGTGACAGATTCTAACGCCGACACCATCACGGCAAAAGTATGGTAGTTAATCATTTAGACGTGTGACAGTCTGTTTCGTTCTACTCTGTGGCAGTTCTATTCGCAATGAGCCTCTAAAGTACACGTTATCTTTAGACGGTCTCCAATTCGGTGCAGAAGCACCGGCGCTAGGTTTATGTAACCAAACTACAAGTTTTGCCCGCGGCTCCGCTCGCCTTTCTATCCTCAAAGAGGCCAGTAACCCCGCCGTGAATACATTTATTTATAAAAGAGGATTTTGTACGGAGAGAGAAAGCGAACGGGATTAAAATAAATAGTTTTCGATTTATGTTTGTACTCTTAACAGCAGAAATGTTTTATAATAGCCAGGATCGAGAGAATTTTTTCATTATTTATTCGAATATGTAAAACAATTAATTGTACATTTTCTTGAAGACGAATTCAATGTCAGTTTTATCCAGCCATTCTACGCCAATTAAATGTTTCTTATTACTTAATCAATCGGCGAAGATGTCGCATAATATACATAAAAGTAAAGTAAAGTATCAGCCTGTAAGTGTCCAGTGTTGGACAAAGGCCTCCTCAAATATTTGAAAGGGTTTTGGAGCCGAGATGGGCCCGCCACGCTGCTCCGGTGAGCTTCACATATCCCCAAAATAATAATTTTCCATTATTTCTCAGACCTACAGGTTTCCTCACGATGTTTCCCTTCACTGCCGAGCACGTGGTAAATGCAGTGCCGGAAAAGGTGTCGTAACCCAGGTCACTTGCTCTCTATAAAACTAAAGCGGGCGCCCTGACGACTAGGCTACCATGGGTCTACAAAATTAATATAAATACAAAAAAACTATACAGTCGAATTGATAACCACCTCGTTGTTTGAAGTAGATTGAAAAGGAAGAATGCGATAACTGGAATCAAATTGTGGAAGGGCTACATAACATTCCTGTTAATCCACCATGGAAGGAGAAGGAGAAGGAGAAATAGTCGGACTCACGCAGGATGTCACGTTGCATAATTAATTAAAATTTTACACAAAAATCAATAGCGCGCCGCTTACCGAATGTCCTATTTAATGATGCCCGAGCGCGTCCCAACGAGACGGCGACGTGACGACCTACGAGATCGTAATCGTAAGAGCGTTTTTATACGCGATCCTGATGTTGTTTCAATGCGCCACAATTGGAACTTAACAAGACTGCACGCCCAGGAGACTCTATTTACACGCCTTTAAGCACGTTCGAGTAACGTCTGCGAAACGAATGTCTAATCTTTCAATACGCTTAAAGCTGCCGTGACTAGGCTCTGCTAAATCGTTAAAAAAAATAGCTTTTCGCTAATGTATACCCTATAGCGGTGTGGTCGTGGAACTGAACATTTATTTTTGTCTTTACAACCCACTTTCTTCACTCTGCATTTCGTTGGGTGAGTTAGGTAACCCTTCCCCCCTATCATCCCTCCCATCGCCCAAATATCCATGAAAGGGGCATCGCATCTGCAGCTCCTCTGATGTTGCAGATGTACGTGGGCATCGTCAATCCCACCTGGTGAGCCGTTTGCCTCCTATAAAAGTGCTTATTTGGAACAGCGTGACAGGTGACGAGCCGTCTCAGTTACCACACCGAGTATACGAATCGCACGAAGCACACTCAGCCCACGTGGGCCTCAGACTGAACATAGGTGTCTTATAAAGTTTTCGTTATCATTTTCGTATCCAATAAAGATTTTAATCAGCGTTAAAAAAAAGACAGTAGATTAATTGAGATTCGATGTGTGATTTCTCGGGTTCCATGGCAGTGCAGGCGATCGTCCGACCTACCGAATACTAACATCCGCCCGCGACTTTGCGTGGAATATTCCCTCTGTTTTCTCGGGAAAAAAGTGACAAATGTCTATTCCCAGTTTATACTTCAATAAAAAACGGTTAAGCAGTTTAATTGTGAAAAAGTAATTTTAATTAAAAAAAAAAGTAGTATGGATTATGGCTTATAATTCCGTGTAGCATATTCTAAAGAAGAAGTTGTCAAACTTTGTTCCTAATGCAAATTATAGGTCATTACGGCCGCCATCAATACGCGGCATTTATTCATAACTTATTTTCAATGTTCCTATTGGCAATCCGCGAAAGAAGCAACCGATGGCATTGTCGTGACCTAAGTAAGCCCATTAAAGTCACGTAGCTTCTAAATATAGACAGCTTTTACACGCGGATCCGTGGTTATGAACATTACCCGTGCCCACTCGGTTTCATAAACTACTTTTCCTTCAGTCTTACTGTGATACGAATATCCAAAAGGAAAGACGTGTACGTGACGGCCTTTGCTGCTCCCCCCCATCCTACTCCTCCCCCCCACCATCCTCCTCAAATATCCATAAAGGCCGGTAACGCGCACCTGCAGTTCGTTTATAATTAACTCTACCGATGAAGCTGTAAAGGCCAATAGGGCAACAGCATATCTACCGTGGGGGTTTCGGTCGGTCCGCAATCTTCAATGCTGATCCCAGTCCAGACATAACCAGTCACCGGAGACGGTGACGGGTAGGTGCGAGCACCTTTCCCCCCGCTTTAAACTTAATAAAAACAAAATGTAGCTCGTTTATCTTGCGGGCCTTCTGCTCGTGTCCGTCGCAGTTCGTGTAGTGTCGTTGCAGATGTACGTGGGTAATCACTTACCATCATATGAGCTGCTTGCTCGTTTGCCCCTCCCCCCCACCAGTCTCATAAAAAAAAATTAAAGGAGAACCCATGTGATAGTAAACTACGACGCAGGTCGCCACTATATGGCAATATAAAACTTTCGATACCTATGTTAACGCGCTTTAACAGATATCTTTATTCATCTCTAATAACTTAACTCGAGGCGTCAAGCCCACACCACACACCCGCCCATCACACACCCGTTCATCGTTACACGATCGCTTTTTTTTGTTTTTTTTTCTTGTCTACCCCCAACGACGAGACAATTATAACTTTATTACGACACAGTAGAGCTCATTATATATATCACGATCGGCTGAAATCGGCAATGGGCCACTGGCACGATCATTAAGAGTCGTTCGCTTTTTATACGAAAGTGAAAATTATTACATTACCTGTCAGACTCGACGGCCGCGGGAGCGCGCACGCTTGTCTTTTAGGCGCTGTCAATGAAAAGTATATTTGCCTAGGTGAAAGGTACCGAGACAAAAGTTATTTCAGGCTGTAGATGATTATCTAGATGTTCAAGTTAATAGGCGAAACGGTTGAACCGGGTAAAAAAAACATCACATGTTGTAGCTTTTTGTATATGTGGTTCTATTATTTTATTTTTTTATGGGAAAGGCGTCAAACGAGCAATCGATTCACCTGATGGTAAGTGATTACCTATGCCCTCGTAGATCTTGCAACGCCAGAGGAGATGCATGAGCGTTGCCGGCCTTTAGGCATTTAGGGACGGGTGCCTCCGGTTACCCGTCGCTAACCGCACGTATCGCAGAAGCACAAGGTGCCTCTACTTCACGCCGGTATTCCGCGAGGCCGCGGTCGAGCCGGCCCATTCGAGCAGCAGCAAAAGCCGCCGCTTGGCTCTACCCTGTCCATCTATATATGAGCCTTGTTCCGATCTTTTGTAGTTATTATTATAGACTTTCATAGGATAGGTGGGCAGGTGAAAAGAAGCGTATTTTAGTGGTTGTTTTACAATTACATTTTGTATATAACCTTTTTTTTCGATACTTTAGAAGTACTATATAATATCGTCAATGAAGGAGAATTTACATTCATTCGTTATTTAAAATTAATCCTTCAACCAATTAAGAGTTTCTATTGCATTAGATCCCTCGTACGGAACTCGTAGAGAGTTGTTACAAAATTTCACATAAAACACTTTCATCCGACACCGGCAGAAGATTTAAGAAATAATCGAAACGTCAGATTTTAATCAGACACGATATGTTTAAGGCATGCATATACATTCAAGCACAGGACAGTTATAAAAAAAAGTCCAACACACGATGAAAGCTGAAGCATAATTAAAGAGCTATTTGCCGCAGCACAAAAAACCGACCAAGTGTGAGTCGGACTCGCACACCGTGGGTTCCGTTTAACCTTACGATATGTTTTTTATTATTTATTGTTTTGAAATTCGCACAACAGTCACACTAAGTTTGAGGTTTGTACTATATACCCGTTTTTACGACAGAGCCAAAAAAACGTTGCAAAAACTTTCTTGAATGTGGATCCCCCTAAACTTTTTACTTTTTTTTTTATTTGGTTAGGACAGCCACCAGTGAAACGTGGAAATTGTGTCGACCGGCTACCTGTTACGGTTCAAAAGATACATTGGAAAAGGCTCCGCCTTTCCGGTTGCAGAGCTCATAAAAATGGCCGAGGCGAATCCTTTGCAATTTCCAGATCGTAGATAATGTTGGCTGCATTGAAATAATTTATTTCTACATTCAAAGATAAAATTAAAAAAAAAAAAAAAAAACAATAATTCTGCCAATGAGGCCGAAACTGACTTTCAACTAAGTGTACGCAACGCTGGCACTTGTCCCGAGTGCGATTAATCACACTCACGCTGATGATCGATAGTGAAATCGAGTCGAGACGGGGATGAGAAAGTTACAAACGCCATTGGAGCCGCGTAAAAACTAAAGAAAGGTAGGTGCTGCACGTCTGAATGGATAGAGCCAAGCGGGCCGGCTCCACCGTGGCGGTGCAAGCAGCCACGCAGAATACCGGCGTGAAGTAAACGCAACGTCCCCTCCTCATCCTCCCTACCGCCTCCCAAAGGCCCGGCAACGCACCTGCCGCCACTTCGGACGTCAGTCTGAGCGAGATTAGGATGGCTGTCAAACAGCCTAAAAACGGCAAGGCGCCGGGTGAGGACAGAATTAGAGCTGAGCTTCTGAAAGCGAATGGATAACAGGTACTTGTAAGTCCTTCAGAAGCTGTTTAATTCCGTCATTCTTCAAGAAAGGAGATAGCAGTCTATTGCAGAACTATGGACCGATATCGCTGCCAAGGTGCTTCTACGCGCTGTTTTCTAGAGTCATCACAAATCGTCTAGTAAACAGACCTCCAGCCTCCCTGATTCTGCTATTTTATAAGAAAGACTATTCATAAACCATTGTCATTCCATTCCGTTACTATCGTTTACGCTAATATTTCGATGCCATGTTAATTTTTTGGAAATTCTCGTGCGCGGTCAGCCTTAAATGACTTCGAATTAGATGCCAATGTTAAAATGGAAAATAATAACACTTAATTTTAACGAATTGCTTTTATATATAAATTTTAATAAGTGTAATTAAAAAAATTATTAAAGTTTGCTATTGCAATGATACATTGAATATCTTCTTGCGACTCGAGTTTCGATAAAAGTGAATGCTATTGAGATAAAATCGGAAAATAATGTTACTATGTAGCAACGTCTTCATTTGAGATGAGAAGTGATCACGGTACCATGGGAATGTAGAGAGTGGTAGGAGAAACCACACAAAGAAGGGGAAACAAGAAGGTGTTTGATTAATCTTACTTGGATGTCTGTTTATTTTATATAATATGCAAAAATCATAATTAATTTTAATAACGATTTAAAGAAATGTTACGTACTATGTAATACGTACAAACGTATAAACTAGTAAATAGTTCAAATAAAGTAAAAAACCATAAATATTTGAATTCACCTAACAACTATCTCTCAAAGTTTTATTTCACACTCATGTCATTATCTTACTAAACGTATACTATGATGCGAAACTGTTTTATGTTAGATTGTTTATATAAAAGTTATTTGATACACAATAATAATAATAATAATAAGAGAAATATGTACATAACACCTTCACGCGATAAAAAAATACATGAAATTTAACTGAAATCATAATCCAAAGGTTTCATGGCGTAAACATAACTGTATTTGTATTTTCGTACACAGTAAGACATACTTTATACGTGGTAGAGCTAATCGGCCATTTTTGCTGCCGCACGAATGGGCCGGTTCGACCGGGGCAGTACCACGACCTCGCAGAATACCGGCGTGAAGTAGAGGCGTTTTGTGCTTCTGCGTTTCATTTGGTGAGTGAGGTAACTTGATGCCAACTTCTTCTCCCTCCCATTACCGAAAAATCCTTCATGACCGGCAACGCACTTGCAGCTTCTCTGGTGTTTCAGATGTACGTGGGCGACGGTAGTCACTTACCATCAGATGTGCCGCTTGTTTGCACCCTTGTAAAAAAATATCTCCGCGCTCTGTTGTAAGGCATCCGAAGTTAAATATCGAAATGTAGTGACCTAGTCGATCTTCTATCTGTCGATCTCTAATGCGTACCATCTAAACCTTCAGGATAGCTATCCCATCAACCAAGACATTCCATATTCCCTGCCGCGAAACCAATCTAGGACGGTACAACGTGACTTGCAAATAGAATTATGCTATGTCAATATGCATAAAGGTTCCGAGCCAGCGACAACATTTATAATTTACTTACATGTTTGATTTGTTTTAGATTAGTTTGTTTAACATGATGATAACGAGCGAATGAAGTATGAATTTTTGGTTAAATTAACTTATGTTAATAAGTAACATAGCGCGAATTTATCGGGGAATACTGTCATGATTTTTTTGGCATAGCGTATAAGGCCCGTGGAGGAGCGGGCCACTAGGCCTTCCTCATCTCCCCCGTCAATATCACGCTTACTCCAGCGAAATGTACGCTTTAGCAACTGAAAGTGCTAAGCTAAAGCACGCCTGGAAAAACATCATCTATATGTATATTAAAGAAGATTGTATTTCCGCCGTAGACTGAATCACAGGATAGAGTCTATCCGTGAGGATATGGAGGGTGAATAGAAATAACTCCATACTATGTCGGTATAATAACGGTTCGACATGAATACCAATAAATGTTTTGCATGATCGTAAAATTGTAAACGTTAACCGAAATAGCATGTGTACAGCAACACGTACGCGTGTAATTTTGATGTTTCAATTACCCACTAGTTGAGCATGTTGATAATGTATATAAGGATACAAAAAAAAATTGGCATGTAGGAACATCATCATCATCATCATCATTTCAGCCTATCAGAAGTCCATTGCTGAACATAGGCCTCCCCCAAAGATTGCCACGAAGCTCGGTCCTGAGCCACCTGCATTCATCGACTTCCCGCAACACTGCGCAGGTCGTCACTCCATCTTGTTGGGAGTCGTCCTACACTGCGTTTGCCTGTACGTGCCTGCCACTCGAGAACCTTTTTTCCCCAACGGTTCTCAGTTCTGCGAGCTATGTGGCCGGCCCATTGCCACTTCAGCTTGCTGATCTTTACGGCTATGTCGGTTACCTTAGTTCTGCTGCGTTCATAATGCCATTAAATGAAATAACTTAATAAATAAAATAAGGCTATGAATATGACAATTTGTACAGATTACACTCGGTTATAAAAGCCTCGGGACAAACATAATCGTAATATAGTAAGAGTTTCGGGCCTTCGCATAAATTCTTAAGTTTACTTTCGTCCAACAAAGTTGCCAGCTTCATCTCTTTATGTCCTTTTTATCTAATATTCACATCATAAGAGATTACAAAAGGAATACGTAAGAACTTTTCTAATGTAATGGTTCTATTTTCAACATATATAAGGGGGATAGAGATGGGAGAGTTAAACTTTTCTATTCATTTACAACTTTCGTTTACAGCTTATCATAATAATCGAATCGCATCACTAGAATACGGCACATCCCTATTGTGATACCTTGTGTTGGCTATGAAAGCGACTGTCAGACGCAGAAGCGTCTATAAAAGCCAATGAAGCTGCAAGGGCTACCGAACCAACAGCGTATATCCAATGGTGATCCCGTCCTAACTGGTAGGTGAGGACTGACGAGCATCGTGCCCAAAGGCGATACAAAAAAAATAAACTGACATCACTTTTTTGTACGTCGTATTCAAAAATGTAAATCAACGTTGCTTTGAACTCCCATTGCTGGCAAATGCGCAAGCGGTACACATGATAACGTAAGTGATTGGCCACGTACATCTGCAACACTAGAGGTGCTGCAGGTACGTTGCCGCCCTTTAAAAGTATTTGGAAGATGGGTAGAGGGAGTGGGCCTACGGTTACCTCAGTTACCGAACGAAACGCAGAAGCACAAGATGCCTCTACTTCATGCCGGTATTCTGCGAGGCCGTGGTACCAACCCAGTTGAGCCGGTCCATTCGAGCAGCAGCAAAAACCGCACATCTATTGTTGATGCTTCAGCTGTACTGTACTCTATAGCAGTCGGCTAGGGCTCCGGCACACCAGCACTACATCTTCTCCTCCGTTGTGCAGCCTGACCACGGGAGCGGGCCTGCAACCGCACTGCTACACTGTTGCCTTTCGACGGCTCGGTGGCGTAGTGGCTAAGCGTTTAGCTGCAGTGTTGTGGGTCACGGGTTTGATTCCCGCACGGGACTAGTGTTTGTATGGACTACAAATAATCCGGGTCCGGGTATTTGTCCATGTGCAATTTATGTATGTAAACTGCCTTCTGCCTAAAAAAGGTTCTCGAGTGGCAGCCACGTACAGGCAAACGCAGTTTAGGACGACCCCCCACAAGATGGAGTGACGACCTGAGCAGTGTTCCGGGAAGTTGATGGATGCAGGTGGCTCAGGACCGAGCTTCGTGGCCATCTTTGGGGGAGGCCTATGTTCAGCAGTGGACTTGTGATAGGCTGAAATGATGAAGAAAATGCCTCCGCAACTCAGGAGAAATTCCTACAGTGGAAGGTTAATGTTTTTAAAAATCAACAAATAAAAAAAGCCTATCACCTGGCCCAGTACCTTGTCTCTCCACTACCATCTGAGTGAATATATGAGTACTGCTGTCACTTCTAGTGGGAACGTAGACTCAAAACACGCGTAATGCAATAATTAAAGTAATAAATACTATACAGCCTTTCAGTCTTAGCTTAATTACTTATTTATACTTAAATTCTAGTAAAAACCTTTTGGCGCATGCCGCTACTTGACAAACCATTAACACTACAATAGAAAATCTAATAAGGTAGGTAACCAAGTGACTATGGAAAATGCAAGTTTGAACGTCTTTGGTTTCCGACAGATGACGGTAGAGGTCTTCTGTTCGCCCGCTTCTAATACGTCAGCCTATTTTAGTCCACTGCTGAACAAACACATCACCAAGAAAGCACGAGCGACAGCCGCAATACATTCCTTGATATGTTTGACCATACTCATCACGCTGGGTGAGCGGCACTGCCGGTACTAGACACCGGCACCCTTAGTGCGCTCACCAATCTAGTGACAGGATGATATAATACTCCTTTCTGCCGTCATCCGGTTCGAGCCTGGCCTCTGGTAACGTCTGATGATGACGAGTGAAGTATGTTTTATCGTTGGGGTCGTGGAAAGACCTACCTACACACGCACGCGCTTTTGACGTTCAATGTATTTTCAACAGTCACCGTTATGATGCGTTCGCAACAGTTCGCTGCCGGCAATGAATGACGCGACACTCGTTAAACTCAAACAGCAGCTCAAACGCATAATAAAACTGAAACTGAAACTTAGCCCGCGATTGGTTCAGAACGACCGTATTTCATTGAACTCCCAATTACGGCAAATAAACTCGGAGAAAGCGATATGTTGTATGTAATTAAGCGCCATTTTATTACCTTCTTTTAATTATGTAACCAGCATTATGTAATAAAGAGACTTATGTACGTGCATATCTCAAGGTAATATCACAAAGTAATTATCTTATACAAATACTGGAGGAAATAATTCTTCTCTGCATACGAGCCCTCTGGGTTCTTACCCCTTTTCTTTTTTGATTCTGCTTAATTTTTAGGGTTCCGTACGCAGCCCTATTACTAATCCAACACCGTCTATCTGTCCGTCCGTCTGTCGTAATAGGTGACCAATTGAAATTTTCACACAATACGTGTTATTATGGCGGATATCCAAACAAATAAGTTAAAAGTAATAATAAGGGGATCTTCACACAAGACACGTGTTAATTGTTTTATTTTAAATGTTTTGTTTATAAGAACGGTAATTTTGAAGTAAAGTAGTAAAGAAAGATATGTTTTATATTTTATGCATTTAATGAGTTTTTTTATTTGGCTTTATTATTGCATGATTATTATTTATTGAATGTGTATATTTTTTACGAACATTTGTCCGTTCAAGTTATACTTTCAGTATTCACAAGAAGTGTTTCTAATTATATGACCACCACTGTATATATATTTATGTATATATCAATGTATATTTATTACATTATATTTAAATTTCTTAGTAACTTGCTTACACCCTTAACCCTTGCTCACTGGTCATTATATCCTCAGCAACATGTCTGCCTGGTAGAGATTGCTTCTAAGCGATAAGACCGCCAATTCTACCTTTGTGTATTTCATGTTTCTATTTTTTTCTAATTGGTGTACAATAAAGTATATTTCATTCGTTCATAAAAATTCAGCTAAACAATAAAAAAAAAAACTAAAATCGTCCGGCCAACTTGAACTATCAAGTTTCGGAACACCGTTGCCAAGATAATGCCATTAGATATTTCACGGAACATACGAACTGTTCTTACACAACCGGATTAAGTTGCGTTAAGTTCTATCAAAGGGAGCGAGCAGTGCGTTAATTAAAAACGGAATTCCACGCATCGAAGTGTGTGCCGTAGATGGGGTTGCCTATTTAAATAAACATTTACATGGTGCAGAGGTCGTACGGCTCTCGTTGCCGGAGAGGAGTACTGTAACCTTTTATATACGACGTTGGCGCAACGTTTTCAGAAGGATATAAACTGAAAAATAGGTTATGCGATATAAATTTAAACGAGCGCCTGCTTGCGGTTATTTTAAGTGAAATCCCTCAAAACGTACATACGTTTGATATTAATCAGAGTAGAAGTAAAAATATAGCAACCAGGTGACACCGGTTTACGATAACTAATCATTGCCTAACTTTTAAGCGTGGTAGAGCCGAGCGGCGGCTTTAGCTGCTGCTCGAATGGGTCGGCCTGACCGGATTGGTAATATACCGGCGTGAAGTGGAGGCATCTTGTGCTTCTGCGTTTCGTTCGGTGAGTGAGTTAACCGGAGGCCTACACCCCCTCCCTTTTCCCCTCCTCTTCCCTCCCATCTCCCAAATATTCTTAAAGACCCGCAACGCACCGGCAGCATCTAGTGTGTTGCAGATGTACGTACGGCGACGGTAATCACTTACCATCGGGTGAACCGTTTGATCGTTTGCCGTCTCTTCCATAAAAAACTACCATAAAGGAGATGAGAGATTTGAGGAGATGCGTGCGCGCGTGGGTGTGTGTGTCAATTTAGTGTTATGTTACATCCTTTACTTAGGAGCTCGATAGCCCACTGTAGGGCATAGGCTCCTCCCATTAGGAGGACTTATCAATGCCGCGCCCCGCCAGCGGAATGGAGATCGCAGCACCAGACACCTCGCCACTTAGACGTTGCTGCCTTTCAACGGTCTTCTTAATTTTAGTCTGGTAGTTTTCGAGGTGTCTATCGCGCCATCTGTCGCTTATACATTGCGATTTACATGGCTTTTCCTTTAGTCGCCCCTTACCACACCCACGGGAAGAAAGGGGGTGGGGAAATTCTTAAGCCGTTACCACACGACAATTATAGATAAGTCATTATCATTCCTTTGATATTTTATTTTTTATGTCAAAGTAATTGTATTAAACTCGTATTAAAGATTCTTTTCTGCCTAGGATTCTTCTGGGTAGGTTCCACCCGCGTACCCATTTGAACTGCTGTTTGACAGCGGTAGCAGGACCTGCATATGAAAAGGAATAGAGAGCCGGTTTCATTACGGACTCCCGAGGCATTCGACCTTGGTCCTCCTCAGAGGTAACGACGCTCTGTGATCTTCTTCGATTGAAGTTGTTTGCCCACAGGCTGCGATAGCTACTTACTTGGAATTTACCTTTTAGCTGGAAGGCTGGATCGTTTCTTAACGTGATCCAATTATTAATAAATATTATAACGTTGTCATTTATACGTTTGTATAATGCCCTGTACCCCTGCAGCATCGCAATGGCACACGAAACTAAATGGAAGCTTCTAAATGTAAATGATTGCGGCGGCACTCCTGATGTCGCTCGAATCTCTCGATTATCTCCAAGCGTACCCGTTCGATCTATTTTACATATCTACTATTGTTTTACCCCCCTCCATTACGAGGATAATCGTCTTCGATCCCCGGGTAGCACTCGGTAATAATCGAGTTCTAAGTAGCGTACGATATGCTGTACCGACTGTGAGCGTTGTCCCAAATAAGCTCTGGTCAAAAGTGGAGTGAAAGGGTTGACCTCTAGCCACCCCAGAATAAAGGGTGTATCGGATTCTGACATAGATAGTAACATGGCTATGGATCATCGTCATCGACTGTACAAATATAGTGTAGGAATATGACCTGAATCGGTCAAGTAGTTCAAAAGTAACCCGATGACAAACATACAGAAGCCTTATTACAATGTCAATAGCTTTATTATATTTAAGTAAAGTTGTTTTTATACATTTCAAAGAATTTCAAATTATATTTCATTAAATTGGTTATATCCAAAATAAATCTTAAAAGAAAACATATTTCTCTACAGAATTATGTACGCGTATGCGTAACTTGAAACTATGTTTATATTTAAACAAAACACTTTTTATAATCGCTTTATATTCTTAGACGCCTTTTATGCTCGGCGCCAGAGTAACCTGCCGCCCAGTTGTGTGTCCTAGATTAGTGTCGTCGTGTGTGTATCAATTCGAAGTGACTCTCCTTCTATAACTTAGATTATATCCTGTTTAGAAGGACCAATAATATAATAATGAACAATTTTGATTGCACAGCGTAATATTAAATTTTCCACGGACAAGCAGAAATCCCATCTCATTGTGTGTGTTATGTAAAAAATGTCGTGGACCTCCCCTTAATATCCTTAAAGGCCGGCAACGCTGCTTGCAGCTACTCTGGTATTGCAGATGTACGGGGGCGACGGTAATCACTTACCATCAGGAAGGGGCAGTTTGCACGTTTGCCGTCTTTTCCATAAAAAAAAATATATAAATACGCTAACCACTAAACCACATGGTCGTCGCGTTTAATTGGCTACTGTTATTATAATACTACGACATTTCATTGCATCCTAGACTGGCTAGGCTAATGGCGTCGCTTCGTTCGCTAAGCCCAGTTAAGACGTTTAAATTATACATCGTCTTCACACTTCAACATTAACTTTTAAATATATATATATCATTACATTTACATAACAAGCAACAATTAATTGAAATAAGATTAAAAATTTTAATACTATTTTACTTTACGGATTTTATAGCGTAAAATTTTTGTTATTAACTCCCGACTATACGGGTGCTTTACAGCACCTGTGACGTCACTTTTTTTTTATAGAAGAAGGGGCAAACAGGCGTGCGGCTCACCTGATGGTAAGTGATCACCGACGCCCACGAACATCCACAACACCAGAGGAGCTACAGATGCGCTGCCGGCCTTTAAGGTAGGAATAAGCTCTTTTCTTGAAGGTCCCTAAGTCACTGTTCGGAAATACTGCTGGCGACAGCTGATTCCACAAAGTCGAAGTGCATGGCAGAAAACTTCGATTAAAACGCCTGTCTACGGTCAGCTTTATAATTATAAATATTTGGTCCGATTCGAGCATTTCTTCATTGTTGAAAATTAAAAACTGTTTCATGTCCCCTTTTAAAAGCGGACGGAGCCACGCTTTGCCCTTTGGGTACGAAAGCCTGAAAACGTAAAACACTTGCATGTACGGTGTTCAGCGGTTCCAACCGCATATACATCAGCAGACTCTGTGTTGACGATACCGAACAATACACATTCACAGAAACCAACAAAGAGCTTCCGCAATCCGTAGAAATGGTCGAAGAAAATCTCTAAGAATAGCGAGAATTTTTTTTTTTCACAAATCGCACCAATCCCCGTGGGAGGCGAATGTTTGCGGTTTTCACAGGAAAGTTGTATTCAATCGAAATAATAAAAAAAAAAACAAATGACGCAAAAATTTTTGAAATTTTCATTTGTCACGGCAGCTTAAGGAAAATATGCGATAAATTTAGTCGTGTTACAGTAGACAACGCAAGTGTCTCGTTTCTACCTATTTAGAACCGAAATTAAGGCACATATGAACATGTTCAAGCTTCTAAAATGCGTTGCTGAATACACAATATCCTTAAAGACCGGCAACGCACCTGCAGCATCTATGGTGTTGTAGATATATGTGGGCGACGGTAATCACTTACCATCAGGAAGGGCAGTTTGCACGTTTGCCGTCTTTTCCATAAAAAAATATATAAATACGCTAACCACTAAACCACATGGTCGTCGCGTTTAATTGGCTACTGTTATTATAATACTACGACATTTCATTGCATCCTAGACTGGCTAGGCTAATGGCGTCGCTTCGTTCGCTAAGCCCAGTTAAGACGTTTAAATTATACATCGTCTTCACACTTCAACATTAACTTTTAAATATATATATATCATTACATTTACATAACAAGCAACAATTAATTGAAATAAGATTAAAAATTTTAATACTATTTTACTTTACGGATTTTATAGCGTAAAATTTTTGTTATTAACTCCCGACTATACGGGTGCTTTACAGCACCTGTTACGTCACTTTTTTTTTATAGAAGAAGGGGGCAAACGAGCGTGCGGCTCACCTGATGGTAAGTGATCACCGACGCCCACGAACATCCACAACACCAGAGGAGCTACAGATGCGCTGCCGGCCTTTAAGGTAGGAATAAGCTCTTTTCTTGAAGGTCCCTAAGTCACTGTAAATACTGCTGGCGACAGCTGATTCCACAAAGTCGAAGTGCGTGGCAGAAAACTTCGATTAAAACGCCTGTCTACGGTCAGCTTTATAATTATAAATATTTGGTCCGATTCGAGCATTTCTTCATTGTTGAAAATTAAAAACTGTTTCATGTCCCCTTTTAAAAGCGGACGGAGCCACGCTTTGCCCTTTGGGTACGAAAGCCTGAAAACGTAAAACACTTGCATGCGGTTGGAACCGCTGAACACCGTACGTTCAGCGGTTCCAACCGCATATACATCAGCAGACTCTGTGTTGACGATACCGAACAATACACATTCACAGAAACCAACAAAGAGCTTCCGCAATCCGTAGAAATGGTCGAAGAAAATCTCTAAGAATAGCGAGAATTTTTTTTTTTCACAAATCGCACCAATCCCCGTGGGAGGCGAATGTTTGCGGTTTTCACAGGAAAGTTGTATTCAATCGAAATAATAAAAAAAAAAAACAAATGACGCAAAATTTTTGAAATTTTCATTTGTCACGGCAGCTTAAGGAAAATATGCGATTAATTTAGTCGTGTTACAGTAGACAACGCAAGTGTCTCGTTTCTACCTATTTAGAACCGAAATTAAGGCACATATGAACATGTTCAAGCTTCTAAAATGCGTTGCTGAATACACAATATCCTTAAAGACCGGCAACGCACCTGCAGCATCTATGGTGTTGTAGATATATGTGGGCGACGGTAATCACTTACCATCAGGTTAACCGCTTGCTTGTTTGCCGCCTTTACCATAATCGCCTACGTTGCGGCCTTTGAGGGTAGTTGGGAGACGGGAGGGAGGATGAGGAGGGGAAAGGGAGGGGGTGTAGGCCTCCGGTTACCTCAGTCATTTTACTTACCGGTACACAGCCCATTCGAGCAGCAGCAAAAGCCGCTGCTTGGCTCTACCACGTACAAAAAGGTATCTACATTTATGTTCAAAGATGACATTAGCTCAGTTTTAATCATATTTTGGGTAGATTCGTCCGCTATCCTCTGTGAGAGAGAAGATATGAAATAACATAGGAGGTTAATGTTGTGAAAAAACGAATTTTACGCTATTAGGTACGCCGGTGAGAAATAATAGCCCAGGGTTCAGAGCACTCGCTTTAGTCTTTAAGAGCCCGAGTGAGCTGGGATCGATCCCGGCTCTCGCACCACTAAAATTGTCGTGCGTAACATCGTGCGGAAATCGGGGTTTGTCCGGAGCAAGTCCGACGTAACCCGTCCTAGGCCCACTTTTTTTTGAGTGTTCGTGGGGTAAGGTGGTGATAACACAAAAAAAAAGCCTAATGATAATTTGTGTATGTCTTTAATTAACATATGCTTAATTACTTATTTAAAAGTACATAGCCAATTTCATCAACAGAGCTCTCATTCCTAAAGGTCCAACGCTAAGAGACTGAACGCCGTAGTCGAAAACCTACAAATTCGGGTGCTTATGTGTCGTAACATGTTTAAAAGAGTAGTGGGCATAAAGAATTTTAAAAAACTTTAATTGGCACGTGACGCGACTGCCATAGGAGACTATAGATAGCGTTTAAACATGACACGTGTTTGAAATGAGTAGTTTTTTTTTATAAAACCGGTTCATCTATCGGTCGACTTTAAACCTAACGTAACGCGGTTTCTGCGAAGTGTGCTTCATGGGAATTGAAATTGAATTTGGAACAGTCAATCTTTTCACTTGTCATCGGTTCATAGAAAGGCTCCAAGTTTCACATCAATCAGCGCAGCTAATTCCGATGTCCTTGTTAATTGATACAGAAAAGCGCGTAAGTTAGTGATGAGCATGCTTTGACACCGAACCAGTTCGACCCTTCTACCGATATTATAGCATAAGGTCCACTTTGGATCTTCTTTGTCGTTACGCTCTTGATAGAGCGGTGTTGTCAGAATCTGATGTTGCTCGCTCCTCCTTTCTATCAGCCGATGATTTTAAAACACCTATACAATGAACAAAGCGCCGAGTGGTAACGGCGTAAGAATCTCCAACCCCCCATTTCTTCCCGTGGATTTTGTCCCGTTGGGCTTGAACATCACAATGGCTACCGACAGATGACGGGTACGAGTAAAATACCTGATCAAAATTCGGTGTGATCGGTGTGTCCCGTAGAGCGATCACCAACCGCATGCCGAGCGTGGAGATGATGGATTATGGGAGAGGCCTATGTCCTGCAGTGTAATATATCTAGGCTGTAAAGATAAGGTAAGGATACTCTGCCATGCCATAGATAATACCGTTCAATACATTCTTAAATTTGCAATTACGTTTTTGGTTATATGCAGAAAATACATGTGTATTGGGCATGGTGTATGGAACACTGATTTCAATTCATTTATGAAAGTTAAGGACCCGGAAGGGATATGCCAGTAAAAGCGAACGTTAAAATTGAACATGATTGTTAGATTAGTGTATTTATTTTAATGTTATTACTATTATTAAAAATGGCTTAGACATGGGCCATAAATTATTACATTCTAGGTGAGGGAAGGAAATGGCGATCCTATATGCAAATAGTCCCATAATACCTACTGCAAGAGAAAATAAATAACATTTCTTGCTATTATTTCAATTTCAAGCAGATTAAGGTGACCTAGACCTTAACGGCTGTTCGTAAAACGCATTACGAAACCAAATTAATCCGCGAGTATATAAACATTCACTGGTTCTAATCTCATCTAATTCCTAAGTCAATATCAATGCCGACAGAGGGCGCTACAAAGGACGAATAGTATAAACAGAGCGTCGTTTACATTTATCCGACTGCCCCCGAAAGGAGGGTAATCGACTCTCTATAGCCCGATAGGTTTCAACATAATATGAGGGAGCCATCAGATGCGTCTTCATTGTGTGAGTGACGTGGAGTGTAATATTTAAATAAGGCAAATGCGAATAAAAAAAGGAGAGAAGGAATGAAAAAAACTCAGTCGGGATTTGTCTGCCCCTGAGTACTGTGCAATGGCCTGCTTCACAAATATCGGAGTCGGTAAGGGTCCGCCCCGCTGCTCCACAGCGCGGGTTGTCGGACTTCACATCTCCTCGTAATATTATTTCTCATACATGCCGATTACCTCACGATGTTTGCCTTCACCGCCGATCACGTGGCAAATTCAGCATATAAAATCGCTATTAACAATTTTGGTGGTGCCGCGCCATCGGGGATCAAACGCAGTTCTCTCGCGCGCTGTTTAAAACCTAAGCGAGAGTCGTGTAGACTAGTCCACCAAGGCTCATGGGCCCCTAATGACTGTAATGAGTTTTTGAGCTTCGAGTTCAAGAGTTTATGTATATACGTATGTATGTCTATGTCTTTGGTACGCTCTGTAGCCTAAACGACTCGATGTATTCCAATATAATTTCGAAGAGTCGCTATGTACGTCTTCATTCTGGGAGTGACATGTAATATTTCAATATGGCGTCTGCGAAACAAAATAGAGAGCCGGATTAGATCTTAAACAAAACTAGAGATAGGATTTTAAAGTAATTTGGCTATGGGGGTCTGAGGTATCAGTTAATTTTGAAAAAAAAAAGGGGTCTATTGGCCAAAAATTTTTAGGGAATGCCTGTCGTAAAGGGTCTTAGTACAATATAAAGACACCTTATAAGGTGTATCTAGATCGAAATCTACCTTATTTTCGTCTCATGTGGCACGATGTAAGTGCTTCATTTAAATAGATCATATTTAGTTAGTATAAGCAAGGCAAAAGTTAAAAACACACAAACATACACTTTAAAATCTAACGCTTAAGTTACTTTTAATTCAACTATTCTTTTACACGTCGCTTAGCATCGAACCCACACCGCACACCGCCACCCGTCCATCATTACCAACGCTATATTTAGTCTTACCTCGATGACAACACAATTAAAACCGTATTACAATAACCGTAAAGCACATTATAATAACACAATCGGCTGAAATCACTAATGGTACGATCATTAAGCATCGTTCACTTTTATATATGAAAGTGCTTATTACAAAGCTTAATGCAGACCTTTTCAAGCACAGTAACCTACTGTCCCAGTGACCCACTGTGGCGCTGACGCTCTAGCGATTGAATGTTAGTGTGGTCTGGGACCACACCGCCAGCGGGGCTAAACATTGTGGAACATTGGCGCGGAGAGTGTGCACTATGAGCGAATCCAAGCAACCCGGACTGTCTCGTACTGCACTACAAATATCTGGGCATTATTTTCGACGGCAAACTGAACTGCAAGCATAAGTTTTGACAATGTCATCCCAAGATCATCCTTTGGCTGTGTAATGTTTTCAAGGCATTTTCAAGAGCCAAGCGGCGGCTTTAGCTGCTGCTCGAATGGGCCGGCTCGACCGGATTGGTACCACGGCCTCGCTGAATACCGGCGTGAAGTAGAGGCATCTTGTGCTTCTGCGTTTCGTTCGGTGAGTGAGATAACCGGAGGCCCACACCCACTCCCTATTCCCCTCCTCTTCCCTCCCATCTACCAAATAACCTTAACGACCGGCAACGCACCTGCAGCATCTATGGCGTTGCAGATGTATGGGAGCGACGGTAATCACTTACCATCAGGTGAACCGCTTGCTTGTTTGCCGTCTTTTCCATAACAAAAAAAAATTCCTATACAGATAAATATGGTATATTCCCCCTTACATACAAACACAAGCTACTTTAATATTATTTCTCTTGCGGGCCTCCTGCTCGCTAGCCTCTACCACCGAAGCTGTCAAGGCTACTGGGCCAACAGCGTATCTACCGGTGGGGGTTTTAGTCGGTCCATCGCCTACAATGTCCCCACGGAAAAGTAAATAAAAATATGTTAACCAACCAACCACCAAAAGTGTAATCGGTGGAGGTAGATTATATCTTATTTATCTTGCATTATATTTTTGAAAATGTGTCTAATACATAAACGTACATACGGAAACGGCTCCGACGATTTGGATAAAATTTTATATTAAGCTATGTTCATTATCACATACAATTTTTTTTTCAAAGCCACCTCAACATGTACGTTAGCTACTCGACAATAGATGGCACTGTCATTGTAAATTACCATAAGTAACTTTTTCCGCGGGAAGTTTTCACGTTCCCAGTCGTCAAAAGTGTCGCCTATGCACCTCTGCTCATATTTTAATATGCAATAATTTTATTAACAGTTGACATTCGGAGAGCGCACGTCACGCCGTGAAGACAATATGCACATGAATGCACATTAGCCGTGCTACAGAAACCGCGAGCGGTCTTAATTGACGTCCGACCGAGCCCCGTCGGACCCTAAGCCTAGAAAGCGACAGTGATTCGGTTGCGCAAGCGCCGAACCGGCGGTCGACGACCGCGCGGCCGCGGGGAAAGTCGCCGCTAACCGTTGTTTAATTAACTATGCCCAAGTGCGGGTGGGTGGCTAGCAAATGCAGAAGAGTTTTTATCGCAAGCAAAAAAAAGTAGAGCAGATATCGTATCTGGTCAAATGGCCTCCTATTTTTGAGAGGAGATTTTGGAGCCGGCACGAGTTCAACAACGCTGCTCTAGTGCGATCGGAACGTACACCGGGCCACGATAGAATTCTTTTATTATCTCTTGGAGCTTACAGGGTTTAACCAGCACGGCTCGCCGAGGTCGCTCCCCCAGGTTACCGATAGCTTTAAGGGTTTACTGAGTTTCATTGAGCAGCTCGGTTGGGTCGAATACATGATATTCTTGTCCACGCGCAAAAAAACGCCCACAGTCGTAGAGTTGCGGATACCAGGCCGTCATAACATAACATAACATGCAGCTTCCCTAAGAATTAGTTTTTTTTTATTGGCAAATACATCAGTGCCGGGAATCGTACTAGAGTCGATCGTAATTAAATGCCTCAATGCTGTGTTTATTCATTACTCGAGCCCCATCTGATGTTACATTATGTGATGATGTACTACTCCAGTCTATTTTTGCCCTGACGACTTGAGATGACTTTCGACGGCAACTTGGCGGCAACTTGCGGGCCTCCTGTTCGCGAGTCTCTACCGATGAAGCTGTAAAGGCCACAAGGCCAAGAGCATATCTACCGTGGGGGGGTTTTAGTCGGTCCGGTGGTATCTTCAATGCAGATCCCAAAATCACCTTTCCCCATGTTAAAATAACAAAAAAAAAAAACTTTCGGCACTTGTTTACATACTACGGTGCCCGCAAGTGTACCGCGGCGCAACGACAAAGTTGTTTTTTATTTACCGTAACCGATATGATGACAGGATTGGTGAAAAGTTTAGATGCAGTGTCCTTGATGACAAGGGACGCAATAGACCTGAAAACCGATGATTTGTCGCACAAATAATTCGGCTCGTGACTGGTGTACCAGCTGTCAGCCACGCAAACCTCTATAGGATATTATTAAACATTTTTACTAATCTACACTTAATATTACGAAGCTGAGTAGTTTGTATGTTTGAATGGGTTAATCTAAGGAATTACCAGACCAATTTGAAAAAACCTATTAGTGTTCAATAGCCATTTCATTGGCTAAGCTTATAGGCTATAGTGTTAACTCTAGAACCCATAGGAACTAAGCAGTGACCATAAACCTTGGTCATTTACTAATGTGTATGAAACAAGCATGTATAATCCAAATATAATGTGGGTTTATAAACTAAACCGCGGGCTACAAAAATTCTATAATTAGGGTCTATATTAGCCGGCCTAGAATCTGTTCACCAATCGGCCAACAAAGTGTGTCATAAACAAACATATTATACACAAAAAACAAATAAACGACATTCATTTATGGGACTGAGTCATGTATTGTTAGTACATTCGAGTATTATTGACAGACACATTACGCATATCTTACCTTTTTCTCAGAATTCAAGTGATTCATTGAGGGACAAATAATTAAATGTACACTTAGTTAGGACATTTTCATATTTGTATTTGTAAATAATTTTTTAATTAATACTTAATTAGTTGTGGTGTTTTCTTATCAATGTCTAACTAGACTGTTTGACCTTTAGTTACTTAAAATTTGTAAAAACAGCCATCAGATGCTACCTTCACAGTTTTGGAATGTGGGTCTGTGAACCCCTATAAATAAAACTTAGCGTGATGAATAGGATGTACCTTTGTCAATTACATCGGTACCGGGAATCGGCCTGGAGTACATTCTGATTCTGAAGTGCCTTAATGCTGTTTATTTATTACTTCAGCTCTATTTGATATTACATGATATGATGATGTATGTACTTCTGGCTGGCTGGCCTGGTGGGTTTGTAGTCCCTTATAAATAAAACTTAGTGTAATGAATATCCATGTCTGTGCCTCAATTTATAAATGATTCTGTACATAATCCGATGACACAGATAATTTCACAAAAAATCTGTGATGTCATTCTCTTACAAAATCATACCATGTGATTTTTTACCACAGATTCCTTTATCCAGGACATCATCTAATTATCAATATCATATGATAGATGTCAAAAATAACACAGCATGATTTTATCTTTATATACCTTGACATGGTGCTCAAGACAGTGTCAATTTAGATGTACCATCCGCCACGTTGCTCGTGAAAAAACCCCACACAAGTACAATAATATTTACAGTACAGTACTCTTGCTACATACTTCCAATTTGTACAAATAATGCAAAAGTAAGTGACAAAGTCAGTTTTTTGTAAATTTGTGTATCTTGTTGAAGTAAATTTTATCAGTGAGAAGTGTTTGGTTTTTATATATTTTACCATTAAAAGCCAACGTTATGAACCCTTGTTTGATTCACATATGAGTTTGCCATTGCATGGTTTTGGTAAGTTAATTCCCGATTTATTTTAAGTTTAAGAGTGTTTAAGTCTTAGAGATTTTCATACAACTTTCGAGCCCAAAATCTTCGCAATTAATAGACCATTTTAATTAAACTTTCAAATAAGTATAAAGCAGGACCAAACATTAGTGTAAGTGAATGGTGAAATAAAGCACCTTTATTCTAAAAGTGACATCCTTACATCAACTGCACAGAGTGCATCATTTAGGCTGACTAATGAGACCAGACATTTTCATTCAAAGAGATTGTTGCAATTATAAAACTGGTCCACCCCTATCAATACATAGGTGAAGAAGAAGCAGAATCAGATCAAATCCAACCATTTATTGATATCAACACAATAGCCGTAACAAAAATGCATAACATCTGGCAAACTAATTTTCTTTCATTTAAACGATAATCTTGTCACCAGTGGCATGCATTCCATAAAGGCAAAAATACTGTGTGATCCTAGCTAGTTAAGAGTAAGAGTAACAATATTTTTAATTTTAATTCATTATTATCACCATTTTAGCCTACCAAAGTCCACTGCTGAACAGACCAGCCTCAAAAATTGTGGCAAAGAACAATTCAGAACCACCTGCATCCATTGACTGCCATCCACACTTGCAGATTGTCACTCCGTCTTGTGGGTTAGGTTTTCCTACACTGGGTTGACTGTACGAAGTTGCTACTGAGCTAACACTCCACCTGATGGTAGGTCACTACTGCAGTCCATTGAAACCTGTAAACAACTTCTATCTACCACCTAGTATACTTTTTCCAAACGGTTATCAGTTCTGAGACCTAAGTAGTTGGCGAATTACCACTTCAACTTGCTGATTCTTACATATGTCAGTAATCCTTGTTCTGCTGTGGATATTGTTGTTGCAAATTCTATCGCACAGAGAAACACTTAACATACCTCATTCCATTCTTGTCCCTGGTATACATATGCATCGACAACTTCGAGACTTTTTGAAAACTTTATTAAAAAAAATTAAAAATAAGAATGTTCTTACTAAACCAAAGGTTTTATGGTAATAGTCTACAAACACCAGACATAGTGGTAAATTCTACTCTACCGACTTCTGTACAATCTGTGAGATCTAATTAAGAATTGAGTATTATTCTACTATTTATTTAATTAGATAGGATGGCAGATAGTTAAGATAATAATGTTGATAAGATTTTGATTACAAGGATAATTAATATAATTAAAAAAATATTTAGCAAGACTATGAACATATTTAAAATAAATTTTGTTATTTGACTTTTAATTTTAAAATACACTTAATTAACACTAAGAAAAAACTAATCCAATTATTAAGTTTTGTTTTTAATATTTCTGCATAGCCCAATACTGTGGTCTGCACTTGTCATGTTTGGTAAATATCCCCTGATGTTTCAAGAAATCTGTCATGCATAGTTTTTAAAAAAAAGTAACTCGGGATGCATTACATTACCTTAATACTAACAATGATCTAGCAGGGATCAGTTACAAACAAATATCTTGTAATAGTATAAAACAAAGCCACAATACTCTTTTATATATTTAATTTATAAATTAAAACTCTCTTCATGTGAAGCCTGCATGCTTCGCTAGTGGACTACATTAGACTGGACAATATAACTCATATTTACCCATAGGGAAGTAACTGATTATTTGTAACTAAGCCAGTCTAGTGGATATGATCTTCGATTGTATAGAACTACAAGCAACTGTAACATAAGCTTACTACAAAGATAGTAGAATGTAATAACATAGCACACTATAATCTGGATCTTTAAGGCCAAAGTGAACAGACACCTTCTAGGCAAACATGTACCATCCTAGGCCTCATCTTCGTCTTCCATCAGGCAAGATTGAGGTCAAACATAAGCCAATTATTAATAAAAAAAAATAGCAATAAATGGACATACATGGAAAGTAAGTATAAAACAACAGAGAGCAACAACAAGAAGCACATTCGATAATCTATAAACACTATTGTTCACTGACAACACAACAGTACATTGTTATAAATGTTTTAGGTGAAACAGAGAATGCACTATCTTTTCAACAAGCGCCAATATCACTCGTAAGAGGTGCACAAAGCTAGTTAACAAAAAGCCTCTAACCACCAACTAATGGCAAAATATGTCTAACCCAAATCTTAAATACCTGAGAGGGGGACACTAATAAAGCATTGGTGAGGGTTTAATGATACTGCACTCTCCAACCTCTTTTACGCAAAATGGTATGGGTACCCATTAAAAAATGTAATAGTATGCATATGTAATAAAAAGCTAAACAGTGCTGAAGAACAATATTGAATTATTTATATCATGTATTACAGATGTAAGTTAGTTTTGATTGAAAATTAGAAACATAATTTTTGTTTATTATTGTAATTTGACACAGATTATAGATTTGTCTTTATAACCAGTATCAATGTATAAGTCTCACACAACTGTAAATAAGTGTCATTAACTCTGATTCAAGTATTATGGCCTTCACATATCACTTTCAGTTTTATACCTTGTTTGTTTTTAATAGATACGACAAATTGCATAAGATATTTAATATTGACTTAGCACAACAAATCATTGAAAATACTTAAACAAATTAATGTAAATAAACTCCATAGCAGTACTGCTCAATAATTGGACATCGAAACATGCTAGAAGTTTAGATAAATATTGAATATTGCGTCTTAATTGTACAATCAACTAACCTTGGAATCAGCTGATGAACACTTTTTAATGTTCTAAATTTGGCGAGGATGGGCATTCATAAATACAATTTATATTTTATTAAATTACTTACCTCTTCGCGACGTTTGAGCCAGCGCCCGCAGGGACTCTCCTCGAGGATTTCGCTTTCATCCTCAGAATCCTCCCCGCTTTCCCTTGGCGACTTGCGCTCCTTGTCGATACTCCTTCCCCCCGACATAACACCGAATTATTAACAACACAGTGCAAAACCACCACAGCACAGTTTACAAATTATCTCACAAACGTTTTCCAATAGAAAACACTCGGATATATTTTCAAAATACACTTTTTCTCGTAACCATAACCAAGGTTGCAAGGCGAGACGTCACTAATGTTTCATCCCAAACCATTATTCGATACACGACACTCGTTTATGGCCTCCTATCGACAAATTATATAGTCCAAAGATTTCTCTACTCGAACCGATAACACACAGCTTGCTCAGTGAGCTTACTCATGATAATTGAAATAAATTGTTCGCCGGCGTAACTCTCGACGTATTTCTGTCCGACACAAATAAAAAACCATAGACATGGTACTACATTTTTTTTCTGACTTTTCTATCATCCACAGACAAGTGTAACTATTATTCTGAGTTACAAAATGCATTATATAAATAAAGAAAAGTCAAATTTATAATGATAGTATGCTAAACGATATTTACTTATTTTAAATATTAATAAACTTACTTAAAAAAAATATTATTAACCTTTTTGTTCACTGCAGTTATCGGTTAAAAGTGCCATCTACCGTCATTGTTTTCAACTAATGATAGTCACACAGATAATGTTATATTTTTACTTTAAATACCCCTGATTTATAATTGAATTTAAAAGATAATATTTTCTTATAATGCAGTGACAATCAGTAACAGCATTTATCTAAAAAAAGGCTTTTATAGATAATTATTACAGGTGTATGAAAAAGTCAGAGGCATCTATTGATATATTTACGTAAAATTACATTTCAACTGCACGACATTAATTCTCTTTTGTTTGTTTTCTTTCGTAGATGGCACTTTCAATGACATAGATTATTTCAACCGATTACTATTTTTTCGCGATTCAGTAGAAAAAATAACCAAGTGTCGCTCCTCCTTTGATATTACAACGCATAGAAAATAGATGACGCTATGCATACATACATATCATAACCTTAGGTAAAGTACCAGCCTTTGGATGTCCCACTGCTTGACAAAGACGTCCGCTCTGTTTTGAGAGGGTTTTGGAGCCGGGTAGAATTACAAATGTCCTCACAATGTTTTCCTTCACCGACGAGAAAGTGGTACATAACTTAAAATCTGAACCAGGATTTCCACTCTGATCACTAGTTCATTAAAAAAATTAAAGCTACCACGGCTCTCTTATCTGTGATATTTGTCTTAGTTTTTGTAGAGATTTTGTCTTGTCTAGCAGCAAAAGGTTATGTTACGGTTACACCAATCACAAGAAAACTAATTCATATGCTTTACGGTTTGCATGGGCGATTTCGACAATTTGACAACTTCCCAGTTACCAACTACCCAAGATTTTATAGTGCCGCAAGTGGACAATAATTCTTATGTTGCACAAATATAAGCTTCCACTGAGATTAAAAGACAGGGCTGATGGCTTCAGAATCATTAAGGCCGATGAGCATATCTACAATAACTTATTGATCGTATACCTAATACAGGGGTGGACAAGTTCTATATCGTAGCTGTTATTTTTATAGAATATTTTTAATAACATAGTTCGTGGTGGTGAAAAAACCTCGCCCTTAATGAACGAAAATTAGACATGTACCTACCTAATACTCATTTTTGCAAAAACCATAGATTATACACTAAATATCTGAGAGCAAAAACATCACTTTCTTTTTTGACATAATGTTATCTGTCAATTTGGACGGTTTTTTGACAGTATTTTTTTTAGCATAATGCCCTACATTTTGCTTCTGGCCTCCAGAATAGGATACTAAGTTGAATATTCTGGAAATTACTACTACTCCGACAGTCTATTTTAATCCACTTTTTAACATAGGCCTTACACAACTTGGAAGGTTAGCCCACACTCATCATGCCGGGTAAGCGGGAAGTGGGTTTGTGAGCGCAGTGCCGACACCCTCTCACTATTGATGTTACTCCCCATCACTACTCCTTGGCATGTGAGTTGCCATATTCGAATGTATTTTTCACCGTCATTCGATTGTCAGTGGTGATAACTCGAGGTTTAATTTCAGAGACGGATATTTATATTCCTCCTCAAATAAGTAAATTTCTTTAGCTAAAAAATATATATTTTTTTTATTTTTACATAGATAATGTTGATTTGCGAACTACGTTGAACAGCACGTTGGTATGCTGCTGACGTTCTGACATTTTGATAGACTTGCGGTTTATTTTGCGGCGGTTTGGTTTTGAAACAGTTTAATTTACTTGAGTGTTCGCTTGTTAACAATAGTCGCTGATATGTTTTGACGTTAACCATACAAAAAAGTCAAAATACACGTAGTTGTGGTTAAAACCGAGACTGAAATATGAAAATAAAAATTCTCGCAACAATGTTCGTCTGCCTATATTAGCCGGAAGTCACGGAAAATGCAATATTATTCTATGTAAGAACTATTAAGACTACTATAAGAAAGTTGAAAATGTTTCGTTTCGTAAAACAGAAACCATAATTTGATTTACTTTTACACATGAAACTGGATTCGGAAGAAGTGAACTGCCAACAGTGTTTTCATTCAACTTACTTCTTGTTTCGTATAAAATAAATAAACAAAACAACTTATAGTTTTATACCTAGTGAACGTATCTTTCTGGTATAATCACGGAGGCGTGATTTTGTCGCCGGGCAGAGACCTTATCTGCTATACTAAACAATTCCGTGTGAAATCACTCCTCGGTGTACTCTTACTGTGTTATATCTTTCACATCCCAAACTTGTCTTCGTATACCGGAACACAACGAAACCATGTTAAAAATAACATCGTATGATTTTATCGTCACACGGAGGAATTTGTGGTATTGCGGACGAGGTCTCTGATTTAGAATATAATCTATATTATACTTATAAACAAAGAGTATGTGTTTGTCGGTTAATCTCTGGGGCTATAGTTCTGTCACTGTTTGAAAGCTACATTACTCTTCAGATATTCGAAGGGTATGTTTGATTGTCAAAAACCGTAAAGGCAAGATAATTGGTATATAATAGATATTTTTAAGTGGTGTAGTTAAAGTTTAATTTGAAGTAAAAATTAAACATGCATGGCCTAAGAAGTCTTTTTTTTACATAAAAACTATAACATTCTAAATTTAAAATGTTTATGACATTTCATTGTTAGACTTTCAACTGTTTTTACTTTGAGTATACTTGTTAATACTATTGAGTTAACCCTGGACTCATCAAAGATTTGAGTAATTTTCGAATACAATTTCGCACGTGGTTCCTTGGCAGTCCAATCCAGGAATCACAAGAGCAATATTTGTAAACCATACAACCATCCTCCGTTCTCGCCAAATCAAGCTCCAACCGTTTACGTAATTCGGACAAACCCATGCAAGGAAAATGTTGTTCTCGTGAAGTGGTACAGAATACATTCATAGCCGAGAGTTCTTCTAACGCAAAGGCATAAATGATCTTCCATCTAGGTATTAGAAATATATAAACAATGTGGGTAAATAGTTATTTAAAAAAAAGGATGTGTTTGGATTGTTTAAAATGAAACAACAATATCATACTTAACTCCCAATATTTACATCCCGAATTTAAATCACCGTCTCGCTATCTTGTTTTTCAGTCTAGTGAATATTTTACCCTCAACTTCTTTGTGCAGAATTATCACTTGTACCCCCCTCGCTCTTGACTCGTTTCAATTTTTGCACGGCGTTTATGAAATTTAGATGTATATTTGTATTTTACAATAACTATTTAGGTGTTGTTTTAAATAGTTCTCTGTTTCTTTTTAAATTTTAAATTATGTATCTTAGTTTATACACGTATAATAGCTAAGGTTTTTCTAAATGTCACCCTCAACTGCAAGCGACGATGACTAACGGACGAGGCACTAGCGACTGACTGCCGGTAGAAAACCCTATCCTACATGCCGAACCCCACAGACAATACCATAGACTAGCCTTACATGCCTACTGCCGTAGTCTTGAGCGCGAGATGTAAGGTAGTGTAGGTAGGGTCAAGTAGCATATAGCATATTGCACGAAGTGTATCGCAGACGACGAGCTTCGACTCGACGAGCCAATCGCATGAAAGAAAGAAAGAAAGAGAGAAACATTTATTGCACAAATACGCCACTCAATAACAAACAAACATTGCAACACAATTAATAAAGCAGCTATTTACACAAACAATGTTTAACGTTGCCTCCTCTAGACGCTGCCTGGCACATGAGGGCAAACAGACCACACTCATCACGACGTTCTGTTCGCCGCCGTGTCCCCGTGCCGCTCTCCGCTCGCCAAACAGACCTATGCGTGAACTATTGCGCAGACCCATACTAGCGGAGCCCCACTTCCCCCTTCCCCTCTCTCCTCAAATACCCTTAAAGGCCGGTAACGCACCTGCAGGTCGATTAACTTGCGGGCCTTCTGCTCGCGAGCCTCAACCGCTGAAGATGTAATGGCCACCGGGCCAACAGCATATCTACCGAGGGGGTTTCAGTCGGCATTTTCAATGCTGATCCCGACAGAACCATCTCCGGTGACTTGTAGGTACGACCACCTTTCCCCCACTGAAAATTAAAAAAATAAAATTTTGAGCTCACGCGAATTAAAATACATCAAAAGTTAAAATCTAGGTAACTGCTACTGCATAGATAGTCCAGCTTTGGGTTCTATACAAACTCGTTTCCTATTTTAATTTTGGTACTATATTAGTTTACTAAAATTTGTTTAGAGGGTTGTAATCATCAGAGGATAAAGTCTTTAACTGCCCGTTATTATCGTAAATATACACACACCAAAAAAGTCTAAGCAACATGCATGACATTACAAATTTACCATTAATATTAATTAATTTCTAAGTCTTTACTTACTCAAAGTGCGTAGGTATGTAAACTTAGAAAAAGGTAAAAAAAAATTTGTCGCTAACTTTATTTAAAAATTATAAAATCAAGACTAAACGTTGCTATAGAAACACACTTAAATTCAAACAAATTCCCTTTAATTTAATTTTATTAAAAAAAAAAAACAAAACATAATCGAAATTTTTTTTTACCTTATTTTAAGTTTACATACCTAATATAAATGGTAAATTTGTAATGTCATGCATGTTGCTTAGACTTTTTTGAAGTGTGTTTATATACATATATATGTATGCACCTGTAAAGTAATTGGTGAAATAAAACGAAACGTATAACTGAAAAGTAAAGTAAGCAATAAATTCTTATAAATTCTTATCAATCTAAAAAAATTAAAGAAAATCTTCCCACGACTGCAAAGTGGTTTACTACATTAAATCGGAGCCCGCCCTCATCCTTTTAGTCTGCTTCATATTTAAGAAATCCTTTCTCAGCTTCATAAAAGACGATAAGGATAAAATATTTACTTACAACTTCTAAGCAAAGATGAAGAGAGCTAGAGCAAAACATTAAAATCTTCATCCACTTTCAAACTGTAATATTTTAATATTTCTGAATAAAAATATTAGTTTTTTTTTTGTGAAAATAACCTTTCAACTTTGTTGTTATTATTTTTAAAACCAACTTACTGGGCAATAATATAATCGAAAATTACTATGAAAATTCGTATATAAGTTTTCATAAACTCGATAGCGTTGTGGTTAGGGATTTACTCTCAATCAGAAGACACGAGTTCGATCCCATATTCGGAGGGCTCGTGCCAATGAGTTTTTTGAAACTTATGTATCAATCGTAGGTAATCCATTTTTCATCACCAGTGATTAATCTTCGAAAACGGTTCGGTTTCATTACGTTTCAATAGAGAATCGCAAATGAGTACAAAATTCATTAGGTTTCTCTCAGTGAGTTCGTGGGCCACCCAAATATCGAGCTTTTTTTGTATAAAAGTAAAGTAACAGCCTGTAAGTGCCCACTGGTGGGCAAAGGCCTCCTTCTCAAATACTAGTATCAGATAGGGTTTAGGAGCCGGGAAGAACCCGCCACGCTGCTCCAATGCGGGTTGGCGAGCTTCACATATCCTCAAAATAATATTTTTATTATTTCTCAGACATGCAGGTTTCCTCACGATGTTTTCCTTCACCGTGGAGCACGTGGTAAATACAGCACTTAAAATTGTTATTAACAATTTTAGTGGTGCCGGCACCGGGGATCGAACCCAGTGCACTCGCGCTCTATGACACTAAAGTTAGCGCCCTGACCACTAGGCTACCACGGCTCTTTTTTGTATACTTCGGACTTTTTTAAATGGCTTAAACCATTTTGTGGTCAACCCCTAACTCTGCAGCTATGTCGTAACTACTAACATGCCGATCTTTCTCCATGCCGTCGAGAGAGATCTTCATCTTTGACATCAAAATTCCCGGACTACAAATGCGTGATCCAATTTTGTGCTACTCCTACTGACACAGCTTTAAGACCATACACGTCACAATTTTTTTTTCTCGGCCCCTTTGTACCTTTTTCGTAATAAAACTTCAAAATGAAAATGTATAGAATTTCTTCGTTAGATAGACATATTTTAGTGATACAGAAAAGCAATAGAAAAATGGTGGGAAAGCGTTTTCAATTTTTATTATTTCTGTCCTTAAAATGTCATCTATTTAATGGTATGAAAAACCAGCCAGATACAAACTGTACAAGCAAAGAGGTTTACTGCAACTTTTTACTTAAAAAATACGAAAAAATCTTTTCCCCCCGACATAATATTTAAAATGAGAGGCAAGAAATATTTCACAAAAATTCCCTCATCATCCCCGATAAAAACATATCGTGTTATTTTTTAACATTGTTGGGAGTCTCCGGGAGCAAATACCTACGCTTTCCAAATCAAAGCAAAATATTATGAACGAATTATAGTCATCCTACTCAAGGATAGCGTTCAGTCACTAAACATCCAAACGAGCAGTTCGACTTTCGAGCACAACACTCCCCTCAAGTCCCCAACGCCCATAATATAGTGTGGGAGCGATCTTCTTCAATAAAGTCTGGTACAATAGTCTGGTACACAAGCTGTTCCCTCTAGGGTTGGCAGATGAGCTTGTGCAAATCATACAAGCCTATTTGTTGAATTGCAACATTCGCTATAAAGTTAAAGGAATGCACATAAGAGTGGGCGTTCTGCCAACCCTACGCGCGCCTTTCACCGGCGATATTCCCAACATAAATCATAATAAAGTCGAACCGCCACTATTACGCGGTAGAGCCAAGCGGCGGCTTTTGCTGCGGCGTGAAGTAGAGGCACCTTGTGCTTCTGCGGTTCGATCGGTGAGTGAACCGGAGACCCACTCCCCCTCTCCCATCCCCCACATCATCCTCAAAACGAACACATAACTGATGTGAAACATCGACGCTCTAGGAAGTGATCGTAACGTAGATCCCCCCAACCATTACATCAGATTTGATAGATCAGAAATCCTTGCAAAAGAAAACACCGATTCCTTCCGAGAATGATTCGAGAGGCTACTGAAATCTAAAGACATCCTAGTTTCAAAGCGAGAAGATAGCTTGGGATCCTGTAATAGAAATAAAGCATACCACTGCACGACCTCAGGATACTGAGGACATTCTGCGTAGATCGGACGAAAATTAATAAATTAATTAAAAGACGCCCGCCCCCACGTTACCACAGTTATCCGTTAACAATATGTTATAGTTTAAATTTGTGTTATATCAAATTATTTTAGCTACACGCGTATATTGTTTCCTCGTACGTGATATTATTATTTTGAACATAACAACCAGTAACGGGATAGTTTAAAAAATATAAAATTTTATTTCTTCCTGGCGGGAAAAATTAGCGCCTCGTAAAGGAAATAGAAGCAGAAGTTGCTATCTCGTTAAGTTAAAGCGATGCCGGCTGTTTTAGAGGTTTGAAATACACGGAGACCGATACTTATTAGACCAGAATAAAAAACTCTTTTTTTTTGATCGGATTGGACTGCAGCCCGTGGACACCTGCATGCAACTTAAGGACAGGGGAATACGTAGGAAGGTTACAGATGTAAAGTACACAGATACTAACTTCCAGGCCTTCTGCTCGAACTTAAGGATAAGGGAATACGTAGGAAGGTTACAGATGTACAGTACACAGATACTAACTTCCAGGCCTTCTGCTCGAACTTAAGGATAAGGGAATACGTAGGAAGGTTACAGATGTAAAGTACACAGATACTAACTTCCAGGCCTTCTGCTCGAACTTAAGGATAAGGGAATACGTAGGAAGGTTACAGATGCGTTGTCACCACTAACTTGAGGGTCACCTCCTCGGGAGTCCCTACCGCTGAAGCTGCAAAGGCCACCGGGCCAACAGCGTAACACTTGGGCTGAAAAGTTCATAGGCTAACATAGAAAAAATCTTATTTTTTTCATGGAATCTGATTTGATTATTCAATATAATTGCCTTCGAGTGCGATACAACGATTGCAGCGGCCATGCTTTATATAATTTTTCGATACCACTTTCATAGTACGATTTGTCTTTAGCCTCAAAATAGGCTTCAGTTTCGGGGATTACCTCTTCATCGGCGAAAAATTTCTGTCCAGCTAATCTAATACCTACCGTGGGGGGAGTTTTAGTCGGTCCGTTTTAATCTTCAATGCTGATCCCGACATAACCGTTCACCATCAGTCATCGTCTCCGTTGATCCTTCTGTGCCTAGAAGTCGTCTGGGTATAGAGAGCCAGTATGATTACGGGCTGTGAGGCATTCCATTTTATTCCTCAGCGACATTTTTTTTAGTTTTACGCGGGGAAAGGTGCTCGCACCTACCAGTGACCATCACCGGTGAAAATCCAACTGAAACTATGACGTTGCAATCTGTTTCTTCACCGGCGTATATAGACCCACAGTTGAACATGAGCCTCTCTAAGAAAGCGCCAGTGTAAACCGGCATGGATTTCCTGAATGGTTTGCTCACCATGCTGGGCAAGCGGATTGCCGTTACTCTCGCCCACGTGATGTTACTGGTGGCGAGGATAAGTTCTTTCCCGAGATGGAGGTGCTTAGAGCGGTCGACCCTGGTTCGCGGATGTTTGCAAGAGCGTTCCTGTAGCACGGCCGGGATGCGGCATTTTATTTTAACGCACTCGAAGGAACAAGATGGTGAAAAGACATACAAACAAGAGGTAGTGTAGAATGGTATTTGTTTTGTGTTAAGTGTTTGTTGACGTGTTTGTTCTGTTTCTTTTCAAATTTCTTACAATTTGAGAAACATATATATATATATATATATATATATATATATAATAAATAAAGATTTGTCTGACTTTCGTTTTGTAATTATTTCTTGCCTTGAAGACGATTGTTATTTTAGTTCCACATTAATTCGTGGTAGAGCCAAGCGGCGGCTTCTGCTTCTGTTTGAATGGGCCGGCTCAGATTACTTAATGAAAATCCTAGAAATTGGCTACCGACAGATGGCGAATACCATATCGAAGAATACCAGACCGATGAAGGTCTGCTCCGACTATAGTGCGACTTAAAGTGCCCCTTCTTATGGGAGAGGCCTATGTCCTGCTGGGAATTATTTATAGGCGGGTAAAGTAAGGTCATTAGATTGCATATTTTTACTTCAATTCTCCATAAAAAAAACGTGTGAGTTTTTTTTTTAATTTTTCTTTGTGGATGGTTAGAGGGGACATATGACGGAAACAAAGTTGAATTGCTCGTTGTAACGATCCTACGCTCTTCAAGTAGACGCGGGTACTTCCAGTCGCGAAGATATTTAGTGCTCACTTTTAAAACTTGCATGACACGCGTTAAGGTGCAACGGATGTCACGAAGAAAGTATTTATGTAGCGACGGAAGGTTGTCACCGTCAGTTTTGTAACATTCAAATATATTCAGATGTTTTCTGTAGTTTTTCTTTTACCGCCGAATAGGGACCCGAAACCGTAAAGTTTTAGTAGTTCTGTGTACGCGGTAAAGCCGGTACGATCGCGCAGAATACCTGCGTGAATTAGAGGCATCTTGTGCTTATGTGTTTCGTTCGATGAGCGAGGTAACCGGAGGCCCACTCCTCTTCCCATCCTCCTTCCTCATCCTCCCACCCTATTCCCGCACCTGCAGTGCCTCAGGTGTTGCAGGTGTACGTGGGCGACGGTGATCAGTCACCATCAGGTGAGCCGCTGGCTCGTTTACCTCCTTCACAATCGTCACCTATTGGGCTATAATATTTATGTGCATTTATTTATTTATAGGGAAAGGATAAAAAAAAAATACAAAACAAATGATATCTGACTTTGTAACGTCGAATAAATAAGGAAATATTTTTTTTTTTAAATAATACTAGCAATACTATTTATTAAGTAACATTACTAATATTCCTGTTAACCCTCCAACTAAGCTAACAGCTTGTATCTGAAGTAGTTCACGACGATAGTCGAATGGCGGGCTCGAACTTACGACCTCATGTTTCGTAGTCCGCACACTTACCCATTAGGCTATTGGCGCTTATTATATAACCCAGATTATTATATTAGTTGGGCTATTCTCCTTTACCCTGCGAAGTTTCGGGCAATATGTGGCGCAACCGGGCCGTCGCAAGCAAAACACACATGTTTTACTTGTATCTTGTTGCAAAGTTTAATTACACAAAAATCTGCTCTCTCTATTTATATATAAAACACTTGTGCGCTTAACTTTTGAACGACCTGAGCGATGGAGCCTTTGAGCCTTTATAAAAAAATATTTGTACTATAGTGACGTGGCGCTTTGTACGAGTTATTAAAAAAAAAATCTCATACTCATCGCGCCACCTAGCGGAAAGGGTAGAACAACGTCTGCTGAGCCAGTTAGTCTTATGTATAATTTTTATACGGAAGGTGCAAACGACCCTGCGGCTCACCTGATGGTAACTGGTTTCAGCATCTGAGGAGCTTCAGGTGCGTTGCCGGCCTTTACGGATATTTAGGGGATGGGAGAAAGAATGAGAAGGAAGCCGTGGAGAGGTAGTGGGCCTCCGGTCACCTCACTGACCGAACGAAACGCAGAAACACATGTTGCCTCTACTTCACACCGGTATTCTGTGAGATCGTGGTACTAACACGGCCCATTGGAGCAGTCGGTGCTTAGCTCTAACGTTAAACAGTATTTGCGTGTTCGTCTTCTATGCGAGCGCGCATCGTTCTTCCGCGCACCAAAGGAGCTGGAAAGGTTAAGAAAGAAATAAAAACTTGAGCGTATACTTATGTGCGCACGTAAGAAGTTATACTTCTTTAGCTTAACTAAACATAAATAACTAATAACAATATTTATAATTAAAACACTAAAAATAATATATAACGTCAATTAAACACAAATCCACTTAATAAAAATTTATAATATTAAAAACCACTTTTATCACGAATACTCACAATAAATTATCACTCACCACCGTATATAATTTAAAATCACACACACTTCCACATGTATGTGTATTTACGTATGAATATATTTTTTTAAGTCCATTTAAATAAAACACGTGTTGTAGATTCATATATATTTGAATAACTAACTTCAATATAGGTATCAGTTCTCACGAAAAATTGAGAGACAATTACCAACCAACTTCATGGTGTCGCTTTTAGGTGTCGATGTGCGCGCGCATCGTAAAAATTCACTCTGATAATTTTTCGCAAAGGCGCCAAAAGAAGGATTTTTTTTTTATAGAAAAGACGGCAAACGAGCAAGCGATTCACCTGATGGTAATTACCGTCGCCCACGTACATCTGCAACACCATAGATGGGAGGGAAGAGGAAGGGAATAGGGAGGAGGAGTGGGCCTCCGGTTACCTCACTCACCGAACGAAACGCAGAAGCACAAGATGCCTCTACTTCACGTCGGTATTCTACGAGACCGTGGTACCAACCCGGTCGAGCCGGCCCATTCGAGCAGCAGCAAAAGCCGCCGCTTGGCTCTACCGCGCTTAAATATATCTGAAAAAAAAAATATGATTCACTGCGGCGCGTAAGAAATAATATTAAATATGTCATATTTTTATCTCTCCGTAAATTAATGTTTTACCGCTTCTCAATATGTGAATAATTCAACCAAAGAAGCGCTTACCGTTGGATAACTGAGAATATATTCATAAATGAGGAATGTACGCATGATACGAATGAAGGCATTAATTAACCCTGTATTAGGACACAGAGAGATAGACGGTAATAAATTAATCAGTAAATATGAAAGAGAAACATAACGTTCATTAATCTGTGATGTAACATATCTACGTAAGATAATTACAACAACAAGTAAGTAAGAGTTATGATACGAAACATCGACATGAGATTGATAACTCCACAGTTTTTTACGTGATAGAGCTATAGTATTAGTATTAATTAAGGAATCATAAATTAAACCGCGAGCCCGATGGGATTTCCCACCGGCAACTATTTCATTACACAAATTAAAAAATTACAAACTTCCTTAAAAGCTGTCATGCGCTATTTAAACCCCTTAGTAGTCCCCTAATGATATTTTCAAAAATCCTTTCTCATTGCTCATCCACAGTTATATAAGCAACGCTCGAGCCAAATTTCATGATTCTGGTCACACCGGTTCTAGTTCGTTTTCCGGTTTTCCGTCTGTACGATTTCAACTAACGTTTTCATTATTCAGAGCGTCTTAAAAATAAATAATACAAAAGTTTTACGAAGAAAATGGCCTTAATAAATTGTAAATAAAGAGTCGTGATGGGGGCTTAATGGACAAAAAATTGAAAAGTAGACACGTTTTAATTAGAACAGGCGTCGGGGGAAACAAATTGTTTCCTGACGATGAACGTCCTCCGGCTTTTAATGAACGTTTTAATAAAATTGTAATAAATACATTTTTCTTTCTCATTATCCCCTTTAGTAATTCTCCCACTTAGATATTAATCGATTATTCAAATGTGTGCATCGAACTAGAACATCATATGTCTAAACTGTTTCTGTTTTTAAGAAAAGAGTCAAAGACTACTATATGTCATTGGCAGTATGAACTATTGGCACTATTCTACTATGTATATATTTATTTAATTTTGTATAAGTAGGTGTATGTAGATTTATACAGAACGTTTCGCATATATGCATGTTTTTTTTATTATTTACCATTGACTAGCTATTCTCCTGTCGCAGGTCTGCTGGAAGAAATTTCTTAAGAAATAAGCAGTACCTTTGTACAGACCATTTCGTCCTATCATATTTTTTTTTTCGGTTTTTCTTGTGTGTGCATAAATTATTAAATGAAAAATATAAAATACACAATCCGTCCGTACCCAAACATATAACATTTGTTTCTAGATGAACGTGTGTGAGTCCTTTAGTATTGGTATGTAAACAATCACGCCTATCATCCACAGGGGTGGGTAGACATCAAGTCAAGAAATCTTCGCCTCTTTTCATCTCTTCGGGTGACAGAAGAAGATGGGTGGCAACCCTAATCGCCGGAGATTACTATGAGATTTTCAAGGCTTTTCTTTACGCCTAAAAACAGGGCCACCAATAATATATAGAAATACTGATTCTATATATATTCGTTTTCAGTTTTGGTTTACTAAACAGGATTAGCAATAGCTTAAATTTTTAATTTTGAAAATACCAATATCACATTCTTCTTTATCTTGAGGTAACTCATAAAATTTTCAATACAATACACTTTATTTTACACCAAAGAAAATACACACAATGAAAACATACGCAGTAATTTCTTCCAGGCAACCCAAGGAATTTAGAATAAGAAATATTAATGGTATAGTGTTAAAAGGGCCACCCAATCACCAAAAAAATCGTTACTAAGTTTTTTTGCCACATTTAATTTACAATCAAATATTTATATTTGTATAGAATGATTGCTAATTCCTTAAAAATTGCTCATAATTGACATAACTGAGTTGTAAATGTATGTACATATTGTTTACGTAGTTTATTATATTCGTATATAATTAGTCTATCTATTTTATATATATAGCGTATTAATGTATTATCCTATGTATTAAATCTTTATTTTGTTTTATCTCTTCTGTAACCGCCTTCGATGTTCTATCACTCCCGAAGGTTGACAGGCAGAGAATGCTTTCAGCATTATGTCCGCCTTTTGATCATATATTGTACTCTTATATGGTTCAATAAAAAATAAATAAATGTTCTCAGTGTTAATAAATACTGCAGGTTCATTATTAAAATTAAATATTACGTTCTCAGTTGTTAAGTTAAGCAAGAGAATTAAAAGTTCTTTTCAAGCGTAAACATTCCTCGCTATCCGATGACAATATTGTACGCAATCCAACTTTACATTACAACATCGATGTAATATCGCGACCCTTATGTACGAGGCAGTACTTGCACAAACAAAGTTTTGAGCGGGTTTTGAGTTTCGGTGCTCATAAACTACTTCTAACAAAGTGAAACTGTAATGGTGAGTTATCTCTTTTGTTTACAATCCTATTGTGAATTAATGACGGCGTGGATGAGTGGTTATTGTGTCGGTCTGCTGAGCTATCGGTCCAGGGTTGGTATACCAGCGGAAAAAGTTTTGATTTTCGGGTCTGATCGTAAAACTCCTTTGTTTTGTTGAGCTCGGGGAACGGCCCTAACAAGAGGCGTAAGAGACTTGCGAGCAGATGATGATGAGAGCACCTGATGGTAAGTGATCACCGTCCTCCACGTACGTCTGCAGTGCCAGAGAGGCCGCAGGTGGGTTTGGGGGAAGGGGCCTCCGATTACCTCACAAGCCGAACGAAACGCAGAAGCACAAGACGCCTCCACTGTACGCCGGTATTCCTGCGAGATAATAATAATAATCTTTGTTGTCATAAGAATATGGAACACAAACTACTGGGTTAATCCCAGTCAGCCTCTCGGAATATCTGATGGTATTTATTTGATTTATTTTGATTTATATTATGGTATTTATTTATACAACACAACCAGATGAGTAAATATAGAAATACCCCAAAAAAAAATCTTTGTTGTCATAAGAATATGGAACACAAAGTACGAATTCCCTGACACCCGTGCTAGGTTAAGAAATTGTATTACAGAGGTCAGTGACTTCTCCCAAGTTGATTCAATTATTTCTTATAACAACAGCTAGAACAGTCCAGATATTAGTACAGAATTACAAGAAAAATAAAAAAAAAGTAACGTTGAACATATATATGTATATATACTGAAATCGTCTGTGTGTGTGTGTAATGAACAAACAACTAGTTTGTGACTCACAAGTGTTTATTTATGAATATTAATTTAATTATTGTACAGTACTATTGCATAAGTTATTGAACAGGATAAATCTGCTCACTGGATCAAGTCCTCTGTTCGCTCATAGTTTAATGTAAGAAGCGATGTTCTCATTTTACTTTTCAAATCATGAACTGTAAGCGGATATATATTGAGCTATTCATTTTGTTGCATAAACACTTAGACAAATGACCACGCTGCAGCCTTGCAGTTGCTGTGAGTTACATAAAAGGTGTGTGGATGTTAGGTATTGTGCGTTTTCGGTTATATATATTTTTTTCATTATATGGAGTGTTCTTTAGATGCGCGTGGACGCCGGAAGTAATGAATAACCCTGTCTGTCCATGGGTGTCGTAAAAGGCGGCTAATGGTCGAAGAAGTAATTATTTGAAAAGTCCATGTAATTCATTTAGGTATGTAAGAATCCGCCGCTCACTCTATTCACGTGAAGGATAATAATAATACGCGTGGTTGAAGTTTGATGCTACCGATAAGAAAAAAAAAAACCGTTCACCACCGTGAGATTTCCCCACGAGACGGGAACGGTGCAACATGACAAAAATAACTCAGAAGAAAGAAAATCAGAGTAGGCGCTGAGTGTGATGCGATGACTGTGTTTGGCCCCCAGGTCTAACTGTCGCAGGGCCCTCATGTTCTCTGAAACATAGATTATCCATCGGTAGCTAGACGTGATATAGGTCTGTATGGGACTTTCTCCTATGTATATACACATATATTGAATCCGTAAGTAATAGTTTCATTTCAATTGTGATTCAAATTGCGAATCAAGAATATAAGAAGTATATGACAAATGTAATATAAAATTATTTTTCAGTTGTGATGCCAAAATGCTTTGTAATATCCTTATGTAATGCCACCATGTATGCAATGCCAGGTAGTCAAAGGACCATCAATGCTTGCTTAAATTTTGATAGACTTACTAAACATCTAAAGAAAATCTTGCTTCCAATCTTATAATATAAATAATAGAGGCAATAAGAATATAAATATTGTTTAGAAGTAATCGCGTTCATTGTTGGTTTTGAAAAGCAGAAATTGTAAAGAATCCTCCGGTGCCAGACAAACGTCGGCCGTGTACACAATCAGCTTCTACTTTTCCAACGTTCATTTTGTTTTCGTTCAATATCCCAGTTGAAATAAAACGAAAAACAATGTCCAAGAAACAAAAGTTAGGCACTTATTAGGGTAAACATCTTTGTATGAAGCTTATTGTACAGATGCTCATTTAGATTTAAATAAAGCTGAGCAATTCCTTCGCTCGTTGGAGAGTATCGTAAATTCACACCTTTATTACACGTAGAACGTTGTAATAGAGTATAGAGAAACACGCCCCTGCTAGGTTACAGTGTTCTGCTAAAAATCAAAAGCTACTTAAACTAAATTCTATACCTATTTTGCCACTCATAAGATTGGAAGATTTTCTTCAAATTTAAATTGGACCACCCTCGAAGTAGTCTATTCAATAAAAAAAAAGAATAATTGAAATTGGATCACGTACAAGACGTGTAAGATATACGTACAATAAAAACTATTAAACTAACTCATTCATGGGCCAACGTATACGATATTGGCCCATGAATGAGGTTACTGACTCTATGGAGTCACATTACCCCATATACAAGAAGAAGTAGCCAATTTTGTAATGATCCACCGAAAGTTTTTCTCGATATACCCGTAGTAACATTTTACAATTCCCATGCGATCTGAACTTATTCGCATATTCGTTAATAAATTTTACACCCGAATTGTATTAAAAGTTTACCTCACACAGCTTGTTGTGGAATTAGGTCAAAATAACACAAAAACAATACGGCAGCGTAAGTCAAGATATTTAATTAAAACCACGACCTCGATATATTTCATACTCTCAGGGCTTTAGAGCCAACAAACTGCTTAACTAGTGAAGTTGGTGACGTCGATGCAGTGCGCACAGTGCCCGGTGCTATCATGTAGCAATTATTGCGTCCAATCGCATCACATGTTCCTTTGCCGGGGTCCAATTCGACGCGATTATTAAACCTTTATTTCTGGATCGGTTTAAGGAACCGCTGGCTCCGAATGTGCAGACCCTAGTTCGCTCGTTGCGATGAGTTTTTTTTTTTTTTTATGGAAAGATTGCAAACCTGCAAGCGGTTCAGCTGATGGTAAGTTATTACCGACTGCCCATCTGCATCACCAGACGAGCTTCGGGTGCGTTGCTGGTACCATGGGGATATTTTGGGGGGTGGGACGGGGTGAGGGAGAGGGGAGTGGGCCTCCGGTTACCTCACTCATTGAACGTAACGCAGTAGCACAAGATGCCTCTACTTTACGTCGTTTATTCTACGAGACAGTGGTACTGTGCCGGACGTAAACGAGCTCTGGTGAAAAGTGATCACCTTCAAATTGGATAAAATGTTTTTTTTTATCTTTTCATAGAAATTTGGTATTTCAATGAAGGGTTATGTGAGAGCACGTTATATTAAATGGACAGTTTTTTTTTTCGGTGGCTTTAAGATCTACATATTATGCTCAAGGCGTATCCGACGTTCATCCGCGAATTTTATTTGAGCAACATTTTCTAACATGCGAAGATGTGAATTAATTTTAAAATTAGTTTTGCAGATTTTTTTTTGTATATATTATTATTATCAAATATCTTCTTTTTCTTCTTCAGCTGAACTGTTCAATTAGGACAGTTTGTCATGATCGTTAAGCTTGGCTGGAAGGTTGAAGACCGCAGTACAAAACTAATTAAAAAAACAAAAGCAAAATCTGGACACGTTTTTTTTTAAATAAGTGTGCCGAAACAAGTTTAGAATTGGTGTTTGCAAGTATCTAGACTTTAACAAGAGATTAAGACTTGTTTCTTTAAACGATAGAATTAGAAAGTTCATTTTTCCAGTAGTTTAACTATGATTAAGAATTAAAATAAAAAAAATTAAAAGCTACTTGGATGAAATTTGATTCCGCTTCTTAATTGGTCCGTATATTTATAACAAATTGAATTTTTATGTAATAACAATGTTAACAACAATTGTACACGATCAAGCAAAACCATCTAGTAATATTTTATGGTCCTTATTTTTTTTCGTCAGTCTACTGTTAGGTATCTTACCGTAACTCTACATTCATATTCAGAGACACTTAAAAAAAAAGATTATATTTATTAACAAGTTCTCATTACCTACTGGCCATCTATATCAGGACTTGTAGTTTTTAAAAAAAGGACTTACTTTTATTTCCGAGATTTCTTCCGTTTTCGAGTTTCCTTTCGGTTATTTTTTTATTTAAAAATTTAAACCTTTTCAAAACAAGCTTTATATAATATAATAAATCGAGATTTTTTTTTTTTATGGAAATATGCGGCAAACGAGCAAGCGGTTCACCTGATGGTAAGTGATAATCGCTGCCCACGTACATCTGCAAGACCAGAGGTGCTGCAGGTGCGTTGCAAGAAAATTCAACGAGCCTAAACACGTTGGGGCTATCTTGTTCAGTTGTGGCATTGCTACGGCCAGCGTCCGGGTCCATGATCAGACAAATATCACAGGGCACGTCAGAAGTTAAGAATTCTTTCCGTCTGTCTCCTTCGTGGGATATTCCTTCGTCGCTATCACAAGACACATCAGAAGTTATGATTCCTCACCACGTGGCACCTACGACGCCCATGGTCAGATATGTGCGATAAGGTGAAAAATCTTCAATTTCAACAGTCGCGCCGAATTGTAAGCGAACCTCTCATCTTTTGGGCGGCAATACATCTTCAGCTCCTCTGATGTTGCAGATGTACGTAGGCGACGGTAGTCACACTTACCATCACGTCAGCCGGCTATCCCATAAATAATGTCAGGTCTGAGTATAAGCAGAGCTACAGAATATCTTCTTTTCCTCAATGTGCCTTAGTATACTTTTTTTTTTTACAAAAATAATACTTGCATGCAAATAGCATCTATTAATTTAAATATTTTTTAAATATTATTAAGTAACATTACTAATAGTTCTTTTAACCCTCCGTCTAAGCATTACAGCTTGTATCTGGAGTGGTTCACGACGATAGTCGAATGGCGGGCTCGAACTTACGACGTCATGTTTCGTAGTCCGCACATTTGCCCATTTGGCTATTGGCGCTTACTTATTATTGGTAATATGTTTAATTTATTTATATGTAGATAAATAAATAAATATATATAGGTATGTTTGTACATGGACACATGTTGTTAGTATATTGTATTGTTTTTTTAACGTTTTGTATTTATTTGTATTTATTGTGTTTATTATGCCATACCATAAGAAGTTTCTTATAGGGTTTACTATAGTTTCTGTAGCATCTGTTACTTAGATGACTTGAGGTTTCGCTATTGAACTTGGGCTTGACTAGAAGATAATGCATTAAGACATTAAGTTCACCAAACATACTTGTTTGTGCAAAAAGTAGCAGCCTGTAAGTGCCCACTGTCGACCAATGGCCTCCTTCTCGAATACCTGAGAGTGTGCAGGAGCCGGGATTGACCCGCCACGCTGCTCAAGTGCGGGTTGGCGGGCTTCACATATCCTCTAAATAATAGTTATTTTTTCTCAGACATGCAGGTTTCCTCACGATCTTTTCCTTCACCGCCGAGCACGTGGTAATTACAGCACTTAAAATAGCTATTAACAATTTTAGTGTTGCCGGCACCTGGGATCGAACCCAGGTCACTTGCGCCCTGTGATACTACAGTGAGCGCCCTGACCACTGGGCTACCACGGCTCTAATGTTTGTAATGTTTGTGCAATAAACTTTTTAAATAAATAAATAAATTAATGTCCGTATAACCATTGCTTTTGTTTATTTCATATAAACAGTAAAGGCTATCCGATGTTAAAGAACAAGTCTAATAAATAAGAGTCCATGAATTAGTAGAAAACTATAACATTTTTTGTTCATAAGCCGTGAAAAGCTAATAACTTATACTCTATATAACTTACATAACTTATATAACTTATCACATAAAAAATATTACTGTGTAGAGCTAAAGGAATGTTTTGTATTAACGCGAACAAATTTATTAATTAAAAGCCGAAGGTAGCCCAAGTTAACTATGAGATTAGGACGTCTAAAACCTCAGCCCCCCCGTGGCCACGGATGCTGTAAAGCACCCGATACGTCGAGAACGTAGAAATAAAAATTTTATCCGTATATAATAGTTTCATTTCAAATGAGTGAAAGAAATTTTAAATATTTTAACTACATATATTTTTACCTTAATTTGTATGGGATTTAAAAGTAAAATGCTCTATGAAAAATGTTATTCTTCCTTGACCTCACCAGCCACGCTCGGCAAGCGGGATGGGAATTACAGTACCGGACGCAGCGCACATTAGACACGACTGCCCGTCATCGGCCTGCTGTTTTCTGCGGCTGTCCCACCATCCCTCGGTAGCTATGGCTGTTTCCAAGACTTTTCCCTCAGTCGCCTCTTACGACAGCCGCAAGAAGAAAGGGAGTTACAGAATCTTCATTTAAATGAAATAAATTTTTTTCTCTTCCTTTTCTTCGTGATCTTCCTCTTCCACTTCAAAACTCTCTACTGAACTGAACAGTCCTTAGCCCGCTCCAGTGCTCCTTATGTAGTTCGGAATTTCAAACGTCTTTTGATTTTCGATTATTCCAGAATATTCCCGAAACGATATTTAATTTTATGTATCTACATATGTATGTATCTATTTACCTATTTGTGTAAGTATATATTTTAATATTTATATCCTTTTACTTGTTTTAGTCTCTTAGCTGTATCGCCTCCATTATGTGTTTATCTCTGCTTAGCCTAATGCTATGCATAGCGCAGGTGCAGTTATTTATTTATTTATACTTTATTGTCTACACCAAAAGGATTACAAAAGGCAGACTTAATGCTTTTGGCATTCTCTAACAGTCAACCCAGACCGTGAAGAAATGTGATGATAGGTGCATCTAATTTAAAATAAAATAAATATGAAAAGGCTAATTGAGAAATATACTACATAATTGAAACATATATAAATGTATAAGCATACATATCTACACATACACATAGATATACAAATACATATTATAATATATACAGAAATACTAACACAGATATATACATACATACAAACACATTAATACATACATATATAATAAATCAGAATAAATACTAACAAGTATCGGATGGTTTTAAAAAATGTTCGCGTACCAATCGTTTGAAAGAAATTTTATATGGGGCTTTTCTAATGCCTTCGGGCAAGGAGTTCCAGAGAAGTGTAGCCTTAACGGTGAAGGAACCACCAACAAAATGGGTAAAATGTTGCGGGATACTTATCATATGATTAGCAGAGGAACGAAGGAATCTATCATGGGTAGAAGAGAGATACTGAAATTTATTCTTAAGATAAGAAGGGGTAGTAGGATCAGTTATCTATGAAGCAAAGAAATATATTCGTCTAAGACGTTGAAGACGTCCGTCACTTGCAAGCTGTCGCTCAAATAGCTTATTCTTCCACATCAGCATCTATAAATCGCAGATGAAAATTGCGAACCGAAATGTTTCAATATAATCTTTAATATTTTAAAATAAGGAATAAGTTTTTTTTTATAGAAGAAGGGGGCAAACGAGCGTGCGGCTCACCTGATGGTAAGTGATCACCGACGCCCACGAACATCCACAACACCAGAGGAGCTACAGATGTGCTGCCGGCCTTTAAGGAAGGAATAAGCTCTTTTCTTGAAGGTCCCTAAGTCGTAACTGTTCGGAAATACTGCTGGCGACAGCTGATTCCACAAAGTCAAGTAATGCTGCTGAGATAGCCTATGGTTAGGGGAACTGCCTCCGAATCGGCAGACACGAGTTGGATCCCCTATGCGGAGAGCTCGTACCAATTCGTTTTACGTTCGTATTTCTAACGTCGGCTCGGAGGCGAAGACGTGACAGGTTCACCGCCTGTCACGTCGTCTCAAATGGACTGTGGTGAAAGGTGAAAACACAAATAACTAAAATGTCTATACATCTGTCAGTCTACTTTAGTCAGTATACTGTCCCGGCATAGAGTCCCGGTATACTGGCCCGGTATCATGTCCCGGTATCCTGGATTACCAGTATTTCGTATACAGTTTCGTACCAGTATTTCGTATACAGTTTCGTACCAGTATTTCGTATACAGTTTCGTACCAGTATTTCGTATACAGTTTCGTACCAGTATTTCGTATAGAGTAAGGTTGTTAACTTTTTTTTGTGTAAGATTGACTATTTATAAAATAATTAAAAAAATGACTGAGACACAAACGCTGAATAATAAAAGCAAAAGAAAATCTTAAAAATATTGCATTTTCTTTTTGAAAGTCTAATACTTAGTTTCTTTATAAATAAAGCCTATATTTTTCATTGACATACCACGTCGGCATATTCCCATCGGTTTCCAATTTGATTCGGCCTGTATATGAATAGGTAATTATGTTCGGCTGAGCTTAAAATCGAATGTGGGCGCCGGCTCCTCCCGACGCGTCAATAGCAATTCGGCTGACGGATTTAGAATTTCAGATCACATTTCCATCTAGTTCTATCATAGAATATATATATAATCATACATGAATGAGAATAAAACAAAGCAACTAGTTTCGCTGCCACTACACAAGAAATATTACAAGCAGTAGCGATATTAAGGGATATTAAATATTAATATAGGATTGCATCAAAATCAATATTAACCTACGACACTACTGCATTAGCCTAATTTAGTTGAATATAGGCTCCTAAGAGTCCTGGTAGCCTAGTGGTCAGGGCGATCACTTTAGTTCCATAGAGCGCGAGTGACCTGGGTTCGATCCCCGGTGCTGGCACCACAAGAATTGTTAATAGTAATTTTAAGTGCTGTATTTACCACGTGCTTGGGGGTGAAGGAAAACATCGTGAGGAAACCTGCATGTTAGTGAAATAATAAAAATATTGTTACGAGGATATGTTAAGCCCGCCCTGGAGCAGCGTGGCGGGCAAGGGCCCGGCAAGGGCCGGCGCCTAAACCCTCTCTGATACTAGCATTTGACAAGGAGGCCTTAGCCCTGTGGGCACTTACAGGCTATTACTTTACTATACATATTTATATATTCTCTCAACCAGAGTAATCATAATAAAACATTTTTCTTCCTAAAAGAAAAGGTACAATTTTTCTTAAAATTACCCTGGACCCTCGAACTAGGATATCCCGTGACTTGGGGGTCAGTAAATAATTACACTCACGCGTCTTGTCTAAAGTTGTGATACAAGTATTGATCAAAAACGATGCTTATTTGAGAAGGAGGCCTTTGCCCAGCTGTGGGCACCTACCCTTACTTACACTCAACTACTACGTCAACCTAATTTGCAAAAGCTTTTGCAAAAGCGAGTACATATTATTTTATAGTTTTACCCATATCACCACTATGAGCAAGGAGGTTGGTGATTGACGGGGAGCAGCGTCAATAATGGGATTTCGGTTCGGCAAATTCTGATGTCGCCATCATTCGGTCGCCGGTGCTTCGTTTGTTTGTTATCAGGGCGTACCACGAGCGTCTGTGATTCGAATTTGGAGCCTATATCCCTCTATTAAGCGTTCATTGCTCCTCGATATCGAAATGGTTATATTTATAATACTTTCTGTAAATCTTGAGAAACAAAATCACCGATGGATAAATATCTGATAGAGCCATTACAACGCCGTCAACGCGGCAGTAGACTCTTTGAAATGCTGTTCAGAAGTGATGAATTGAAGCGAAGTCAATAACTTTTTTTTAAGCGAGATAGAGCCTCGACTGGGTCGGTACCACAGCCTCGCAGAATACCGGCGTGAAGTAGAGGCATTTTGTGCTTCTGCGTTTCATTCGGTGAGTCAGATAACCGGAGGCTCACTCCTCCTCCCCATCCCCTTCCTCTTCCAAATATCCTTAAAGGCCGGCAATGCACCTGCAGCACCTATGGTGTTACGGATGTACGTGGGCGATGTTAATCACTTACCAATAGGTGAACCGCTTTCTAGGAGATAGAACACGAATGGTGGCAAGCCATGTCGCCGAGTATGCTTTTTAGTTTTTATTTTACAAACAGGATTATTACAGTCCGTGGACATCTGTAAATAACTCAATCGAGGAAGGTTACAGATTCGCTGTCACCCACGAGGACTGAGATCGGATGCCACACAGCCCGTACTTACACTGGCTCTCTACACCTTTCAAACCGGAACACAACAGTTGTTCCACTGCTTAATATCTGTAGTGGTACCTATCAGACGGCTTACCTTGGGCAGAGATGAAACCCTAGTACCTGCTCGTGCTTTGTGGTCTAGTACCTACTCCTACTTTGACGTCCGCTAGATGGTACGTTTGTCACTCTCTACTGGTTGATCACTGGTCCAATTGCTTCTGACCCCCTCCCTATTTTTGGTATGTTCGTGAGAGCTTATTGATATAGTTATTTATATTTACACTTAAGAAACAAAGTTTTCTCCCTTTCACTTCATTGGATTCAGTAGATAGGTAATGTCTTTTGATTATGATTTCACGACACAATCGCTTTCCATGCTGTGGTCGTTCAAGGCTCTAAATTAAGCTTCATAGTACCCGTGTGACCTGGGTTCGATTGCCGGTGCTGGCAGCGCTCAAGTGTTGAATTTACTAATTACTCGAAAGCTATACAGAGAGCTGGATAAGCTGGTAAACCAATAATACAGCATCTATAAATTATAACTTTATGGAATAGTTAAACGATAATTATTATAAAACGTTTTTTATTATTCTAATCGCGGTTCACTGACAATCAGTATTCGAAAATCGGTTTGCGTTTCAATATCAGCCCTTCATTGTCAGGATTGCAGACCCGGCGACATGAGATCTAATTAGGATGATACACAGAAACTTTAGCTACTTCGAACATGCTTGCCGCCCTACAGTATCATTACTATACGAAATGAAAATAATGATACATTCATATAATGATATAGTACTTGAGTTATATATTATTTCGGAAAATCCTAGTACAAATAACGAAGAGTTGACACGTGATAAAATGTTCGACAAAACTTTAGATAATGTCTGCTTTATTTCATTACAGCATTATGCAAATCTACGCTCAGTAATCAAAAGGCGCGTCTGTCTGCGCTCACGTTCAATGCCCTCACACTAACTAACGGACTAATATTCTTTAGATATTAGTAGAGACACTTTTCATACGTGGTAGAGCCAAGAGGCGGCTTTTTCTGCTCTCCCTTCCCAAAATATCCCTAAAGGCCGGCAACGAACCTGCAGCTCTTCTGGTGTTACAGATCCATCACGCAATCAAGTGAGCCGCTTGATCGTTTGCCCCCTTTTACCATAAAAAAAGACAATATGTGTTAATATGGTGTAACAAATAAAATTCACAAAAACCTTTGATGAAAAATAGTTCAAAAGTAGATGGGCCAATGTAGGAACAAAGGTCATAACATCGGATCGGGTGATTCCAGTCTAGACTTTCTATTAATCTCATTCATTCATTGTAAATCCCTTTAGACACAGTTTCTAATAGAAAATCATTTGTATCGTGACTCTTATTGGGACATTTAATTATAAGCCGTGTGTACTTGCGAACGTTGTAACAAACGAATTAATCTTTTCTTGCGTCGGAGAATATTTTTTTTTAATTTAATTTGGCGTGAGAGTCTACCACCCGCTTTCTTCCCGCGGGTGTCGTAAGAGGCATCTAAGGGAAAAGCCATGAAAATCGCAATGGCCGGCCGACAGACGGTGGGACAATGGTCGCGAAAAACAACAAATCAAAATTAAGCAGACGCATGACGGGCAGCAGCGTCTGAAGTGAAAGAAAGAAAGAAAGTACTTTATTCATTGGCACAACTGAAGTAACACATAAGTAAACTAAATTAACATAACAAATAATAATAATAATAATAATATTTTATTGGGTTGCAGCAACAAAACGGTGTCCGACTCAGCATAATGCTGTAGCAATGCTAAACCACAACTACAGCGCTGGTATTCTGTCGGAAACCTTGTTTTTTTTTCGCGAGCAGTCGTCAGGCTTTTTGTACTTCATGATGAATATATAAATAACAACAAAAGACATAATAATAATAAATATAGAAATACCCCATAGAATAATAATAATAATAATATAATTCCGCAACGAGGACTAACAAATTTTAACCACTATTAACCTAATTGCCATGTAAAAGAAATGACCTATACCTAATTTTAAAACTAGCCTTAGATTGGTACCCACGAAGAGGTGGCGGTAGGTTGTTCCAACACTTGGTGGCTGAGTAACGAAAACTACTTCGAAAAGCGGCAGCGACGTGTCCTGGAACAGTTAGCAAATATATCGAGAAATTTTTAAGTGCGAGGTGTCTGGTACTTTGATATGTTAATTCGCCTGTCGAGCATGGCGTCCAGAAGCTTACTATCTATAGGCTGTTAAGGTGAGGTAAGGTGAATAATGGATAAGCTTGGAGGAATGTCACAGATGATAATCTCCAGTGAACAGGGTGATGACGTAGAAGACGAAGACAATACAGAACTCTCCCGATGGGGGTAGCATCAGAAATCTGTGTATATAACATCCTAATCCAATCGCAGACGTATCTCGATATTGAGGTTCAAAATAAGCCCAAAAAATAAGGGTAAGCCTAGTACTGGAACTGCGCCCACCACCTCGCCCTAGTGTAAAGTCCCAGCCTGTGAGTGCCCACAGCTGAGCAAAGGCCTCCTTTTCAAATTTCCGGGAAGGGCCCACCACGCTGCTCCAGTGCGCGTTGGTGAGCTTCACATATATTTTTATTTATTATTTCTCAGACATGCTGCTTTCCTGACGATGTTTTCCTTCACCGCCGAGCATATGGTAAATACAGCTCTTAAATTGCACCCCAGTGTGGTAAGTTTCAATTATGGCATTTGGTTGACGTTTTGGAATTTAATACGTGGTGGAGCCAAGGGGTGGTTATTGCTGCTGCTCGACCGCATTGGCACTACGGACTCGCAGAATACCGGCGTGAAGTAGAGGCATCTTGTGCTTCTGCATTTCGTTCGGTGAGTAAGGTAAACGGAGGCCCACTCCCCCTCTCCAACCCCTTCCTCACCCTCCCTCCCTTCTCCCAAATAGCCTCTGGCGTTGAAGATGTACGTCGGCGACGGTAATCACTTACCATCACGAGAATCGCTAGCTCGTTTGGTGCCTTTGCCATTAAAAAAAAGAAGCACATCGTCCAGCAGTATTGTAACTAATAACAGATAACGGAGGGAAGGAGGACTATAAAAAAAAAGAATCAGATCGAGATCACAGACAGCAGATCGCGCAATGGCTCATCATAGAAATGTAGTTACACCGTGTTATTAACATAATCACTTCCAGCAAGTTAAATAATGCGGTGCAGACATCAGCCGACAGTAATCTTCTCATCTATTATTCATAGGAGTCCGGCGAACGTTGGCGAATTGAACAATTTTTGCGTCCCACTAATACGAATAATGTAACGTGTTAAGAATATTTAAAAATATAAAAAAAAAAAAGTATTTCATTAAAAATAATCGTTAAGCTTGTACAATGCGGGCAAGAATTATTAAAAAAAAAATTAAGAGATTCTAAACGAATACTAAATTCCACGCGGACATAGTGACAGGAATTGTTGATGCAAAGTCATTTACAGAACTGTGGCTGTTGACGCTTTGAAGTGGACTTAGGTACTAGGAGGTAAGCACCTTCTCTGGGCAGGTAGCACCGCCTTACCCATTCTACTGCCATTCAGCAGTTCAACTACTGCTATGTTGTGTTAAAAGTATCAGCCGGTATATAAGGTATAGAAGTGACAACGCTCTTGTCAACCTTCTTCGATTGAACTTGTTTGCAGGTGCCCATGGGCTTCTGCAACCACTCAGCATCCGACGGACTACGAGTTCCTCTGTCTCCATAATCCAATACAGCGAAAAGAACGTGGACAGAAAGATCATCAAAACTCCTTAAAAGAACTAAAATATAACGGCGAGAGTCGATCGTTGCTCTGTCATAAATGAAATATAGGTAAGTTACAAGTCGAGAGAGTTAAAAAGGAAAAAATGCGAAGAAACAAAGAGTTTATCACAAAATACAGAATTCATATAGCAATATAAAACTTGATATTTTACTGACTTTGTTTGGTGAGAGAGAGCGAGAGAGGGAACATAGGGGTATGACCTTCCGAAACTAATTTAAAATAGTGGAGTCTTCACGTTCCCATATACGATGTAATATCAAGAACTAAATTCATAATACAATTTTTTCAAACTTCGAGCTTATGCTCCAATGGGACGGCCCGACCGGGTTGGTACCGCTGGCACGCAGAATACCGGCGTGAAGTAGAGGCATCTTGTGCTTCTACGTTTCGGTCGGTGAGTGAGGTAACCGGAAGCCCACTCACTCATGAGGAGAGAGCACTCCTTCTCATCCGGTAACGCACCTCCATCTCCTCTGCTGTTACAGATATGGGTAATCACTTACCATCAGTTTAACCCCTTACTCGTTTATCCTCTTTACCATAAAAATAAAGGAATAATAATATCTATAACTCTTTAATAAGAGATTTTGTCTGACAACTCACAGCCAAGATGGTACCTTATCCATATAAATTAATCACACCAATCATAATATGTGACGTTGAACGATACATATGAGAATTTAGTCTCGTTTCAGTTTCAAACGACGAAAAATCGACAAATTTTTGACGAAAAAATCGCAAATGCTACCGACAGATGGCGGCATAACCATTTCGCAAATGGGATCAATATTGAGAAGAAAGATGCCGGGCAGCAGAGTCTTAGATGCGAGGGAGACAACGCTATAATCTGGACATCTTTAAAGCCAAAGTGAACAGACACCTTCTAGGCTAACCACCTAGGCGTACCATCCTAGGCCTCATCTTCGCCTTCCATCAAGCGAGATCAAGGTCTAACGTAATGTATGTATGTATGTATATATTCACGCCTTGTTCCCAACAGGGTAGGCAGAGACAATCTTCTTCCACTTGCTACGGTCCTGACATACGTCTTTCGCTTCTCCCACTTTCATCAATTTTCGAATGCATACTCGTTGGTTTAGAGTATACTTGATCTGGCCTTTTTTCAGAACGTCTCCGATTTGATCGTGAAATGTTCGGCTAGGTCTTCCTCTCCCGACTCTAGCATTTACACTCGCCTCATATATTTGTTTCGTTCATCTACGTTCTACCTACTTTCATTCATCCTCTCCACATGTCCAAACCAGCTCAGCATCCCTTTCTCAATTCGCGTCACTACATCGTCTTTCACGCCACAACGCTCTCTGATCACACTATTTCGAACCCTGTCAGTTATCTTCACATCAATCATACTTCTTAACGCTCTCATATCTACTTCATTTATCCCGCTTCCATGCCTCTAAACATGTCTACATGTCAAACGTAAGCCTATTTTATATAAAGAAAAAAATCGCTTTAATGAAAAATTCGAACGAAGTAAGTACTTAAGTGGGGTACAAGCTGTGGTTTTGTTTAATCACAGCGCTGGGGTCGCTCGCGCTGCAGATCGCTGCCTGCTTCAGATTACACGCATTAATCCTGTGACCTAGGTCACTGTGACGAGCTTATAGCACAGCTGTTTCGTTTGTGTTGTATTTATGAAGTCCGGCTTCAGTTGCGGGATTTTGTTCTGTCATCTGGACACGTTTGATAAGTCATATTTTTTTTTGTTGTTGTTTTAGCTGTGTTCATTGCAACCGTACGATTTGAAGTTGAACGGCTGGTCCTTTTTATTTTATGTTAAAGGCGACCAACGAGCACCTGATGGATGGGAAAGGACGTAGCCGGCCTTTAAGGGTATTTGGTAGAAGGGAGCGAGGACGAGAAGAACAAGATGCCTCTATTTCACACCGGTATTCTGCGAGGCCGTGGTACCAACCCGGTCGAGCCGGCCCATTCGAGCAGCAGCAAAAGCCACCACTTGGCTCTGCCGCATTGAAAATTCTGAAAATCCTGGCGGTACATTGTCGGAGGACTTTTTCACAGAAATTCCCAAGAAAATTGTATTAGAAAATTGCTTGTGATGTTTCCCACAATTTTAATTATTAATTATGCATATTCTTATTGTCTACGTTCAGAATGAATGATACTGAAAAACATAAGAGAAAATGTTTAATTCTGAGCATAATTTTATAGGTTCTATTTTTAAATCTCATTATGATGCTCCATTTTCTTATAAATAATTAAAGATGTTTTATGAAACGTGTTTATTACTTATAACAAGTATTATAATTTTCCGGAAGTTACTGAACGTTAATTAATGTCTGTTTATATATTCTGTTTCATAGTCTAAAATTATTTATTTCATAACATTTAATTGAATCGGGTGCCATCGGCGACGAATCGTCGGGAAATTTTAATTTTTAAAATTCCATTGCTGCTATGTGTTTCATGAATCGGGATTTTAAGGGATGTTGCGTGCCCTCTAATTCCAGGCTGTCTATATCTATGTTAAAGCGAAATGAACATAGCCCATAAAAACTATAGACGATTAATGCCTATTAAAAACCATTAACACAGCATGCGCTCATTACGCCTGTCGTCTCCAATTGATATTAGGAGCTGTCTCTGCTGCGTTAGAACCACATGCCTATCGTCTCCAAACGACGTATTGATATTAGGAGCTGTCTCTGCTGCGTTAGAACCACACGCATGTCGTCTCCAAACCGCGCATTGATAATAGGAGCTGTCTCTGCTGCGTTAGAACCATGTCGGAACTCTTATTCGATTAACTCAAATACTCAATGTAAAAACAATTCAAATGTAATAAAAATTTAGAATATTATTTATTTATTCTTTTAGGTGTCACACCTAAAACTAAGGTGTACAATGGACGGACTCGTATTGTGTAATAAAAGTTTTAACCTCGAACATTGGAGCATTTTAATTCTATTACAACGGCAACTTCATACTTCAACCTCTGCTATATTCAGCAGGAAAAGAATATACGAACGAGCATTGCAAACTCGAAATATACAAGATGAAATGCATTAGAACCTAATACGAGTAGAACCCTTACATAAAATGCAAATACGCTTCTTTATTTCTAAATAATATGAAAACTATTGTCTCTATATAAAATTTTATTACGATACTCCATGAAAAATATTGGTATGTAATATTCTTTTTGCAAACGAATTGGTGTCTCGACGTAACACGCTTGTGAAATGAATTTCTGACTTTTTTGGTTATTCCCACATAACCTTACGTCTGTAATGAAATATGTCAAGGACAAGCGTTTACAGAACGTAATAGAGATTTAGCTTATTCTGTTGGTACTGACGATGAGAAGAGCCATTATCCTGACATCAATTACTGAGTTTGATTTAAAATTTAAATAACCACAACAATTTTCAGGTCTGCTTGGCAATTGAAAGAAAGATAGCAAGAAAAATGTTTTATTCGTTGGTACATTACAATAACATTTGGTGCAAAATACAATAAACAGTAAATAAATAATATTAATATCAGTATAGAACAGCAGTATAGAAATGCTGATATTCTGCCGGCAGCCTTGACAGAAGTCCTTCGAGCAGCTTCCCGGCGGTATCATTGATTAGAATAAATTTACAATAATTGAGTTCTGTAACTCTGACACTACTTCTAAACTTTTCTTACATCTTACCGCAATGTCTTTGTGTCTATGGGAAATTAACTGGGTTAATTAATAGTAATATAGTTCCAGTGATCAATGGTGGAATAAGGCTGATGATTTTCATCAGTGTTGCGGGAATCCGTAACATAAACTGAGCGTAGAGCCATTTGTTGCATCACACTGTAGCGCGGAAAAACTTAATCTAAAATCTTGTTATTTTTTTGTAGTTTTTATTATTTTTGAATTGTTTTATTAATAACTTGTTAACTAATTGTGATGCAATAAACAAAGTTTATTTCTTTCTTTCTTTCTTTCTTTCTGATCACGATCTGAGTGGGTGTTTGACGTGCTGATGTTATAGATAACACGGCTTCTGCATGGAACTGTGTCATCTGCTGTCCACTATTTATATATTTATTAAACTTCATAAACATGAGAATGTATATAGGCGGACTTAATGCCAGAAGCATTCTCTACTAGTCAACCTTTGGACGATGCAGAGATTAAATGAAGTAGGTGTAGGTGATAGAATAGAGAGAACTAAAGAGAGGAAAAATAAATTATAATTAATGTTAATCTATATGTACATGCAATATTTAAATACGCATACAATAATAAATACATATATAATAAATAGATACACACGTACGTACATACATTTATAATTTTGTAGCACTATGTGGGTCTACTTCGAGAAGGCTTGATGTAAAATTTACTAAAATTTTAATACACTACATAACACGTAGCACATCTGTATATTACATTCTAGATTTGCTTATTGTTGTTGATGACGTCCTCCTGGCCGATTTCGACCTCGCCGACAACATCTGAATACTATCGGCAGTTGTCAACTGTGCAGGAGATGTTATAGTGCCGTAAGTATACGAGCGAAAACATAGGCACTCGCTCATCTTCTCCTTTCCATATCCGATTTAACGCTTATGCGATTAGATCGGAAGAAGCATCGGATGCAGTGTCAGGGATAACGACGAACACAAGACAACGAGACAACAAAAATTGATGTTTTAGCATTAAAATTTACTAAAATTTTATTACGATACTCCATGAAAAATATTGGTATGTAATATTCTTTTCCAAACAAATTGGTGTCTCGACGTAACACGCTTGTGAAATGAATTTCTGACTTTTTTGGTTATTCCCACATAACCTTACGTCTGTAATGAAATATGTTAAGGACAAGCGTTTACAGAACGTAATAGAGATTTAGCTTATTCTGTTGGTACTGACGATGAGAAGAGCCATTATCCTGACATCAATTACTGAGTTTGATTTAAAATTTAAATAACCACAAAAATTTTCAGGTCTGCTTGGCAATTGAAAGAAAGATAGCAAGAAAAATGTTTTATTCGTTGCTACAATACAATAACATTTGGTGCAAAATACAATAAACAGTAAATAAATAATATTAATATCAGTATAGAACAGCAGTATAGAAATGCTGATATTCTGCCGGCAGCCTTGACAGAAGTCCTTCGAGCAGCTTCCCGGCGGTATCATTGATTTGAATAAATTTCCAATGATTGAGTTCTGTAACTCTGACACTACTTCTAAACTTTTCTTACATCTTACCGCAATGTATTTGTGTCTATGGGAAATGAACTGGGTTAATTAATAGTAATATAGTTCCAGTGATCAATGGTGGAATAAGGCTGATGATTTTCATCAGTGTTGCGGGAATCCGTAACATAAACTGAGCGTAGAGCCATTTGTTGCATCACACTGTAGCGCGGAAAAAAATAATCTAAAATCTTGTTATTTTTTTTTGTAGTTTTTATTATTTTTGAATTGTTTTATTAATCACTTGTTAACTAATTGTGATTTAATAAACAAAGTGTATTGCTGTCTTTCTTTCTGATCACGATCTGACTGGGTGTTTGACGTGCTTATGTTATAGATAACACGGCTTCTGCATGGAACTGTGTCATCTGCTGTCCACTATTTATATATTTATTAAACTTCATAAACATGAGAATGTATATAGGCGGACTTAATGCCAGAAGCATTCTCTACTAGTCAACCTTTGGACGATGCAGAGATTAAATGAAGTAGGTGTAGGTGATAGAATAGAGAGAACTAAAGTGAGGAAAAAAAAATATAATTAATGTAAATCTATATGTACATGCAATATTTAAATACGCATACAATAATAAATACATATATAATAATAAATAGATACACACGTACGTACATACATTTATAATTTTGTAGCACTATGTGGGTCTACTTCGAGAAGGCTTGATGTAAAATTTACTAAAATTTTAATTCACGACGTAACACGTAGCACATCTGTATATTACATTCTAGATTTGCATATTGCTGATGATGACGTGCTCCTGGCCGATTTAGATCTCGCTGACAACATCTGAATACTATCGGCAGTTGTCAACTGTGCAGGAGATATTATAGTGCCGTAAGTATACGAGCGAAAACTTAGGCACTCGCTCATCTTCACCTTTCCATATCAGATGTAACGCTTATGCGATTAGATCGGAAGAAGCATCAGTTGCAGTGACAGGGATAACGACGAACTCAAGACAATTAAGACAACAATAATTGGTGTTTTGCATTAAAATTTACTTCGTTTGGGATTCGAACTTAGGAGTGGGTCCTCAAAACTCAGGCACTCGATATAACCACCAATCCGCGCTTTATATTCGTATTGGCAGTTGGCGGTGTAAGGTAATGTGCTACATTGTTCCCAGTGGGTGTCTGGCAAATGGCGAATGAACAACCATACAAAATGTTAGACTAAAAATATTCACTAGGCGATCTTTCTCTGCCTATAAAATATGCCGCAACTATCAGAGAAACACCTACCATGCATTCTATTAAATCAATAACTACATAAAAAAATATTGTGCGTGGTAGAGCCAAGCCGTCGCTTATGTTATTGCTCGAATGGGCCGGCTCGACCGGTGTAGGCCACGACCTCGCAGAATACCAGCGTGAAGTTAAAGCATTTTGTGCTTCTGCGTTCGTTCTGTGAATGAGGTAACCGGAAGCTTACTCCCTTTCCCCAACCCCCATCCCCAACTCCCAAATATCTGTGGGGAGGCCCACATCCCCTTCCTTATTCCCCCCCTCTTCCAAAAATCTTTAAACGCCGGCAACGCACCTGCAGCCCCTCTGGTGTTGCAGATGTACGTAGGCGACGGTAATCACTTACCATCAGGTGAGTCGCTTGCTCGTTTACCCCCTTAGAGGTTTTCAACGTATTCACAAATCTCAGGTTTTTTATGTATGTATGCGTTGTTCCCAACGGGGTAGGCAGAGACAATCTTCTTCCACTTGCTACGGTCCTGACATACGTCTTTCCCTTCTCCCACTTTCATTAATCTTCGCATGCATGCTCGTTGGCTTAGAGTACTCTTGACCTGGTCTTTTTCCAGAACGTCTCCGATTTGAACGTGAAATGTTCGCCTAGGTCTTCCTCTTCCGACTCTACCATTTACACTCGCCTCATATATTTGTTTCGTCTACCTACTTTCATTTCTCCACATGTCCAAACCAACTCGGCATCTCTTTCTCAATTCGTGTCACTACATCGTCTTTCACGCCACATCGCTCTCTGATCACATTGTTTCGAACCCTGTCAGTTATCTTCACATCAGTCATACTTCTTAACGCTCTCATTTCTACTGCATTTATCCTGCTTTCATGCCTCTTCTGCCATACCCAGTTTTCGCTTCCATATGTTAGTGTTGGTGCCAATACCCCTCTATGCACAGCCAAATGAGCTTTGTGAGATATCGTATAGGTTTTTTTATATCACATACATACTAGATATCTTTGCTCGCTTTATTTTTGTCTTTGCTTACATAGAGTAGATGTCGTAGTTATACGGCAAGACGCCTGCTGCAAATGTTTTGCGTCTGACGTTTACGTTTTGCTGCTCGGGAACATAAAACGTAAGTAATGAACAATGTTACATGTCTCGTAACTTATGCACGGTTCTTAATGAGAACTGAACAACAAAACAAATATCAGCTATTTCATCATAATACCTGCCGAAAATCACAGGGAAAGTGACTTATGAAAACATCATTCTGTGTATTAAAGCGACCTATGAAATAAGCGTTTTTATTATTGGGTCACTGATTTATACTGTTCCAATTTAATTAAAAAAAATAATCCAAAACACATCTCGTACCAACGACGTCTATGTTTTTTTTTTTATTTTTTTGCTTTATGCTATGTTTACACGCTTTTTATAAGCATGACCTACATATAGGTACACATACCTTTCAATTAAATTTTCACACACTTCCATGCTTTCGAATAATTTGTAATTCTGCGTACGTATATATAAGAACCGATGACGATGTAACAATACGGAACCATGGAGTTGGTCGGATGATGGAGCTGGAAGGTGGGTAACGGAAACCTTGTAAGATCTGTCGAGTTTGGGCTCGTTAGCTTTGTCTCAACGAGTCCAGTCAAATTTATAGAGATGACTTCATGGTGAAATCTACAATTCATAATTATTAAAGTATTTGTGTATCTCAAATGGGTACGTGGAACTGCGACGACAGCCGCGGCTGTTCGCTGTGTCGCGCGGGGAAACTGATCTTTGGAACAAGGTATTTGCACGCGGTAGAGCCAAGCGGCGGCTTTTGCTGCTGCTCGAATGGACCAGCTCGACCGGGTTGGTACCACGGCCTCGCAGAATGTCGACGTGAAGTAGAGACATCTTGTGCTTCTGTTCGCTGAGTGAGGTAAACGGAGTTTCTTAGTCCAAATCGTCTGTGAACTTCTTCGATTGAAGTTGTTTAGATGTGGCTGGCTGTAGATACTTGCAATCTGATGGACTGTAAAACTCATCTGTCACCACAATCCAATAAAATACGTCCGATATTTTCATCATACGTTTTGTATCTAAAAATGTTTTTATAATGAGCAAAACACTTCACCACTACATCACCGAGCCTATTATATTTAGAAGATTGGAACCGATGAGGGCAATATGAAACATCTACATAATGAATAATGGAGAGTACGAGAAAGAGATAAAGAGAACATAGGGTCTGTGGTGATCAATACCATGTATATCTCATCATGTGTTGAAACGAACAAAATGATATTGTTGAAATATTCTAGGGGATGACACACCGTCGCTGTGTGGTATCGGCGTAGGAATCTGCCATCCCCTTTTATACCGCGGTTGTCATAAGAGGCTACTAAGGGAGAAGCCTTGCCAAAAACGCAATGGTTGCCGACAGATGGCGTTCTATCGTGAAAAATACCAGAATGTAATTAATAAGACGGATGACGGACAGCAGCCTCTTAAGTGCTAGGTGTCTGGTATTGGGATCGCCAATCCGCTTGCCGAGCGTGGCGATTATAGGAAATCCTCCTTATGGGAGAGACCCACGCCCTGCAGTGGACTATTTACTGGCTAGTAAGGTTAGGGTATTGTTTACCGTCGTAAACAATAAAAAATGGTGGCAGCAATGATAAATATCTCTAAAATTATACGTTCGGCTACAGTATTTGTTCCGTAGGAACTAATCTCTTAAAAAGAAGAGATTACCACAACTATTTAGTTATCTTAATGTACACTAGAATAATTCTCTTGGATGCTATCCAATTTTATGGTCAATCCCATAGTAAATCATAGAGACCTAACATTAACTGATAATAATGTTTTGAATAGCCAACTCCCCATCATTACAACCAAATATCTCATATATATAGGTACATACATAGGTACAGTACCACAAATGCCTCTGTTATAGAAACAATATTCGTTTTACAAAAGAGACCCATAATAGCTATTTGTAATCTTAATTCTAGAATATCTAAAACAGATAGATTTATAGAAATAATCTAACTGTCATCTCAATACAGATATAATATGCACATATAAACATAAATATATTTAATAATAATAGTGATATTCATAATGTGAATACCAGGAACAGATACAAGCACGTGATGCTTGTTACAAGACTTCAAATGGTTATAAACTCCTTCACGGGGCAATGTATACGTTTCTACAACGAAATCCAAGTGAATGCACAACATTTTCATATAAAAAGGTTTAAAAATTATGTAAATCTTTGTAAACAGGTTTATTGTAATGTTAAGGAATACATGGATGATTGACTGGAAAAGACATGATCTCTGCCAAGCTATTTTTAAAAATATAAATGCTACTAAAAATGGTCGCCAGAATAATTAGGATTAAACTTAAGATTAAAAGTTATAAAATATAAAACGTAGACCGCATATTCAAATTATTATATTAGACCATTCAGATTAGCTCTTTTAAATATTCTCTTTAACGTGATAAGGCAAAGGAAGACTTATCACAAAGCGAATAAATAGTTTTAATCAATCATCTACATTTCTATCGCGTCTTTTCAAAGCTCAAGCGAAGTGAGAGGTGTGGTGATTGATGATCCCAGAAGCTAACGGACACATTCATCGTACATTGTATTACCTTCATTTTATAATACTGTAGTCTGTTTTTATGTATTCTTCTTGAAGTGAAAGTAAACTAGCAGCCTGCGAGTCCATACACCTGAACAAAGGCCTCCTTGTCAAATATTTGAGAGGGTTTTGAACGTGCATTGGACGTTGCCGAGCTTCACCACATATCCTCGAAATAATATTATTATTATTTTTAAATGTGGTAGAGCCAAGCGGCAGCTTTTGCTGCTGCTCGAATGGGCCGGCTCGACCGGGTTGGTACCATAGCCTTGCAGAATACCGGCGTGAAGTAGAGGCATCTTGTGCTTTTCCGTTTCGTTCGATGAGTGAGGTACCCGGAGGCCCACTCCCCTTTTACTTCCCCCTCCTCATCCTCTCTCCCATCGGCCTAATACCCTTAAAGACCGGCAACGCACCTGCAGTACCTCCGGCATTGCAGATGTGCGTGGGCGACGGTGATCACTTACCATCAGGACCGCTTGCTCGTTTGCCCCCTTTCCCATAAAAGAAAAAAGACATGCAGGTTTCCTCACGATGTTTTCATTCACCGCCGAGCGCGTGGTAAATACAGCTACTTAAAATTGCTATTACCAATTCTAGTAGTACCGGCACCAGGTATCGAACCCAGGTCACTCGCGTTCTGTCAAACTAAAGCGAGCGCCCTGACCACTGTGCTACCACGGCTCTTCTCTATCTCTATGTACAATTAATTTGACATGTTGCTAGGGAACTGTAACGGCTTCGCACGGACACTAATAAAACGATGAAAAGAAATTGAGCGAAAAGAAGAGAAGGTTAAAATAATATAGAAATTTCTAGAATTTCGTTTAAATCGAGGCTACAATTTGTCAGCATTTTCTTATTTGAATTGAATAGAATCTCTTTTTAATGAAACCAATGAATTTCGCCGAGGGGAATTTTGGATGATGAATGAGCGAAATTGATTGAATCCTGTCTAAAATTAACAAGCTGTATGTTTGTAGGCACTTCACTTAATTCACTTTGTACAGATTTTGTGTTTGTAGACACTTCACTTAATTCACTTTGTTTAGAATTTGAGAAAATTAATGTAGATATAAGAAATTAGTTTTGGTGATTTGATTAAATGGACAAATATTAAAATCGTCTCTCCTCGGGTTGTTTAGAACAAAGAGACAATGCTAGCACGCAACTATTTAAACGATTTAATAAAAATATATAATGAATAAACTTAGTATAACTATTATTTAAGAATTTTATCGCCTTTAATCCGTAAATAATAGTTTAATTTCAAATTTGTACCGTTCGCGTAAATACTAGAAATCATTTAGAATGAATATACTTAAGCGTACACCAGAAAACAAAATTAAAAGTGTAGAATAAAAAAAAGGAATTAAATTAGTAGGTACATATTATCGGGCTTATTGCTGCATAGCGATCTCCTCCAGGCAACAAAAAAGACTAAATAAATTGTCTGTCTGTAGGTCGATCAAGTAAACAGACCGGCATCAAAGGCCACCTACGATCTTGGAATTAAATTATCCCCGACGCTTCGGCTGTTTTACAGCGCCGATGGTCACGGGGCGACTCAGTTATTTGACGTGCAGATGTCACATTGAATATGGCCAGTTGAAGAAGTAAACCAAAGAGCTTTTTAGTTAAAAAGAAATGCGCGGAATCTAATTCAGAAGCTTACTAATTTGTATGTAATTTTTATCTTATTTTGTGAAAGCTTATCAGACGATTTAAAAATAAAAAAACTCTTTTGTCCAAATTTATAAATAGCAGCCTATCACATAGTAATTTAGCCCGCAACGTTAGTATCTGCCCAAGAATGTAAACTCAATATGGAAATATTAAAATTCGCTATACGTACGTGTTGTGCAGCAAGTATACTACAATACTGGCACGGAGTAGAGGCATCTTGTGCTTCCGCGTTTCGTTCGGCGAGTGAGCTAATCGGGAATCCCCTCTCCAATCACCATTCCCTCTCCTCCTCCTCCTCCCTCCCACTGCCAAATATCCTAAAAGCCCGGCAACGCGCCTGCAGCTCCTCCAGTTGTGCAGACGTACGTGGGCGATGGTAACTACTTACCATCGAAAGACTCGCTTGCTCGTGTTCTCATAATAATAAGTATATTATTCAAATATTCTAGCAGATAACCTTCCAGCGCCGTGTGGTTTCTGTTGGAGTTTGAATGTGTAAGTAAATGGCAGGCAACACTTGTCACATGTGAAGTGACTGTTTTCAAATATTGGAATGGATATTCAAATGGAATAACATGATTGTTTTCTGTTATGATGTACTTCTCATCTAGACACGGACAGTGAAACATCCTAGGGTTTTAAAAACATAAAATATTGTAAATGTGAAAGTCTAGTGTTTGTAATAAATATTAACCATGAAGTCAGTGTTTTAAAATAGCCCCTCACCTCCAGAGCCCAGTATCAACAAATAGTAACATCTAACAGTTTCGGAATAAGAATCCCCCACCCGTTTTGTTTCCGCGGGTGTAGTATAAGCTTACAAAAAATCTCAAATGCTACCGACAGATGGCGGGATGACTATTTCATAAATCGGATCGATATTGAGAATAAAAATGCCGGGCAGCAGAGTTTTAGATGCGAGATAGACAACGCTATAATCTGGACATGTTTAAGGCCAAAGAGAACAGACACCTTCTAGGCAAACGTGTACCATCCAAGGCCTCATCTTCACCTTCCATCAAGCAAGATTGAGATCAAACGTAAGCCTAATTTATATATATAAAAAAAGGCTGGCGAGTTAAGGGATAAACATAGAATAAACAATGAGGGCAACATAGTGTTTAAAGTCTACAAAGATATTCTTTTAGTACCAGGGCTTGTGCCGTAAGGACTACGTATAAAGGGTTAATTACAACTAAATGTAAGAACAAGAAAGAAGAAGAAAGATTTATTCACGGTCTAAAATACAACACATGGATCCGAAAAAATCTAAAATAATAATTTATTTATACTTTATTGTCTACACCAAAAGGATTACAAAAGGCGGAATTGCATTAATTCCGCCTTCTCATTCGGCATTCTCTAACAGTCAACGCAGGGCGTGAAGAAATGTGGTGATAGGTGCATCAAATTTAAAATAATATAAATAGCACAAGGCTAATCGAGAAATATACTATATAATTAAAACATATTTAAATGTATAAGCAAACATATCTACACAAACACATACATATACAAATACATACTATAATATATACAGAAATACCAACACAGATATATACATACATACAAACATATTGATGCATACATATATAATAAATCAGAATAAATACTAAGAAGTATCAGATGATTTTAAAAAATGTTCGCGTACCAATCGTTTGAAAGAAATTATATATGGGGCTTTTCTAATGTCTTTGAGCGAGGAGTTTCAGAGAAGATAGTTCTCACACACATAAATGTACACTACAATAATTCTCTTGGACGCTATCCAGTTTTGTGGTCAATTTATCGGTTCGTTTTATAGGCGATATAGCACAATATGGCACAATGCCATAGTTGTTCGAAGAGACCAAACATAAACTGATACTAATGTTTTCTAGTTTTGAAGCTTTTTTTATCTGAAAGTGAAAGCAAAGCACGTACTTTTTATTTTGCATTTTTTTTCCTGGTTTTCGATACAGCAATCAATCATCACCTATCCTATTCTTTTATATAGAGCCGTGGTAGCCTAATGGTCAGGGCGCTCACTCTACTTTCATAGAGCGCGAGTGACCGGAGTTCGATTCCACTAATACTGTTATTAGCAATTTTAGGTGCTGTATTCACCACGTTCGGCGGTGATCGAAAACATCGTGAGGAAATCTGCATGTCTGAAAAAAACCCGGCTCTCGCCTCGCTCTCCGGCTCCAAAACCCTCTTAGATATTTAAGAGGAAGCCTTTGTGCAGCAGTAGGCATCGCATGTTCATGCTGTTTCATTACTTTACTATTATATAGGTTCTAGATGAAAACCAGCGTCCGGCTTAAGTTTGTCGATAAGCTGATCTGAAGACCTATTGGCCTCACCATGATACACGCACAATATTTTAGTATAATAATAGTTTTCTGTAATTGTAAAGTCCGACGTTACTTTTGGTTTATTATGTACTTTATTTGTTTATTATTGATTAAAATGTTCTGTGTCTGTTATATCTTTATGCAGTACCTATAAATATTTTTCTTTTTATTTAGTAGAGTTTAATCAATACATATCAAACTAAATATCGTTTAATTATTTTTATCAAAAAAAAAACATGTACATATGAACATGAAATGAAAATATTGTGAAACTGGGTTAACTCTGTTTCACAGTTTCGTTGTTAACTGAATATTTTTCATCTCGTGCTTTTGCACTTCGTTCGGAGAGTGAGGCAACTCTCTCACCCCATTCCCCTCCTCATCCTTCCTCCCCCAAAAGGCGGGCAACGCACCTGCAGTACCTCTGATGTTGCAGGTGTACGTAGGCGACGGCAATCACTTACCATTAGGTAAACCGCTTGCACGTTTGCCTGCTATACCATAAAATAAAAATGTTTTTAAGAAAATTTAAAATTAATATTTTTATTAATATTACTAGGCGAAGGATATTGTTACAACTTGACAATATCGTGAGCTATAAATTCAATATGAGCATTTATTATTTCGTTCACGTCTGAATATTGGACGCACTCGTCTGTAAAATTAAAAAATATATTTGAAATGGTTTCGCGTCTTTGTTTAATGATAAAATCGTTAGAATCCTTCTCTCTCTCTCTCTCTCTCTATTAAACTTTCAAGTAACCTTTTTGCATTAATTCCATTCTCAATACGGACCACCGCGTGGTTAGGTGGTTAGCGTATCCGAGTGCTGAAACAAGGGTCCAACGTTCGAACCTCAGCTGATTGTTGGTCTTTGCGGTCCGGTCGTGTCTGACACTGCATGTGCGGGGGACGCATACGGGTTAGGTAGAGACGAGCGAGTGAGTTACTCACGGCACTATGATATCTCCTGCACAGTTGACAACCACCGATAGTATTTAAAAGCTTTCGCCGAAGACAAAATTGGCTAGAAGAAGATGATCGATGTAATTTCTTATACGAGAATCTACTTGCTTAAGGCTTCGCGACATTTGTTTTTAAAGCGTATTTTGCCAGCGGATAATGTTTAAAGCTTATCGAATTTTGATAAACAGAAAAAGTGATAAACGATATTAATGAAAATATCTTCATTTGACGAAAGAACTTCAAATTACTTTAGTCAATTATCATATTTTTACAATACGTTTTGGTTTTTTTTTCTACATAAACTTTATACAAACAAAATTTTAAAATTTAAAAGAAAAGAATAGTCTCAAAGACTGAGTAAAATAATAAACAATGAAAAAGAAATAAACTACAGGATCTGCGGAATCAGAACTTACCTTAACCATACATAGCTTTTCTTTCTTTTTCTTGGTTTAATGCGGGGGAAAGGTCCTCGCACATACCCGTCACGGTCTCCGGCGACGGGTATGTGTAGATCTGCTGTCGGCCTAGTGGCCGTTACAGCTACATCGGCAGAGACTCGCGACCAGGAGGCCCGCAAGTTAATTAAGTAAAAAGGAACGACGACGCTGCTGATGCTGTGTCGCGCTCGGACCCCTGTTAACGAAAGAAAAACTCTCGACAAAAACTAAGAGGGGCTGACTAACTAGGGAGGGGCTGACGAACCATACATAGCTGAGCTCTTCCTGGCTTAAAAAGTCTATTGGCAAGGCGTGACTAATAAAATAGCTGACAAAAGGATACCAGAAAAATATAAATATATATCGATTTCTTGTATTTACTCGAACAATAACCATTTAAAAGTAGTCCGAGTTAACTATGTCATAGTTAACTCGGACAGCAGCCCACTGCTGCTGTAGAGCACTCGAAACGTCGTGAATATACAAAACGCGATAAAATCCGTAAATAATTGTTTCATTTCGAATAAATATATCGTACATTTAACAGAATTAAAAAAAAACACTTCGTTTTTACTTACGTTTTAAAATTCGCCACAGTCAGGTTAAAATATAAAAAAAAAATGCTAACATTTCGAATTCAGAAGCTCACCCTCCTTAATGCTTACCGAACATAATAAAATCATAATCAACATATCTGGTTTGATGCAGTTATGGCTCCACTGCTCTGAAATGTATAAGCCAGACCCAATAATGAACGTAATAAAAATAACCTATGGTTAAACAGGAATATAAACTACTTATTAATGTAAAATACCAAATAACACTAACATTTCACCTGTATTTGCATCAAATTGTGATTGTTTTATGCGCGGTAGAGCCAAGAGCGGCTTTAGCTGCCGATCGAATGGGCCGGCTCGAACCAGTTGATACCACGGCCTCATAGAATACCAGCGTGAAGTGGAGGCATCTTGTGCTTCTGCGTTTCGTTCAGTGAGTAAGGTAACCGGAGGTCCACTTCCCATCTCCCCATCCCTCATCCTCCCTCCCATCTCCCAAATACCCTTAAAGGCAACGTACCTGCAGCGCCTCTGGTGTTGCAGATGTATGTGGGCGACGGTAATCACTTACCATCAGGTGAACCGCTTGCTCGTTTGCCGCCTCTTCTTTTAAAAAAAATGGAGGTATTCACTAATACCATGGTAACTCTTTTCATAAAGACTCTGTTTAACACATTGTTGCAACATGTTTATTTGAAAAAGTGTAATGGAAAAGTTACCGTCTTTGTTCTTATAGAATAGTGCCGGGGTGCGGTATCGACAGTGTAAGGTTTGTGGTACCAACCCGTCTGCCAGGCGTGGCGAGGATTGGCAAATCAATACCAATACCACCTAGATGGTTGGCATTCCACCACAGTGCGTTTTTCTCGAAGTTTTCTGCCACGCACTTCGACTTTGCCGAACAGTTATGACTTAGGGATCTTCGAGAAAAGAGCCTATTCCTTCCTTAAGGCCGACAGCGCATCTGAAGCTCCTCAGGTGTTGTGGACGTCGGTGATCACTTACCATCAGGTGTTCTTCTATAAAAAAAAAATCCTCCAAGAAATGTATGCCGGATTGCTGGCGTTCTTTAAAGAGGAATATATTCTAAAGACATAACTTTCTTATCCAATTAAGTGTTGTTTAGAGCTCTAATAAACCTCAACATCTATATCGGTTCGCAATACAAGACCTTGGTGAAGAACCAGTAAGGAAATCCGTCTTTAACCTCTAACTTTAACTTCTCTCTTTTTATAATGCCACGTTACAATAGGATAGATCTCTATTTGCAAGAACATGGTTACATTTAGATGTTTAAAGTTAGTAGTGAAAACTACAATGTCATTTAAAACTTATAATTAATTGAAATTAAACTATTATTTTATGTTACCGACGTTTCGAGTGCCCTACAGAACCTTGTGGTCCGTGACCACGGGGTCTGAGGTCTTAGACGTCCTGCTATCATATAATAACCTTTAATTAATAATTTTGGTCCGATTTACGCAAGGATTGAGATTTAATTTAATTTATTAACGGATCCCAAGCCGGCGGTATTACCCAGCCAATTTGTCTATTGAAATTAGGATGTTTTTTTTTAATTTCAACGCCCACAACCAATCATCAATGGCAGGAATCGGAGTTCTGTTGCGATCATTTGTGGTCTATCAAATCTGTGGTTAATGGTTGGGGTGATCAATAATATGATGACAGACTGCAGACTACCTAGAGTGTCGAGGTTTCATATCATCTATGTGTTCAGCTTATACAATAAATTATTAATATTAAATTAATTATTTATCAAATTAATATTTAGCAATTGTTAAAATGTCAACTTATTTAATTATATTATTGTAAAAGTCAATATATATGAGTTCTTTACGGGAGTCTCTTTCAAAGAGAATAATTTTAATATTGTTAAAGTCAATATATATAAGTTCCTTACGGGAGTCTCTTTCAAAGAGAATAATTTTAATATTGTTAAAGTCAATATATATAAGTTCTTTACGGGAGTCTCTTTCCAAAGAATAATTTTAATATTGTAAAATCAATATATATAAGTTCTTTACAGTCTCTTTCAAAGAGAATAATTTTAATATTAGCAAAGTCAATATATAAGTTCTTTGCAGGAGTCTCTTTCAAAGAATAATTTTAATATTGTAAAGATCAATATATATAAGTTCTTTGAGGTCTCTTTCAAAGAATAATTTTAATATTGTTAAAGTCAATATATAAGTTCTTTACGGGGTCTCTTTCAAAGAATAATTTTAATATTATGAAAGTCAATATATAAGTTCCTTACGGGAGTCTCTTTCAAAGGAATAATTTTAATATTAGCAAAGTCAATATATAAGTTCTTTACAGTCTCTTTCAAAGAATAATTTTAATATTATTAAAGTCAATATATAAGTTCTTTACAGTCTCTTTCAAAGAATAATTTTAATATTGTTAAAGTCAATATATAAGTTCTTACGGGAGTCTCTTTCAAGAATAATTTTAATATTGTAAAAGTCAATATATATGAGTTCTTTACGGGAGTCTCTTTCCAAAGAGAATAATTTTAATATTATTAAAGTCAATATATAAGTTCCTTACGGAGTCTCTTTCAAAGAATAATTTTAATATTGTTAAAGTCAATATATATAAGTTCCTTACGGAGTCTCTTTCAAGAGAATAATTTTAATATTGTAAAAGTCAATATATATAAGTTCTTTGCAGGAGTCTCTTTCAAAAGAGAGAATAATTTTAATATTATTAAAGTCAATATATATAAGTTCCTTACGGGAGTCTCTTTCAAGAATAATTTTAATATTGTAAAGAATCAATATATATATAAGTTCTTTGGGAGTCTCTTTCAAAGAGAATAATTTTAATATTGTAAAAGTCAATATATATATAAGTTCCTTACGGGAGTCTCTTTCAAAGAATAATTTTAATATTATGAAGTCAATATATATAAGTTCCTTACGGAGTCTCTTTCAAAGAATAATTTTAATATTATTAAAGTCAATATATATAAGTTCCTTACGGGAGTCTCTTTCAAAGAGAATAATTTTAATATTGTAAAAGTCAATATATATATAAGTTCTTTACGGGAGTCTCTTTCAAAGAATAATTTTAATATTATTAAAGTCAATATATATAAGTTCCTTACGGAGTCTCTTTCAAAAGAGAGAATAATTTTAATATTGTTAAAGTCAATATATATAAGTTCCTTACGGGAGTCTCTTTCAAAAGAGAGAATAATTTTAATATTGTAAAAGTCAATATATATAAGTTCTTTACGAGTCTCTTTCAAAGAGAATAATTTTAATATTGTAAAAGTCAATATATAAGTTCTTTGGGAGTCTCTTTCAAAAGAGAGAATAATTTTAATATTGTTAAAGTCAATATATATAAGTTCCTTACGGGAGTCTCTTTCAAAGAGAATAATTTTAATATTGTTAAAGTCAATATATATAAGTTCCTTACGGGAGTCTCTTTCAAAGAGAATAATTTAAATATTGTAAAAGTCAATATATATAAGTTCTTTACGGGAGTCTCTTTCAAAGAGAATAATTTTAATATTGTTAAAGTCAATATATATAAGTTCCTTACGGGAGTCTCTTTCAAAGAATAATTTTAATATTGTTAAAGTCAATATATATATAAGTTCTTTACGGGAGTCTCTTTCAAAGAGAATAATTTTAATATTGTTTAAGTCAATATATATAAGTTCCTTACGGGAGTCTCTTTCAAAGAGAATAATTGCAATAATCGTCACACATCCAATCCATCATCACCATCTAATTACCAAGACACCGATACGATGACTTTGGCACTAGATGGCGTTATACGTTCGTTACATTATTTTTATAACATTTGTTAAACACAGTGGAAAGTTTAAATACACACACATATACTTATATGTATATGTATATATATATATATATATAAGTTCTTTACAGTCTCTTTCAAAGAGAATAATTTTAATATTGTAAAAGTCAATATATAAGTTCTTTGCAGGAGTCTCTTTCCAAAGAATAATTTTAATATTGTAAGTCAATATATAAGTTCCTTACGGGAGTCTCTCTTTCAAAGAATAATTTTAATATTGTAAAAGTCAATATATATAAGTTCTTTACGGGAGTCTCTTTCAAGAGAATAATTTTAATATTGTAAAAGTCAATATATAAGTTCCTTACGGGAGTCTCTTTCCAAAGAATAATTTAATATTGTAAAAGTCAATATATAAGTTCCTTACAGGAGTCTCTTTCAAGAATAATTTTAATATTAGCAAAGTCAATATATAAGTTCTTTGAGTCTCTTTCAAAGAGAATAATTTTAATATTGTAAGTCAATATATAAGTTCTTTGGGAGTCTCTTTCAAAAGAGAGAATAATTTTAATATTAGCAAAGTCAATATATAAGTTCTTTACGAGTCTCTTTCAAAGAATAATTTTAATATTATAAAGTCAATATATAAGTTCTTTGAGTCTCTTTCAAAGGAATAATTTTAATATTATGAAGTCAATATATAAGTTCTTTACGAGTCTCTTTCAAGAGAATAATTTTAATATTGTAAGTCAATATATAAGTTCCTTACGGGAGTCTCTTTCCAAAGAATAATTTTAATATTAGCAAAGTCAATATATATAAGTTCTTTGCAGGAGTCTCTTTCCAAAGAGAATAATTTTAATATTGTAAGTCAATATATAAGTTCTTTGGGAGTCTCTTTCAAGAGAATAATTTTAATATTGTAAAAGTCAATATATAAGTTCTTTGGGAGTCTCTTTCAAAGGAATAATTTTAATATTGTAAGTCAATATATAAGTTCTTTACAGTCTCTTTCAAAGAATAATTTTAATATTGTAAAGAATCAATATATATATAAGTTCTTTACGGGAGTCTCTCTTTCAAAAGAGAGAATAATTTTAATATTGTAAGTCAATATATAAGTTCTTACGGGAGTCTCTCTTTCAAAGAGAATAATTTTAATATTGTTAAAGTCAATATATAAGTTCCTTACAGGAGTCTCTTTCCAAAGAGAATAATTTTAATATTATGAAGTCAATATATAAGTTCTTTGGGAGTCTCTTTCAAAGAATAATTTAATATTGTAAAAGTCAATATATAAGTTCTTTGCAGGAGTCTCTTTCAAGAATAATTTTAATATTAGCAAAGTCAATATATAAGTTCTTACGGGAGTCTCTTCAAAGAGAATAATTTTAATATTGTAAGTCAATATATAAGTTCTTTACGGGGTCTCTTTCAAGAGAATAATTTAATATTGTAAAAGTCAATATATATATAAGTTCTTTACAGGAGTCTCTTTCCAAGACACCGATACGATGACTTTGGCACTAGATGGCGTTATACGTTCGTTACATTATTTTTATAACATTTGTTAAACACAGTGGAAAGTTTAAATACACACACATATACTTATATGTATATGTATATGTATATATATATAGAATTCATAACTGTTCCTAGTACACATGTTTTTCAACGTGGCAGAGCCAAGTGGCGGCTTTTGCTGCCGGCTCGACCAGATTGGTACCACGGCCTCGCAGAATACCGGCGTGAAGTAGAGGCATCCAGTCGTTCGGTGAGTGAGGTAACCGGAAGCCCACCCCCTTCCCATCCACCTCTCCTAAATCCTCATCATCCCTTCCATCTCCTAAATACCCTTAAAGGCCGGCAACGCAATACAAAGTCAAAGAGTTTTTGTTATATACTATTTGGGGATAGACAGTATTGCGACGTAAATACATCGAAACAATAGATTAAAATAAAGATTTTGTTTTTTCTTTTATGGAAAAGACGGCAAACGATCAAGCGGTTCACCTGATGGTAAGTGATTTCCGTCGCCCACATACATGTGCAACACCATAGATGCTGCAGGTGCGTTGCCGGTCTTTAAGGATATTTGGGAGATGGGAGGGAGAGAATAGGGAGGGGATGTGGGCCACCGATTACCTCACTCACCGAACGAAACGCAGAAGCACAAGATGCCTCTACTTCACGCCGGTATTCTGCGAGGCCGTGGTATCAATCCGGTCGAGCCGGCCCATTCGAGCAGCAGCTAAAGCCGCCGCTTGGCTCTACCGCGCTGAATAATTTCTATAGTTGAACTAAATAAGTTGGTAGCAGAAACATAGAGCCGTAAGTGCAAGGCCGTGTGATGTCGGCGTTAGAATCCGCGACCCTCTTCGGTTCCGTGGGTGTCGTTAGAGACTACTAAAGTAAACGCTACCGACAGATGGCGTGACAGGTGCCGACCAGGGTGCCAGATTTCTGGTAGAGCGGTTAAGGACTGTTTAGATAAGACATAACATAGAGAAGTATAGAAAGTATGTCGAAGGATTATCTTTAGAAACCACGATACCCTACCTCTATTCACTGGACGGACTACACGTTATGAAAGAAGTGATGAATGGTCGATCTAAAAGATTGAGTGGATTTAAGGTTTTGTAAGATCTTATCAATAATAAAATTTCTAGCTATAATTGGACGAAGAGAGCTTTTGTAAAAAAATATTTAAGGACATTAATCATGATGTACTTATCTTCACTAATATGTAATTTTATTTGTGTATATGTTTGTGTGAGAAGTCTATGGACTTTGATGAATCTTTTTTTTTAAACGTAAGGTACGTTGATTATGATATATGATTCTAGAAGTGTTAGCTTATGTTATATCCTACTTAATATGACGAGTACTAATGTGATTGTTTGTATGTTTGTCGTTCAAATTTTCGTTTAAGACTGAACGGATATAAAAGAAATTCAGCAGATATGTAGATAATTATTAAAGGAATGGGGGCAAACGAGCTAGCGGCACACCTGATGGCCCACGTACATCTGCAACACCATAGGTGCTGCAGGTGCGTTTGCCTCCTTTGTGGATATTTGGGAGATGGGAGAGAGGATAAGGAGGGGGATGGGGATGGGGAGTGGGCCTCCGCACAAGCACAAGATGCCTCTTTTATTTATTTATTTTGTAATCAATGTATATTCACAAATTTTGACATATAGTATGAGGAAACCTTCATAGGTCTGGTTCATATTCGTTCAACCAACGAACGCGATACCATTACTTTATTCAATTCAACGAATATTGTAACATAGTTATGTGGGTATTCTGCAAAAAGAAATCAAACAAATGGAGGTACAGTGCCACAGTGATCTGCAGATCTACTGATTTGTATACTCATTGTTTAGTAAATTATTACGTTGCATAGATCTACAGGCTGTTTGGAGAATATTGATTTATATTGTTCTACGTCACGACGGCATTCTGCGAAGCCATGGTAGTTATAGTAGTACATAAGGGCAACAGCAAAAGCCACTCATTGGCTCTACCACGTACCACGTTCACAAATGTAACAGATACATTTTACCAGATATATGTGTAAAATTAATTAAAAAACAAACGGATTAAAACGTCTAAAATGGACATATCGAACAAAAAGCTCTGTATCCTCGAGATCCAATTAAAACTTTACGCAATCAGGTCGAACTTGGAAATTGATTGGGCGCCCAAAACTGGAAGTCGAACATGACTCATCAATTCGTGCTTGTTATTTGTTAATCCTAAAACGATATTTGTTGAATCAATATTCAAACAACTTAAGCAACTTCGATTTGCGTACGGTCAAACAATGCTCGTGCATTCGGATAACGTTACACGTCAATATTTATATAAAAAACTAATTATAAAGGCGTTTTTATTAATTTTTTCATAGATCATCATGTTAATGAAGGAAAAGTTATTAGATTTAAATTATACACTCCAAATATTGTGACTACAAAGATTCCTACAAAGAAATGAAGAAGAAGAATGCAGCCGTAAGTGTCCACAGCTGGGCAAAGGCCTCCTTCTCAAATATTTGAGAGTTTGGAGCCGGGAAGGGCCCGCCACGCTGCTCCAGTGCGGGTTGGCTTGCTTCACATATCCTCGAAATAAAAACAAGCCTGACTGAAAGATACTCGTACCTCTCTATGTGGTGACAGCAATTAACCAGTTCTAAGAAAAGCATAACGGAATAATATTTACAAACAAACATTCCTTCTTATCAAAAACTTTAAGCTCACGTTACAAAACAACTGAATCAAAAGCATTGGAAACCCATAAACGACCATTCATAATAGACCCGGAAAGTCGTAAGGGTCGCGCGTCGTGTTTTTTACTAAACGATAAAAAGACAATCTTTTTTTTTTATTTCAAGAACACTTATTTATGTGAGTGCCACTCTAGATAACAGCTTCATAGTTTATACGGATTTAATAATTTGTGAAAGGGTGTATCTGAAGGGAAAGATAAATATATATTTCTTTTCTCAACATGCCAAACTCATACTCTGATGGTGGGACTGGTCCGTCTCCTAAAATCCACACAATTTTTTTTTTTATTTCAAGAACACTTATTTATGTGAGTGCCACTCTAGATAACAGCTTCATAGTTTATACGGATTTAATAATTTGTGAAAGGGTGTATCTGAAGGAAAGATAAATATATATATATATATGTGTAAAATTAATTAAAAACAAACGGATTAAAACGTCTAAAATGGACATATCGAACAAAAAGCTCTGTATCCTCGAGATCCAATTAAAACTTTACGCAATCAGGTCGAACTTGGAAATTGATTGGGCGCCCAAAACTGGAAGTCGAACATGACTCATCAATTCGTGCTTGTTATTTGTTAATCCTAAAACGATATTTGTTGAATCAATATTCAAACAACTTAAGCAACTTCGATTTGCGTACGGTCAAACAATGCTCGTGCATTCGGATAACGTTACACGTCAATATTTATATAAAAAACTAATTATAAAGGCGTTTTTATAATTTTTTTCATAGATCATCATGTTAATGAAGGAAAAGTTATTTGATTTAAATTATACACTCCAAATTGTGTGACTACAAAGATTCCTACAAAGAAATGAAGAAGAAGAATGCAGCCGTAAGTGTCCACAGCTGGGCAAAGGCCTCCTTCTCAAATATTTGAGAGTTTGGAGCCGGGAAGGGCCCGCCACGCTGCTCCAGTGCGGGTTGGCTTGCTTCACATATCCTCGAAATAAAAACAAGCCTGACTGAAAGATACTCGTACCTCTCTATGTGGTGACAGCAATTAACCAGTTCTAAGAAAAGCATAACGGAATAATATTTACAAACAAACATTCCTTCTTATCAAAAACTTTAAGCTCACGTTACAAAACAACTGAATCAAAAGCATTGGAAACCCATAAACGACCATTCATAATAGACCCGGAAAGTCGTAAGGGTCGCGCGTCGTGTTTTTTTACTAAACGATAAAAAGACAATCTTTTTTTTTTATTTCAAGAACACTTATTTATGTGAGTGCAACTCTAGATAACAGCTTCATAGTTTATACGGATTTAATAATTTGTGAAAGGGTGTATCTGAAGGGAAAGAGAAATATATATTTCTTTTCTCAACATGCCAAACTCATACGCTGATGGTGGGACTGGTCCATCTCCTAAAAATCCACACAATTTTTTTTTATGGGAAAGGGGTAAACGTACAAGCGGCTCATCCGATGGTAAGTGATTACCGATGCTACGTGAGCATCGGCAACACTTGAGGAGCTGCAGGTGCGTTTCCTGTGTTTAAGGATGTTTTTGAAAAGAGAAAAGGAGAGGGGGAGACGGAGGAGTAGACCGCCGCTTGCGTTCACTTACCGAACGAAACGCCGAAGCACAGGATGCCTCTATTTCACATCGGTGTTCTGCGAGGCCGTGGCAATATTCCGAGTTGAATAGGCCTATTCGAGCATTCCGGCGCGTCTAGCCAGGGCGGTGTGGGGGAGGAGGTTCTTTCCCGAGAAGGGGCCGCCTACAGCGGCCGGCGCTGGTGGGGTCGAGCATGTATACGAAAGCGTTCCCGTGACCCTGCCGGCATGCGACGAAGGTGGAGCACCATGGGGTTTTAGTCGGTGCGAACCTAACCTAACCCGACATAACCCGTCCTTGTGTCCCGAGAGGGCGGGTATGCGTCAGGCATTTCCCATGTAAATAAAAAAAAGGCCCATTCGAGCAGGAGCAAAAGCCGCCACTTTGCTCTACCGCGTACAACTAGACTAGAGAAAAGGCGCAACATCAGGGTAATGGGAAGGTACCAGGTACTGCGCACACCAACTCCCTCGCCCAGGGTGTTCGGTCAAATCTTTCAAGATATGCATGTCGGCTTTTGCTGACACTTTCTTGCAGAGGCATACGTTCAGCTAGACTATGAGCTGATGTTTGTTCTACTTGTCTTACAGTGTATTTAACTTTACGTTTTATTCCTTGTCTTAACCTTAACATCCTAGAAGCAGTCCACAGCAGGTCATCTGCACAAGGCCTCTTCCATAAGAAGGATTTGCCAAAAGTGGTGATTTTAGACCTTAGACGCTGCTTACCATCATCGGTCGGTATCATTTTGGTCTGTTATTTTCTAAATGGTTATCCCGCCATCTATCGGTAGCTATTGCTACTTTTAAGGCTTTTCCGTCAGTCACCTCTTGCGACATCCAAGGGAAAAGAGAGGTTGGCATATTCTTATGCCGTTTTATTCACTGTAATATAAATGTTCTCTGTTACTCTGAAGCAACAGCAAGGAACAGCTCACTATGTGGCGAAATAATAAACAGCGTGTATTACAGAAAATCAATTGTGCTGTGTAAGGAGAGAATGGATCGTTATCTGCACCCTGCGTAAGATAATATCTTTAATATTGCGATGCAAGAACATCCTCATCGGCGGTATTGTCACAGCTGAATGCTTCTCAAGATTTATGTGCAGGAAGTTATTGTTAAACGTCAATAATAAGGTTTCTTCAAATATTTCAAATTTAATCTTCATCGTCCTAGATTCCCGATAAATTTTTTATCACAAAAACTATATCATTCTAAATTTAAAAAAATGTTGTGTATTTAGTATTTGAGTTAAGCATTGGACCAATGAACGCACTGGGTGCTTTTGGGTGTAATCGCTTTTGTAGAGGAAACTTCAACTTGAAGAATGAACCACGAGGAAGACCAGACATTAACTAACTAAATAACGATGTAAATTAAAGTAAAGTTGCAACCTGTAAGTAGCCCAATGTTGGGCCTCTTTTTCATATATCTGAGAGTGTTTTGGAACCGGGAAAGGCTCGCCACCCTGCTCCTGCGTGCGTTGAGTGTGGTTTCGTGATCGCAGTGGTTTCCTCACGATATTTTTCCTCACCACCGAAAACGTGCTAAATACAGTTTTAGTGGTACTGGGGGGTACGATCCCGGGCACTCGCGCTCTATGAAACTATCTATCCTGTTTCAACCCCTGGTGGAGCCTGACGCTGTCTTAGGGATTGACTAACGATACAAAGTATCATGGTACGAGCTCTGGATCGATCGATGAGACATGTAACCTTACCTTACCTGTCACGGCTTAATAAAAGGCTAAAAATATTGACTAAATTAATATTATCAACACTTACTTAGTTAAGGTTGTATGAATCCTTAAAATTGCAAAGCTTTCCAAATATGTTATTCGGGGTTCTATTTACAATTATACCTCAAATGTACGAATCTGTTGTAACATCTAATAACGAGTAAAATCAGTGCCTCAATATTAATATATCAACTTATCTACTCTAACTTATAATAAAATAAACAAAAGATATGAGCTATTAATAATATTTGTATTCAATTTTAATTAACTTTAATATCCTAACAATTGTGAGCGAACGTAACCTTCAGGGGATTCCCCGGTTTTTACATCAGCGAAGGCTTCACATAAATATATATAACTGTCGCATTGTTTTACACCGGATGGCAGTTTGATAGCGCTGCAGAGCTATAAAACAATACAGGCCTTTACATACGAGGATCCCCAAATAAATTTAAGCTTAAAGGCTTTATCACAGAGTGTTCGCTGTTGGTTCTTGAAATATTGTCTATAGTTTACCCACTTAACGGGAGCTTTGTTATCGTTTTGCTCTATGATGTCTTCGATCTCTATGATGTAGCTCAATTACAGACTGAATTTAATATTTTTGACTTAAGAGAACGTTCGTATGAAAGGATCTTATATTTTGAGGAAGTATGTATGTTTAATGTGAGTTTAGATCGTTGCACACAAAAATATGATTGTATATTTGCATATGGGTATTTATTACGGCCTCTTCGCTTACTGGTTAGCTAATCTGCCCGCTGGGCCATGGGTCCTGGCTTTGGATCCAAACCGTAAGCATTTTATGGTATAGACGGCAAACTAGCAAGCGACTAAACTGGTGGAACCTGGTAAATGATTGCTGCAACACTAGAGGAGCAGCAGAAGCGTTGCCGGCCGGTTCTTTAACACTATAATGTACTTACCTTTCCTTTACAGTTGTCGTAATATTAAGATTGTTAGATGATTTAATAAAAAGGACAAATAGTGGTAATATACAAGTGGAAATATTGTGGGATTAAGGTATGCTCTTCATAGTGGTAACTGGAGAGTTAATTTTTGCTCAATATATTTAACTGCCATTCTTGTTAAATAAACGTTGACACATGTTTATACTAATATTTGAATATCGTTCAAAATATCGATATGGCGAGACAACAGATTAATATGTTGAAAAAATTTTTACATTATGGTGCTGCTTATTGTTAGATAAAGTCTAAACGATTGTTTTTCCCGTATTTGAAAACTAATTGTTACCCGCGAACATCTTCAGTATTTGATAGAATAGGATAAGAACGGTTCCTGTGTGTGTTTCTGTTTATTTTAAATAACAAAGAGATACCATCAACAAATAACCCTATTTCAGTTTTTGTAACATACGGGGACGATGATTAATGTAAAATAGGAACATAATTGGACCTAGAATCAATACCTAAGGACACCCTATTTTTCCAATAACCTGATGATATAACACCATTATTTGCAATAGCTCTCGGTTTGGAAGATTTGAGGATAAAATATCAAATCCGGCATAAAGGATACCGTTGAATTTAAGTTAAAAACTAAAATCTTCTTCTGGGCTCTTTTTCTCAATGTGTTTCTTTTTAATTTTTGATTTCTTCACTACACAAACGATATAAGTCAATTCAACCTGCGTAATGCACTTCGAAATTTAACTTCTAATGCATATTGAATCTATAACGCCTTCTAATCGTTATGTATATTTAGTTTACAGAGTATGCAAAATTATAATAAATATTTTAAGAATTGTAACAGCTATGGAAAATCCCCTGCAAGGTGCTCTTTATATAGCTCTATTCCTATAGTTTTCTACCCGACATCCGGTAATTATTTTATTGCCTTTCATAAATCTCTTAAGTTTGTTTAAGACGAAAAATGTACCTATAATACTTTTGTTTATTATTTAATATCAAGAAATATGAAATAAATAAATTTGTAATACATGGAGAAAAGCCTACTTACGTTAAAATATGGATAATGATAAGAATATATTTAAATAATTTAACATTTAAATTTTGTTCTCTTACGTAAATTTTTAATAAAGTGCTTAAATATAATTATTCTATTTTGAGCATGAATACTTACTGTTCTGCGAATAGATTTATTTCTAATGATATTTTTAATTGTTGCTGTATATGATTATAAATAAATTGATGAACCCTTCTAGTGTCAATGTACCAGATATGACCTATAAAAATATAATTTTAAATGGTTTCAAAGTTATGACCCGCGGAGTGTTAAGAAAATGCTGTCTCTCGCCCTACTGAAAAATGTAACGATTTAATAAGAAGCTTTGTTTCTTTTCTCCTTAAGGCGAAGCTGCATAATTAATCACTAAGTTTTTGCTCCCGAGCGTAAAGTTGACTAACAAATCTCGAACTCAATTTATTCACTGAAATATGGTTCAAAACTTCGAGCATCCAACGCGATTATTTTAAAAATCGACACAGTGAGAAAATTGAAGTGAGAAGATATCTGTGATGATGGGAATCAATTTTATTTACTGAACAGAATATTTGAATAAGTAATTGTTCTTCTACTTCAACTTCTTGCTCTACTGTTGTGAATGCCTTTTGAACTAAACTTAAGTCAGGCTTCTATCGATTGGCTTTGTATGTATGGCCCTGTATTTACATAGAATGAATGTAGTGTGTATATTATTTTGTTGTACACCACAATTACAAAACAAAAGGATACAGAAAACATTAAACGAAAAAGTTAATTAGAAGGTACAATTTGGTGGCCTTATCGCTGCATGGCGATCTCTTCCCGGCAATACAAATACGTCGGGTACTAGATTATATATTAACCAAAATATTGTGCTGTCCTTTTTAAAATATGATAAGATTATATTGAAAATACTGTTTTATTAAAATAAATTTCTTCCTTGTAAAAGCACGATGAAAATCTTTTATGCGATCTGGAATGGCGAAATGGATCATAAGATTCTATTTATTTATTTATTTATTTATTTATTTATTTATTTATTTATTTATTTATTTATTTATTTATTTATTTATTTATTTATTTATTTATTTATTTATTTATTTATTTATTTATTTATTTATTTATTTATTTATTTATTTATTTATTTATTTATTTATTTATTTATTTATTTATTTATTTATTTATTTATTTATTTATTTATTTATTTATTTATTTATTTATTTATTTATTTATTTATTTATTTATTTATTTATTTATTTATTTATTTATTTATTTATTTATTTATTTATTTATTTATTTATTTATTTATTTATTTATTTATTTATTTATTTATTTATTTATTTATTTATTTATTTATTTATTTATTTATTTATTTATTTATTTATTTATTTATTTATTTATTTATTTATTTATTTATTTATTTATTTATTTATTTATTTATTTATTTATTTATTTATTTATTTATTTATTTATTTATTTATTTATTTATTTATTTATTTATTTATTTATTTATTTATTTATTTATTTATTTATTTATTTATTTATTTATTTATTTATTTATTTATTTATTTATTTATTTATTTATTTATTTATTTATTTATTTATTTATTTATTTATTTATTTATTTATTTATTTATTTATTTATTTATTTATTTATTTATTTATTTATTTATTTATTTATTTATTTATTTATTTATTTATTTATTTATTTATTTATTTATTTATTTATTTATTTATTTATTTATTTATTTATTTATTTATTTATTTATTTATTTATTTATTTATTTATTTATTTATTTATTTATTTATTTATTTATTTATTTATTTATTTATTTATTTATTTATTTATTTATTTATTTATTTATTTATTTATTTATTTATTTATTTATTTATTTATTTATTTATTTATTTATTTATTTATTTATTTATTTATTTATTTATTTATTTATTTATTTATTTATTTATTTATTTATTTATTTATTTATTTATTTATTTATTTATTTATTTATTTATTTATTTATTTATTTATTTATTTATTTATTTATTTATTTATTTATTTATTTATTTATTTATTTATTTATTTATTTATTTATTTATTTATTTATTTATTTATTTATTTATTTATTTATTTATTTATTTATTTATTTATTTATTTATTTATTTATTTATTTATTTATTTATTTATTTATTTATTTATTTATTTATTTATTTATTTATTTATTTATTTATTTATTTATTTATTTATTTATTTATTTATTTATTTATTTATTTATTTATTTATTTATTTATTTATTTATTTATTTATTTATTTATTTATTTATTTATTTATTTATTTATTTATTTATTTATTTATTTATTTATTTATTTATTTATTTATTTATTTATTTATTTATTTATTTATTTATTTATTTATTTATTTATTTATTTATTTATTTATTTATTTATTTATTTATTTATTTATTTATTTATTTATTTATTTATTTATTTATTTATTTATTTATTTATTTATTTATTTATTTATTTATTTATTTATTTATTTATTTATTTATTTATTTATTTATTTATTTATTTATTTATTTATTTATTTATTTATTTATTTATTTATTTATTTATTTATTTATTTATTTATTTATTTATTTATTTATTTATTTATTTATTTATTTATTTATTTATTTATTTATTTATTTATTTATTTATTTATTTATTTATTTATTTATTTATTTATTTATTTATTTATTTATTTATTTATTTATTTATTTATTTATTTATTTATTTATTTATTTATTTATTTATTTATTTATTTATTTATTTATTTATTTATTTATTTATTTATTTATTTATTTATTTATTTATTTATTTATTTATTTATTTATTTATTTATTTATTTATTTATTTATTTATTTATTTATTTATTTATTTATTTATTTATTTATTTATTTATTTATTTATTTATTTATTTATTTATTTATTTATTTATTTATTTATTTATTTATTTATTTATTTATTTATTTATTTATTTATTTATTTATTTATTTATTTATTTATTTATTTATTTATTTATTTATTTATTTATTTATTTATTTATTTATTTATTTATTTATTTATTTATTTATTTATTTATTTATTTATTTATTTATTTATTTATTTATTTATTTATTTATTTATTTATTTATTTATTTATTTATTTATTTATTTATTTATTTATTTATTTATTTATTTATTTATTTATTTATTTATTTATTTATTTATTTATTTATTTATTTATTTATTTATTTATTTATTTATTTATTTATTTATTTATTTATTTATTTATTTATTTATTTATTTATTTATTTATTTATTTATTTATTTATTTATTTATTTATTTATTTATTTATTTATTTATTTATTTATTTGTCATTTCAATTACAAATTCCGGCGTCATAATTGTAATTAATTGAGCTCGCCACGCCGTCAGGAGTTCCGGGAGTAATTTGTTTTTAATTGCTGTCCTCTGGAGTAGAATTTAATCTCTGAAATTTGTACTGTTCACTTTCAAATTTACCGTATTATCAAATATACACCGTCTTATAAACCGACTTCAAAAGAAGAAAACGTTCCAATTTGATTTTTGTATTGCTACCTCATTCTAAGTCATTTCTAAACCGATTTGGACCTGAATTAATATAATAAAATTCATAATTTCTTTTATACGATTCGTGTCGTTGGCTTGTATATTATATATTTAAAACACGCGGTCTCGAATAAGATCTGGGTAAAAGTTGGTTGGACGGATTAAAATTTCTTAACCTATTACTGGATATATGGTAGATAGCGTATATATTTTTGTTATATTTTTAATAAATGATGCCTTGCTGATCGCAACAAACTAACAGACACAGTCACACAGTCAATGATAAGTTTTTTTTTCACAAAATCTTTACTAATAATAAAACTGTAAAGAGCAAGAGTTGTGTCATTTATTTTTCGTTTAATTTTGCGTTGGAGGATGTTTGGGACGGTGTAGAAACCAATTGAACATTCGTGGTAAATGGGGTAATAATTGTTAATGTATATAAATATTCATGTGTAGAGATAGGAGTGTTGGCTGGCGGAAATTAACTTGAACTGTCTTAGTGAGAGACCACAATGCGCGGTTTCCCGAAGGGAGTTGATCTTTTCTCTCTGTCAATATGCTATAACTTTTTTGAAGAACCTGGAGAACCCTTTTATCGATGCCTGGCTTCAACTCGGCGTAACGCTACGACGTAGGAGTGACCAGACCAAGGATTGGATTCCCCACCCATGGGCACTGTAGAAAATGGAATGAAGAGTTCCATTTCTATGAGTTCAATTGGCAGGTGATCTGACGAGCCATGCATATCACAGCATCCACGATAAATGTTCGGTTGAGAGGTCAGAAAAAAGTTCAACAGGGATGGTTTATAGCTTTCCACGTCGCGTGGGCGAAGTAACCAGTTGTGTCAGACCATATGGTCTAAGGAAAAGTTGTGAACAGACATTCCCGTCTGCTCACAACTTGGTTGTTTATACCTGAACCGAGCTACTCGTTGTGGTGAGCATTGAAGTCATCGAGAATCACGATCTCTACGGATGGTATCTGTTGTAGCACACAATCTGTAGCCAAGTATATTTCCGCTATGGGACCTATAAGGGTCCCCGAAAGGTGTATAGGTTAGTACCTTCAAGACTACCAACGCGTCGAGAACTGACTTCCTCTCTGTCGTATATACATAGACTAGCTTTCCTGCTATCCCCCGCTGTCCTCAATACCAAAATGGAGTCGTATTACAAAAGTGTATAATTATATTATACGTATATACATTAATAAGAAACGAATATTGATATCTCGTGAATGAAAATGCGCTAGTCAGAAATAAATTAGATCAATTTTTACAAATTAGTATCGTACGTTCTAAAGTAAATACGATTGTAACCTGTTTAATTATACAAATTTCACTCAGTTTCCTTATCTTCTATAGTTTAACATAAAGGATACTTAGTTAGTTACTTAAGCCTTAATCGAGAAATATTTTTTTTTAATTTAGTAAACGATAAGGTATAGACGTTTAAGAGCGAATACGAGTAAAAAGGTTTTGTACGAATATATTTTCGCTTCACGATTGCGATATTTCTTTTATCTTTTAGAGCCGGTCATCTTGAATGGACATTAATAGTCTAGACTCATATTTCAGTCTGAGTACCGAATATTTATACGTTCTGCTATAGACGGTACTTAAAAAAATCAAAGATTAATCACTGATAGCTGCTCAGCGGGCTATGGAAAGGGCTATTGCTCGGTGTTCTTCTACGCGATAGAGTCTGCATGATATCTGCAGCTGAACTAGACTAACCGACACAGCCGTTACGAGCAGCAAGCTGAAGTGGCGACGGGCCGTGTCATATAGCTCGCAGAACTGACAACCGTTGGGGAAGAAAGGTTCTCGAGTGGTAGTCACGTGTTGTGCGTGCAGTGTGAGACCACCCTTCTCAAAACGGAGCGAGAAATGCTTAGTAAGTATTTATAACTGAAGTTATTTATTAACAAATTTTCATCGAACAAATGCGTGTTAATCCAGGAATATGAAACGGACTTCCGAATCATAAGGTCAATGTTACATTATTTTTGTTTACTTTCACATAATGATTGACCGTTTGACTAAGTGCATATATTCTTTTCTCGGGCTCAGGCCCCATATTTTTTTTTAATTTAGTAAACGATAAGGTATAGACGTTTAAGAGCGAATACGAGTAAAAAGGTTTTGTACGAATATATTTTCGCTTCACGATTGCGATATTTCTTTTATCTTTTAGAGCCGGTCATCTTGAATGGACATTAATAGTCTAGACTCATATTTCAGTCTGAGTACCGAATATTTATACGTTCTGCTATAGACGGTACTTAAAAAAATCAAAGATTAATCACTGATAGCTGCTCAGCGGGCTATGGAAAGGGCTATTGCTCGGTGTTCTTCTACGCGATAGAGTCTGCATGATATCTGCAGCTGAACTAGACTAACCGACACAGCCGTTACGAGCAGCAAGCTGAAGTGGCGACGGGCCGTGTCATATAGCTCGCAGAACTGACAACCGTTGGGGAAGAAAGGTTCTCGAGTGGTAGTCACGTGTTGTGCGTGCAGTGTGAGACCACCCTTCTCAAAACGGAGCGAGAAATGCTTAGTAAGTATTTATAACTGAAGTTATTTATTAACAAATTTTCATCAAACAAATGCGTGTTAATCCAGGAATATGAAACGGACTTCCGAATCATAAGGTCAATGTTACATTATTTTTGTTTACTTTCACATAATGATTGACCGTTTGACTAAGTGCATATATTCTTTTCTCGGGCACGGAGCCCCATATGGCAACAGTGTTTAACTATCTGCCAGTGTCAAAGTCATGTAACAATTTTCGAATATAAATCCAATCGAGCTTGGAAACTTGTTGAAGTATATCGATGATAAGTCCTTGGTTGATCTTTTATCAAAGACCAACCAAGGACTTTTGGAACGAAAAACGACGATTTCCGGCCCTCAATAGTATTTGCCAATTACTGTACAAATTCATAAGGACTGCTGCACTGCGGCACTGTACACTATCAATATTACACATCATAACTCAAAATATACAGAAATAACAAAATTTAATATAAAACACTCTTTGAGTACGCACTTTGACGTTGCTCTTGTGTTTTTTTTTCTAGTTAAGCCGAAGGTTATCAACAATTCAGCCAGACTTATAAATTTGTAATCTGTGCGATTCCTTATTAACGGAGTAAATACATTGCTCATACAGTAGAATTAAACACAACAGCTCTCGCTAATGAGCAAACATATATTTACACACGATTCTCAGAATAATAATGCCGTAACTTCACACAGTAATTAACATGCAAAATTAGCGTTTGGTTTCAAGATTTTTTTTTTCTCTGCCGAGGTCAGTTTTTCCTGGATATATCTTCAAGGCCAAAGTGAACAGGCATCTAGGCAAGCGTGTACCATCCTAGGCCTCATCTTCGCTTTCCATCGGACAAGATTGAGGTCAAACGCAAGCCTATTTTCTCATAAAAAAAAAAAGATAAACAACCAACTTTTCTCATCTCGTATTACAAAATCGTATCGAATTAAGTAAACGTCATAATATGTTATGGCTTTCAATAGATGGTTGAATAACCGTCTTAAAATATAACAGATCTACGCAGAGGGTGAAAGGGGTAACATACCATCTCTTTCTCTAAATGCCAACTTCACCTCTCCGTGGTGCATCCTGCTAACAAACAAACGAGGCTCAGGAGATCGAATAATGGCATAATATCCATCCGAATTTGCCGCAGTGCTCGTGAGCATGATCTATAGTGCGTAGGTTCTGATACTGCTCTCGTCAAACCGTCTACCCAGCATGGTGAATATAAGTAAAAGTAAAAGCGGCTTCAGTACTGAACTTCTATACGATGAATATAACTATTGGCCTTGCGGTATCAGGCATAAAAACATTAAAACATAGTATTTGTACAAGGGCACTACTTATTCCGTGCATTGAAATTTCTTCCAGCTGAGCCTTTCTTGTCGATGGTGTCGTAAGAGGCAACTAAGGCAAAGATCCATCGATCTGTTCAGTTATCTGACATCGCAGGCAGGAGGATTTAAACGTAGTGGAGCCAAGAGCGGCTTTAGTTGCTGCTCGAATGGGCCAGTTCAACCGGGTTGGTACCACGGCCTCGCACAACACCGGCGTGAAGTAGAGGCATCTCGCGCTTCTGCGTTTCGTTCGGCGAGTGACAGGTAACCGGAGGCTCAACCTCCCTCCCATCTCCCGAATAGCCTTAAAGGCCGGCAATGCATCTGCAACGGATCTGGCGTGGCAGATCTACGTGGGCGACTGCTGAGCGCTCACGTACGTATCAGTACATCAGGTGAACCTCCAGCTCGTTCGACGCATTTTCTTTAAAAAAAAAATAGGGGTCTGGTACTGAGATCGCCTATCCGTTTGCCGAGCGTAGTAATTATGTCAAATCCTCCTCATAGGAGAGGCCCATGTCCTGCAAAGGATAGTGTACAGGCAGGTAAGGTTAGAATGGATGTGTGTATATATGTATTTACGAGTGCATTTTAATATGAATTAAATATGGGGTCTTTTAAGAATTTCTTCACCATAAGTACCTTGACTGTAATAACATCTTCATTAATTATCTTATTGTAGTTTTGAGTCGCGTGACTTTCAAATGTTCTTTTGATCTCATCTATCATCAAAGACAGCGTCGGAATATTTTTCGATAATTATCAATTATATCAAATAGATATTTTCAGAGCCGTGGTAGCCTAGTGGTCAGGACGCTCACTTTAGTTACATTGAGCGCGAGCGAACGAAATTGTTAATAACAATTTTAAGTGCTGTATTTACCACGTGCACAGCGGTGAAGAAAAACATCGCAAGGAAAACTGCATGTCAGGGAAATAATAAAAATATTATTTCGAGGATATGTGAAGCCCGCCAACTCCGGAGTAGCGTGGTGGCGGGCCCCTTCCCAGTCTGATACTCGTATTTGAGAAGGAGGCTTTTGCCCAGCTGTGGGCACTTATAGGCTGCTCCTTTATTTTACTTAAGATATATTATTATGATAGCGAAACGATCTTATGGATGCATTTAATCAAGCCGTGTGACAGAGGCGTAAGAATCTTCTACCCAATACCTTTCCGTCGGTGTCCTTAGATGTAATTAAGGACTAGGTCCTAAAACACGCATTACATTCTTATCCGTGCCGAAAGAGAGAAAACTTGGTTGGGTAACTCCATTTGCCACCACTATCCCCAATAAGAACTATCCAAACCTTATTCACATTTATTCATTTTATCTTAAAGAATTTATAAAGGCCGGCCACGCATCTGTAGCTCCTTTGGTGTTGTGGATGTTCGTAGGCGTCGGTGATCACTTACCATCAGGTGAACCTCCAGCTCGTTCGACGCATTTTCTTTAAAAAAATAGGGTCTGGTACTGAGATCGCCTATCCGTTTGCCGAGCGTAGTAATTATGTCAAATCCTCCTCATAGGAGAGGCCCATGTCCTGCAAAGGATAGTGTACAGGCAGGTAAGGTTAGAATGGATGTGTGTATATATGTATTTACGAGTGCATTTTAATATGAATTAAATATGGGGTCTTTTAAGAATTTCTTCACCATAAGTACCTTGACTGTAATAACATCTTCATTAATTATCTTATTGTAGTTTTGAGTCGCGTGACTTTCAAATGTTCTTTTGATCTCATCTATCATCAAAGACAGCGTCGGAATATTTTTCGATAATTATCAATTATATCAAATAGATATTTTCAGAGCCGTGGTAGCCTAGTGGTCAGGACGCTCACTTTAGTTACATTGAGCGCGAGCGAACGAAATTGTTAATAACAATTTTAAGTGCTGTATTTACCACGTGCACAGCGGTGAAGAAAAACATCGCAAGGAAAACTGCATGTCAGGGAAATAATAAAAATATTATTTCGAGGATATGTGAAGCCCGCCAACTCCGGAGTAGCGTGGTGGCGGGCCCCTTCCCAGTCTGATACTCGTATTTGAGAAGGAGGCTTTTGCCCAGCTGTGGGCACTTATAGGCTGCTCCTTTATTTTACTTAAGATATATTATTATGATAGCGAAACGATCTTATGGATGCATTTAATCAAGCCGTGTGACAGAGGCGTAAGAATCTTCTACCCAATACCTTTCCGTCGGTGTCCTTAGATGTAATTAAGGACTAGGTCCTAAAACACGCATTACATTCTTATCCGTGCCGAAAGAGAGAAAACTTGGTTGGGTAACTCCATTTGCCACCACTATCCCCAATAAGAACTATCCAAACCTTATTCACATTTATTCATTTTATCTTAAAGAATTTATAAAGGCCGGCCACGCATCTGTAGCTCCTTTGGTGTTGTGGATGTTCGTAGGCGTCGGTGATCACTTACCATCAGGTGAGCCCCACGCTCGTTTGCCCCCTTCTTCTATATAAAAAAAAAGAATATTCTCTACCAATGTCGACAGAGGGAACCCTTCAAAGCTTCAAGCTTCATAATCGAACATGGAACACAACCGAACTGAACTGTGAACTGTTTCACACAGGATAAGATAGTATAGTATAAGGGCAAACATATCAACTCTTTATCCAAATACCAGCATTACATGCACGTGTTGGAATCTGGTAGACAACAAACGAGTCTCTGGAGACCGAATGATGGCGGAATTTCATCATCATCATCATCATCATCATCATCATCATCATCATCATCATCATCATCATCATCATCATCATCATCATCATCATCATCATCATCATCATCATCATCATCATCATCATCATCATCATCATCATCATCATCATCATCATCATCATCATCATCATCATCATCATCATCATCATCATCATCATCATCATCATCATCATCATCATCATCATCATCATCATCATCATCATCATCATCATCATCATCATCATCATCATCATCATCATCATCATCATCATCATCATCATCATCATCATCATCATCATCATCATCATCATCATCATCATCATCATCATCATCATCATCATCATCATCATCATCATCATCATCATCATCATCATCATCATCATCATCATCATCATCATCATCATCATCATCATCATCATCATCATCATCATCATCATCATCATCATCATCATCATCATCATCATCATCATCATCATCATCATCATCATCATCATCATCATCATCATCATCATCATCATCATCATCATCATCATCATCATCATCATCATCATCATCATCATCATCATCATCATCATCATCATCATCATCATCATCATCATCATCATCATCATCATCATCATCATCATCATCATCATCATCATCATCATCATCATCATCATCATCATCATCATCATCATCATCATCATCATCATCATCATCATCATCATCATCATCATCATCATCATCATCATCATCATCATCATCATCATCATCATCATCATCATCATCATCATCATCATCATCATCATCATCATCATCATCATCATCATCATCATCATCATCATCATCATCATCATCATCATCATCATCATCATCATCATCATCATCATCATCATCATCATCATCATCATCATCATCATCATCATCATCATCATCATCATCATCATCATTTCAGCCTATCACAAGTCCACTGCTGAACATAGCTCTCCCCAAAGATTGCCACGAAGCTCGGTCCTGAGCCACCTGCATCCATCGACTTTGGCGGAATTTGCCCAACACAAATCCATGATCGGTGTCTTATACGTGTTAGAGCCAAGCGGCGGCTTTGCTGCTGCTCGAATGGGCCGTCTCCATCGGGGTAGTATCACGGCCTCGCAGAATACCGGCATGAATTTGAGGCGTCATCTGTTTCTACGTTTCGTTCGGCGAATGACAAAACCTACCCCTCCTCGCCACTCCCCAAAATATCCTCAAAGGCCTACAACCAGCAGCTCCTCTGGTGTTGCAGATGTACATGAGCGACAGTGATCACTTACCATCAGGTGAGCCCCACGCTCGTTTGCCCCCTTCTTCTATATAAAAAAAAAGAATATTCTCTACCAATGTCGACAGAGGGAACCCTTCAAAGCTTCAAGCTTCATTCCGTTGATATATTTGGATTCTTCAAGGATGAAAGATAGGATCATGGTGAAGAAATGTCAATCCGTTGCCGTGTCGACAGAAAGTGAGCGTTCGGAATTTCCGGAAGTTAAGCAGAACAAAAGAGCTAATGGAGTGTAATTATTTCCAGAAGACCAAAAGATGTATCAATGGGCAAAAGGACGACTTTAAGATCCCTCTGGGTGACTTGTTGTACGTGGTAGTACCAAGCGGCGGCTTTTGCTGCTGCTCGAATGGGCCGTCTCCATCGGGGTAGTATCACGGCCTCGCAGAATACCGGCATGAATTTGAGGCGTCATCTGTTTCTACGTTTCGTTCGGCGAATGACAAAACCTACCCCTCCTCGCCACTCCCCAAAATATCCTCAAAGGCCTACAACCAGCAGCTCCTCTGGTGTTGCAGATGTACATGAGCGACAGTGATCACTTACCATCAGGTGAACCGATTGCTCGTTTGCCGCCTTTCCCACAAAAAAAAACCTTCCTAGAAAGATAAGCATTTGCCGGCGTTTTCTTCGAGAAGCCCATGTTCAATAGTGGACTAAAATAGGCTTATCTAGTATGTAATTATTTATCTCATTGATGAACATAGGCCTCCCTCAAAGTATGCCACAAAGCACGGCTCTGACCCATCTGCGTCTTACTAGTGAACAGGTGCTGCTCAAGAGGTCAGTCAGCTCGGGGCTGCAAGGCACACGTATGAGCTTCACTTTGAACAAAAGTTTTTTTTCATATCTTTATTTAACTTAGTAGCTATTAAATAGGACTATACCTCCAACAAGATGGAGTGACGACGTGCGCAGTGTTGCGGGAAGTCGATGGATGCTGGTGGCTCTAGACCGAGCTTCGTGGCAATCTTTGGGGCAGAGCTATGTTCAGCAGTGGACTTGTGATGGGCTGAAATGATGAAAAAGAATGATGATGATACCACCTTTCTAATTTTTTATTTTTTTGGGCTTCTGTCTCCCACACAGGAGACTCGAGTTCGATCCGCTATGCGGGCGCCGCTCGTACCAATTAGTTATTCGAAACCTACGAGGTCCGATTTGTATCGTTGACTTGGACACCTTTTACAATGTTCCAAATAAGCTCTACTGTAAACGGGATTGAAAGAATTAAAATGTTTAAACCTCTGTCTATCCTAGTACAGGGTTTATAGTTATGGGAGGCTTCGTAAATATATAACGTTAAAAGGTAGATTAGTTTGTCATTAATTTATATTGTAATAACAAATGTCGCTGTACCTATTTATATCGCGATAGGGTTTCACTGGTTTATAATGCATAAGTTTAACTAAGATTATATGAATAAATGTTGAGCATTAGACTACCGATCATTGTGGTTTTTGGTTAGTTTCATTGCTACAGCGACTTCCTGGGATCCTTGTGCACGAAGTCGTTGTGCAGGAAATATATATTTAAAAAAAATAATATATATAAGTTCTTTACGGGAGTCTCTTTCAAAGAGAATAATTTTAATATTGTAAAAGTCAATATATATAAGTTCTTTACGGGAGTCTCTTTCAAAGAGAATAATTTAAATATTGTAAAAGTCAATATATATAAGTTCTTTACGGGAGTCTCTTTCAAAGAGAATAATTTTAATATTGTTAAAGTCAATATATATAAGTTCCTTACGGGAGTCTCTTTCAAAGAGAATAATTTAAATATTGTAAAAGTCAATATATATAAGTTCTTTACGGGAGTCTCTTTCAAAGAGAATAATTTTAATATTGTTAAAGTCAATATATATAAGTTCCTTACGGGAGTCTCTTTCAAAGAGAATAATTTTAATATTGTTAAAGTCAATATATATAAGTTCTTTACGGGAGTCTCTTTCAAAGAGAATAATTTAAATATTGTAAAAGTCAATATATATAAGTTCTTTACGGGAGTCTCTTTCAAAGAGAATAATTTTAATATTGTAAAAGTCAATATATATAAGTTCTTTACGGGAGTCTCTTTCAAAGAGAATAATTTTAATATTGTAAAAGTCAATATATATAAGTTCTTTACGGGAGTCTCTTTCAAAGAGAATAATTTTAATATTGTAAAAGTCAATATATATAAGTTCTTTACGGGAGTCTCTTTCAAAGAGAATAATTTTAATATTGTAAAAGTCAATATATATAAGTTCTTTACGGGAGTCTCTTTCAAAGAGAATAATTTTAATATTGTAAAAGTCAATATATATAAGTTCTTTACGGGAGTCTCTTTCAAAGAGAATAATTTTAATATTGTAAAAGTCAATATATATAAGTTCTTTACGGGAGTCTCTTTCAAAGAGAATAATTTTAATATTGTAAAAGTCAATATATATAAGTTCTTTACGGGAGTCTCTTTCAAAGAGAATAATTTTAATATTGTAAAAGTCAATATATATAAGTTCTTTACGGGAGTCTCTTTCAAAGAGAATAATTTTAATATTGTAAAAGTCAATATATATAAGTTCTTTACGGGAGTCTCTTTCAAAGAGAATAATTTTAATATTGTAAAAGTCAATATATATAAGTTCTTTACGGGAGTCTCTTTCAAAGAGAATAATTTTAATATTGTAAAAGTCAATATATATAAGTTCTTTACGGGAGTCTCTTTCAAAGAGAATAATTTTAATATTGTAAAAGTCAATATATATAAGTTCTTTACGGGAGTCTCTTTCAAAGAGAATAATTTTAATATTGTAAAAGTCAATATATATAAGTTCTTTACGGGAGTCTCTTTCAAAGAGAATAATTTTAATATTGTAAAAGTCAATATATATAAGTTCTTTACGGGAGTCTCTTTCAAAGAGAATAATTTTAATATTGTAAAAGTCAATATATATAAGTTCTTTACGGGAGTCTCTTTCAAAGAGAATAATTTTAATATTGTAAAAGTCAATATATATAAGTTCTTTACGGGAGTCTCTTTCAAAGAGAATAATTTTAATATTGTAAAAGTCAATATATATAAGTTCTTTACGGGAGTCTCTTTCAAAGAGAATAATTTTAATATTGTAAAAGTCAATATATATAAGTTCTTTACGGGAGTCTCTTTCAAAGAGAATAATTTTAATATTGTAAAAGTCAATATATATAAGTTCTTTACGGGAGTCTCTTTCAAAGAGAATAATTTTAATATTGTAAAAGTCAATATATATAAGTTCTTTACGGGAGTCTCTTTCAAAGAGAATAATTTTAATATTGTAAAAGTCAATATATATAAGTTCTTTACGGGAGTCTCTTTCAAAGAGAATAATTTTAATATTGTATAAGGGCAAACATATCAACTCTTTATCCAAATACCAGCATTACATGCACGTGTTGGAATCTGGTAGACAACAAACGAGTCTCTGGAGACCGAATGATGGCGGAATTTCATCATCATCATCATTTCAGCCTATCACAAGTCCACTGCTGAACATAGCTCTCCCCCAAAGATTGCCACGAAGCTCGGTCCTGAGCCACCTGCATCCATCGACTTTGGCGGAATTTGCCCAACACAAATCCATGATCGGTGTCTTATACGTGTTAGAGCCAAGCGGCGGCTTTTGATGCTGCTCGAATAGGCCGGCTCGACCGCGCTGGTACCACGGCCTTGCAAAATACCAGAGTGAAGTACAGGCATCTTGTGCTTCTGCGTTTCATTCGGTGAGTGATGTAAGCTCCCATATCCCAAATACCCTTGAAGGCAACGCACCTGCAGCACCTCTGGTGTTGCAGATGTACATGAGCGACAGTGATCACTTACCATCGGGTGAACCGATTGCTCGTTTGCCGCCTTTCCCACAAAAAAAAACCTTCCTAGAAAGATAAGCATTTGCCGGCGTTTTCTTCGAGAAGCCCATGTTCAATAGTGGACTAAAATAGGCTTATCTAGTATGTAATTATTTATCTCATTGATGAACATAGGCCTCCCTCAAAGTATGCCACAAAGCACGGCTCTGACCCATCTGCGTCTTACTAGTGAACAGGTGCTGCTCAAGAGGTCAGTCAGCTCGGGGCTGCAAGGCACACGTATGAGCTTCACTTTGAACAAAAGTTTTTTTTTTCATATCTTTATTTAACTTAGTAGCTATTAAATAGGACTATACCTCCAACAAGATGGAGTGACGACGTGCGCAGTGTTGCGGGAAGTCGATGGATGCTGGTGGCTCTAGACCGAGCTTCGTGGCAATCTTTGGGGCAGAGCTATGTTCAGCAGTGGACTTGTGATGGGCTGAAATGATGAAAAGAATGATGATGATGATGATACCACCTTTCTAATTTTTATTTTTGGGCTTCTGTCTCCCACACAGGAGACTCGAGTTCGATCCGCTATGCGGGCGCCGCTCGTACCAATTAGTTATTCGAAACCTACGAGGTCCGATTTGTATCGTTGACTTGGACACCTTTTACAATGTTCCAAATAAGCTCTACTGTAAACGGGATTGAAAGAATTAAAATGTTTAAACCTCTGTCTATCCTAGTACAGGGTTTATAGTTATGGGAGGCTTCGTAAATATATAACGTTAAAAGGTAGATTAGTTTGTCATTAATTTATATTGTAATAACAAATGTCGCTGTACCTATTTATATCGCGATAGGGTTTCACTGGTTTATAATGCATAAGTTTAACTAAGATTATATGAATAAATGTTGAGCATTAGACTACCGATCATTGTGGTTTTTGGTTAGTTTCATTGCTACAGCGACTTCCTGGGATCCTTGTGCACGAAGTCGTTGTGCAGGAAATATATATTTAAAAAAAAAATAATATATTCTCCCTTACACTTCATGATTAACTTGATGAAGTATTGAAATAAAATATATATCTTCAATTTTAAACAGTTACTCTACAATTGTTTAGCGAATACACGATACGTTTGAATGCGTCAATAAATTAGAAAGTCGCTCGCGTTTGTTTCTATGAGAATGTTTTCGAAATAGATTCAGGAAAGGTTTCATGTTAAATTATACACGCGAGAGAGCGAATATATTAAGGGTTCAATCAATATACGTGGCTTTCGAATCTTATCTTTATACAATCATGCTTATATAGAATTTGTAACGTTAAAAATCAAATCATTTATTCAAATTAATAGCCTTCTTTATTTTATTGCTTAGATATAACGACTTATTACCAAGTCGAACAGACGCTTTTAAATAATATTGAATATTATTTCACATATTCTTAGTCCCTTTTCTTAATGTACACACTACGAAAAATGTACAAAGGCGAGCTTAATCCTAAGCTGTGTTCTCTTCCAGCAAACCCTAGAGGAAAGAGAAAAATAATATTACTAAACAAGAAGGTAGCTGTCTACTTAATTAGTAATAATTTAACTAAAATAATTGCCTTTAAAAAAATCTTAAAATATTTTTATTTTTTTTAGGACGGGAGCAAACAAGCATTGAGCTCAACCGATGGTAAGTGATTTCCGGCGTCCACGTACAGGTGCAACACCAGAGAAGCTGCAGGTGTGTTGCTGGCCTTTGAGGGTATTTGGGAGATGGGAGGGAATGTGGGCCGTCGGTTACCTCACTCACCGAACGAAACGCAAAAGTACAAGATGCCTCTACTTCACGCCGGTATTCTGGGAGGCCGTGGTATCAATCAATCAGTCGACGTTTTGGAAATAAAAAAGCAGATTACATTTATTTCCGCGATTAAAAATGTTGTTTATAAAATATTTGTTTTTAAGGTAGGGTAATACAGGAAGTTTTTTCATTAACTAAACTTTCTAAACTTCTCCATGCGTTATGTATTTATTGGAACAAATACAGCTTATCTTGTAACACTATATATATGTTACTCCGTTATTCTTATAGGTTCTCAAAACAAGTTATCAAGATTTATTGATTTGAACTATAAACATAATCTAATACTAATGGAAAAAACTTCTAGAAACTAAAATTAAAATCTCCGCATACGATAACAGATTTTTTTTGTTTATTAAGCTTAAGTAAAACTTCTTGCGTAATTATTTAAAAAAAATCATAGCACCAGGCACCAGGGGGTCTGTAAGTGCTGACAATAAGAGAATGCCTAAGCTCAACACAGGCCATTACTGTAGTCTCTCAACAGAAAGCCTCACTTTGACTTTAGTCTTTGACTTTAAATTCATTTTCTCTATTATAGGTAGTAACAACCCGATCCCCACTGATATTAAAAATTTTAACCAATTTTCAGTAATGCATAGTATAGCAATGTTATATTATATGCATAGCCTTATAATATTTTGGTGTACCAGGTCTATACAATTTTTAATTTTAATATTCTGTGATATCAGGTTTGTTTTATACATTTATTTATTTATTTAAACTTTATTTAAATACCTTTAAACAAAAGTATACGGTAAAAAATAAAAACAAAGGGCGGACTTAATGCCTGTTGGCATTCTCTGCCAGTCAACCCGGGGCGTGGAGAGATATAGTAAGGGTGCCAAACATTAAATTTGTTAAAAAAAAAAAAATACATGAACAAATATATAACACAGTTATTGCTAGAGATCTCCACTACTGTCGAATCATTTGATTTAAAAAAAAAAAACATAACATGTCGTACGGTTAACCTGTTCAGTAGAAGCAAATGTCTGTGGAGACAAATTCTAGTCAGAGTTAATTTGTAAAAAATAAGACAGCGCTTAAAATAATTAAACTGTTTGTTTATCTGTACGCATTATCGTTTTATTTATATGACCCGTGGTAGCCTGGTGGAGCAGCGTGGCGGGTATTTACCACGTGCTCAGGGGTGAAAGAAAACATCGTGAGGAAACCTGCATGTCTGGGAAATAATAAAAATATTATTTCGAGGACACGAAAAGCCCGCCAACCCGCACCGTAACACTCTGGCGGCGGGCCCTTCCCGGCTCCTACACCCTCTCTGATATTTGCGTTGAAGGCCTTTGCCCTACAGTGGGCACTTACAGGCTGCTACATTACTAGGTTTCACAAGACATTTTAATTATTACATGACTATAATCGGGCGGTTACGCTTTACGGCATCTTCAGAATATTTAATAATAATGAGATATTCAATAAATTTTACCCCCAATTAATGAAAGCATTTATTAAAACTTCAGAGGGAGGGTAGAAGAGAAGAAGAGAAAAAATAGTACAAGAGGGAAAAATCATTGTCAATAAATAGACTTTAGATAATTAATAACAATTTGTATTACACTATTAAATAATACTTTATTAAATCTCATCATTCATCATTATTTCAGCCTATCACAAGTTCACTGCTGTACATAGGCCCAGCAGGACCCCTGATGAGTTTCAAAGATATAGAAGATGTGAATATAACAATTTTTGAAATTAAAGACGGGAATATTTAGATCGGTCTTAGATTTCATTCAATAAGTTCTAGTTCGTTATACAAACGTAGGTTTATCTATCTTATATAAAACCGTTGCTGTCTGTTGCTCCTTAGTCTGTATTCACGGTGTTGTGGACCCTGTTGAGTAAAGTAAAGAGTGACATTTTGTTAAACTACCCTACGTTTATATTGGATCTTCAAGTATTTATTAAGAGAATAAGCAACACTAATAAATAGGGAATTTCTATTCCCGAATTTAAACGAAGTATCAGTGATTCTTCGAGTATTACCTGTCTGTCTGTTACGAATTGTTATTAGAATTCCTATCTACCACTTCTTCTTGTTATTATTTGCCATCGTTATGAATACAACGAGCAGATTGTCTTTTACAACTTAAATTGGTAACAAAATATTGGCGAAAATAATACTCCTTTTTTTTTATGGGAAAGGCGGCAAACGAGCAAGCGCTTCACCTGATGGTAAGTGATCAACGTCGCCCACGTACATCTACAACACCTTTTGTACTGTTTGTGCAATAAAGAATATATATATATAAAATGGCGTCTGTAAATCAAAAAAGAGCTGGGTAATAAAATTTATACGCAGTCCGTTCATTTTTGGTTATTTAACACTAAATATATCGGTAATTATTTTACTGTCTGTTTTGTAGGTTTGTAACATCATAGAATATAACATTTTTTTAACTTTTCACATGTAATCTTTTATAATTACACGTGGTAGAGCCAAGCGGAGGCTTATCATGCTGCTCGAATGGGCCGGCTCGACCGGGTCGGCACCGCGGCCTCGCAGAATACCGGCTTGAAGTAGCTGCTTTTGTGTTTCATTCGGTGAGTGAGGTAACCGGAGGCCCCCTGCCCCTCCCCCCTCCTCATCCTCCCTCCCATCTCTTTTGAAGGCCGGCAACGCACCTGCGGCACCTCTGGTGTTGCAGATGTATTATAGGCGACGGTAATAACTTACCATAGGGTGAACCGCTTGATCGTTTACCGCCTTTCGCATAAAAAAAAAGCTTATGAGCGATTTGTATCGTCGGCCCGGACACACAAGTCTTAACATCTTTCAAGTCTGTTCCCAGTAGTAACAAATTAACTTTGACGATAACATTCTCCATTATTTCAACGTTATAGTCAAGGAACAGCTCCGAATGAATACGTCACGACACTGCAGGCCCCGTCTTTAGGAGTCCCGTTATATGTTACATTATGTAGCGCCCGCTCCGAAGCTCTAACCGGAAATTTAACTTTGCATGTTAAACTGTGAATTATTGATGCTTAATTAGTTAAGCCATGCTTAACCAATGGCTATGCATATAATGTACCGTTGGTAATTCTGCTTTTTCTTTTTAATTTTAGCCTTTTTTATTAAGTTCGTATGTATTTTACAGATTTGATGTACTGCTAAGTTTTAACATCGCTTCTTTCTTTCGTTATCACTTCAGGAAGGCCCTAACCTCTATGGTGACAAAAATATTTCACAACAATTCCGCATAACGAACATATATTGTACATATATTGTAGTAATGTATACTCAATCGGTCGCTTACCGAGGAACAGCGTTATAATTTTAATTCATATAGATTCGTCAATTTGTCGTCAGATTTCGAACACAGATATCGTCGGTGCAGAATGATCATTGAACCGACACGGCTCGATGACCACGGACGTGTTCGTTAAAGCTCGGAATCCTTACACAATGGAATCCGTCCATTATTTTTTGCGTCTATATCGAATATTTCGTAAGATTTTTATCAGGTTCTATGCACCTCGTTGTTGTGTTTAAGGTTGTAGGAATTTCTCCTGGACAATAATGTGCAACACAAATTGCACATGGACAAACACCCAGAGCGGAAACTTATTACTTGTAGTCAATGCAAATACTAGTCTCGTGTGGGAATCGAACCTGCGAACCCACAGCGGCGCAGCTAAACGGTTAGCCACTACGCCACAGTGCCGTCGAAACTAATTTGATTACATATACGATGTAATTTTTTTTTGTATAAAATAAGCTTACATTTGACCTCAATCTCGCTTGATGGAAGGCGAAGTTGAGCTTCGATAAGAGACGACGAGATAAGTCTAAGATGGTACACGTCTGCCTAGTAGGTGTCTTATACCTTGAATAGATATCGATACAATTTTTGTACGTGGTAAAGGCTAGCGGTGGATTGTGATGCTGCTCGAATGGGCCGGGGTAGTACCACGATCTAAGGCAACCCGACGCCTGGTCCCCCGCTCTCCGTCATCCACCAATCCCCCAAATATTATTAGAGGCCCACAACGCACCTGCAGCTCCTCTGGTGTGCGGGCGACGGTAATCACTTACCACTAGGTGAACCACTTGCTCATTTGCTGCTCTGGTCCCATAGAAAAAAAAAGAATACTTTATTCGAAATCCAATAGAGAATTTTTAGTTAAATAAAGTTTACCTTTTTATGAACGGCAAGTCTATTTGAGACCGTTTAGGTTCCTTATATTAGAGACAAATTTCCACGAGCGCTGTCTCAACGTTAGAACAATAAAAGAGTAGAAAAGGCAATGAACGATAAGATAATTATAAAAATTGTAAAGTTACATAATTTAAGTACGGATAATATTTTTTTATTTTTAACTTAACGAACCACTACATCCGGATTCATAAAGAAAGTTTTCATTTGATATCTCGTTACATGTGACCTGCTGAAGTGTGCAGAAGTAAGAAGACACTTGCTCTTTGATCCCGGATTTCTCACGTTGTATTACGTAGAATTCACAAAAGAGCCGAGCGGGACTGGACTCAGAACTGTTAATCTTACAAATTACCGGTTTACGTAAACTTTTTACAATTCTACTGTAACGTGCAATTTAATATGAATTTAACACTTTTTATACGTAACACAAAAGAGCCGTGGTAGCCTAGTGGTCAAGGCGCTCACTTTAGTATCATAGAGCGCAAGAGACCTGGATTAGATCACCAGTGCCGGCACCATTAAAATTATTAATAGAAATTTTAAGTGCTGTATTTACCACGTGCTCGGCGGTGAAGGAAAACATCGTGAGAAAACCCACATGTCTGAGAAATAATAAAAAAATATTATTTCTAGGAGCAGCGTGGCGGGCCATTCCCGGCTCCTACTTATACAGATATTTGAGAAGGAGGCCTTTGCTCAGCAGTGGGCACTTACAGGCTGCTACTTTTTACTTTTTTTTATACATAACATTATTAATTGAAAACTTGCTAACAACTATCAGCTTTATTAAGTTTTAGTCTGATCTTCGCATCAGGACGTCAAACAATTCCCCTGTGACCTCTGTGCTTTAAAGCGCCTGAAACGTCAGGATTTAAAAAAAGCTAATTAAACGCGTTGAAATCCGTAAATAATAATTATATTTCAACTGAGAATAAATGTAAAAAGCTTAAAAAGCACCAACAATAGGCGGTATGCCATGCTCGGAAGATTTGCCCACTCTCACCATGATAGACAAGTGGGTTGGTGAGCGTGGAGATGCCGCTCTCTATCACTATCTGTCTGTGGGATTTGGTTTCGGTATAGTCGGAAGGATTTTCCAATAGTCAGTCAGTTAGTCAATATATCTCATATATTAATATCACGACTTCGATCAGCATTTCAGCCTAAGCATAAGTCCAATACTGAACATGGGCCTCCCCCATAGATTGCCACGAAGCACAGTCCTGAGCCACCTAAATCCATCGGCAACACTGTGCAGAATATCACTTTATTTTATGAGGGGTCGTCTCACACTGCGTTTGTCTGTACGCGGTTGCCCCTCGTGAACCTTTCTTCCCCAACGGTTGTGAGTTCTGCGAGCTATGTGGCCGGCCCATTGCCCCTTCAGTTTGCCATAAGCACGGTCCAGACCAAGCACCGACTTCCATATTGTAGGGGATAGTTCTAAACTTTTAACGTGGTAGAGCCAAGTGGTGGCTTTTGCTACTGATGCTGAGCTAACCGGAGGCTTTCTTTCCCTTCCCCATCCCCCTCCTCATCCTCCCTCCCGTCTCCCAAACAACCTCAAAGGTCGGAAACGCACCTGCGGCACTTCTGGTGTTAACGTGATGATGGGTGAGGGTAATAACTTCCCATCAGTTGAGCCGTTCACCTTGTAATTAAATGTGATTTTGCACAGAAGTTTAAATTAAAAGAAATAAATGAAAGGAGGTAAATTGATCCCAGCGCCATTCTCAGTGACCTAATTCAATTACTGTTTCAATGAGTAGCAGTTAACGATATTTGAAAGCCTTGTGTGAAGCCAAATCGAGCTACGTTCGCTTTTATCTACAATTATATTTCATATTTTCCTACACACACTTCTACATCAACCTATTTCAGAAGTCCACTGCTGAACATAGGCGTCGCTAAGAAAGCGCCTGCCAAAGCTGGCGCACATTTCTTAAGATATGTTCATACACCAGCCACCACCAGTCTGGAATATGTCCTCTAGTGAAGGAAAATGAAGCCAGCCTGCCTGACAACACTGTTACTGTATAGCGCATGAAGCATCCCAAAGTGATCCAAGTCCCACGGTCCTGAGCCACTAGAATCAATCGACTTCATTGCGTAGGTCGTTGGTCTATCTTGTCTGGGTACTACGTTTCTCTGTACGTGAATGCCACGCCTGAACCTTTGGCAGACCGGTTGGCAGAACAACGGAGATATGTAAATTAAAAAAAAAAATCTTTATTACAGTCACGGTTGTTTTGTTTTTAATACAAAAATATTAATTGATGTTTAAATATTAATTATTTCTATCGAACGCTAGAAAAATAAAGAATGTGTCGTAGATGTCCAAAAAATAGATATATACTTGTATTATATATACGAGTTATTGATAATGTAGTTTTTAAGGGATTTTGGTTTCTCTTAGTACTTTGTTACGCCTACTATAAAATTTCGCTACACCACCGGTTGACTGATAGAAGATGGCAGCAAAGATTAAATAAATAAATACGTAGAGTTACACCAAAAGCTATTCTAAGTTAGTTTTGATCACACGTGACTGGAGGGCGCGAGGCTTCTCATAAGGATTCGAGTGGAAACGAAGAGTGTTGAAATTCAACACATGTAAGACGTGTTAGGTAGAGTTATGTTAGCTTTTCGCTGTGTATTTGGAGTTTCAAAAGGAAGATAGAGTTTCAAAATTTGTTACTTAACGGACGAAAGCCACAACGCTCAGACAGCGCGCCGAATTTGAAGTGCTTTAAAAAGTAAAATGAAATTTGCAAATATTCATACATTAATTTATAATTTTATGAATTTTGTGTCTTTAAAGTGGTTTCGGATATGATATTAATTCTATGTTTGAGATGGAGTGTGCGTGGGGGAATATATTTTCCTTTTTGTTTTCTAAGGTTCTTGTTCGCTGCACACCCCACCGACTAACGGGTGTGGCTCCCAGTGACCGAGTGATCGCGGACGGTCAAACTATGTCGAAACACACGAACTAAAGATGTGCAGCAGCTCCGTCACTAGTCCATGGGATCTCCCACGTGTAAGCCCACACCAACCAGTCTGCGCTTAGTGAATACTTAAGGTCAATAAGCGCAGACTTTAGCTTTTGTTGGCGTTTTCATAAAAAATGTCTTTGTCCCGTGCACTTACATGGGCTAATAAAAAAAAGAAGAATTTAAATCCATGAAGCTGATGGTATTTTTTTTAATAATTGTCTACTGTTTGATTATGATAAGTTTGTTTTAAACATGTTGTTAATTTTCGAAAAGTGTATAACTAATCCAAGCCACTTTCTCGATAAACTTAATTCTCTTTACACAAAATATGAGCTTCGTGACTCCTTGGTAGGAGTCCACGACTCCACGACCAAATTACTACAGGCTGATTACCACGTTGAACTTTTTCTACTAGTCGCAAGGCTTCTTTGAAGCTCACTTACTTTGTCATTTTGCTTATTGTAGTGCTTTTCAATCAATACCCATTTTTTAATTATTATAAAGCTTTTAAGGTTATAAGATATTAGTTGTGCTGTTTTATAGAACCCCCCCGCAGTTTAAACATTTCTCGGTATACATATAATGCAAATATGTCCGCCTTTTTTTTAATGGGAAACGGGGAAAACGAGCTGGTGGCTCACCTTATGCTAAGTGATTACCGTCGCTCTCGTACATCTGCAACACCGGAGGTGCTGCAGCTGCGCTAAGGATATTAGAGTTGGGAGAGAGGATGAGGAGTCACCTCACTCACCGAACGAATTGCAGAAGCACAAGAATGCCTCTCTTCTCGGCGGTGTTCTGCCAGGTTGTGGTACTACCCCGGTCGGGCCGGCCCATTCGTGCAGCAGCAGTAAAAGCCGCTGCTTGGCTCCACCACGTACAATATTTAGTAGTTTATTTTAGTCCACTGCTGGACATAGGAATCTCCAAGCAAAACATCAGCTAAGACCGGAAGAGCCCTTGCATTAGTGAGGCTTCTCATCACTAACCGGTGGGATTTGGGTTTCCCAAATTAGGATGGATACCCCGCTATCATTCGGTAGCAGAATGCACCACATGTAGGACAGGTTAGCATTTGGATAACGAGATAAAGTATTCCTCCTTACATATACTTGTAACAGACAATCTGAATATGAATTAACCGACTCTTATCACACCCACGGGAGTAAAGAGGCGAGACAGTGGACACAGATTCTCTAAAGTCACAGCTTCCAATTTTGTAAATTTGTTTTGATATTTCGATACATAAATGTCTGTCTGTTTAAACCGATTCAGGAAATAACAAACAACGAATTGTACACGAGTTAATTCGCCATTCTTTTTTTGTTTTTATTTTTCTGCGGTAAAAGTAGAAGTTTAGCGAAAATAAAACTTTATCGCCAGTAAATAGAAACCGTTAGTTTACACAGTCAGCGCACACAGATACAACATAATACTTTTCAATTTCTACGTTCCTATGCTCACAATGGCTGTATTTACTTTCAAAAGACGTCTTTTATATTGGGAAAATTTTTAGAGAAAGCTCTGTTTCGCGACTATATATATTAATCAATTTAACCGGAATCTAATATACGAGTATTTCAAATATCTGAACGTTTTTTGCAACTACCCTCATCTCGACAACTAAATGAAATAGAAACTTGAAATTGGACATGTCTACTGAACGCAAGCGGTTAGTGATAGAAATGCGGACAAATATTTTTCAATTGCAATAATTTTTAAATAAATGGTTATAAAAAAATCTGAACTAATTACGCCTTTCGACTCTACAGAATAAAACTACTGGTGATACAGATATTAGTTTCAATATCTATGGAACCGGTTTTTTTTAACAAATTAAGCTATGTTCTATAATCTAATCCATGTGAACAACCGAATGACAAAAGTAGTTGAAATTCGATATGTATGTTTATGCATCTATTCATCTATTTTTTAATCGTTTGAACAATTATTTGTGTCTATGATCTTTACATAATAAAGGTGCCGGGCGGGGACGAGCTGATAAAATCATTGATATGATTTAAAATATTAAAATAACCTCAGGTTCTATATAGACTTGAATAGTGGAAAAGTGTGTCACAGACCATCACATAAATCTAATGTTCTTACTGGCGTTTTAACTACAACTTTTTTTTAATGGGTAAGCGGGCAATCGAACAAGGGGCTCATCTGATGGTAAGTTATTACCGTCGCCCACGTACATCTGCAACACCAGAGTAGCTGCAAGTGCGTTGCCGGCCTTTAAGCATATTAAGGAGATGGGATGAGGAGGGTTTGAGGGTGGGGAGAGGGAATGCAGCTTCGGTGACCTCTCTCACCGAACGAAACGCAGAATCACGAGATGCCTCTAATTCACGCCGTTATTCTGCGAGGTCGTTGTAATAACCCGGGCAAGACGGCCCACTCGAGCAGCAGCTAAAGCAGCCTTGGCTCTACCACGAATGCACTATTTAATTCGGTGGTATTATACACCTACGTTACACTATTTTTATTTGGTAGTATTGTACGCCTACGTTACACTATTTGATTTGGTAGTATTCTACACCTACGTGACACTATTTTATTTGGTAGTATTGCACGCCTACGTTACACTATTTGATTTGGTAGTATTATACGTATACTTATTATATACAACCATTCTGTGAAGGAATGCATCTAGTGATATGAATGTAGTCGATGGTGCTATACCATTAGAGTCCCAACTATGAGAAATGACAATTAAAGTTACCTTACCTTAACAACCTGTAGTCCACTGCAGGACATAGGCCTCTCCCATGAGAAGGATTTGCCACAATCGCCAAGCTCGGCGAGCGGATTGGGGGACACTGTATCAGACATTAGACGTTGCCGCCTGTCATTGATCGGTTTATTAAAGCTCTGGTATTTTTGGAGATGATACGCATCCCGCCATCTGTCGGTAGGCATTGGGAATTTCAAAGCTTTTACGTTAGTCGTCTCATACGAGACCCAGGGGGAAAAAGTGGGTGGCAGTTTCTTACGCCGATAACACACGGCATTATAAATATATTCATTATTTTGTTATTATTGTTAAATTAATCTGTTAAATTATCGTTAATTTTTTATCGTTAATCTAAACTTCATCATAATCATTACCATTTCAGCCTATCACAAGTCCACTGCTGAACATAGGCCTCTCCCAAAGATCGCCTGAGAAAGCTCGGTCCTGAGCCACCTGCATCCATCTACTTCCTGCAACATGCCCATGTCATCACTCCATCTTGTGGGGGGTCGTCCCACACCGCGTTTGCCTGTACGTGGCTGCCAGTCGAGAACCTTTTTCCCCCAACGGTTGTCAGTTCTTATAGCTATGTGGCCGGCCCATTGCCACTTCAGCTTGCTGACGCTCGCGGCTATGTCGGTTAATCTTAACTTAATATAACATAACTTTTATTAATATTTAAGATAAAGACTTTCACAAACCTTGTATGAAATTTAAATTAATTTTCGCATCAAATATAAGACAGTTAAATATTTTATAAAAATATTCTTTCGCTTCCTGATTCGAGAGAAATATCTAAAATTTTTTGGGGATTTATTTCCCTTTCCAAATACATTTTACCTTTTAAAAGCATTTCTTATTCGGGTTGTGAAATGTTTAATCTTTTTAACATTAAAGAACCTTTTTCAAAAATACAAAAAAGTAAAGATTTTTGTTATTTATTATTAAGGTTTCTTTGGCGATAAGAACTGTACCTTTCATCAATATCAGAAGTAAGTTTATATCATAAAAAAGATTCTTAAGGTTAAGTTAGATATAAGGCGTGCGGTGGGGGCTCTAAGTAAGCTCCCACTCTACAGTATCCCGCGAGGAAGAAGGAAGTTGCTAGAAGATTTTTTTATCATTAGACCTATGGTTTTGTCTACAATTAGAACTACAGGTGTACTAAGTCGAAGCGTGGGGTTGATACTGTGCTGCTGCGTTCCTAGGCGGACTGTTAAGAATGCTTTCACTGACCTTATGACGTAATCAACGGATAAGGTACGTATAAGACCCCGACGATTGCACGTATATTTTCGACATTTATAGTTCAAAGTTGTCTACTATTAAAATAATTTTAAAAGTAATTGGTTCGGTTAAGATGTATAGTGTTAAATATTTTAATAATATACTTGTTTTGTGCAACTTGAGAATATAAGCTTACAAAAAATTACATCACACAGACACCGCTGAATAATTTAAAAACATTCGGTCGCATGTTGGGGTAGAAGTCACGGTTCAGATTTGTTTATAAATGAGATGTCTTTTTTTTTGTTGAAACGTGATTGGTTCTGTGAATTTACTATAGTTGGTATTTTATTCTTGTTGTGTATTTGTATATTTCATATTCACGAACGTATTCCTGGTGATAGTCCTTGACTTCAGAATTTCATGTTTCGTCAGCATTCGCTAATATAACTTACAAATAATCGAGTTTATTTTCTAAAGGTGTAGTAAGAATTGTGGACAAAAATCTCGATTTTAATATATAAGAAAATAGCTAGAGACGTTATAACCAATCTATTGTTCACGTGGTAGATTATCCGTGCTGAGTTTTATCAAAACCCTTATGGTTGCGCGTTTTTTATCTCTCCGTGAGATAAAAGCCACCCTGTGGGGTGCTTCGTTGTAGTATTCGCTTTCGGAGAATGACATGAGAGATTTTTAGGTTTTAGTAGAGTCTTACGACACACACGTGAAAATTTTTTTTTCCTTTTCACCTACTTATCGGCTCGATAGCCGAAAGCTTAGACAATGTACCTCTTAATCAGAAGACTGGAGTTCGATGCCCTATATTACGTACGAATTGTATTGTTGCTTTGCGCCCTAAGTTAGCGACAAGCCCACCGCCCGACACGTTTTCTCAAATAAGCTCAGGTGATAAGTGGGTTTAAAAACTAAAATGTGTAGACCTCTATCTACCGGTATTGGGTATACGGTCGTGATAGTTTTCCTACACTATTATTGTGCTATTATGAAACCAGCGCCCACAAAATTTGTCTCAAATATAAGGATACAAAACCCTCTCCTACGCTATACTCTACCAGCCTATAAGGAGTAAAATGTACACGAAACAGAGATATGTGGTATCTTTCTATAATACTTTAGGTCTTAAAAATAAATTTATGTTTTGTTTTCAACCACCTCCAAAAAAAGAGGAAGTTAATCGATTCGACTGTATTTTCTTGTGAATCTTACACGATGTCTTCGTTGATTATGTAATGAAAATATTTTACCTCGAAGGATGGAAAAATAAGGAATGAAATTTCCTATCGGACTCCTGTTAACCTACCAGTTAGAATTTGACTGTGATCGTCTTCGTATGTCGATTGACACACAACGTTTTTGATTTTCGTTTGGTGTAAGAAAACTACCCAATGTCAGCCTGTCTCATCCAGCGGGTATCGTAAGTGTCTAAGCGAAATGCCAAAACGATTTCGTAGCTTTTGACAGATGTCATCTCAAAACATGCCAGACCCAAAAAGCTTTGACTAGGCTTGACTAGATGTCTCTCATGGGTTGAACAGCCACGCTCGGTGGGCAGGTTGGCGATTGCAGTATCGGACACCTCGCGCTTTACACACTGCTGTCCGTTCACCCTCCCATTTCCCAAACATCCTATAAACAAAACAAAAACTAGTTTTTGATTTTGTTTTTCGTAAATGTGGAAAACGAGCAAGCACCTCATTTGATGGTAAGTGATCACCGTCGCCCACGTAAATCTGCAACACCAGAGGCGCTGCAAGTGCGAAGGGAAGATGAGGAGGAGGGATGGGGAGGGTAAGTAGGCCTCCAGTACCTCACTCACCGAACGAAACGGAGAAGCACAAGATGCCTCTACTTCACTTCGGTATTCTTCGAAGTCGGGCGTTCCAGAGGAGTGTAGCTTGAACAGTAAAAGAAGAGTTATAGTATCCTGTATTATGTTGTGGAACTCGAATCTTAAATTGGTTTATGGCTTTATAATAAAATAAATAAAGTTTTAAATATAGTTATCTCTATAATAAATATATAATAATTAAAATAAAATAAATAAATAAATTATAACCCAATCAGAAGGAAGCCCTCGGCAGGGGAGACCAGACGGCTTAGAGGGAAAGGGACATTTGAGCTCGGAGCGGTCCGTCACGGAGCCCCAGCCGCCTCAGATGTTCCGAGAGGCTGACTGGGATTAACCTATTGGTAGAGACGACTATAGGAATAATTTTATTATTAATATTCTTATTATTTCATACACTACAGTATATTCTAACGGAATTGAATCGAAAATTTCAATCACCAGTTGAGAACTTAGGCGCCCGTCAAACTTGTGATATTCTTGACAGATATTGAGTTACGGAATATTAACCAGCATTTCAATGAACCACTCACCTTAATTAAATGATTTTAGTTTAATGTTAAAACTTATTAGAAATTATAATTCGTTTTGAAATATAATCATTATTGGGGTTCCCTGTTACTAATCCTACGCAGTCTGGTCGTCTGTCTCTCTTGCCTTAAAAGTTTTTTATCTTTTGAACAGTTATAAGTATGTTTGTACGGTTGAAATGTTCACAGAATAGCGGATATCCAAACAAGAAATGAGAAACAACAAAAAGTAAAAATTAAGAGTACAAGAAAAGTATTTTTTTTTCAACATTTTTCTTTTTACTAGATCGTTAAAACATATAAGCGTCCAACTTAGTAAAAGTATAGTTCTCTATAGATCTAGAACTCAAGTAAAACAACGAATAATAAATGAAAGAATCAGGTTCGATTTCAAGAAAACATATTGTGTTTTTTTAATAAATTCGTAACACATATTTTGTGTGGTTGTACGGAACCCTCGGTTCGCGAGTTCGACTCGCACTTGGGTGGATATTTCTTAATTTTTTGTTTTTACATACAGTTAAACCAAAAGAAGTCTCGTCTGATTATAACAAATCGTGTAAAAAAAAATCCTTTGGAACAGGGCAGAGATTTAAAATTCCCAACGGTTACCGACAGAGGCCGGGTTAACCATTTCCGGATAATGTCGGATCAAAAGTTAAGCAGACCGATGACGAACAGCAGCGTCTAAGCGCGCCGAGCGTGGAGATCATGGAACATCCTCTTTGTGGAGCACCAGCCTATGTCCCGCAGGGGAGCCTTGCTTATGTCCTGCAGTGGAGCCCTGTCTATGTCCTGCATGCGTTTCAGAAAAAAAAAATAATTAAAAAAAACAAAGAACAAATATTAACAAAATAAGTTAAATATTTAATATCATGATGAAAAGTAGAGGTCTATTTTGCATCTGCGTTTCGTTCGGCGAGTGAAGGTAACCGGACGCCCACGTCCCTTTCCCATCCCCTCCTCTTTCGGGAGGAATAGCGGCTCTCTTAATTGTAAATGATTACGGACGCCCACGTACATCTGCAAAGCGCAGAGGATCTGCAGGTGCCTTTGAGGATGTTTGCGAAGGGGAGGGGAGAGCGGGTCTCTGGTTACCTCACTCGCCGAACGAAACGCAGAAGAACAAGACGTTTCTACATCACGCCGGTATTCTGGTATAGAACCAGATGGGGAGATTAGGTTTATTGGTATATATATATAACGCTTCAATTACCATTGAAAAATGCCTACTAAATACAAGAGAAGAGAATGCTACTAATACTAAACAAAATAGTTTTTTCAGTACAAATGGATGTGAAACATAGTGATTGATTAATAGATATTATAACGAGTGGCAGCCACGTACAGGCAAACGCGGTGTGGGACGACCCCCCACAAGATGGAGTTACGATCTGCGGCGTATTGCGGGAAGTCGATGGATGCAGGTGGCACGGGGCCGAGCTTTATGGCAATGTTTCGGGGAGGCCTATGTTCAGCAGTGGACTTCTGGTAAGCTGAAATGATGATATAGTTACAGACTTAAAATAATCTCAAAATATTAAGTCTCCGTAAGATAAAAACGAATATGCATATATAAAGTAGCTTTAATATAATGAAGTACAAACCGAATGGAGTTGCTCTGAATAGAGAATATTTTACTAAACAACGCTTTACATACCTCTCCCTTAGAATATGTACGTTTAATGCATGTTCTAATTACAAATCTTACCTGAAAAGAGAAACAACATTTTTTACTCTTTATGTTCCTGTATATGTATGGGTATACATTGTGTATTTATTTAGATATATCAGTATATGTTAGTATATATATATATATGTTTGTGTATATATCCATATATATTTATTACATTATATTTTCACTTCTGTGTAACTTGCGTACACCCTTGACCCTTGCTCACTGGTCATTATTTCCTCTGCAAAATGGTTGCATGGTAGAGATCGCTTCTAAGCGATAAGGCCGCCAATCGTACCTTTGTGTTTCTTTTTATTTATTTATTTTTTCCTATTTTTGCTATTGGTGTACAATAAAGTGTATTTTCATTTCATTTAAAGCAATTATTTCACAAATTCCTTTACTCATAATATTTTAACGTTTTCTTTGCAGTACAGACATCTGACGGCGATTACATAACCCTCTATCCAGTGTGCCATATATATTTAAGTTTCCGTATGCATTGTATATAATGAAGAACTATAATTACATGTATGTCTAAGTACCGTCATATATAAGTATTGTATCGTAGTATAATATTCGAATATATATGTATGAACATACTGTTTTTGTACAACCTTTTACATTTTCTCTGTTCAATCTAATGGTAGAGAATGCCTCTTGGCCTTAAGTCCGCCTTTTTGTTCTGTAATGTCCGAATAAAGTTTAAATAAATAAATATATATATAAAATTATGTTTCATTCGCAAACCACTGGATCGATAGAGCTCGAATTTATTGGTTAATTTTGATTTATCACATCAAAGGTTAAGAAAGAAAGAAAATTGGCAGAACTCAAAAATATAGTCACCGTGAAGGGTCGCCAGGAATGTCGCGAGGCTAGTGTATAATTAACATTTAATTACAAAAAGCTCTCGCGGGCGTAATACCGGGGTGGTCAGAGATCTATATTATATTTATTTTATTAATCTCTTCCCAATTTTCACCAGGGCTTTATTAAAACAACGTGACCGGTGTTGAGCTTGTCGCAACCTCCCTGTCCAGGCTAGCAAAACAAATTCAACTTAAGTTTCGAAAAACCAATTGATACGAGCACTTCACATAGGAGATCGAATCTTCTGATTCGGAGGTAGAACCCCTAAATATTCAGCTATTCAAATTGAATTTTTTTTTTAACATTATTATTAACAACAGTTATAACCGTTCTTGGTAGCTCGTGAAAGAATATCAATAAATGCTATAAATTGCCAATCAAGTAGAGTTTTCGAGTAATCGAAAAGTAAGAAAAGTATATATTATTCAAAAGTAAATCATAATAAATTCACAAGAAATGGGGCGTACCTTACAAAACTTATTGAGATTTTCCTAAAACTTTCAAATGAATAAATTAAAACTTTAACAAAACGAAAAGTTTGCATCTTTGACGGTAACAAGTTCGAGAATTGTGAGAAAGAAATTTAACGAATTCATATTTTTTGTTTCATCTTCGCTCTTAGCTAATGGATCCATTGTCTGATAATAAATATATGTTTTTATTACTGTACTTATTTAATACATAGTTACTTTGCACAATTATATATGTAAAAATAATCAAACGTTATATATTACTTATCTTGGGGAAAAGGAGAGCGCCACCCTCCCACACATGCGTGTACTACTTACATGCATGTTAACCACAACAACCACCCACACAAGCACTGCACTCTACATTAGTTTAATAATAATGTAAACCGCAAAATGTTTAAAACTCATGTTTCACCTCGCGACGAGGCAGACATCGGAAATTTGATCTATGGCGGAGATATAGACCAGATCCGCCAAGGTGTGTTGGGTGAGCTGGACATAACACCAGCCACCAGTGTTTGGTAAGCGACGGCCGCGTATTCCGGGAGAGCAGGTGTTTGCAAGTCTCGTTTTCCTGACTCCACAGCCTCCGGGTGGGCGAGAGGCCTTGTATGAAGTTGCACACATGTTCCGTCGCGCTTATCCAGGAGGGTCTCTTCCCGAGGAGAGGCCGCCCTGTGCGCCTGGTGCAGGCGGAGTGATGGATGTGAGTCAGAAAAGTACGCCTCGGCGATTGTTTGTCGCAGCGTCTAATGAGAGGGACATGTTCATCAGTGGACTGGGATAGGCTGATGATGAAGAAGAAGAAGATATGCAGGTGTCCTCTCGATGTTTGCTTGAGAACATGGTAAATTTCAATAAATTTAAAATGAAAAAGGGCCGGCGTAGCCAGGTCACACAAAGATCGTATTAAACGTATTAATATTAAAATAGAAATATTTTATTCATAATGTAATCTCGGAAAATACCGAGATCGCTCACAGCAGGAACAGGCCTAAATAATGGTCAGAAAGGGGTCCATATCAAGAAATCACAGAATGATTTTAATGTTGCCTTCACCGTTCGGAAGCGTAAGAATAATCAACGTGTCTATTTATTAAGAAACTACATTAAAAATTCAAGCGGAAAACGAGCAAGCGGTTCACCTGATGGTAAGTGATTACCGTCGTTCACATACATCTGCAACACCAGAGGTACTGCAGGTGCGTTGCCGGCCTTTAAGGATATTTGGGAGATGGAAGGGAGGTTGAGGAGGGAATGGGGAGAGGGAGAAGACCTCCGGTTACCTCACTCATCGAACGAAGCGCACAAGCATAATATGCCTCTACTTCACGCCGTTATTCCGCGGGGCCAGTGCCAGCCCGGTCGAGCTGCCCCATTCGAGCAGAAACAAAAGCCGCCGCTTGGCTCTACCACGTTTAAAAAGGTTAGACGTGAATGAAAACGAGGGCAAAAGCTAGTGTATTAATAAAAGTAATGAAATTGAACTTCATTTTTAACGCCATTAAGATGCTGTTCACGTTAGCTAAGGCAATTATATAAATGGACAGCGTTCACCGAGAACCATCTAGGTGATTGCATCTCATAAGTTTTCTTTTCACAGCTCGCCATATCAAATGATACAACTGGCTCCGGTGCAGAGCAATAAAAACGTCCTTAATATTTTTTTACAGCTTCTGCTACCTCTGTAGATATTGCTGATTACCTCGGCAATATCTATATAACATTTACAGATTGTTATTTCTTATTGTTATATTACTATTATGAAAATGTCAAAAGCTGTGTCTGCACATTGGAGGTATTTAAAAGAAAACCTTTCGGGATGACATATTTTTAGCGTGGTAGAGCCAAGCGGCGGCCTAAGCTGCTGCTCGAATGGGCCGGCTCGACCGGATTGGTACCACGGCCTCGTAGAATACCGGCGTGAAGTAGAGGCATCTTGTGCTTCTGCATTTCGTTCGGTGAGTGAGGTAACCGGAGGCCCACACCCCATTCCCCTCCTCTTCCCTCCCATCTACCAAATATCCTTAAAGACCGGCAACGCACCTGCAGCATCTATGGTGTTGCAGATGTATGTGGGTGACGGTAATCACTTACCATCAGGTGAACCGCTTGCTCGTTTGCCAGCTCTTTCATACATAAAAAATATACGCCTAAAGAGAAACTCTACATTTGATTTTTTTACGACACATGTAAACTTGAATCAACCAAGAAAAGTACACAATGTGTTGTAAGTACTAAGATGGACTGCCTCGCACCCTGGTGCCTCGACTCCCAGCCCAGCATGGTGAGGATGGGCAAGCCTTTTACTGGTGCTTTTTTGGAGTGAGTTAAGTTGAGTTGAAACTTCTTTGGGCGGGATGAGAATAAAATTTGACGCCAAATTTGAGTGCAACGTTTTCGAGCAACGTTTCGGTTAGTTTTGAGTGTCTTGTACTTTTTTTTACTTTTTTTTTTTGTACTTTCGAATTGGAAGTTTGTCATATTAATTTGATTATGCGGTGTAAGTATTCAACGGTGAATAATATTGATTTTTATTTTTATGGGAAAACGGGCAAACGAGCAAGCGGTTCACCAGGTGGTAAGTGATCACCGTCACCCACGTACATCTGCAACACCAGAAGTGCTGCAGGTGCGTTGGCGGCCTTGAGGGATATTTTGGAGATGGAAGGTAGGATGAGAAGGGGGATCGGGAGGGGGAGTGGGCCTCCGGATACCTAACTCACCGAACGAAACGCAGAAGCATAAGATGCCTCCACTTCACGTCGTTATTCTGCGAGGTCGTGGTAATAACCCGGGCATGCCGGCCCACTCGCCACGTTTAAATTTGATTGCGCTGTTGTTTAGCGCTAGGAAATGGTAAAAGGATGGTGCCTACAAAGACGCATTACCGCCTACCTTTACAATCTGCCTACTACATACTACGTAGCAAAATAAAAAAAAACATTAACAAGGTTCACGAAACACGACGCAGCTGCTTACTATCAAGTGAACCGCATGATCGTTTGCCCTCTTTACCATAAAAAAAAAATGCTTTGCTGTCTATTTTACGGACAATGTCATGCACCGTCAGTGCTCTCCTGAACATGAAATATATATCCAAGGTAAAACTAATATTAGGCTTGTTTTTGTTATTGACGATCCGTAACTTTTTCTGTGAAACAACAAATAATATATTTAATATATTAATGAAAAACATATTAGTGAAGAAATTCTTAAGGAAAATACAATCACAAGCCGCCGGGCATTTCGTCCGTCCATTGTAAACACAAAGAATAAATGAAGTGAATATTCGATAGTCTTATTTCATATTTGATAACATCTTTATACATTTATATCTTTTGGCGCGTCTGTTAGTGATATTACTACTTATCTATATTATTATCTATAGACATTATATATATCAAAATTCACTTACGGTATGTTTGTGATCCTTTAACTTTTGAACGACTTAATCTATTGTGGTTATAATTACGCAATTATTAGACAAGTTATGATTAAATTATCTATTTTTATATATTACAAAATTTGTCTCTTCACATATATCTTGTAAAACATCGATTTAACATTTGATTCAAGCAAACATATATAAATATCAAACTATAATTGTTATTTTAATATTTCATGAAATAACTTAACATAACACAAGAGTCGAAATACATATTTAGATTTGAGATCTGACTTCTGTACATGTCAAACACAGTTCAATGGATATAATAATATTCCTATCCACAAGTTATAAAAGAGAAATTCTTAGAAAAAATAAACTCAAGAAACGTAATAAATTTGAAATGGCACCAGTATTTATGTCATTCGAGTACTTATCATAGTAATATCATATCAAATTAAACGGTAATATAGAATTTCGATATATGTCTTATATACTCCTTTGCGAAAAGGCGCGATGAACCGAGTAAGGTTTGTCATCATCTGCTGAACAAAACACATGATGTACGTGGTGATGGAGTCAAGCGGCGGCTTTTGCTGCTGCTCGAATGGGCCGGCTCGACCGGGTTGGTACCATTGCCCCGCGACAGGTAGAGGCAAGTTGTGTTTCTGCGTTTCGTTCGTTGAGTGAGGTCTGCTTCAATCCGCCTCTCCATCCCCCGCCACATCCTCCCAAATACTCTCAAAGGCTGGCAAGACACCTGCAACACCTCTGGTGTTGCAAATGTATCGTGGGCGACGGTAATCACTTACCATCAGGTGAACCACTTGCTCATATGCCGACTTTCTCATAAAAAAAAAGACTAGAATTTTTATTTGGCAGTTCTCTTGTCAGCTTGGCATACTTCACTAGTTAGTTAGTTTAGTGCGTTTGCTCGTAATAGGAACACTACTCCTTGTTATTAGATTTCGAACGGCAACACTGCGATTGATAAAGATAATTTATCTATGCCCAATCATAGTACCTGATATTGTTTAAAAAGTTTTAAGCCGTACGTATAGAAACAGAGGCCCTAACTCCGCTTAGTGTAAATAAAATGGCCATTAGAAATAGGAACTACTAAGAAATATTATATTTCTAATTATTTGTTATGAAGATTCTATTGTATGTACCATCTTACATCGCGACAGAATTCGCAGTTCCATTAATACCACCTAGATGGCATTCCACCACAGTGCGTTTTAGTCGAAGTTTTCTGCCACGCACTTCGACTTTGTGGAATCGGCTGTCGCCAGCGGTATTTCCGAACAGTTACGACTTAGGGACCTTCAAGAAAAGAGCTTATTCCTTCCTTAAAGGCCGGCAGCGCATCTGTAGCTCCTCTGGTGTTGTGGATGTTCGTGAGCGTCGGTGATCACTTACCATAAGGTGAGCCGCACGCTCGTTTGCCCCCTTCTTCTATAAAAAAAATGCTATAATTCATCGCTGCTTACAAGCTTTTCAATAATGTAATTTTTGTTGGTTTAAAAATTGTTTTAAAATTTATTATAACATGAATACGTGAGGTCATAGAGGTCGTGCGAGGGTGAGGGTCAGGGCTCGTGTGTTCCTTCTGACCTCGTTGATTATTTAAATGTACCGACACCGTAACAATTAACTTTATACAGCTAAAATTGAATTCAACAGATATGAGGTCTAAATAGCTTTGTTCAAAAATAATATATCTTGTGGTCGGAGAGTATAAATAAAGGAGTAAACTTTACTCCACCCTTTTCTGTCGATCTATAAACTTCCTAAAGTGTATTTTTTCCTTCCAAACTATATTATTTTAATGAAAAATCATTAACTATTTTTTTTTTGACATTATAGAAAACAAAAAGACAACGATTCTAAAGTTTGACATCGTAGAAGCCACCCTGCTTCTGAACTCCGGACATGTTGCAACAATATAAATTATTTTATAACGACATGAGAAGGGATAACGCTTGTGTTTCTTACGGTAAGAACCGAGACGCATATAGATCATCATCATCATTTCAGCCTATCACAAGTCCACTGCTGAACATAGGCCTCCCCCAAAGATTGCCACGAAGCTCGGTCCTGAGCCACCTGCATCCATCGACTTCCTGCGCAGGTCGTCACTCCATCTCATCGCATATAGATAATTACTGGTAACGAGATAATCTATAGCGGTGAACTTTTGATTTTTCATAGAGATTGGATGTTGGTGTCTATGAGCCACAGAGACTAACAGACGGGCTGTGAACTTGTTTAATATAAACTTTTTAAAACCTATTTGCTCTGGGAAAGGGGGCAAACGAGCAAGTGGTACCCCTAATGGTATATGATTACCGACGCCCACGTAGGCACATCTACAACTCAAGAGGAGCTGCTGTTGCGTTGCCGGCCTTTAAGGATATTTAGAAAGGGAGAGAGGGGGGGGGGAGGGAAGGGGAACGGGAAGGTCTTCTGTTACTTCACTCACCGAACGAAGCGCAGATGTACAAGATGGATCTACTCCACGCCGGCATTCTGAGAGGCCATGGTACCAACCCGGTCGAGCCGGCCCATTCGAGCAGGAGCAAAAGCTGCGTTTGATGTAACCCTTCCGGTGTCATGACTCAAGATGTTATGACTCATTACAATAAAGTTTCAATCGTTATAACACGTGAAAGGATAAAGAATCAGCAGAACTCTAAAGATGTAGTAGCCATACTTAATTTTTAGAATAAAAACTGAATTGAGACGAAAAATTTTTTAAAGTTTTTATCGACTGTGACAAATCACAGTAAAAGTTTGCATTTCAACTCGATTAACTTCAAAAAAGCTAACTTAATTGTACACCCACAAAGTGCTCTTTGACGACAGTTTTATGACAAACGAAGTATGTCTTAAGAGAAATATGTAGCAAAAGCTTTGTAGGAGAAGAAAGTCGAATCTTTCGAAGCGAACCGAAGTGCGTTCGTACTTTTCCGGTAATAAATTATCCGGAATGTTCTCGACGACGTTTTCGTAACAAGATTGTCAAAGTTTTTGACATCCCGCTATATTGCAATATAGAGTGCAATCTTGCAAGAACAGATGGGGATTTAAATTTAGTCGTCAGATTATATTGTTGTACTGCGACGACTATATGTTCTGGTCGGTTTAATGGACTTCATTAAAAATCATAATTTATTCATATATCATATACATATTATGTCAAATAATGAATACTAACATGCCACCTACCTATACACCCACACACCCACCTACACACACAAACCAGAAATTGCAAATTGAGCACAATTTTTATGTATATAAAATTTTGATATATTTGTGTAATCCGTAATTGGCCTTATTTACTGTTAGAAGTCATGTATTAAATATTCTGTAAATCGTTGTTGGATTGCTTGAATGGTAATAAAAAAAAAAACTTTTGGTGGTGTTTTGGTGCAAAAATTGGTCTCTCCCAAAGATTGCCATCAAGCACGGTCCTTTTCATCCAACGGCTTACCCCTACATTGTGCAGGTGGACTCTATTTTTTGGAGGGTCTTCCTACAATGCGTACGCCTCTATGACGTTGCCATCCCAGGATTTTTCTCTACCACACTCTGCGAGCTGTGTGTCCGGTCCACTGTCACTTCTGCTCTTATCCGGGTTCTGTTTCGGATATCGTCGTTGAAATGTTATAACAAATAAATTGTCAGCGACTTGTTCTGCCTTAGCAGAAACGTAGATTAAATTGAAATAAAAGAAAACAAAAGTTCTGAGATTATTTTGTTATTTGATTTCGTAATTTCTAATTAGTTTTTATTATTTTCAAGGTGACTGTCAGAGAATACCAAAATAGAATAAGTCTGGGCGGAATTCTACAGTGTTTTAGGTGTCAAAATAAGGAATAAATGAATAAATATTGAAGGTACGTGGTAGAGACAAGCGGTGGTTTTTGCTGCTGCTTGAAAGGAACGACTCGACCGCGGTACTACTACGATCTCGCAGATCACCGGCGTGAAGTGGAGGCATCTTGTGCTTCTGCGTTTCGTTCGGTGAGTGAGATAACCGGAGGCTCACTTACCCCTTCCCCCAGCTGTCTCCTATCTCCATCATCCATATGTATATATGGATGATGGAGATAGGCCGGCAACGTACCTGCAGCTCCTCTGGTTTTGCAGATGTACGCGGGCGTCCGTAATCATTTACAATCAAGGGAGCCGGTTGCTCGTTTGCCCTCCATTATTAAAAAAAATATATTTCTAATTATTCAAGAAAACACATGTTGGTTACATCCAATGAGTAAATTAGTCGAAAGCGCCTTCAGACGGTACGCATTGGAAAATGAAACGGTTTTATGCGGAGTGGAAACTTAAACTTCAGAGACAAATTCAAAGTTTACTTTACAAAATCGTTTGATGAACATCAACATGTTGAAACGGAAGATTCCTTCGGCTTGGTACGGCAAAGATTAAAAAATTAACAATGATCAGGCGCTTCGCAGGAGCCATTAAAAATAAATTGCGATTTCATGTGCTGAATTTAGCACAGGAGAAATGTATATGTATTTTTGGGGGTATTTCTGCTGGTGTTCATTTCGTCGAAAGGCATGCGACTCCTGCTTGAGGTGGATGGTACTTAAAATTTGAGACGTTTTCTTCGATTTGGAATATATTTAATGACGTTCGACAAGTGAAATGTATGTTATGTAGACGAATAAATTATTTGATTAGATTTGCTATAAGATTAGTAAACCTTCGTCCGATATTTCTTTGAAAACATTTGAACGTTACGGACATCACTCAGGGGAACATTTTTATTTATTACTCTCTTTGTCATCTTACCAACAAAAGCTGTCTATGAAAAACATATTCTTGTTGAGAAGAATCTCTTTTAAATTATTCTTCGTTTTATTTTTCCTTTCATAAATTGAATGTTCAATTTCAAACAATTTCAGTAGGCATTGTAATAAATGATTTACCCTAAGTAAATCGTTCATTGTTCACTGTGATCAATGTGATGAGAAAATGAATATTTGTTATTTTAGAAGTTATTGTGTAAATATATTATTGTTGATACAGAAAAAAAAAATAAAGATTTTATTTGACAACTTCCTTATTTAAAGATCTCCTTTATCTATAAATGTAACGTACATTAATATAAAGAAGCTGAAGAATTTGTTTGTTCGAACGCCCTAGTCAAAGGAACTATCTGTCCGATTCGAAAAGTTTTGCGTTAGATAACCCGTATATTGTGAAAGTTTATAGGCTATATAACGTCAAGCTACGAAGCCAAGGAGCAATACATATCAACCATAATATAATAGTCTAAATAAAGCTCGAGTGAAACCGCGGGGTACTAGTGTAGCATAAGATAAGCCTAGACTTTTTTTTTTATGGGAAAGGCGGCAAACGAGCAAGCGGTTCACCTGATGTTAAGTGATTACCGTCGCCCGCGTGCGTCTGCAACACCAGAGGTGCTGCAGGTGCGTTGCCGGCCTTTAAGGATATTTGGGAGATGGAAGGGAGTTTGAGGAGGATACCTCACTCACCGAACGAAACGCAGAACCATAAGATGCTTGTACTTCACGCCTGTGTTCTGCGAGGCCGTGGTACTAATCCGGTCGAGCTGGCCCTTTCGAGCAGCAGCAAAAGCAGCTGCTGGGCTCTACGTTCTAAACTTGAGGAATAAGTCGCCGTATTATGGTTATAACCCGCTACAACATTTGATTCTGTATTAGAACCTACCCATAAATATCACTTGAACCTATTTTGGGTTATGGAGCCAAGAAGGTCCTACCACGCTGCTCCAGTGCGGGTTGGCGCGCTTCACATATCCTCGAGGTAATATTTTTTTTATTATTTCTCAGACATGCAGGTTTCCCCACAATGTTTTCCTTCACCGCCGAGCACGTGGTAAATACAACACTAAACTGCTATTGACAATTCCAGTGGTGCCGGCCACCGAGGATCGAAGCCAAGTCAAACACATTGTATACAACTAAAGTGCGCTTTAACCACTAGACTACCACGGCATTGATAGCATAATACTGTCCAGTAAAAATATTGGAAATATATATGTATATAAATATCTTTTTTTAAAGAATACTAGCAATAAATAGCATTTATTTTTGATTGAAAATATTATTTACGGATTATATGCCTTTAAATTTTGTTTTTATATTCCCGACGGGGCGACTGAAGTGTTAGACGTCGTCCAGATGCCATGGTTAACTCGGGCTACCTTCAGCTTTTATTTATTAATTTTTGGTCACAGTATTTTTATTAAAAAAGACCACTGGTAAAGCTATTTATTTAGTAACATTACTAATATTCCTGTTAACCCTCCAACTAAGCTCACAGCTTGCATCTGGAGTGGTTCGCGACAATAGTCGAATGTCAGGCTCGAACTTACGACGTCATGTTTCGTAGTCCGCAGTCTAACCCATTTGGCTATTGGCGCTTAAATGTACAGATATGGTTTCGCTCAAGTTTTATTGCATTAATAGATAGATTATTGGTTTCTGGATCGCCTGCTGTGCTGAATTCTGTGTATCTGACACTGCATCTGACCGTTCCTCCGATAGGGGAAGGTAAATGAAGAGCGAGTGCCTCTATGTTTGCGCGTACATTTGCAGCGCTACTATACGACTATTATTAGAGCATTTGACAATCGCCTAGAGTATTTTAAACTTCATGTTGTAATGAAAGTTAGGAAAAGAGAGTAAACGTGACAGCGGCTCATCCTATGGTAAGTGATTACCATCGCCCACGTACATCTGTTAACCAGAAGAGCTACAGGTGTATGAGATAGAATGATCGAGAGGTGGGAGTGGCCCTTCGGTTCCCACACTCACCGAATGAAAAGAAGAAGCGCAAGTTGCCCCTTCTGCAAGTCGGCATCCACAGAGGTCGTGAATTTATTTTTTTTACTTGAATTATAGGTAGGAGTAGGTAAGTAGGTTGACGAAACAAATATATGAGGCGAGTGTAAATGGTCGGAGTCGGGAGAGGAAGACCTAGGCGAACATTTCACGATCAAATCGGAGACGTTCTGAAAAAAAAGGCCAGGTCAAGTGCACTCTAAACCAACGAGCATGCATGCGAAGATTGATGAAAGTGGGAGAAGCGAAAGACGTATATCAGGATCGTAGCAAGTGGAAGAAGATTGTCTCTGCCTACCCCGTTGGGAACAAGGCGTGAATATATACATATACATCATTTGTACTTTACTTAAAAATGGCTTATTACTAATAATTAATGTTCAAATGTACATGCGCGACGGTAATCACTTACCATCAGGTGACTCGCTGGCTCGTTTGCCGCCTTTCCCATAAAAAAAAAATAAAAGAAATATGTTCAAATATAGAACACGGTCGGCATCGTCAATAATTTCATAATGCCTTCACGTCAACTCTAGAACGAGCCGTTTCTATAACGGAAGTCTCCAGACATCTGCCCGCTACGCTGTCATTAGCCGGTAATAGGTTTCTGAGCAAAACTGTCGCTTTAAAATGAATAACCTGTTATACTGGCCGTATAGAAGTAGCAGATCTTTTAAACATACACTCGTATAAATATCAGTACAGTTATTATTTCATACATACACCATCAGGAGAACCGCTTGCTCGTTTGCCGCCATTCCCATAAAAAAAAGAAAAAAAGCTCGAAACCGGAAATTGATTATTTTCGGTAGCTACCACCCCCAGATAGAACGTAGACCTCTCCAAGAGATCACCAGTAAAAGCCGTCATGTTTACAATACGAACTTATTGAATCACGCTTAAAGGATTTGACGGTTATGAATAATGTTTGGCCGCGACGGAATTGAATATAGGTACACCGTCTATCTCAAGCTTCTGGTGGGACAAAATTTATGACAAGACAGACGAAGCCGCGAGCAGTCGCTTATACAATATGAGACGGGACTAGTTCATCATCATCATCATCATCATTTCAGCCTATCAGAAGTCCACTGCTGAACATAGGCCTCCCTCAAAGATTGCCACGAAGCTCGGTCCTGAGCCACCTGCATCCATCGACTTCCCGCAACACTGCGCAGGTCGTCACTCCATCTTGTTCATTAGTTCATTCACATTTCATCATCCATTCACTAGTTGCACGTTCATTTTAAAGATCAAGCCCGCGTAATATCGAAAATATTTTGGAGCAATGGCGTCCAGGGAAATTAGGCTCGTAGATTGTAATCATGAAATGTAAAACTGAATTCAAATAACTTTGTAGTGAATCTCAAAGCGGCAGTAATCTAATTCTAGTTTAATAATCGACGCACACAGTCAACATGGCCGTGGTTGATTAATGGATAAGGCGCACCCTTTACTTTCATCTATATACCTCGTAGCGGTTAGCGTACTACGTGAACACTGAGCCATGGGCCTGGGTTCATATCCCAGCCGACGCCAATATTTGTGCAACGTACCTCGTGTCTCTCACACTACATTCGAATCTTTTTCCGATATTATCGCATATGCATTACACCATATATAGGAAGGTAAAGACGAGTGCGCTCCTGTACCCTCGCGTACGCTTACTGTATTATTTCCTTACGGCTCTATAATATTTCCTTACGGCACTATAAGTTTTATTTTATTTATTAATTTATTTAATCTTTATGCACAGATTGGTACATATGGCGGACTTAATGCCTAGAGGCATTCTCTACCAGTCAACATTCAGAGATATATACGTAATAGAGGCGATACAGCTAAGAGAATAAAACAAGTAAAGGGATATAAATATCAAAATATATACTTACCCAGATAGGTAGATACATACTTAGATACATAAATAAAATATATACAAATATACCGTATACATAAAGAATAATGAATTTTAATACAAAATACAAACAAATATACATGTCAGGACAAACAACTAAAGCGGCACAATGATAGCACTAGTACAGACTTGCAATATTTCTGTAATGATTGCGGATGTTTTTTTTAAAGACAAACTTATTAGGAGCTTTTTTAATGTCAAGAGGGATTTCGTTCCAGAGCCTTATAGCCGCCGTGCTCTAAATCGGCATCATGTTTTGGTACCCTCAAGATTTGTCTCCTTTTGTTAATATTCCCGAAAACAGCATCTGCTATATTTTGCATTGAAGAATTTTCGCCGTTCGCAATTTGATCGATCTCAGAATAATTTGACTTTGTAATAAATGATGGAGCAAATAATCACTGTACGTTGACTGGAAGGTCGGTGCAACGGGACACAGTTGTGGTGAGAGCACAATGCGATATAATATGTGGCTAATTTCCACCCTACATCGGAAATTAATGCACATCCAACTGTTTTTAATACATAGATGTTAATAGGAAACGTGTGAAAGGACTGTTAAATTAATTTCGAAAATGTTGATTCATGTCTAATATTTGTAATAGACGTACGGGTTATATATATATATGTTATATATATATATATAATTATATTATTATCTGTTATACGGGATTATTCAATTAGGTTTTTAAAAAAGTAATTAGCGTAAAACAGTTTATTTGTTCAATTTTACCCATTATCGACTACGCAGATGTGTGTTACCCGGACCTATCCCAATCACGTCTCGATAAGTTGGAGCGCCTTCTTAACAACTGCATTAGATTTATCTTTGGTTTACGTAAATATGATCACGTCTCTGTGTATATTGTATTCTGTATTAACTGACCCTAATTCTCCTTCTTATCTTAAGAACAATTTCCAATTTCTTTATTCTGCTCATGACAGAGAGCCTCGGTCCATAAACCAACTTAAAATTCTCATTCCACAACATAATACAGGATACTATAACTCTTCTTTTACTGTTCAACCTACACTCCTCTGGAACGCCATGCCCGGTAACATAAAAGCAGCTCCTAGCAAGAAATCATTTAAGAGTCAAGTTCGTGATTACCTAATAGATCATTGACAATATTCGGCTTATCTATTTTAAATTTTTATTATATATTTATTTTTATGTATCTTTTTATATACTTGTATACGTATTTGTGTATTTTATAAATATTTATTTAATTATGTAGTGTGTTTATATGTACTTATCAACTTATTATTATTAGAGTTTTTTTATTTTATTTTATTTTTGTTTTTTATTCTTTGTTTTCTACCTGCCAACTACCTTTCACCATAACAAGGGTTGACTGGTAGAGAATGCCACTTGGGATTAAGTCCGCCCATTGTAACCTTAAGCTTAAGACTAACAATGAAGAATAAATAAATAAATAAAATACATGTTTCGAATTAGTTATTTGGCAAGCGTGTAACGTGTTTCGAGGATGGAATCGGACTGATTGCTCTCATGTTAGGTTCTAGTAAGTTTAGAATGTTGACTAGGCAAGTTTGGAATGCTGGCATTGCAAGGTAGTCATTGTCAGCATTAGCCCTTACAGTTTAGGGATGTAACAGTACGTACAGACGGAAATCTATCATTTAAAAAGGTATTGTAGCAAAAGTTTTGAATGTAGCTATAAACAAAGGAATGTTACAATAAAGTGCATGAAGTGTATTTTCAAATTTATTCTCCGATTTAGAAACCGTTTATAAACCATGTGAATGCACCGAAGTACCTAAATCTGTTCACAAAATTGTCTCACGAATTGGTTTGAAATTTGTTTTAGCCAATAAGTTTGAGCGTGCAAAAGTACTATACCGTGGAAAAAACATGCTCTCGTCGATTTACCCATTCTGTGTTTATTTAATCTGCATACCTTATTTATCGCTCTTTCGGAATGTTATTATTTAAATTTCAGTGCATTTCTGATTTTTAAATCATTCAATAGGTGAAATATATAAAGCCCGTCGATCTGCACTACATTCAATACAATAACAAAATTAAGATAATGACTATGTGCGTACAGTTAAAGAGCATCGACCTTTCCGTAACGTATTTTTGTAACATAATTGGGAAGAAGTTTTAATTGGATATATGTAGAGATTGGATATTGTGATACTCGAGTTCGGTCATATATCTGATGTAACTCAGATATAAATCAGTGAAATGTGCGAGTCAGTGAGTGAAACGAATAAGCTTAGTGATGTTTAGTGAACAGTGGTAAATTTATTTATTTTTATTTATTAATTCTTTATTGTGTCCCTAAATAAAGAAAGGACTATAATGGGCGGACTTAATGCCTTTTGGCATTCTCTACCAGTCAACCCTGGGTGAGAAAGAAAACATGTTGGCAGGTTCAAAATAAAATGTGGCTGATGGATTCCGAATGTTATTATTTTTTTAAATAAAGTTATAATACTACACAATTGGAAAGACATATGCTAGTAGTTATGGATTAAACATCTTATGCGTGCAACTTGCTCACAGATTATAGTGCCGGGAAGCTTCGGGGTAAGTTTGAAGCACTCGTGGTCAGGATGCGCGCTTTAATTTCATGGAGCGCGAGGGAAATAAGAGAGGAATGATTTGCATTTGTGTTTGCGTGATTTGCCTTTGATCAGAGCCGAAAGGCGTCGTCAAGGTTGAAATTATTATCTGTGGGGTTATTCACATGTGTGCTCCTCTGGTTGGGTGGTATGTATAAATAAGTACACATACGTAAAATACTATAAAATAAATAAGCTATCTCTAAGTACATAATTATTAAAATACTTAAAGTAAAATAAAATAAATAAATGAATTATAACCCAACCAGACGGAAGCCATGGACAGGGGAATCATCAGACGACCGAAATTGTTATTATTGTTATATCTTTGAAGTTTTTGTCCAACAGTAGCTTTAATAGTAATAACAGCAGGTAAGTTAGGCCGTGACCAGGGTTCGGTTCCCGGTGCAGCAATTTTAAGCCCTGAATTTACCACGTGCTCGGCGTTGAAGTAAAACATCGCAAGGAAACCTGCGTGCCTGATAAATAATAAAAAATATTTTGAGGATATGTGAAGCCCGCTAATCCGCACCGGGGCAGGTTGGCCGGCCCTTCCCGGCTCCAAAACCCTCTCAGATATTTGAGAAGGAGGCCTTTGCCCAACAGTGGGCACTTACTGGCTGCTAGTGTGGTCAGTATGCTCAACCTTTCAAGAAATTCATTTCAGCGTTATCTGGCACTTGGAGATGCTTTTGTGTTTTACTTCACGGTCGAGCTCGTGGTGATCTCAATTCAGCACTTCAAATTGCAACATATAAATATAAATTTATTTCATCCTATCACAAGTCCACAGCTGAACATAGGCTTCCCCCAAGGATTGCCTCAAGGCTCAGTCCTGAGCCACCTGCATCCATCGAATTCCCGCAACACTGTGCCATCACTGCAGTGTTTGCCTGTACGTGGCTACCACTCGAGATCCTTTTCTCCCCCAGCTGTGTGGCCGGTTCATCGCCAGTTCAGCTGGCTGATCCTAACGGCTATGTCGGTTACCCTAGTTCTGCTGCGGATATCGTCGTTGCAGACTCTATCGCGCAGAGAAACTCCGAGCATAGCCCCTTCCATAGCGCGCTGAGCAACTTTGAGCTGCCTCATACGGCCTGCAGTGAAAGACCAAGTCTCGGTTCCATTAGAGTTATGAAGCAATTTATATGGCTGTATACAATTTTAAAATGATATATGATGTTGGAACTAATATCAGAAAACAATATAAGTTCACAGACAATGTGAGTTTTGATATGAAGTTTACGCATCTAGATAAATTTATATGCGCACGAAGTGGTTTTCAAATTTAACTAGAGATCTGAAGTTTCCAGACGTATGGGTTACTTCAGAATGCAAAACTGTTTACCGAGCGAGTTCATTTTAGATCTTCCATCCACTGGTAGCTTTAAATGAAGCCGTAACAGGTGAATTAAGTTTGAGGCTAGTATGGTTGTATATATTTTTGGGATAACATATTCTAGTGAATTGTTCTATTCTGTTGCAAAGGTTTTGTTTTTATAGGTAAGAAGGCAAACGAGCAAGCGGTTCCCCTAATGGTAAGTGATTACCATCCCTTACGGATAGCTGCAACACCTGAGGAGCTGCAGGTGCGTTGCCGGCCTTTTAAGATATTTAGGGATGGGAGAGGAGGAGAGCGGGAGTGGAACTCCGGTTACCTCACTCACCGAACGAAACACAGATGCACCCGATGCCTCTACTTGAAGCCGATATTCTGCGAGGCCGTGGTACTTCCCCATTCAGACGCAAGGCTCTGCCACGTACAGAACCTTATTGACAGATACTGTCTGTTATTTTGTGAATTAATGTAAAGCAAATTATATTGTAAAGAATTTCACATATTTTTGAATTATTCCACCCCTAATTTTAAAGGTATTTAAATTTTCTCATTGGAATCCTAAACCTTTCTCGGACAAAATGAAGACTTAATTATTTCTTAGAATCTACTCTACCTTCGAAGTCGGTTCCGCCGTCTGAAAGAAAGCGCCAATAGCCATATTGGACAGGGTGCGGACAACGAAAAATGACGTCGTAAGTTCGAGCCCGACATTCGACTATAGTCGTGAGCCACTCCAGATGCAAGCTGTAATGCTTAGATGGAGGGTTAACCCCGAAACCCCGGTAACCCCGGGAATAAAAGGGGAGTGATTGCACCTTTGTGCGCGTGTACACATGCGGCACTCACACGTCCTGCGCCCTTAACCACAGCAGAAAGCCCTCGCCAAGGTCGAAATTATTATTATATTTTTGAAGTTTTTGTCCAACTTTTTACAACTCGCTTTAATTATAATAATATTAGGTATCTTAGGCCGCGACCTGCGTATGATTTACGGTGCAACAATTTTAAGTTCTGAATTTGCCACGTGCTCAGCGTTTATGGCAAAAATCGTGAGGAAACCTGCATGTCAGAGAAATAGTAAAAAAAACCCGCACTGGTGCAGAGTGGCCGATATTTCCCAGCTCCAAAAACCTCTCAGATATCTGAGAAGGAGGCCTTCGCCCAGCCGTGGGCATTTATAGGCTGTTACTTTGTGTTACTTAAGTTATGAGACGCGATACTAGTGCTTATAACTTCCTCAAAGTACCTTGCTCAGTTAAGTCTTTCGGGTGTTATCCCATTTCCTTATGAAGGTTTAAGGCAAACAAAATAAAATTTTATTGTCAGGAAATTGTATCCATTGTGGAATTTTGTGTGCAGCGTGAGGAAGATAATGACAATAACTTCCAATTTTGTCGAAGATTCCGTTTCACTTTTAGAGAATATAAAGAAGCGTGGCAGCGTAGTGGTTAGGGTGAGCCAGTGACTGGGTTCGATCCCCGGTGCCGGCACCACTAAAATTGTTAATAGCATTTGCTATATTTACCACGTGCTCGGCGGTAAAGGAAAACATCGTGAGGAAATCTGCATGTCTGAGAAATAATAATTATGCCCGCCAACCCGCATTGGAGTAGCGTGGCGGACCCTTCCCGGCTCCAAAACTCTCACAGGTATTTGCAAAGTAGGCCTTTGCCCAGCGGTGGACATTTCCTAGACAAAATGTAAGAAAATGTACTGATAGCACAATAAGCATTTTCCGTATGCAATACAACGAATTGCGTTACATCAGATACAAGTTATAATGGCTTCATAATGACTGTCTAGACTTCTAACTACACCAGTATTGGGTATACTGTCGTGAGAGGTAATTTGATTTTTTTAAAAAAAAAATAATTAGTTTCTTTTAAATATAGTGATATTTATGGCCAGCCTGGTTACGTAATTTTCACACATCCGTACTATAAAAGCATTGAAGTTGACTCTATCATTAATTCCACGGACCACGGTTTAAAAGGACTTTTATTGGCATAGCACTAATAAAAGCACACATTTATTTATTTTCCATTCTGAAGAAACGAAATGAACGTGAGCTTTTATTAGTGTACTCGTAATTTAATTTCTTTAGAAAAGCGGACATATTTTTGATTTATTTTATGGACACTTAAAATCAGTTATTATTCTGAGCCGGGTGAGTTTTTGCGAAGATAAAAAATGTTATAAAGGCACAGTGTGGACGCCTGAGACAAGAACGGGGCAACCACGATGGTATCGCTCTTATTAAATGACATAAGTGTGAAGGGAAAACTGAGAAGGTCCTGTTTAAATAAACGGAATGTAGTTTTTGTCACTCTAAGGCCACTAATGGTAAGTAACTTTGGGAAATACCTAGCCCTCAGACTAGCAGCTTATCGTCGCTAGAAGCTTCCGTTTAAGCTGCATACTTCATGAGAACTTTATGAATTGTAGTTATTAAATGAGAAAAGTGTGAAGCGAAAAGTGAGAATTTACTGGTTAAATAATCATAATTAAGTTTTTGTTACTCTAAGGCCACTGTTGGTAAGCCACTGTGGGAAATTAGATAGCCTCTGGCTTAGCTTCTTCTCGTCGCTGCATACTTAGAGCCGTAAAGCGTGAACGTTAAAGCGTGGATGTTTTTTTTTCTTAGAAAGGTGGCATACGAGCAAGCGGCTCACCTGATGGTAAGTGGCCGTCGCTCACGTACATCTGCAACACCAGAGGAGCTGCAGGTGCGTTGGCGACATTGAGGATATTTCGGGAGGAGAGGAGGGGCGAGGGAGAGCGGAGTGGGCCTCCGGTTACCTCACTCATCGAACGAAACGCAGAAGCACAAGTTTTCTCTACTTCACGCCAGTATTCTGCAGTCCGTGATAGCACCCCGTTCGAACCGGCCCGTTCGAGCAGCAACAAAGGTCGCTGATTGGCTCTACCACCTAAGTATAACATATTTTATAACTGAACGGATTACTTATAATGTAGTGTGTCATTCGCGTAGCGGCAAGCGGCGCCGGGGTGACATTCTTGTGTTAAAACAGGAAAGTGACAATGTTCGGTTTAATGCAAAAATGGAATGCAATTCTTGTCTTTCTAAGAACACAGTTGGTTATGGACGTCTTCTGAACAGTGAAGGGTCATTTAATGGTAAGTTTAGGTGTCCACTGCTGAGCAAAGGCCTCCTTCACAAATATCGGAAATGGTGTTTCGTCGGAAGTCGGAAAATCGGTCGGAAGTGCTGCTTACCAGACTTCACATATCCTCGAAATAATATTTCTCAACAATGTAGGTTTCCTCTCGACGTTTTCCTTCAACGCCGAAGTAGAGGAGTGAATATTAACTGCTGCAGTCTTGTGTCATCTAAATTACCTGTTAAAAAGATATTTAAATTTCTGAATATACAATTATCTGTTTAACAAGATTGAAACGTACAAAAGAAATATTTCAATTAATCATCATTTGTGTTAAGTATTACTTAATTTAATGACATTTTATAATTTGAACGTTCATTCAATATCGGTAAAAGCTCTTAGAAAATAAATCTACATTATTTCATCTTTGATCTGGACTTTGTATTACGTAGAGAGCCTACGCATCAATATTTTTGGCTTCTACAATCTGACCCTCGTCAATGATTGCGGCATTATCAAAAGAAGCTTTTAGGTGAAATTAATGATAAAATTTTGAAGCGTAATTTATAAGACCGTTTCCATAATCACCTTTTTTTTGTAGAAGAACGGGGCAAACGAGCGTGCGGCTCACCTGATGGTAAGTGAACACCGACGCCCACGAACATCCACAACACTAGGAGCTACAGATGCGCTGCGGGCCTTTAAGAAAGCAATAGGCTCTTTTCTTGAAGGTCCCTAAGTCGTAACTGTTCGGAAATACCGCTGGCGACAGCTGATTCCACAAAGTCGAAGTGCGTGGCACAAAACTTCGATTAAAACGCACTGTGGTGGAATGCCAACCATCTAGGTGGTATAGATGGAACTTCGAATTCTGTCCCGATGTACGATAAGATATTCACCTGGCAAGCGTCGATTAAAATGTATGCGATAGATGTGATTCGTTAACCAATTTGAGAATTAAAAAAAGATGTTTTGAGTTTCGAACATGTTCAATAAAAAGTAAAAATAATTTTCAGTCTAAAATAATAAGTAGAAGGTAAGCACCGAGCTTTCACCGAAAGGCTAAAAGTCTTTACGCATTGCAGTATTGGTGGTGAGAAAATCCGATGAAGCTTTCTTTATTCCGCTGAGCATAGCTAATTGGACTTCGGCACAAGGTGAGCATAGAATTGTATAACTTCGAGAATTTTCTGTTTGAAAATTGTTAAAGACCAATTAATTTATGTTATGATTATTAAAAGTGAGTTTAATTTCTGACAAACCAATAAACAGGCTAAAGCGTCTGGATAAATTTTTCGAAGGTAATCGGAGGCCCACTTCCCCCTTCCCAAGTATCTTTGAATGCCGTCAACGCACCTGCAGCTCCTCTGGTGTTGCAGATGTACGTGGGCATAGATAATCACTTTTCGCCGGTTAACAGGGGAGCCAACTTTCACATAGTAAAAAAATAGACAGTAGCTTCTATTTTTTTAATGCGCTACAATCACCTTTCTTGTAAAAGACTTTATAGTACTGTAGTGTCCTCCTTTGTCTCCTCTGATGTTTTCCATCTTGTAAGACGGCGTAAAAGATTCTTTAGACCTCGTGCAAAAAGGTTCAACCCCTGCTTTGAGTAGCTCGGTCATGTCACCGTCTGCTTTGGGAGTCCTTCCAGCCCTGGGGGATGGTCTACTCGATCTCATCTCAGACATATCACTGGTCGGTATTGTGGCGGCTATTCCGCTTGTCTTTGGGATCTACGTTGGCATAGTTTGAAACCCCCATAGCCCCTGGCTAACTTTGACCACACCACTGTGACAACTTCCGAATTATAATTATCAACCAGCCTGTATACGGTGTAAAGGTTATGCGATAAAATTGACGTTAAACTGCTGCTGGCAGTATCTTTTAAGTGTCCTAAAAGTTTAAACTGTTTTAAACTAAAGTCTACTAAAAGCGTTACAGTCGCTGCGACGTTATTTTTCCAGGAGAGGCGAATATCCAGTCTCCAGTCTGGTTGCACTGGTGGCAAATGATAATCAGTAATCACTGCTTACACCTAAAGCTGAGAGGCGCGGGTGACATGTATATCTGTCACTCCAGCCTCACAAATGTGCGTGTGTGAGTTCATAAATGTACATATCCTTATAATTTAATAAACTTTTCTCATATCTAAGATGCAGCACCTTCCACAATTCCTCACAGATCCCGAGATAGAATGGTAGAGAAAGCTTATAGGTATAAATTCCGCCCTTTTCTTACCGTTTCATGGTCGTGCAATAAACACAAAATAAATATATAATTTATTTATTTAAACTTTATTTGGACATTACATATCAAAAAGGGGGACTTAATTCCAAGAGGCATTCTCTACCAGTCTACCATTAGATTGAACAGAGAAAATGTAAAAGGGTGCACAATAATATTATGTTCATATATATATACACGAATATATACTCTACAATGTAATACTTATATACTTATTATACAAATTCGGAACATTGAAATATCTGTGATGCTAAGGTTATATTCGACAATTATCAAGCTATTTGATTATTCAACTTGATCAATCAATGCACTCGAGACAACTTGAATGGTTTAAACTTCCAAGTTACGAAGTTCCGATGGGGGTCGATTAGTGTTACGCTTGCTCTTTGTTTATAGTTCGAAAATACTGCTAAAATATTAATTGGTTCGTTTAAGCCATCTATTACCTTCTCTCCTCCTATCTCTATCTCTTTCACTTGCTTTTTATTCTGCATATATTTTACCGTATAATATTCCGTGTGGCTGTCGGAAGTAAAGAATAGCGCCAACCCTGTCTGACCATGGGTGTCGTAAAAGGCGACTAATGGTAAAAAATTATATTAGGAGATGGGCAGCAGCATCTTCCTGCACTAGAACAAATAAAAAAAAAAAAAACTGCGGTCGCCAACCCGCTCGCCAGGCGTGGCAAGTAAGGCAACCCCAATGATGAGAGTATTTGGGGGAGGCCTATGTTCAGCAGTGGACTTCTCATAGGCTGAAATGATGATGAATGATGATTATGTACACCTTTGGTTTGTATGACACTTTTATAATAAGCTTCTTTAACCCATTTTTTTATAAATATAGGCTTTAGGCATAAATGCGACAACTTTACTTTAACTTCTAGTCTGTTGTCACATGCGGTGTACGCAGAGGCTTAATTATACTAAGGAAAGAGTTGTTAATACTGAAACTGAATCTAATCTTTTTTTTGGAATGGGGTGATAAATGGGCTGATTACAGAGCGATCTTATCTCTGGGCAATAAGATTCGTAATTATATCGTCTCTCTATTCTATACCTTTATAAACCGGTACACAACAAGTAATTGCACCGTCGTTGGGCGTTGGTTCCTACCCAGAGGAGATTACCACCTATTGGATGATGGTAATAAATATAAACAATAGTGTAGTAGCCTCAGGGTGACCAGGGTTCGATCCTCGGTGCACCACTAAAATTGTTGATAGCAATTTTAAGTGCTGTATTTACCACCTGCCCGGCGGTGAAGGAAAACGTCGTGAGGAAATCTGCATGTCATAGAAATAATTAAAAAACATTATTTCGAGGATATGTAAAGCTCGCCAACCGGCACTGAAGCAGCGTGGCGGGTCCTTCCCGGCTCCAAAAACCCTCTCAGATATTTGAGAAGGAATCTTTTGCCCTGCAGTGGAGAGTTACAGGTTTTTTTTTTATAGAAAAGACGGCAAACGAGCAAGCGGTTCACCTGATGGTAAGTGATTACCGTCACCCACATACATCTGCAACACCATGCTGCAGGTGCGTTGCCGGTCTTTAAGGATATTTGGGGAGATGGGAGGGAAGAGGAGGGGAACAGGGAGGGGGAGTGGGCCTCCGGTAAACTCACTCACCGAACGAAACGCAGAAGCATAAGATGCCTCTACTTCACGCCGGTATTCTGCGAGGCCGTGGTACCAACCCGGTCGAGCCGGCCCATTCGAGCAGCAGCAAAAGCCGGCGCTTGGCTCTACCGCGCCTAAAAACTTTCTTTACTTTACTTTTTTCAAAGCAAGGCAAGCTTCGTCGCATGGTTCTCTATCTACGTCCGATAATTCGTGAGGCACCCATTTATTGTTTTTTTATTTTATTTTACCAATTTGATGCAAATTTATCAATATTCAGTGTAAACCAACGTTGTAACTGTTAGTCGGTTCGTTGGTTGTTTGATAATGATCATAGAATCATATTACTTACTAAGCAATTACGTTTAATTCATCGTTACTTACCTTAGTGTCTGGAAGAATGAACCACGGGCCACTTATCGGGCGTCAGTGTGATTACATAGGAGTACATATATCCGCACAGACAGACCGATTAGGTAACAATTTTTTTTCGTCAAAATCAACTCGTGAAAAAACATCAGGTGTGTTACTTACAGTGTTTACTTAATAATGGTACATCTTAGTAACAATTTTTTTATTTTTAAAAGCAGTATACATTTTGTAGAAGCGAAATAAGCACGGTAAATGGCGTGACCGATAGAAAAGTCGATAATAATGCACTCCCTCAAACGCTTCTACCTACAGAAACGTGCAAAAGTCACCCTGCGAACGTATTTGAGAAACAAAAGAGTAACAGAAATAAAACAGTTTAGGAGCTAAAGGAATTGGAATAGATTTTTGGTTAGAGAACAAAAAGCGTAAGTGAATAAAATGCACGACTATAGTCATTTCTTCGCCGTGTGAGAGATAATTTCGACTGTCAAACGTCATTTCCTATTTCTTTTTTTACAATCCACCACAGAGTCCCTCGGACAGAGACGAAACAAGCGTAAGAAACTCCGTACCAGAGCGCAAGAAAAGTTTTCAGTCTAAGCATCTTTTAGTATCACTAATGACTCGCGCTGCACAACACTAGTTATCCTAAGTATCCTAAGTAATATAAATGTCAAGTTTCATGTCATTAGCATCATTTAGTTTTTAGTCATTGAACCGTAAACTTCACCATGTCCGAGTCATTCGGGCTTTGCACGAAATTGGAGTACAGAGCTGTCATAAAATTCGTAGATCGCCTCTTAATCGATTTTCCATTTTCAATAATTGCATTTCAAAACAAATGAAAACATTCTACAAGAATTTTACTAATCCACAAAATTAAATCACGAGTGCACTGCAAACTCGAGCAGACCTGGCCTCCACAAGCAGTACCTGTACACATAATTACTTGGATAACTGTGTTATTATTAAGTTTTATATGTAACTACCCATTGAACTTTCTTAAATCTATGTTTAAGAGAATTATTAATATTTAACTGAAATAACTTATATTCATTAAATAGTTACGATAACTAAGCAGTCGCTGACAAGGACGTCTTCGAAGTCCTTGAAGTTAATTTGTTTTAAAATTAAGATGTACCCAAACTATTCAAACGCTATGTTACAATTTAACACTTGAATGTATCCAATTTAATTGTTCAAAGAATCTAAATATTTTGTATTCAAACAACGTACATTTGAAAAGTTCATGTTTGCACGTCGAGTAATTACATTTTAGGTTTATATCAACAATAAATCAGAATTCTCATACTGTATGCAGTTTTAGGTAATACCAATATGAAAATGGAAATGGTAATTAAACAGAGCTTTGAGAGTCAGGTCATATATATTCATCTAGTAGAGATGTGTTACATAAAGTGTTAACGTATACAGGCCCATATGTAAAATATAAGAGTATATATATATTTCTGTTACTGACAATAAAAAAAGTAGAGCAGCCTGTAGATACTAACTGCTGAACAAAGGCATCCTTCTCGAATATCTGAGAGAGTTTTGTATTCAGAAAAGTACCAACACGTTGCTGCAGTGTGGATTGGCGGACTTTATAAGTACAAGAAATAATATTTTTTAATTATTTCTCTCACATGTCATGATGTTTTCCTTCACCGCCGAGCACGTGGTACATTGGGCACTTAAGATTATTAAAAACAATTTAATTAGCAACGAGTATCGATTTCACCACTAGGCTCTTAAAACCTAACTGTATGCCTCTTGTACGTTTGCCTCTTTCACACATACAAAAAAAAAAGTGCTAAACATATCGCCTCCCTAACGTAATTATCGTTAACTTTTAAGTCATTTGACTGGTATCAAAGAAAAGTTCCTATAAAGAATAACTTACGTTTCTTGAATATTAATACTAAATTGTTTTCAGACAACTCTATTATTTGTAACACAACACCAGGCTTGCGAACCTCGCAAGGAGGAGTTTCTATCGCCTAAGTTATAAAGGCCTCCGGGTCAACAGCTTATCCAATGCGTAAATATTTTTATAACGTCTATAGCCATATGGGTAAGCGGCGGACTGCAAAACATGATGTCGTATGTTCGAGCCCGACATTCGACTAATATCGTGAACAACTCCAGATACAAGCTGTAATGATTTTAGTTAGTGGGTTAACAGGAATATGAGTAATGTTACCTAATAAATAGCATTGCTAGAATAAAAAAATTCTGACATAACCAGTAACCGTCTTTCGGTAGATGATAGGTGCTTACACCTATCATTCTTACCTCCATATAAAACTTTAAAAAAAAAAACTGTTGTTTATATATTTATCCTATTAAAAATGAGTACAGTATAACAGCGCTGTTGTAAGATCTAATAAATAAGGAACACCACACGTTCTCCGGAAACCGTGTAAACGAATCTCACAAACGCAAGGGTTTTTTGTCAAAGGATCGGTCACAGAAATCTACCTTTTTTTTATGAGAAAGACGGCAAACGAGCAAGCGGTTTACCTGATGGTAAGTGATTGCCGACGCCCACGTACATCTGCACCACTAGAGGTGCTGCAGGTGCGTTGCCGGCCTCTAAGGGTATTTGGGAGATGGAAGGGAGAATGAGGAGGGGGATGGGGAGGGAGAGTGGGCTTCCGGATATCTCACTCACCGAACGAAACGCAAGAAGCAATGAAATGAAAATACACTTTTTTGTACACCAATAGCAAAAATAGGAAAAAATAAATAAATAAAAAGAAACACAAAGGTACAATTGGCGGCCTTATCGCTTAGAAGCGATCTCTACCAGGCAACCATTTTGCAGAGGAAATAATGACCAGTGAGCAAGGGTCAAGGGTGTACGCAAGTTACACAGAAGTGAAAATATAATGTAATAAATATATATTGATATACACAAACATATAGATATACACTAACATATACTGATATATCTAAATAAATACACAACATATACCCATACATATACAGGAACATAAAGAGTAAAAAATAAATAATATAATATAAGAGCCATACGACGCAAGTAGTAAGTGTTAAAGGATAAACAGATAACGAGAGATGAAGGAATAATTATTTAGGGAGGAAGGAAGTGCGCTTTGACCAGCCTTTTAAAAGTATCTAGGGATTGCGCACGCTTTATATGAAGTGGTAGGGAGTTCCAAAGCCTAACAGCTTCAATGGAAAAGGATTTAGAATAGAAGGAAGTGTTATGGGAAGGAATTTTTAAAGTAAGGTTATTGTCAGAGCGAAGAGATCGACAGTGAGTATCCACAAGAAACTCAAACCGCTCTTTAAGGTAAGGAGGGGTAGTGGGATTGAATAGAACACAGTATAAAAGAGAAAGAATGTGAGTATTTCTGCGAAGGCGGATCGGAAGCCACTTGAGTTTTTCGCGAAATTCTGATACATGATCATATTTTCGGAGTCCAAACACGAACCGTATACAAAGATTCTGAATGCGCTCAAGCTTATTAAGTAACTCTATGCTTAGATTGAGATAACACGTATCAGCATAATCGAGAATGGGTAACAGGAGAGACTGTGCAAGCGTAATTTTAGTTGGTATGGGTAGGAAATTGCTTAATCTACGGAGAGACCCGACCGATGCAAACACCCTCCTGCTCACCTCGCTTACTTGTGGGGCCCAAGATAAAAATTTGTCAAGAGTAACTCCTAGATTTTTAACGGTGTCACTGTACGGCACAGATGTCCCGTCAAATATAATACTAGGTAAAGTAGGTATATTAATACGGGTAACCAATTTTTGACTGCCTATTATAATTGCTTTGGTTTTTGATGGGTTCACTTTAAGACCGTATGACTTACTCCATTCCACAATTGAGTCTAGATCTTTATTTAATAGGTCTATAGTTTTAGGTAAGTCCACCAATTTAGCCTGAGCATATACTTGGAGATCATCAGCATACAGGTGGTAGCGAGAAGTTAAACGGAGCGTAATAGAACTTATGAAAATTGAAAAAAAGGAGAGGAGACAACACACCACCTTGCGGTACTCCGGCCTTGATCGTGCACCAGTTAGAGAACGAATTGTCCACACGTGTCCGTTGCCGGCGACCAAACAAGTAACTATGAAACCAGTCAATCACTTCAGGAGATATGTTAAGAGAAGCTAAGATAGCTAATAAGAGATCAAAATCGACATTGTCGAATGCACTGGCAAAATCTAGTAAGGTCAACACCGTAACACATTGGTTATCCATACCAAGACGAATATCCTCAGTTATATTAACTAAGGCGGTAGTCGTACTATGACCAGAGCGGAAACCAGATTGGAATGGATTGAATAGATTCCACCTGGTTAGAAACAGGCTCAATTGACGATGAACTATACGCTCGAAAACTTTCGAGAGGGATGGAAGTATGGAAATGGGGCGATAGTCAGAAAGACTAGAGGGATTTGCTTTTTTGGGTATAGGAGTAATTTGGGAGATAAGATGCCTCTACTTCACGCCGGTATTCGGCGAGGTAGGGGTACCAACCCGGTCGACCCGGCCCATTCGAGCAGCAGCAAAAGCCGCCGCTTGCCTTAACCACATTTAAAACCTGTACATAAATATAATCAAAGTGTAAAAGACCCCTTTCTGTATTTGAAATTTTATATTTTCCATATGGTACCTATTGTATTAGGTCATTGGAAATTGGAATGCGCGTAATAAAAATATTTTTCATAAAATCACCACGCATTTGAATAGCAATGATATACAAAATCAGTAAAATTTCATCACCGATGACAGACAGACAGAAATGACGTAAATTATAGACAGAGGAATTAGTAGACGCAGGTAGAAACATTAGTTTTAATATGTAATAACTAATGAAATAAATGAAACGAAATGAATGGAAAATTCTTTATTCATCGATTTAAGAAAGGAATACAACTACCATCGTTTAGTAGTAAGATTACGCTGATGGAGAAGAAACGGTGTACAATAATGTATATCATGAAATAAAAGATACGGTCCCATAGGCGACTGAAACCATGTCACAAGAATACAGTGATTGAGAAAATAAATCACAAGCGCACTGCACACTGGAGCCGGACCAGCTTCCACAACCACAACGCACAACATGACAGTCATAGATTACAACTATGACGCATGCGTGTGTGTAGGTAGGAATCATAGCAAAGATCTCTCATCCTCTGAAATATTATGACACTGAATACCAGCTTTTGTTAATTTTATTCAAGAACCGGACTTAATTAATTTTTAACTAATTTGCTACAAATAAAAAAATAGGATCAAACGATTTCCGTTCTTGCGCTGTCGGATAAGCTTTCCATATCCAATTAAAAGTTGTCTACGTTTTAATAAAGCCTCATTAGAGAACGAACTTCAACAATTTTAAAAAGTCGGCATTACGTACTGAGACAATTGTACCTCACTTAATTACTTATGCGAGAAACGAATTAAGTTATTGTAACATAAAAAAAGTTACAATAGAAAATAAGAAGTACGATTTATTAATAATACAGGACAGTTACTTTATTTACAATACAGTCTAATATAATGGGCGAGTTATTATAACCGTTTACACTGTACATCTTTAATTAAACTTTAACAATCATATATTTTTAAACTTCTTTTCTTCGTTTAAATGAACCGATGTCCCTTATTTCTTTTGTCGTAATTCATTCATTCCTCGAACGGAGAAGAAACAAGCGAAAGCTACACCACAGTTATCCTCTATTTTTTCCTTTTCTCTGAGTGCGAGTGACCTGGGTTCAATCCCCGGTGCCGGCACCACTAAAATTGTTAATAACAATTTTAAGTGCTGTATTTTCCACGTGCTCAGCAGTGAAGGAAAACATCGTGACATTCCTCAAACATGCTGGAAACCAGGAAATAATAAAAATATTATTTCGAGGACATGTGAAGCTCGCTAACCCACACTGGAGCAGCGTGGCGGGCCCTTCCCGGCTCCTAAACCCTCTCTGATACTCGTATTTGAGAAGGAGGCCTTTGCCAAGCTATGGGCACTTAGAGGCTGTTACTTTACTTTATATTTTTTGACGTGGTAGAGCCAAACGGAATCTCTTGCTGCTGCTCGAATGGGCCGTCTCGACTGGTGGTGAAGTCGAGGGCCCTAATCGGCGAAGACATCTAATATACAAAAAAAAATTCCTTGGAATCTCAGGAAGTTTACTGGTGGTCAGGGCGCTCGCTGTAGAGGGCGAGTGACCAGGATTTGTTAACCGGCGGTGGCCCCACTAAAATTATTGGTAGCAATTTTGAGTGGTGAATTTACCATGTGCTATTCGACGATGGCAAACATCGCGTGCAATCCGGAATGTCTGAGGAATAATAAAAAGATTATTTCATGAACGTGTGAAGTCCGGCAACTCGCACTGGAGACGTGGCGGGCCTTCATCGACTTCAAAACATACACAGATATTTAAGAAGCGAGGCCTTTGCCGGGCTGTGGGAATTTATCTTGGACATAATTCCAAATAAAACTTCAAATTGATTAGAATGCTCTATATAACCAAATTATAGTTAAGAATCACATGTTCTACTTACATAATCATTGTTTTATATGAGCAGTTAACAGACGAGCTACAAAAACCAAAGCATCTTTATAAAGTATACTATGGGATCATGATTTAACAGTTCAGTCTCCAAACGTACATTTGTTTCCTCGTTGCTTAAAAAGAAACTGTTGACTCGTATGTATTTGTGCTTATATTCATGTATGTTTCTATGTATATATTTATTTACGCATGTACGTATTTATTTTAATTAATAAAGAAATATTTCTCAATTTGGTTCTTAAGTTGCCTAGATTTCCTTTGTACTCAGGGCTCACGACTAATTTTGTGCTCAACCCACGGGTAGACTGGTACAGAATGCCTCGTGGCATTATGTCCGCCTTTTATACATTTTTGTGTAAAATTGTTTGTACATTTTGGACAAATAAAGAATAATTAACTAGATTATTAAATGTTAGATTAGTTTAAAACTTTAGGTAGGAAAGAAATTTGTTATTTTAGGATCTCAGTAAATATATTTGCTAACTGCCTTGTGTCTTTGCGTTTCTGTTTCGTTTATGTAAGAACTGTTTTCTTAATTTCTGCGTAACTATATTACTGATCATGTACTGAATTAATGTGTTACTTTCTATCTTTCTGTAAATAATTTGAAGCTCATTTATTTCGGTGCTGTAGAACTGATGTATAAACATAGACGTATAATAACAACAGAGTCTGTTCAAGTGTGGGTTATAAAGTTATTGACTTTGTACTATTCTATCAAGCTCCCAAAGTCATTAACCTGTCTGGACAAATAATGACCACTACGACGTCTGTCTTTATTAAATAAATATCAACAGTACTTATAGCTTTCAATTCCTTCCATTTGTCTAATATTTCTAAAATAATACCTGTAATGGATTTGATTCCACTTACACTCAATTACTTTTGTTAGGTTTCTAGAAACCATGAAGTAAACCACTGACTTTTGAGAAAACATAGTGTAAAGCTTTACCATATTTAATTAAACCTGTAGAAAAACATATTATACACTGAAACTTGAAATATATATTGTATATTTACGAATGTGTATGCATGTATGTATATATATATATGTATATTATTTAATTACAGGTTATATTATTTATTAAATTGTATACATATTATGTATTAGAAATGTACGCACTTAGTTTGCCATTTCAATAAAATTTCCTGCTGGAAGAAGTTTTAATGTATGGAATAAGTAGTGCTCTACTTTTTGTGTGTACATAAATAAATAAACAATATAAAAAACTTGTGTAAACACTCAAACACACTCTTCGTACACACGCAAATAATGTATTTAGAATCCTATTGTTATTCCAATATGTTTCTTACGTAAATTTCCCCCTTTTTTATGTTTCTCCTTATGTTTATTAATAAAGATAAATTTACGGTTAAGTAAGAGCGAGACCTTCGCTGCAAGTACTTGTTGCAAGATGTAGGAAAGAAATTAATAAACTGTATTATTATTATTACTACTATACGCTAACTGGATTTTTATTAGGCAATAAAATGTAAGCATATTGGTTTACTACAAGCAGATGGTGCAGAAAAATGTTACGTCTTTTTAATATTATTCATATGTACATATGTATGTTTGAAGCCTGGTGGAACCAAGCGGCGACTTATGCTGCTGCTCGAATGGGCCGCCTCGACCGGATTGGTACCACTACTTAGCAGAATACCGGCTTGAAGTAGAGGCATCTTATGCTTCTTGCGTTTCGTTCGGTGAGTGAGGTAACCGAAAACCTACTCCCCTTCCCCATCCCCCTCCTCTTCCTCCCTCCCATCTCCCAAATATCCTTAAAGACCGTCAACGCACCTGCAGCACCTCTGGTGTTGCAGATGTCCGTGGGCGACGGTAATCACTTACCATCAGGTGAACCGCTTGCCCGTTTACCGCCTTTCGCATAAAAAAAAACATGTATGCATGTACGTTTTTTTGTTTTAATTTCTATTTTATCACCTACACCTATTTAATTTCATTACTGCATCGCCCAGAGGTTGTCTGGTAGAGAATGCTTCTGGCAACGTCCCCCTATACACGATATCCTGTATATGAAGTTCAATCATAAAATAAAAGTAATTTTAGTATTAGATATACATTATTTAACTGTGCAGGTACTCCTCCGGCCATTTTCGACAATGGCGACAACTTCCCATACTATCGCCAGCTGTCTACTCAACTGCGCAGGAGATGTCATAGTGTCGTGAGTGTACGCATGCACACTGAGGCTAAGGGCCTTCGTGTTTACGTTTCCACATCCGATGTGAAGATCGGATGCAACACAACCAGACCCGAAAATCGATGATTCGTGATTTTGCTCTAATAACTTGACTTCGGCTGGGATTCAAGCCCGGAACCCATCGCTCAGCAGCTAGGCACGGTAACCACAAAGCCACGTGGACGTCAAATTTATAAATTATTCAAAAGATACAATCAATATTAAGTCCGCCCATTGTAGTATACCTTATTTTTAGGGTCACAAAAAGAATAAATAGATAAATAAATAAAAAATAATAAAGACGCCGTCGCCGAAGTCGGTCGTTTACTTACATAATAGTAAAATGTGTTGTGCAACTAATACAAAAGATAATAATAAAATGTCAATATAATTATTTCTTAGATTTACGTAAATTAGATTCTGAAATAAAAATTATTTTACGGAATATATCGCGTTTTATATTTTTTTACTTACCGCCGTGGTCACGTGGGGACTGAGGTATTAGACGTCCTGATGTCAAAATGAATTCGGGCCACATTCGGATTTTAAGCATTATTAATTTTAGTCTTCAGTCTACGTAGAAGGTGCTCACAGTAGCTTAAGCCTTAAGCTACCACCTTAACGCTTGGCCTGGCCTGACCATCTTCACTATTGAATTACAAATATTTTACTGACTCCAATAGCGTTGGGATTCATTATTGGCGGGAATAGGTATTCTTTTGCGAAAATTTGTGCTCTATCAAATCTGATATTACGCTTGGGGGCGATCTAGAATCACACAGACCGCAGACTTCTAAAAGGGTCGCTGTGTCGCGTCAGCTGTGTTCTTCTACGCAGGTTTTGGTCCTTTTAGTTTGTCGTATGTAAGAGAGATTACATTTAAAATCAAGTAAATAAGAAAAAAAGTAAAGAAGCAGGCCGTAAATGCCTTGACTCTACCACGTAGATAACGGTACAGAGCCATCTGCAACTATTGACGTCCCGAACCGGCTGAAAAACGAAGAGCATCTCATTAAATCTGGTGGGGGTTGACATGTAATTACTGGTAAAACAATAGACGAGTCTATTGTTTTATATCTATGAGTAGTAAAGGAATCATCAAAATTTTTAACATGAATTTACACATATTAGATCATAAGTTTTATGGTGGCAGAGCCAAGCGACGGCTTATGTAGCTGTTCCACTGGGCCTGCTACACCGGAGTAGTACCAAGGCCTGGCAGAATACCGGTGTGAAGTAGAGGCATCTTGTGCTTCTGCGCTTCGTTCGGTGAGTGAGGTGTTCGGAGGCCCTCTTCCCCCTCCCCTTTAAAGTATCATCACCATCAGGTGGGCCGCTTGCTCGTTAGTCCCCTTTACCATAAAAAAAACCAAAGATGTTTAGTCGACAGTTAAAACAAGAAAATGATTTCTATCGTACGTACATCTATTACGGTGTCGAAATGTAATATTCTTTTTATTGTCAATTTCAACAGTTAAATTAATATTCTGAAATAAAAACTGTACGTTCGCCTGGTATTACGAATATCATCAGAGAATTCATTGTCTTCGGCGATAAAATGCCTCATTTGTATCGATTCATTTGTTTATATTATTGCTCATTACTGATAATAGAACGAACAAAGCTCGTTTGGCTGTGCATAGAGGGATATTGGTACCAACACTAACATATGGAAGCGAAAGCTGGGTATGGCAGAAGAGGCATGAAAGCAGGAGAAATGCAGTAGAAATGAGAGCGTTAAGAAGTATGATTGCTGTGAAGATAACAGACAGGGTTAGAAATAATGTAATCAGAGAGCGTTGTGGCGTGAAAGTCGATTTAGTAACACGAATTGAGAAAGGGATGCTGAGCTGGTTTGGACATGTCGAGAGGATGAATGAAAGTAGGTAGGCGAGTGTAAATGGCAGAGTCGGGAGAGGAAGACCTAGGCGAACATTTCACGATCAAATCGGAAATGTTCTAAAAAAAAAGGCCAGGTCAAGAGTACTCTAAACCAACGAGCATGCATGCGAAGATTGATGAAAGTGGAAGAAGCGAAAGATGTATGTCAGGAGAGTGGCAAGTGGAAGAAGATTATCTCTGCCTACCCCGTTGGGAAAAAGGCGTGAATATATACAATGTATGCATAGGCATCTTCTGCCGTGGAAGCACCGCTTGCACAGTCTCTCCTGTTACCGATTCTCGATTATGCCGACACATGCTGTCTCAATTTAAACGAGGTGTTACTTAATACACTTGAGCGCATTCAGAATACTTGTATACAGTTCGCGTTTGGACTCCGAAAGTATGACCATATATCAGAAGTTCGCCAAAAACTCAAGTGGCTTCCGATACGCCTTCGCAGGAATACTTACATTCTTTCACCGTTGTACTGTGTTCTATTCAATCCCATCGCCCCTGCTTACCTTAAAGAGCGGTTTGAGTTTCTTGGGGATACTCACTGTCGATCTCTCCGCTCTGATAACAACCTTACCTTAAAAATTCCATCCCATAACACATCCTTCTATTCTAAATCCTTTTCCATTGAAGCGTTTCGCCTTTGGAACTCTCTACCGCTTCATATAAAGTATGCGCAATCCCTAGATATTTTTAAAAGGCTGGTCAAAGCGCACTTCCTTCCTCCCTAAATAGTTATACCTTCATCTCTCATTATCTCTTTATCTCTTATTTAACACTTACTTTTCCTTGCGTCGTATGGCTTTTATTTTATTGACTGTTTACTCTTTATGGTCTTGTATGTATATGGGTTGCTCAAAGTTGCTCAGCGCGTTATGGAAAGGACTATGCTCGGTGTTTCTCTGCGTGTTAGAGTCTGCAACGATGATATCCACAGCAGATCTAAGGTAACCGACATAGCCGTAAAGATCAGCAAGCTGAAGTGGGAATGGGCCGGCCACGTAGCTCGCAGAACTGACAACCGTTGGGACAAAATGGTTCTCGAGTGGCAGCCACGTACAGGCAAACGCAGTGTAGGACGACCCCCCACAAGATGGAGTGACGACCTGCGCAGTGTTGCTGGAAGTCGATGGATGCAGGTGGCTCAGGACCGAGCTTTGTGGTAATCTTTGTTCAGCAGTGGACTTCTGATAGGCTGAAATGATGATGATGATGATGTATATGGGTATGTATTATGTATGTATTTATATGATAGTATATATTCTCACATATAAATATATCAGTATATATGTGAGAGTATAGATATATATATATTTAGTAACTTGCGTACACCCTTAATCCTTGCTCACGTCACACATTATATGCTCAGCAACATGGTTGCCTGGTAGAGATAGCTTTCTAAGCGAAAAGACCGCTAATTGTACCTTTGTGTATTTCTCTTTTTGTTAATTGTTGTACAATAAAGTATATTTCTTAGCCCAGTGGTCAGAGCTCTCGCTTTAGCTTCATAGCGCTCGAGTGACCAGGGTTCGAACCCCGGTGTCGGCACCACTAAAATTGTTAAAAGCAATTTTAAGTGCTATATTTACCACGTGCTCGGCGTTGAAGGATAACATCTAGAGGAAACCGTCATGTCTGAAAACTAATAAAAAATAATATTTCGATAATATGTGAAACCCGCCAACCCGCAATGGAGCAGCGTGGCGGAAGCGTTTTGGAGCCGGGAAGCTCTTCCCGTCCCGGTCTTCCCCAAACCCTTCGCAGATATCGGAAAAGGAGACCTTCGCCCAGTTGTGGGCAATTAAAGGATGTTACTTTAAGTATATACAAATTTTATTAATTTATGTTACATTGTTACATTGAACGTGTCTTTATTAGACACTCGTACTTACTGAGTTTATCAAAATAACGAAAGAAAGAAAGGGGTTTATTTCTCATCCCAAAAATACATACAAAAAAGTCAGGTAAAAAAAGATTTCATGTATTTACACGAATATTACACGTTTATTTAGAAAGTCTCGGGTACTTCATAGCACCCGTGTTCACAGTGGGACTGGGATGTTTGACGCCCTGATGCCATTGTTAACCCGGCGCTAGTCAGCTTTTTTTTTATTAGGAATTTTTGATACGATCTACGCAGAAAGAGCTCACAGCATCTAGAGATTGTGCGGATTTAATAAAATATTACCATAAGATATTGGTTTTGTATACCGTCTAATTTTACAAATTACACGGTATTTTTTTTGTCCATAGCCTTAAGCTTATCAGAAGAATACTTCCCTTTCCCTACCTTGCCACCACCCCCTAATCTCTCCCCCGTCCCAAATATCCTAGGCACACACCGAGGAATGATCATCACTAAAGTAAATATTTTGTTTAAAATTTATGTTCATTAGCTTCGTGCTCTGGCCAAAATTTACTTGGCTCAATATTACTCTGAACGGTTGGTAGAATAGATCGGGTTACGTGATTCATAAAGTTATCGGATTTGCAGCGTATATATTGTTATATATATATATATATATATATTGTTCTTTTATGACCAACGCTGTACGAGCCGGCAGTTTAGTGGTGCAGCATATTGTGCTGTAGTATAGCGAATATAGGAAACTTGAGATTTTCAAATTTCGAACTGGTTTTTTTTTTCAAATTATCGAGAAGTAACATAGTAGCAGCCTTTGAGCCTTACACTGCTGTTAAGGAAGTTTCGTGATATGTCTAAAGCTCCAATCAAATTTCGAATTGGTTTTTTTTTCAAATTATCAATGTAGTAACATAGTAGCAGCCTTTGAGCCTTACAGTGCTGTTAAGCTTCGAGATATGTCTAAAGCTCCAGCGCGGGTTGGCGGTCTTCACATGTTATAATCATTTATAGCTTATTCATGATTATACATAATATATAATTACTTTGCAATTTAAACGACTTCATCAATAACAGTGTTATTATGAAAGCATGATTGTACGAATATGCATACTATCATATTAGCTGTTAAGTTCAGGAATCATAAGAAACCTTTTGAAAAATTTCCACCAAAATCCGTGAAATTTAAACACTCAAAGAATTCAAAAAGTAGCATAGATGTATACATACACTCTGATGAGTACTGAATCGGATCGAATACTACTTAAGAGATAAAGCAATCGGTTGATTAAAATCGTTTTCAATCACCAGTATGATTGACCTAATTGCGAAAACTTTTAATTGGGCCTCAAGTCTACGTCCATGCAAAGTTTATCGCGTCACAGGGATTATCATTTAATCGACGTATTATCATAGAAAAAACGTATAACGAAACCCGTACAATATTATTTAGGCAGCTTTTACCGGTTTCTCACAGCCTGTTGTATCCACAGCTGGTTATAAGCCTCTCTATGGGAAGGATTTGTAGCGATTGTCACGCTTGAAAACCTCTTTGTTTTTTTTTTATTGAAGAAGGAGGCAAAGGACCGTTTGGCTCACCTGATGGTAAAAGATCACCGACGCCCACGAATATCCACAACACCAGAGGAGCTACAGATGCGCTGCCGGCCTTTAAAAATCGTGATCTGTACCAGACAAAGGAGATGAAGACGTGTGCTCTTACCGCACTACTTCTAACGTGGTAGAGCCAAGCGGCGGCTGTTGCTGCCGCTCGAATGGGTCCGGCTCGACCGGGTTAATATCACGACCTCGCAGAATACCGGCGTGAAGTAGAAGCATCTCGTGCTTCTGCGTTTCGTTCGGCGAGTGAGTTAATCGGAGGCCCACACCCCCACCCCATCCCCTCCCCGTCCCAATCTCCCAAATACGCTTAAAGGCCGGCCATGCAGCGCGCACACTAGTGATGATTTAACAAATGTAAAAGTTTTTTTTTTTAATTTTATCAAATGTTATTATTTGTTAAGTTTCAAAATTAATACGAGTAACTAGTTTCGAGCCAGTCGACATTAACTGCGGTAGTTTAAACAGCGAACAACAGCAAAACACCAGTTTTTGACGCTGCTGTCAATAAACTCTGAAATAATTGCTTGCAATTTGACCGCCATGCGAAACCTATTTGTAGTTAGGTTGTGAACTGCGAACTTTATATTATGAAATGTGTTTTAACGCAGCTACAATTTGTACATACTATATGTTTTATAGTTGGAGGTAAAGTAAGAAATTCATATAAATAGATAGATACTTTTTTCTTTTTTTTTTTTTTTTGAAAAATAGGACCTCAATCTTCCCTGATGGAAGGCGAAGATGAGGCCTAGGATAGTACACGCTTGCGTAGATGTCTGTTGACTTTGGCCTTGAAGATATCCAGATTATAGTTTTCCGGAAAGACTGACCTCGGCAGAGAGTTCCACTCCTTAGCTGTCCGCATAAAGAAAGAGAAAGAGGCAAAACGCTTCGTGCGTAATGGAGGAATGTCTACAACATAAGGGTGGAACTGCTCGCCGCGTCTAGTCGTTCGGCGATGGATACTTAGATAGTGTAGGCGAATATAACAACATTCTATTTTCAAAAGCCAACCGAACTGATTAACCGACTACGCCGAATCCGAACCCCATTTTGGGGCTATATTGCATTTCTACTGCGAGAGCATTGCCCTCTACTGTATATAGAGTGCTCCGTATAGGAAAATTTTCTTTGTTAAGTGTTTTAGAAAAAAATTAGCTTTTCTCTTTTTAAACATCAGTCCGGAAAATTTCGGGAAAACTTTAAGACTGTCTACCGGGCATATGTACAGTAAAAGATCATTAATTTTAAATATTTTTATGACACCGAAGTAATAATTTCTCGAGCTTTTTTTTTACTTACCTATTAAAAAGCTCATCTTGCATTACAATGATGTATTAGAAAGTTAGAAGATTTGAATTAAACTAGTTTGTGAGCTTAAAAGCATTCTGTGATACTTAATTACCTTGTCGGGTACGCAGAATGAATCTTTATAATATGTTTTTTCTTATATGGCGAAGGGGGCAAATGAGCTAGCGCCTCAGGTGATTACCGACGCTCACGTACATCTGTAACACCTGAGGAGCTGCAGGTGCATTACCAATCAAGGGTGTTTTGGAGATGGAGCAGGAGGGAGGAAACGGGTAGAGGGTTGGAACAGGGTACCGGTTACCTCACTCACCGAACGAAATGTAAAAGCATATATAAACTATATATTATTTTCAATTATATATTTCAAATATGTAGTGTTCGCGTAAATTCAAGAAATCAGAGCCCTGGTAGCCCCGGGGGAGCCGTGAGAGCCGTGGCAGCCTAGTGATCAGGGATCAGCACCTTTTAGTTTCATAGATCGCGAGTGATAACAAAACCACACAAAGAGAAGATAACAAATCCACACTTACTTTTCAATTATGTTTTAAAAAATTGTAGAAAATAGAAAAATTTATAAAAAGCACGAAAATTATGCATAACGATTTAAAATTTTCTAATTGGCCGGTCATGAAAAATAAAAAAAAACACTACATCAGTATTTGCATAGAAATATAACACTATACCCAGACTAATTGAATCAAGTTGGTAACATCAAAACTTTTCTAATGTGGAAATAAAAGCTTCTGGAATGCTTTGAAAGTTTCATAAGCATCTAGTAAAAAGCAGTTTTAATGTAGTCGATTAGATTTTAGTGCAAAAGTTTAAGAAAATTCACAATTGTCAATGGAGATAATCAAAGTGCAAGTTGAGCCATTCCAGTTGCATTTGTATATTATTTAATCTAACGTGTTAGGGTAATGTATACGTTAGATATATACGGTATAACGTATAACGTATTAACGCTGGGAAAAAACGTTCACGAGTGGCAGCCATGTACAGGCAAACACAGCGTGGAAGACTCCCCCAGAAGATGGAGTAACGACCTGCGCAGTGTTGCGGGAAGTCGACGGATGTATGTGGCTCAGGACCGAGTTTTGTGGCAATCTTTGGGGGAGGCCTATGTTCAGCAAAGGAAATGATAAGGAACTTTTTAATCAAACGAAAAATAAGGGAATCCTTCAACCATGGGGTGTAAAATGTGTAAAAAGTCAATTGATTATTTTATCCAAGGTATATTTTGCTCTACAAATTCAAATGTCATAGTTCGTTAGTCATGCCATGACAGGTTCGTGCCTTGTGAATAAATTAATGAATTGCTCGAGATATGCTTTTGTATTATAGCTTATTTTATTTAAACGTGGTGGAGCCAAGTGGCGGTTTTTGCTGCTGCAGGAATGCGTAGGCTCGTCCGGGTTGGTGCCACGGCCTCGCGGGATACCGGCGTGAAATAAAACGATCTGATTCTGAACTCGGTGAGCTGGTATGGCTGATGAAGATCGCTTGGAAGTAAAGAATAACCTGATTTAGTAAGAGACGTCTCAAAATATAAGATAAGGAGGAAGAATAAATTTTGGAGCTGTTAGCAAGCGTTAATTTAAATTCGATGAGAATAGTAAAGAGCTATAAAACTGAAAAACTTAAATACATACGATATAACAGAAATACAGTTGGGAAAAAATAATCTATCAATCGAAATGAAAATATGATTTACGGAATATTTTTAAATCCCGACTTTTGAGTGCTTTATTATGGACTGTATAATGTGTTGTAAAATAATTACAAAAAAAATCAAATTAAACTCGATTACATTATTTATTTTAAAAATCTTTTAAAGTAAAATATCACTGCAGTTGACAAATATTTTGTTTGAATTTTGAATTATGAAATGAAACGAAAAACTTAACCAAACATTGGCTAAGTTGCGTAATAAGCAAGCGGTTCACCTGATACTTACAGCAATAGCAGCCAGTGCGTTGCCGGCCTTAAGGGATATTTGGGAGATGGCAAGGCAGGTTGTATGTGTATTTTCCTTTCGCTATACTCATTATAAGAATAACAAACTCTCGAAGGATATTCTAAATTAAAAACCAAACCTTCTCGCACGTTCTACCTCGCGATTGGTACGGAACCGATACCGGTTTCGAGCCATCAGCTCCACGCTCCACTAACAGCTAATTTTAAACTTTTATCAATTACTGTATCTCCACGAAAGTTCCCTCTGTGTGCGATGAGGATTTATTATTATCGTATCATAAACAACGCGGCGTGCGTTCGCCTTTATGACGTGCACTCAGGGGCTTAAAGGAATATAGGTTTATAGGTTTGCTGCTTTTTTCTTTTCTCTGTGGGATAAAAATAGATTTAACGCTCATTATAATAATAAATCAATTTATTTGACATAAAACATGTGACAATTAATATTCAATGAATTCATAGGCCGCTAGTGAGAACTGTTTTTTCGGAGCCACGCCGAATGGCACGTATTAAAATAAAAAGAATTACAACTTTCTAGTATTCTAAAGGAGAAATTATAATTCGTTGATCAAATAACATTGCTTTTTAGAAACTTTTATAGTTTCTCTGACCCCTCCTTGTGTCGTAATATATAGTACCACTCAAACTAGTATTTCAATTGTGTCACAGTTATGACGTGTCACCTGAATGGTTAAAGGAGATTAGTTTTTTTTAGGAAAGGTGCAACACCTGAAGAGCTGCAGGTGCGTTGCCGGCCTTAAAGGATAGGACGTGAGGGAGGACGACGAGGGGGGAGGTGGAGGGCCGTCGGTTACCTCACTTACCAAACGAAACGTAGAAGTACAATATGCCTTTACTTCACGCTGATATTCTGTGAGGTCGTAGTTCAACTGAACAGAGAAAAGAAAACTCCATTTTTCCCTTTTTTTTCAGTCATATACATTACACATTTTTATTTCAGGCGGTAACTGTTCATTACAATGCCGTATACGACGCCGATGTGCATTATCCTTCCCAACCACATCAAAGGGAGATGAATGCCTCGACATTGAACTCCATTAAGCCAGCATGGCATTACTCAAGCCCGCACACAATTATGACACTTATAGTATTGTACGGGGTCGAGCCAAGCGTCGTCTTTTGCTTTTGTTCCGGTTTAAAGGTACAGAGGGCCTATATAATTAAGGGCTGAGAGGCATTCCACTTTAGTGACGTGGTAATGAACTTCTGCTGTTGATCGAATGGACCGGCTCGGCCGGGGTAGTACTGGAACCTAAGTACAGTAGTAGCAGAATTAGACATCTTGTGCTTCTGCGTTTCGTTGGGTGAGTGAGGTAACCGGGGGCCCACTAACCCAACGCAGTCTTTGACTCAAAAATTTTTTTACTCATTTAGGCTTGATTGAATGCAAAATTAATAAAAATAAACCTTAAAAATCGTTACAATCAGTTTTAAGTAACTGTTGATCCTTGTGACGTAGTGGAACTCGCTGTTTAACTCTCCCAAAGTTTATTGTCTATCGAACTATAAACTAACTATTAGATAGCAAAAGTTTGTTCGAAGAGACTCGGATCTAAGTTAAAGTTGAACGCTAACTTCGACAAGTTACAATTAATATTTCGCAAATGATATCCCTCAACAGTTACGACGCCCACACGCAAACAATTTTGCAAATGTTTCTATTAATATTGACCCAAATATATTCCTCTTTCACATAACAATAGCATTGTGCTAGGTTTCATGACTAATAAATAATAGCAGATATAAATAAAACCTTATCAGATATTGCTCGTATAAAAGGAGAATCCATCAAAATCTCAGTATAAGTTTCCTGCGCCGGTAGTCTCATATTAGGCTAAAATATAAAGAAGGGTCGGCATAAAATTGCAATCAAGTTTTGGCGGACTAAATGTTCATTCACTTTATCAAACCTTTCTCCTATAATATCAACGCTGTTATATATGGTGGGGCTTTGAATGTGTATGCCGAAAATACCTTTGCAAATCATTTGTTTGTCAAAAGCTATTTGATTTTTTTTTATTTAAACAACTTTATTGCTTATGGTGAGATAGTCGTAGCGGGTGTATTTATTTCTAGATAGTTGAAACTTTAAGGATTTAAAAATAGAACATTTAAGCATTTTTCAGACTTTTGTAGTCTAGTGGTCAGGGCGCTCGCTTTATTTTAATAGAGCGCTTTAGTGACCTTAGTTGAATCCCCAGTACCACCACAATTTTAAGTGCCGAATTTGCCACGTGCTCGGCTGTGGAGTCGACGTGAGGAATCCTGCATGTCTGTGAAATAATAAACAAATATTATTTCGAGATATATGAAATAAAACAAGCAGTTGACATTGTAAATTTAAAAGTATGAAAGAACATGAGGCAAAAAAGGCGTTTTATTATTGAAAAATACATTTAAAACTATTTAGCCATTAAGTAACATTTTAAAAAAATATTTAAGTTTTGATAATCCAATGTTATGACTCATGATAACCGTTCACAAAACAGCGTAATATAAATAGAAAAAGCTCAATGCAATTTAAAAGGATAAAAGTATCAGCCCGTAAATGCCCACTACTGGGCAAGGTCTTTGCCCCAATTCCCAATAAAATATAAAAAGAAGGAGCTTCTTTTTTTTGAGTGACAGTAGAGTACTAGGAGTATATGGACAGAAGCTCCTTTTTGGGTAGACCATCATGCACAGTTGCATCGTTGCTTAGTTGTCAATTTGTAAATTGTTAGTATTAATTAAAATCATTGCGATCCGAGACGGATAATCTGTGGACCATCCATAATATATGGAGTTACTCTATGTTCATCAGCTAATTTAACAAAGTTACGATCTTTAATGGGTCCTGTAGTGTATGTGAAAGTATACCTATTAAATTAAAACTAATAAAGGAATGTAAATCAATGTATTTATAATATGAATATATATATGTATGAATAATTCTGTAGTCTCAGGCGCTCACTACTCCCTCCGCGGTAGGAATCAAAGAGCTTATAAATAGGTTCTCGAGCAAGCTCAACGAAGAACGACTTCCACTAGATGGAGCTACTGTCCGGTTCTATATAGAGTAGTCTAAGTTTTAGGTTTTAGGAGAGTCGATGGAATAGAAGAGGCTTGTAGTTAGCTGCAATCTATCGCAATAAAAGGCGAGAATTTATTTTTAAGATCAAAGTGTATTATTTGTAGAGTATAAAGGCAAATAAATTAAGTATGTATGTATGTATATATTCACACCTTGTTCCCAACAGGGTAGCCAGAGACAATTTTCTTCCACTTGCTAAGGTTCTGACATACGTCTTTCGCTTCTTCCACTTTCATCAATATTCCTATATTATAATATTATTCCTTTCATTAATAATATTATATGTATGCTCGTTGGTTTAGAGTACTCTTGACCTGCCCTTTTTTTCAGAACGTCTCCGATTTGATAGTGAAATGTTCGCCTAGGTCTTCCTCTCCCGACTCTACTATTTACACTCGCCTCATATATTTGTCTTGTCAACCCACTTTCATTCATCCTCTCCTCCACATGTCCAAACCAGCAATAAATAAATGAAGCCACGCCAAAGATCATTATGTTCGCAAAAACCTTACGCTGTAACGTTTTCTGCAAGTCATCGACTATTTAGATTAGAACGCGTTTCCTTTCCGAATTTCTTTTTCGTTTTAAGCAGATAATACGAACAAATAGGTCGGGTCAGACGGATCGCGATTGAGATGTAATCAACTAAAAATATCTAAGGGGATACTGTTGTAAGGAGATACTTGGAAATAGGATCATATTCTTCGGCCCGAAATGTAGTTATTGCTAAATACACAGGGAAATATGATTATTTTAGCAGATAAAATTAAATAATATAAGCCACAGAAATTTTCGCGTTTTTTTTTTCCTAGAATTAAGAAACATGTCTCGACTTCTTTTATTCAACAGCCTATAAGCAGGTCCACTACTAGATATAGTCCTCGATTAGAAGGATTTCCCGCGATCTCCACGATACGCAAGCGGGCTGGCATTCACAGATATACATCTCACACCTTATTTATTTAATGGTTCGGGGTGAAAAACGAGTTATCAGTCCACCTGGTGGCAAGTAGCTACTGACTAGCAAATAAACTTTAATTGAAGTTGGTTACAAAAGCCGTGGTAGCCTAGTGGTCAGGGCGCTCACTTTAGTGCCATAGAGCGTGAGTGACCTGGGTTCGATCCCCGGTGCCGGCACCACTAAAATTGTTAATAACAATTTTAAGTGCTGTATTTACCACGTGCTCAACGGTGAAGGAAAACATCGTACAGGAAACGTGCATGTCTGAGAAATAATAAAAATATTATTTCGAGGATATTTGAAGCTCGCCAATCCGCACTGGAGCAGCGTGGCGGGCTCCTAAACCCTTTCCGGCTCCTAAACCCTCTATGATACTATTATTTGAGAAGGAGGCCTTTGCTTAGCAGTGGACCCTAACAGGCTGTTACTTTACTTTCTTTACTTTTTACAGAAGCTTTGTCACCCCTGAGTACTAAGATGGAATGCCTCATAGTAGAATCTTAATTGGTATACATCAGAGTCTAACAGATATTCAAGAATCCCTGACCAATTATATTTGCAAGCCTTCTGGTAGCGAGTCTCTTCCGCCGAGGCAGTCCAGGCCACCTCGCCATCGGTATTTCTAATACCGTGAGGGTTCAGTTTAGTTGGACCGGTACTAACTGCAGATGCCGACATAACCTGTCACTGTCTTCAGTGACAGTTAGGAAGGAGTTTACACCTGTTCTCCACGAGATAAAAGTTTTATTTTTTATGGGAAAGGGGCAAACGAGTAAGCGGTTCACCGTCGCCTACGTACATCTGTAATACCTGAGGATTAAAAAATATTTGGGGGGTAGATGAAAGAGAGGATGAAGAGGGTGAATAGGGGGAGGGAGAAGTGTGCTTCCGGTTATCGCAACCTTAATCAAAGGTCACAGATGTGTCGTTACCCCTGAGAATTAAGATGGAATGCCTATAGCCCGTAATTATAATAGCTCTCTATACCTTTTAAATCGGAACACAACAGTAATTACATTGCTGTTTCTCGGCAGAAATTAAAAAGGCCCTGTGAAGGTCAGCTCAATCTCCACTAGACAGATCTCTGGCAGCTCGTCGGTACAGTGGCGGATCGGCTTTGAGATCAATGTCAGCAAGACTCCTGACTAAAAAAAATCACAACCACGGCCTTATAATTGCACAACTTTTTCATACAGCTTTTATTCCAAAGTTATCAAGTTCAACATTTTAATCGAAACTTTTATTGCATACTTTCGTAAGTTTAGTGTTTTTGAACTGGAAATACATTTACTGCTCCAGAGGCATTCCATTTTAGTTCCCAGGGGTGATAACGCATCTGTATGTTGATCCTTGATCGGGGATACACGCAGATCTATAGCCAACTAGAAGCACTTACAATCAGATGCATTGTGAGCTCGTTTGTTCGTTATATGTTCAAAAATAAAAAAAATAAGAAAACTTTTCGACATAAACATAAAAATTATTATGTGAATATCAAAGATACCAATAATATTTTTAAAACGGAAAATCTTAATTTTTGGTGCATCGTAGTGATATTTTAACAATTCTAAGTTCAACCCCTTAAAATATTATTAAATTTTATTAAAAATGTATCACATATAGTACAATAGAAAATATTGTATTTACTCACACAAATTGAAGACGTTTTAACTGGCTTCATAATAATATTATATCAGGACGAGACTAAGAAAGGTTTTAGTCTAACTTAAAATCGAGTATTTACTAAATGTTTAAGAGTTTTCCATCCAACTAAGCTAATATTGACGTACACTTAAAAGCTCTTCTCAAAAGCTTTGTCTTTTTTAGTTACAATTTATTTGTTATGTTTGTTTTAGGAATTAGGAATTTATTTCTCTTTAAGCCTATTGTATGATTTAAGATATAGTTAAAAATGTACCAAAGCGAAGATTTGGAAAAAAACAAGTCTTGAAAGATCGTCAATAAGCTTGCTTGCAATTGACGTGTCGAATTCGGTAACTTCTAACATTCAGAGAAATCTATGTTTGTAGAGGATCGTTAAAACGATTGCTGACGAAGAGACGAACGTAGTGGTTAGCGTACCTGACTACTGAGTTACAGATCCTAGGTCGAATCCCAACCCAAGCAAATATTTGTGCAAAACACAAATTATTAATTTTCGAGTCTCGTTGTGTTGTGTTCGGCCCATGTCCGAACCTTTCTCCGATCTCGTCGCATATGCGTTACATCGGATATGAAAAGGTAAAGAGGACTGAGTACCGCCTCTTTCCAGTTGACAGCTGCCGATAGTATTTGAAATTAGTCGCTGTTGTCGAAATTGGCCAGGAGGACCTCAAGCCACCGCTGATTATAGACCTCTCCATGAAAGCGCTAAGGGGTCAAGCCAAGCGGCGGCTTTGCTGCTACCGAATAGGCCCTCTCGACCGGGGGAGTACGACGGCCACGCAGAATACCGACGCAAAGTAGAAGGGCATCTTGTGCCTTTGATTTTCGTCCGGTGAGGGAGGTAACCGGTAGCCCACACTCATCACCCGCTCCCCTCTTCCCTCCTTCTCAAATATCCTCTAAGGCCGACTACGCACCTGCAGCTCCTCTGGTGTTGCAGATGTACGTTGGCGTCGGTAATCACGAACCATCAGGTGAGCCAGCAACGCCCAGAATGCGTTCCGTCAACAGCCAACACTCACCACACCGGACAAACGAGATTTTTGGCGTTTAAATTGCTGAAGCTGAAGGAAGCTCGAGTTAACTATGACATTTGGACGTCTAACACCTCACCCCCCCCTCCCCACTTATGGTACTCTCGCACAAGCAATGCTCCTCATCACTAGTCTGCTGTGGATAGGGTTCTGCGAATTCGGATGGATGTTCCTCATCATTATACGGTTCCCAGAGTATCTTTTGTTAACCAGCAGCGTTCACCACGTGGAGGCAAGGTTAGCAATTGGCTTAAAGTAAGGTCTGATAAAGTCTCTCGTGAATTTAATTGTGGCAACGACAGAATAACAGCGCTGTAATTGTGGTAACACTATTGTAGAATTATTTTTATGTTAAAGGGGGCATACTAGCAATCGACTCGCTTAAGTAAGTGCTCAAGTACGTCTGCAGCACCAGAGGAGCTGCCGGTGCGGTGACGACCTTTAAGGATATTTTGAAGATGGGAGTGAAAATGGAAAGGGGGGAGGGAAGTGGGTCGGTTATCACACTCACCGAGCGAAACGCAAAAGCACAAAGTGCCTCTATTTTTACGCCGGTATTCTGCGAAGTCGTGGTACTATGCCGGTCAAGGCGGCCCATTCGAGCAGAAGCAAAAGCCACCTGGCTCTGTTACGTTAAAATGTTGCTGCATCTCAACAAATTCGTATTATTAATTATCATTATATGTTATATTATATAAGGTATTGAGCTGTGGCAATGAATAAAGTTATATTCTGTCTTTGTTTCTTTTAAAAGTATGCTATATACCCCCCTTACACATCAAGGTGGCTATGGACTAAAAGAGACAGTAATCTTATTTATTTCCCATAAAAGAAGAAGCCGGTAAATGCCCACAGCTGGCCTTAACTCAAATATTTTAGCCGTGGTAGTGTTTACTACCCACACTTACAAAAATATATAACAAACAACGAGCCGCTCCCTAAAAAAAGAAGAATCGTCCATAAACTGGGTCCCGATGACCACATTAAAAAACAACGCACGCTTCAGAGTTACAGAAGCATAATGGCCCATAAAATATACGGGCCGGAGTTATCACGGCAGTCATTTTTACCGCCATTTTATTAAAAGCTTTATCAAATAAAACCATTGACCTGCTCTCGAAAAGGATGAAATAAAATTCGTGAAGGATAATTTCGGCATATTCGTTATATTTAAATGTCTTATGCGATTCAAAAAAACACAACATTACATCATCAAACATTTCGCATGTTAGGCCTGCAGCACCTCTGGTGTTACGGATGTACGTGGGCGACGGTAATCACTCACAACCAGGTGAACCGCAAGCTCGTTGGCCGCCTTTCCCATAAAAAAAAAACATGTAGTTTCTTGAACGGTGCACAGTCGAGTTTAATTCGTCGACATACCTCGCAGAACTGACAACCGCTGTGGAAGAATGGTTCTCGAATGGCAACTCGTACGGTCAAAAGCAGCTTAGGACGACCGCCTAAAAGACAGTCGAGTTGGATTCGTCCATATCATCCTCATCATCATCATTTCAGCCTATCACAAGTCCACTGCTGAACATAGGCCTCCCCCAAAGATTGCCACGAAGCTCGGTCCTGAGCCACCTGCATCCATCGACTCCCCGCAACACTGCGCAGCTCGTCACTCCATCTTGTGGGTCATATAGCTGGCAGAACTGACAACCACTGTGGAAGAAAGGTTCTCGAATGGCAACTCGTACAGGCATAAGCAGTTTAGAACGACCCCCCAAAACATCTAGTGACGACCTGTACACCGCTTCAGGTAGTCGATAGAAGCAGGTGGTACAAGACCGTGATTTGTGGCAATCTTTGATGGACGACTATGTTAAATTTTCATACGTGATAGATCCAAGACAGCCGCTTTTGCTGTTGCTCGAATGGGCCGACACCACCGGGGCACTACCATGGCCTCGCAGAATACCGGCGTGAAATAGAGAAAACTTGTGGTTCTGCGTTTTGTTCGGTGTGTGAGGTAACCCACACTCCCTCCCTATTCTCCTCCTCTTCTCTCCCATCTCCCAAATACCCCTAAAGGCCGGCAACGCACCTGCAGCATCTATGGTGTTGCAGATGTATGTGGGTGACGGTAATCACTTACCATCCGGTGAGGTTGCACGTTTGTTTGACCCACAAAAAAAAAGCAGTAGACTCGTGACAGTCAATCATCATTTCGACTATGACTCATAACTGTCTAGCAGAGAACGTCACATACTCTTCAACAGTTTCCCTTTTTGGAATTCGTGGGTTAAGCTGCCAACTATAAAGAATATCTACATAGATTATCTTCCTGGTATTCGTAATTGTCAAGGGAAATATATCTAAACTTCAGAAATGGATTATTTCGGGGCGCTCGACGCGTCGCGAGGTTAATCGAAGCGAGGAAAGTCGTCGGATCGGGCTAGTAGCACGTGTGACCTAGATATGAGACGATATCTTGTGTTATGATAATTTTAACTCGAACAAATTATGCACAGAACTCTCCTGCCCGCCGGAATATATAATAAAAACATTAATACCGTACAGCGTACATAATAACCATACAAACACACCCTACCCGGCTCCAAAACCCTCACAGATACTCATATTTGAAAAGGAGGCCTTTGCTCAGCAGTGGGCATTTAAAGGTAGGAAAATATATGACCGGTAAATGTGAAAGACATCATAGCGAATTAATTAAAATAATGAATTGTTATAGTTTTTAATTCAGCACGGATGCTTCAACAATCTTATGTTGTTAATTTTTCTTATCTTTTCATCATCCTAGCCTCTGTATGATACCCGATATTTACACCGAATGTGAACCGTTTTGATGATTCTTTTTACTGAATAGAGTTTCGTGTCTCTCTGGGTACACCAGAGGTGCTGCAGGAGCGTTGCCGTCCTTCAAGGGTATTTAAGAGATTATAGGGAGGACGAGAAAGGGGAGTGGGCCTCCGGTTACTTCACTCACCAAACGAAACGCTGAAACACAAGATGCCTCTACCTCTGTCGAGTCGGCCCGTTCGACTCGCAACAAAAGCCTCCGCCGCTGAATGGATTTGGTTACGCGTGTCAATAAATATCTATAGTCGCAATGGTTTCAATACGCAGTACGCGAAGCTCAATGTTTAATGGTGCTTAAGTTAGATTTACGGACTGTATTTTATGAAGTTGAATATTTACTACACAGTAAAATTCGAACTGGGTTCGAGCGGTCGGCGTCTGGTCTGTGACGCGTCTGGGCACATAAATTAACTAGATATACAGACAGATAAAATAATTAGTATCTTTTAGGTTAGTAATCACCAGATGGATATGGCGTTGGTGTTGGAAATCTGCCACCCCCTTTCTCCTTCCAATAGATGGCGGTTTAACTACCTCGAAATGTGCCAAACTGATAATAAACACAATTGAAAGTGGAACCACAGAATAAGTGACGACTAAGGTGCGTTGTGTCTAGCAATACGATCGCTTTCAGCAATAATCAGATGTAAAATTCCCGTCCAGTGTCACAACACCTGATATGACTTATTAGAATTTCAATTGATTTGAAGTTATGTCATGTGAAGCATTAATCGGATGCATTGATAAGTCGGGTATTTTAAAAAATGCATAAAACGCCTTAAAACATTCTTAAGTTTATTTTATTTCAGAAACTTATAACGATAATTGAATGACAAAATTTTACACTTTGTTTTTATTAATTCAAAAATTTTATTATCGTGAAACACTATTCCTCTTGGTATGGTATCAAGAATGCTGTGGACTGGTCACAAATACATAGTCTTATAATACATTCTTCGGGACCTCACGGAGGGCCCTACGGCAGTCACAAATACATAGTCTTATAATACATTCTTCAGAACCTCACGGAGGTCCCTACGGCAGTCACAAATACATAGTCTTATAATACATTCTTCATACTTATTTAATGGTGGTTTGAAAGGGATGCTGAGCTGGTTAAATATGTGGAGAGAATGAGTGAAAGTTGGTTGAAGAAACAAATATATGAGGCGAGTGTAAACGGTAGAGTCGAGAGAGGAAGACCTAGGCGAACATTTCACGACCAAATCGGACAGGTTCTGAAAAAAAAGCCAGGTCAAGACTACTCTAAACCAACGAGTATGCATGCGAAGATTGAAGAAAGTAGGAGAAACGAAAGACGAATGTCAGGACCGTAGCAAGTGGAAGAAGATTGTCTCTGCCTACCCCGTTGGGACCAAGGTGTGAATATATACATACATACATTGAAAGTCAGCATATTTATATTTCAAACTTATAAATGCTTAAAACAATCAGAGTCTGGTCTGTAAAAGAAATTTTGCAATTAAAACCAGATTAATACAAGGACCATGTACTTGTAGCTCCAAGGGTCCGTATTAAATTATTTTCGTCACGCTTTTTGAATTACAAGAGCATTTTACTTTGTAATTTTAAATGACGAAGAAAATATACAATTTCTCGATTATAAATTATTTGGAATTGCTCCTCTTTTGCGTTTATGAAATGTTTATTAAAACACCAGAAATTTAATCTACGATTTTCCGCTTAAAATACACGCGTGAATTAGCGGATGTTTTTTGTGTTTAATTAGCCTATAGCCATTGAAGTCTTGTTCGAGAGTTTTATTTTGCATTTTAAGGTTATGTGGTCAAGTAGAAACTCTTAGCCATTCGGGTAACAATATAATTTATACTACTATTATCAACGATCCATGTGTAGTATCTTTGAGGCCGTGGTAGCCTAGTGGTCAGGGCCGCTCGTCTTGTTGTGTTTCATACAGCACGATTGATCTGGGTTCGATCCCCTGTGCCGGCACCACTAAAATTGTTAACGGCAATTTTAAATACGTACCGTATTTACCACGTACACAGCGGTGAAGGTAAACATCGCATGGAAACCTGCATGTTTGAGAAATAATAAAAAAATATTATTTCGAGGATATGCGATTAGGTAAATCCAACTTCGACTCAGATGTCAATCGACGAATCCAACTCGGCTGGGCTGCGTTCGGGAAACTACGTCATATCTTCTCGTCGAGTATACCGCAAATCATCATCATTTCAGCCTATCAGAAGACCACTGCTGAACATAGGCCTCCCCCAAAGATTGCCACGAAGCTCGGTCCTGAGCCACCTGCATCCATAGACTTCCCGCAACACTGCGCAGGTACGCGGCTGCCACTCGAGAACCTTTTTTCTCCAACTTTGCTCCGGAACTACTGTGAAGTAATTTTTTATTTGTTTTACTATATTTCACAAATTTGTTTGCCTTAAAGTTGTTTGTAACCTAAAATAATTTGTAACGCTGAAATTCATATAAAATTTGATTACTCGATCATTACATATTATCGAGTTGTCAAATATCAGAAGCTTTTATGTTCTGCGTGAGATGGATGCTAGATGGCGTAAGTGAGCAGACAAAATCTGGAACGTTCTTGCTGTCGGTAGAATATATATGTACCAATGAACATTATATGTTTGGTTAGTTTGACATATTTTTCCGAAATAAGCTTTTGATATACATTATAATTATAAAAAAAAACAGAAAGAAAGGATACCTACGGAGTTTGTTTCGCTAGTTTCTTCTCTGTCAGAAAAACCTCGCCAGAGGAGAAAACGTTGGATAGATTTGATGAAAGTGGAAGAAGCGAAAGACGTATGTCAGGACCGTAGCGAGTGGAAGAAGATTATCTCTACCTTTGCTTGCTTCTTCATGAATATATGTATGTAATAAATACAATAAATACATTTATTTTAAGGACTAAATCCATAGTCGTTGTTCTCTTCCTTCCTTTCCGTTCCTATTGTTCTAGAAAAGATTAATTGTCTAAATAGATTATCTTACCCTTGTTTACGGGAAATAGATTCATATCTGTCATTGTAACAAAAGAAATAATCTCGATTCCTACCAAAATAAACTTCAATCGTGTTCGCATAATTTATCATGTAACTGACCAATGCAGTCACCGTACTTCGGTGGTGTGACGTGTCATAAAAATATAATTTATATTAGTCAATAGAGTCAGGAGTTACTTTGTGCGAAATTCATATTGAAGATGTTAAAACTGTGTCGCGTTTCAAACGTTGATGTTGTATAATACCTGGTACACTTGTACACTAGACTGTAGTGCTTGTGTGTGTGATTATAGTGACGAAACTTGCATGTCAGAGAAATTATAAAAATATTTTATTTCGAGGATATGTAAAGTCAGCAAGAATGTATTAAATAATGGATCCGAATCCTATCAAATATTTTGAAATTACGTGCTTATGAGTTATAATAAATATTGTAATATTAGATTATTAAAAAGTATTATATGTATTGAAAAAATGACAAAAAAAAGAGGATACCTACGAAGTTTCTTTCGCCGATTTCTTCTCCGTCAGAGGAACCTCATAACGAAACGGTGGCAGATTAAAAAAAAAAATTACGAACGTACGAACGAAACGAACTTGTTGAACGTAATGTGGAGAACGTACGTAAGAAGAATTTGTCGGTCCCCACTGCAAAATACAATAAATAAAAAAAAACTGAAGCTTTTATTTAAGGTTTAAAAAAAAAGAAAGAATATGTATGCGCTGCGTTGACGTTTTCCAACATTCTAAGTTTGTTGCAATCGTACCCGCCGTTGGGACCTTATCGTCGTTTAGATTTATGAGAAGGTCAGGTGTTTTAATAAAAAAAAATCTTTTGTTCGCTTTCTAATATAACGTAGAATATTGGTACAGTTAAAAATAAAACGTTTCGAATTTAAATTTGGTAAAGCGAATTACATTGTGCCTTACACGATATTCTCGTAGCTCTGTTATCGACAGCCTTTCAATATTTACGACAAAAGCGTAGTATTTAGCTTTAAGTTCATATTTGTTACAGAAGCACAATTTACACATATTCGTCCATTTCTGACGGTTAGTGATTATTGTTGCCTACGAAAATCTGCAACACTAGAGGTGCAGGTACGTAGCCGACCTTTAAATATATTTGAGAGGCGATCGGGAATAATGAGGAGGGTAGTTGGAGAAGCGGGTGTGGGCCTCCGGCACCTCACTCACCGAACGAAACGCAGAAGACACCAGATGCCTCTAATTCTCGCTGGTATTCTATCCGGCCGTGGTATAACCCCGGTCGAGCCGGCCCATTCGAGCAACAACAAAAACCGCCGCTTGGCTCTACCACGTGCAAGATATTATGATCATGGAGGTCGATGCTTGAACTCCTTCTTGTATTTAATAAATGGGTGAGATGCGATGCGATTTTGAGATCGTTCAGTTTATTTCGGAAAAGATCTAATCTAAAGTAGTATGTAATGTAACGTTATATGATATATAAATATAACTATTTCTTATGCTTGAATTCCTTTGTAAGAAAACTATTGTCGTATTCCATGTACTGAAGTGTCATATAACTTTTACGAGAATAATGTAACTTGAAATGTCACGCAAGTTATTGTTAATAAAAATTATCTAAACTGTAAAGTGCATTGTTGGAAATTTTATATAGAATATAAAATTCACGACGACGTTTTATAAATTTGATATACGGGCATTATTTATCGATAACAAAATAATTCCAAGGATACATTCGCGACGTTCGGGAAATTCTCGCAACGCTTACGTGAATAAAAAAAATAAGCTGTTAACGGTATGAGCTTATCAGTTTAGCTACAAAAATAACGTAACTTACATCGTAAATATTACATTCGGGTTATGTTGCTATATAGTTTTTTTTAGTGCTTTTGACGATTTCAACCTAAAGAAAATCCCCCTCAACCTCTATGAATTTTATAATAAAAAAGAGTGCCCACTACAAGACGAATCCTTTTTGAATATCTCTAAGAACTGACAGCCGGGAAGAGCCCGCTACGCTGCTCCAGTGCGGATTGGCGGGCTTCACATATCCATGAAATAATATTTTTCATTCATCATCATCATCATTTCAGCCTATCAGAAGTCCACTGCTGAACATAGGCCTCCCCCAAAGATTGCCACGAAGCTCGGTCCTGAGCCACCTGCAACCATCGACTTCCCGCAACGACCTGCGCGGTCGTCACTCCATCTTGTGGGGGGTTTTTAATTATAAAAGTTTAAAACAAGCTTAAATTAAATAAAAAAAAAGGACTTATGACGATTGGGAATCTTAGAAAATGCCAGAAGACAAATGGTACATGACTGACCGATGACGTGCAGCAATGTTTATGGTGAAAAGATTTCTGATATTGCGCTCGCTTGTCGTGATCCTGGCAATTATGGCATAGCCCTAGCCTATTGGGAGAGGCCTATCTTCACCGGTGAACAATTAATTGTGTCATAAAGAAGAATGTTTTTTCCTAACCCCTAAGTCCTGATAATAAAAATAGCAAGGGAATTACAATTGTTTCAAAGTTATGATACGAGAATAGTTAAGGGCGTTTTAATAACTTAAAGTACTTAATGTACTTAACTAACTTAACTTAGTTTTTTGCTCTGAACTTACAATAGGTGACGGAGTGTGGAGAATCTTCATCTTTTTTAGTGAATCGTGGTGACAAACGAATTAACAGTTCACCACTTACCATCATAGTTACTGAATGGCATTACCCATGGGCACCTTCAATCGAACGAGGTTACTGATTTTTTTTTACATATATGGTAAACAAGGCAAGCGAGGCCTTTGGGGGAGGCCTATGTTCAGCAGTGGACTTCTAATAGGCTGAAATGAAGGCAAGCGAGCAAGGGGCTCACCTGATGGTAAGTTATTACCGACGCCCACGTACATCAGCAACACCAGAGGGGCAGCAGCTGCGTTGCCGAGGATATTTCGGGAGGAGGGAAGAGGTGAAGAAGAGGGGAGTGGGCATCCGGTTACCTCACTCACCGAACGAAACGCAGAAGCACAGGATACTTCAAGTCGGTATTTTGCTCTGGTCGAGCCGGCACATTCGAGCAGCAAAAGAAGCTGCCGTTTGGCTCTAGCGCGTACAAAAACCGTTGTCAGCCCTGAAGACTGTAAAGGAATGCCTCAAACACTTCGTACTGTTATGGTACCAGCTCAATATACTTTTCAAACCTGAACTCAACATTGGATGCACAGCTGATCGGCGACAGAAATAAATTCGACGATGATACCTACCCAAGACGTCTCCTGGGCAGAGTAGGAGCCTATCAACTAGCTTCTCACGGCACGACATATTTCTGAGAAGAATGTCTAAATATAAAGCTATGATTTTATTATTCTTGTGCTCTTTGTAATTAAACACCGGTCCCTCAAATATTTAAAACAGTTATAGACTTAATTAAGCATTTTTGGCCTCTCCCGGGCTAAACAATTCATTTCACAAATTTCAATTACTCCCTTTGACGGCTGAGCTTCAAAACTATGCAAAACCATTAATTAGTAAGCCTTTTGTTAATATCAATCTGTATGAGTAATTACATACAAACCTGTATATATAAATATGGCAGCCTATAAATGCTCATTGATTCTTCTACTCAATGTTCGAAAGGTTTTTGAAGACGGGAAGGTATAATTACAACCATATAACCCATAAACCGTATAATTAGCTAGTCCGGAAGAAGAGCTTCGCCTCCATCATCACAATAAACACCCACACAAACACCACACTCGACACTGGGCAATATGTGATGTAATGAAGTAGACCTTATGCTTCTGCGTTCCGTTCGATGAGTGGGGTATCCGGAAGCCCACTCCCTATCCTCCTCCTCATCCTCCCTTATATGTCTCAAATATCCTTAAGGGCGGGCAACGCACCTGCAGCACCTCTGGTGTTGCAGATGTACGCGGGCGACGGTAATCACTTACCATCAGGTGAACCGCTTGCTCGTTTGCACCCTTTCAAAAAAGGTATAGAACGCCAGTACAGTTACCGGCCTCGAGCCATTCTCTCTTAGTACAGGGGGGTGACAGCACACTTGTGACATTGCACCTTTTGTTTCCATGGGGCTGTAGCAGACACTAACAATCGGGTGCATTGGAAGCTTGTTGTTTGCCCCAATCTTATAGAAAAACATTGAATAATGTTATTTCAAATTGAGCAAATACTTCAGAGGATTTTTCTACGTAAAAGTTAAAAACGAAACGTAATTAGGTTTCGCCGAACTCGATGTCTGTGCGTTGAATTTTATAATATAATTTGCGTTTACTCCTGGTGTATAACAATGCTCATTTCAACGTAGTTCTAGTAATTAAAATATTTCTAAATGAATGTAAAGGATAATGTACGAATCCCCTAAAGCTGAAAGTTAAAGCGCCAATAGCCTAATTATTAAAGGGTTGACTGGTAAACATCCAGTTGCAGATTTGATCGTGCTCGCCATTCGACTATTGTCGTGAACCACTCCAGATACAAGTTTTGAAGCATAGTCGGAGTGCAATGCCAGTATTCCATAACAATAAATTCTATTAATAATAATACAATTGTAATACAAGGGATGTACGCTTTTTCAACTAAGGTAGGATAAATAAAATGATATAAAAGAAAATTAATTTTTTTGTTTGTTTTTATATTGCTGTAGTGTTTATACAATTATAAGTAGATAAATTATATGTAACATTATTTATGTTAAGATTCTATGGATATGAAATGAACTTGAAAACTTTAAATATTGAGTCTATATTGAATTTCAATTAACTTAACTTACGATTTGTGTTTTCTTTTAACAATTTCTTTTAATTCTAAAAATGCTATTAACCATTTTAGTGGTGCCAGTACTGGGCATCAAATTCAGATGCTTATCGCAAGCCCACGGCTGAACATAGGCCTCCCGTAAAGATTGCCTTCGCATCATCATCATTTTATGTTCTAATGCAGGAAGATACTGCATTAGAACCAGGGGACGAGACGCGATGGCAGATTCTCTAATACCGCCACCACACGGTAGTATCGTACAGGTGTTAGACTTTTTGACCATTAGTCGCCTTTTTCTACAACCCATGGTCAGACAGGGTTGGCGCTATTCATTACTTCGGACAGCCACACGGATATTTTGGGTGAACTAATTCGGATGGATATTCGGATATCCAATCGACCTAGAGAGTCTCGTCTTTTCACTGTCAGGCTGCACCACATTCATGTGAGGTTGACTATTGTAGAAAAAGATGGTGTATTCCCCCCTTCCACATTCGAAAATTATTTAAAAAAAATAAATAGGTCGTTAGTCTGGCTCGATCTTTTGCGGTATTGATTGAAGAAAGTATCTGGACAGGAGAATTAATTATCGTACCATGGCTTTAAATTAGTTTTTAAATTGAATTCAAAAACAGCCAATAACATTAAATTAGAGCCGTGGTAGCCCAGTGGTCAGGCTGCTCACTTTAGTATCATAGAGCGCAAGTGACCCGGGTTCGATCTCCGGTGTCGGCACCGCTAAAATTATTAATAGCAATTTTAAGTGCTGTGTTTACCATGTACTCGGCGGTGAAGGAAAACATCCTGTGGAAACCTGCATGTCTGAGAAATACTAGAAATATTATTTCGAGGATATGTGAAGCCTGCCAACCCGCACTGGAGCAGCGTGGCGGGCCCTTTTTGGCTCCTAAACACTCTCTGATACTCGTGTTTGAGAAGGAGGCCTTTGCCCAGAAGTAACTTTACTTCTTTTTCAGTCGTCAAGTTTTCTTAAGAACTGATAACTATATTTTCAAATATATATGAATCTACAATACGTGTTTTATACTAGTGGAGAAAAAATATTCATAAATTAATATATAAATATACATGTGAATTTATGTATGACTTTAAAGTGAGTTTTCTTGATAAAAGAGTTTTTTTTATATTATTAACGTTTTTAAGTGGGTTTGTAGATTTAAGGTTAACTGTCTATGTGTTATGGTGTCTATGTGGTATGGTGTCCTTACATGCGTACATAAGTACACGAAGACGTTTTATTTTATACTCTTACATAATTTTTAGTCTGGCATTTGTTTATACTATAGTATCATTCATCCATGATTAATTATTAGAATTTGTTAATCAAAGATAAACACATTGACCCGCACAGGATAATGTAGACTAGAGAGCACTCGCGTGTTAAATTAGAAAACATTCCTTGGATATTCCAAACACGACCACCGTTAATTTGAATTTCGAATACATTTCTCGGTTCACTTTCATAAGTAATTTGCCTGAATCCATTTAACGTAAATTATTGACTTTCTTTTGATTTTACTTTTCGATTCATATTAAGATTAGTCTGGTTTTAATTTTTTTTATTGTAAGTTATTTTAGATCCAATATAATTAGTCTATGCCTATGTCTGGTAACTTATAATTGGCTATTCGTAACTTATTTTGTTCACTTTGTAACTTGAATGGCTTTTAAACATGTTACAATAAATTAATTTACACAATTCCACATAAAAAAAAACAATAAACATGGTATATGTTACCTAATTCGACGAGCTGTTAGTTCCTAAAATAATAAAATGTAGCTATTCGATATCGTATCGAAGACCTAAATTTAGAGAGATTATAAATGACCATAGGATCAGCAGGCTGAAGTGGTAAAGGGCCGGCCACATAGCTCGCAGAGCTGACAACCGTTGCCGAAGAAAGGTTCTCGAGTGGCAACCACGTTTTTTTTTATGGAAAAGGCGGCAAACGAGCTAGCGGTTCACCTGACGGTAAGTGATTGAAGTGAAGAAGATGAAGCGTCGCCCACGTACATCTGCAGAGGTGCTGCATGAGGGGGGATGACCGAAACTACGTTTGCCTGTACGTGGTAGAGCCAAGCAGCGGCTTTTGCTGCTGCTCGAATGGGTCGGCTCGACCGGATTGGTACCACTACCACGCAGAATATCGGCGCGAAGTAGAGGCACCTTGTGCATCTGTGTTTTGTTCGGTGAGTATCTGAGGACGGAAGGAGACTCCAAGAAATGCCTAAGAGAAAGTGGATGAACTTGAAACCCTTTAAAAAGATTGTCTAGAGACCGAGACCGCTGTTGATCGAGATAGTTCGAATGTGTTGGAAGAGATCTTTGCCCAGAGGTAGAACATCATAGATTATTAAAAATCGCTGGCCCAGACTCAGCTAATAACCTCTGGTGAAGTAGGTTAAAAGGACTAAAATGTTCAGACCTCTGACCCAGTATTAGGTGTACGGATATGAGTACTTATTTTTTATTTATTAAATCATTAGGTCACTTACATATTATGTTACAACCATCTTTCCCAGATTGTTGAAGTTTTATCGAATGGGGCTTCATTAAAACTTTGACAACTTTTAATTGGATATCGTAGATTATTATGTAGGATGAAATTTAAATCGGATTGAATATTACTACATCAATCGAGTTAAAATCGATATCTTACGGAGTATCGATCATCAGTATGTTGATACAAATGTTTACGCAACATAATTAACGGTTTTATTTTATATGTTCGTTCGATAATCATACGACTTCGATAAATTGAAAAACACATCAATCAATTAGATAAGTTTGAAAGGGAATGTTATTTCTGTTTAATTTTTGAAATTGAAAAATTGCGGAAATTTACAATAAATGTTTTACAAAACGTAAGCATATAACTTTTCGCGCTTCGCCAGCACAAGGCAAACGTCGTGAGGAAATTTTCTGAAAAATAAAAAAGAAAATCTTATTCATGTCTTTGAAGACACGTGTAATCCGCCAACCCGACTGAAAGGCCTGGTGCAGCCTTCCCTGCTTCAAAAAACATCAGGATCAGGTTCAGGAAGTCTTTGCTCAGCAGTGGCAGCCTGCTACTTTACTTTTTTTACGCTTTTTATATACACTAAAATTATGAATAAATCTAAATACAAATAAATATTTTAGTTATGTACAAGCGGCTGAATTTTTTCTAATGCTTGGTACACTGTATTTATCTCCACTTGCTGTCAAAATTTCCTGCATAGACATATTTTTTTAATAATAAATAGTTAACAAAATAAACTTTGTAGTCTATAGGAATTGTCGCCGAGGCAATTTCGTACATAAATTACACATGAACAAATACCCAGGCTTAGTATTTGCAGTTCATAAAAATACTAGTCTTGTACGGGAATCGAACTTGTGACTCACAGCGCCGCAGCACTCTACCATCGAGATATAGATTACGTTCGATGCTAACGGATTTCTTTGTTTATCTCAATCATGCACGCATCCAGCACGCAAGCAGGCCGTTCCAATACTTCGATTGGAACCTCTCTAAGATTTTCCGAAACGATCGCTGCAGTGTGGGACCGAACATGATCATGCATTCAAAGAAAATTACCTCCAACGTGGTGCAAATGTTCTCACAATCTGTTCAAAAATGTCAGTTACTTTATCGTGCAGCGATCAGGGACACGTTTTTTACGATTTGCAGCTCCGCAAGGGTCAGGTAATGGTTTACATATAGAAGATGCTTCCTTCGCCATTCGGTTCTCTTTAAACAATTTTATATCGAGTGTATTGCTTAAGACAAAACAGGGATTCGTCAATGAAGAATATTCTTCTCCAAGCATCATCATCCTCAGTTTCTGTGTGAGCTAGCAAAATTGGACGGAGCTACTCGATGACCTGTGGAAGGTGAGGGACCTCTGGTAGGCAAGTACGCCCCTTAGCCTCTAGCCATAGGTCTTCTTATGATTAAAGTGATGTGTCACTTGTCTTGTGAACTTACCGTGGCTTAGTTCTTACCTCAGAAGAATTGTAATTAATAAACTTTCCAGTAATTTTTCATTAGCTTTTCGAAACTACTCATCGTTTCGACATTGCCTAATGTAAAAATAGCGTCTCACAAGGCAGACCGCGCAGTGCGTTGAGTTTGGGAAAAACTTCTGAGAAATGTAGGCCAGCTTTTGTTTGAGCTTTCTATGAACATCTATCTGAATGCACGATATCTCCTTACTAACTTTTACACCGGCCATTCGTAATCGCAACCCTTGTCTGTATCATCCAGATCAGTTCTTCCATATATTTTTTTGAGCTTCTTCTCAGGCCTTTACTACAGGGCAAGGATTTTCCGCAATCGCCACGCTAGGTGATCGGATTGGCGAATGCGATGTAGAAATGTATGCTAATAGTCTATACTCACGTGTACTAACACTTGATTGGAAAAATTTCGAACCACTATGGTAGAGTTTAATAAAATGATAAGAAGTTAGCGAATATCAAAACTTTTGCATTAGACGAAATATTACCCGAATGTGGCCGACGCAGTACCGAAAATCGTGGCGGCAAAATAAACTTCGATAACCAATTAAAAGTTAAAAAAGTTAGCAGAACAAAATCAAATTTCTGAACTTTTCACCGTCATCGGCTGTATCAAGTGCTGAGTAAGATTGTATCTTCTAAACGTGTTTATCATTATAAGTTCATCATCATCATTTCAGCCTATCACAAGTCCACTGCTGAACATAGCCCTCCCCCAAAGATTGCCACGAAGCTCGGCCCTGAGCCACCTGCATCCATCGACTTCTCGCAACACTGCGCAGGTCGTCCCTCCATCTTGTGGGGGGTCGTCCTACACTACGTTTGCCTGTACAGGCTGCTACTCGACAGCCTTTTTCCCCAACGGTTGGCCCGGCCCATTGCCATTTCAGCTTGCTGATCCTTACGGCTACGTCAGGTACCTTAGTTCTGCTGCGGATATCATCGTTGCAGACTCTATCACGCAGAGAAACACCGAGCATAGCCCTTTCCATAGCGCGCTGAGCAACTTTGTACTTCCTCATACGGCCTGCAGTGAAGGACCATGTTATAAGTTACAATAGTACATACCTATAGGAATGTACAAAATATATATATACAAGAATATTATACTACGATACAATACTTATATATGACGGTACTTAGACTAGAGATAATCATGATATACTACTTCATAAAAAATAAATATTTTAGTGTAGCTATAAATATATCGTATATAGTAGAAAGGTAATTACTTCACATTTAATTGTAATTATTATATAGAGTCTTGCATACATGCTTTAATATATAAGCCACGATAATGTTTAACAAAATATAATTTTAATGTAAAAGTAGCTCGCAGAACCAATTGTATTTTTGAATACTACACATCTGAAATTAAACTATTATTTACAGATGGTATCCCATTAAATTTTAACTCCCGCCGTTTCGAGTGCTTTATGGTACTCGGGGTCACGGGAATATGCGGCGTTAAACGTCCTCTTCCCGATGTCATAGTTAACTCCATTACTGGCAACATAAAAATGTGTAGCATTTGAAACGAAACTAATATTTACGAAATTTATCTCGTTTAATTCATGTTATAATATTCCCGCGGCCGAAGCACTCGAAATGTCGGTGATATACAAACGAAAATTAAACGCGGTAAAATCCGTGAATAAACTTTTTTTTTTAGTTAAGTATTTTATACAGAAATGGTCTCACAATTACTCGAACGACGCCAAAAATGACATAAAAGCAATTTTCACATAATTGGTTTCAAGAGTGTCGTTTTTGAAAGTAAATAACTTGAAATTATTTAGTACACAAACCCTGTTCCTTTCTATTAGTCTGGTCGGCTTCTAATACAGTATTTTTTGTAGCTACTTTACCTTATACTATATTATAAACGTAGGATATCGTGGCGACCTGCACAGTGTTGCGGGAAGTCGATGGATGCAGGTGGCTCAGGACGGAGCCTTGTGGCAATCTTCGCAGGAGGCCTATGGTCAGCGGTGGCCCTGTGATCGGCTGAAATGATGATGTAGAGGTTACCCTTGACGTGTCATAATAATATAACTTATATTATTGATAGACCTCTTGAGTCCACTAGTGGGCGGAGAGGAAGAGTAAGAGACATAGATATAATAAAAGGAAATACTTGTTAGTTGGTAAGTTGGGATGTGAAGGGAAATATAGTATAATTTGACAATTATTATTATTATCTCTTGTTCTAGTCTCACAACACATTCATTATTATATAAGTAGTCATGAAACGCAGGTTATGTACAGTAGAAGAGTAAGAAATACTTATATATAAATAAAAAAAATAAAACTTTAAGACTATATAATCTTTGTTAGTGACTATATTTAACAGGTTCACCATCACTATGTTCACCAATCCCTTGGCCTGGGAGACGGATAATAAGAAGGCCGGTAGCGGATAGATGTGTAGAGCCATACGGTTCCTCGACGGTAGAGCGCGACCGAGAAGGTGAAAGCCAGTAGTCTGGTAAGAAGAGCGTGGGTAGAGGCCAACGAGAAAAAACAGGAGACGGTTATTTAACTGCCGCTTCATTGATTGTTGGAGAGAGCTTGTGGCACTACAGCCACATCCTTTGCTTAATGTTCGATTTAAAAATGTAAAGTAAACAAGAAAAATAACGTTACAAAGTAACCGGTTACGCCTTATGGCATCTTCAGGGTATTCAATCATAATAAGATATTCAAGTAATGTTACCCACAATCGACCCAAATGAAAAAGACCCAATTCTTTTCTTTTTTTTCATGGGAAAGGTGAAAAATGTGCAAGCGGTTCACCTGATGGTAAGTGATTGCCGTCGCCCAAGTACACCTGCAACACCAGAGGTGCTGCAGGTGCGTTGCAGGCCTTTAAGGTTATTTAGGAGATGGGAGGGAGGATGAGGAGACGGATGGAGAGGGGTAGTGACTCACCGAACGAAACGCAGAAACACTAGACGAGCAACACCTCTACTTCACACAAGTATTATGGGAGGCCATGGTACTACCCCGGCTGAGACGGGCCATTCGAGTAGCAGCAAAAGCCTCCGCTTGGCTCTAACACGTACAAAATTTTATATTTTACGAAATAACTGAGCATTCATAAAAAATGCTCCCCTAAGCCAAAACCTACACATGTTGCAAGATAAAGAGAAGATTTAAAACGTCGGCTGGGTTCGATTTCGATTCGATCGTTAGCAATTTTAAGTCCTGTATTAACCACGTACTCAGTGGTGAAGGAACACATCGTGAGGAATCCTGCATATATGTATATAATAAAAATATTATTTCGAGGATATGTGAAAGCCAAACCAACCCAACTGGAGCAACGTGGCGGGACCTTCCCGGCTTCTCAACCCTCTCTGATACTCGAGAAGGAGACCTTTGCCCAGCAGTGGGCACTTATAGTCTGCTACTTTACTTTAACTCAGTGGCATAGCGTGTTGAGAAATCAATCTTACTTTCTTCTCTTTCGATCGAATTATCGATCAGTTTAAATTTAATTGGAGCGATAAATAAATTTTATCCCTAATTGATGTGTTTTACGAAAGTAAGACATGATTGATTATTAAGACGGAGACCGCTTAAATGGGCTAAACTTTCAAAGTTCTCGAAAGTTCGATGTCGGTCGTTTAGAACAACACCTGCTCTACAGTGTTAAGCTCTACACACAGTGCTCTACACCGACATATCTACATCGAACATGTTGAAAGTGGATAGAAAAATACGTCATGTCGTGGATTTTCGTTCGACGTTTTTGTTCATCGAACTGTCATCCATAACGAACGGCTCCAGCATCAGCTCGATCGCGGTGGTTCTGCGTCTTCGCATAATACAGGCGTGAGGTGGAGGCATCTTGTGCTTCTGCGTTTCGTTCGGTGAGTGAGGTAACCGGAGTAAATCTCCCGGCCTCCTGCCCTCCTCCCCAAACATCAATGAAGGCCGGCAACGCACCAGCAGGTCCTCTGGTGTTATAGATGTCGTGAGAGTCGGTATCACTTTCACTTTCCGGCTGGTGTGTCGCGTGAACGTTTGCTTCGTTTCCCATAAAAATAATAATGGAAGCCCACACCCCCTTCCCCTCCTCATCATCCTTAATATCGGTATAGACCGGCAATTCACATGCAGTAGCTCTGGTGTTGCGGATATACGTGGGCAAGGGTAATCACTTACCCCTCAGGTGAACCCCTTGCTCGTTTGCCGCCCATCCCATAAAAAAAAAGAAGACGAGGATAATAAACCTTCAAATCATATTCAGCTGGTGTTATCTGTCATGGTTTATCTTATATAGATGTGTGGTGACGGTCTTAGATAATTGACCACAGACGCATCCAATCAGGATTTACTAAATGCAAACTGTTTATTAATTAGCCATATGGATATATTACAAACATCTACTTGTTAACGGAGATTAATGCAACCAATATGTAATGAGCATATAATTGTCTTCATCTGTATATACCAAATGTTGATTGAAATTACAACTGTTTGTGTCTTCCGGAGTCTTGTTACTTGATGACTGAAACTCGATATAAAATCCTTCAGTCTTTTTTTTTTCAAGAGAAAGGGAGCAAACGTGCAAGCGGGTGACCTGATGCTAAGTGATTACCGTCACCCACGTACATACAGAGGACCTTGCCGGTCTTTAACGATATTTCGCGGATGGGAGGGACGAGGGAAGCAGGATGGAGAAAGAGGAACGTGGGACATTATTCCCAGGCGAGAGTGACCTGGGTTAGATTCCCGATGCTGGTACCACTATAGTTGTTAATAGCGAGTCAGTATAGCTTAGGGTCGTTGGGGATGGCCAAAAACTGCAACCACTGATGATAAAAAAGCTTAAGCTCACCAAATGGTCCTAAGCGACCATCGAATTAAAATGAGACAGATAGCAGAGGCTATGCATATGTCCAAAGAACGTGTTTGTCACATGAGACATGGGATATGGGACATTATTCCCCGATAAAACCATAATTAGTTATTGTATGATAGTTTCGTTGATCCAAGACATGCTTACCAATAAACGAAAACATTTTTTGGATGTAAAAAATAACGCGGTATGATTTTATATCCGCAGCAGAACTAAGGTAACCGACATAGCCGTAAAGATCAGCAAGCTGAAATGGCAATGGGCCGGCCACATAGCTCGCAGAACTGACAACCGCTGGGGAAAAAAGGTTTTCGAGTGGCAGCCACGTACAGGCAAACGCAGTGTAGGACGTCCCCCCACAAGATGGAGTGACGACCTGCGCAGTGTTGCGGGAAGTCGATGGATGCAGGTGGCTCAGGACCGAGCTTCGTGGCAATCTTTGGGGGAGGCCTATGTTCAGCAGTGGACTTCTGATAGGCTGAAATGATGATGATTTTATCGAGGAATGACTTTTCACTGAATTTTTGTGGCATAGCGGAAAGGGCCTCTGTAGATTATATAACTTTAATAATTTTCGAGCATTATCCCCGTACATAGATGAATAGCCTCGTAAAACATACGTCATTGATTTCACAGGCCGTGCCTTATCAGAGTGACCGCGAACGCGCAGTACATTCGCTATAATTTGCCGGTTATTGCCAGATAATTACAACTGTGGTTTGTGATTTAACATTCACTATAGCATAATAATTATACTCGTATTGAGCCATGGTAGAAGAGTGGTGAGAGTGATCTGGTTTAGATTCCCGATGTTGGTACCACAATAATTGTCAATAGCCATTTCAAATGCTGAATTTCTCACGGGCTCGGTGATGAAGAAACTAGAGAAATCGAAAACGAACGATCGTCAGGAGTTCAGAGAAATAATAAACAGTATTATTTTTACCTCACACCAAACCACTCTCAAATATTTGTGGGGATTTATCCCAGCAGCGTAGCTTCAAGTTGAAATAGGCATATGTCAATGCTTGGAAAAAAAAACGAACTTATTACTTATTGTTTTAAGTCCACGTAACTGTCTGCATGCTTAGTTGCCCGGTGCAAAGCCACAATCTTCGCCACTGATGCAGCTCCATGACATAGAATAGTTAGTGAATTTAAGATTGGGTTTGGAGTTTCGGATGTTTACCTGGTATCAGTCGCTCACCAGAAACCTGTTTGTCAATGGGCGTGTACAACAAGCAGGTGAGGTACTCATCTTGAGAAAAATATGGCTCATTTCCTCTCATGCCTGCACTTGTAATAACAACGTACCATGTGCCGTATAAGGAAGCTCAATCTTGTTCAGCGGGCTAGTGTGTTAAGAGGAAACGAGCTTAACGATGCCAATACGTAGCAGAATCTTAATCTTGAGAATTAGAAATATCTAACGATAATGAACCGACCCCATTCTTCGTACAACGGATGACATACAGAATGTGTGTACAATAGTAATGTGTTCTACGAGATATGCGGTAACATCAAAGATCAAAGTATAATGCTTCGCAACAAGATGGTGCAACCTGTATACTGTTGTAGTAAGTTGTGGTGTAGAAAGTATTGTTGATCTATAGGAGAAGTCTGTTTGACCTATGTAATATTGTAAGATGTTTGACATGGAACTAGATTTAAGTAGTAAATAACTAACTTCTATAATTGTCTACTAGGGTAATATAAAAAAAATTGACCATATACCCAATAAAAGCCACGGTAGCCTAGTGGTCAGCACCCACTTTGAAGCGCAAGTGACCTGGGTTCGATCACCGGTTCGTACACCACTAAAATTGTTAATAGCAATTTTAAGTGCTGTATTTACCACGTGCTCAGCGGTGGAGGAAAACTTCGTGAGGAAACCTGCATATCTGAGAAATAATAAAAAAAAATATTATTTCGAGAATATGTGAAGCCCGCCAACCCGCAATGGAGCAGCGTGGCTGGCCATTCCCGATATTGATATTTGAGAAGGAGGCCTTTGCCCAGCAGTGGGGACTTACAGTTTGCTACTTTACTATACCCAATATTAGGGTTGACGGAGTCTTACACATTTATTATAGTAATTTCAACACACTTTTTATCAGAGATTATTTGGAACAACGTGACTGGTCGGCTGTCGCCGTCCAGGTGGTTTCTTTTAACAGTAAAGGGGGGCAAACGAGCAATCGGCCCAGCTGATGGTAATATACTCGTACATGTATGATCGTACATGTATACATTTGGAACACCGAAGGAGCTGCTTGTTTGAGAGATGGGAGGGAAGATAAGAATGGGCTTCCGGTTACCTCACTCACCGAACGAAACCCAGAAGCACAATATGTCTCTACTTCACGCCGGTATTCCGCAAGTTCTTGGTACTACCTACCCCGGTCGAGCCGGCCCATTCGTGTAGTAGAGAAATTCGCTGCTTGACTCTACCACGTCCAAAGTGGTATTCAGGGCGACTTTATAATTCGTACTTAACTTTCATAAACTCTTTCTCCATCTCTCATTCGAAAACAGATCCCCTGACCACTCGGCTGTCGTAGCTGTGGTATGAAATAATTTTGAAGAAACATGACGTACCATTCTTGACGACAGAACTTTTTCGGCTTGCGATGGTTCCTATATCGTTTGTAAGTTCACATGTGACCAAAATAGATGAAGATTCCGTACGTAATTACTTTATCAAACAGTCCATCCATCGAAACGCTAACCCAGGGACACTCATGACAGGGCTTTAATTTTTTCTATCTACTCTTAAACATGGTAGAGCCAAGCGGCGTCGGCTCGACCGGGTCGGTACCACGGCCTCGCAGAATACCGGCGTGAGGTAGAGGCATCTTGTGCTTCTGCGTTTCGTTTGGTGAGTGAGTTAACCGGGGGCCTCTCCCCTTCCCTTCCCCCTCCCCATTCTCCCTCCCATTTCCCTTATACCCTTAAAGGTCGGCAATGCACCTGCAGCACCTGCTGGTCTTGCAGATGTACGTGAGCGACGGTAATCACTTACCATCAGGTGAACCGCTTGCTCGTTTGCCACCTTTCTCTTAAAAAAAAAAAACTCCGGCAACCCTTATAGGTACCACGAAAGTGTTCCACAGATTTGTCAGATTGGCCTAGATGAATGGCTTGGTCACAAACGGTGATCTAAGAGGAACCTACACGGTCGGTATGAAGAATGTAGGGTCCGAAGTGGCCACTAGGAGGAGGCTTGGCCAGCCTACTTCTCAGAATGCGGGGGAGGACTTAGTTGAGTTCTGGTATCGCGATACGTCTCTCTCCCTTTCCTCCGTGTCTCCGATTGGGCCGTGGTGGGGCTGCGGGAGGTTGGAGTGTCTATTAGAATATATATTCAGATCAATACTATACGTATTTCACAACATAAAAAAAATACAATAAAAAAAAAGAGAAGGAAGGGAGTTTTGTGACGGATGCGATTTTGTTATTGACGGTTCATTTATCACACGAATCGTGTTCATTGAATCGTAAAGATTTGGATAAAGAATATCAATTAACCATTGCTGTGTTTGTATCTGTGATGTGTCGTTAGGTCGGCCTATCTGAATCATCTTCCTCATTACCGTCAATGGAGTCTACTGCTGAACATCGAGAGATTGTCACAATGCACAATCTTGAGCCATCACTTCCATCGAGTTCCTGCAACAATGTGCAGCTCGTCCTACAGTGCGCTGTACGTGGCTGTCATTCGAGAACCCTTCTTCTCCAATGGTTGCCAGCTCTGTGAGCTATATGGCCGACTCATAGCCACTTCACTTTGCCGATTATAACGGCCAGGTTTACTGACAACATTTACTATAATTTAAATGAAACGTAGTAGAGCCAAGCGGCGGCTTTTGCTGCTGCTCGAATGGGCCGGCTCGACCGGGTTGGTTCTACGGCCTAGCAGAGTACCGGCGTAAAGTAGAGGCATCTTGTGCTTCTGCGTTTCGTTCGATGAGTGAGGTAACCGGAGGCCCATTCATAATCCTCCCTCCTTTCTTCCAAATACCCTTAAAGGCCGGAGGCCCACATCACCTCCCTATTCCCCTCCTCTTCGCTCCCATCTCCCCAATATCTTTAAAGACCGGCAACGCACCTGCAGCATCTATGGTGCTGCATCAGGTGAACCGCTTGCTCGTTTGCCGTATTTTCCATAAAAAAAAAATGTGTCCGCTTCAGCAATCGCTCATCCTCTTGACACACACAGCTATTATGAGAAAACCGTTTAGGCTAATTAAAACAAACAAACAATCCATTCACATGTGCTTGAAATAATATCTATTATTTTAAGGACATGAAAACTCCGCCATATGAGAGATCACAGACATGTAGGTTTCCTTACAATCTTTTCATTCACCGCGAGCGAGCATACTGTCTACTAGGCTTCAACCAGAAATTCATTAAAATAATACATCCGGAGAAAAATATTTTTTGGGTCTGTATTTGGATTGTTTTCTGTCCAGGAGAACAATGCACTGTGTATTGTGCTTGACCGTTTCGTTCGGCGAGTGAGGTAATCAGAGAACCAATCCTTCTCCTTCTCCATCCTTCTAACTAAATATCACAATAGCCGGCAAAGCAGGTGCAGCTCCTCTGGTGTTGCAGATATACAACGGAGCTTGGTAATCAGCATAGATCGGCACGAGCCGTGCCACACCGCGGGATTCAAAGAGGAAATAATAATATGGACATGACATGGATTCGCAAAAATTAAGAGTTATGTATTTGTAAATAGAAGTCAGAATATTCAATAAACTCGTAAAATGTATCATTTTTCATTAAAAAAAATATTGATAATCTATGGTTTCATTTTATACTGCGTAAATATTACGTCCACTCATATAAAACATGTAAGTGTTAAAATATAATCATTTGAAGTGCATAACGACCCTTCATAATTAATTAATTATATTGTATTGTGCCTACCTCTTCTATGTAACATTCTTTGTGATTAATGATTATATATACCTATATTGAATTTCATGTTGTTTTATTTTATGGTAAAAATCATTAATCTTATCGCCGTTACGGACTTACTGTAATGATAATATATTATTTTCGTTCGCCGATTCGAAAGCTGGAATCCCGGGGAATATCCATATTAAGATAATGATTGAGGTCATTTTCACCATGTGGCACGGGTCGTGCCGATCTATGGTCATCACTTACCACCAGATGACTCACTAGATATTTAGCCCCCATTCCTATTAAAATGTAAGTGCAAACACTTAAACACTAACTCGTCTTTTTTCCCTTCGTCTGTCCGATGTAAAGCATATATTATAAGGTCCGAGGAAGGATCTGATGTAGTCAGAGACAGGGGACAACACGATGCAAACATGCTAGAAAACTAATTATTTGAGTTTCGGTACAAATATTAGCTTCTGTTGTGATTCCAACCTCGGGCCCCTGTGTTTGGCGGTCAGGTAAGCTAATCTCTAAGCCAAGCAGTCGTCGTTTTAAACGAAGCGGGCAGAGCCACGCGTCGTGGCTAGTAATTAATAAGACAGATACTCAGACAAAGCAATAGAATCAAGTTGCTTGCATCAAAGCTTCACTAACGCGACACTAAAAAGTATCTGAACAGTTTTGTAAATAACATTCAATGCTTAATTGGAAAAAAAGGAGTTTGTAAATAGTCAATTTGTTTTTAGTGCAAAAGTTTAAGAGGATTTTCTATAAGCAATGAAGTGAATTGAAGTGTTTATTTTGAATTTAAATAAAAACAATATTAGAAGTATTTATATACTCGTACAGGACGTTATGGCTTTGTTATAGTTTTTATTTATTACTTTTTAATTTGCCACGACAGACAAGGTCCGGAGGTCAGCCTGCGAAACAGTAGACGCGTGTTCGATCCTTTATGTGAAGGCCACTTCACCCATGAGAAGGTACCGAAAAAATAGCACAATGGAAGTGTTTAATTATTGTCATGCATTTATTATTTCTCTAGAGATTCCCCTGAGGGAGGAAGAGGGTAAGGTTCTTACCGGGATAACTATGAAGCCGAAATGAAATCCTATCACCTAGTCCATAGCTCGGTAGTACTGACGTAAACACATTTGCACGTAACATATTCAGCCAACTGCTTGATACAATTATTTGAATCTAATTTTACGCAATTTATCGTAACTAGAACCGGAATATCTATATATTTATAAACCACGAATAACATAATCAACAGTCCGCCCGCACTGCCTTGAAACGGTTGTAACTTTTGAATCGTAATAGGTGGCCGTTTGAATTTTAGACGAGAATAAACTTTGTACAAAAATTCGTGCACAAGGATCACAGGAGGTCGCTGTAGCAATGAAACTAACCAAGTACCCCAATGATCGGTAGCCTATTGCTCGACATTTAATCCTGCCTTTGCAGCTGCATCGATAGAGACTCGCGCGCATAAGTCCCGCACGTTGAACATTTATTAATTTTTTTTAGTTAATCGTGGGGGAAAGGTGCTCGCACCTACCCGTGACCGTCTCCGGTGACTGGTTACGTCGAGATCAACGTTGAGGATGCCGGGCCGACTGAAACCCCCCCACGGAAGATCTGCTGTTGGCCTAGTGGCCTTTACAGCTTCATCGATAGAGACTAGCGAGCAGGAGACCTGCAAGTTTAACATTTATTCATGTAATTTTAATTGAACTTATGCATTATAAACCAGTGAAACAATATCGAGGTATAAATAAGTACAGCGACATCTGTTATTACAATATAAATTAATGACAAACTAATCTACGTTTTAACGTTATACATGCTTTATGTTATATGGCACCGGGGATGAAGCCCATGACATTCGAGCTCTATAAAAATCAAGCGAACACTCTGAACACTAAGCACCACGCTATAGTAAACAAACAGATTATAAAAACCTAAAAAAAAGTATGAGGCGTACTCCCGCTACTGATCCCTAATTGAATGATTTTTTTATTCGGTTAATACGTGTAAGTAACATCGGTAAATTGGGTGTCTGTACGGAACCTTCGGTGCACGAGTCCCACTCACATTTACCGGTTTTTAATTTGTAGTTAAAATGTAATAAAAAAAAGCTATTGACATTACTTTACTGTGCGAGTTTTGTGATTGAATGTCTTATTAATTTTCTTTGTTTCTTCACCACTTGAAAGTTTTCTCTATCCGATAAGGTATAATTTTATCGTGTCTTAAACAACAAGGCGGGCGTTTGCATTTACGGACGGTGCTCGGAAGCTCTATGAAATATAGGTTAACTGCTTTTCCTTTTATCATTCATAGGAATTATATTCAAACATTTAATATTAACTTAAAACCAGATTTAGCACAGGCTCTAGATAAAACGAAAGTAAATTAACAGCCTATAAGTGCCCACTGCTGAGCAAAGGCCACCGTCTCAAATATCTGAGGTAGTTTTGGAACCGGGAAGAGCCCGCCACGCTGCTCCAGTGCGGGTTGGCGGGCTTCACATATTCTCGAAATAATATTTATTATTATTTCTCAAACTCTCAGTTTCCTCACGATGTTTTCCTTCACCGCCGAGCACGTGGTAAATATAGCACTTAAAATTTGCTATTACTAATTTTAGTGGTGCCGGCACCGGGGATGGAGCCCAGGACACTCGCGCTCTATGAATCTAAAGTGAGCGCCCTGTCCACTAAGGTACCACGGTTCTAAGTGAAATAGAATTTCTAAAGAACGAATATATATTACGATATATCGTGTATCCCTTCGTAGCGTCTATAGGAGGTTGCCTGTTGAGTCTACATCTGCAGTACGTTTACAACAATTATGAGATCGAATGGGCCGTCTCGACCGGGTTGGTACCACGGGCTCGTAGAATACTGACGTGTAGTAGAGGCATTTTATGCTTCCGTCTCCCTCCTCATCCTTCCTCCCATCTCTCAAATATCCTTGAAGGCCGTCAACCCACCTGAACCACATCACGCTTGCCCTATTTACCATAAAAAAAACAGTCCTTGCACTACCTATAGGCAGAAATAAGCAAGATGGTGATATTTGAATTTAACCTATTATTTACGGATTTTATCGCATTTAATTTTGTCACCCCCGTGACCGCGGCTGCTTGAAGCACTCGAAACGTCGGGAATACGACAACCAAATTAAACCCGATAAAATATGTAAATAATCGTTTCATTTCAAATGTGAAGGAAGTGTTCGCGAAAATACAAGAAACCAATTTATATATTCACGCTTTGTTCCCAACGGGGTAGGCAGAGACAATCTTCTTCCACTTGCTACGGTCCTGACATAAGTCATTCGCTTCTTCCACTTCAATCAATCTATGCATGCATGCTCGTTGGTTTAGAGTCAACAAGAAATCAACATGGTTATATATTACCAGATGGCTAGGCCTGGGATGTAACACAATGTTTCACGTATTGCTCGAGATGGCAGGGGTTATAAACCATCTATGGTTCAGAAGTCGACGCTAAGAATAGAGTCACATTATTCATGTATTTTTGGTCCTTTTTTTTTAAATTTAATGTTTTGCACCCTAACAATATCTCTCCACGCCCCGAGTTGACTGGCAGAGAATGCCAAGAGGCATTAAGTCCGCTCTTAGTAATACTTTTATTTAAAGGTATTTAAATAAATAAATATATAAACATTGTCAGCAATGAAGTAATTATAAGTAAACATTTGCATAACCTGTATCTAGTACGTTGTTCACCTTCTTGACGAAGCGTGTTACAAATAATATATATATTGAGACTAAAATATAATAGGATAAATGATTCCTCGAACCTCTTATTTTGTCTTATATTTGACTTTCTCTCAAATGTTACCAAATACTTATCACATCGTACGCCGAAATAATATTACCAATAACTCTACGTAAAAGAGATTTGATAAAAAATATCAGTGCGCCAATAAAAAAGTCGTTTACATGAATCTTAACAAGTTTTATGAAGGGAGCTTATATCGTTACCATGTTTTAGAAAATCGTCGACGGTGATAAAAAAAACTAGGAAAGTAAAGTGGCTCAATCGTAGCCAGACAAAGTTTGAAGTTAATTCGTTGAAACTTTACATAACTTCAGACTTACGTCTCATTTTCACTTTCGCTCCGATGAAAGTGAAAATCAGACGAAGCTAAAGACAGAAACGAAGACGTGAGTCAAACATCAAATACTGAACTAAATCTTATTCTAACAAATTTATCGGTTGACAAAACTAGAAACAGGCTATTAAACCATAAAATTTTTGTACAAAGAGATAAAGTCACAAAAGTTATAATTAAACAGGTAATAAAAATATATTAATGTTGTATTATAAAGTACAACCGAACCCAAGTCACGCTGCATGATTAGGGCATCAGACTCCTAATTAGGTGATTCGAAATTGATACGTGGAGGGCTTGGCTTGGGTACTAAGATGCCGTCGGATTATCTTCAAGAGATTGGGAAAGGAGATCCGAGGTAAGAATTATTATAGATAGTATTGCGCAGTTTGTTCTGCAGAAGTAGCAGATTAGTCAAGAAACACGGTTGATATAAACGTATCAATCACTTAATTTGATCCAGAAAGGGACAAAGTAACTGACGAGCCCGTGCGTGTGACGAGACATGAGTGTGTGAAAGATGTCGGTGAGGGTGTGGCAAGAACATGCCAAATAGAAATCTGTCAAATCTACTTACCACTCCGTGTAATAGACGGGAGAGATATATAATAGATAAACAGCAGGGAAATAGCCTCCTCTCAAATATTTTTGAGAGAGATAGAAGCCGGTCCGCTACGCTGCTGCAGTGAGGGTGGGCAAACATCACATGTCCTCGAAATACTAGTTTATAATTATTTGTCAGTCATGCAGGTTTTCTTACGATATTTCCTTCCCGAGTACTCTAGCACCGAAGATCGAACCCAGGCCATTAAAGCACACTCTGGCCACTGGGTTACCTCATTTCTCTCTAGGCTTTATATATTATAATGGAAAGTCTGTGGTTTATTATTTGTTCGGTTAATCAGTAGTAAAATATTAATATGTATCTATACTATTATGTTAATAAAGAAATACAAGAACCGAATCCACTATTATGAGACGAGTCCAACACAAATTACCATCGTTAATCACTGAATTGCCCAATCTATCGTTCAATATAATGACCTGTCCAGACAAACGACAGGAACTATTGTTTACACAACGTAGCGTACCACTGTCCATTAATTAAACTGTATCATCTTATTTCATTTATCATATGAGCCAATGTGCTCCCACACGTCGCGAGAATGTGAAAATGAAGAATCCATTTAATTTCGTGAGTATCGTAGAGGGCGAAAGGTGATCTTCGGAAGAAAGCTCAGCTTGATATCGAGTATACTTATCACGCTCTGTCCGGTAATAATACTAACATTATATAGAATAATCTACAAGAACGTAGAAAGCATAGTAATCAAGAAAAATATCACAATTCTTTACTTTAAGCAATTGTACTCAAAAATATTGTTAAAAGTTCTTCAGTACCTTTAAAATTAACATTTCACATTTCGATGTTTATCTATAGTTTGCGTTTAATGCTTGGATTTGAAGCTATCGGAAGCTCCTTTTAAAAAGTTGTATTTGCATTTATAAAATTATAAAACTAGCACTGCCTTAACTTTTGAATTTGCAATTGAAAATTCAGAAAAGTTTCCCTATAACACGATCTGTTATAGGGAAACTTTTTTGCATACAATAAAATTCAATAATACATAGCTTTAGTAACATAAATAGCATCTTCAGTATCAACTAATTTTAGTTCACTGCTGAACATCGGTCTCACGAAGGAAGCGACAGCAAAGCATTATAACGATTTAAACTATTTTCAAACAGATCTTTCAGACTTATTAATTCTTTCAGACTTATTAATCTGAATTGTTTTCTATATCACATGTTACAAAATTATTATACGTAAATTGACTATTTGCGCTCAATCTATTTATAAAAATGGTGTAAATTACATTCAACAATACCGGTGGTCCCGAACACCAAACATTCGCATTTATTTATAACCTGACAAGGATAATAAAATGCTATGGAAATCCTTTGAGACTGATTTATTCCTGCAACCCTGCCATTAATTATCATTTGTCAATTGAAGTATAGTGCACAATTGCGAGAGATAAGTTTCGTTGAATTTCAAAACGTTTTATAGATTAAAGTGCTTCAAGTGATACACAGTTATGACTCTCAAGAACTCAGTAGAAAATATTATGAACTTGAATATGGCGCAGAATGAGTCTGAAGGATCGTAGTTTATGATTGATGATGTTTTCGACAAAAATAAATTAAAATGTAATGTTATCATATCAGGATTGAGGTATTATTAGTATCCTGGCAATAGTTGAACAGCGTCTCCAGTCTGTGGGTATGGCATTTACAACCAACTTAGGTTAGAGTTTATTATAGTCGTAAAAAAGTTTTAGTGAATTTAACGATTGTAAATTCACTCGTTGGAATATTTCCGTCATCTGTTGCTCGCGAGATCAGGTCCGCTGGAGAACAAATGACGTTTTCGTTTAATGTAACTTTGGTGTGACCAACGAACTAATAAGCTCCACTGATGGTAAATGGCTACTGAAAGCTCGTGCGCACTAGACCTCCGTGAAGGGCTAATATGGAATGGGTCCACAGCCTGTAAGTATGGATAAACGGACTGTCTTCTGTTGAACGGGTCGACGTTGCACGCGCTAGAGGTTCCTATACTTCAATTGCTAAAACAAGATAATCTTTTCTGCATAAATGCATAAAATTTTGAAATAAAACCCCTGAAAATAATGTGCAACAATGTGACTGAAAATTTAAGGAAATTGGTCTAGAGTAAAGCACAGCAGAGGTTCCTAAATTTAGGTTGCTTAAGTTAGAAAGTGTTTTCAGCAGAAAATGTATTTATTCAGGACAACAAAGGACAACAAATAATAAATTATAAATGTCATGACTAACAAAAAAAAACCGCAGAGTTTCTTCCCGCTTCTTCTCTGCGGTCTTGGTTTTTACGAACCGCTGTAGATTTTGAGATCATGAGAGCTTTAAACATGCATAAATTTAATGAAAACGTTTTGGCTTTGACTTTGTGATAGTAAACAGCCGGCCGCTTCAACTGACAACAAGATTCGGGCTCCGGGCTTACGTCAAAGTGACCGAGCCGGCCATAGTCGAGCTGATGCGACTGGGTAAATCTTCAAGCATGCTTCCATAAAAACATTTTTTAAGGCGGCGATGAAGATATTTTTTTTAGGTCTTGATTCAATATTACTGTAGTCGTGGTTATAGTATCCAATACAACCCCTAGGCGTAACGTTTACATCGATTGCGAAAATTGAAGGTGACTTACTTCTTTGCTTTTGCTTAACGTATCACTGCCATATCATTTCTATTGTAGTTTTGTGTGAATTATATTATTATTACAATAAAATCATGTGTCAAAAAAACAAACTACCATACAACAGAATAGCTGTAACGAAACAAATTAAAAGGAGTATACCAAAACTGTAACGTCTTCAGTCTTCTAATGTTGTTTAACTTTCATAGTTACAATATATTATAAACATAGTTACAAAAATTTACAAATGAACATTCTCGTGTCCGGTTTCAGCGGACATGTGACAAACAAAACAAAACGACAATGTAATAAACATAGTTAAATGTTTTCTCGAAGAACTTTATTACATACTTGTACAGCTTCCATGCGTCTGTTCAGAATGCCGCTTGAATTGAGAGCAAATTTTCTATTTAGTGTCAAGAGTACAAATTAAATTTGACTATTTTTTAATATCTCATACCTTTTCATATAATTTGATTACTTCTGATATTATAATAATCCCTTTACGTGGATTTGTGGCATAAGATAATATAGAAATATAAAAAGGATTATTTTTTTTACGGGAAAGGGGGCAAACGAGCAAGCAGTTCACCTGATGGTAAGTAATTACCGTCGCCCACCTGCATCTGCAACACCAGAGATATTTGGGAGATTGGAGGAAGGGAGGATGAAGGGGGATGGAGAGGGGGAGTGGAGAAGACCTCCGGTTACCTCACTCAGTGAACGAAACGCTGAAGCACAATGTGCCTCTTCTTCACGCCGGTATTCTGCGAAGCCATGGTACCGACCCGGTCGAGCCGGCCCATTCGATTAGCAGCAAAAGCCGCCGCTTAGCTCCATCATTATGTTCAATATGGGTTTTGTTTGTTCAATGTTGGTATTTGGGTGATGGGAGGGTTGAAAGGGAGGGTAGTTGAAGAGGGTCACATCGCGCACCGAACGAAACGCAGAAGCACAAGATGCCCCTACTTCACGCCGGTAATCTGAGAGGTCGTATTACTACCACGGTGGAGCCGACCCATCCAAGCAGAAGTAAATGCCGAAGCATGGCTTTTTTTACTAGCCCAACTTAATGAAGACAATCCAATTTTGAATCCAGAAAACAAAAAGCTTATCATATTGTATCATTATTTATGGCCAGACTTGTTATTTAAGATCAATGGCTTCTTTCTCCAATATCTGCGAGGGCTTTGGAGCCGCGAAGGGGCCCGCCTCGGGTTGACGGGCTTCACATATCCTCGAAATAACACGATGTTTTCCTTCACCGCTGAGCACATGGTAAGTACAGCACTTAAATTTGCTCGCTCGCGCTCGCGCTCTATGATACTAAATTTATCGAGCTGACCCTTAGGTCTAGTTTTAAGTCATTATCATAGATCGGCACGACCCGTGCCACATGGTGTCAATGACCTCAATCATTATCTTAATATGGATATTCCCCGGGATTCCAGCATTCGAATCGGCGAACGAAAATAATATATTCTCATAACAGTAAGTCCGTAACGGCTTTTAAACGGATTTTTACCATAAAATAAAACAACATGAAATTCAACATAGGTGTATATAATCAATCATCACAAAGAATGTTACATAGAAGAGGTAGGCACAATACAATATAATTAATTAATTATGAAGGGTCGTTATGCACTTCAAATGATTATATTTTAACACTTACATGTTTTATATGAGTGCACGTAATATTTTACGCAGTATAAAATGAAACCATAGATTATCAATATTTTCTTTAATGAAAAATGATACATTTTAGGAGTTTATTGAATATTCTGACTTCTATTTACAAATAAATAATTCTTAATTTTTGCGAATCCATGTCATGTCCATATTATTATTTCCTCTTTGAATCCCGCGGTGTGGCACGGGTCGTGCCGATCTATGGTCATTATATATTATATAAAAAGAGGATAACTACCGAGCTTCCTGTTCTTTTCGGTTATACGAAGCTCATTCAGATGGTGGTTGGTGATAAATAAGTAAATTTCTTGTATCGAACAACAGTAAGACCAATCTCGACCATTGCGACACGTCTAAATAAGTTACAAGTAATAAATTATAAATGTCATGACTAACAAAAAAAAACCGCAGAGTTTCTTCCCGCTTCTTCTCTGCGGTCTTGGTTTTTACGAACCGCTGTAGATTTTGAGATCATGAGAGCTTTAAACATGCATAAATTTAATGAAAACGTTTTGGCTTTGACTTTGTGATAGTAAACAGCCGGCCGCTTCAACTGACAACAAGATTCGGGCTCCGGGCTTACGTCAAAGTGACCGAGCCGGCCATAGTCGAGCTGATGCGACTGGGTAAATCTTCAAGCATGCTTCCATAAAAACATTTTTTAAGGCGTCGATGAAGATATCTTTTTTAGGTCTTGATTCAATATTACTTTAGTCGTGGTTATAGTATCCAATACAAACCTTAGGCGTAACGTTTTCATCGATTGCGAAAATTGAAGGTGACTTACTTCTTTGCTTTTGCTTAACGTATCACTGCCATATCATTTCTATTGTAGTTTTGTGTGAATTATATTATTATTACAATAAAATCATGTGTCAAAAAAACAAACTACCATACAACAGAATAGCAGTAACGAAACAAATTAAAAGGAGTATACCAAAACTGTAACGTCTTCAGTCTTCTAATGTTGTTTAACTTCGATTAGCAGCAAAAGCCGCCGCTTAGCTCCATCATTATGGTCAATATGGGTTTTGTTTGTTCAATGTTGGTATTTGGGTGATGGGAGGGTTGAAAGGGAGGGTAGTTGAAGAGGGTCACATCGCGCACCGAACGAAACGCAGAAGCACAAGATGCCCCTACTTCACGCCGGTAATCTGAGAGGTCGTATTACTACCACGGTGGAGCCGACCCATCCAAGCAGAAGTAAATGCCGAAGCATGGCTTTTTTTACTAGCCCAACTTAATGAAGACAATCCAATTTTGAATCCAGAAAACAAAAAGCTTATCATATTGTATCATTATTTATGGCCAGACTTGTTATTTAAGATCAATGGCTTCTTTCTCCAATATCTGCGAGGGCTTTGGAGCCGCGAAGGGCCCGCCTCGGGTTGACGGGCTTCACATATCCTCGAAATAACACGATGTTTTCCTTCACCGCTGAGCACATGGTAAGTACAGCACTTAAATTTGCTCGCTCGCGCTCGCGCTCTATGAAACTAAATTTATCGAGCTGACCCTTAGGTCTAGTTTTAAGTCATTATCATAGATCGGCACGACCCGTGCCACATGGTGTCAATGACCTCAATCATTATCTTAATATGGATATTCCCCGGGATTCCAGCATTCGAATCGGCGAACGAAAATAATATATTCTCATTACAGTAAGTCCGTAACGGCTTTTAAACGGATTTTTACCATAAAATAAAACAACATGAAATTCAACATAGGTGTATATAATCAATCATCACAAAAATGTTACATAGAAGAGGTAGGCACAATACAATATAATTAATTAATTATGAAGGGTCGTTATGCACTTCAAATGATTATATTTTAACACTTACATGTTTTATATGAGTGCACGTAATATTTTACGCAGTATAAAATGAAACCATAGATTATCAATATTTTCTTTAATGAAAAATGATACATTTTAGGAGTTTATTGAATATTCTGACTTCTATTTACAAATAAATAATTCTTAATTTTTGCGAATCCATGTCATGTCCATATTATTATTTCCTCTTTGAATCCCGCGGTGTGGCACGGGTCGTGCCGATCTATGGTCATTATATATTATATAAAAAGAGGATAACTACCGAGCTTCCTGTTCTTTTCGGTTATACGAAGCTCATTCAGATGGTGGTTGGTGATAAATAAGTAAATTTCTTGTATCGAACAACAGTAAGACCAATCTCGACCATTGCGACACGTCTAAATAAGTTACAAGTAATAAAGTTTTATTTATAAGGATACTTTTTTTGTGGGACTTGACGGTAAGTGATTGCCTGCAGGTACCTTGAAGGTCTTTAAGGATATTTTGGGGTGGCTGTGGGGTAGAGGGGAAGGGAGTGTGAGGGAATAGGCCACCGGTTACCTCGCTCTCCGAAAGAAACGCAGAAGCACAAGATGCTTCTAAATCTTCATGCCGGTGTTTTGTATAATCTACGAGGAAAAATTTTAATTAAACATGGACTGTCTCCGCTAGAACGTGTCAAGGTGACGCGCTAGAAATAAGTAAAAATTAGAAAGATTTTTTTGTGTAAATTCTTATAACTAAAGTGCAAGATCTACTTAAAGAAACATAGTTGAAAAGGTCTATTAATATAATAGATCAATATTGAAGACAATCCAATTTTGAATCCAGAAAACAAAAAGCTTATCATATTGTATCATTATTTATGGCCAGACTTGTTATTTAAGATCAATGTAAATATTAATTATAACAAATTACTGTGGATAATAATTTGCGACCGAACGACTGCGTGAGAGTCTGTGTAAAAATATTAAATAGAAAAAAAATCTCTAGTAGGATTTTCTCTTTGTTCTCTAAAGTAATGTAGTAAAACTAAACATGTTCCATTTGTATATTAAATACAGTGAACTGGAATTGCAGTCACGTTTTCCTTTTGTTGCAACGGCTTATATTAAATTTATACATTAACGAACGCGTGTTACGAAACGCTTATTAAATTTAACTTTACCGGAACTATGTAGCGCAGTAGTTTCAAATAATACTCCTTTATTAAGTTTTTAAGTGAAATTAAAATAAAGTAGGAGCCTCTAAGTGCCCACGGCTTGGCAAAGGCTTCTTTCTCCAATATCTGCGAGGGTTTTGGAGCCGCGAAGGGCCCGCCTCGGGTTGACGGGCTTCACATATCCTCGAAATAACACGATGTTTTCCTTCACCGCTGAGCACATGGTAAGTACAGCACTTAAATTTGCTCGCTCGCGCTCGCGCTCTATGATACTAAATTTATCGAGCTGACCCTTAGGTCTAGTTTTAAGTCATTATCATAGATCGGCACGACCCGTGCCACATGGTGTCAATGACCTCAATCATTATCTTAATATGGATATTCCCCGGGATTCCAGCATTCGAATCGGCGAACGAAAATAATATATTCTCATAACAGTAAGTCCGTAACGGCTTTTAAACGGATTTTTACCATAAAATAAAACAACATGAAATTCAAAATAGGTGTATATAATCAATCATCACAAAAAATGTTACATAGAAGAGGTAGGCACAATACAATATAATTAATTAATTATGAAGGGTCGTTATGCACTTCAAATTATTATATTTTAACACTTACATGTTTTATATGAGTGCACGTAATATTTTACGCAGTATAAAATGAAACCATAGATTATCAATATTTTCTTTAATGAAAAATGATACATTTTAGGAGTTTATTGAATATTCTGACTTCTATTTACAAATAAATAATTCTTAATTTTTGCGAATCCATGGCATGTCCATATTATTATTTCCTCTTTGAATCCCGCGGTGTGGCACGGGTCGTGCCGATCTATGGTCATTATATATTATATAAAAGAGGATAACTACCGAGCTTCCTGTTCTTTTCGGTTATCGACGCTGCAAATTATCGATGTTTTAAATGTCAATTTTTTTTTTTTATGAAAAAATAGGCCTGCGTTTGACCTCAATCTTGCCCGATGGAAAGCGAAGATGAGGCCTAGGATGGTACACGCTTGCCTAGATGTCTGTTCACTTTGGCCTTGAAGATATCCAGGTTATAGGCCTCCGGAAAAACCGACCTCGGCAGAGAGTTCCACTCCTTAGCCGTCCGCAAAAAGAAAGAAGAGGCAAACCGCCTCGTGCGTAATGGAGGAATGTCTACAACGTAAGGGTGGAACTTCTCGTCGCGTCTAGTCGTTCGGCGATGGAAAGGGGAAGAGGGTATTAGGTTATGCAAAACCTCCGCACATAATTATACCAAATTACTGTGGATAATAATTTGCGACCGAACGACTGCGTGAGAGTCTGTGTAAAAATATTAAATAGAAAAAAAATCTCTAGTAGGATTTTCTCTTTGTTCTCTAAAGTAATGTAGTAAAACTAAACATGTTCCATTTGTATATTAAATACAGTGAACTGGAATTGCAGTCACGTTTTCCTTTTGTTGCAACGGCTTATATTAAATTTATACATTAACGAACGCGTGTTACGAAACGCTTATTAAATTTAACTTTACCGGAACTATGTAGCGCAGTAGTTTCATATAATACTCCTTTATTAAGTTTTTAAGTGAAATTAAAATAAAGTAGGAGCCTCTAAGTGCCCACGGCAGCAAAACTTCTTTCTCCAATATCTGCGAGGGCTTTGGAGCCGCGAAGGCCCGCCTCGGGTTGACAGGCTTCACATATCCTCGAAATAACACGATGTTTTCCTTCACCGCTGAGCACATGGTAAGTACAGCACTTAAATTTGCTCGCTCGCGCTCGCGCTCTATGAAACTAAATTTATCGAGCTGACCCTTAGGTCTAGTTTTAAGTCATTATCATAGATCGGCACGACCCGTGCCACATGGTGTCAATGACCTCAATCATTATCTTAATATGGATATTCCCCGGGATTCCAGCATTCGAATCGGCGAACGAAAATAATATATTCTCATTACAGTAAGTCCGTAACGGCTTTTAAACGGATTTTACCATAAAATAAAACAACATGAAATTCAAAATAGGTGTATATAATCAATCATCACAAAAATGTTACATAGAAGAGGTAGGCACAATACAATATAATTAATTAATTATGAAGGGTCGTTATGCACTTCAAATTATTATATTTTAACACTTACATGTTTTATATAAATTGACATTTAAAAATATATTTAAGTAATGTATACATTTTTGACAATATAATTGTTTTTGTTATTTTAATAAATGTAATTTTACTGATTTCATTATATCGTAATATGGCATTAAAAAGCTCCTAATAAGTTTGTCTTTAAAAAAACATCCGCAATCATTACAGAAATATTGCAAGTCTGTACTAGTAGTACTGTGTAGTACTGCTGTTTGTCATTGTGCCGCTTTAGTTGTTTGTCCTGACGTATATTTGTTTGTATTTAGTATTAAAATTCATTATTCTATATGTATATGGTGTATTAGAATATATTTTATTTATGTATCTATGTATGTATGTACATATCTGTGTATGTATATATTTTATTTATGTATGTATGTATGTATGTATGTATGTATGTATGTACATATCTGTGTATGTATATATTTTATTTATGTATGTATGTACATATCTGTGTATGTATATATTTTATTTATGTATCTATGTATGTATGTACATATCTGTGTATGTATATATTTTATTTATGTATGTATGTACATATCTGTGTATGTATATATTTTATTTATGTATGTATGTATGTATGTATGTATGTATGTACATATCTGTGTATGTATATATTTTATTTATGTATGTATGTATGTATGTATGTATGTATGTATGTATGTATGTATGTATGTATGTATGTATGTATGTATGTACATATCTGTGTATGTATATATTTTATTTATGTATCTATGTATGTATGTATGTATGTATGTACATATCTGTGTATGTATATATTTTATTTATGTATCTATGTATGTATGTATGTACATATCTGTGTATGTATATATTTTATTTATGTATGTATGTACATATCTGTGTATGTATATATTTTATTTATGTATCTATGTATGTATGTATGTATGTATGTATGTACATATCTGTGTATGTATATATTTTATTTATGTATCTATGTATGTATGTATGTACATATCTGTGTATGTATATATTTTATTTATGTATCTATGTATGTATGTACATATCTGTGTATGTATATATTTTATTTATGTATCTATGTATGTATGTACATATCTGTGTATGTATATATTTTATTTATGTATCTATGTATGTATGTATGTATGTACATATCTGTGTATGTATATATTTTATTTATGTATGTATGTACATATCTGTGTATGTATATATTTTATTTATGTATGTATGTATGTACATATCTGTGTATGTATATATTTTATTTATGTATGTATGTACATATCTGTGTATGTATATATTTTATTTATGTATCTATGTATGTATGTATGTATGTATGTATGTATGTACATATCTGTGTATGTATATATTTTATTTATGTATCTATGTATGTATGTATGTATGTATGTATGTATGTACATATCTGTGTATGTATATATTTTATTTATGTATCTATGTATGTATGTACATATCTGTGTATGTATATATTTTATTTATGTATGTATGTACATATCTGTGTATGTATATATTTTATTTATGTATCTATGTATGTATGTATGTATGTATGTATGTACATATCTGTGTATGTATATATTTTATTTATGTATGTATGTATGTACATATCTGTGTATGTATATATTTTATTTATGTATCTATGTATGTATGTATGTATGTATGTATGTATGTATGTACATATCTGTGTATGTATATATTTTATTTATGTATCTATGTATGTATGTACATATCTGTGTATGTATATATTTTATTTATGTATCTATGTATGTATGTATGTATGTATGTACATATCTGTGTATGTATATATTTTATTTATGTATCTATGTATGTATGTATGTATGTATGTATGTACATATCTGTGTATGTATATATTTTATTTATGTATGTATGTATGTATGTATGTATGTATGTATGTACATATCTGTGTATGTATATATTTTATTTATGTATCTATGTATGTATGTATGTATGTATGTATGTATGTATGTATGTATGTATGTATGTATGTACATATCTGTGTATGTATATATTTTATTTATGTATCTATGTATGTATGTATGTATGTACATATCTGTGTATGTATATATTTTATTTATGTATGTATGTATGTATGTATGTATGTATGTATGTATGTACATATCTGTGTATGTATATATTTTATTTATGTATCTATGTATGTATGTATGTATGTATGTATGTAAGTATGTACATATATGTGTAAGTATATATTTTGATATTTATATCCTATTACTTGTTTTATTCTCTTGAAGCTATGTAAATGGCTAATTCTGGCGTAACAATTAAAAATGGTATATCCGTGTATAAAAATTATTCGAAATTTGTCTAAATATTCTGGCTCTGGAACGAAATCCCTCTTGACATTAAAAAAGCTCCTAATAAGTTTGTCTTTAAAAAAAAACATCCGCAATCATTACAGAAATATTGCAAGTCTGTACTAGTGCTGCTGTTTGTCATTGTGCCGCTTTAGTTGTTTGTCCTGACGTATATTTGTTTGTATTTAGTATTAAAATTCATTATTCTATATGTATATGGTGTATTAGAATATATTTTATTTATGTATGTATGTATGTACATATCTGTGTATGTATATATTTTATTTATGTATCTATGTATGTATGTAAGTATGTACATATATGTGTAAGTATATATTTTGATATTTATATCCTATTACTTGTTTTATTCTCTTAGATGTATCGCCTCTATTACGTATATATCTCTGCTTAGCCTAATGGTTGACTGGGAGAGAATAGCTCTAGGCATTAAGTCCGCCATATGTATCAATCTATGCATAAATATTAAATAAATAAACAAATAAATTATTTCAACACGAGAGGGATTATAATTTGATTTATTATATAATAGCATAGAGATAAACGAACTAAATGCCCATCAGCGTTCCTACCAAGCGACCACCCAGTTACCTCCACTAACAATGTCAATTGAAAAAGGTTAGTGAATGAACTTCACAGCCTGTAAGTATGCATGCTCTTTATACCACAGAACAGCGATTGCTGTGACGATTAACTGGAGAAATACGTTAGAATTTGGTACACGATTTTGCTGGTGTATGACTCTTTCTCTGCTTTAAAGTAACAGTACATCGTTCCAGTCTGAAAGGTATAGAGAGCCGGTATAACTACCGGATGTATGGCATTTGAGTCCGCAGGGACGACAATGCTGCTGTAACCATCTTGGACTGAAGTTGTTTATAGGTGTCAATGCGCTGCACCAGCCCAGGCGGCCGAAAATAATAATAATATCCAATCAAGTATAATTTGATAGAAATAAGAAAAAAAAAACAAATACAAGTTTGATTTTAGTCGCACTTTGGTATAAGTTTATATTTTCATTTAACTTTTAACGTACACAAGTACAGTGATAAAAAATGAGATGTGGTAATGTAGAGATATCTTATGCTTCTGCGGTTCGGTCGTGAGGTAACCAGAGACCCTATTCGCGCCTCTCTCAAACCTCTACTTCATCAGCCTTCCCATTCCCCATTTATCCTCAAAGGCCGGTAACACATCTGCAGCTTCTCTGGTGTTGCAGATGTTCGTGGGTTCGTCATTAATCACTTACCATCAGGTGAGCCGCTTACACGTTCTCACCCTTTCCCATAAAATCAAACGTGATATGAATTATAAGTCGACCGCGTAAGTTAGTGATCCTGACTTCTGAGCCATGGGTCCTGGGTTGTATCTCTGACACTGCATCTGACCCTTCCTCCGATGTTATCGCACAAGCGTTACATCGGATATGGAATAGTAAATACGTTTGAGTGCCTCTGTGTTTGTATGTACAATCAAGTCACTATAATGTATTCAGAGCACTCGACAACTATATACAGTAATAGGAAGTTTTCAACCCGGTCGAAAAGTGCCTGAAAGATGACCATGAATTTTAGTATAGTACGTTTAGTTTTAAATCGTCTTTTTATAACAGCGTTGCAACTTCCGATGCCAACTTCTCCGAAGCTTCGAATTTCTGAAGTTCTAGCGATTCTATGTATCGCATATAGCGCATAATTCTATATATAAGTCACGGTAAAGTATATGTTTCGCATGTCGGCTTGTCGTTGACGTCACGAGGCTCCAACTGAAAATCAGCGCTGCAACCTCTGCAGCATTGCGCTGAGTTTGAGACCTATTTGGTACTCATTTTTATTCACTGTATTAAATGTTATATTTTTATTATAATTTTTTTTTTAATCTATGTATTTTGTATTCGTAATATTTTAAATATGTGTACCAAATAAATCATTCTTTCTTTCTTTCTTTCTATTCGTTTCAATTATGTTTAGTGCTAATTCTGTTTAGTGAGGTTTGATGTAAAGCCATCCTAAATCTCAATACTTACGGGATCATTGAAAAGTTTTGAAAATCGCTTTCGTTAAGAATTATGGCACGAGCAGCGTTGGATATTAAAATAGAACTCGGAAAACAAATAATACATTTGAATAAAAAAGAAATTTCCCTGTCCTAGGTAGTGTAATTGTTGATTTTATGAAAAATTTAGGCCTGTGTGGAAATATAGTCCGATCAAAATCTAGTCTAGACTTTCAATTAATAGGAAACCTCTTTCAAGCAGGCTAATAATAGTCGGAGGTCGTATCTGGTCCTTAAATAGAAATCCAATACTTAACTGTCTGTAAAGGTGTCGTTTTGTTGTAAATATTAATATAAGCTAAAGTATTTAATCATTTGGATATTATTTGGATTCGTGTGAAGTCAATAAATAGAATATGATCTCACTAATCTCGTCTCGAATATATTAATCATAAATTCAAGGTAAGTTACGCAATGATTATTTTAATCATTCAGTATACACACACCAATATAACCAGTGCATGGCAACGGGCAACAGAAGTGACGACTCGATCGAGACGTGGTTTTTCACGGCCATAGTCGCTCAGTGGGCTATCGAAAAGGCTAAAAGTGTTTCTCTGCGCGATACAGTCTGCAACGATGATGTTGCAGAATGCTGCAGAACGAGGATAAGCCGGTATAATCAGCACGCAATGGGGGCGGCAACATATCGAGCAGTAACTAACTAACGTCGGTGAAGGAAGGTTCTTGAGTGGCAGCGTCATACAGGAAAATGCAGTGTATACTTAACTAACTAAGTTATTGTGGGAAGTCGATGTAAACAGGTGGCTCAGGATCATTGATGGATGCTTTGTGGAAATCTCGTTGTTCAGCAGTGGACTTGTGACGGGCCGAAATGGTGAGCTGATGATGATGTTTGATGAATATAATTGCGAAGGACCAGCGGGTTGTTGCGTGTTCAAAGACCTTACCAGTGTCACCTGCTAATGGTGGAATAGACGGCCAACTTCATTCCAACAGATGCGGTCGTCTGCGGCTAACAAGCGTGGGATGCAAAACGAGCAACGCACCACAAAAGGTGAGCGTCCCCGCTGCGTGCAGACGATCGTTCATAACCAGGCACACAACGCTTGGCGAGAGGTGGTTATTTTTACCTTCGGCTCGAGAGTCTGTTCCGCTGTAGGTGTCAATGGCACCGGATGAACTGCGCATCTCCAGTTCCGTGGTGATTTTCGTCGGTCCGAAACTTGGCTGAACCCGACACAACCCGAAATAACCCGACATAACCCGTTCACTGTCTTCAGTGTTGAAACAAAGCTAAAGCACTTTGGGTATATCATCAACGAAATTCGTAACGCACACATACATATAAAATTCTTTATATGTATGTGTAAACAGATTAAACTTAACAGTAATATCATTATTCTTTTACGTCTGCTGTCGCAGCGGTGTGAGCTTGGTGACGCGTACGGAAGGCTTATTTATTCAATGCACCTAGGGGCAAAGATCTCCTAAGATTCAGATTGACAATGGAACTGTGCGCTTCCCCCAAATTGTTTTAAATGTGGGAGAGCCTATGCTCTATTTCTGGTATCGGATATTTTATTAATACGTTAGCTGAGTACAATTAGCCTGCCATGATTCGCAGTGACGGACGTACTAATTTTTTTTATTTTTATTTTGTTTTAAGCACTCTCGCGATATGTCGAACATAACTCATAAAGGTGAACAATGCTCAGTTGAACCAGTGGTATGCGAGTCTGAAAGGGACAAACAGACAAAGAAACATTTAGTATTGTATACTCGTATATACACGATGATTGTGAACCCTTTTCAAACGGAAAGGGAATATAATACATGTTGTGAATCCTTTACAGTATGAAGAGGGTATTTCATGTATATGCTTTAAACCTTTTATAAGCGATGTAGGAATAAGCTTATACAGTTGCATACTAGAGAGGGCTAGTTAAAAAAAATAAATATATGTATTTTTTTATTTTTTTATTAAAACTTCATGCACAAAGTAGTACACATAGCGGACTTAATGCCTAAAGGCATTCTCTCCCAGACAACCATTAGGCTAAGCAGAGATAAACACATAATAGAGGCGATACAGCTAACAGAATAAAACAAGTAAAAAGATATAAATATCAAAATATATACTTACACAGATAGGTAGATAGATAGAAATATACATACATACAATGTATACAAATATACCATATACTCACAGAATCATGAATTTTAATACTAAAATACAATCATATATGTATGTCAGGATAAATAACTAAAACGACACTGACTAACAGCAACACTAGTACAGACTTGCAACATCTTTGCAATTTTTTTTTTCAAGGCAAATTTATTAGGAGCTTTTTTAATGTCAATAGACATTTCGTTCCAGAGTCTTATAGCCGTATCCATTTTATTTTAATTTTATTTTTTATTTATTATTACGAAAGCTATATTTATCATGATGTGGCAAAATATCGCTCCGGGCACTGTTGCCGTCATCGGTCTGCTTAATTTCGTTCCGGTATTATTCGAGATGGTTATCCCCCGCCATCTGTCGGTAGCAATTGCAACTTTCAAGGCTTTTCTCTCACCCGCCTCTTGCAATTACCACCGGAAGGGGTTGGAAGATTTTTTCGTCGATATCACACGGCCAACAAATACAATAGCAAGTAACTATGCTGAATACAAATAAAAAAAAATTAAATATGATAGTTTCAATATGAACGAGAGAGCAAGAAGAAAAATTATAACGAAAACTTTCAAATCATTTTTTTTTTGCTCTTCAATGACATATGTACCGTTGTATTAACGTAAAGCCGTTAAGGAGACGTAAACTACTCATAAAGCATATAAATGATCCAATTTATCATCCGGGTTCGAATCGCGTCTATACAAAGGCATAACTGATGTGAGTGGGATGGTAATAGATGATCTAAGAGAAGCTCAACTACATTTACCGAGGTAGATGGATCGCACATTGCTGACGTGTTTATTTTATTTCCTTAGGCCGCCATCAAACTATATATATGTCATATATATATATACTCTCGCTTTCCAAATACGGGTTTTTGTATTAATTACTAAGACTGGTGATACCATGTTTTTGGTAATAGTCGTATTAGATCCGGTGGAGTATCTGTGAATATATCGGCCGTGAATATATGCGTAAGATCGGACTTGAGGCGACGGTGACCTGCTTGCGCAGCGGTGAGAGGAACCAGGATTTCGCATCGCATGAAGACGGAGTGCCCAGAACGAGAAGCAGTGAGCAGACAGACAGTCAGAGAGGATAGATCCTACTCGGAGGCGGTACCGTCTTAGCCGTGTGATGGAGTGGCCACGGTCACCTTCCGAACGGAAATCCTGTAACCTTTCGTCTGTGCTGTTGGCAACACTGAGATTTACTTCCTTGGGAATTCGACATATCCCAGCTACACTCCTAGACAGACCATATATCTATAACAGAATTCCTCTCGTTGTCAGGTTGTGTGTAAAATACTGCAGTCGTAAAATAATATTTAGGCTGGCGTTGCGAAATTTTCTCAAGCGTTGAACTCAGTGGACAGATATTCCAAGGGGTCAACTGGTGACCCAGTTCTCGTTTTGTGCTCGAGGGTCAGATAGCGCATACTGACCAACCTCTCTATATTACGTATGATTCGTTTTGGAAAGTGTGCGTTGTAATCACATCATTCTATCTCCTCCTATCCCACCTCACCTATCGCTATTCTCCAACTGGACATTCGTTCACATGATCACTTTCGTTCGGGCAAAGCAATATTCACCATGTCCAATACGAGAACAGCATGGGTTTGAAACAATTAGCCTTTTGCATCAGTGTTTCCGTCCATCAACGTGGGTGTCTTAAAGAGTCGAGTCAATAAGCTCCGGCTGGTCCGGATGGAAATTAATAAATAAGAGATGAAGGTAGCCCGAGTTAACTATGACATCTGGACGTCTAACACCCCAGTCTCCCCGTGACCACGGCTGCTGTAAAGCAATCGTAACGTTGGGAACATAAAAACAAACATAAACGCGATACAATCCGAAATCATTAAGCTCCTGCTGGTTCAGTGCTCATAACACCAAGTCGGATTAGAGGAAAGCGCTAGCTTATGTCCTGGTAGGCCAATGGTCAAGGCGCTGACTTCAGTTTCAAAGAGCGCGAGTGACCTGTGTTCGATACCCAGTGGACGGCACCACTGGAAATGTTGACAGCAACTTTAAGTGCTGTATTTACCAGGCATTCAGCGGTGAAGGAAAACATCGTGAGGAATCCCGCATGTCTGGTAAACCCGCACCGGAGCAGCGTGGCGGGGTTTGCCAGCTCTAAAACCCTCTCAGATACTCCTGAATGAGAAGAAGGCTTTTGCCCATTTGTGGGCACTTACAGGTTGCTATTTTACTTACTTTTACTTTTAAAGAAATGGTTACTCATTATAGAATACCTTCCATATTTTTTTTTTTCTAGAAGGAGGGGGCAAACGAGCGTGCGGCTCACCTGATGGTAAGTGATCACCGACGCCCACGAACATCCACAACACCAGAGGAGCTACAGATGCGCTGCCGGCCTTTAAGGAAGGAATAAGCTCTTTTCTTGAAGGTCCCTAAGTCGTAACTGTTCGGAAATACTGCTGGCGACAGCTGATTCCACAAAATCGAAGTGCGTGGCAGAAAACTTCGATTAAAACGCACTGTGGTGGAATGCCAACCATCTAGGTGGTATCGATGGAACTTCGCATTCTGTCGCGATGTACGATGGTGAAACTCAGCAGCTGGGATCAATCCGAAAAGTTCCTCAGAACATTCCCCGTGGAAAATTTTGTAAAAATGCAAGAGAAGCAACATCTCTTCGCAAGGCCAAAGGATCAAGCCGATCAGAGAGCTTGGTCGCCGACAATTCGAGCCGCTCGACGTTGGATGCGGTCAAATGGAAGGAGTTGGTACTGGGGTGCCCCTGCCCAGAGATGAGAACAGTATTCCATGTGGGGCCGAACTTGCGCCTTATAAAGTTGCAAACGGTGGACCGGCATGAAATACTGTCCCGCTCTACAGAGCACACCAAGCTTTTGGAGGCCAATTTGGCCTTTCCTCAAGTGACCACGGAACTGAACGTCGCTTGATATGTCAACGCCAAGGATTCTGATACTGGCTGAGCCAATAAGGGAATGTTCTCAAAAGAGGAGAAACGACAAAGGATTCTTTTAGCGGTGAACGCGCAAACCTGTGTCTTTTTGGGGTTGAATAGAACCAAATTACGTCGACCCCAATCCGAGACTTTGAATAACAAGGTCTCGACTTCAGACACAAGTTTGTTCCGGCACTCGTCGACGTGTTCCCGAGAAATATTCGCACGGCCTGTATATAGGGCATCACCCGTGCTGTCATCTGCATAGCAATGAATGCCACTGATTTGTAGCATGTCGTTGATATGCAGAAGGAACAAGTGGGAGATAGCACACAGCCTTGTGGAACACCAGCATTCACGGGTTTGGGGTCCGAGCATGCACCGTCGACAACAACCTTGATGCTCCGATCCGTGAGGAAGCTGGTGACCCAGTTCTCGTTTTGTGCTCGAGGGTCAGATAGCGCATACTGACCAACCTCTCTATATTACGTATGATTCGTTTTGGAAAGTGTGCGTTGTAATCACATCATTCTATCTCCTCCTATCCCACCTCACCTATCGCTATTCTCCAACTGGACATTCGTTCACATGATCACTTTCGTTCGGGCAAAGCAATATTCACCATGTCCAATACGAGAACAGCATGGGTTTGAAACAATTAGCCTTTTGCATCAGTGTTTCCGTCCATCAACGTGGGTGTCTTAAAGAGTCGAGTCAATAAGCTCCGGCTGGTCCGGATGGAAATTAATAAATAAGAGATGAAGGTAGCCCGAGTTAACTATGACATCTGGACGTCTAACACCCCAGTCTCCCCGTGACCACGGCTGCTGTAAAGCAATCGTAACGTTGGGAACATAAAAACAAACATAAACGCGATACAATCCGAAATCATTAAGCTCCTGCTGGTTCAGTGCTCATAACACCAAGTCGGATTAGAGGAAAGCGCTAGCTTATGTCCTGGTAGGCCAATGGTCAAGGCGCTGACTTCAGTTTCAAAGAGCGCGAGTGACCTGTGTTCGATACCCAGTGGACGGCACCACTGGAAATGTTGACAGCAACTTTAAGTGCTGTATTTACCAGGCATTCAGCGGTGAAGGAAAACATCGTGAGGAATCCCGCATGTCTGGTAAACCCGCACCGGAGCAGCGTGGCGGGGTTTGCCAGCTCTAAAACCCTCTCAGATACTCCTGAATGAGAAGAAGGCTTTTGCCCATTTGTGGGCACTTACAGGTTGCTATTTTACTTACTTTTACTTTTAAAGAAATGGTTACTCATTATAGAATACCTTCCATATTTTTTTTTTTCTAGAAGGAGGGGGCAAACGAGCGTGCGGCTCACCTGATGGTAAGTGATCACCGACGCCCACGAACATCCACAACACCAGAGGAGCTACAGATGCGCTGCCGGCCTTTAAGGAAGGAATAAGCTCTTTTCTTGAAGGTCCCTAAGTCGTAACTGTTCGGAAATACTGCTGGCGACAGCTGATTCCACAAAATCGAAGTGCGTGGCAGAAAACTTCGATTAAAACGCACTGTGGTGGAATGCCAACCATCTAGGTGGTATCGATGGAACTTCGCATTCTGTCGCGATGTACGATGGTGAAACTCAGCAGCTGGGATCAATCCGAACAGTTCCTCAGAACATTCCCCGTGGAAAATTTTGTAAAAATGCAAAGAGAAGCAACATCTCTTCGCAAGGCCAAAGGATCAAGCCGATCAGAGAGCTTGGTCGCCGACAATTCGAGCCGCTCGACGTTGGATGCGGTCAAATGGAAGGAGTTGGTACTGGGGTGCCCCTGCCCAGAGATGAGAACAGTATTCCATGTGGGGCCGAACTTGCGCCTTATAAAGTTGCAAACGGTGGACCGGCATGAAATACTGTCCCGCTCTACAGAGCACACCAAGCTTTGGAGGCCAATTTGGCCTTTCCTCCAAGTGACCACGGAACTGAACGTCGCTTGATATGTCAACGCCAAGGATTCTGATACTGGCTGAGCCAATAAGGGAATGTTCTCAAAAGAGGAGAAACGACAAAGGGATTCTTTAGCGGTGAACGCGCAAACCTGTGTCTTTGGGGTTGAATAGAACCAAATTACGTCGACCCCAATCAGAGACTTTGAATAACAAGGTCTCGACTTCAGACACAAGTTTGTTCCGGCACTCGTCGACGTGTTCCCGAAATATTCGCACGGCCTGTATATAGGGCATCACCCGTGCTGTCATCTGCATAGCAATGAATGCCACTGATTTGTAGCATGTCGTTGATATGCAGAAGGAACAGAGTGGGAGATAGCACACAGCCTTGTGGAACACCAGCATTCACGGGTTTGGGGTCCGAGCATTCACCGTCGACAACAACCTTGATGCTCCGATCCGTGAGGAAGCTGGTGACCCAGTTGCACAATCTCTCAGGAACCCCGTAAGATGAAAGCTTTGAAAGAAGCGCTTTATGCCAAACCCTATCAAATGCTTTCGCTACGTCCAGACTAACCGCCAAAGCCTCCCTCTTAGACTCAACTGCTTCTGCCCATCGGTGAGTCAGGTAAACTAGAAGATCACCAGCTGATCGTCCGTGACGGAAACCGTACTGTCGGTCACTGATGAGCTGGTGTTCCTCCAGGTACCTCAGGAGCTGGGTGTTGATGAGTGACTCCATTATTTTAGATAACAAGGGGGTGATGGCAATAGGCCTGTAGTTGGACGGATCAGAGCGGTCGCCTTTTTTGGGTATCGGATGCATAAATGCTGTCTTCCAAGATTCCGGGACGACGCCTGAAGAGTAGGAGTGCCGGAAAAGACGCGTGAGAACCGGTGCCAACTCAGGGGCACACATCCTCAGCACAATTGGAGGGATTCCGTCCGGCCCACTCGACTTATGAATGTCCAGGGAGCGGAGTGCCTTTCGCACTGAGCTCTGCAGAAACTGAATTTCCGGCATGGAGCACTTACACCACGGGATGGTAGGTGGAGAGTTTCCCCGGTCATCAAGAGTCGAGTTGGATGCAAAAGAGAGCCCAAGAGATCGGCTTTCTCTTTTGCAGTATGGGCCAGCGAATCATCCTCCTTGTGTAGAGATGGGAGAGATGGCTGACAGAAATTCCCTGGACAGCCTTGGCGAGAGACCAGAATGCGCGGGATCCCGATGGGAGGCGAACTAATCTCTCGCCAATTCTGCCAATGTGCTTTAACTTTGCCGCAGCGATAACTCTTTTGAAGGACCTGGAGGCAGAGTTGTACTCGTTTTAAGAGCACTGGTTTTGCATCCCGAGACGCCGATGCATCGGCCCAGGCCTGGTAGCACTTCTGCTTTCGGCGTGACGCTATTTTGCAGGTGCGACCAAACCAAGGCTGGGATTTACCTCCGACAGGCACTGCAGAGAACGGAATAAAAAGTTCCATTCCTTGAAGTACCACATCGGTGACAGAATCTGCAACGGCGTTGGGATCATCCAGCGAGAAGCAAACCTGCCCCCATGGGTAGGAAGCAAAGAAAGACCGCATTCCATCCCAATCTGCCGACCTATAGTGCCACACACGGCGGAAGCCCGCAGATCGCGTTCGGGATCGGCGCGCGATAGGCACTACACTCCGGATCAGACAGTGGTCCGACGAGCCAAGAGGGGCATCGACTGAGACCAAATATCCGTCCGGGTGTGAGGTCAGCAAAAGGTCCAACAGGGAAGGTGTATGACCTTCCACGTCTGGAATCCGCGTCGGCGAGGTTACCAGTTGTGTCAGGCCATATGCTAATGCAAAGTCGTGAACAGATCTCCCCGCATGATCGGTTATGCGAGAACCGAGCCAATCGGTGTGGTGGGCATTAAAATCGCCGAGAATCACGATCTCTGCGGATGGGATCTGTTGTAGCACGGAATATGTAGCCATTTGGATGTGGTCGATGAGTCGGTCAGTTACGGTATTACCGCTATGGGACCTGTAAAGGCACGCATAGACGAGCGGATGGTCGTCCAAACCTTCAAGACTACCGAGGCGTCGAGAACAGATATCATCTCTGACGTATACGCAAACTCCGGCACGGGGCACAAAGGAGTGTTCCAGTTTGTACCCCGGGTAATGGAGATAAGAGGTATCAGCCGGAGACGATATCTGAGTCTCTGTAAGAAAAAGCAAGGCTGGCTTCGCTGTTTCAAGATGGTAATGAACGGCGCTAAGGTTCATGTGGAGTCCCCTGATATTACAGAAATCCACGGCGAGCGCGGTAGGGGATGCCATAGTTTCCTTGCTGCGTTTGCCTCGAGTAGGAAAGAAAGAGAGCGGAATATTGCCCCCCCCCCAGAATACGCGGGGCAGACTGAGCATCCACAATTAGGTAGCGTAGGAAAGCCTGAACGTGGATGCTCAGTGAGGGATTCTCCAGAACCGTAGGTACTGGTACCCTCCTGGGGTAGCTCAAAATTAAATACCGCTACCATATTTTGGGAGGTGTGGAGGGGGGAGAGGGCCTCCGGTTACCTCACTCACCGCACGAAACGCAGAAGCACAAGATGCCTCTACTTCACGCCGGTATTCTGCGAGGCCGTGGTACTTATCCGGACGAGCCGGCCCATTCCTGCGGCAGCAAAAGCCGCCGCTTGGCTCTACCACGTTAATATATAGTGGGTGCATTTACAGACATTGCGCTGCTTCTCTTATATGTGTGCAGCCTGGCTACTTCACTTTTATTTAAGAAGCGTATTCTGCATGTAAAAGTATCAGATGCTCTGGAACTAAGAAGATCCTTTGCGGCAACATTATGAATACGATGCAGACGTTACAAAAGATTCGTTGTTTTTCTCTCACTTTGCGACATCCGCGGCATGAACTGATTATCTTAACACCACATGGCTGCCCGTGGTGCTACCAGTGACTTTTGGCTGATTTTTTTTTTATTTATGTACACACAAAAAGGCATGAAAACATTACAACATAGTATTAGTACAAGGGTACTACTTTTTACATACATTGAAATTTCTTCCAGCATACCAGACAGACAGGAAGTTTTCTTGAAATGGCAAACTTAGTGCGTACATTTCTAATAAATAATATGTATACAATTAAATAAATAAGATTACATATAATTAAATAATATACATAGATATATTTAAATAAATATATATACATATACATACATGCATACACAGTCGTAAATATACAATATATATTCCATTACCACGAAGCTAAGCTCCTTCTCGATCTGCTAAAAAAATGATCGATCGAGAAGAAGATTAGGAGCAAATACGCCTTCTTCTTCATCAGCCTGTGGGGCCTCACCAAAAAAGCGCCCGCAAAAGCCAGTATACATTTCTCGCAAGGTTTGCCCACAGCACGCTGGGCGAGCGGAGTTGGGGAGCACAGTGATGCGGCTCCCCATCACTGGTCCCAGTGTAGATAATCCGCCGTCATTCGGTAGCCAAAGCCTCGGCTGTTTGCCGGCAGGGGGCTCCCCGTGAAAGGGAGGTTTAGGTTTACTTATGTTTTTTATTGTTTTAAATTATTTATCTTAACTAAAACACTAAAAATTTTCGTGTCTAATGACTACATAAGTTACTCTGAGTAAATGTCACTTTACAAGGTAAATGCCATTATAAAGCTATATTTTAAAGTAGCGCAATATAAACGAGGGCCGATGGAATAAAAAAAAATTAACAAATGCCATGAAAGCCATCGGCTGAACGATTCGTATCGTCTTCAGGACTTACCTCGTATAAAAGAGGCTACCTCCACTAAATCTACAGTTGAATAATTCTCTTGGATTCCACCCAATTTTATAGTCAATTTAGTACATCGGTTCGTTTTATAGGCTATAGAACTATGGCAAGTTGCCAGAAGGGTGTAAAAAGAGCAAGCGGAAACTGATAACAAATTTATCCGCATTACATTGTTCTACGATTGCATGTAACGAAATGTTTTTTTGTACTTGTTTAAAAACAGTAATAAATAGAAAGAAAGATGAAAGAAAGAAAAAAACATTTATTGCACAATTACTCTACAAACAAATATAGATACATTAATACTTGTTATAAGTTAATAATAATTAAAAAGCATACGTATATATCTATCAATCTACACAAGCTAATAACTAAGATTCATCATCATCATTTCAGCCTATTACAAGTCCACAGCTGAACATAGGCTTCCCCCAAAGATTGCCACAAAGCTCGATCCTGAGCCACCTGCATCCATCGACTTCCCGCAAGACTGCGCCGGTCATCACTCCATCTTGCGGGGGGTCGTCCCACACTGCGTTGAGAATATGTATATTTATTATTATGATCATTATACCAAAATTAATTTAATTCAATAAAAACAGAGCAGAACACTACAGCTACAGCGCTGGCTTTCAGTGGGCTAGTGGCGAGCGAAATACAAGCATTTTCAGACAGACGTACATTGCAAATTAATAGACACATTTATTTGTCCCGAGCCATCACTATATCCCAACCAATCATTAACTTCATTGCGCTAACCCTGTCTTCATTTGCATGTTTTCTTACGTCTGAAGTTGACTTACCGCAGTAAAAGTGATAAGTAAAAAATATATCGAACTTCCCAATATTTTTCTAACTTAACTCAGTAAACCTTAACCTTAACAAACTGCAAATAGTCAGGCGCAGGACACAGGCCCCTGCCATAAGGAGAATTCGAGCATAATCGCCACCCTCGGTGGGCGGACTGGCATTCGCAGCACCAGACACCTCGCACCCCCGACGGTACTGTCCGTCGTCGGTCTGCTTAATTCAGTTATGTTATTCGTGATGGTTATCCAGCCATCTGTCGGTAGGCATAGAGATTTTCAAGGTCGCCTTTTACGACACCCGCGGGAAGAAAGGGAATGGTAAATTCACACGCCGATATCACACAGTGTGGTTTAGAACAATTTATGCGTTTAATTAAAAACTCCCGTATCAGTGTTCAGGTGAAAAAAAGGTGCGAAAACCTTCTAAAATGTCGAGAGTATAGTGAGACTATGTACAAAAACGGCAACCTCTACATCGTCCATAGATAAAAATCAAATTCATGACACTCATTAGGTATTTGAGAAAGAGGGTCTGGTTTTGTGATTTTCGACATAAACAATTCTCCCAGTATTTGCCGCGCGATATATTTGTGGGGTAGACAATTGAACTATTGTCTACGCCACACCGAGCCGTGGTAGCCTAGTGGTCGGGGCGCTCACTTTAGTATAATAGAGCGCGAGTGACCAGGGTTCGATCCTCGGTGCCGGCACCACTAAAATTGTTTTTAACAATTTTAAGTGCTGTATTTACCACGTGCTCAACGGTGAAGGAAAACATCTTGAGGAAATCTGCATGTCTGAGAAATAATTAAAATATTATGTCGAGAATATGCAAAGCTCGCCAATCCGCACTGGAGCAGCGTGGCGGGCTCTTCCCGACTCCTAAACCCTCTCTGATACTAGTATTTGAGAAGGAGGCCTTTGTCCAGCAGTGGGCACTTACAGGCACTTTACTTACTTTACTACGCCACACAACTCGACCTGTCTGTAGTGATTTCTAATGTTCGATTGTTATGATTTCATTTCAGATTTCCGAATCTGCCAGTTTCAGAATCACTGTTGTTTTGGTGGAAGAGGGAATATACCACTTTTCTCTACAAATGCCAATTTCACTTGTACGGTGTACTCTATGGCGATCGAATGCTGAAACTTAATGTTTGGCACCCTTACAATATCTCTCCATGCCCCCCGGGTTGACCGGCAGAGAATGCCAAGAGGCATTAAGTGCGCCCTTTGTAATACTTTTATTTAAAGGTATTCAAATACAAGTTTAAGTAAATGCTTGTATTAAATCGGATGGCGGCAAGACGAACCAAAATCCTACAAAACAAAAGTGACGTCTATGGTGCGATGGCACCGGTCAGCCAACTTGGGCCATGGTGAACACGGGAAAAGTTTTGGGACATGCATGGGGGCTTAAGCTGGCGCAAGATAGCAATGGCTACTGTTAGATGGTGGGATAACCATCTCGAGAAATACCAGACTAAAACGAAGCAGACCGACAGGCAGCAGCGTTTAAAGTGGGATGTGTTTGGTACTGCGAGCGCCGATCTCTACATAATGTATTAAAAAAAATATGAATAGTGATATTCATAATGTCAATACTGGGAACAGATACAAGCTTGTGATGCCAGTTTCTAGACTTCTTAGAGTTAGTATCTTAGTTCATGAGGCAATCCCAGCAAGTGCCCAATGTCTAGGACTATCAATCTACACAAGAACAAATTTTTTAAACCTTCTGAGTCTTCCGAGTCCAAGACTTTATAAAAAGGGTTAATATAATATAATAGAACACATAGATGATAATAACCCCTGGGAATGAGCTGACCGTCTCCATGCCGTTTCTAGAAAAAAAACATTAATATTAGAACGTATTGTATATTTGGTAAAAAATACAAAAAAAAAAGAGGATACATACGGAGTTTCTTTCGCCGGTTTCTTCTCCGTCTGAGAAACATCGTTACGTAAAAACACAAATACATTTAATAAGAATGTTGACACACATAATGTAAATACTAAGAACAGACACAAGCTTTTGAAGCCAGTTTTGAGTCCATAGAGTCAGTACGAATAGCTATAGCTTAAATAACGTAACGTTATTAATAAATTCGTTGAATATTCACTCGTTATCCACACCATGTGATAATTATAAAATCTTTAATAGCGTGATGCAAGCAAGCAAGCAAAGTTAATAGTATGAAATTGATATAATGCGATGTCTTTTCAAATATTTATTAAAACTAGTATTATTTTAAGCATTCGTTCGAATCGGACGGGGCGTATGGGATTCTCTCAAGGTTCTCTCTGGTCACTGAATACGTCGAAACCAAATACCAAAGATTACTGATGGGGTGGTGCAGTTCTAGTACAAGGGTTCCGGCTCTGAGCTCACCCGGGCCAGTTGCCTGGCGTGATGAGTGGGGGCAATCTTCCAAGCATGGCATGTCAGCTTAAACAGACCTTTGGTTATGGAAAAGAACATTACACATAATTCACTATTACATTCTGTGTTGCAACAGAAATCGTTAATTGACAAAGATGTTTATATAATTAAAGAATAATACATAACAATAAAATTAACACAAGTTTAAGTTAACTATGACATCAGGACGTCAAATACCTCAGTATCCCCATGACTACGGGTGCTGTAAAGCCCCGAAACGACGGCATTCAAAAAATATATAAACGCGATCAAATCCGTAAATATTAGTTTCTAGTTAGTGTTCGCGTAAGTACAAGAAATCATTACAGGTTTAAGTTTCAAAATAATTACTAATTAAAAGTAATCTAGATATCGTATCGTATTACTTTTTTTACAAATATCAGTTTGTATTCGCGATGAATAGTGTAGTTATTTAGTTTGGCTGTGTTAAGATTCTATTTTTAGATAATACTTTAACGAAATCAAAATATTTACTTAACGTAAATATTTAGGAATTGATAACAACATCTGAGGCATTATTTTAAAGCCTACCCGAGTTAATGAAATGGAGAGATTAACATTATAAGAACAGATTTGAATAATTTATAAAAGATTTAAATAATTTAATACAACAAATTTTGCTATCAAGCTTTGAACTTGTACGTTTGTTAAATTTTACTGGGTGGTAAGCTTCTTTACTAAGTTGTAAGCTTCTTCAGTAGGCACTGAGCTTCTTCTTTTTTAACAGTCTGGTTGGGTACTTCCCTTAGATTATCCATTTAAACCTACTTCCTTTAAAACCATTAAATAATTTCAATCTTGTTTTCTTTGTTGTCACAATACAAGTTACTGCTTCAACCTCAATAGGTTTAACCTCCGCTCTCGTTCCTATATATCGGTGAATCCAGACGTTTCCAGCCATTTATCGGGTGCGCTTTACACATGCAAATATGTTGAAGGTTAAAAAATCGTCAGCCGTCTGGATCACTTCCAGCAGACAAAGGGGGAGTCTGGTTTTCTTAGGGGTCACAACTCTGGCTTGGAGAGTTTGCTTATCAGCCAGTAGTCTGGTTCACAAGCAGGGCAGCAGCAACCCAGCCATATCAAAGAAATGAAACTGTCACGCTCAGAAGGATGTTATCCAACCTAGAACCTAACTCTTACAGTATAACATTATATCATGGCACATTCCACTGCTGACATAAGAGGCGACAAATATATAAATAGTAACACAAGTAAAGTAAAGTAGCAGCCAAATTTCTCAAATATCTGAGAGGGTGTGGGAGCCGGGGAATGGGCCGCCACGCTGCTCCTCGAAATAATATATTTTTATTATTTCACAGACATGCAGGTTTTGCTCACGATGTTTTCATTCACCGCCGTGCACGTGGTAAATAGAGCAATTATAATTGCTATTAACAATTTTCGTGGCGCCGGCACCGGGGATCGAACCCTGGTCACACGAGCACTATGAAGCTAAAGCGAGAGCTCTGACCACTGAGCTAAGAAATATACTTCATTGTACAACAATTATCAAAAAGAGAAACATATATACAATTTTCGTGGCGCCGGCACCGGGGATCGTACCCAGGTCACTCGCACTCTATGATACTAAAGTAAGCACCCTAACCACTAGGCTACCACGACTACCGAATATACATAATAATCAAAATCTAAAACTTGATAATCTTAGCGTTACAGCGTATAACGACATCACCCTGAACTGGGATTAAAACTAAGAACCTACAACTGGGTTAATTAGATTGAATATAATAGAATATAATTTTTAACATATAAACAGATAATTACCAACTTAAAATTCGCATTCCACAACATAATACAGGATACTATAACTCTTCTTTTACTGTTCAAGCTACACTCCTCTGGAACGCCCTGCCCGATAAGATAAAAGCAGCTCCTAGCAAGAAATCATTTAAGAGTCAAGTTCGTGATTACCTAATAGATCATTGACAATATTCGGCTTATCTATTTTCGATTTTTATTATATTTTTATTTTTATGTATCTTTTTATATACTTGTATAAGTATTTGTGTATTTTATAAATATTTATTTAATTATATAGTGTGTTTATATGTACTTATCAACTTATTATTATAGGAGTTTTTTTATTTTATTTTATTTTATTTTTTAATCTTTGTTTTGTACCTGCCAACTACCTTTCGCCATAACAAGAGTTGACTGGTAGAGAATGCCACTTGGCATTAAGTCCGCCCACTGTAACCTTAAGCTTAAGGCTAACAATAAAGAATAAATAAATAATTTACACAATGAAATGTCAGAACGCTGTTGTAAATATGAAGCATCTTCTGGCAAGACAATCTTACAGTTTGAAAAATGACGTGTCTCAACACTAACAGAACTGGTTTCATAAAGCTTGTGAAGGCATGAGACTGACATGACATATTTCATATAAGAGGTCATCTTGCTGCTTCATAATACTCGTCTTAAGGATTTCTTGTATTTACACGAACACCGTGTAAATACAAGCAATATTATTTCGAGGATATGTGAAGCCCGCCAACCCGCATAGGAGCAGCGTGGCGGGCCCTTCCGCCGGGAAGGGTTTAGGAGCCGTCCTAAACCCTCTCTGATACTCGTATTTGAGAAGGAGGCCTTTGCCCGGCAGTGGGCACTTATAGGCTGCTACCTTACCTTACACGAACACATTTGAAATGAAACTATTATGTACGGATTTATTTATTACATTTTTAATTCGCATCATTTAGGAATTTGTAAAAGTGGTAGAGCCAAGCGGCGGCTTTTGCTTCTGCTCGAATGGGCCGGCTCGACCTCGCAGAATACCGGCGTCAAGTAGAGGCATCTTGTGCTTCTGCGTTTCGTTCGGTGAGTGAGGTCACCGGAGGCCCGCTCCCTCCCCCCCTTATCTTTTTTTTTACTACCTACCAATAAACTAGCATGTCAACTAGCAACCAATAAATGACACTCAGCTGGGCGAAAGAGTGCAAAATAAAAAAAAAATCATACTTAATTTACGTGAATAAATATCAAAAACATGTACTTATTTGGTATTTCTTTCGACATTAATCGCACATTTATAAACATCCGGTATTATTGTCAGCGAAATTCAAATTTGTGACCCGTAGCTTTGCAATAACTTACTATTAAAGATACTTTATTATGACTAACTATTATTAAAGATAATAAAATAATAATAATAATAATTTAAATCTTTTTGATGTAAAACATGTGACATGTTCAATGAATCCATAGGCCCCCGAACTAGAAAAAAACTCTGGTTTCTTTTTACTAACGCTTTATAGATCGAAGTAATAATAATATCTTATAGAATATTCAATTTGGGAAATTCTCGTTTATTAAGTAGACGCGCTCAATATTATACTGGAGACGATCCCATGAATATAATTTCTTAAAATTATTTTCCAACGGTACAGACACTAAAATTTCTAAAGTAATTTGAAAGAAAATAATTTTAGAGGTATTGAACTTTGCAAATTAATTTCTGAAGAAGAAAATTACTTCATATAACTTGCAATGTAAATTCACCGCGAATAACTTGCCACGTGTTTTATTTATTGTATACAAGCGGCTGCCCGTTGCTTCACCCTTCTTCTTTCTGTGTTCTATACCATGGCGTAATCTACATTTATAGCAAATTTCATTTAAATTCTGTAAGACATACATACAAACTTTCACATTTTTTTAAAATTAAATAAAATAATAATGTACATTAAAAGTTTTTTTATTATTCATTCGTTTCTTAGTTAAATCATAACAATCAGAACAATTGACAACTCAAATTGAATCTAGTAATTTAATATCTAAGATAGGTAATAGATAACATTTCTGAAGAAATTGAAAATTTATAAAAATACTTTAAATATTTCTCATTCTTTTAATTTACAAACATCCTGTAAAACTGTTTCTTGTTTTATTTTAAGGTCCTCCGGTTACCTAGCTCGCCAAACGAAATCCAAAGGAGCGTAAGCAGGCAAGATGCCTCTACTTCACGCCGGTGTTCTGCGAGGCCGTGGTAATACCCTGCAAAAAATGCCGTTTGGCTCTACCAGGTGCAAAAATTATATATGTCATAAATTGTCCATTATTATTAATCTGTTATCGCATTAAAACTTATTTTTGTATTTTAGCTATTCTGTAACCGCCGCCTTCTATTATTTATCCCTCCCGTAGGTTGATAGCCAGAGAATGCTTTTAGCAATTGTTTTATGTCCGCGTTTTGTTCCTATATATTTTACCTTAAAAGCCATTAAATAAACAATAAACGCGCCTGCAGCTCCTCTAGTTCTGCAGATGTACGTGAACGTCGGTAATCACTTACCATCAGGCGAGCTGGTGGCTCGTTTGCCACCACATCCCACGAAAAAAGGGCCACCGCGTAGGGCATAGGGGCTGATGAGCGCAGTGCCGATACCCGTCCAAGTGATGCAGCTTGTTAGCAGACTGGTGGTCTGTGGAATTTATGTTCGGCAGACTAGGATGGATGCTCCGCCATAATTTGGTCCCCGGGGCCTCGTTTCTTGGCCAGCACGAAACGTGGTGCACCACGTGCAGATGAGGTTGACATTTGGAGAGAGAGACGATATATTAAATAAGCCCAAAGTGAACAGACACCTAGGCAAACTTGTACAATTCTAGGCCTCATCTTCGCCTTCCATCAAGCAAGATTGAGGTCAAACGTAAGCCTGTTTATAAAAAAAAAAATCCTTTATAAACCGTAATAGCCTGCAAATGTTTCACTGCTGATCAAAGGCTTCTTCTCGAGGCTTGAGAGGGTTTTGGAGCCGATGATACTCCACGCTACTCCATTGCGGATTTGGTGAATCAATATTTTCTTATTTCTCAGATACATTTATCATCACGTCGGTTTTCTTGGCCACCTTTCATAATCCATTTCCTCACCGTCAATGATTAGAAAATAAGAAGAAAGAAACATTTATTGCACAAATACGCCACTCGATAACAAACAAACATTGCAACACAATTAATCAAACAGTTATTTACATAAACAATGTTTAACGTTGCCTCCTCTAGACGCGTTGCGTGGCGCATGGCGCACTCAGCTTAATGCTGCAGTTGAGACTACAGCGCTGGTTTTCAGTGGGCTTGTGTGTCGAGTGATGTACGGACGTTCGTATAAATACGGGGAAAGTTATTTTATATATATAACAGTATCAGTAACAATAATGATTAGTAGATAAGATTATTATAATTTTGTTAATAAATGGAAATCAACCAAATTAAAATAGGAGAAGATCCATGTAAATATAATAAGGGGATCTGTATATAATAATAATAATAATAATAAAGGCGTAGGGAAGTGACGACCCCATCGCCCACCGGCGTAACAGTTTAAGTGACAGAGCTGTTGCGTCGGCGTAAGCAGTCAGCACCCTGTCAAGAGGTGTTAGTGCCGTGCCTCGGCAAAAGTGAGGGTGCAGAGGCCCGCATGTGCAAATGGACACACAATAAACGGAGCCGGTCCGGGCGTCTTCCGTTAAATGACGCCCAATATGGATGATGGAATATACGAGAATGCGCATAGGGCCGCTGCCTGGGGGCCGCCAGGGCGCGTCTGGAGCTGGCGCTGGACGTGGCAGCATGCGGACCGCCAGCCAAGCGCGAGGAGTTGCTCGACCACCTTGTAGCACCTCGCATCCATCATCCCCACCAGTTGGCTTGGTGTCGGCAGGGTCCTCCAGGATCCAGCAATCGGCACCCGCCGCTGGTGGAGTACGGCGCATGCGATGGACATCCCTAATGAATACGAACGCATTGCGAGCGTACTTTAGGGCGAAAGGGGAAGAAACTGGAGGAATAGCATATCGAGCCAGGATGCACTGCTATTTTGCTGAGCTGGAGCCTTCCGTTACTGTCACGGAGCAAAACCTGGCAGACCGAGTTCGGTACATCATCCGCTCGAAAATATTTGATGATACCGAACTCGAACGACTAAGACGTGAGGCTGTTCCCCCATCGAATGAAAATGCAGCTGAGGATGCTGCTCCACTTACAGCGACTAATCTTGCAGAAGTGGATGCTGCTGTGAATCTTCCAGCTGTAGAGGATTCGGACAATGGTGGAACAGTCACCCAAGAAATAGGGCAAATGAGGAGCATACTGGAAGAGGCGATTAAGGAAACGCGCGAAATGTCTCTCGAAAATCGACCACGACTCCCCCGCATACCACTAAGTAAGCGCAACCGGGATGTCGTGGGGCTCTAAACAATGCTGGCTACTTATTTGGAAACCAGCCGGGACCTTTGTGATACGGACTCTATACTTTTTGGCGCTGCATTGGCAGTCTGCCGTATTGTTGGCGCCAAATTTCCCACAGCTGGACGCGCTACTAAACAAGGTAGCGTTATCCCAGCGTGGAGACAAAGGATTGAGAACCGTATCGCAAAGGCAAGAGCCCTTATCGGCAGACTGATAAGCTTCAGGTCGGGCAATAACAGGCCGAGGATTGTGCGCACCGTGAGGATGGCGTTTGCTGGGACGGATGTTAGTCTGTCCCAGCCGAATATAACGCAAAAGCTGACGGAGCGCATAGACGACCTGAAGCAAAGGATCGCGGCTTGGGGAAAGCGGATTCGGCGATTTACCGAGAGGTCAGCGCGATTTAACCAGAATTGTCTCTTCCAGAGTGACCAGAAGAGGCTCTACAAATCATTGGAGCGACCTGGAATATGTGGAACGGGTCAAGGACCAAATCAGGCCGACACTGTCGCCTTCTGGCAAAGCCTGTGGTCTGCACCCGCATACCACAGCGAGGGCCCTTGGACAGAAGCTGTGACGAGTCGGTGTGCAGGTATTAAGCCCATGGACCCCGTCGTCATTACTCCTGACGACGTAGCTGAGGCGGTACGTAGAGCCCCTAACTGGAAAAGTCCGGGACTCGACGGGCTGCATCACTACTGGTTAAAGGGGTTCATGGTGTGTCACGCTGTGCTCTCGCAGCAGTTCCAAGAGGCTCTCGACCAGAAGTCGCTCCCGAGTCTCTTCACCACTGGGGTCACTCATTTGGTTCCTAAAGATAAGGTTACCGCAGATCCGAGTAAATACCGCCCCATCACGTGTCTACCCACCATATATAAGACACTGACGTCCATTCTGAGCGTGAAAATCACCCGACACCTTGATATAAATAAAGTAATGTCGCGCGCTCAGAATGGATGTCGGAGCGGCGGTCGCGGGACCAAGGAACCACTCCTCATTGACGCGGTCATTGGCAAGCTGGTTAAACGCAACCGTCGGAACTTCTCTGCCGCCTGGATAGACTACAGAAAGGCATTCGACTCAGTGCCTCACACGTGGCTAAAGAGGGTCCTCGAGCTGTACAAGGTAGACTGTACAGTAAGAGACTTCCTCGAGCAATGTATGGGGCAATGGAGCACGACTCTTTGCCATCTAGGTGAGCGGATGACGGCTGCGGAACACCGAATAAGGATACGAAGGGTATTTTCCAGGGTGATTGTTTGAGTCCGATATGGTTCTGCCTCTCCTTGAACCCTCTCAGCACGTTGCTGGAGAACTCAGGGAGAGGATTTCAGCTTCGGAGGGAGGTACAAAGTGACCCTCCTTTTCTATATGGATGACCTCAAGTTATTCGCCACCAATCGCTCCCATCTGATGGAATTGCTAAAAATCACTTGCGATTTTAGCAATTCAATCAGAATAGACTCAGGACAGATAAGTGTGCGGTCCTCCACGTCGAAAGGGGAAAGGTCGCTAATTCTGAGGGCATAGACTTGTCAATGCCCGTTAACATTAGGACCCTTTCCGAGGCTGATACATACCGGTACCTGGGTATGTCACAAAACATAGGTATCGATGAGGCTGGCATGAAACAAACGGTTCGCGACTTGTTTTTTGCGCGTCTGACAAAAGTGTTTAATAGCCTTTTGTCGGGCGGGAACAAGGCTCGCGCGTATAACGGCTGGGTCATGCCAGTCCTCATTTATACCTTTGGCATACTCAGATGGACTCAAACCGAACTTACCGCCCTGGACAGAAAAGTCCGCACAATCATGACGTCCCACAGGATGCATCATCCGAGATCGTCAGTGATGAGGCTGTACTTGCCGCGGAAGCGTGGAGGGCGGGGTTACTTAAGCGCCCTCACCATGCACAATCGCGAAGTGTGCAGCCTCCGTAATTACTTCCTACCGAGATCGGATGAGTCATTCTATTCGGACGTCATTAGTTGTGATAAAGGGCTTACCCCTCTATCCTTGGCCAACGAGCAACGGCAGGACCAGGCAGTACCGAGCGCCTCCGACCGGGAGACCGTATGGAAGGAGAAAGAGCTCCACGGGAGGTTCTACAAGGCTCTACATGAGCCTTTCGTAGATACCGTCGCCTCCCTAAACTGGCTGCGTTTTGGTGACCTCTTTGGGGAAACCGAGGGTTTTGTCTGTGCGATACAAGATCAGGTTATTAAGACGAACAACTATCGGAGATACATCCTAAAGGATGGTACCGTCGACATCTGTCGAGCCTGTCGCCGTCCCGGGGAGTCGCTTCGGCATGTCATCTCCGGTTGTTCAGCGCTTTCTAACTCTGAGTATCTGCACAGGCACAACCTAGTAGCCAGGATCTTACACCAGGAGCTCGCTCTGAAGTGCGGTCTCGTGGATCGGAGACTGCCTTACTATAAATACACGCCGGAAGCCGTGCTCGAAAATGACCGCGCTAGGCTCTATTGGGACCGGTCCATTATCACGGACAGGACGATTCATGCAAATAAGCCTGACATCGTGTTGATGGACCGAGCACAGTCGAGGATTTTTGGTCGACATCACCATTCCATATGACGAGAACCTTGTGAAAGCCGAAACAGACAAGATGACAAAATATCTGGACCTGGCTCACGAGGTAACCGACATGTGGGGTGGTATGCCGACCGAAATTATTCCGATCGTCGTCTCTGCGAATGGGTTAATTCCAGTCAGCCTCTCGGAACATCTGAGGCGGCTGGGACTCCGTGACGGACCGCTCCGAGCTCAAATGCAGAAGGCAGTGCTACTCGATACCGCTCGCATTGTCCGCCGGTTTCTTTCCCTTTCTCCCTAACCCTCGGCCGTCTGGTCTCCCCTGCCGGGGGCTTCCATCTGGTTGGGTTTTAATTATCTATTTAATTTTATTATATACATAATTTATAAAATATTACTTATGTATGTACTTATATATGTATTTATTTATACAACCCAACCAGATGAGTAAATATAGAAATACCCCAAAATAATGATAGAGTCGGGGAAGAAAGACCTAGGCGAACATTTCACGATCAAATCGGAGACGTTCTGGAAAAAAGGCCAGGTCAAGAGCCAACCAACGAATGTATGTGAAGATTGATGAAAGTGGAAGAAGCGATCCTAGCAAGTGCAAGATTGTCTCTGCCTACCCCGTTAGGAACAAGGCGTGAATATATACATATAGATAATAATCTTTTTTTTTTTTTATAGAAGAAGGGGGCAAACGAGCGTGCGGCTCACCTGATGGTAAGTGATCACCGACGCCCACGAACATCCACAACACCAGAGGAGCTACAGATGCGCTGCCGGCCTTTAAGGAAGGAATAAGCTCTTTTCTTGAAGGTCCCTAAGTCGTAACTATTCGGAAATACTGCTGGCGACAGCTGATTCCACAAAGTCGAAGTGCGTGGCAGAAAACTTCGATTAAAACGCACTGTGGTGGAATGCCAACCATCTAGGTGGTATCGATGGAACTTCGAATTCAGTCGCGATGTACGATGGTGAAACTCAGCAGCTGGGATCAATCCGAAAAGTTCCTCAGAACATTCCCCGTGGAAAATTTTGTAAAAAATGCAAAGAGAAGCAACATCTCTTCGCAAGGCCAAAGGATCAAGCCGATCAGAGAGAGAGCTTGGTCGCCGACAATTCGAGCCGCTCGACGTTGGATGCGGTCAAATGGAAGGAGTTGGTACTGGGGTGCCCCTGCCCAGAGATGAGAACAGTATTCCATGTGGGGCCGAACTTGCGCCTTATAAAGTTGCAAACGGTGGACCGGCAGAGCACACCAAGCTTTTTGGAGGCCAATTTGGCCTTTCCCTCCAAGTGACCACGGAACTGAACGTCGCTCGATATGTCAACGCCAAGGATTCTGATACTGGCTGAGGCAATAAGGGGAATGTTCTCAAAAAGAGGAGAAACGACAAAGGGATTCTTTTTTAGCGGTGAACGCGCAAACCTGTGTCTTTTTGGGGTTGAATAGGACCAAATTACGTCGACCCCAATCCAAGACTTTGAATAACAAGGTCTCGACTTCAGACACAAGTTTGTTCCGGCACTCGTCGACGTGTTCCCGAGAAATATTCGCACGGCCTGTATATAGGGCATCACCCGTGCTGTAGTCTGCATAGCAATGAATGCTACTGATTTGTAGCATGTCGTTGATATGCAGATGGAACAGAGTGGGAGATAGCACACAGCCTTGTGGAACACCAGCATTCACGGGTTTGGGGTCCGAGCATGCACCGTCGACAACAACCTTGATGCTCCGATCCGTGAGGAAGCTGGTGACCCAGTTGCACAATCTCTCAGGAACCCCGTAAGATGAAAGCTTTGAAAGAAGCGCTTTATGCCAAACCCTATCAAATGCTTTCGCTACGTCCAGACTAACCGCCAAAGCCTCCCCCTTAGACTCAACTGCTTCTGCCCATCGGTGAGTCAGGTAAACTAGAAGATCACCAGCTGATCGTCCGTGACGGAAACCGTACTGTCGGTCACTGATCAGCTGGTGTTCCTCCAGGTACCTCAGGAGCTGGGTGTTGATGAGTGACTCCATTATTTTAGATAACAAGGGGGTGATGGCAATAGGCCTGTAGTTGGACGGATCAGAGCGGTCGCCTTTTTTCGGTATTGGATGCACAAATGCTGTCTTCCAAGATTCCGGGACGACGCCTGAAGAGTAGAAGTGCCGGAAAAGACGCGTGAGAACCGGTGCCAACTCAGGGGCACACATCCTCAGCACAATCACTCAGGGATTCCGTCCGGCCCACTCGACTTATGAATGTCCAGGGAGCGGAGTGCCTTTCGCACTGAGCTCTGCAGAAACTGAATTTCCGGCATGGAGCACTTACACCACGGGATGGTAGGTGGAGAGTTTCCCCGGTCATCAAGAGTCGAGTTGGATGCAAAAAGAGAGCCCAAGAGATCGGCTTTCTCTTTTGCAGTATGGGCCAGCGAATCATCCTCCTTGTGTAGAGATGGGAGAGATGGCTGACAGAAATTCCCCTGGACAGCCTTGGCGAGAGACCAGAATGCGCGGGATCCCGATGGTAGGCGAACTAGTCTCTCGCCAATTCTGCCAATGTGCTTTAACTTTGCCGCAGCGATAACTCTTTTGAAGGACCTGGAGGCAGAGTTGTACTCGTTTTTAAGAGCACTGGTTTTTGCATCCCGAGACGCCGATGCATCGGCCCAGGCCTGGTAGCACTTCCGCTTTCGGCGTGACGCTATTTTGCAGGTGCGACCAAACCAAGGCTGGGATTTACCTCCGACAGGCACTGCAGAGAACGGAATAAAAAGTTCCATTCCCTGAAGTACCACATCGGTGACAGAATCTGCAACGACGTTGGGATCATCCAGCGAGAAGCAAACCTGCCCCCATGGGTAGGAAGCAAAGAAAGACCGCATTCCATCCCAATCTGCCGACCTATAGTGCCACACATCAATCAATTAACTTCTCTACTTTGAGAAAAAAAAATCCAGAAAAACGATTTTAAGCTTTTTCGTAATATTTTCGCCGTAATATTTTTCCATTCAACGAACGCCATAGAAGATATGATTTGATTCCGACATTTGACGCATTTCATGACAAAGTTAATAAAAAAATACCGCCCATGGATTCATCTCTATTTTAGCCGGCTCGCCCGAGGCGGATACAAATTTAATGTAATGCTCATTCTTTTTAATTTTTATTGTTTTTCCGTTTCGAAAAGGAAATGAATTAAATGAAATAAAAATAAATCGCTAGGTCCGGTAACTAGCCGGTAGGCATGCCTAGTGATCAGGGCTGTCACTTTAGTATCCTAGTCCGCTAGTGAACTGGGTTAATGGTAAATTATTCCAAATTCAAGTTAGTAATTAATGGAAGATGCCTTAATAACTACAATGCCTTTAGCAGAACGGCTTTTGGAATACATGACACATGGGTAATTAAAACAGATCAACAGACATAGAGACAGATGTAAGTAACACGTTTCATTAGATAATAAATTTAAATCATTAAAATTTATAATAGAATATCGATTGTTTTAACACGTTAAGAAATAAAGTACTAAAAAATAGAATTTCGTTCGTTTTTAAATATCATATACTGCAGGATATAAGTATATTTTAATTTGTCGTTTTAGCACTAGTAGTATCATAAACATAAACCCTCACGCCTGTCACCCAGGGCGGTGAAGAGCAGAGACTACGAACGTCTCAATATTATTTCTGATCCTTGCATCTGCGCACATTCTCGTTGGTAGTAAGTACTTTTAATTGTTCTCGTCTTCAATAATATATAAAATATATCAGGCCACTGAAGCCAATTTAGCAAATATCTATACTACTAAAAATATATTACAAAAAAAAAGATACGTGGAATATACTAAAAGAAATATCTCATTTAGCGCCAGGCAAATCCTACGTTAACGAATTATTAAATTTGACTACTGGAACTTACTATCACGTTACTACGGTTCCTAAGTGATAATATGCCTTCAACATCGCAACTTTGCGTTAGTTGCAAGCACAACAATTGTCTAATGCCCAGGTGTATTCCTTAACCTTAACAAGGCGTTCGATACCGTATTATACCTCTCCTACTCCTAAAAGTTGAAGGACTCTAGGGTATACGAGAAACATCACTTGCTTGGTTCAATGTCTACCTCAAGGAAAGGAGTCGAAAAGATAATGTTTCGAACCATACTAGCAATATTCAAAAGTCACATACGGCATGGCATACCTCAAGATAGCACGCTGGGCCCAACACTGTTTTTTGTGTATGGAAACGAAATTTGTGATTTAGAATTGGATAACAGCCAAGTATTTTACTATGCCGAGGACACTACCATAATACTTTAAACATGATTACAAAAACGCTAGAAAATATTCTACTCACCATAAATGCCTACAAAACTATGTACATTTGCTTCAGTATCACCCACGTTATACAAAACTTCTCTAATTTATACATAAGTTACACACTTTTCCACGTAACTCATTTGAAGTCTCCTCAAACTAAAACAAAGGTTTTTTCCTAAAAAACAAATTGACTACACAGGTTTACAAAGCCCTGTGCCAATCATTATTGATCTATTGAATAGCATCATGGGAAGGAGCAGCCACCTCTCTTATAATTGAGGTAGAAAGATCCTCAAAGAGATATAATTAAGGTTACGAAACCCCGTAAATTCCCTACAGAGGTACTTTACAAAGTCTCTAAAGTACTTCAAGTACGGCAGATGTATATAGAGAGAAGCGTTACATGTTACAAGCGTACTCACCGAATTCCACCTTCTTCCAATAAATAGTAAATTTGTACAATGCTATTTGTAATTTATTTATTGTAAATATTTTAGCTATTTATAGGTAGGGTCAACTTTTATACAAGAACATTAACAATATACTAGAAATATACTAAACAATCAACAGTTACAACTTAGAAACTTAATTAACTTATGCTGAGTAACCTAAATTAAAAAAAAACTACGGAATAAAGAGTTCGATTATAATCCTATGTTCCCATTTCCCCATGAACGCGCACACAAACACAGACTCGACGTTGTGATTTTATTTAAAATCCAGTAAAACCTGCCTGAGTTGCGGGATTTTATTTGACGACGCCGAATGAAGGTCACCCCGCGAGACCAGAGACGCCGACGCAATGCCCGTCTCGATCAGACCATGTGACCGACGTCATCGACGCTGTAATTACTCACCTTTCAGCCCGCCAGACCAGGCAGTACCTGTGGACGATCTTAGCAACTTCCATAATGGCTATGTCAAAGTTTGATACTTGACGTTTTCTAGCTTCGTATCTTCTTCAACAGCTTTTGAAAGTTCCCTGAACACAGGACTCACCATGGCCGGCAAGCGTCTTGGTAAGCGCAGTGGCACCCACGCATTAGTTACGCTGTTCCATCACAAGTTTGTAAGGTTTGGATCTTAACATTCGGATTTTCAGCCATTATTGGCCCGCCTGTACTTCATTCGTTAACGAGCAAGGAGCATGACATGCATGTGAGGTTGAACACAAGTTGAAAAATGATATCATATTCTCCCTTTCAGCCTTTATGTTAGCGGCTTTAAGTCGGAAGTGGTCATGACGTCGAGCTAGCAGTCCATTTGATGGTAAGATACCAATTCAGTTCTGCAGTATTGTATTGTATATATTCACGCCTTGTTCTCAACGGGGTAGGCAGAGACAACCTTCTTCCACTAGCTACGGTCCTGACATACTTCTTCCGCTTCTTCCACTTTCATCAATCTTCGTAAGCCTGCTCGTTGGTTTAGAGTACACTTGACCTGGCCTTTTTTCTTTTCGAGATGTGATCTCTGTGACTGCTGATCAACTGTACAATAATTTAACAACTGTGTATCTTTTATTTTTACTAGTTTTTTTTTTATTTTTTTCTTGTGTTTTATACTTACTACAATTTGTACAATTGTATTTTATATACATATTTTTTTTATGTTATATCGTTGGTTATGCAATATGCTTCTTGTCCGGTTGTTCGTGAAGTCAACGAAGGACCCGACTGAAAAACAGTGCTGTGATATCACTGAGACGGGAACCTTTTTGACATCGCACAACAAATTAATCTTTTTTATTTTGTTTTTGTTTTTAATTTTATTTTGTGTTTTGTTGTGTGATTGCCAAATAAATGTGTTTCTTTCTTCTTTCTTCTAACTTTACTGAGATTTATTACACTGATGGTGAAATTTTAATCAAAATATAAGGCATTCGGTATGAACCGTATTTTCAAAATCACTGTATTGTTACACGAGCGATAATTAATAATAATAAAATAAAAATATGATACATTAAATCACGAAATACACAGAAATAACAAGATTCATCAAAGAGAGCCAGGAATTTCAAGAATTTGTAAACGAAATGAGTAATAAATTTCGTAATATTTTCCTATTAATTTAATGAAGCAACTGTCATTTTAATAATGCGAAGAATTGCTATTTCTCTTGCTATGTCTGGAGCGTTTAAAAGATCTTTGTGAAGAAGAAAAGTGTGTTTATATGTATCTATTACATAGTGTGTTTATATGAATTTATTAACTTATTATTATTGGAGTCTATTTATAGTTTTTTATTCTTTGTTTTGTACCTGCCTTTCTTTTTGTACCTTGCCTTTCACCATAACAAGAGTTGAGAATGCCACTTGGCAGTAAGTCCGCCTGTTGTAACCTTAAGCTTAAGGTCAACAATAAAGAATAAATAAATAAATATCACAAGGGGCAGGGCGTTAAGTTTAAGTGGGTAATGTACATTGTACTTAACGTTAAAACTAAACATTTTGATTAATATGAAAAAAATATGTTTCGAGCACATTTGAGCGTCGATTCGCACTGGAGCAGCGTGATGCACTCTTTAATATTGAGATGTCTTTGCCCAGCAGTGGGACATTAAAATTTATCGTTAGAATTTAATTACTTCAACCTCTTGCGAGTTTGTTCTCTCGGGGTCTGAAAATCTACATAAATTAGTTTGAGACTTTCATACTGTCACACGGATAAGGTAATTTTTACACCACAGCTCATCGCAAGCCCACCAGACCACTCGCTCGCTACCACAATCACGATCGCATGCACATCGGTCTTCTACCTTTTGTACATGAATTATCGTCCCATAATAATACAGCTACTGTATCGAAAATCTTTCATTTTTATTAAAAAGAGCTTGATGTGAGTTGAAACATTTGGATTTGGAAAGATCGGCGTCCAAGCTTATGCCCACTGTTTTTTTGGGATTATGAAGGAATACGCCGCATTGTTGCCAAAAGTACGTCAAGTGGTTGTCGTCAAAAGGAGAGACAAACTGGCGAAAGGAGTTCTGTTTTTACAAGGCAATGCCCCAGTCCGCACCGCGCGAGTTGCAAGGCGTGCCCACGCCGAAACAGGATTTCAAGGACGCTACCGCCCGCCCTACGCTTCAGACCCGGCGTCTAGCGATTATTACCAGTTTTCGAATTTGGAAGAGGATCTCCGAGGACAGAGAGACGAAGAAATAAAGGAGGTCGGAGGAAACGAATATTTTGAGGTTGAAGACGGCGATTATTTTTTGACCGGGTCAAAAGCTCTTTTCAATAATTGTAAGAAGTGTATTCAAGTAGAGGGAGATTACATTGAAAAATAAATTTTTCACCACATTTCTATTAGCATTTTTAATACCTTAGGCTCAAAACTTTTCAAACGCCCCTCGTACCTGCCTTGTAGAATAGAAAACTAATTCTAAATTTGCGTATTAATAAAACTAATACTAAATTAAAAATAATTCTTTAAGTAACTTCAATTCAGTAAACTTCTGACAAACATCTAATTAGGTATCTTAGTAATAGTTTTTGTTAAAATTTCCTTTCAAGTAGAACAAGTAATTTTAATCCACGATATGCCACCGACTGTTTCGATGCAATGCTTGCTCTATAAGATTTCTTAGTGATACTAATTACGATTGTGTAAAAGCTTTATACGCTGAAAAGCTACTCACGATCCCTGTTAACAACAAAGAGCTTTTTATTTTATTAGCCTTCCATGTAAACACTTTTATACTAACAATTCAGAGCTTACCCCACCCACTTTTCTGCATGTTCTTTTTAATATTTTAAAATAACAGTATTCTTTCCACTTTTAATTTCCATTAGGAGATTTTCGTACTTATATAATCGGGGAACAGATTCGCATAAACACATTACGAAACTGCTTCGTCGGCTATTATCTTAGCACTAATGTCCATACATATGTTTCATTGCGTAGCGTTAACTCCGAAGCTGTACTAAAATCTTACATTACAATGAATTATGAATAAGATAATAGGTCACTGGTGACGTGAAACATCGGCGCTTTTGAAAATCTGTGATCTGCGATTATGATATATCGCCTCTATCAAATTTGATAGAACCACGAATTCTTGAAACAGTACACCGGATAAGTGTGATTCGTAAGGCTATTGAAATTAAGAAACATTCTTTTAGTTGTTTATTTTAGTTTTTCATTACTATAAGTAATATAAATAAAATCAAGTCCAAAGTCAAGCATATCACTGCATGATCTCAAATTACTGCAAGCTCTTTCTGCATAGACTGACACAAAAGTTAAAAATTAAACAGCTGACGGTAGGCCGGGACAACTATGACATCTGGAACGTCAAACATCTCAGTCCTCCCGCGAATGCAGTGCTGTAAAGTACCCGAAACGTAGGGTATTAATAAATTTAAATTAAACGCGAAGAAGTTAATTTCACACAGGCATCTTCAGATAGACTGATATCTCGTGATCGTCATGCCTTGTAGGCAGAATGGGAATCGCAACTACGTTTAAATTTAGTGTCCATCTCCGGTCTGAATAATGTCTATGTCATATAATTATTATGACATTTACAGTCGACGTGATTTTTCTGTGGTCAGCTCTTAGTAAGCACGATAGCCGAGATGTTAGGGGATCTACCTCCGAATCGGGGGATCCGAGTTGGTTGGAGAGACCTCAGATCACCCCACTATTGGATATACGGACGTGAAAGCTTATTCTTTCTTTGTTGACTTTTGTGATATCCGCTGAATAATATGCGATGGATATTGTCAGATTTGCTTACACCTTCTCTATGAGGTTCGTATATAAATATTTCTTTAAAATAATCGATTTTCGCATAGCACCGCCTGTTTCATATCAAAAGAAAATATGAAACAAGAGCAGCGCAGCACACGCTGACCTAATTCAATTAGTGTTTCAATCAATCGCAATTAACGATATTGAAAGGTTTGTGTGAGTGAAGCCACATCAACTTCCATTCGCTTTCATACAACATGCATTGCGTATTTTCTTTGTTGTGTAGTTACTTATTTATTTAACCCATGTAAGTTGTTTAATCTAAATTAATCAAAAACAGTGTAACTGTTTATTTCTGTGCTAAGATTGCACAATTTAAATGCTATTCAAAATTTAATATAATCTTATCGCTTGGTAAAAAAGGCATGTATGTATGTATTATTCACGCCTTATTCCCAACGGGGTAGGCAGAGATAATCTTCTTCCACTTGCTACGGTCCTGACATAGGTCTTTCGCTTCTTCCTTTTTCATCAATCTTCGCATGCGTGCTCGTTGGTTTAGAGTACTCTTGACCTGGCCTTTTTTCAGAATTTGATCGTGAAATGTTCGCCTAGGTCTTCCTCTACCGACTCTACCATTTACACTCGCCTCATATATTTGTTTCGTCAATCTACTTTCATTCATCCTCTTCACATGGCCAAACCTGCTCAACATGCCTTTCTCAATTCGTGTCACTACATCGTTTTTCACGCCACAAAGCTCTCTGATAAATGAATGTATTATAATTATTAAAAATAACTTATCATCGGGAGAGTTGATAGCTAGATCTTTGCTTAAAAAAAATCTATCAGATGTGACATGGGTACTGGGTTCGAATCGAACGAATGTCGATATAAGTCAAAGATACAACTTACTCGTTTTCGCGTTAGACCTTTCCTCCGATCTAAACTCGTATGCGTTATAGTGGATCCGGCAAGGTGCAGACGAGTGAGTGCCTGTGTTCGCGCGCGCATTTACGGCACTGTCACATCTCCTGCGCAGTTGTCTGCCGATTGTAACACGGAACTGTCGCCGTGACCGACTTTGACATAAAAAATGAATGTAAAATGTATTCAGAAAAAAGACACAATGGTTTCCTATTGTTATGTATATAGTTGCTTCATTTGAGTTTTATCTAATTATACGAATCGCAAATAATAGATAGTCTAGGTCTTCTTTTGTTATTTAAATTTCGTAGAAACATATTTGATAAACAAATTTTCTTTAAGAAAAAAACGTAACGTTTTTTGCTGGATTGTCTAGACATTTGTAAGGACACGTTTAGATGTTATCACCACGAAAGCAAAAAATACGTGTCAATTGTATACATTTCGAAGTAAACTACACTTGTTAGGATTGGGTAAAGAAAGTGTTGTAATTTTTTATACCCTTCATAAAAAAAATATTTTTGTTACAATTTTTTTATGTATCCCAATTAGACTCATTGAAGTAATATCTTTGATCACAAATTTGTAATTGTTAAACAATTTTAGAGTGCTATATATAAGTAACAGTACAGTACAATAAGTAACAGCTTTTTAAATATATGAGAGGGTTTTGCGGTCGGGAAATGTCTGCCAGGCTGCTCTGGGGCGGGATAACGGACTTCACATTCAAAACACATCACACACAAAATTTGTTTCCTAAACGTTAGCCAATCAATGTATAAAATGTCTTATGTAATGTACTTTATAAGTGGTAGAGTCAAACGGCTTGGCTTTTGCTGCTGCACGAATGGGCCGGCCGGGCCGTGAAGTACACCGCATCTTGTTTCGTTTAGTTCGGTGAGTGAGGTAACCGGGGGCCTACTCCCCCCCCCATCCCTTCCTCGTCCCCTTCTCATTTGGTATTGGATCGCCAATCTGCGTGGTGATTTTGGCAAATCCTCCTTATGGTAGTGGCCTATATCCTGTAGTGGTGTATTTTCAGTCTGGTACGGAAAGGTAGATAAAAATGTATTAAGTATTATGTTGTCTCCATATACAAATTTGATGTAACAAACTGAAGCAACAGAAAACAATAAATATCACACGTTTTACTTCTTCCAAGAAGTTCGATATCTAAAGGATTATTATTTTTATGGGAAACGAAGGCAAACGTGCACGCGACACACCGGCCGGAAAGTGAAAATGATACCGACTCTCACGACATCTATCACACCTGAGGACCTGCTGGTGCGTTGCCGGCCTTGCTTGATGCTTGGGGAGGAGGGCAGGAGGCCGGGTCACGTGCTCCGGTCGCCTCGCTCGTCGCCGTCGCCGGCGCACGTGTTGCTCCTCATGCCTAGACAGGTAACTTTTATTTAATAATGTTTTTTCTTATGGAAGAGACGGCAAACGAGCAAGCGTTTCACCTGATGGTAAGTGATTACCGTCGCCCACATACATCTGCAATACCATAGACGCTGCACGTGCGTTGCCGGTCTTTAAGGATATTTGGGAGATGGGAGGGAAGAGGAGGGGAATAGGGAGGGGGTGTGGGCTTCCGGTTACCTCACTCACCGAACGAAACGCAGAAGCGCAAGATGCCTCTATTTCAGGCTGGTATTCTACGAAGCCGTGGTATTAACGGTCGAGGCGGCCTATTCGAGCAGCAACAAAAGCCGCCGCTTGGCTCTACCACGCGTATCAACTAATTGTCATTGTAGAAAATGTATTACATTTTGCTCAAAAACTATTTAGGATATTTTGTCATGTTACAATAAAATGTTACAATTATTATGTGACATAGTTCATACCAGGTCACGCGGCAGCGTCAATTGCTGCATATGTGACCACAACGCAGTTGTGGTTCTGCCATATTGCTAAAAGCCAAATATAGACCATTTTCGAAGCCTAATTGCTAACAGTGTATGAAATATTCTATTGTGACTACTCTTGCGTTTATTTCGTTATTTAGCACAAACATTGTTTGCTACGATTTATTTACATATTTATTTAAACCTTATTTGCACATAAAAGAGCAAAAAGGCGGACTTTACACCAAGAGGCATTCTCTACCAATCCACCATTGGGTTGAGCAGAGAAAATGTAAAAGAGTACACACATGAATAACTAAATATTATGTTTAAATATACTCAATAATTATATATGAACGGTGCTTAAACATACATGTAATTATAGTTGTACATTCTATATAACACATTTAATTTTATATATTCAATTTGTTTCACGGACTCATGTTAAGTTTGATATGGAAATGACTATATATTTATTAGACTGTATTCCATCACGCAGAGATACACGCTGCAATAACTCCATCCGAAGTAAATCCAGGATAACCGTCCTAGCCGTAAGGATCAGCAACAGAAGAGAAATGTCATTGGGCCGAACTAATGATATACAAACAAAGGCTTTGGGGAAAGCCTTTGTTCAGCTGTGGACTTGTGACATCCCGAAATGAGTATGATTATGTTTCCGTTTATGTTAACATTTACGTTTACTGGTAGTCTAGTGGTCAGGGTGCTCGCTTTAATTTTACAGTATATGCGAGTGACCTGGGTTTGATAGGTGGTGCCGGCACCACTAAAATTGTTAATAGCAAAACATAATACATAACATAGCGGTAAAGGAAAACATCGTGGAGAAACCGGCATTTCTGAGAAATAACACGCACAGGAGCAGCGCGGCGGACCCTTCCCGGTTCCAAAGCTCTCTTAAACATTAAAGAGAAGGCTTCTAACTAGCAGTGGGGATTTAAGGGCTGTTTTATTACTTCACAGTGCATTATAACGTCATAAGTGTATATCGGGTACAAAGTATTCCAAAATGTGACTTCAACTTCAATCTAGAGATGATCAAACGTCCCTAAATCTAGGCTGGTCGGCTTACAAGAAACCGCGACAAACTTTTCCTCTAGTTTAACTTAGCTTTTAATGACAAGAACTTATTTTTTTATATATCTGTAATATCCTTCACTATTTGAATGATTCGGAGAAGGCTAATAAAACACGATGAACAGTACAACCACCATTTATTGACTGCCTGATAAATCAGGGGTACTTGTAGAAAACCTTATTGACATCTACCAACATACATATGTTACAATATCATAAGCTCTCATGATCGTATAACCCATTCTCAGTCGGTCCGAGGTACACAGTCATATTTTACCAAAGCTTATTTGCATTTTAGACGAATTTAGAGCTGCTCCAGAAACTCAATGTTGTTAAGATATTTATAGCGACCGTTACACGGAATTAATGGCAATGCATTTAGCATTCTAATGAAGCCTACTTAATTTAAGACAGAGTTAATGAGAAATAGAGATGTCACGTTTACTGTTTAATTACTGAACAGATCAACTAGCTCAATGTTTACTGCATAAAGTGGTACAGCGGAATTTATCTTAAACAAGACGAAATTACTTGGATCTATCAACGTCCATTCATCACAAGCCTACCGATGAACGTAGACCTCCTCCAGAGATTGCCACAAACCTCGGTCCTGAGCCACCAGCATCCATTAACTTCCCGCAACACTGTGCAGACCGTCACAACATATCGTGGGGGGTCGTCCCACACTGCGTTTGCCTGTACGTGATTGCCAGTTCTGCGAGCTATGTGGCCGGGCCACTTCAGCTTGGCTTGGATCTGCATTGAAAGAAAAATGATTAAGCTGTGGGGATAACAGAATAATTAACATCTAATAAATAAATGTACAGCAACCTAATATTTTATCGAAATCTTTATTATAAATATAGGAAACAGTATAAGAAATTCTTCCTCTACCAAATATATTTCTCGAAAACTTTGGAAGAGATCTTTTCCTCTTCTAATTAAATTTTTCTCTGTGATATTACCTTTTAAAAGCTTTCGCACCGGAAAAGTTTTAATCTTCTCAACGTTCAAATACATCTTCAAGAGATACAAAAATACGTACCTATTCATACTAATTTCTTTAGTCTTATATAATTTATAGTTCGTGTAAAACATCAGTATACAATTTTTCCATTACATTATATAAAGCTTTATTTTATTTTTACATATAATATACATTCAGTGTTGCCAACCGCACGACTACGTTGAGGTTAACAAGGTTGCGGATCTAGAATCGAATCTCGACCCATGTTAACATCAAATAACACATTTACATTACTACTTATATGCTAAAACACTGGAGAATTTTTTTTATTCTGGGAAAAGTGGGCTTACGTGCAATCGGCTCACCTGATGGCAAGTGATTACCGTTGCCCACGTACATCTGCAACACCAGAGCAGCTACATGTGCGTTGCCGGCCTTTAAGGATATTTCGAGAGGGAGGGAAAGGGAAAGGGAAAGTACCTAACACACCCAACGAAACGCAGAAGCACGAGCTGCCTCTACTTCACGCTTTCAAAAGTTGCCGCTTGGCTCTACCACGTTATAAATATAATTTCACTTTACCTTAACAACATGTAAATAGCCAACTACAGGACATAGGCCTCCCCCATAAGAAGGATTTGCCATAATTGCCATGCTCTGCAAACGGATTGGCGCAGCACCAGACACCTCGCACCTTAAACGCCGCTTCCCGTCATCGGTTTGCTCTACTTTACTCTGGTATTATTCAAGATGGTCATCGCGCCATCTGTCGGCCACTGCGGTTCTTAAGATTTTCCTCTTAAGATTATTAAGCTTATTAATACCACACGGCATAAAATACGATAAAATTTTAAATTATTTCTTCAATTGGCTTTCGTCTGCAGCTTCTACTGCGTGGAGAATCTTTATACGGCTCTTGTAAACTGTAAAAGACATTACGATTTTACCTTTTGTAAAATCGTAATGTCTTTTACAGGCTTAACGATTTCTCAATACGAAATTTTATCAAAATCGGTTCAGCCATCATACACATATTATTATGGATACAAAGTAAGGTAAATACACAGGCGAATTTTTGCTAAATTTTCATTACAGAACTAAGTAACTTATGTATAGACTTATAATCATAAAAACGTGTTGAATTGTGGACAATAAATGTAAATATTGTGTGAAATACCGCTCGTATCGTCGCACAACCAACAAGCGTTAGGATTGATTTATAATTTTCCACACAAAAATATTCATGAACCAGAGCCATAACAAACTTACGTACGTACGACTCAAACTACAAATATTTTTAATAACGATGAAAAATCAGCTGGTTGTACAACTAGTACTAGTTACATTGTATTTTTGTCCTTGCGTGTTAAATTTAGCGAAGTGAATTTTGTGCCAAGTTTACAAAAAATATTATTACAATAGAAGGCGTGAATATCTTATAAATTATTCTTTATCTAGATCTCAAGTTAATGGATTACTTGAGAAAAATACTACTTTGAATATATATAGAACGTCGCATATGTTTTAAAAAGCGTCTCCGTTGGTAAAATATTTTTCATTAAGAAACCTTGCAACACTTTTTTTTTCTTTTTTAATATTCAAAAAAAAATTCTGCATATTATTCTTTAAATTAAAATAGATAATAGTTAATCAAAGAGAAGATATGAGTGCATGTGCGGGCCGGTTAATAAAAATAAAAAAAAAGTCGATATGTTTTTAATCTGGTATCAACGTTGATGATGACTTACGGAGCCGAGAGTGTAACCTTGAGACACTTCAGGCCGTAGGTAACTCAAAGTTGCTCAGCAGGTGATGGAACGGCATATGCTCGGTGTTCCCTGCGATATCCGCAGTAGAACTAGGATAACCGGTAAAGCCTAAAGGATCAGCAAACTTATGATATAATAAAGGCATTATACATATATATGTATGTGTAAGTATATTTATATACGTTTAGTATGTTTATATATATCTTTAGTTTTGAATGTATGCATATTTTAATAATAACATATTAATAACTGCATTTTGCAGCTGAATACCGACTTGAAGTAGACTCATTACTCCCTCCCCCCCATTCCTCTCCTTGTCCTCCCTCCTATCCCCCAAATATCCAGCCAGCCACGTACCTGCAGCTCTACCGGAGTTACGGTGTGGGACATGTGCGACGGTAATCACTTGCCATCAGGTAAGCCGTTGACCCCTTTCCGAAAAAAACAAAAAAATGACTAAACTAAAGTAAGTTACATGTTAAAATTTAATAACGTTCCTAATTTTGTTCGTTGTCTGTATATTAAAATTATGTAAATTATAAATGGCAGTAGGCGTGAAGGTGCATTTTAGAAATGTCAAACGACTCAAGCTATTGTGAAGGCTACAGGCGTATCGTACACTGAAAGCCAAGACTGCGTTCGATATAATGTGTTAATTGTGTAAAGATTTTGTTTTTAAAATGTCCTGCCATTCGCTGTTCTAATAAAATGGCCGGTCACATAGCACGTGTGCCTCGAAGCCCGTGCCGTGAGCATATTTTACATGCAAGCGCAGTGTAAGACGAGAAGATAGAATGGTGTGAATTACATCGAGCAGAGTCGTGGTAGCCTAGTGTTCAGGGCGCTCACTTTAGTTTTATAGAGTGCGAGTGACCAGGGTTCGATCCCCGGTGCCGGCACCACTAAAATTGTTAATAGCAATTTTATGTGCTGTATTTACCACGTGCTCAGCGGTGAAGGAAAACATCGTGAGGAAACCTGCATGTCGGAGAAATAATAAAAATAATTATTTCGTGGATATGAGAAGCCCGCCAAACCGCACTGGAACCGGAAAGCGTGGCGGGCCCTTTCCGGCTCTTAATCCCTCTTTGATACTGGTATTTGAAAAGGCAGCCTTTGCCCAGGATTGGGCACTTACAGGCTGCTACTTTACTTTTTACATCCAGCAGGTAGACTTTGGACTGTGCTTTGAGACGATCTTTGTCTGTAACATACACGTAACGTGGTCGACATGTGATGCAAAGTAATAGAAAATTCCTTTTACATTCAAACCATATTTTATTATACGGACCGCATTTGTGTTATCTTATGATCAGCGAGATTATCATCATAGTATTAGCATCAAATATGTCCCACTCACTTCCGAAGTAAAAACACAAACATAATATTGCATCGTTCCTTAGTGAAAACTTAATTAGTACAAAACTGATTAAATGAGTCAAATAAAATTGGAAACAGACATGTGTCGCAAATACTTTTGCTTTTATTTTATTTTTTATAGTATTAAACTTTTCTCTCCCATCTTGATATAATTTGAACCACTGTAATGATCTTTGTTTCTCCTAACACAATATAGGCAATAATATTTAAATTAGTTGGCTCTTTATACATTTAGTTTAAACACCAGTACCACTAATGGTAAATAATGCTCTTGTTTTTTTCCGTGGGGTGGGGACCTGGTGATCTGTAATACAGGCTTTTTATGCCTATCTCAGACACCAGCTCCTCACACATCCTAGACTAGACACACCGATATCTAAATGTACATATATTTTTCATTAGATAATAATGTATGGTCTGTTTTTTGTGGGGAGAAAATAAACAAATATTATGTATATTTTAAGCTATCTCCATATAAGGAAGCAATCACCATATAAGGAAGCTATCTCCATATAAGGAAGCAATCTTCATATAAGGAAGCAATCTCAATATTGTCGTTAAGATGCCGGTCGCCTCGCTCGTCGCCGACGCCGGCGCACGTGTTGCTCCACAAGGCCTAGATAGGAAACTTTTATTTAATAGTGTTTTTTTTTAAGGAAGATACGGCAAACGAGCAAGCGGTTCACCTGATGGTAAGTGATAACCGTCGCCCACATACATCTGCAACACCGTAGATGCCGCAGGTGCGTTACCGGTCTTTAAGGATATTTGGGAGATGGGAGGGAAGAGAAGGGGGTGCGTTTAAAATAGAAAATAGAATCGGACCAAAAATTAATAAATTAAAGCTCAAGGTAGCCCGAGTTAACCATTAAATCTGGACGTCTAACACCTCAGTCCCTCGGTGATCACGGCTGCTGTAAAGCAATCGAAACGTCGAGAATATAAAAAATAAAATTAAACGCGATAAAATCCGTAAATAGGTCCATTTCAGATGAGTTGTTTTCGCGTAAATACAAGAAATCATTAAACGATTATCTTTTTCAATTGTATTGTTCACAATTCCATCCCTCGTTCTGAATTCCTGGTACGGTAGCTATAACAATCGCTTTGTGAAATTAAATGCGGTTGATACAGCAAAGCAAACCACATCTGTTTACCTATCGTACATAACAAAGCTTTGTCATAGTTCTCACAATGTATGACTACTTCAAAGCTCCGAACATAACCAAATAATGTTTGCAGAATTAAATTCTTACGTAAGAAATTTAGTACTAAAATCTTTAGATTAGAAGGAAGTGAATATAAGCTCTCACGACCATGTACCCAATACTGGGGTGGTCACAGGCATGCTTAATCCGCTGGATACCCTTCAACCTAGTTCCTACCAGAGCTTATTTGGGAAAACGTTACAGGTAGTGAGCCTGTGACCATCTGTGTCCAAGCCAACGATAGTAATCGTAAGTTTCGAAAAGCTCACCCGACTCGATTCGAGAGCAGATCACCTAACCACTCGACTATCGTTAGCTACATGAGTTATATAGTAATAATAAGCCATTTAATCCATTCAGTATGACACAATATAAAGTAACATAAAACGAGAATTAAAATAAAAATACAGACAGATCAAAAGAAGTAGATAAACAAAAACCTAATTATTATACTATTTTTTGTTGCGATGCAGAACAGATGGGGTGTTAACTCTGCATTATGTTGGCCACAGGAGTAGACGTAATGGAGGAAATCAGACTTTACGTCACACGGCGCAATCATAAAACCGATAGAGAAAGATATATTCACAATCTAATTACAGAGATACCAATCTAGCAGGAGGATTCTAATTTGAGAATGGACGATGTATGTGAGATGAATAAGATGAATGGTACGTATTTGGATAAGATTTCAAACGTGGTAGAGCCAAGCAACGGCTTTTGCTGCTGTTCGTATGGGCCGGCTTGACCGGGTTGGTACCACTACCTCGCAGAATACCAGTAGAGGCATCTTATGCTTCTGCGTTTCGTTCGGTAAGTTAGGTATCCGGAAGCTCACTCTCCCTCCCCATCCCCCTCCTCTTCCTCCCTTCCATCTTCCAAATATCCTTAAAGGCTGGCAACGCGCCTGCAACACCTCTGGTGTTGCAGATGTACGTGGGCGACGGTGATTTCTCACGGACAGGTGAATCGCTTGCTTGTTTGCCGCCTTTCCCATAAAAAAGAGAAGATGTATGGTACGCATGGTCATTCTTAGTCTGGAATATAATTCACAACAATGCAAATCCCTACAATTCCATCCAATTATACGTATAATCGAAGTTGACTTTTATTGTATAGGAATAAGTACCAAAGTTTCTGAACCTATTACCAGTCAATTGCTCAAGTATTAAAAACAATTCCTCATAGCCAAAGACATGTTTTTTTGTTAAATTAGATTAGTTCAAAATCATTAGCTGGATCAAGTTCAAGTGACGCGAAATAATTTTTAACTTTAATTTAAAAGTGCGATACAACCGTGGCATAAGTTTATTTTTCAACACAATTAACTTAGAAAAAGTTATCTTAACTGTAAGCTCACAAATTGCTGTTTGACGACAGTTTTATATCAAGAGTAGTCTGTCTTAAGAGAAATATATAGCAAGAGCTTCACAAAGAAAGTCAAATCTTTTGAAGCAAGACGGAGCTTTCCCGTTTTCTTCCGGTGATAAATCTGCTGCAGTGGTGTCGGTGACGTTTTCATAACAAGATTATCAAAGTTTTTGTCATTCAATTTGCATTGCAACAGCGAGTTCATTAAAAATGTATTCAGGTGCAGATTTAAGTTCTGTCGTTTGACATGTTTAAGTGTATTTTCAACTCGAGCGATATCTTTTGCGATTGTCATCGAGACTTAAAAAAACACCGTCGTATTTGCTTATAGCCTATTTTGCTTTTTTAAGTTTTGCCGCTATGAAGATTTTAATCCTGAAAAAATTTAGACACTTTTAAACATTTAAGCGTCACGGTTGAAATTAAAAAAAAAAAAATATGTATTTATAGAATATTGACTTTTTCTAACAAGAGAATTATACAACAATACTATAATGTCTTAGTTAATTTCGAATAAAGTAATGTTTTCTTGTATTTACACGAATATTACACATTTGAAATAAAACTATTGTTTACGGATTTTATAGCGTTTGATTAAATTTTCTTTAAAACCCGACGTTTCGAGTGCTTTAAAGCACCCGTGGTCATGGTCTAACTCCCTCAGAACGTAATAAATAAAATCCATAAATTATAGTTTCGTTTGTAATATAGTACTTCAGTTTGGTACCCACTTAAATAGGAAAAGTTATTAAAAAAAAAAAGTTAAAATACAAACTTTTTACATGTAAACATTACATTACGCTAAGATATTTACGATTATTCATAGCTATATTCTTAAGTTTTATTTTACGCAAACAATGGTGAACTTTTTAGTACGTTTGATTAAGACAAAAAAAAATTAGAACACTCAAAACTCATAACATTGCTGTCTCTCGTTTTTAAATAGAATGACGCCTTCCACCGTCGTGATTTCAATTATCATGAATTCAAGTAATATCAACCCTTTGATCATAAAATATTGTACGATTCACACGAAATGAGTTTTGTTTCTGTTAAATATGGATATTTGTATTTTGTTTTCAAGGTTTAAAGTAAAATAAAGTAGCAGCCTGTAAGTGCCCAACGCTAGGCCAAGGTCTTCTTCACAAATATTCGAAAAGTTCCCACCAGGCTGCCCCAGTGCGGGTCCATGGACTTCACGTGTCCACGAAATAATATTTCTCTGACATGCATATTTTCCTTCACCGCCGAGTACATTAGTACATCAGTTAAAACTGCTGTTAACAATTTTAGTGGTGCAGGAAGCGGGGATCGAACTCATGTCACTCCCTCTCTATGAAACTAAAGCGAACCCTGACCACTAGGCTAGTAGATTATATACCACACATATACAATACTACATTATCAACTACAGAATGTGTGTTTATAGAACAGTTAAAAGAATTGTTACTTAAAAGGACGAGAACTTAAACGAGAAATATTGTGCAAAAAAAAAAAAACTTAAAAATATATTTTTTTGTAGATTTATTTCAATTAAGGACCGGAATAGTGTAAGCTTATTTTAACATAATTAAGTTTAGTGAAATTTTTGCCAAAAAACTGTTTGGCGAAAGTAAAATTATGGAATTGAAAATGTAAAAAAAAAATATAACAAATATTAGCAGTTACCGAAGAACAACTCCCGAGACCGGAAGCCCGTATGCTAGCTGCATGCATGAAATCCACTATTCGAATGTATTATGCAACGTTATACAATTTACGTTGTAACGAAACGCAAGGAATCGATATGAATATCGATTCTATATAATCGCGGACGATCGAGATAGGAACTGTCAAATGTGTCATAATAGTTAGCAAGCACGAGGTGGGACATTCGCTCGGAACAATTAACTCGTGCGCAATAAATTATATCATCAGCGTACCATCAATTGAATCTGGGTTAATTTCTATAATTGCGACGAATATTCTTCAATCAAAACAAAATGGCGTCGCACGTCTCGTACGTGCACGTGGTGTTTGATAATCGCATTAAATCTGAAGCTGAGAACAGCTTAAGATCGAACTGTCTATAGGGATTTAAGCTGTCAAGAACGTTAACACCCTCCGTTCCCTATCGGGGCTATGCACGTGTTGGTTGAAGTCACTTGTTAGATAGTTGGGAATGGAATGTACGTATACCCTCAGGAGTCCGAGAGCTGGAGTGGTCCAGTGGTCTTGTGATACGATACGAGTTTCGGTGGTGGCAATTCGAAAATCGTTATTTGCTATTTTATGTGTCGAACTTGTCATAGGTTCGGCGGTGAAGGGAGACATCATGAAACCTGTCTGTGAGATAATTAAAAAAAATATATTTGGAGAACATCTGCAGTGAAGGTGCAGTGTCTGGGGCCCTTCCCGGCTCCAAAATATTTCTCAATGAGAGTTAGCGTTAGGGCAGCAGCTGGAAATTTACATGCTGTTATTTAATTTTATTATGTTGGCAATAATTAATTTCAAAGTATATACAATGATCCACTTGGAGTGAAGATAGTGGAATACTTAGTTTTAGTTATAATTATTGTTATCTATTGTGCTAGTTTCATAACATATCTTATTTATTTATATATTTTTAAAAGAATACTAGCAATGCTATTAATTAAGTAACATTACTAATGTTCCTGTTAACCCGCCAACTAAGCTCACAGCTTGTATCTGGAGTGGTTCACGACAATAGTCGAATGGCGGGCTCGAACTTACGTCGTCATGTTTCGTTGTCCGCACCCTAACCCATTTGCCCTTTTATATGAGTAACAGTCCGGTTTCGCCTTACATTTTCAGGGTATTCAATTATTATTAATAATTCCCGGCTCCGGAACCCTCTCTGGTAACTTGTATTTGAGCTGAAGGCTTTTGCAGGCCTTTACCCAGGAGTTGAGACTTACCGGCTGCCGCTTTAATTTTTTACTTTGAATTATAATATAAAACAGTATTTCAAGATTCAATAACAACTTCACAGTGAACACAATTTGCGAACTGTGAACCGAATAATCTGTCCGTACTGATTCTCGAGTTACGAAACGGACGCGTGGTGAGAACACACATGCTACGATTTCCTGCTCACCGACAATGACTATTATTATTAATAATTAAAAATATGCATTCGTTACGAAACAATTTAAAAAAATATCACGGAATTATACGCTTCCGTTTTGTAAACGTAGAACGTAAATAATAATAACAAAGTTTAAGACTTCTTGCACTAAAGGTTAATGAAATGCTGAATATATTTTCCTGAAAATTCACAACCGTATATGATAATTGTTCTAGTTACGTAAGTCCTGATATGACAGTTCAAAGGATACGTGAAAGGTTAACTTACTCACCAACTTATTCCCGTCATTGCATAACAAGATATAGATAGATATTTACGTGGTAGAGCCATGCGGCGGCTTTTGCTGCTGCTCGAAAGGGCCTGCTCGATCGGGGCACCATGGCCTCGCAGAATACCGGCGTGAAGCAGAGGCATTCTGTGCTTATGCAGCTTGAGCTTTACTAGTAATAGTCGCCGAGCGAAGTTAAACGCGGAAGTTCAAGCAATGAGTAATTATGGCAATACACACTAGGGCAATGAAAATTCTTAAGACTTCACGATTCGATTGTAATCGTAAGTAGACGTTCAAAATATTTAATTTATAGTTCATTATTTACATAAAAGATCTATAAATGTCGAGCTGTACGTTAATGAACGTTTCGCGTGCGACACCCGCCTTATTTAATATCATTGCATGAACTGTCCCGCCTAGAGCCGTACTTTGTGGCTGTAATGAAATATTAAGTTCATTTGTAGCTGTTAAATGCAATTAATATGTGAACAACATTATTTGTAACTAATTAGCGTTTTAAATATAATTGCCTAAGTTTTATTTAATACTTCTTTTTCGTTCATGTTTTACTGGTCGTTTTCGACTACGGCCATAACTTCCGAGTGAAATTCATACACAGACAGAAGCACACACTTGTTCATCTTCCAGTTTTCGATGTAACGCATATGCGATAAGAGCGCTTAACCGGTTGGATGCAGTGTCAAAGTTACGGACCGCCGCACAATACAACCTAACTTACGTTACATTTACTAACATTGCCTTCAGTTCAGGATTCGAATCCAGGACCAATGGCTCAACAGTCAGGTACTCTAACTACCACACCGTAGAAGTGATTGATCAGAGGTCAAATTATAAATTTTAGTATTTTTGTAAGTGTCGAAATATGTCTGAAAATTGGTCCTATATAAGTCCACTGCTGAACATAGCCATATCAGTAAAAGAACCAATATGCTGGCATGTATATTTCTTGGAGAGTTTGCACACTCCACTCTGGGTAGATGGGTTGGTGACTGGAGTACCGGTACCCCAGCAATAGTTACGTTGCTCTACATCAGAAGTCTGTGTGTGAAAATCATATCTATGTTAAGTTTTCCAGTTTTATTCTAGTAAATCATTATATAAAACTATAGTAAAAGTTACCGCCGTTATAATATGGTGCATCTGTAATTTTCACCTCGTCAATTCATGAAACAGTCTGTTTTGGAATATTTAGTTGCATTGCTTGAATATAATTATTGGAATTCCATAACAGGTAAAGCTGAATACCTAAGCAGGATTTTGCATTAAGAAGTAATTTAAATGTCTTTATTTGACCGTTATTTTTATGGCATCCATTATTGTGTCTGGACCGCCGAATCAATATCGCTGTGCAGAAATAACTGCTTCTAACCGGAATACGTTCTTTATGCCGTTACCATGTTTGACTTTCAACATGTGAATTGGATCTCATAATTTTTTTTTTACTTTTAATGAAAAATACCCCAAAAATCGGATTAAACTAGCCTGTAAATATCACAATGGCTGAAACACGTAAGGATCATTAACAATATTTGTTATGCTTACGGCAAAAACCCTTAAAATGTTTGAAATGGTTTGGGGAGATGGCAGCGTAACAGACGGCTGAGGGTTAGGCAGAAAGGGTAAATTAAAAATATTAATAATAATCAATGAATATTTTTTTTTTTTTGAGTATTTATATATTCTCATTTACTTGGGCTGTATATATAGATAAACAACAGATACATAAAATTCGATATAATAAACAAAACCAGAAGGGCTGGGGGTGGGGGGGGGGGAGAAGCGGTATCGAAGAGCACCGCCTTCTGCTTTGGAGCTCAGAGCAGTCTGTCACGGTGTCCCAGTCGCCTTCGATGTCTGACTCGGGCTTAACCCATTCACAGAGACGACTATCAGAATAATTTCGATCGGCCCACAACCCCACATGTCGATAACCTCGTGAGCCTGGTTCAGATATTTGGTCTACATGCCTGTTACGGCTTTCACGAGGTCCTTGTCATACTGAATTTATTGTTACTATTATATTTATATAGTTTGCTCATTAGGTTAGGGTGTATAAATACAGATAATACAAAAAGTTGAAAATAAAAACGATACGACAATCAAAAATCGGAAGATGATACTTAAAATAAAATAAATAAATAAAACCCCAACCAGAAGGAAGTCCTCGAAAGGGAGAAAGGGTTAGAAACCAGCGGACGATTCGGGCTTTATCGAGGCGTATTATTATTATTGACTCCTTCTCTGCCTATAAATCGTATGGTTATGTAGAAGAATTATAAAGAAGAGATTATAAAGTTCATGAATACTAAAGTTCACGCGAACATAGTTACAGGTATTTTTGATGCAAACTCATTAACAGAACGTAAGGAAGGAAAATGAGCCGTGGTAGCCTGGTGGTCAGGACGCTCACTTTAGTACCATAGAGCGCAAGTGACCTGGGTTCGATCCCCGGTGCCGGCACCACTGAAATTGTTAATAGCAATTTTAAGTGCTGTATTTACCAAGTGCTCGGCGGTGAAGGAAAACATCGTGAGGAAACCTGCATATCTGAGAATATTTGAGGAGGCCTTTGCCCAGCACTGGGCACTAACAGGCTGCTACTTTAAGGAAGGAAAATAGCAATGGCTAACGCTAGATGGTGGGGCAACCATCTCGACAGTGCCAGACTAAAATGAAGAAAACCGACGACGGCAGCAGCATAAAAGCTCTGGTGCTGCAATCGCCAATCCGAATGCCGTGCGAGGCGATTATATATAGAGACCTATATTCTGCAGTAGACTATTTACAGCCTAGTAACTAAAACAGTATATCTTTGAAAAAAGTTTAAAAAATCCCTTTAAATTTTCCACTCACGTGACTCTATTCAACTAAGCTTGTTCGACAAGTTTTATTCGTCAAATTTCCAGAAGTTTTTCACTTAGATTGCAGAGAGAGAGTTCATACATAATTTACATTGAGTTGTATTTTATTTAGGTTCTCATAATGGCTGGGAGATGTCTGATTAATCATCAATTTGGTTTCATGTTGCCTAGAGAGTGGAAATAAATGTCAGCCGTAAACATATTACCTGCATCCAAGACAAGTAATTCACAAAATTCATTTGGTATTGTATAATCTATAGAAAAGTATCTATCTTTAGCGTGGTAGAGCCAAGCGGCGGCTTTAGCTGCTGCTCGAATGGGCCGGCTCGACAGAATACCTGCGTGAAGAAGAGGCATCTTGTGCTTCTGCGTTTCGTTCGGTGAGTGACGTGACCGGAGGCCCACACCCTCTCCCTATTTCCCTCCTCTTCCCTCCCATCTCCCAAATATCCTTAACGACCGGCAACGCACTTGCAGCATCTATGGTGTTGCAGATGTATGAGGGCGACGGTAATCACTTACCATCAGGTGAACCGTTCGTTTGCCGTCTTTTATATTAAAAAAAAAAAGAAAAATTAGACAGACATGGAGAGTCGGCCTGATGGATAATTGATACTGGTGGCGGACCGGTGACGGGACATCCATCCCAATGATAGTACATTATAACAATCAAAGTTATATTGTTGAAATACATCATCAGATATGCTTTCTTCTGTCGCAGCTTTAATAGTCTATTCTATACTGTTACTAGCTCTGTCTATTAGTGGCGATATGTGAGTTTCCCGTAATCGCCGCGCTTGTCGAGTAAATCGGCTATCGACAGTTCCAATTTGCGATTTAGTATAATAAAACAGGGACGATGATAAAAGTACGAGAAAAATGGTTTCAGTCAAAGCTTCAGATGCAGTGAACAGTTGCTAACTGCGGAAATATCTTCAGATGCAGTGAACAGTTGCTAACTGCGGAAATATCTTCAGATGCAGTGAACAGTTGCTAACTGCGGAAATATCTTCAGATGCAGTGAACAGTTGCTAACTGCGGAAATATCTTCCAGATGCGGTGAACAGTTGCTAACTGCGGAAATATCTTCAGATGCAGTGAACAGTTGCTAACTTTGCGGAAATATCTTCAGATGCGGTGAACAGTTGCCAACTGCGGAAATATCTTCAGATGCGGTGAACAGTTGCTAACTGCGGAAATATCTTCAGATGCAGTGAACAGTTGCTAACTGCGGAAATATCTTCAGATACGGTGAACGGTTGCTAACTGCGAAATATCTTCAGATGGTGAACAGTTGCTAACTTTGCGGAAATATCTTCAGATGCGGTGAACGGTTGCTAACTGCGGAAATATCTTCAGATGCAGTGAACGGTTGCTAACTGCGAAATATCTTCAGATGCAGTGAACGATTGCTAACTGCGGAAATATCTTCAGATGCGGTGAACAGTTGCTAACTGCGGAAATATCTTCAGATGCAGTGAACAGTTGCTAACTGCGGAAATATCTTCAGATGCAGTGAACAGTTGCTAACTGCGGAAATATCTTCAGATGCAGTGAACAGTTGCTAACTGCGGAAATATCTTCAGATGCAGTGAACAGTTGCTAACTGCGGAAATATCTTCAGATGCAGTGAACAGTTGCTAACTGCGGAAATATCTTCAGATGCAGTGAACAGTTGCTAACTGCGGAAATATCTTCAGATGCAGTGAACAGTTGCTAACTGCGGAAATATCTTCAGATGCAGTGAACAGTTGCTAACTGCGGAAATATCTTCAGATGCAGTGAACAGTCGCTGACTGCGGAAATATCTTCAGATGCAGTGAACAGTCGCTGACTGCGGAAATATCTTCAGATGCAGTGAACAGTTGCTAACTGCGGAAATATCTTCAGATGCAGTGAACAGTTGCTAACTTTGCGGAAATATCTTCAGATGCGGTAGACAGTTGCTAACTGCGGAAATATCTTCCAGATGCAGTGAACAGTTGCTAACTGCGGAAATATCTTCAGATGCAGTGAACGGTTGCTAACTGCGAAATATCTTCAGATGCAGTAGACAGTTGCTAACTGCGGAAATATCTTCAGATGCGGTAGACAGTTGCTAACTGCGGAAATATCTTCAGATGCAGTGAACAGTTGCTAACTGCGGAAATATCTTCAGATACGGTGAACAGTTGCTAACTGCGGAAATATCTTCAGATGCGGTGAACAGTTGCTAACTGCGGAAATATCTTCAGATGCAGTAGACAGTTGCTAACTGCGAAATATCTTCAGATGCAGTGAACGGTTGCTAACTGCGGAAATATCTTCAGATGCGGTGAACAGTTGCTAACTGCGGAAATATCTTCAGATGCAGTGAACGGTCGCTGACTGCGGAAATATCTTCAGATGCGGTGAACAGTTGCTAACTGCGGAAATATCTTCAGATGCGGTGAACGGTTGCTAACTGCGGAAATATCTTCAGATACGGTGAACGGTTGCTAACTGCGGAAATATCTTCAGATGCGGTGAACAGTTGCTAACTGGAAATATCTTCAGATGCAGTGAACAGTTGCTAACTGCGGAAATATCTTCAGATGCAGTGAACAGTTGCTAACTGCGGAAATATCTTCAGATACGGTGAACAGTTGCTAACTGCGGAAATATCTTCAGATGCGGTGAACGGTTGCTAACTGCGGAAATATCTTCAGATGCAGTGAACAGTTGCTAACTTTGCGGAAATATCTTCAGATGCGGTGAACGGTTGCTAACTTTGCGGAAATATCTTCGATGCAGTGAACAGTTACAACTGCGGAAATATCTTCAGATGCAGTGAACAGTTGCTAACTGCAGAAATATCTTCAGATGCAGTGAACAGTTGCTAACTGCGGAAATATCTTCAGATACGGTGAACGGTTGCTAACTGCGAAATATCTTCAGATGCAGTGAACAGTCGCTGACTGCGGTAATATCTTCAGATGCGGTGAACAGTTGCTAACTGCAGAAATATCTTCAGATGCAGTGAACAGTTGCTAACTGCGGAAATATCTTCAGATGCAGTGAACAGTTGCTAACTTTGCGGAAATATCTTCCAGATGCGGTGAACAGTTGCTAACTTTGCGGAAATATCTTCAGATACGGTGAACAGTTGCTAACTGCGAAATATCTTCAGATACGGTGAACGGTTGCTAACTGCGAAATATCTTCAGATACGGTGAACAGTTGCTAACTTTGCGGAAATATCTTCAGATGCGGTGAACGGTTGCTAACTGCGGAAATATCTTCAGATGCGGTGAACGGTTGCTAACTGCGAAATATCTTCAGATGGTGAACAGTTGCTAACTGCGGAAATATCTTCAGATGCAGTGAACAGTTGCTAACTGCGTAAATATCTTCAGATGCAGTGAACAGTTGCTAACTGCGTAAATATCTTCAGATGCAGTGAACAGTTGCTAACTGCGGAAATATCTTTTGCATTGGCACAGTGGGGACAATTCTACCTGCTCTTCGTTGGATGTCATAAATGGCAGGGCCTGATCCTGGGGCGAACAGAAACTTGTAAGAAAAACAAATCAAGTAGAACAAAATACAATACAACATCAACATCACGGATTGTATTTAAATCTAAACAATGAACACAAACGACGGATACAACTTATAGTATTATTTAGTTTGAAGATAGGAAGAGCACCATATTCCCTTCCACAAGCGAGTCTTCTGCGTATTCTGTACCAATACACCACATCAATACCAGTACAACGACATACACACGACCCTAGATAATATTCACCACGAACGTTTAAAATGCGACACGTATTTCGCCCATTAACAAGGCATTATAAGGCGATTAGATTCTGCGATGGTCAACCGCTGGTTGAGTCGGAAGTTGTTGCGAAGTAACTTTTTTGATATTTTCTTTCAATTTTGAACACGTGGTAGATCAGCACTTATTGAAATGAAATATACTTTATTGTACACCTATTAACAGAAATTGGAAAAAAAAATACACAAAGGTACGATTGTCGGTCTTATCGCTTAGAAGCGATCTCTACCAGGCAACCATGTTGCTGAGGATATCATGACCAGTGAGCAAGGGCTGTAACCCTTGTATAGTGTACTAAGAAATTAAAATATAATATAATATAATAAATATACATTGACATATACACAAACATATATATATACTCTAACATATATACTGATATATCTAAATACACACACAATATATACCCATACACATACAAGAACATAAAGAGTAAAAGATAAATAAAACAAGAGCCATACGACGCAAGGAAAAGTAAGTTTTAATGGAGAGATAATCAGATAATGACAGATGAAGGAATAACTATTTAGGGAGGAAGGAAGTGCTTAATATTGCAACTATAAATCTAATGGCAGAATATGAAACGAAACACTATAAAATTTGAAGCGACCATCTGTCACCGAGTGGTATTAAATTCCTAGTGTAATAATAGACAATCTCTGCTAAGCATACATATGAATTGTTCAAATACAAAGTGAAATTAATGACCACAGTCTACTAGATCATGCCTTATCTCCGCCATTATGCACGCTCCCGACAAAAGAATTAAATTGTTTAAAACTGTGTTAGATTCGTAAATATCTATCATGCAATATAAACAAATCACATGCGTTATTTATATGAAACAATGATATCGAAACGCAATTTAACAATCCGCCATTTTAACTTTACGCCGTCATAAGCAGTAATACCTACCGAGCGCAGGAGTGGATTTGGAGAACAATATGATAAATAATATCCGTTACACCTAGTATCTGATGTAAATATCTGAAAAAGGAAAGGGCTTCGCTCTTAAATTATGTTTGAAACACTCGCTTCTCATGTACTGTATATTGCTGGACGTTAGGCTGTCACACCGAGATCAGCCGTGAGATGAAATTTTTTTTATGGAAGAGACGGCAAACGAGTAAGCGGTTCACCTGATGGTAAGTGATTACTGTCGCCCACATACATCTGCAACAACATAGATGCTGCAGGTGCGTTGCCGGTCTTTAAGGATATTTGGGAGATGGAAGGGAAGAGGAGAGGAATAGGGAGGGGAATGTGGGCCTCCGGTTACCTCGCTCACCGAACGAAACGCAGAAGCACAAGATGCCTCTACTTCACGCCGGTATTCTGCGAGGCCGTGGTACCAATCCGGTCGAACCGGCCTATTCGAGCGGCAGCTAAAGCCGCCGCTTGGCTCTACCACGTTTAGAAATGTCACATGTCTTTGTTTGTACTATCGGAACACAAACAGAACGATCTCTTTGTCAGCGACTCATAAACACTCCATGTAAATACCACACATGATGAACTTGCCCGTTGCGTAAATTACAGCTCAGACATAGATGAATTTATCTCACACAGACCTTGATGCTTTGCTTGTTTCGAGTTAATCCTGCTTAACTTTAATGAAAAATTGCTCTTTGATTAGGAGTAGGTTTTGTCTATTTTACTCAGGCTTTACCATACCAATCGTATACGGGGAATTGAATTAACGTTTAGTTTTTTTTTTTAAATGTAATTTTATTCTTTTTTTTTTTTTTTTAATAAAACGTTACCTTCCGCTTTAGGAATTTCTCCTGTGTCGCGATGGCAGTTTACATACATGAATTGCACACGGACTAGTCCCGTGCGGGAATCGAACCCACGACCCACAGCGCCGCAGCTAAGCGCTCAGCCACTACGCCACCGAGACGTCTGAATTTGATAATTTTAGATGACATTTTCTTTGAAATAATAAAGGTTAACACAACATATTCTGGTTTTATTTACAATGTATATACAACTAAGTAAATAAAACTTACCATTGTAAGTATTATAAAGTTACATACATATTAGCATACCTGAATTTTTTGCCATGGGATTTTAGATGTACGGCTCTGGTTTTGTTGTGTCGGAACCCGTATCTTTGCTATTGCATATGCCACTTCGATTTCATCGCAAAACCTAATATTGTGCTTAGTCTCTAAATACGAAGAGAGATAAATATAGGTAAAAAATAGGTACTTTATAGTTCTTCTTTGTGTTCTTCAATATTTTCTGTCCGGTTGATAACTTCCTTAAAAATCCTTAGAGGCCGGCAACGCACCAGCAGCTTCCCTGATGTTGCAGATGGACCTTGATAATCACTAATCACAGGAGAGCTGCTTGGTTTTTGCAGGGAGCAAAATAAAAAAAAATATATTCGTAGAGACTCCTATTCGTCTCTTCATTGTCGTTTGTTGCATGCAGAATGTATGTGACATTTAATAGAAGCTTGGTTTGTACTAGGGCTTATAACAGTATCAGAAAGCGATGCTCTTACCATAACATGCTCGATGAGATTGCCAAGGTGTAATACACAACTAAATGTAAATTAAAACATGGCAATAAACACAACATTTGCTGTAATTACAGACGAACAGATTTCCGGAGAAAGCTTAAAAAAACCAAAACAGTTATCATGATGAAACATATCCGAGCAACGTCCATCCGAGCACTATTTTTGCATGTTTTGTGTTAACTTTCTAAACAAACATATTTCCAGCGGACGAGCGTGTTTCGAGGGCGAGCAGCTATTTGCGAGCGTTCATCATAGCCGTGGACAAGTGACGTCACAAAAGCCGCACTAGTGTTTGCCGATATGTTCAAAATAAACAATGAAACGGACATATGCCATCGGGTGAAGGTTGTTTCGTCGAATAGTGATAAATATTTGTATGTCAATTATTCGGTATTAATAACTGATGTCATGTTGTAACAATGATACATTCCAATGTTATGACACGCGAAAGACTTAAATTGAAAGCATAAGCTTTTGCCGACGGAAACAACCGCGTACGGTCGTTCGACTCGCCCTTCCACGAGTCTGTAGATAGATTGCATTTACGAAAGTAAAAATAAAAATAAATCAGAAGACAAATTAAAAAAAGGACGTGGTTAGAGCCAATCCTAATTTAATTTCGACGAAAGATTTTGAACAGTACTTATCATGATTTTGGTTGATGAGTACAGTGAGACTGTTTTTTTTACAAATGATAAAATTTTGCCTATAACGAGTAAATGGTAGTTTTTAGCTCGGATACATTTTCCGCTGAACGCACTACAGATTGATATTCCGAATAAAGTGGGTATATATGTCGTGGTATTCCAAATATATTCCCGCTTCATCCCTGCCTATACTACTTCATATTCTTGGATGCTTATTTTAATCTCATTTCTTCATGATCATCGTTACTAATTATTACTGCCTATCGCAAGTCCACTGCTGAAACTATGCTCCCCCCGAAGATTCCTAGCACGGTCCTGTATCACCTGCATCCATTAACTTCCCGCAAAATAAAAGAAAAATTACATCTGTATCGGGCAACATAAACAAGCCGCGTAATTTCTTCCTGTTTTTTTCCTTCAAACGGAAAAGCAATATTTTGTTTATTCTTATGAGAGCTCCTTACAGTAATAAGATTGTTCCATTTGTATTAATGTTTATTTCATCAAATACTACGTAGAAACGTCAACAAAAGTGCTATGCTGATTGACAAAATATGTTAATAATAAATGTTACTCTACTCGTTCAATTTGAAAGAAAATTTAATCGAGAAAATTACATCAGACGTCTAAAGAAAGGTAAATTGACGTCTTCTGAGATGATTGAACAAATATCATACACAAAACAAACGGAATAATAAAAATAAATATTAAATGGGGGTTGTTGGAAAAGATAAATTGTCCGCTGCACGCACTTCAGATTGATATTTAGACAAAAGTAGGTATATTACATATATATTCACTTCATCACTACTTAATACACACTTTATATTTTTGGATGCTTATATCAATCTCATTTCTACATCAACACCATCATTAATCATTTCAGCCCGCTAGACCACAGCCACATATCAAAGGCCTCCTCCCCAAACATTGTTACTATGCGCGTGATGCGCTAAGAACAGCACGCTGTGGGGGCAATCATTTATTGTGGAATACGAATGATATCTCCGGCCACTGGTAGAGGCTGGTTAATTTATATTACGAAGGATCTGCGGGGAAGTGTTAAAGAAACTCACCACCGCTTCTTACCCGTCACTTTCAGAACAGGCGGCGGTGTGACTTCAAGCGCAACAGCGTTGCGGTCGTCGGCGGTTCTCCGGCGATATCTCCAGGGTACGGTGATGATTCACATGCGAGCACAGTGTCTGTCAGTTGGTCCAAGAAGAGCATCGCATCCAGAGAAATAGGCCAGAAGTCCGTCACGCGAAGATCTACATCCACAACTATACGTGAATGCGAATGCTAGACTTCAATCGGCCAGGCGAAGCGCACATACTGATTGCTGATTTCGCGTGTCCAGCGCGGTCTTGAGCTACCTACATCTATCGACTTCTCGCAACACTGTGCAGGTCGTCACTGCATGTAGGGGTCATGCTACACTGCGGTCGCAGCTCTGGAACTTATCTTTCTCAATGGTTGTTAATTCTACGAGATGTGTGTGTGTTTTATGGGATGGGATCGTTGATGGTTTAGACGGTTTAAGCCTTTCGACCCACTTTTCATCTGTGCTTATTAGGGACAACGTGACAGATGGTGAGCCTACTTTTTTTTTATAGAAAGGGTGGCAAACGAGCAAGCGGTTCGTGGTAAGTGAGTGTTCTACGAGGTCGTGGTACCATCCCGGTTCAGCTAGCCCATTCGAGCAGCAGCAGAAGACGCCGCTTGACTCTACCACGCTGCTGTCATTTTGGTGTCCAAGCCAACGATACAAACCGTGCATTAGTTTCTATAAATTTGCATTATTGCATCATTGGCAGATGCAATCCCCATAGAGGCTCGAAGTATAAACTATCATAAAAGATGTACTGTAAAAATAAATATATCTTTTCTTTCGTAATATGAATGAAATAATATCAATTTAATTTGAAAACAATTAAGTTGATAGGAATGCATGCTCAATTTTACCATCACTTTCTGGAGAGGCTTTAGTATAGCGGAGCTTGCGGTATAAAAGATAGTATATATATAATAAAATATGTAAACAAATATTTGTTTTATTATTTCCCAAACATGCAGGTTTTCTCATTATTTATTTACTTTACCGCAAGAGGTAAATTCACTCAAAATTGCAATTAACAATTTTAGTGTTACCGGCATCGGAATTCGAACCCAAGTCACCGTACTATGAGATTAAAGTGAGCTCACTGACCACTAAGTTACCACTGCTCAACCGAATGAACAGCCTAATAAAAATTTAAAGGGAATATTGCTGGAACCTCCTAGCTGCCAGCTTTAATGAACTAAAATAAAATCTAATTAATAATGCGGAAGGTATCAATGGATTTCAGCTTAAATTTTAGTTTTTGTAGTAAGTAAAGGGAAGTGAATCGATCGCCAAATATTATATACATGTGTTATTATTTGTTACTCATCTTTGTTATCACTTTACGATCAGGTGAGTCAAACCCACGTTTGCCTCCTTCTTCAAAATAAATAAATTAGGAGATTCTATTTTTAAAAAGATCAAAGATCCAAGCGCAGAATCAAAGCATTCCGATAATTGTTTAAATTTTAATAACACAAACTTTGATATTGAAAATTATATTAAAGAATAATTTTATCAACGCTTACGTGCTATAAAAATAAATTCTTAATCAGTTGATAAAACAATAGAGTTAGAATTAATCAAAGTCCAAATTGAATAATGCCGCTCGTTTGCTTTGACAATTTGGAGGTGGAAGCCCTCTTCGATACGAGGACTTTTGGCAAAATTGAAAGAAGACCAATTCGAAATTTAAATGACGTATTTAAATATTATAAAAAAATTGTAGTGCTACGAGAAAGAAGAGATATAAAAAATTAAAAAAATTAATTTATTGTGAGAATATTTACAGTTATTACGTAGCAGTTTTTTAATTTTTAATTTATAAACTCTAATGATCATTGCAGTGTAATCTTGTGTCAATATTATAAATTTATCATTTATAATCTGTGTATGCTCTCCGTGACTCCAAAACTAGTTTCAAATATCAGTATAACATATTAGGCTGTAATTTTTTACTTATGCGGGTATTTTATGCAATGCCTTACAGCAGTTTGACGAACACGTGCATGCTTGTACGTGACTCAAATTATTCATAAAGGAAAACAAACATTGAAAAAGAAAATGTTTCTTAAGGTGCGTACCCACCGACTGCGTTTGCAGTCAAGCGAGCGTTTTGATAGTGAAGTGTAAGGAGAATATACCAACCTAAGTTTCTTCAAAAAAAATGGTTAATCACACTCTGCGCTTACGGCACACCCTGTTCACTAACGGAAAGATAGACCGTTTCCGAAGCGCCCAGTATGCCCAGTAGTATATATACAGCAGTGAACTTTCACACTTGACTTAAAATTTAGTATCGCGCGATGAACGCATTCGCGAGCAAAACTTCGGGGATTCGATTGCGAATTGAGCATATGTTTAACCGCAAACAAATAAAAAAAATTCTAGAAGTAGTCAACGCGTATTCCGCGTGGAGCGCACGAAACGAGTGAGCGCCAATAATTGCGAGCCAAACGTTGTTCGTTGCAGCGTACGCGCAAACTTCGTGTTCACTAAACTTTCTCGACTGGTACACGTTCGTACTACTCTATGCAACTACTCTGGTAACTAGTAGACAAATGCCTATATATATCGGCATGTATAGATCTACTGACGGATCTGAGACTTGGTACTTCACTGCAGGCCGTATGAGGAAGCTCAAAGTTGCTCAGCGCGCTATGGGAAGGGCTCGGTGTTTCTCTGCGTGATAGAGTCTGCAACGATGATATCCGCAGCAGAATTAAGGTAATCGACATAGCCGTAAGATTAGCAAGCTGAAGTCCCAATGGGCCGGCCACATAGCTCGCAGAACTGACAACTGTTGGGGAAAAAAGTTTCTCGAGTGGCAGCCACGTACAGGCAAACGCAGTGTAGGACGAACCCCCACAAGATGGAGTTACGACCTGCGTAGTGTTGCGGGAAGTCGATGGATGCAGGTGGCTCAGGACCGAGCTTCACCAGACCGATGTTCAGCAGTGGACTTATGATAGGCTGAAATGATGATGATGATGATAGATCTACTGTAAAATGGCGTAAATGGATTTTGTTGGTGCCTTCATGGATGTCCCTTAAGCGCGAATGACTCCGGTGTGTGGGTACCTTTATATGAAAATTTGTCTCTGTAGTAAAACTTTGTTGACGTTCTCCTAAATAGACAGATCCCTTAGGCGGTAACCTTTTAAAATTATGTCGTTGTTTCAAACCATCACAAGACATTTGGCCATTTTTGTTTTTTAATAAAAGGACGTCGCACAACAAGAACGTCAACAAAAATTTTAAAAGCGTGTTTTTTTTTTAAACCTACTAATATTTGTTTTTATAAAATTATCTATATTACTTATTTCTTTTTATTTAAATAAGGATTAACAATACCACGCGTTAGTGCTCTTGATGGCAAGCGATCTCTATGACCCATGGCATCTATACATAATAATTTCTATTATTCAAAAGCGTCAAGCAATAAGAACAAAAATGCAGTTTTTGTCATCCTTGGGGGCTAAAAGCGATTATCTTGTTACCAGGAAACTAGTTAAGCGGTTTCCATCAATAACTACGAGGAACACAGCAATGTTGTGTTACTTGTCTGTACTGCAATTCGGCACGTCCTTAACGCACCTCTTTCAAGTCCATAGATGTCAATCGTTTAACATTTATTTCTCCTACGTGTCCAAAACACTGAAGAATTATTTTGATGTTTCTGGTTACAACATCGTCTTTTAAACCACTTATTTTTCGAATCACACAATTTCACATTATTCAGAGTCACACCTGATGAAGTTCTTAATAATCATCACAAATCTTGGCCACTTTCATTCAAGCAAGCTTTGAAATTTCGAACATAGTGTATGATGTGAATGAATGAATGATTTAATATAAATATACGTTAAAAATCCTATTAAAACTAAACATGGCAATGCTGACATCTGCTTTAAGAAAGGACAGTATGATATTGGAAATGGTAGGCAATGTTTAAGATACTGAGCTGGCTCGGAAACCGTTTAAAATATTTCCAATGGAATGAAACTTTGGCCTGGAAAGATGTTCTCCTTTTTCCTTTCCCATTTTTATTCAAATTCACTGTCACCTGTACGTGGCTCACACTGCCAGCTATCAAACGAAGCGCTGGCAACCGAATATTCTACTTGCCTTACCAGCCTCTAAGTAGTCCACTGCAGGACATACATAGGTCTGCCCCATAAGAAGAATCTTCCATAATCGCCATCCTCTACAAGGGGATTGGCGATCACAGTACTACTAGACACCACGTACCTCATACGCTGCTCCCTGGCATCGGTCTACTTACTTTTGGTCCGGATTTTTTCGGAGATAACTATTCCATCATCTGTCGGAAGCCATTGCGGTTTCAAGGCTTTCCCTTTAGTCGTCTCTTAAGACATCGACGGAAAGGAATATTGACAGATTGTATCGCCGGGGTAACAGAATAGTATTAGTATTATTCATACTAAAATTACATAGTCTAGTGATGGAGAGTATGGTACTACTACTTCCAATAGAGCAGTGGTAGCCTAGTGGTCAGGACGCTCACTTTAGTTTCATAGAGCGTGAGTGACCTGGGTTCGATCCCCGATGCCGGCACCACTAAAATTGTTAATAGCAATTTTAAGTGTTGTATGTTCCACGTGCTCGGCGGTGAAGGAAAACATCGTGAGGAAACCTGTATGTCTGAGAAATAATAAAAATATTATTTCGAGGATATGTGAAGCCCGCCAAACCCCACTGGAGCAGCGTGGCGGGCCCTTCCTGGCTCCTAAACCCTCTCTGATACTCGTATTTGAGAAGGAGGCCTTTGCTCAGCAGTGGGCACTTATAGGCTGCTACTTTACTTTACTTATTTCCAATATCAGGTCTCTGCGATTCGAATTCGGTAGATTCTGATGAATTATTCACCACCAGTTTGTCCCGAGAATCTTATATCTTATCTTGCAGGGAATACCGCATGCAATTTAGGTTGGCATTTGAATAAAAACCCAATTGTTTCCCGGGACCTCGCGGTGGATCTCACCTATGTCTCCGCCGCCGATATCATTTCAGCTGTGGAGGGTGGAGAGAACGGCGTATCGTATTACCAATACTCCTCTTTCCTTGCGACTCTACCTCGACTGCGGAGGGCGGAGAGCGGTGCAACCCCTGAGCCCACTAAACCAGCATCCTTAGAGGGCTCACCTGTTGGTATCTACCGAAAATGTCACCGTGGACGAAATCTTATCTGTCGGTGACGTCAACGTCTGAAATATCCTTTAATAAAAGCATGTGAAAATTATAAAATTATTCGTTAATGTTTTCCCCTCTCATCTTCTCTGCATATGATATTGTTATTAAACTGTGGATCAAAATAAATAGAACATCGTACAAGAACTGCTTCAATAATAAAATATCTCGTAACATTCGCGGCTGTTGAGGTCTTATCACGGCAATAGTTTGTAGCCGGTCTACGCCGCTACACCGTGTTGTGCTACGCGGAGTCTACGAGTTATCAGGCATAACAAGGCAGTTCGCGCGCCGCGCTCGGCAGGGGTGGTTGTGTCTCGCGTCCTGGAAACTCGCGAAACTTTATTCGTAAATATCGTAACGACTGAGTGTTTAAAATTATTTTTTCTTCGATCTATGTTGATTTTAATTTTGAATTTCACTTTTAAATTCCACGTGATTATGAAAGACGAGTATATATAGTTTGGCTTCACTATAAAGCTATGGACTAAAATCAAGTAAGTTATAATTTATTTAACTTATTATAGTTTTATGCTTAATAACATTGACATTATTGCATTCTCTTTTATATGCACATTAAGGTGACTAGCCTTAGGAATTAACTATAATAAGGAGTATTTTATACTCATAGGTTTTGTTAAAAACTAAAGTATTCATGGTTAAGGTTTAGCTTGAGATTGATATTAATAAAATCAACGAATTTGGAACTGAAATCTTTTAAGCACAAATGCTTAATAACAAAAAAAGTTTTGGAAGTTGTTTTAATATTAAAAATAATTTAAATAAAATATACACAAATGTGCAAAATTTTTTAGGTTACTTACGTGCATATTTTAAGGTCTTATACTCGATAAGTGCTCATTAAAAAAATAATGTTCTAATCTAAATCAATTTTGATAGATTCTGCAATCAAATTATTAAACTAACGTTCCTTTTAATATATTTTAAACACACTACCGGCGGCCCGCGACTTCCGCCGCGCGGTCACAGACTTGACAAAATTTAAATCACTGTCAAATCCGTTCAGTGTAAACGAGATTGAGAGAAACAAACGTTATGAGATAGCAACGATAGCTTAGTGGTTAGGGGATCTACCTCCGGAACAGGTGACGCGGGTTCGGTCTCCGGCGTGTAGTGCTCGTACCAATGAGTTACGTACAATTTGTATGGTCGATCCGGACCCAAAGACGGCGACAGGCTCACCACCTGTTACGTTGTCCTTTGACCACTCCAGTATTGAAAAATAGCAATTCCAGAATCATAAGGAACATTTCAAAAAATTATGCCAAAATCCGTGAAATTGCTTTTTAATAAATTCCGATGAAACATACATACTCATATAAATACAAAGAATAGTTTTAAATAGTATATATGATCGGTAACTCGCCTGAGTGAGAGATCATCCTACCAGGGTTCGAATACCGACGCGGGCGCTGCTATAATTCTTAATTACAAAAGTCCTTAATTTACCACGTTCTCAGGAATGAAGGGAAACCTCATGAGAAAACCTATGTGTATGTTTGTGAACTAAAGAAAAACATAATTTGAGGACATCTGAAGTCCGCTATTTCGCATTGAAGCGGCTTGGCGGATTTTGCTACGGAACCTAAAAGGAAGAGTTTTAATTTTAATCGGCTGGCACGAGCCAAACTAAAACTGAACGCCCCGGATGAGGCCTGTGTAAAAATATCTTGGAGCAATAACTTATAACCATAAAATTTTATCATGTATTATTTGTCAGTCATTGAGCAGTAATTATTTAATCATTGGACGCGACAAATGTATCGATTTGCTAAAACAAAAATGATTTACGTTTAGTCTGAGCGAAATTTAAGCGTCTCCCGATAAGGCGTTATCTGCGGACGGTATTAAACACAGGATACACACACATAAACAAGTGGATTTGTCGCGTAGCAGTTTTTAGAGAGATAAAGAGCTGAATTGGCGTTGGATTATTATATAGTTTAGATAAATTGTGGTTTCGGGACAATTTAATAATTTGATCAATTTTAACGATACACGATAGAGCCGTGGTAGCTTTGCGGTCAGGGCGCTCACTTTAGTTTCGAAGAGCTCGTGTGACCTGGGTTCGATCCCCGATGCCCATCACCTCTAAAATTGTCGATAGCGATTTTAAGTGCTGTATTTACCACGTAAGTCGGCTGTGAAGGAAAACATCGAGAGGAAACCTGCGAAATAATAAAAAATATTATTTCGAGGACCTGTGAAGCCCACCAACCCGCACTGAGGCAGCGTGGCGTGCCCATCTCCGATTTAAAACCGTCTCAACATATTTGAGAATATTAACCTGTAATGAGTCTCGCAAAACCTAAATACGTCCTAAACAAAGGGTTATCTCTTAAGTCGGTACTCAATAAGGAATGAGTCGGAGATTCGGTATGGTCCAAAGCTACGAGCCCTCTATCGGTTGACCTGCTCGAAGGACCTCCTAACCACTCGACTGTCGTGCTCCTTGGAATTTCTGATTATTATCAATTAATTACAATTACAAAGTAGAAGCACGTAAATGGTTTTGAGGAGATCTCTGATCTCCGCCAATCCTTTCTCCAGCTGCGCGGACGACCCTTCCCGTCTACAAAGATACCTTGTTTTATTTTTATTCATTAAGACAAGAAATCATTTTAAATTTAACCAAGAAATAATAATAACCATTTTTATATTTTGCACTTTTCTGACCAACCTGTAAATAAATACGAGTCCCTAAAAAGACAATGGCATGCAACGAGAAACAAAAGTGTAAATACGTTGAAAGAGTCTAACTGAAGGGGGTTTTTAAGAGAAATCTTTTTACGGTAGACGCAAAGTAGGTTAAGGGAACAAATTAGCTTAAAGCCGAATCGAGCAGTTAACTGCGCGGCGCCTCTACGGCCGTCTCTAATTGGGCATATACAGACAGATTACACCCTCCCAATGGATTAAACATGACTCTGCATGAAACATGAAATAAGATATCCTCCGAAATATATAATTGGTCAGATTTCGCTGCTCCGAATGTATATGTATCCTAATGATATTGATATCCTCCATGCCGCTGTCGACCGCGGCGTCAACCTCCGAATACTATCGGCGGTTGTCAACTGAGCAGGTGATACTATAGTGCCGCAAGTGTACGCGAAAATACAGAGACACTCCTAAGTCTTTACCTTCCCGTATCCCATCTAACGCTTATGGAATAAGATCGGAAGGGAAAGAAGAAGGAAAGAATCGAAGATACGGGACATAATGTAACACAACTCGTATTTATTTATTTATTAGTGTAGATATTATTAACATAAAAGTTGAATGTCGACTTGGACACGAACACACCAGACAGGAAAATGAAGATTATCATTCGTTACAAAAATAATAGAGACGAGGAATAATTAAATAAAATTTGGAGTTCCCGTTTATTCCTAATTTTCGCCAGTTTCTTACGTTAGAGTAAGGTAAAATAAAATAAAATTGTTTTACGTCGCAGAAAAAAGGAATTTTCATTTTATTACTATGGAAAATCATCATTATTTCATTATTCATCTTTGTCGCGTAAGTTTTGAGGTCGTTTTTGTTTTGTATGGATGATTCAATTACTTTTATTTGGTTTTCTTTCCTTATCCATTCCAAATGTCACCATTTCCATGTATTCTTGCATTACTAAAGATCAAATAATCATCGTAACTTAGGGGTTCATCCTGCCCAGCTTTCATTACGTAATACGCGAGTGACATGGGATCAAATATCTTTGCCAGATTCACTTAAATTGAAAGATGCTGGTATTGCCACGTGATCGGCGAATGAAAAGATCACGAAGGAACCAGGATTTCTGTAGAAAGAATTAAACCGAATATTATGCAATGACATCAGAGGACTCTCATTGGAGCAGTGTGACGAACTCTTCGGCTCGAAATCTCTCTCAAAACTAAGATTTAAGATACTTTAATTGCATTAAAACAAAAACCAAAATGTTTACAGACCAAACACCGAACTACACTATCTCTGCATAAATTGTGTGTTTCTAGCACAAGGAGAGTTTTCGACAGTCATTGATAAACAGATTTCCGCCATGCTGAAACGCTCGAGTCAACAACGCCTGTCTTAACAGATAACTGTTACTATAAAATTAGACGACCTTGAAGAATTACTATCAATCATCATCTGATTGTAAACTGCAAATGGTCATTAAAATTTATCGATACTCTTATCACGTGGATTTGCATTTTTAATTTAGTATTCTAACCGTACAAGGTAGGACCTGTCTCCATTTTTGTATCCATCTTCTACAGTGGTCTGGTAGGATACCACAAGGCTTTAATTGAGCCCAATGTAATACAGTAAGTATTGATTTGCAATTAATTAAAAAAATAAAAAGAACTTTTTTCTTTCCCTCACACCTTCTCCTGGATTATATTATATACTGTTTTGTTCAGATATTATAACAGCGATAAAATTACTCATAGACTATTTATAATAATTTTCTTTCGATAATATATCTATCGAAAGAAAATTATTTTAGTTACATTTCTCTCCTTCTACAATAAATACCAGAAAAGGCTCAAAGTTCACGTATTAATACAACGAATTTATTAAAAAAAAAACGTGTTCCAAATACCTAATATTACATTGTTGATATCCTTCGAATACACCCTAGTAAGTTGTCGTAAGTATTAAGTAGAATACTATCGGCGTAATAGAAAGGAAACTGAAGAAACAATTTGAGGTTAATAACATACCACGAGGGTATCGGTAGTTAAAGATACATTATTGGCTCTTAACGCAGTTACATATGTTGCTGACACTTGTTAAATGACATAAACATATCCGAATACGAAACCGTAGATTTTATAATAGTGTTATTGTAACGGCATTTGTAGATATGTCGAATTATTTATTCATGATTATTATTCAAATCAAATCTAATTATTTATTTAACGTAAGTAAACCGACGAAATAAACTCTGTAGGTATTCTCTTTTTTTTTGTATTTTTTTTTGCAAAACGTATACAACGTTTTATTAATCTGTTATTACATATTTTTTTCTAAAGCGATCACCTCATTCCTGGGGTTATTATTATCCAAGTATTCCTTTACATCAGAGGTTTCCGGACTTTTTTTCTCATAGACCACTTACGAAATTTTGCTCGTTCCGGTGGACCCCCTGCAGCTACATTTCTACCATATTCTCAAAACTCGACAAAATATGTGAAGATTAGATCTAATTATGGAACTTGCGTTGCGGAGTTCCAACCATGAATTAATAGTGCTGAGAGTGGATGTCGAAAAATTAAAGTTGGCCAAACAAAATAGTGATTCCATCCACGAAGTTTTTCCATCCATCCATTTGAAGTCAAGCCAACATCTTAGAGTCCAACATGTTAATTCTTCACTATCGAAAGCAAATAAACTTTCGTGGCCACTTACGAATTTTTTTGTCACCTCAACGTAGACCCCCGTGGAGTCTCCCGTGGACCAGAGTTACTAACTCTGTGGCGTCTAGTATTTGGTATCACAAGCTTGTGTCTAGTCCTTGTATTTACATTATATATATTATCATTATTATCGAATGCATTTATGTTTTTATGTACATCCATTACATTTTAATATATGTATTAAGAAGCTAGGGTTAGAATATTTATTTCTTTATATTTATGTTCTAGTATTGTTTTCTGTTCCAACACGGTAATATTGTTTCTAACAATTATGTAATAACTGTTGAAAAAAGTTTTAATATAACAGATTATTTTCTATGAAAACATAACTGGACAAGAGCGATCTCTTTGCGAGAGTTAGAGTTAAGCGTTTTAGATAATTTAATAGTTTTAAGCGTGGTAGAGCCAAGCGGCGGCTTTAGCTGCTTCTCGAATGGGCCGGCTCGACCGGGTTGGTGCCACGGCCTCGCAGAATACCGGCGTGAAGTAGAGGCATCTTGTGCTTCTGCGTTTCGTTCGGTGAGTGAGGTAACCGGAGGCCCACATCCCCTCACTATTCCCTCCTCTTCCTCCTCTTCCCTCCTCTTCCCTCCTCTTCCCTCCTCTTCCCTCCTCTTCCCTCCTCTTCCCTCCTCTTCCTCCTCTTCCCTCCTCTTCCTCCTCTTCCCTCCTCTTCCCTCCTCTTCCCTCCTCTTCCCTCCTCTTCCCTCCTCTTCCCTCCTCTTCCCTCCTCTTCCCTCCTCTTCCCTCCCATCTCCCAAATATCCTCAACGACCGGCAACGCACCTGCAGCATCTATGGTGTTGTAAATGTATGTGGGTGACGGTAAACACTTACCATCAGGTGAACCGCTTGCTCTTTTGCCATCTCTTCTATAAAAAAAAAATTGTTCGAGTAAACTTCGAAATGCTAGGAGCTTACTTTTATTACTTACTAACAAACCATGCTGGCTTTGTACGTACCGGCCTGTGATGTACAAACTAATGTGAATGCGTTACACATACAAAACTTTCTCGTGAATTGTTCTAAACAAAGGTGAAAACCACATGGAATGAACTATTTAAATATGTAACTTCATATTGAACTACTATTTCAAGGGAAACAGCTGTTCTATATCTCCCTGCGCTATGGATAATTCTATTCTTGAGTGATGCGTGAGTTTCATGATATAAGAGCACACGCACTGATACCAGTTTGCCAGTGATGATTTACAGAACCGAGACTTGGTCCTTCACTGCGGGCAGTATAACGAAGCACAGAGTTGTTCAGCGCGCTGTGGAAAGGACTGTGCTCGGTGCGCATGAGCCGGCCCACATAGCTGACGAAATACAGAACCGATAACCGTTGGGGAAGTATGATTCTCGAGTGGAATTTCAAATCTATAACTATCGTAGTTGTTTGAAAATTGACGACGATTAACAAAGAAAAGGTCCTGGAAAAGCTTCTTTAACAATTATATAGTACTGCTGTATTTGTTAAAAAAAATCTATACTGTGAAAATGTATGATTAAGATCTTGTAAAGTTTTCCACGGAATTGAACGCTTCGCTCATTTAATTTCAAATATGCGAAATGCATTTAATAGGTTCCGAGCAATTAACAGAGAACACGTGAGCTTCACTTTGCTTAATGGGAAAGCGTCGCGGCGATTGGGGGCGCTGCAGACGAGCGTCGACCCGTCGCGTGACTTCCGTCCGTTCGTCGCATTTAGTGAACGCGTTCGATTCGGTTTCATCACGGACAAGCTAAACCAGCGATTTCGTCCGTGCGATATTTAGGAATTTATATCACTATTAGAAGCAGGTGAAAAAAAAGGTTACTACTGAAGTGGCAATGGGCCGGCCACATAGTTCGCCGAACTAACAACCGTTGGGGAAAAAAGGTTCTCGAGTGGCAGCTACGTACAGGTAAACGCAGTGTAGGACAACCCCTCACAAGATGGAGTGACGACCTGCGCAGTGTTGCGGGAAGTCGATGGATGCAGGTGGCTTAGGACCGAGCTTCGTGGCAATCTTTGGGGGAGGCCTATGTTCAGCAGTGGACTTCTGATAGGCTGAAATGATGATGATGATTAGAAGCAGAAGTATTTTATTTAAGGTTTACTAATAAAGTGTTACACATAACAAAGATATTTTTAAAACTGTTTAGAAAAAAAGCATGTGCTATTTTATTTGAAGGCAACCACGGAAAGCCAGTAGATACAGTCTAGTACTGTATTAAAGATAGTGCTGTAACAAATAGTAATTCTACTTTTATTACTTTTCAAAACCGGTGCAACCGTAGCAGCCTAATGTCCCACAGCTGGGAAATGGTCTTCACTCATTTTTGGTATGGTACTGGAGTCGACGACAATTTCGGCAGGCGGTCTTAGGAAGTCTTTGATTTTTCTATTATTTCTCAGACACGTAGGTTTTCAGGCAGTGTTTTCCTTCAACGCCGAGCACGTGACGACTTCAGTGAATAAAATTGCTATAAATTTTTTTTATTGATGCCACCACCGAGAATCGAACCCAATTCATTAGCTGACTATAAAATTAATGCGACTGCTCTTACCACCCGTTTTCAGGTTCTACCTGGAAACCACATCACCACAACAACCACAGGTTCTACCTGTTTTTCAATAGAAAAACAATTTATAACTTAAACATTTGAAAAGTACAGACGGACATCTCAATATTATTTGCGTATTGGCTGCGCTTTAGAGATCACAACAGTTTCGAAAGCAAATGTGTAAAGGGACTAAAATCTGTTTGTTGAGGCAATTATAGATACATACGATAATAGACGTGGCAATTACGAAATATTGATGCTCATTTTATGATAACTGCTCATCAGTAGAGATGTAGAGAAGAGCCGCGTTGCTTGACATGGAACCTGAATGTTGAGTCATGGATTTCGGGTTCGAATTAAGACCAAAAAAAAAATGGTTTTCGGGTGTGGTTTATATCTGTGTTGCAACGTTCACCTGCGTCACTATAATTATTTATACCGTGCCGTGATTAGGAGATTGCCACGCTACTCCGAATCAGTTCTCAATCGGCGAAGATATCGCGTAATCTCTCTCTCTCTCTCTCTCGCTCTCCCTCTCCCTCTCTTGTCAATATTGCAAACAAGTGAATCGTGGTAGTACCACGACCTCTCCAGGTCAGATGCATCTACAGGTATCTTCTGCTTCTGCGTTTCGCTCAGTGATGGTAACCAGAGGCACGCCCCCTCCCTTTAACTCTCCCTTTATAAATATCCGTAAAAGTCGGCAACGCAGCTGCAGCTCCTCCGGTGTGGCAGATGTACATGGGTAATCGTTTGCCCACTTTCCTAGAAAAAAAAAGTTTTGTATATATTTTAAATAGTCACCTTCTATGACGTCCAATAGTATCAAATGCAATTTTAAATATACGTGACATATGTACAGGCTTAGCGCTCAGGTCTAAGAAGAACATAGTAATGTAGAGTATGAACATCCGAAACAAAGAAAAATAAATATTTTTGCAAGCTGTACCGCACAGTCTAATTTAGTGAAAACACGTTATACAAATGATACGCCAATAAAAATAAAATATTACATTTAGACCAATTACACTGTGACACGCGAAGGCGACCGTAAAATTTTGTGCAGAACCTTTGACTGAATATTTTTTTTTCTATTTTTGTCTTTTACCAATCTTTTTTTTTTTATGAAAAAAAAAAAGGCTTGCGTTTGACCTCAATCTTGCCCGATGGAAAGCGAAGATGAGGCCTAGGATCTAATAAATCTGTACTGACTTAAGTAAAAAAGTATTTAATTACATAGTGTATATATTATGTATATATTAATTTATTGTTTTTTGGTGTTTCTTAATATAATTCTGCATGAAAAAAGGCCAGGTCAGGAGTACTCTAAACCAACGAGCATGCATGTGAAGATTGATGAAAGTGGAAGAAGCGAAAGACGTATTTCATGACCGTCGCTAGTTGAAGAAGATTGTCTCTGCCTACCTCGTTGGGAAAAAGTCGTGAATATATACATATATCCCATAATTTTTTAATTCTTTGTATTGCACCTGCCAACTACCTTTCACCGTGACAAGGGTTGACTGGCAGAGAATACCACTTAGCATTAAGTCCGCCCATTGTAACTTTAAACTCAAGGTCAATAAAGAATAAATCAAGTAAAACTACAATTTACGCATTGTATTCTGTTTTAAATTTCTTTTCAAACCGCGACCACGGCTGCTGTAAAGCAATCGAAACGTCGGGAATATAAAAACATAATTAAACGCGATGAAATCCGTAAATAATAGTTTCATTTCAAATGTGTAGTTTTCCCGTAAATACAAGAAATCATTGACAGTTTTGTATATACTGGAAAGAAAAACGTTTCCGATAGAAAAAAAACTATTAGAAGTTACATTCGTACTTTTTGAAATTGTATGTAACCGAAATTTTTTCCAAGGAGTTTTGTTAAAATTATTTTTTTCGTAGACAGATCAAAAACCCTCAGACGATACCGTGTTTTATTTTTTTTTATGGAAAAGACGGCAAACGAGCAAGCGGTTCACCTGATGGTAAGTGATTACTGTCGCCCACATACATCTGCAACACCATAGATGCTGCAGGTGCGTTGCCGGTCTTTACGCATATTTGAGAGATGGGAGGGAAGAGGAGGGGAACAGAGAGGGGATGTGGGCCTCCTACCTCTTTGCAAAATTTTCACGCTGCTTAAACAATATCATCTTATTTAACAATCTGTCGTTAATGATATAAATATTATATGTTTTCTTCAATATTCAGTCCAGTATTTAATATTCAAAATTTAAATTGTAAACATTTTGATATTAATATAGTCAGTATTGATAGATATTTTCCATATTATGTAAAACTTCCTGCGCTCCGGATTGAAATTTTATTGTTCCATTTCGAATGATACCGAGATTTGTTACTTCAGCGGTTAGCAATATGAAATATGTTCAAATCAAATCATTTATTCAACATAACATAGCCGTGGTAGCCTAATGGTCAGGGCACTCGGTTTAGTTTCATAGAGCGCGACTGACCCGAGTTCGATCCCCGGTGCCTGTACCGTTAAAATTTTTAATAACAATGTAAAGAGCTGTACCTACCATGTGCCTGGCGGTGAAGAAAAAGGTCGCGAGGAACCCTGCATGACTGAGAAATAAAAATGTTATTTCGAAGACACGTGATGTCCGTCAACACGCATTGGGACAGGGCGGTGGATCCTTCCCAGCTCCAAAACTCTCTCAGATATTTAGAAAGGAGGCATTTCTCCAACTGTGACCACCCCACAAGATGGAGTAACGACCTGCCCAGTGTTGCGGGAAGTCGATGGATGCAGGTGGCTCGGGACCGAGCTTCGTGGCAAATCTTTGGGGGAAGCCTATGTTCAGCAGTGGGGTTGTGATAAGTTGAAATGATGATGATGATGACCACTGATGGGCTGCTACTTGCTGGTCCACATATACTTAATACCCAGATGTCAATAATTTTAAGATATTTATCCTCAGGGGGTAAATTCAAAATAAAACAAAGTAATTTCTCTTAGATATTTTTCATTTAAGCACGTACAAAAAGCAACTTATTTCTTCCTTTGTCTAAGACTTACCGTAATCGGATTGTTTTCATGTAATAGGACACACAGGAGAATTGCGAGTGAATAAAAAAAGGAGAACAAATATCTACTGTTTCTCAATTACATTACCGAGATTTACGACGTCGTGATATGTGAAAAAAGTAAAGTGGCAGCCTGTAAGTACCCACTGATGGGCAAAGACCTCTTTCTGAAATACGAGTATCAGAGATGATTTAGGAGCCGGGATGCGGGTTGGCAGGCTTCACATATCCTCGAAATAATATTTTTAATTTTTATTTCTCAGGCATGCAGGTTTCCTAACGATGTTTTCCTTCACATCGCCGAGCACGTGCTAAATACAGCACTTAAAATTGTTATTTCAGTGGTGCCGGCATAGGGGATTGAAACCATGACTCGCGCTCTTTAAAACTAAAGAGAGCTCCTCGACCACCAGGCTTGCAAGTCTCTACACATTACACACACTACCTAATGCAATCCGCCTCGTGACTCCCGCACATCTGAATGTGTAGGTCCATATGCAGATTTTTGATACACTTTAGTTTTATCACTTTACAAAACTTTTCTATTCAAATATCCTTTTCTGGCACAGATTACAAAAACAACCATAGACTTCTGACAAAATCCGCTTGTTTTGAAAATGAGGTGATAGAATATGACTATATACTTTATTGTACACCACAGATGAAAAAAAAGGACGAGAAATATTAAAAAGAAGGTAGTAAATTAGGAGATTTTTTTTTTTATAGAAAAGGGGCAAACGAGCTTGCGGCTCACCTGATGGTAAGTGATCACCGACGCCCACGAACATCCACAACACCAGAGGAGCTACAGATGCGCTGCCGGCCTTCAAATAATGTAGGAATTGGCGGCCTTATCGCTTCATTGTGATCTTCCATCCAATAGATAGAATATAACAAAATATCTTAAACCATGCCCACAAACGTTTAGGAAAACATATATTATTTCAATCCAGTACGATCCTAAAAAGCAGAGAAGCCATTTTTGTTTTCAATCCGATCGAGAACCGGTTGTTTCGATTGTATTGGGGAAATACAATTTTATTGCATTAAGTGAAGCGATTGAATATTCAGATTGCTATCGACATTGTTCACCTTCAACATGTTAAAGCACGTGGTGGAGCCAAGCGGCGGCTTTTGTTGCGCAATAAGTCGACTCAGCCGGGGTAGTGCCACGACCTCGCAGAATACCGGTGTGAAGTATAGGCGTCTAGCGCTTCTGCGTTTCGTTCGATGAGTGAGGGTATCGGAGGTCCATTCCCTCCCTCCCCATACCCTTCCTCATCCTTACTCCAAATATTTTTAAAGACCGACAACGCACCTGCAGCTGTTCTAGTGTTGCAGATGAACGTGAGCGACGATAATCACTTACCATCAGGTGAGATCTTTCGCCTATTTCTTCTCTGTCAGAGGAGCCTCATATTGAAATGGTGGTAAATTGTAATAATAATAATTGTGAAGACTTAACATTCGACATTAGACATTCGAAAAATGAAATTATCTTTCTTACGTCGAAGAATGAAGGATTTTCGTACATTCATTCATTCATTCCGTCGGTTTTATGGGTTTTTCCCCAGATTTAATAGTACAATATTACAATATTTTTTTTAGAAACCACTCGAATGCGATCAACTCTATCCCAGGGGTTAATATGATTCATGTATTCCTTTACATAAAACAACCCTTTTAATAAAATCTTTGTTTAACAAATGATTTAAAGTTATCGATAGGAATATATAATAAGCACTTTTTTCGCAAATTTTTTTAAAGTTCTGTTTGTACATGGCATATAAATGATTCAGCTCAATCGGAGCACAAGACTTAAGTTGACCAACTTTATAATGGAGCAGCATTTTTGTGTTTAGTGAAAAGAACCAAATACCCAACCAATGACGAATGTATGTCTGATATCAAGTAAATTTACATATTTACGGGGTGCCAATTACGGGGGAGACTGTAATTAATACACATTGAACTAGCTTCGTAGTGTTTTTATTATTTGAAACAATGTTTTAAAGAAGCTACAGACTTTTACCCCTATTTTCCCACCCTCGGGCATGGAAAATTTTCTTTTTCATATTTTAATAAGACCACCCTGGAGGTATATCCTATTCAATAAAGAAAGATATATTCAAATCGGTTTACAATCGGCGACCAGATCGCGTAACAACATAAAAACATGAAAAAAAATACAGACGAATTGATAACCTCCTCCTTTATTTGTAGTCGGTCGAAAAGTTCAAGTTAAGTACGAAGCATTCGAGATCCATTTGGCTGAGCTTTGTGAATCTTCAGCGAAACGAAAAATGTCGTTCGCAGCCGATTTATCACCCACACCGTCGGACGGTGCGGGGGGAAGCTTTGAATAGATATCAGATGCTTTAGCATTCTCTTGAAGGTTAAGGTTGTGTCAAAGTTAAATGACCTTTATCTCCGGTTGCGTCAGCTGAGCATTATGTGGCGTCGCCCTTGACGGTCTACAAAATCGAAAATCACTGTAGATTTCGTCGCCTCGTTGTAGGGCCAAAGACGTATCGTATTTAGACTTCATTACATTCGTGATCATCACCGTACTTCTTGTTTTTGAAGTCCACAGGAGCACGAGCTGAATTCAGCGCTTAAAATTGCCGTTAACAATTTAAGTGGTTACTAGTGGTAAAATTGAAGCGGGCGCCCCGGCCACTAGGCTACCACGGCTTCCATATTTCCATATTTCCCGCTGCTGGGCAAAGGCCTCCTTCTCAAATATCTGAGAGGGTGTAGGAGCCGGAAATGACCGGCCACGCTGCTCCATTTCGGGTTGCCCGGCTTCACATATGGTCGAAATATTTTTTTTATTATTTCCCAGATATGCAGGTTTCCTCACGATGTTTTCCTTCACCGCCGAGCACGTGCTAAATACAGCACTTAAAATTGCTATTAACAATTTTAGCGGTGCCGGCACCGGGGATCGAACCCTGGTCACTCGCGCTCTATGATACTAAAACCCTGACCACTAGGCTACCAGGGCTCTCACTAATATATAAATACAGTTAACAAAAAACGTCAACAAATGGTTTATATAAACAACCACGGCTGCTGTAAAGCACTCGAAACGTCGGGAATATAAAAACAAAATTAAACCCGAAAGAATCCGTAAATAACAGTATTATTTCAAATGTATAGTGTTCGCGTGGAATACAAGAAATCATTACATGAGACCCAGTTGGCAGATTAGATTTTTTATACAATCAGATTTCTTAACCTCTTTTCTTGGTGAACCATGATAGCCTATTCAAGGCGCTCGCTTTAATCCCGCACCACCAAAATTTACTACGTGCTCGGCGGTGAAGCGAAACGTCGTGGTGAATCTTGCATAACCGAGAAACAAATGTAATGCGAGGAGATGTGAAGTCCGGGAATATGCATTGCAGTTATTTCCTGGATCCTTCCTGGCTCTAAACCCTCTTAAATATTGTTAGATCTCTGCCTCGCATATGTATTTCTCCATGTACTAAAAAGGCCTGGCACATCGCCAGGAAACAGTCGCGGCTTCCATTCTAGGCCTATGCGATGAGACAGGGCGGAAGATTCCCTGCCGCCAACACACCTCACTTGTATATTTATTATATACTAGCCGAATCCTGTCACGTGTCGCAGTGACTTCCTTTTGTAAGTAATGACTTTAATTTGTCTCTTATTTCCATTCTTGACCTTTCAAGCGACGAGTCGAATATAACCCTTAAATTTGAGCTCAATCGGTCGAGTGGCTTGCGAGTCTATAAGTGACAAACAGAGAAATATTGTTTTTTTAATTATATAGATAGATGAAAATAAATTCAATATTTTAATAATTCACAATCATTTATAATATAACATTTAAACCAAATTTAATCCGCTTTAAATTATAAAACTTAATATAGAACGTAAAAGGGAATATACCGTCTTTCTCCAAATACCAACATCATATACTCGTGGTAATAGGCACCCAAGGTACGTACGTGGCTCTGGCGTTTGGCCGAACGATGGTCAAATAACCATCTGAATTAGGAGAACCCAAAACCCACAGAACAGTGACGGGGAGCAGCGTCACTAGCGCCCGGGTTTTGTCCAGTATTGTTTTTTTTTTTACGGGAAAGGGGGCAAACGATCAAGCGGTTCATCAGATGCTAAGTGATAAGCTTAGCCCACGTGAATCTGCATCACCAGAGGAGCTGCAGGTGCGTTGCCGGCCTGTCAGGGTATTTGGGAGATGGGAGGGAGTGGGCCTTCGGATACCTCACTCACCGAACGAAACGTAGAAGCATAAGATGCCTCTACTTCACGCCCGTATTCTGCGAGACAGTGGTAACAATCCGGTCGAGCCGCCGCTTAGCTCTACCACGTTTAAAGAGGTGTGAGAAAACCTTCCATTAAAATATATGTCGACTGTTTCTGGTGGTGCTTTGGAGAGATGTTTGTTCAGCAGTGGACTAAAATAGGCTGATAATAGTAGGCTTTAGTACATTTAGATACCTGAGGTGCGACCGTTACAACTTCGCGTGATTTTGGAAAGATTTTATATTCATTTTACTACCACTAGCCCGAAACTAAATGTTAATTTCTAAAGCCATATAGTATTCATTAACCGTATACATCGGCCTGATGGAGTAATTAGAGAGTGTGCTCAATGGGCGTAAAGCGACCTGGCCTCGTTCGTTTTATGACGGGACGATATAGCGCCACGCTTATCTGATCCTTTACCGAATTACAAGTTTTATATATGTTCACTAATGGATACATTTCTTTGTAGACTTGTAAATGTTTAGATACGATGATATTTTACTTGATTTTATTGTAAGAGCCGTGGTAGCTTAGTGGTCAGGGCCCTCGCTTTATAATCTTTTTTCTTTTTTATTTTTTTGTTTTTTAAAAATCGTTACCTTCCGCTGTAGGAATTTCTCCTGTGTCGCGGAGGCAATTTACATACAAGAATTACACATGGACAACACACCCAGACCGGGAACTATTATTTGTAGCCCATACAAATACTAGTCCCGTGCGGGTATCGAACCCGCGACCCACAGCGCCGCAGCTAAACGCCTAGCCACTACGCCACCGAGCCGTCATAGAGAATCATAGAGCGCGAGTGACCTGGGTTCGATCACAGGTGTCGGCGCCACTAAAATTGTAAATAACATTTTTAAGCGCTGTATATTCGAGCGTGTGGAGGAAAACATTGTGAGGAATCCAGCATGTCTTAGATATAATTAAAAATATTATTTCGAGCAGCATGGCGGGTCCTTTCCGGCCCCAAAATCCTCTCAGATATTCGAGAAGGAGGCTTTTGCCCAGCAGTGGACACTTACAGGCTGCTTTTTGAAGAATACCACCATCAAGGAACCTACATTCATGGTTCATTAATAAATATTCCGTCCTTTATATAATGTTATTGAATTATCACTATCCTTTCAAATTACCTTTTATAAATACATTGTCCTGTATATTCCACCTCCTTAAACGTAATTCTAGAAAATATGACTTTAAATTGTCTGAAAATTGAGACATGGAGACGACACGGAGATGTGATTCCCGAATGTAAAAAGTAAAGAAGCAGCCTGTAAGTGCCCACTGCTAGGAAAAGGCCTCCTTCTGAAATATTCGACAGGGTTTTGGAGTCCCGCCACGCTGCTCCACTGCGGGCGGGTGGACTTGACATGTCCTCGAAATAATTTTTTTTTATTATCGGGGATCGAACCCGGGTCACTCGCGCTCTATGATACTAAAGCGAGCACCCTGACCACAAGGTAACGGAGGTGGCTTGTTAATTCACACGCTGCAGCAACACCTCTCTCGTTTTTTATTCTCGAAGGATATAAGGCTCTAAGCGACTGTCCCTGTTCTACCCTGTCCAATGTCGGTATTCTTTTTGCTCGTTGCCAAGGCAACGGGTGGCGACATCTGCTATCGCAGCGTTAAGCGACTGTGAAACGAGAGAAGTTTTGACGTTTTTATTAAATTCATATAATCCTTTCTGTTCGTAATTGCATAAGTGTCAGAGTCGCAGTGACAGTGGCCGGTGATGACCTGATGGCCGATTTCCAAGACTGCGACAACTTCCGAGTATTGTCTTCATTTAATAAAACAACAGCCTTTAAATGCCCACAGCTGGGCAAAGGCCTCCTTCTCAATTATTCGACAGGGTTTTGGAGTCCCGCCACGCTGCTCCACTGCGGGCGGGTGGACTTGACATGTCCTCGAAATATTTTTTTATTATTTCTCTGACATGCCGGTTTCTTCACGATGTGTTCCTTCACCGCCGCGCACGTGGTGAATACAGCACATAAAAATTCTATTAAAAATCGCACGCGCACTCTATGAAACTAAAGTGCGCGCCGTGCCCATAATGCTACTCAGGACGGTCAGTTACCCACTGCGCAGAATATGTAATAGTGCTGCAAATGTGCACGCAAACATGGAAGCCCTCGCTCGTCTTTCCCTCACCTACATCACTTCCCATATTCGATGTAAAGCTTATGTGATAAAAAATAAAGAAAGAAAGGTAAGCTATTTATTTGACAACAATCACTTGCCCATTTCAGCAAATTTCTACAGTACTAAGGTGCTTCAAATAGCGCCTGATGTAGAGTTCATGAACATGAATATCGTATCGCGAAAAAAAAAAAAAAAAAGTTTCCGACAGAATACCAGCGCTGTAGTTGTGGTTTAGCATTGCTACAGCATTATGCTGAGTCGGACACCGTTTTGTTGCTGCAACCCAATTAAATATAATTATTATTATTATTATTATTATTATTATTATTATTATTATTATTATTATTATTATTATTATTATTATTATTATTATTATTATTATTATTATTATTATTATTATTATTATTATTATTATTATTATTATTATTATTATTATTATTATTATTATTATTATTATTATTATTATTATTATTATTATTATTATTATTATTATTATTATTATTATTATTATTGTATGGGGTATTTCTATATTTATTTATTTATTTATTTAAACTTTATTTGCACATTACAGAACAAAAAAGCGGACATAATGCCAAGAGGCATTCTCTACCAATCTACCATTAGATTCAACATTTAATACTTGTATATGACGGTACATAGACATACCTGTAATTGTAGTTGTACATTACATAAAACACATTACACACTATACATACATATTTATGTTACTTTATATATATATATATATACAATGCATACGTAAACTTAGATAATTTCTTATGTTATAAAAGAAAAAAAAATATTCTTCAACTGCAATAATCCCAAAGTAAACGCTTGAAAGTGCCTTTACTGGTGGCTGTGCGTATACTACTTGGCAGCTCGTTCCAGAGTCTGACAGCATGATGGGTAAAAGAATTGTGTAAGAAGCGGTCAGAAGACGATCCAGTTTGTTTAAAAGCATATTCTCGAAATAATATTTTTTATTATTTCTCTGACATGCCGGTTTCTTCACGATGTGTTCCTTCACCGCCGCGCACGTGGTGAATACAGCACATAAAAATTCTATTAAAAATCGCACGCGCACTCTATGAAACTAAAGTGCGCGCCGTGCCCACAATGCTACTCAGGACGGTCAGTTACCCACTGCGCAGAATATGTAATAGTGCTGCAAATGTGCACGCAAACATGCAAGCACTCGCTCGTCTTTCCCTCACCTACATCACTTCCCATATTCGATGTAAAGCTTATGTGATAAAAAATAAAGAAAGAAAGGTAAGCTATTTATTTGACAACAATCACTTGCCCATTTCAGCAAATTTCTACAGTACTAAGGTGCTTCAAATAGCGCCTGATGTAGAGTTCATGAACATAAATATCGTATCGCGAAAAAAAAAAAAAAAATAAAAAAAAAACGGGTTTCCGACAGAATACCAGCGCTGTAGTTGTGGTTTAGCATTGCTACAGCATTATGCTGAGTCGGACACCGTTTTGTTGCTGCAACCCAATTATTATTATTATTATTTTTAAATTAAGTTTACTTATGTGTTACTTGAGTTGTGGCAATGAATAAAGTACTTTCTTCCTTTCTTTCTTTCTTCCTTTATTGCATCGATTATATTATCGATAGATATATATATCGAGAATTATATCGATCTGATGAGAGGAATGGAAAACACGGAACGCAACATAACATAAACAGAGTTGATAACCCATACGTTGTGTATGATAAACTTACAACTCGACCACACTCGGTAGGTACTCTATGTCAGTTCTGCCAAAAAAATACTACGTGCAGACACCGAGTCTGTATTATTTCAGCTCTTGAACAACAATTGTTTTAATATTCATGAATCGACTACAGCTATTCTTCAGCTATATTTCTTCTGTTATTGGTCTGCCCGTGAGCCTACATATACATCGAGTTCGATTGTTTTGTTTTATTCTTATATGAAAAAATCTGAACGTTCTGACATATATATTTTTTTCGGAACGTCTTTTTCATAATATACCCGTAATATTGTAGAAACTGCCTTCGAAACTATGTGCCTTAAACACTCGGCCGGCAGCTGTTGTGGATGTTCGTGGGCGTCGGTGATCACTTAACATCAGGTGAGCCGCACGCTCGTTTGCCCACTTCTTTTATAAAAAAAAAGATGAGTGCTCGTACACCCCACCGATATTCGTTACTTGGGTCTTGGCACCGAGACGCCGACCAGCGTCGCCCAAATGAGCTCTGATAAAAAATTGTTAAGTGGAACCAAGTAAAGGTATAGACCTCAGACTACTCCGGTATAGGTTATGCACGACACTCGCAAGATGGAAGAGGGTAACAGATTCTTAAAAGCATTTTTTTTTATGGGAAAGGAGGCAAACGACCAAGCGGCTAACCTGATGGTAAGTGATTACCTTCGCCCACGTACATCTGCAGCATCAGAGGTACTGCGAGTGCTTTGCCGGCCTTTAAGGGCATTTGGGAAATGGGAAGGAGGATAAGGAGTGCAGAATGGGGAGGGGGAGTGGGCCTCCGGCTACCTAAATCACCGAACGAAACGCAGAAGCGCAAGGTGCGCCGTACTTACACCGTAATACCGTACGCCGGTATTCTGCGAGACTGCAATTTTTTTTTTTTTGGGGTATTTCTATATTTATTATTATTATTATTATTGTATGGGGTATTCCTATATTTATTAGTATTATTATTATGTCTTTTGTTGTTATTTATGTATTCATCATGTAGTACAAAAAGCCTGACGAGTGCTCGCGAAAAAAAAAAAGTTTCCGACAGAATACCAGCGCTGTAGTTGTGGTTTAGCATTGCTACAGCATTATGCTGAGTCGGACACCGTTTTGTTGCTGCAACCCAATTAAATATAATTATTATTATTATTATTATTGTATGGGGTATTCCTATATTTATTAGTATTATTATTATTTTTAAATTAAGTTTACTTATGTGTTACTTGAGTTGTGGCAATGAATAAAGTACTTTCTTTCTTTCTTTCTTCCTTTATTGCATTATATCGAGAATTATATCGATCTGATGAGAGGAATGGAAAACACGGAACGCAACATAACATAAACAGAGTCGATAACCCATACGCTGTGTATGATAAAATTACAACTTGACCACACTCGGTAGGTACTCTATGTCAGTTCTGCCAAAAAAATACTACGTGCAGACACCGAGTCTGTATTATTTCAGCTCTTGAACAACAATTGTTTTAATATTCATGAATCGCCTACAGCTATTCTTCAGCTATATTTCTTCTGTTATTGGTCTGCCCGTGGCCCTACATATACATCGAGTTCGATTGTTTTGTTTTATTCTTATATGTAAAAATCTGAACGTTCTGACATATATATTTTTTTCGGAACGTCTTTTTCATAATATACCCGTGATATTGTAGAAACTGCCTTCGAAACTATGTGAGTGTTTAAGGCCGGCAGCTGTTGTGGATGTTCGTGGGCGTCGGTGATCACTTACCATCAGGTGAGCCGCACGCTCGTTTGCCCACTTCTTTTATAAAAAAAAAAGATGAGTGCTCATATACCCCACCGATATTCGTTACTTGGGTCTTGGCAACGAGACGCCGACCAGCGTCGCCCAAATGAGCTCTGATAAAAAATAGTTAAGTGGACCAAAGTAAAGGTATAGACCTCAGACTACTCCGGTATAGGTTATGCACGACACTCGCAAGATGGAAGAGGGTAACAGATTCTTAAAACGCATTTTTTTTTTATGGGAAAGGAGGCAAACGACCAAGCGGTTCACCTGATGATAAGTGATTACCGTCGCACACGTACATCTGCAGCATCAGAGGTACTGCGAGTGCTTTGCCGGCCTTTAAGGGCATTTGGGAAATGGGAAGGAGGATAAGGAGTGCAGAATGGGGAGGGGGAGTGGGCCTCCGGCTACCTAAATCACCGAACGAAACGCAGAAGCGCAAGGTGCGCCGTACTTCACGCCGGTATTCTGCGAGACTGCAATTTTTTTTTTTTTTTGGGGTATTTCTATATTTACTCATCTGGTTGGGTTGTATAAATAAATACATATTTAAGTACATATATAAGTAATATTTTATAAATTATATATATAATAAAATTAAATAGATAATTAAAACCCAACCAGATGGAAGCCCCCGGCAGGGGAGACCAGACGGCCGTCTTCTTCGTCTGTTTCGGCTTTCACGAGGTTCTCGTCATATGAAATGGTGATGTCGACCAAAAATATTTTCGATTATGCCCGGTCCATCAACACGATGTCAGGCTTATTTGCATGAATCGTCCTGTCCGTGATAATGGACCGGTCCCAATAGAGCCTAGCGCGGTCATTTTCGAGCACGGCTTCCGGCGTGTATTTATAGTAAGGCCGTCTCCGATCCACAAGACCGCACTTCAGAGCGAGCTCCTGGTGTAAGATCCTGGCTACTAGGTTGTGCCTGTGCAGATACTCAGAGTTAGAAAGCGCTGAACAACCGGAGATGACATGCCGAAGCGACTCCCCGGGACGGCGACAGGCTCGACAGATGTCGACGGTGCTATCCTTTAGGATGTATCTCCGATAGTTGTTCGTCTTAATAACCTGATCTTGTATCGCACAGACAAAACCCTCGGTTTCCCCAAAGAGGTCACCAAAATGCAGCCAGTTTAGGGAGGCAACGGTATCTACGAAAGGCTCATGTAGAGCCTTGTAGAACCTCCCGTGGAGCTCTTTCTCCTTCCATACGGTCTCCCGGTCGGAGGCGCTCTGTACTGCCGGGTCCTGCCGTTGCTCGTTGGCGAAGGATAGAGGGGTAAGCCCTTTATCACAACTAATGACGTCCGAATAGAATGACTCATCCGATCTCGCTAGGAAGTAATTACGGAGGCTGCACACTTCACGATTGTGCATGGTGAGGGCGCTTAAGTAACCCCGCCCACCACGCTTCCGCGGCAAGTACAGCCTCATCACTGACGATCTCGGATGATGCATCCTGTGGGACGTCATGATTGTGCGGACTTTTCTGTCCAGGGCGTTAAGTTCGGTTTGAGTCCACCTGAGTATGCCAAAGGTTTAAATGAGGACTGGCATGACCCAGCTGTTATACGCGCGTGCCTTGTTCCCGCCCGACAAAAGGCTATTAAACACTTTTGTCAGACGCGCAAAAAACAAGCCGTGAACCGTTTGTTTCATGCCAGCCTCATCGATACCTATGTTTTGTGACATACCCAGGTACCGGTATGTATCAGCCTCGGAAAGGGTCCTAATGTTAACGGGCATTGACAAGTCTATGCCCTCAGAATTAGCGACCTTTCCCCTTTCGACGTGGAGGACCGCACACTTATCCGTCCCGAGCTCCATTCTGATTGAATTGCTAAAATCGCAAGTGATTTTTAGCAATTCCATCAGATGGGAGAGATTGGTGGCGAATAACTTGAGGTCATCCACGTAGAAAAGGTGGGTCACTTTTGTACCTCCCCTCCGAAGCTGAAATCCTCTCCCTGAGTTCTCCAGCAACGTGCTGAGAGGATTCAAGGAGAGGCAGAACCATATCGGACTCAAACAATCACCCTGGAAAATACCCCTTCGTATCCTTATCTGGTGTTCCGCAGCCGTCATCCGCTCACCTAGATGGCAAAGGATCGTGCTCCATTGCCCCATACATTGCTCGAGGAAGTCTCTTACTGCACAGTCTACCTTGTACAGCTCGAGGACCCTCTTTAGCCACGTGTGAGGCACCGAGTCGAATGCCTTTCTGTAGTCTATGCAGGCGGCAGAGAAGTTCCGACGGTTGCGTTTAACCAGCTTGCCAATGACCGCGTCAATGAGGAGTGGTTCCTTGGTCCCGCGACCGCCGCTCCGACATCCATTCTGAGCGCGCGACATTACTTTATTTATATCAAGGTGTCGGGTGATTTTCACGCTCAGAATGGACGTCAGTGTCTTATATATGGTGGGTAGACACGTGATGGGGCGGTATTTACTCGGATCTGCGGTAACCTTATCTTTAGGAACCAAATGAGTGACCCCAGTGGTGAAGAGACTCGGGAGCGACTTCTGGTCGAGAGCCTCTTGGAACTGCTGCGAGAGCACAGCGTGACACACCATGAACCCCTTTAACCAGTAGTGATGCAGCCCGTCGAGTCCCGGACTTTTCCAGTTAGGGGCTCTACGGACCGCCTCAGCTACGTCGTCAGGTGTAATGACGACGGGGTCCATGGGCTTAATACCTGCACACCGACTCGTCACAGCTTTTGTCCACGGGCCTTCGCTGTGGTATGCAGGTGCAGACCACAGGCTTTGCCAGAAGGCGACAGTGTCGGCCTGATTTGGTCCTTGACCCGTTCCACATATTCCAGGTCGCTCCAATGATTTGTAGAGCCTCTTCTGGTCACTCTGGAAGAGACGATTCTGGTTAAATAGCGCTGACCTCTCGGCAAATCGCCGAATCCGCTGTCCCCAAGCCGCGATCCTTTGCTTCAGGTCGTCTATGCGCTCCGTCAGCTTTTGCGTTATATTCGGCTGGGACAGACTAACATCCGTCCCAGCAAACGCCATCCTCACGGTGCAATTATTATTATTATTATATATACTGCTCTAGGTAATTCCGATTATAACAGTACTAGTTCGCGTATTTTGCGCAAACAGAAAATTGTTAAATGTATGAAAAGTTTTCAGCTTACGCTATTGAAGCGTAAATTTTCTCGCTTCAGTTTTAAAATGTTAAAACTCCTGTGCACAAGATAGATGGAGGGGGAAAATATTTTGATCTTGTTGGAAGTCATAGTAAAAATGTCTTATGATATTGACGATTATTATAAACCTCTTGATTTAATTGTAATTGAATACCTTGAAGATGTCGTAAGGCGAATCCTGTCCGATCGTTACATAAATAATAAAATGGGTTGTGAGACTGTTGGTCTGATTGGATATGTGATATATTTTCAATATCGTCATCGTTAAATTATATCTCAATGTTCACGGTTCAAAACTTGGTGGCCATTCCTGTCGTGGTTGTTGCTCTATCTGGTCTCTATCGGGCGTCCAGTTTGCCTGCACGTGGATGCCCCATTTTTCCTAACACTTATCAGTTCTGCAAACAACCTGTATATAATAGTTATTTATAATTATAGTTCTTATTTATCTTTAAGAGCTAAATTTAAAGAAATAAATACATAGAACAATGGTAACACAAGATTTGATCGCGTTTTATTTTAGCTTCTATGTTCTCGAAGTTCACAATTGCTTTACAGCATGCGTGATCACGGGATGACTTCAACGTGATAAAATCTGTTAATAATAGTTTTATTTTAGTTGTGTTGCGATCGCGTAAATACGAAAAAAAATAATAGACTAAGTTAAAGCGAACCTGCGAAGTATTTTTTTTTTTTAGAAAAACGTTACCTTCCGCTGTAAGAATTTCTTCTGTGCCGCGGAGGAAGTTTACATACATGAATTGCGCATGGATATACACCCAGACCGGAAACTATTAATAGTAGTTTATATAAATACTAGTCCCGTGTGGTAATAGAACCCGCTACCCAAAGGGCTGCAGCTAAACACTTAGCCACTACGCTACCGAGTCATGAAAAGTTTTTTCACGTCTGTTTTTTAATAATGTTGAAACTGTGTTGTGTCTACGTACTATACATTGAATGAATCATGAAATCAAAGGTTAATAATGAAAACAGACACCTTTTATTTCCGTCTTTATAACAATAAACAACCTTATTCGCGCACCACATACACAGTTTCGAACGTGGTAAGGCCAAGCGGCGGCTTTTGCTGCTGTTCGTAAGGGCCGGCTCGACCGGGTTGGTACCACGGCCTCGCGGAATACCGGCGTGAAGTAGATCATGTGCTTCTACGTTTCGTAGAGTGAGTGAGGTAACCGGATGCTGCAGATGCCACTGCCCCTCCCTATCCCTCTCCTCTTCCTCCCTCCCATCTCCCAAATATCTTTAGAGACCGGTAACGCACCTGCAGTTTCTCTGGTGTTGCAGATGTACATGCGCGACGATAATACCATCAGGTGAAGCGCTTCCTCGTTTGCCGCCTTTCCATTAAAAAGAAACATTCCTACATAATCTCCTAAGTTTCCCCTTTCCCGCTCCTACACCTGCTCCTTTCCCCTCACATTTACATTCCATTTTTCTTAATAAAACAACAATACTCCATTGAAGTATATGTGTGAGTTGTATTCATTCGGCATCTGTTAAGTACTAATGTTACACTGAACTCGTATCTGATACAAATCCCTGTTCGCCGCCGTGTTCAAACAAACTTTAATGGAACGAGAAAGTTCATTCTGGCCAATTGTACTTTCTGGATTGGGAGATGTCACTAGGAGGCTTTGCAGATCAGTGGTAATTTCAAACCATTTTATACTTTAAATTTTTTTTTTTTTAGAATCCGAACTAGTTTTAAAGCGGTTGAATTAATGTCTCGTGACATTCTCCGCCTATTGTTGAATGATAGTGAAATTATAATATCTACTGCGATACAAAATAATCAATTTCAGCTTCTTCATTATATTCATCTACACTTTTCTTAAGAGCTATGGTACCCTAGTCGACATGGCGCTAACTTTAGTGTCATAGAGCGTGAGTGACCTGGGTTCGATCCCCTGGTTTTTGCATCAACAATTTTACGTGCTATATTTACCACTTGCTCAACGGTGAAGGAAAACATCGTGAGGAAACCTGCATGTCTGAGAAATAATAATTATTATTTCGAAGATATGTGAAGCCCGCCAACGCGCACTGGAGCATCGTGGCGGGTCCTTCCCGGCTCCTAAACCCTCTCTGATACTGGTATTTGAGAAGGAGGCCTTTGCCCAGCTGTGGGCACTTACAGACTGCTTACTTTTTACAATTTTTTTTTCATTTTTGATTATCTCAAATCTTTGGGTTGAAGTTGACCGTTACGTGTGGAAGCAAGTTGATGGTAACGAAATATCTTCAGATATTAATATCTCATGTCTAAACACACGGAATTATGCATTTCTGCGCTGAAACAGACAATTCGCCGTCATTGTATAAAACTAACGAATAAATGTGTAAAATAAACGCTAATAATAGTTTCCATATTTTGTACGTAAACATATTATTCCTTCACGTGCCATAACAATATTTATGTTTATTTATCTATCTACATATGTAATAGTATATTATGTATATTATTCATTATCAGTTATCATATTCAGTATCATATTTTTATTAATTAATTTTATTATATCTATTTATAATTGTTTATAGTTATTTTAAAATCATTTTATTACTTAATTAATTTAACTAAATGAATACACTGCTACGGCTATCTCACCAACCCATGAGTTGACTGGGAGAGAATGCCAATAGGCATTAAGTCCGCCCTTTGTAACCTCAAATTGGGGTGTATGCAATAAAGTATTTTAAAATAAAAAATAAACAAACAATAGATACGAGTTTCTATTGTTTGAAAATGTCAAGTATAATAAATGTTAGTTAAATGTATCAGAGTCGCGCTGTGGGTGGATTAAACCTGTAGCGCAAAAGGTTTGGGGAACCAGGGAAGAACCAAACTGTGACAGGATTCCTCTCGATTTTCATCATTTATGATATACATAACTGAGATTATTTCGTCTGTTTCTTCTCCGTCAGAAGAATCTCATAACGAAACGGTGGTAGATCGTTAAAAAGACATTGACAATTGACAATTTTTTATCATTTCACTGCATCATCATCAGCACGTTAATAGGACAATAGACATTAACTGGAGACCCCATGCTGTCGCGTGACATTCCATCTTGGTCTTCAGGTGTGACAACGCATCTTGATTGTTGTTGCAGTTTTTTAAGAACCACAGGAACCACCTACAATTGGGTAGAATGTAGACATAAGTAACATGAAGCCACGCACAATTTACAGAATATATATATATATTTGTGTATATGTCAATGTATATTTATTATATTATATTTTAATATCTTAGTAACTTGTGTACAAGGTGTATACTGTAACCCTTGCTCACTGGTCATGATATCCTCAGCAACATGGTTGCCTGGTAGAGATCGCTTCGAAGTGATAAGGCCCCCAATTGTACCTTTGTGTATTTTATGTTTTTCCTATTTTTGTTAATTGGTGTACAATTAAGAGTATTTTATGTCATTCATTTCATTCAATTTACTTGGTAGAGTCAAGCAACAATTTTATTTCGTCATTCAAAAAAAAAACCACCAGATATTTCTATCGAGCGGTTTAAAATCATAAGGTGAATAAACATATCTTGAATTTCGTAAGTTAAGGTAACTTCTTTATTGACTTTAAAGGAATACCGTAGCTACCCAGTAAATGAAATAACACGAAGACTTCAACTATTGTTTTTGTATACCCACAGGCGTTGGGAGCTTTTTACAAATTTATACAAGAAAGTTTATACTTTAGTAAAACAGAAGCGATTTTCTATGGGTATGGGGGGTAAACAAGCTAGCGGCTCAGGCGATGGTAAGTGATTACCGATTGCCATTAAGGATATTTGAGAAGCGCGAGAGGCAAGTGGGCCTCCGGTTACCTCACTCACCGAACGAAACACGGAAGCTCAAGATGCCTCTACCACGTGCCGGTGTTAGGCCATTCGAGCAGCAGCAATGAACGGTGCTCGGCTGTTTATACAAACCGTACAAATCAATTCTGTTTAATTCGTTTATGGCAGTGAAAAGATATTCTTATAATAAAATAATAATAAAGTAGCAGCCTGTAAGTGCCCACCGCTGGGCAAAGGCCTCCTTCTCAAATACGAGTATCAGAGAGGGTTTAGGAGCCGAGAAGGGCCCGCCACGCTACTCGAGTGCGGATTATATTATTTCTCAGACATGCAGGTTTCCTCACGATGTTTTCCTTCACCGCTGAGCACGAACCCAGGTCACTCGCGCTCTATGATAGTAAAGTGAGCGCCCTGACCACTAGTCTACCGCGGCTTTTTTTAACTCGTCAATTCTATATAGACTGTTTCTCGAACGCAATTAAATTGGATTTGAAATTGAAACTTAAATTTAAAATTTGATTTTCGAATAACATTTTACTCTGTGATGCGTTACCAATGGTTGTGATGAAAAGCGCTCTGCTCTGTCGCTGTCATTGTGTGGTAACATGATGTGATCAAAATCCACGCGAAGTGATATTATAGTCTAGACCTGTAATAGTTTTGTTTCAAGTTCAGAATACAAACGTGAAATAAGCGTGGTTATAACTTTAAAGATTTTCCTTAAACCTACCCACAATTCTGTATAATTAAAAAAAAGAAACAATTGCATCTTTTCTCACACGTGTAGGTTACCTAGCGATGTTTTCCTTCTCCGCTGAGAATGTGGTAAATTCAGCACTTAAAATTGCTGTTAACAAGTTCAGTACCCAGGTTGCGCGCGCTGTTACCGCCCTGACCACTAAGCTATCATGGGTCCTTAATACTTTTTTTTGAGTACTTTTATCACCTGCTGTGCGAAGCCATAAGATAATTTAGGCACTTTCCTTAGTCGACTTTACGTGATCTACAGGATGTGACAGAGACAATAGCACAAGGGAAATATGGTGAAGACAGCGAAAGTATATTATGGTATGGTTGGTAGACTGCTTCGTCGGTTAGCAGTCTACTGAGAAGGTACACCCTCTAACCCATTTCTGCTCCCAAACCGCCGTCGAACCACTACTGTGTTGTGTTCCGGTTCGAATGGTGTAGGAAGCCAGTGTTAATACAGGCTGCCAGCTGTTACAAGGGTGACAACTCATCTGTGAAGTTCGTCGATTGATGTTATTTGCTGGTGGGCATTGGCTGCAGTGTGTGTTTGTATTTATGTACGCACGTAAGAAGTTATACTTCTTTAGCGTAAGTAAACAGTTAAAAAGGATACATACCGACAGTTAACCTTAAATCTTCAAACCCACTTAAAAAAGTTTATTTCGTAAAAACCACTTTCATCACGAATACTCACAATAAATTATCATTAACCAACATATATTTTAAATATACTTATGTATGAACATATATTTATGTATGAATATATTTTTTATCTCCACTGATGTAAAACACGTGTGTTAAAGATTCATAAATATTTGAATAACCACTTTAAATATAGTAATGGAGACTATACACTCCATAATAGTGTATAGTCAAAAATGTTAATTCACAATTTTTTTCCTTAAATGATTACGAATGTTTAAAACATATTTCGTTAGACTTATTATTGAATACTTAAAAAAAAAGACCGTGTTGTTTGAGATTCTTAAAGATAGCTGGCCCGTTGTCAACTGGAATATGCCCACCATGTTTTAACCGTTTGTTCTGCAAATTGGCACATCGCCAAAATTTCGATTTTTCAACATGAATCATCACAAACATTTCATCTAGAAATATGTAGACGCTCAAACAAACAATTTCGCTCGAATACATTCGCGAAGCAAGACTTACGTCTCGTGTTTATTTCAAAACAAAATCGTTTTGAAATCGATTAGTCATTGAACAGCTATTCATTCGAGTGTCGGACTCGACGTTAGCACGGTTTTATCTCACTAGTTTGTTTCTGAACGACAATTTGTCATGTCAAAATAGGATGCGAGCTCCTTCACCTTCAATTACACAAGTTCAATAGACAAGAATATATGTTTCATTGAATCTAGGTACATACAAACTTACAATTCAATGAAAATGAGTTATATTAGCCTGCTGCTTCTTTGTCGGAGTAACCAGTTTGAAACAGCTGCGTATTCCGAATGACGTTGTTTGTCGAACGTCAAAAATTTAAGTTTCTTTTGCGGCATGCTTACATTTTTTTGACATGACGAGCAACCAGCGCCATCTGTCAACATAATTAATATAATTATAGTACACATACAATAACGTAGAAATAACAAGTAATATTTTGCATAGCGGTCGGGGCGCTCGCTTTAGTTTCATAGAGCACGAGTCGACTGAGTTCAAGTCGGCATCACTAAATTTTTTAATAGCATAGCTCGGCGGTACAGGCGGACATAGTGAGGAAACCTGGATGTCTGGCCAATGATTAAAAATATTGTTTCAAGGATATCTGAAGCCCGCCAACCCATACTGGAGCAGCGAATCGGGCCCTTCCCGGCTTTAAAACGCTCTCAGATATTTGAGAAGGAGGCTTTTGCCCAGGAGCGGGCACTTACAGGCTGTTAATCTTAGACATATAATATAAAAATATGAAAACAATCTAACTTACATTAAATACAATCTTACCTTACCTCATCAGCCTCTCCATAAAGAGGATTGGTCATAACAGTCACGCTCGGCAAGCAGATCGGCGATCGCAGTACTTCTATGGAAGACTTCTCCTTCTACTATTTACTCGTTTGGCTCGTGAAGAAAGACCTTATTCAATCATCACTTTTGATGCTGACTGTACACCAAAATTATGACTACGACTGTACCGGAAAATATTTACGAAAAATCTGAATGTCGAGTACTGACTACAGAACAATTTTAAGCGTGTAAACAGAATTCCCGCAAGTAGCTACGCGGTCTGATTAGATATATGTTTTTAATTATACGCGTGCGCCTCGAGTGAGAGGCTTAGCGATATCGCGCGATAGCTCGTGTCCGCGATAAGCCGCGATTTGCAAACAGACAGACAACACAATCGCGCCAGTGTACGCAGAGCCTAATCGAATCTGTACTCTATATAATTATTTTCAATTTAAACCAAAGTTTGAAATGAAACTATTATTTACGGATTTTAGCGTGTTTAATTTTGTTTTTATATTCCACGACGTTTCGATTCTTTTACACCAGCCGTATTACGAGGGACCTGAATCTTGAATCTTGAATGAATTAAAATTTTAAACGAGAGTGAAACTAAGTCTATGCTGCATCGTGAGACTGAATGTTACAATGGACTGAACTCTGTCGAGATAATAGTCGAGATTCGAAGACTAAACCCCGACACAGATTTTCGGTCCGGACCATAGGTCGAGACAGCTCGGGGGCTGCGTGCATGCTCTTCATCATCATCATCATCATTTCAGCCTATCAGAAGTCCACTGCTGAAAATAGGCCTCCCCCAAAATGCAAATGCTCTTCTAAAATACAATAATGTGAACGTTATTCAAAAACGTTTCCGAGCGAGATATTATTCTTCACTTTGTAACTGATAATTTATAATGTAAACATTTGACAGAACTTCGGTTTCGTGGAATCAGCTGTCGCCAGCTGTATATCCGAACAGTTACAGACTTAGGGACCTTCAAGAAAGTAGTCTTTTTCTTTCTTAAAGCCCGGCAGCGCATCTGTAGCTCCTCTAGTGTTGTGCCACCTGATGATCACTGATCATCAGAGCCGCTTTCTCGTTTGCCCCGTTTTTCTTTAAATTAGAATTGCTGAAGAAACTGTTCTGCAGGAGTTATCGAAGGTCCGAGAAGGAAATATTGCGTATTCGCCTCTCTATCGTATCGGCAAGTACAGTCAACATTAAAAGTAACTTCCGATTGAACATTTTCGAAAGCCTTTTTATTGATAAAGACTTGCATCATGGTTCTTAATTATATTTATATATTTTACTTGTTTGTTTTTAAAGTACTTTTCACTGTACCTTATATCGGTTCAATTAAATACCAATTATCATTAATAAAACGCTTTCGTAATCTGGTTCAATCATAATTTACTTCGTTAATGACAGTACCCGACAGCGGTCTGTATCTTTCGTCATTTTCGGGGTGGTCTGATATCACCGGACGTATCTTCGGATATTACTGCATTTAAATTTTATTAATTAAAAAAAAACAAATTTATAAACACCCTAGATCCCTAAATTAGAAACTTCTTTTACTTATTACTAAAAAGATAGCTCCGTAAGTTACTAAAAAGATTACTCTTATGTGACGTCATGCATGATATTTTGTATTCAAGCGTATTATACGTTCGCTTCGAGCAATTTTGCCGAAGACACATCCCTTTCTTTTCATAACTAGGTCAACGTGAAATGCCATAGTAGGTTGGTATGCACAAAAGGTCAAGAGTGAGCTTGTTTTGGATCGTATAAACAATGGCATTCAAAACCTATTGTAGTGAACATTTCATTAGGTACGAATTTTATTATCTTATCTGTACATACATCAGTATACGTCAGTTCATTCTACATGGTAGAGCCAAGCTGCTACCCGAATGGGCCGGCGGGACCGGGGTTGTACCACGGCCTCGTGGAATACCGACGTGACATAGAGGCATCTCCGTTTCGGTCGGTGAGTGAGGTAACCGAAGGGCCCACTCCCATTTCCCTTACCCACTACTCCCCAGCATCGAAATATCCTTAAAGGCCGGCAACGTATCTGCAGCTCCTTGGTGTTACAGATTTACGTGGGCGACGGTAATCACTTACCATCACTTGAGCCGCATTTTCTCTTAAACAAACCTTTCCCAAAGAATAACTTCTATCCTAATTCCATATGTTCATTTTTAGTAACCGTAAACATTAATTAAAGAGCTAGCCCAGTGGTCAGGACGGTCTCTTTAGTTTCATAAAGCCCTAGTGACCTGGGTTCGATCCCCGATGCACAAAACATTAAAAAGCCAGTCATTATATCCTCTTTGTTTTAAAACGGCGAACGCGTGTTTCGGCGGTTGGCTTACCTACTGATTACGGATTCAAATCCCATAGAGCGGACGATTCAGAATAAAATTAAGCATCAATATTTAGTCACTGGAATGATCCAGAATTATCATTGGAGAGTAATCCGTTGGTAGGAGAGAGCTAGAGAGCCGTGGTGGCCTAGTGGTCAGGGCGCTCACTTTAGTGTCACAGAGTGTGAGTGACCTGGGTTCGGTCCCCGATGCACAAAACATTAAAAAGCCAGTCATTATATCCTCTTTGTTTTAAAACGGCGAACGCGTGTTTCGGCGGTTGGCTTACCTACTGATTACGGATTCAAATCCCATAGAGCGGACGATTCAGAATAAAATTAAGCATCAATATTTAGTCACTGGAATGATCCAGAATTATCATTGGAGAGTAATCTGTTGGTAGGAGAGAGCTAGAGAGCCGTGGTGGCCTAGTGGTCAGGGCGCTCACTTTAGTGTCACAGAGTGTGAGTGACCTGGGTTCGATCCCCGATGCACAAAACATTAAAAAGCCAGTCATTATATCCTCTTTGTTTTAAAACGGCGAACGCGTGTTTCGGCGGTTGGCTTACCTACTGATTACGGATTCAAATCCCATAGAGCGGACGATTCAGAATAAAATTAAGCATCAATATTTAGTCACTGGAATGATCCAGAATTATCATTGGAGAGTAATCTGTTGGTAGGAGAGAGCTAGAGAGCCGTGGTGGCCTAGTGGTCAGGGCGCTCACTTTAGTGTCACAGAGTGTGAGTGACCTGGGTTCGATCCCCGATGCACAAAACATTAAAAAGCCAGTCATTATATCCTCTTTGTTTTAAAACGGCGAACGCGTGTTTCGGCGGTTGGCTTACCTACTGATTACGGATTCAAATCCCATAGAGCGGACGATTCAGAATAAAATTAAGCATCAATATTTAGTCACTGGAATGATCCAGAATTATCATTGGAGAGTAATCTGTTGGTAGGAGAGAGCTAGAGAGCCGTGGTGGCCTAGTGGTCAGGGCGCTCACTTTAGTGTCACAGAGTGTGAGTGACCTGGGTTCGATCCCCGATGCACAAAACATTAAAAAGCCAGTCATTATATCCTCTTTGTTTTAAAACGGCGAACGCGTGTTTCGGCGGTTGGCTTACCTACTGATTACGGATTCAAATCCCATAGAGCGGACGATTCAGAATAAAATTAAGCATCAATATTTAGTCACTGGAATGATCCAGAATTATCATTGGAGAGTAATCTGTTGGTAGGAGAGAGCTAGAGAGCCGTGGTGGCCTAGTGGTCAGGGCGCTCACTTTAGTGTCACAGAGTGTGAGTGACCTGGGTTCGATCCCCGATGCACAAAACATTAAAAAGCCAGTCATTATATCCTCTTTGTTTTAAAACGGCGAACGCGTGTTTCGGCGGTTGGCTTACCTACTGATTACGGATTCAAATCCCATAGAGCGGACGATTCAGAATAAAATTAAGCATCAATATTTAGTCACTGGAATGATCCAGAATTATCATTGGAGAGTAATCTGTTGGTAGGAGAGAGCTAGAGAGCCGTGGTGGCCTAGTGGTCAGGGCGCTCACTTTAGTGTCACAGAGTGTGAGTGACCTGGGTTCGATCCCCGATGCACAAAACATTAAAAAGCCAGTCATTATATCCTCTTTGTTTTAAAACGGCGAACGCGTGTTTCGGCGGTTGGCTTACCTACTGATTACGGATTCAAATCCCATAGAGCGGACGATTCAGAATAAAATTAAGCATCAATATTTAGTCACTGGAATGATCCAGAATTATCATTGGAGAGTAATCTGTTGGTAGGAGAGAGCTAGAGAGCCGTGGTGGCCTAGTGGTCAGGGCGCTCACTTTAGTGTCACAGAGTGTGAGTGACCTGGGTTCGATCCCCGATGCACAAAACATTAAAAAGCCAGTCATTATATCCTCTTTGTTTTAAAACGGCGAACGCGTGTTTCGGCGGTTGGCTTACCTACTGATTACGGATTCAAATCCCATAGAGCGGACGATTCAGAATAAAATTAAGCATCAATATTTAGTCACTGGAATGATCCAGAATTATCATTGGAGAGTAATCTGTTGGTAGGAGAGAGCTAGAGAGCCGTGGTGGCCTAGTGGTCAGGGCGCTCACTTTAGTGTCACAGAGTGTGAGTGACCTGGGTTCGATCCCCGATGCACAAAACATTAAAAAGCCAGTCATTATATCCTCTTTGTTTTAAAACGGCGAACGCGTGTTTCGGCGGTTGGCTTACCTACTGATTACGGATTCAAATCCCATAGAGCGGACGATTCAGAATAAAATTAAGCATCAATATTTAGTCACTGGAATGATCCAGAATTATCATTGGAGAGTAATCTGTTGGTAGGAGAGAGCTAGAGAGCCGTGGTGGCCTAGTGGTCAGGGCGCTCACTTTAGTGTCACAGAGTGTGAGTGACCTGGGTTCGATCCCCGATGCACAAAACATTAAAAAGCCAGTCATTATATCCTCTTTGTTTTAAAACGGCGAACGCGTGTTTCGGCGGTTGGCTTACCTACTGATTACGGATTCAAATCCCATAGAGCGGACGATTCAGAATAAAAATAAGGATCTTATTTAGTAAAAAAATATCACACGAACATCGTTAAGTATTTACGGAACAATTATCTTAGTACATGTAGCCCGAAATGAGGAAGTGAGCTCCAATTAAACGTCTACAGAAACATTCTGGCGTCCGGAAATCAACTTAAGTTCTTTTATGTCAAAGCAGGCCCATAAAACATGTTATTTGTATTTTGTTCCTTTTCGTTTGTTTTATTTTCCTTTTGATAACATTAATTGGCCGAATTTTGTTTCGCTCCGATGCACTCGTGTTTGGCTTCTCAAACTTGCTCGTACGACTTTTTAAAGAAAATAATATGAAGTAGAGGCATCTTGTGCTTCTGCGTTCGTTCGGTGAGTGAGGTAACCGGAGACCCTCTCTCTCTCCCCAGCCCTCCCTTCTCCTCATCGTCCCCTTCGTCTCCCAAATAGCCTTATATATAATAAATGTAAGCCACGTTCTCGTTTGCCGCCCTTCACCTTTAAAAAGAATGTGAATTCGCTTTAATGTCATAATAGACACGTGGCGGGTCCATGTCGCAGCATCGGAACCATCACAATCTTTTAATACAATTTTAAGTGACGAATTGATCACGTGCCTAGCGGCGAAAGAACAACCGCGAGGTAATTTCAATGTCTGACAACTTGCACCAGAGCCGTAATGTCTTAGAACATAACGTGAACATGTGGGTCAATAAGATTAGTCGTGTACTCTAATGTGAAACTTGGAACAGACACAAGCTTGTGATGCCAGTTACTGGACTCTATGGAATACCATAGAGTCAGTAACTTAGAGTCGTTCATGGGGTAATGTATACGTTTCTACAACTAAGTCCTAGCACTAAAAAACTTATAATACAAACTTTATAAAAAGGGTTATTATAATATAAATATATCAAAAAGGAAAAATATAAAAAAGAACATACCTACAGAGATTCTTTCGCCTGTTTCTTCCCCATCAGCGAAATCGCAGTACAAAAGGGTAGCAGATTAAAAAAAAAATACAATAACTTTTGACAAGTGAAATTTACGTTGCTATGTCCAACAATAAAAGGAGCACCGTGGCCGATCCTTGCCGGCTCTGAAGCCCTCTCAAATACTGAGAGAAGGATATTACCCAGCAGTGGGACATTCACAGACCGCTACTTTAATTTTTACTCAACATGAATAGATTAGGATGTAAAAACAATATGCGCTTCGTTTGTACCAAAAAAATATTCGGATACCAAAATACTTCAGACAATAACTTTTAATACAAAACAAACAGTTATTTCTCGAGACGCAGAAACAATGTTAACTACAGACAAATGTTCAGTGCTATAATACTTTGTAATAATGTGCAATTACGGAAATATGCGTTTAAAGATTTCTTGGAAACTTTCCAAGTTTCAGCTTATTTCTTACATCTTAACCATTTTATTGCCGTGGAGATTTCAGTTGAATTAATGGTACATATCTTCGTCCCCGAGCGTGGAATGATCGAGATAAACTTCAATTACTTAAAATGATAGCACAGTGGTCAGGGCGCTCGCTTTCATGCCGATTCTTCTCTGAAGAGGCCTTCTTATTCGAACCGGTGTAGATTTTTACGTTCATAAAAACTTTAGGGAGTTGTGGCGTAGCTACATCGTAGTGGGTTCGATCCCCGGTGCCGGCACCACTACTGCATTTACCACATTCAGCGGTGAAGGAAAACGTCGTGAAGAAACTGGCATGTCTGAGAAATATTAAATAAAAATATACTTTCGAGGATATGTGAGGCCCGTCAACCCGCACTGGAGCAGCGTGACGGGCCCTTATCGGCTCCAAAATCCTCTCAAATATTTCAGAAGGAGGCCTTCGCCCAGCTGTGGGCACGTATATGCTGCTACTTTTACTTAAAATGAAAACCCATTTTTGTTAACTATTTATAAATCGTGTTACGTTGAAGACTTCCGATTAATCATAAGAAGTAATAAATGAAGACAGTTCACGGACAGTTTGATGTAGGTATATCCTTTAGCTGAACACTCCGTGCATCACACGCGTGATCAGAGGGTTGTGCAATTCATTAGACATTTACAGGTCTCGTTTATCAGCCAGCAAGTAGTTCTACTACGAATAGAAGAAGTTAGCATATTTAAAATATCTATGAGACTCGCTTGTCATGCCTTGAGGTATGGTCATTAAATAGTTTAGACTATGACCGTAGGAGGGTCCAAATAAAAATGATGATGATGATGTTGATGATGTACCCCTGGCCGATTTTGACCATAGCGAAAACTAATACTATCCGCAGTTGTCAAATGCGCAGGAAGTAATATAGTGCCGTGAGTGAACAGGCACGGGCTCGTCTTCTTCTTTCCTATCCAATGTAACCCATACGCGATGATATATACTTCGGTGATACTGCATAGGTGTATAGTATCACCCTTTCCTAATCTTCCGTCTCCCCTCCCCCACCGTCTTTCCTATCTGCCAAATATCCTTAAAAGCTGGCAACGCACCTGCAGCTCCTCTGGGGTTGCAGATGTACGTGGGCGACGGTATTCACATCCCATCAGGCGAGCCGCATAGATAAATATATATTAGACTCAATTTTTTATATTATTTACGGCACAATTTTCGTATACAAACAAATTTAATCTGCCTTGAGCTACATTTTAATAGGCATTGGCTTTATTCGAAAAACAGAGAGCATGTGTTTAGGACAGCTCTCGATATTTAATCTGTGGGCCCTTTGCTATGTTGGCAACATTTATCAGGAAGTACGGAGTAACATCTTTAAGTAACTTTTTTTATATCACCATTGACCTCTGTCTTGTGCCTTAATTGGTTGCCTTCAGTTATGCAATTATCTCCGCAGTTATTATGAAAAATGACGGTACCGATTAAAAAAAAAAACCGCTTCGTAAATTATGTGCCGTCAAAGAAATTTATATCGTGTGAACACAGAAATTACCAATCCCACATAACGTCACGAAACTTTTGGCGACCTGATACATCATGTTGTCAACGTGGAAGATTAATGCTGACAGAATTAAATCTTTAATTCAACGTCTACCAAAACAGTGTGCTTTATGGAGGTATTTTTTTTTTTATGGAAACGGCGGCAAAGGAGCAAGTGTGTCCTGACCTGATAAGGTAAGTGATTACCGTCGCCCACGTACATCAGCAACAGCAGAGGTGTTACAGATGCGTTGCCGCCATTTATGGGTATTTGGGAGATGGGAGGGAGAATGAGAAAGGGGATGGGAAGGGGGAGTGGGCCACCGGTTACCACACTCGCCGAACGACATTCAGAATCACAAGATGCCTCTACTTCATGCCGGTACTGCGAGGCCGTGGTAACAAACCGGTCGGGCCGGCCCATTCGTGCAGCAGCTAAAGCCGCCGCTTGGCTCTATCACACTAAGAAATTATTTTACCAATCATTGTTCTGATTATTACTTTATTAAAACTATTCCTGAGCTTAGTTCAGTGTGAGCGAAATTCAGTCGACGAAAACGATATTAAACATCAATCGGATACCCTGAGACGTCGTAAAGCGAAACCGGTCGGTTACTTATACAATAATTAAAATATGTTGTGAAACTAGTACAAGAGAGAATATTAATATGTTAATATGTTGAAGTTTCACGGAGTCATCATCATTTCAGCCTATCATAAGTCCACTGCTGAACATAGGCCTCCCCCAAAGATCCCATAACGCACGGTCCTGAGCCACCTGTAACCATCGTCCTCCCGCAACACTGCGCCGGTCGTCGTGGCCGCCAATCGCGAACCTTTTTTCCCACAACGGTTGTCAGTTCTGCGAGCTGTGTGGCCGGCCCATTACCACTTCAGGTTGCTGATCCTTACCCTAGTTCTGCACACACTGCAAACACCGTAGCATAGCCCTTTGCATGGAGCGCTGAGAAACTTTGAGCTTCCACTGCAACTGCACTGGAGCACCGCAAATATAAATTATAGAAATTTAACTTATTTTTCTGATTATTAATTTTATCTGCCTTACTGGGAACTTACAAACATGATTCGTTTTTTCTGTACATCTATGTCACATAACCTTTCGAATGATATAAGTTTGTTCCTTTATAAACAAATACTGAAAAGGGGTAATTCACTTTTCACCGTAACGTATCAATATTAAATACGAGTATATAACGACTCTAACCTACAGGGGTAGGTAGTGATCACAGAATGGTATCACTCATCGCAGCCAAATATATCCCCCCTCTCGCCTCGCGAGGCTCAAGTGCCGTCACGTTCTATTTCCCGAAGATGTCATGTCATTCTCAAGGCTTTTTCTTAGTCGCCTTTAATACGACACGCACGGGAAGAGAGGGGGTAACAGGTTCTTGCTACATTATACCATAGAAAATGCCCGGAAAAAACTGGCATCAACGCTGAGCAAGCTGTACTCTCGCGCCTGTCGATGCTGCTCGACGACCGCGTATCGACTGTGTCGTTGGTCCTGGGTTCAAATTTCAGCCAATATTTGTACAACACGCAAATTGTAAATTGGGACGTTGCCCTTGTCTCTGATACTCCATCTGAACTTTCCGATCTGATCTCATCACGTCACTGTTACACCGGGTACCGGGTAATTCAAGGAAGAGTGACTTTCTTTTTTTAATCTTCTTAATAAAAAAAACGGTACATTCCGCTGTGGGAATTTCATGCTGTGACGCGGAGGCAGTTTACATACATAAATTGCACACGGAAAAACACCCACCTAGTCCCGTGCGGGAATCGAACCCGCGACCCACAGCGCTAAATGTTTACAATTGAGTGTTAAGTTAAAGAGTGTTAAATACTGAACTGATTAATATTGAGTATTAAATATTTATCTTTCTATTTAGTTTTGGTTATGACCTTAAGATTCAGTGTCATTCAGATAATAAAGTAATGATGATGCTAATCGATTATGAATATACAGTCCTGAAGGAGACAGCTGGGTTATGGCGGACTTCCACCGACTTAAACCCCACCATGGTGACCATAAGTATTTTTTTTTAAAAACCTTCCAATACCTTCCAATGTATGAATTTCTCCTGTGTTACGAAAGCAGACCCGGAAATTATTATTTGTATCCAATACAAATACCAGTCCCGTGCGGGAATCGAACCGGCGACCCGCAGCGCCGCGGCTAAACGCTCAGTCACTGCGCCACCGAGCCGTCTTCTTCCTCCGCGTGTGTGTACATGTGTACATACACATGGGGCACTACAGTACAGTACAGTACATCCTTAGAAGGCACTACAGTACATCCTTAGTAACTGACAGTATTGTACAGTATTTGGAAACTTATCGTTGTGGTCGAAATCTAGACAAGTGCAAGTCGGATTCGCGCATCGGTGGTTCCGTACACAATGTACCTGTTACTTATTTACTAATCAAGTGTTTTAATTAATTCAGTTCCAGATCTCTTGGCCGGTCTTTCTTATTTGTTTTATTTTACTTTAGTGTTTGTTTGCTACTATAAGCTATTTTTATTTACCAGTTTCTAATATTACTCTAATCACACCATTTATTACCGTTTTAACTACGAAGCTTAAACAAAAAAACTTTGAAAAAACACGTTCTTTTTGTATGGTATATGTACGAGTACATTATTTATTACGATATCCTCCATAATAATACATGTTCTGAAAAAAAAATCAACAGGCTACCTACAACGGCTCAAAAGAGCAAGCTCTTTATAGGCAAGCAAGGTACGAGTAGGACAGACAGACGATTGGGCTGCGTGGGCTTAGTAATAGGATTGCGTACGGAACCCTTAAACTTAACTGAGAGTGAGGAAAAGCTTTTTCAACCCTCTCGAGTATAAACATGAAGCCCTTCATTGCATTGTTATTACTCTGTCGAATAAGTCATACATTTTTAAAACCACAGGATATTAGATATCAGTTGCCTATGGGATTATACCTTTTATTTTATATGACGTAGGCAGCATATTCTTTTGATTGTATCTCAGACTCAGAGGATCCTCATTACGAAACGGTGGTGGATTTAAAAAAAATAGTAATAAGATTTAACATTGGACAGACTGAATTATCTCCTTTACGTCGAACAATAATGAATTCAGTTCATTCGTTCATGAACGAACTCATTCATTCATATTCTGTTAATTACGAGGTAGACCCAAGCAGCGGCTTTAGCTACGGCTCGAATGGGCCGGCTCGACCGGGTGGTACCACGACCTCGCAGAATACCGGCGAGAAGTAGAGGCTTCTCGTACTTCTGCGCTTCATTCGGTAACTCCCCCTTTCCATCCCCGATCCTCATCCCTTCCAACTTCCGAATATCCTTAAAGGCCGGCAACGCACCTGCAACCTTTGAAATGTTGCAGATGTACGTGGGCAATGGTAATCATTGGAATCAGGTGAGCGACTTGCTCGTTTGCCCAATTCTACATAAAAAAAAAACTTTATTTTATTCGATTACATACGATTGTAACCGAACAAAACTTTAACTTACCTACAGCTACTTATTATGAGCAAACAACGTAAAATTTCTGCAACGGAAATATTTTTTGGAATGTTGGTGTTTATTTTTGAACGTTCATAAATTTTGTATGTAGCTCTGTGCAAAGTGTTATTACACCATTAAATAATGAGAGAGTGGAAATAGAATTATAACGTGTTTTTTTTTTATAACGTATGTATACTTTTACAGTCGTAAATTATAGTCTGTACGGAATTTCAAATTTAACTTCACATGAGATTTGTGGAACTCGGTGGTTTTTAAAAAATATCTTTAGTATGGTAGAAGATAAGCGTTCAAGTCGGTAACAGAGTTAGGAAGTCAGTTGTGAATCGATCTGTGTTTTTTATTATTCGTCAAGTGTTAAAAGTCCTGATACGACTCATGTTCATAGAATTTTAGTGCATATTTTTTTCGCTTCTCGTCGTCCACATCACTGACAGTAGCGACCGTTTATGTCGGGACCAGTATTAAGTGCCGGACCGTCTAGAAACTGAATAGTAATAATCTTGAAGTCATGATAGCCTGGTGAGCAGGTGCTCGCTTTAGTTTCATAGAGTGGGATTGACGACCAGGGTTCGACTCCCGGTGCCGGAACTACTAAAATTGTTAATAGCAAAGTGAAGGAAAAACATCGTGAGGAAACCTGCCAGGCTGTGTAATAATAAAAAAAAATGATTTCGAGGATATATGAAGACTTCCCTGGTCTAAAACCCTCTCATATAATTGAGAAGTAGGCCTTTGCCCTGCAGTGGGCCTTCAGTTACCTCACTCACCGAACGAAACGTAGAAGCACAAGATGCCTCTACTTCACGCCGGTATTCTGCAAGGTCGTGGTACTTAACCCGTCGAGCCTTTCCATTCGAACAGCAGCTGAGGCGGCCGCTTGGCTCTATCACGGTGACAATGGTTTATCCCACACCCAATTCTTTAAAGCATCCGAAATCCCTATCTACCCTTATAGGAGTCAGACTTGAGTGCTCCGAAATGAAGGTACATAAAAACGCTTACAGCTTTTGCAATATTTTAATGTTTTAATGAGTTCCGAATAAAGTAAGTAAGAAAAATTTCGATGATATTATTTCACAACAGACAGTAAAAAGTAAATAAATGTCGCAATCGAATATCACAACGCGAAATGACCTCATTTCAGACATCGCTTCGACAATTACTATCGCTTAAACGTAATTCACGACCGCGTCGGGTCGTTTCGTACCGTTTCAAATATCTTCTCGAACCAACCGAATTCCAGGTACAAAATAATTTCTTTGCGTAAAGCTCACACTTGACCTTAATGCCGACTGAAATCTTAACAATGAGCATCGTTCGAATGTCACCATAATCAATAAATTGAGTTGACTGCACCACAGTTTGCCCCCGGCTGGTCATGTCGCGGGGAGGAGCTCTGACAAATGAACACACGGAGATGACAAATTTATACATGTTAGCAGACAACAGAGAAAGCGCCAATAGCCGAAAGGGTCGGGGTGCGAATTACGAAACACGAGGTCGTAAGTTCGAGCCCGCCATTCGACTATTGTCGTGAACCGCTCCAGTTACAAGCTGTAAGCTTAGTTGGAGGGTTATCATTGCTAGTAGGCTTTATTAAAAAAATATATATATTTTGAATTATTTCTCTGACATGCAGGTTTCCTAACGATGTTTTCCTTTACCGCCACGCAGGTTGTTAATAGAGCGCTTAACATATTAGAAATTTTAGTGGTATCACTTGCGATCTATGAATCTAAAAGCGTACGCCCTGACCACAGGGTTCCCACCTTTCTCGAGATATGTGTACGCAAATTAAAAATACATCTCTCAAGAGCACAAGTTACTGCAAGCCGCAAATGGCGGTAAATATGTTTCGCATTACTTTGCCTGTAATGTTTCTTTACATAATTTTATTGCATATGCATTACGTTCATAGCTCGGAACTCTCCGTTGTTGTTTTAACCTAATCCCAACATTTATAAGACAATACGTTCTGTTTGTTCCACTTGTTGTTTCAAACTTGTTACGAGCTCATTGCTAATGTGTTTTAGTATAAGACGAGACACTGAATTGAGACCAATAGGTGCGTTGTATTCGAATATTTGTACAAATTAAAAAGTAATCTGACGGTTTGTTCATGTAGTGTCTGAGTGATTTGACCGGGGCAGTGGGGGTCGTAAGTACGAATCGGACATTATTGTTCCGAGTCTGTCCGTGTGCTGATTTTACTAGGTACCAGAACTTCAGTATCCCTCGCTCAATAGCAATGCACCTACTGCTGTATTCCTAAGGTAAAGAGACAGTGTTATTACAGGCTTGACTTTACTACGCATCTGTATTTTTCGATTGAAGCAGTTTCCAGGTGTCCATGGCCTGCAGAAGCCGCTAACCAACAGGTGGTTTGTTAGCTCGTTATTCACTCAAGTCAATGACAAAAACAAAATATATAAACTGTCTTCACGACACCGGGGATAATTTTTTTTTTTTGGCTAACGAGCACTGGGTTCACCTGATGGTATGTGATTAACGTCGCCCACATACATCTGAAACACCATAGATGCTACAGGTGCGTTGACGGCCTTTAAGGGTATTTGGAAGATGGGAGGGAGGATAAGGAGTGTAATGGGGAGGGAGAGTGGGCCTCCGGTTACCTCCACCGCTTCGGACCTACCAAGCTTAAAACATAGACATAGACAAGCCCACCACCGGTCACGTTGTTCCTAATAAGCTCTGCTCAAAAGTGGGTAGTAAGGACTAAGAATGTGTAGACTTCGGATCACCCTCCTATGGGCTATACGACCGTGAGAGCTTTTTTAAAATCATAAATGTTTTGATAAAAAATAGAAATCTCTGTGCGTGTACTTGTTTTATTGACAAACGTCACTTATTGTGATTATTTATAGTCGTAGAGCAATTTTTTCTAATAATCTATTAATATCTTTTCAGATTTAAAGCTTCTTTGTGAAACGGAATGAACTAAATTATTACAGTATACGAGGTAAGCCCAATATTAATAGTATAGACATTTAATTATTTCTTGTATTTACGCGAACACTACACATTTGAAATGAAGCTATTATTAACGGATTTTACCGACGTTTCGAGTGCTTTGCAGCATCCCTAGTGATAGATAGACCGAGGTGTTAGACGTCCAGATGTGATAGTCAATTCGGGCTACCTTCAGCTTTCAAAAGAAGTAGACAATGTTATTTTATACCCTTAATCTGGAAACGCATAGGTGGTCCATATGAATGAATTCAATACTTGTATTTTGAGTCTTCGAGGATTCATATTAGCATTGCCAAACCTTAAAAGCTTTTGATAAACATTAACCCACCTATCGACCCGATATCGACATGCAACTAAGTTGGTGACGTCGTATTACTGTGATCTCCGGTAACGTGCTAAGTAAAGACTAAATTCAATGTGTCTCGTAATTTATGCGAAGTGTATAGTGTGTAGTGTCTGATGTAAGTATATCTCAAATTTGATATAAATATGTTACAAACACTGAGTTAAAATTCGATTATTAAGGTTAGTTACCCTAAGATAGGTAATAGTAAAGTAAGGTAAGGCGTCGGTAACAAGAATTTGATATATGCAGCCCGTCTCAAAGTTGCTCAGCGCTCTATGGAAAGAGCTTTGCTTAGTGTTTCTCTATGCGATAGAGGCTGCAACGATGATATCCGCAGCAGAACTAGTGTAACTGACATAACCGTAAAGATCAGCAAACTGAAGTGGCAATGGGCCGGCCACATAGCTCACGGAACTGGCAACAGTTGGGGGGAAAAGGTTCACGAGTGGCAGCCGCGTACAGGCAAACGCAGTGTGGTACGACCCCCCACGAGATGTAGTGACGACCTGCGCAGTGTTGCGGTAAGTCGATGGATGCAGGTGGATCAGGACTGAGCTTTGTGTCAATCTTTGGGAGAGGCTTTATGTTCAGCAGTGGACTTTCGATTGGCTGAAATGATGATGATAAGTGCTGAGTTACAATACATTAGGCAATATTAAGGCCAAAGTGAACAGACATCTAGGCAAACGTGTACCATCCTAGGCCTCATCTTCGCCTTCCATCGGGTAAGATTGAGGTCAAACGTAAGCCTATTTTTCATAAAAAAAAAACATTAACATTATCAAAGATACACGCGTTAAATGTATTTAAATAATAATTACATCAAGTCACCTTCCCCTGTTCGATGTAACGCTGCGATATGATTATTAGCATCTTCGGAGGTATCGATAAGAATCTGCGTGAATCGAGAAGAATACGTTACAATTCATAATTTCAATCAGCTTCAAAAATATTTTTTGTCTGTTGACGTTGACGTATCCATTATCCGAATTTCAAAGCGCTACAAAGAAACCGGATGTGACACAAAAGTGGGAAACGTTTGAACTACAAACAGACACGGGACGTACCTAACAGCCCGATGTCTGACGGATAAAAGATGTCACAAAGGATTCGCGCTATGGCTGATCAACAGTACTCATACAATAATAAAATTTGATGAATAATACATTTTAACCTCACGTCGTTTCGAAGTGCTGCTATGAATGTTGTTGTTGGTTTTCAGATATTTTCGTCAATGATTTATAACGGGTGAAACGTAATGTGCTTTGCCTGTTTCTTCTCAACTAAAGGAGCATCGTTAAGGAAGTGTGGTAAATTGTAAAAGATGATATTAGCTAACGAAATTTCATGTCACGGTATTTATATACTTGGTTCATCATCATCATTTCAGCCTATCACAAGTCCACTGCTGAACATAGGCCTCCCTCAAAGATCCCATAACGCACGGTCCTGAGCCACCTGCAACCATCGTCCTGCCGCAACACCGCGCAGGTCCTCGTGGCTGCCACTCAAGAACCTTTTTCCCCCCAACGGTTGTCAGTTCTGCCAGCTATGTGGACGGCCCATTGCCACTTCAGCTTGCTGATCCTTACGGCTATGTCGGTATAGTTCTGCACACACTGCAAACACCTCCCCCAAAGATTGTCACGAAGCTCGGTCCTGAGCCACCTGCATCCATCGATTTCCCGCAACACTGCGCAGGTCGTCACTCCATCTCGTGGGGGGTCGTCCCACACTGCGTTTACCTGTACGCGGCTGCCACTCCTGAACCATTTTTCCCCCAACGGTTTTCTGTTCTGCGAGCTATGTGGTATACTTGGTTAGCTATATTAAAATATTTTTTTAAACTTGCTAATGTAGGTAACTCCCTTTTCATGTTTTTTTAAGCTGGCCGTGATTTGGACTTCATAGGGTTTTTATTGATACAATAATGTTATACATTAACGCGTAAAACTTGGCACAGAACACGCCAAACAGATGTTCCCTAGCAGGCGTAATCCATTTATCTATTAGGCTACAGCAGAATGTACAGTTTGTAAACATTTTAGTACTATGTGTTTCCTTATGGCTTCATACGCAAGCTTTTAAATCTTAAAAAAATTATTTATCTAACACGAATATATGAAACTGGACTGAAATCAGGTTAAATTTGGAATTTTGAGAATTTATGCTCTGAAAGAGTGATTTACACGTACATATTATAGCTAACTTTTGCTGGCGTGTTCGTTCGTTCGTTAAAACTGTTACTCTTGTTCTTTTCCCACAAAGATGGGTTCGTCGGTCTATCAATGAAATCGTAACAGACAAAGGCACTTCCTCATTATTCTGTATGTATTGGTTTTTTTTAAAAAGGTTAACGTAGGGGAAAGGTGCGCGCACCTACCCGTCACCGTCTCCGGTGACTGGTTATGTCGGGATCAACATTGAATATGATGAGAATTGAAGACCGACTGAAACCCCCACGGTAGATCTTCTGTTGGCCTGGTGGCCTTTACAGCTACATCGGTAGAGACTCGCGAGCAGGAGGCCCGCAAGTTAATTTTGTAAATGAAAATTGGCAATTCACAGATAATGTCACACAGCTTCACACCGGCGTCGGTTATCTTTGGTAACACATTGGGAATTGTCATAGACTAAGCAACTTAAACTACTCTACCTACGAGGTCAACAAACGTACCCACCTCGGCTGGCTAAAGTTCGTCTAACTGCGTCATTTTAGCTCGTCCATTGCCTCACAAAGTCTAAGGGCAGATGTCTTTAATGGACTCTTTTATCAGTTACGACAAATAAAATCGTGTTGTTGTACTTTAATGCATGCAGTGTAAGGAAGTTCAAAGTCGCTCAGTGATTAAGCAACGCTCGAAGTTCTTCATGATAGAATTATTAATAGTTATCCATCGACCAATCTGAATTAAAATCCAATGATTAGTTTTTTTTTTGCACAAATATTGTTTTGTGCTCTATGCTTTGAGTTGATAATTATAAAGTCATTTTACATTTTTTAATTCACTTTTCAGTTATGTATTACTTATTATGAATATTAGAGTTCTCCCGTTGATGATTAATGGTAACACTCACTACTTACCTATTTCTGCCTTAATTAACTTATCGCTAATTAGCAGTGGAATCACTACTTTATTCCGGTTAGAAGGATATAGAGAGCCGGTGTAGTTACAGGCTGGCCGACACTCTAACATCTGTAAACTTCTTCGAACGAAGCTGTTTACAGGTGTCCATGGGCGCTAACTCAATAAAAAAAAATATCTCTCAAATAAGAAATAATATTTACGAACTTTCTTAGGTTTTAAATTTATTGGGTCACAGATGTTTGTTTTGTTTTAGTTGTTTCTAGTACTTTTGCCAGATAGTTATTTCAAGTGAATATTTATTAAGCTATTATTAACGCATTTGTAACCTTTTTCGATCGAAGTTCAGTCGCCATAAGTTAGAAGTTAACTATACTATTGTTTCAGAAAAAAAAACAGAAGATTAAAAATTATTTCCTTTGTTTTTATTTTTTATTTTTAATAGACAAGTACATCGATGCTCCCACATCATGCCCGTGTGCTCAAACGTGGGGTTATTGCTTGTACGGGATAAGTCTACCCCGTAACAGACGCGCGCCGTCCGGGGTCGTTGAACCGCGATTCTCGTCCAACGCCCCATCCGCCGATACTCGATAGTACTTCGCTGATGCACTTTGCAATAGATTACAAACTACAAAAGACTACATTAGACGTGATGAGAATCGTTATAGCCCCCCTAGTGTTGACTACAGACCTAACGGAACGATTGTCAAATGTTCGCGAACGAAGGTGAATTTAAATTTCGAACTCAGTGCGCTTCATGTGACAGTTTGTTATAAGATTTGTTTTTTTTTTTTACACGGAATTCGATTACGTACTGAAGTCAATGTTAGTTCGATACTTAAGAACATTCTAAATTAAATTTTCAAATCAATGTCAACATATTATCCAATCATAGGCGGGGGAAAAAAAGGCCTTTTTATTCCACCTTCAAAACGAGGTTATAGATTCGTTTGTATGTATGTTGAACGATATCTTCACTGACTGAGAACTGATTTTGATGATTATTTTTTTTTATTAAATAGGGTATACCTCCTAATTGATCCTATTAAAATTTCAATAAAATATTACATCTGTAAGGGTGGCAGAATAGGGATTGAAGTCGAATGCTTTTCTAAAGTTTTGTTCTAAATTCACTTGTACGTGATAAATTGTTACGTGGAATAATTATTCCCTTTTCCGTATTTTTAAAAATTGTGATATTGTGTACCGTAGCCCATAAAAAGGTATTTCCCTCCTGAGAAACACTGACCGTCAGTTCACTGAACTGTCATTAATATTAACTATACTGGTTCATCATCATCATCATTCCAGCATGTCAGGAGTCTACTGCTTAGTATCTGCCTTTCCTAACGTTGATCATAAAGCTCGGTCCGGAGTCAACGTTTTTGTATGTGGCGTATTTTGTGTGAGCCAAGTGGCTTTGGCCGCTGTTCGAATGGGCCGGTTCGACCAGAGTAGTGACAATGTCTCGCAGAATACCGGCATGAAGTAGAGGTATCCTGTGCTTCGGCGTTTCGTTCGGTAAGCGAGGTAACCGGGGGCCCATTTGCCCTCCGCCTCCTTCCTCCTCCTTCATTCCCAAATACTCCTCCCCTCAGCACCTCTAGTGTTGCAGATGTACGTGGGCGACACTTTCTGTAATATTTTTTTATTACTTGTACCGTTTCCTCTCTAAATAAAATTAACCATAAATGGGTTATTTAAAAATGTTTTCTCCTATTTACTTGAATGAATTACGTATGCTGTTTATAGTGAAATGATGTCCTAACCAAAAACAAAAGAGATAAACATTATCATTAAAGATTCATAATTCATCTTGTAATTGAATACCATTAAATTTGAACTTCTCCTGACCTTTATTTCATATTACAAATACCTTCCAATCAACTATAAGTACATCGTCGCGGCTTAATGGCTCTCTCGTTCATTCATTCCCGTTCTCATAATAAATCAGTGTCCTCGGAGCTACCAAATTTATGGTTTGTATTGAGTTAAAACAGAGTAACGGACAGACACAGAAGTTTACCTGTCGGTGGCTAGTTACGTAGTGGCTGGCCGTGACGCCCACGCGTGATAATGGAAACGGATAACCACTTCGACCTTTATTGGGTTTAACTCTTTTTTTCTCGGGCAAAATAACTTTCCTTGTATTTTCCTCGCTACAATATTCAATGCTATATTTAGTTTCGCTGTTGTTGATTTCTGTTAGCAGTAAAACTATTACTTCTTTTTGTATTTTAGCTTTCACCAGAAATTGTAACATGACTTTTACTAAAGCTCCTCTCAGTCACACCAGCTAAGCAAGCTTGTAAACATGTGCTTGCTTTAGCTGCTGTTCTAATAGCCTGACTCATCCGGTTTGGTACCATGGCCTCGCAGAATACCGGCGGGAAGTAGAGGCATTCTGTGCTTCTGCGTTTCGTTCGGTGAATGAGGTAACCGAAGGCCCTCTCCCCTTTCCGATCGTTCTCATCTCCCAAATATCCTTAAAGGCCGGCAACGCACCTGCAGCATCTCTGGTGTTGCGGATGTACGTGGGCGACGGTAATCACTTACCACCAGGTGAACCACTTGCTCGTTTGCCGCCCTTCCTAGACTAACTCTCGAGCCACCTGCTTTTATCGAACTTCTGCAATTCAGCGTCGGTCACGTATTCATCTTGTGGGCGGAGTGGTTTTTTACTGCGTATGACAAATATGCCTAGCAGCAGTAAAGTAAGTAAAATATAGTAACAGCCTGTAAGAGCCCACTGCTGGGCAAAGGCCTCCTTCTCAAATAAAAGTGATCAGAGAGGGTTTGTGAGCCGGGAAGGACCCGCCACGTTGCTCCAGTGCGGGTTGGCGGGCTTCACATATCTTCGATTTTTTTTATTACTTAGACATGCAAGTTTCCTCACGATGTTTCCTTCACCGCCGAACACGTGGTAAATACAGCATTTAAAATTGTTATTAACAATTTTAGTGGTGCGGGGCACCGGGGATCGAACCCAGGTCACTCGCGCTCTATGTAACTAAAGTGAGCGCCCTGACCACTAGGCCACCACGGCTCTCTAGCTCTCTCCTACCAACAGATTACTCTCCAATGATAATTCTGGATCATTCCAGTGACTAAATATTGATGCTTAATTTTATTCTGAATCGTCCGCTCCATGGGATTTGAATCCATAATCAGTAGGTAAGCCAACCGCCGAAACACGCGGTCGCCGTTTTAAAACAAAGAGGATATAATGACTGGCTTTTTAATGTTTTGCGCCAACAAGTTTTACAAACACTAAAGCCGGGCGAACGGGATTTGGGTCGGTCATAAACCCTACGTCATGAAATAAGTAAAGCGTTGTAACTTTTAATGAAGTATATATTTTTTACAAAGAATATACACCATGTATATTCTTTTTTTTGGGATGTCTAACTTTCGAAAAAAATTGGTTGGCATTCTTTACGAAAGTTCTTACTTTTGTTTGTTAAACGATTTAATTTCGTACCTCCGTAAAAGAATGAAAATTTTTACTTTCATTTTAATGACCTAAGAAATGTCAACCTATTTTTTTTAAAACAATGAGACTTGTAATGTATTCTGTACAAAACGAATATTGAGTTGAGTTGTAACTGGCTGAAGAAACTCTCCTTATCCTCATTTTTGTAATGACTACGAAATTAAATGAAAAAACAAAACCTTAATAATTAGCCTGTTGGTGTAATGTAACACACGTGACAGTTTAATTAAAAAATATTTCTATGTTGAGTATTATTATGTATGTATGTATATATTCACGCCCTGCTCCCAACGGGGTAGGCAGAGACAATCTTCTTCCACTTGCTACGGTCCTGACATACGTCTTTCGCTTTTCCCACTTTGATCAATCTTCGCATGCATACACGTTGGTTTAGAGTACTCCTGATCTGGCCTTTTTTCATAACGTCTCCGATTTGATCGTGAAATGTTCGCCTAGGTCTTCTTCTTCCGACTCTACCATTTACACTCGCCTCATATATTTGTTATTATATTAGTTAGTATTATTATATCTACAAATTTTCTAAATACCAACGTATTTATCAAGACGAAAGAACTTTCTAGATGATAACAATAAAGTGATTCTTAACTACACCACGTGGTAAGTGCCTTGATTAATGAGTATATGTCTATGTTAGAAAACCTGTCGAAAACCCTACCGAGAAATACCAAATTACAAAAAGTTAGTTTTACTCAACACATACACTTTACAGATTAAATGTAAAGTAAACATAGCATAAGGTGATATACTTTACTATACTAATATTATTTATATATTAATATTTCTAGGATATGCGTAGTCCGCCAACCCACACTGGACCAGCGTGGCAGAACCTTCCCGGCTACATACACCGGTTCAGATATATGAGAACGAGACCATTACGCAGTAGTGATCATTGCAGGCTCCTATTTTAGTCCACTGCTTAACACAGGCCTCTCCAAGAAAGCGCCCGTATACATTTCCTTGAAGGTCTGCCCATTCTCAACACGCTGTGCAAGCCAGTTGGTGAGCCCAGTGCCAGTAACCCATCACTGGACTGCGTGATTTGGGTTCGACGAAATCGGATGGATATTCCGTCTTCATTCGATCGCTAGAGACTCCTTTGTTCGTTAGCATGGTGAAGGTTAAGTTGGCATTTGGAGAATATGATGTTACATCACCCCTTGCACCCCGAATCGGCCTAACCCATCACAATCTGGGAGTTCGGGAGCGATACACTGGTAGTTTTCTGCGGACGTTTTAATTTTGAGTACATTTTTGATATTTCATTAATTCGTAAAGAAGCGACGTATGCGCTGGTCAGCAACAGTGGAAAGCCTAAAATAAATCGACTACACTCATAATTTACGCTGACGCGATCGGTCTTCGACATTTCACTCACTTTGAGCAACATATTTGCGTCACTGATAGACGTTCCGAAATGGACATCGGACGGATTACTTAGTAATCGAAATAGAAAATGTTTATATCTGTGATAAATATATTTCATTTATGCTATTACTTGTGATAGCTCGGGTGCCAGGGGTTCAATTTCGTGACACACGTTTAATCTGGGTTAGAATCACGCTATCGACTCCACGAACGTCGCTTATTGCAGAGCAACATTGTTTCCATGGGGGCTATAGACAGTCTGACAGACTTCGACGGATGAGATTTCTGTTATAAATCGTGACTTTGTTTTGTAAATATTATACGAAGGGTAAGGGGAATATATTCATCTTTTTTATGATGCTATCGCTCCGAGTATTTTTGATTTAGCATCTTCAGTCTGCCAAACTGTCAAACTGCCTTCGACTCCTACGATTCCCACGGATAAACTTCACCGACCGATTCTCTTTAATCACCGTCATAATTCACAGAGGATGAATGAAAGTTGGTTGACGAAACAAATATATGAGGCGAGTGTAGAGGGTGTTAGGGTAGAGTCGGGAGAGGAAGACCTAGGCGAACATTTCACGATCAAATCGGAGACGTTTTGGAAAAGGCCAGGTCAAGAGTACTCTAAACCAACGAGCATGCATGCGAAGATTGATGAAAGTGGAAGAAGCGAAAGACGTATGTCAGGATCGTTGCAAGTGGATGGAGATTGTCCCGCTGGGAACAAGGCATGAATATATGTACGTATATGTATAATACACGGAATTAGCCAGCTTTATACTAGAATCAAGCAAAAATTATATACTTGTTCGAATACATTTGTCACTATGCGAGAATTAGAACTTCTGGTAATTTATGTCGTCCTGGTCAGTTGCGATCACGATGATCACTTCCCAATACCAATGGCAGTTGTTAACTGCGCAGGAGATATTATAGTGCCGTAAGAGGTACTCACTCGTCTCTACCTTCCCATATATCGGATATGCCATAATGCTTATGCGATAGTAAAGGAGGAAGGGTTAGATGCAACGTCAGAGATACCTGAAGAACACAACCCAATCAGAAACAAAAACAATAATTTGTGTTATTGAACAAATATTAACTTCGGCTGGGATTTGAACTCGGCGCCCATGGCTCAGCAGTCAGGTAGACGCTAACCTCTACACAGTCGAAAAGGATATGGAAATTCACCAGTAGAAGTGTCTGAGCGAATTCAGCCGAGATTATATTTATTTTAAATTTGTTTTCTGTCTTTTCTGAATATAAAACAACTATGGCAAAAGCATCTTGCCTCTGAATCCAAAAAATAATTCAAAATTTTTCGGAGCATCGTATGGGTTCATACTACGTATTTTTTTTAACTAGAACTCTTTTCGAAAGAAGACAATTTGCTTTTTACAGTTTTTAAAATTTAAATAGACCTTGTGCTCGCAGAATTATTTGAATTCACCATTTAAATGTATGTAAATAGGTCGCGCTAAAATATTTAGAACTATGTCTTATCTTTACCTCTACAATAACTTCTTCGTCGTTTATTTAGGGTTGCTAGTTCCTCTAACAACGTCAAAGCTGTAGGGTTGGTAGAATTTATTTTGGCATCATTGTGTATTCATGTATCTTTTTCTGACTCACGTATAACTTTTAATAAGGGACATATTTGAAAGTATAATGTAACTGATTCATTTCAATGAAATCTCCATGTGTATTATAGTTTGGTTATCGAGTTTCAGTCGATTGATGATCATTGAGATTGAGATCATGAAGTTGATCAGAGAGCGTTGTGGCGTGAAAGACGATGTAGTGACACGAATTGAGAAAGGGATGCTGAGCTGGTTTTGACATGTGGAGAGGATGAATGAAAGTAGGTTGTCGATACAAATATATGAGGCAAGTGTAAATGGTAGAGTCGGGAGAGGAAGACATTTTATGATCAAATTGGAGACGATTGATGAAAGTGGGAGAAGCGAAAGACGTATGTCAGGACCGTAGCAAGTGGAAGAAGGTTGTCTCTGCCTACCCCGTTGGGAACAAGGCGTGAATATATACATATCGAGGTGCTAACTGATTTAACACTACACGCGTAGTTATTATGAAACACTTGTAATTATATTCTCTATTTTTATGAGTCACGTAATATATACGAATGCGTGTTGCCAGTGATAATGTACGGAACCGAGACTTGGTCTTTCCATGCAAGAGGATGCTCAATGTTGCTCATCGGGCTATGGAAAGGAGAGTCTGGAACACCAGCCACACAAGTAAACGCAGTGTGGGACGACCCCCCTCCCCCACATGGTGAAGTGACGTCATCACATATACATGCATTATATAAATAGAACATATTACTACTAATACATTATATAAACATATTAGTTTCTAGTTCATGTTGCAAATGTTTTGTTTACCAGGCTTCCACAAAAAGAGGGTTATGTTTTTCGTATGTATGTATGTTTTTTTCTTTGGCTCGCGTTGAACCTTAAACGCCTTCATGAATTTCAACATACAAGATGTTGTTTTGTCTTCATTATGGAAGTGACATTAGTTATATATAAATAAGGCGTCAGCAAATCAAAATAGCGGAGAAATAGACAAGAGGCAGACATGTTTTTCGTTTTCAATAATTGAAACGCTACTTGTTTAAAACACCAAATCCCAACACTCGTAACAGATCGAATGTAACGTACAATGTACATCGATCTGTTATTAATCCACCGCTGAAATAGACTTATTCGAATAGAAATATTTATCGTAACCCTCACACTTGGCAGACGGCTTGGCTAATCGTCTCGCACCTTTGATGCACTCGTGTTCGATCCTCTATGTATACTATGCTTGTACCAATGAGTTTTCTGAAATTTTGTACGTTTAATATCATCGCATTGGAGGACGACTGGCTCAGCACTTGTCTCATTATCGCTGAGGAAATGTAGGTTCAAAGGTCTAAAATGTCTAGGCCTTTGATCATCATGACATCGTGTACTTGGTCGTGGAAGCATGGTAATCCGTAATTTGTTATGTCATTAAATTTCATTGCTATTACTAGTACCCAATAATCCTATCGTGTCATAAGTCCTGATATGACTCGTGACATAGAATATCAATTGTTTCAAAGTGAAGCTATTACATGTGTTGGTTTTACCGTATATTCCTGTTATTAGCAGGAATATTATATATGCATTGCGAGCATTCTTTAAAAATAGGCCTCTGACCCGTAATTCAAAATTTTTTTTTTTCTACGGGAAAGGCGGTAAACGAGCAAGCGGTTCACCTGATGGTAAGTGATTACCGTCGGCCGCGTACATCTGCAACACCAGACGTGCTGCAGGTGCGTTGCCGGCCGCTAAGGGTATTTGGGAGATAGGAGGGAGGATGAGGAGAAGGGTGAGGAGGGTGAGTGGGCTTCCGGTTACCTCACTCACCGAACGACTCACAATATGCCTCTACTACACGACGGTATTCTGAGAGGCCGTGGTACCAATCCGTTTGAGGCGGTCCATTCGAGCAGCAGCAAAAGCCGCTGCTTGGCTCTACTACGTTAGAAATTCAATTCAAAGTCAGATTTTTATTCAATTTAGGCTTGCTCAAGCTCTTATGAGTGTCAAAATCTACACTGGTTCGAAAAGCATGACCCTCTCAGAGTAGAACCGGCAAGGAACTCTATACTTTTCTACGCTACGTTACGAAGTCATTTACAATTTGTAATAAAATTAATACAATGTCAAAACTATATAATTTTTTTAAATGCCAATTTTACCATATACCAGTAGAATAACAAATGCATACTACATCATTGTCCTACTACCTAAAAGGCCTACTATGAAATTGATCGATATATGATCAATTTTATAGTAGGTTTAAAGAGAGTTTTTTTTTAAATATTATTGCACAAATTAGTGGCAATCTCGTTATTACGAATTCTGCCAAATCGAGTCAATTAGAGGTTAAAAAAATTATCAGTGCTGCCATCTATGTCACTTTAAAATTAATTATTATCAATGTATTTCTAATCTGTATATCCATTGCATATGCTGTGCTTACCAATATTATAATAAAAAGTTAGTTTCCGTCATTATTCAAATTGAAAACGTGTTTTATTAAACTTACTCGTATATCGGATAAAGTTCCGCCTATTATCAACTCCAACGACTTCAAGTTCCGGAGTTCGCACTCCACACCGTTAGGCCAGTGGCGATTTTTCCTTATTCGAGATTGACCTAGAGAAAAAAAACGGAATATAGGAGGAAATGGAGTTGTGCTTATATGAACTTACTTCGATATTAAAACGAACGGCAGAACCATCAGGAGATCAGGACTACACCTCACACGCCGCGTACAGGCAAACGCAGTGTAAGAAGACAGAGCCTGACGAGATGTACTGACGACCTGCACGGTGTTGTGGGAAGTGGATGGATGCATGTGGCTCGCGGGACAATCAAATCAGGACAATTTGTGGCAATCTTTGGGGGTGGCTAGGGGTCAGCAGTGGAAAGACTGAAATGATGCTGATGATACCTACTACACGGCCATGCTTTATAAAAATTATCTTAATCAAGGTTGCTAGTTAAGCTCAATGTTTTTGTAACATTCTGACATATTTGTGTAATCCGTATTTGGTCTGATTTATTGTTAAAAGTGATGTATAAATTGTTTTGTAAATCGCCGTTGGATTGCCTAATTAATATAAATAAAATATAAATAAGAAATAAACTAAAGTTTAGTGACAACCCTAGCGTGTCACTGAAATAATACAATGCATACCTACTCGTAAATATCAAAATTTATTATTCATGATATCGCTCACTGTATTCGTAATAGCGTGGTAAATGTGTTATAATTCTAGAACATTTTCTTATTTTTAGTAATTACATTACTAGTAATATTTTAATTCACATCCACTGATACGAATATGTAGAGACTTTGCGCACTTACTAAGATTTCTATTTTAGAAAACTCTATGGAGTCTTCTTAACTGGCATCACAAGCTTGTATAGATATTATTTTTTTCTAGAAACGGCTTTGCAGCGTTATTACAACGCTTTACATAAAGTCTTTGACTAACAATTTTTTAAAACCTATCGATAGGAAGTCTCTGCGCACTTGCTGGGATAAAGAGCCCCATTAAAGAGTTACCAACTCTATGGAGTCTAGTAACTGTCATCATAAGAGTGTGTCTGTTCCTAGTATTATAAATTATTTACATCACCACTCTTGAAAATTGAAAATCACTTAAACACATACGTTACTTTAAAGAATAATCCTTCGGACGCTAATAAAAACAAGGGCTTGATAACAACATCACTGAAGCCAACGACACTGCAGGCAGTTATTTTCTAAAGAAGAAAAAGGATCGTTAATGTAACTAAGAGCTAGTCTGCTGGGTGTGCGCCTCGCGGTACAATGTAAACGAAGATTTATAGGGGTGTGCCGTGTTATGTATGCAGTATGCACACTCAAACATGTTTACCTTCTACAGTCGGATGCAATGACAAATATTTTGTATAGAAACCGTGTTTGTTTCGTCGCAGAAGTTCAATTATCATCAATCATGGTGAATATGAAATAACAAAACGAAATTAATGCAAAAATCGAATCAGTGTTTCATTATTATTGTTTTAATATAAAAGGTGACAAACGAGCGGATCACCTAATATATGATACACATCGTACCTATTCTTCGACGCCTACCAGGACCGTTGCAGGTGCCTAAAAGAAAGCATTAGGAGCCTTTATTGATAGTTACTTAGTTGGATCTGTTCGAATATGTCAGCAGCCGGGATTAGTCCGAATTCGTTCCACGGAATACGTCTCGTCCTAAATACGATAAAGATGCATGGAGTTGCAACATATCTTAGCAAGGTCAGTGGATCAAGTCGATCAGAATACCTTGATCATCGACGATTGGAGCCGCCTTTTGTAGGATCACGATCAAGGAATGTATTGGAAGGACCTGATACTGAGGTATTCCCGACTAGAGATGAGAACAGTATTCAATCCAACTTGCGCCTTATAAAGTTGCAATTGCCGGACTGGCATGAAATACTATTCCTCTCTACGGAGCGCATCGAACTCTTGGAGAACACACCCTTGAAAAGTTTGTATCAGTCGATATGTCAACGTCAAGGATTCCAGTAATAGTTGAGGCACAAACATGCGAATCTGTATGTTTTTATGATTAAATTAGAAAATGTTTTGTCGGTCCTTTATTATCGTAGGGAAATGTCTGTCTTATACGTGCTTGCACTGATCAAAACCCCACTGTGTTCCGCCTTCGTCTCATTTCGTAAGAACCACGGTAACGCTTTTCGCTTATCCGCGACCCCACCATGGCTGACAGCGCTAGGCGGTGCCTCATCCAGAGAGAACAGCTCTTCCTCTCCGTCCTGACTAGACATGCTCTAAAACAGATGCTTCTACCTAATTGGCCACTTCCACGTGGGCAATAGCCTCCGAGACGGCTACCAGGAGGCCATGAGGACCAGGAAGATTGACACTCTTAAGCATCAGTCTTCCCGGTACCCCATAGCGGATCTGGTCCATGACTCCACCGCCGACCACATCATGTTTTGTCGGCCTTAATTCAAGATCTCTTTTACTACTTAAGACACAAGTTTGTTACAGCACCGTTCGATCCGTTCACAAGAAATATTTACGCGGCCTATTATATTGCCTAGTCTGTTGTCGGCTGCATTGCTAATTTGCAATAGAAGATAGGAGGCAGGAGGCAGTACACGACCTTGGGAAACACCAACATTGACGAGTTTGAAGTCCGACTGACTACAGAACTGAAACCATTCGAGCAGCAGCAAAAGCCGCCCCTTGACTACGTTAAAAAACTGTTGTTTGTATTTCTTGTGCTGTACTTCGTCCATGAATAAACGTCTTTTCTTTCTCTAATGCTTGTCTTAATTTATTATTGTACTCAATCACCAGTAAACTTATTTAGTATATTATATAGTGGGTTTTTATTCGTAATAGTATTCTAAATTTACAATGAAAATCAAACACCTTTGAAATGAGTAAAGATTGTCTCTTTGTTTGAGACATTTTATTTGATTGTAACTTAGCTTATAACCATAGATTAAGAAAGAACTAAAAGGAACTTATTACTCTAAATAAAAGAAAGGAATAAAAGTGCTCATACATTTCATTATTAAACGCCATTTAGCGTTAAAATACAGAGATAGCAAAATGGCGCGGGTAATCACATAGATAAAAAATCAGTGCGGTAAGGACACTCGAAATGGGGGTTACCCCGTAACTTACGATTAGAGAAGAAGGTTATCGGTCTTTAAGCGCAATAGAATTCTCTGGAAGCTTTTGTCATTGAAAAGGACTGTATTTATTTATCTTAAAACTGATTTCTTACTAAAAATAAGTAAAAATGTTATCATTTCTCATTCTAAAACATCTAGACTACATGAGCCTTGTATACATTAGCTTATTATAAAGAAAGAAAAAAAAGTACTTTATTCATTGTCACAACTCAAGATACACAATTAAACGTAATTATCACTTTGGATCTTTTTAGTTGCAGCAACAAAATGGCATCCGACTCAGCATAATGCTATAGTAGTGTTGTCATGATTCCCTTTAATCAATAGTCAAAAACCCATGTCTTATGGGTTTTGTATATCCTGTATGTATGTATATATTCACGCCTTGTTCCCAACGGCGTAGGCAGACACAATCTTCTTCCACTTGCTACGGTCCTGACATAGGTCTTTCCCTTCTCCCACTTTCATCAATCTTCGCATGCATACTCGTTGGTTTAGAGTACTCTTGACCTGGCCTTTTTTCAGAACGTCCCGATTTGATTGTGAAATGTTCGCCTAGGTCTTCCTCTCCCGACTCTACCATTCACCATTTACACTCATCTCATATATTTTTGTATATCCTAAAATACACAAACCCGACACGGGTTATGGGTTTGTGTATTTTAAATATCGGTATATATAATTACACGCCATTATACTGCTGATTGATAAAATCAGCTCGATGTACATAATTTATATATTATTCCATGAGAAAGTCCAAACAAACATATATGATTCATTAACTCCTGAGCTACCACGGCTCTTTAAATTTGATTAAAGGTTACGTAAACATAAAATGATGTAAAAAATTTCACATTTATAATTTAGCTTACAAAGGTTAATATCGCTTACACAGAAAAAATATTTAATATTAAATACTAAATGTTATCTTCAAGAGTAGCGAAAAAGTAGTATCTATATTAAATTCTTCAAGACTCGTGACCTGGGTTCAATGAACTCAACACCCCTTCCTGCGCTGTGGGCCAGCAAGCGAGACATTGAGCGGCAAAAACAACATATTAATGATAGAAATGGCAGTTTTTCCTTGTTCTGCTCTACGAAGGGGAGCGTAATTTTATGAAAGGAAAAAGTATTTTATGCGATATTACTCATTTGTCGGAAATTTTTTTTTTTTACTTTTTTTATTGTTAACTGTACTACTCTTCTGTCTAGGTGCCGTCTCTCAGCTGTACAATCATTATTCTGTTCCGGATTGATATAGAGAGACAATTAAATGACTTGAAATAAGTCATTCCATCTAAGTACTCGGGGATTTAGATGTATCTATAACCTTCTTCAATTGAAATCGTTTGTAAATGTCTTCTACTATCAAGATTATTGTTAGATTATTAGATCAGCATACATGTCATCTTACCCTATACAAGATTGTTAATAATATTATTAATTGTCGATGTTTACTCTCTAGACTGCAATTTTCAGCACCAGTTAAGTCAGTAAGATTATATCGTTTTGTCCCTTTCTGTACCAAAATGTCTCGTACGAATATAGGATTTAATGCGCCTCTAAAAAAAATGGTTAGAAAATATAATGAGGAATATAAAAAAGTGGACGTGGACATTCTCTCAACTAATATTTCTGAGCTTTGGACTAAAATGCGGAGGGCATTACACAATAATTTATAGGAGAAAATCGGAGGTTACTTAATTGTTTAATTTGTCTTTATTTTTGTTATTAATCTTTCTTACAAAAGTTTTTGCTCCAATGTTTGTTTTTATTCGACAACTATGATGGTGATGTAGTCTCGGCCGATCCTGACTATAGCGGGTACTAGTGAAGCAGTCATCAACTACGCAGGAGATATCATAGTGCCGCGAGCGATCAGATGGATTGTGTACACAAACGGGCCCGAATACCGATAGCATTTATTTGAAAGGGGGCCCACGTGGAGACGGCTCACCTCACCTTACCATCGCCCACGTACATCTGCAGAAGCAGAGGAGCTACAGGTGCGTTGTCGGCTTTTTAGGATATTTGGAGGAAGGCAGGGAGGGGGGAGAGGGACGCCGGTTACCTCACTGAACGAAACGCAAGATGCCTCTGCTTCACGCAGGTGCGTTGCCGGCCTTAAAGGGTATTAGGGTGATAGGAGGAAAGGGGAGGTGGGCCTCCGGTTACCTCACTCACCGAACGAAACGCAGAAGCACAAGATACCTTTACTTCACGCCGGTATTCTGCGAGGTCGTGATACTACCCCGGTCGAGCCGGCCCGTTCGAGCTCGACTCCAACACGTACCAATAATGTTGCGCATACATTACTACCCTACACGGTAACAACTATACCACGCGGTAATGGATATATTCACTGGAGGATAAGCCAATTTCTTAAATGGCGTATAATTATTACTTGTATACTAAAACGAGTCACGATAGCGATATGCTTTTATACTTTTATAATGTAATTGTGTGCATTTTGTTCCAGATCCAAACGTGGTGCGAGTCCTTTACTATTCGAATGCGTTGTAAGTGTAGTGTAAAATCTGTCACGGCGTTACTTCCCTTAAAACACGATTAAGAGATAAACTTTTAAAATATCACTTCGATCGCGCTCCTTAAAAGCGGTTACTGTTTCTTCTTTAACTTATCTCATATTGGCAACTTTGTACTACATACTGTTTACATATGAAGCTCTGAAGTTGTTGGAAAAAATTACTTTGCACAACTCAGCGTGAAAAAAATTGTCTTCAAGTCTGTCTGTCAATCAAGTGCTTATGCCTTGTTGCGAGGCGAAACACGTGTCTTTGAGGCTGTGGCTAGGCTATTGAAATCAAAAAAACTTCCTTATTTCAATAGAGAAAATGGCTGGGTACTACCTTCGGCTTCGGATCTAGTAATAAACAAAATTAAATCGACAACCAAGCATAGCACGATCTCAAGATACTGTGAGCACATTCTGCGTAAATCGGGCCAAAATTAATATTTAAGTGCTGAAGATAGCAAGAGGTAACTATGACATCTGGACGTCTAACACCTCAGTCCCCCCGTGACCACGGGTGCTGTAAAGCAATCGAAACGTCGGGAATATAAAAACAAAATTAAACGCGATAAAATCTGTAAATAATCTGTAATAGTTTCGTTTTATAGCGTTTTCTCTTCATGTGGAGTTGTACAAAGTATTTTTTTTTCAAAATCTTTGTAATAATGAATTTTCGCATAAACTACTTACTTTGCGAAAATTCACCATTCTCATTCTTTTTACTATTTTAAACGAGACTTTGATCATCAACTAACTGATCTAAATATTGATCTATCTTCGTTGCTTTTTGTTTATCTGTTCTTGTAGAGCTTTAAGATAAATAACGGTATAGCCCCAATAGATTGGACTGTGTTGAGTTCAAGATTTCCAGACCCGTGGCCATTCTGTAGCTCTGTGATACTATTACTATGTATATTGACGACCGCGTGGCTAAGTCAGTTAGCGTACCTGTATGCTGATGGATCCTGGGTTCGAATGCACGCAAATTATTGGTTTTCGGGTCAGGTTGTGTCGAGTTCGTCGCGTCTGTCTGACACTGCATCTAGCTCTTCCTCCGACTGTTTCGCATAAGCTTTACATGGGATATGGGATTGTGTGTGTTAGTACCTTTATGTTAGTGCGTACGTCACTATAACATCTCTTGTCATGTCAGTTATCAACTACAAATGCCAAAGGCAATCGGAAGTTGTCGCCGTGGTGGTAATCAGCCGGAGGATCACCATCGTCCCCATCATCATTCCAAACAAATTTATGAATTACTATATGTGCCCTGGCCATAACATCGTCTTTCAAATTAGACTTTTCTCAAGGCAAATATGTAAATATCGAACACAGAAGTGACACTAAAATCTAAGCTGGATAGAACTGAACTCGAAATATCTAGGTAATCTAAATTGTTAATAACCGTAGATTATTACAGATATTACCAAGTATTTACTGTTGTTACAAGTCACAATTAACAGATCCAAAACGAACGTTTGCCAAGAATTCGCAACAGTTAGCGTTATCATAAAACACAGTGGGATGATTAAACTTTGTCAGCAGTTCAGAAATGACCCGATCTATTAAAATAAAGACTCATGATCTGGCGCATCTAAATTCACACATGTCTAAATTCGTTTCGATCATAACACCGGGTGTTGAGCATAGACAATGATGAAAACGGCCAAACATTGTTCTATTTTCTTCGACTACCAATCATTGTAATCTAAACATTCCACGTTTGAGATTTCTTTACCGTTTCATGTATGAACACAATTTAATGCATGCACTAGTGATAATTGTTTAAACTTGGTATTTGAAATAAGGACTCAAATTTTGTATAATTTTTTTGGTTAGTTTAGTCAAATGCCACCACAATATTGTATTTCTACAAGTGAGTAGAACAGAACAATATAGTTGAAAAAAATTATTGATAATTACACCTTTTGTGTAATGATTTCTTGTATTAAATTCGTTTCATTCGAAACAAAAAGATCAAATAAGGAATACATAGCTGATGTAAAACATAGGCGCTCGGGGATGTCTGCAGTCATGTTCTGGATCGACCCAATCATTAAGTTAGATTTGACATACCACATATCCTTGCAAAAGAACACCGATTTCTACCAAGGGTGATTCGCGAGGCTATTGAAATTACAAAGCCAAATTACCACCTGCTCGGGCTCCGGTAATTAATAAAATTCAAACCAAAACCTAACATAATACTGCACGATCTCAAGATACCGTGAGCTCATTCAGCGTAGATCAGACTAAAACTTAATAATCTTCAAGCTGTCGGTAGCCAGGTTAATTATGACATCAGGAGGATAAACACCTCAGACCCCTCGTGACCACGAGTGCTATAAAGCACCCGAAACAACGGGATTTAAAAAATCTAATTAAACGCGATAAAATCCGTTAATAATAGTTTCATTCCAAATGGCACCTATCAGATTATATAGGACCGGGAAAATTGCGTATCTCAATACCAAAACTCTTCTTTCCCCGCGACTTCACCCCAGCTGCGGGGGGCCAAGAGGGGGGTGCAAAGCAACGTTGCAAACAGAGTCGGGCCAACCCTGTTCGTTAAGTTAGGCCAGCCTGTACCTTATTGCACTGTTATTGTAATCGAAAAACATCACTCACTGTGATCTAAATTAAACACAAGACCATGTTTTTTTTTTAATTATTTGACGGCCATTTTGATTTGTTCTATAAAACAACTAAACTCATATTAACTGTATTGTTTCAGGTACTCTTGCAACAGTTTCCGCGAAGAACTTGAAAGTTATTAATTACAACACAGAATGTAAGATATCGTGTTTATATCTTATCACCAATAATAATTTGATAAACTCACAGAACCATGTACAAAATACTGTCGGTGCTTAGAGGTCTGGAAATTTTAGTCCTTTCGACCCACTTTTCACCAGAGCTTATTTGGGCTTTAGCTGCTGCTCGAATGGGCCGGCTCGACCGGATTGATACCACGGCCTCGCAGAATACCGGCATGAAGCATCTTGTGCTTCTGCGTTTCGTTCGGTGAGTGAGGTAACCGGAGGCCCACACCCCCTCCCTATTCCCCTCCTCTTCCTTCCCATCTCCCAAATATCCTTAAAGACCGGCAACGCACCTGCAGCATCTATGGTGTTGCAGATGTACGTGGGCGACGGTAATCACTTAGCATCAGGTGAACCGGTTGCTCGTTTGCCGTCTTTTCCATAAAAAAAAAGTAGTTTTAGTGTCCAGGTCATCCACATAGGTGATAGCAATAGGTTCTACCAATTTGGAAGTAGATCACCTTATCACTCGATTGTCGTGGCTGCAATATAATTACTACTGTTATGACTTGATTCACCTTTATAATTAATTTTCCTCCAGAGCTTTAGCAAAATTACAATGTTAACACTAATTTAGTTGTAGAGTAACAAGCATTTATCAACAAAATAATCTTTGTTGATAAATTTAAAGTCTATTATTAGGAAAATTGGAACTCTAGTGTTCGAGTTCAAGACGTTTTATATTACAACATCGTTGTCGATTTGAATTAATGAAAATCTAACTAACATAATTCGTTCAATAATTCTCTGTATTAATAAATATGTAACGCTTTTTTAGTTTTACCAATAACAATTTCCAATAAATCTTTTTAATTTGCAGGTAATATTGAATTCAAGACAAAGAAGTGAGAACATCGCCGATATGGAGTTGGAAGACGTGGAAATGTACGGTCACGGCAACTACACGTTCGACGAGAACACTACTATAAATGGCACCTACGAAAACTGTCCGAATATTAACCTGCCAATCGTTTATGTCGTGACTCAAATATTATACGCACTGGTGTGCGTTGTCGGACTACTGGGCAATACGTTGGTCATTTACGTCGTACTCCGCTATTCGAAGATGCAAACAGTCACAAATATGTACATCGTCAATTTAGCCATAGCCGACGAATGCTTCCTGATCGGAATACCATTTCTCATAATAACAATGTCTCTTCGCTCCTGGCCGTTCGGACGTTTCATGTGTAAGGCGTATATGATATCGACCGGTATTAATCAGTTCACGAGTAGTATATTTCTGTGCATCATGAGCGCGGACAGATACATAGCAGTGTGCCATCCGATAGCAGCGCCCAGGCTCCGAACGCCGTTCGTTTCGAGGGTTGTGTCCGCCGCCGCTTGGACCGCATCGGCATTGGTCATGACCCCGATATTCATGTATACGACGTTGATACAGACCGAGAATGGACTCTCCTGTAACATAGTATGGCCCGAGCAAGAGTTCACTAAAGGTCAGACCTCCTTTACCCTTTATTCTTTCGCGCTGGGTTTCGCCGCACCGCTCACACTGATCTTCGTATTTTACTGTCTGGTCATCCGTAAGCTGAAGACTGTTGGACCCAAAAACAAGTCCAAGGAGAAGAAACGTTCTCATAGAAAAGTTACTAAGTTAGTATTGACCGTTATAGCCGTATATGTGCTGTGCTGGCTACCTTACTGGGCGTTCCAAGTTGCTCTGATCTACTCACCTCCCACTGAGTGCGCCAGTAGAATCACTATTACAGTATTTTTGGTTGCTGCATGTTTCAGCTACAGCAACTCCGCTATGAATCCAATTCTTTACGCATTTTTATCGGATAATTTCAAGAAGAGCTTCTTGAAAGCGTGCACTTGCGCGGCTGGGAAAGATGTAAACGCCACACTGCATGTAGAAAACAGCGTTATACCAAGAAAGAAAGGAGGCGGTGCAGCACGGGCACAGGCTAGAGCCGCAGCTGAAGCCAAAAGGCTGACTGCAGCAGGTGCCGGAGCTGGTGGATCGAAATCTGACGCATCCACGGCAGTAACTTCCCGTTCTGTGGCAGTCAGCGAAGCAATGATCATGGAAACTAGACCTGCATCTCTAACTCCTTTGATAGCTCCTAATGGTATCTCCCATTCTCGACTCTGAGTGCGGGCCTCTCGCCACCGCCGCGAGCCCTCAAGTGCTCCGCCCGAGGAGGACACGCTAATCATCTCTATCGATTAGAAGAAACAAAGACTGTATACACTTTTCGTTTCTAACAGATGCGGGACACGAGCCCTGTCCCGCATATTGTTGGACTCTCACCAGGTCTGGTTTTACTTCCTTAGCTATTATATACCATAATTGTATGTCTTAAAATATAGTATAACATAGATCTGAGCATGAAGTTTGATTTGATATGAACTTGTGGACAACTTCAAAACGAATGAAGTTTCGGCCTAGGGTTGTAACGATGAATTTACTAATGTAGTTAGATTTTTATCACCTAATATATAAGTCAACTATTTGTATACTATTAATAATGATAAAGTTGTAAAAAATGTACATATCGTGTAAATAGTTGCAGCAAATGTCATAATGTTCAAATAAAGTTATATTGATAATCTAAAAATTATTGGCGTTTTTTATTTAGTTTACCCTCGCAAAGGCTAAATCCACCCGACAATTTTTTTTATTTAAGAATAAAAAATTAAAAGTGAAGTAGCAGCCTATAAGTGCCCACTGCTGGGCAAATGCCTCCTTCTCAAATACGAGTATCAGAGAGGGTTTAGGAGCCGGGAAGGGACCGCCACGCTGCTCCAGTGCGGGTTGGCGGGCTTAACATGTTATTATTTCTCAGACATGCAGGTTTCCTCACGATGTTTTCCTTCACCGTCGAGCACATGGTAAATACAGCACTTAAAATTGCTATTAACCATTTTAGTGGTGCCGGCACCGGGGATCGAACCCAGGTCACTCGCGCTCTATGAAATTAAAAGATATAACTAATTTGTTATTTGTTACTTCTACATCAGGCTCTTTATTATGCACTGCTGTACACAGGTCTCTCCCACTGCGCTCATTTTCAATAATAAATTTTCATAATGATGATGGAATAATAATGAAATCACCGCTATTTGTATTTTCAGTCTGGCTTTTTGTGAGATGGTTAATCCGCGATCTGTTGGACACCATTAAAACTTTAAAGCTCCCTTAGTCGACAGCAGCAGCTCCTCTGGTGTTGCAGATGTAAGTGGGCGACAGCAAATTTATATATAATATGTAGTAAAAAGCAATGGTCTAAAATAATGTGACTATAGCCATAATACTAAAAAAAAGATAAAAAAAATCGCTTATTGTACACGCACATTAAGCAAACATCAATCATGATGGACACATCCGGGAGGAAACGAATAACGCGAATAACATAAACGAAAATACACAGATAACGTTACAAATATATATCGAAATATCTACTGTTTGTATTTTTTAACCTACCTAAGGTTTTAGCCTAAAAATGTTTACCAAAATAAAAAATAAATTAAAATTGGTTTTAATTTCATGTTTCTATCGCATCAGTACAGCTGTAGGATAAAGAAGCATATTTGAAATTGAGAGACATAATATGTTTAACATCAACTACGCTAACTAAAGAACAATGATTTACTTCGCGTAGTGAAAATAATCATTGTCTTTTTTTTATGGAAAAGGAGGCTAACGAGCCAGCGGCTCACCTGATGGTAAGTGATTACCGTCGCCCACTTACATCTGCGATGATGGTAGGGAAGGGAGGATGAGGAGGGGGAAGGCGAGAGGGAGAGGGCCTCCGGTTACCTCATGCTCTGAAACTAATCGCAAAAAATACTTACTTAAATACTTTTACTTCACGCCGATATCTAGCCCGGTCGAGCCTGTCCACATAGACATATATATATATATATATATATATATAAATATATGTCTACAGCCTTAAGCTTATGGACTGATGTAGTTATACCTTATTATGGTACATAAACATTGATCTTAATGACAAGATCGCTGGTCTCAATCTCACGCACTTTGAGTTTTATGGCCCTGTACATCAAGAAGGGCAATAAAAAAAACTTTTGAAAACGTAAGTTGCAAAAACTTGCTAACTATTATTAACTTGAATAACTCGTAGGGAGAACTGTTTATGTTACTTAAACTTACTTTGTTTGACTACGCCTGCTACACCAAACAGGGTAGGTAGAGGTGCCAATCCTTTAACTGACAAGGTTCAGTAAAAATAATGCAGCAACTTAGCATACTGTCTGACCATTGTTACCTTTCTGATACTGCACTATATAAATTCAAAAATGTTAAGCACATTCGCCATGAGTCGACGACTACGACTTCCTTGATGCAATTCTTTAATCCCAAGAGCTTTTCACTTCTTTGTAACTTGCGTACACCCTTAACCCTTGCTCACTGGTCCTTATTTCCTCTGCAAAATGGTTGCCTGATAGAGATCGCTTCTAAGCGATAAGGCCGCCAATTGTACCTTTGTGTATTTTATGATTCTATTTATTTTTTTTTTTCCTATTATTTCTATTGGTGTACAATAAAGTGTATTTCGTTCATTCATTCAGCTTCAGTCACATACAGGTGAGGTTGACATGAAAGTCTACATAAATGATCATACCTTTATGGTTCATAAATATTTGAGGTTCTGGCTTATGATAGCACATTGTTATTTAAAGTTAAAAGTAACAAATCCACACTGGAACTGCCCAACTTAATATAGAACATTGTTTCCAAATAGTTTGCAGCAAACAATTTGCTTTTAAACGCAGATAAAACACAATATTTACGGGTAACATTGCCTGACACAAAATTAAAAAATTTCACATTTGACAATTCTGAGATAACTCTTAGTCTGTCAATTGCATTATAACAAAAGGTTAAATAAGCCCTGGGGAGTTTCGTGGCGGTTCTTCTTTTGTCAGGTTTTGATGTTAAAGGAAAGTACATACATACTACAATTACTGTAAAAGTACAGTAAAAGCATATGCCTCGTTTTCAAATATCTGAAAGGGTTTCGGAGCCGGGTATGGCCCGCCACGCTGCTCCAGTGACGGGCTTCACATATCCCCGAAATAATATCTTTTATTATTTCTCAGACATGCATATTTCCTCACGGTGTTTTCCTTCACCGCTGAGCACGTGGTAAATACAGCACTTAAAATTGTTATTAACAATTTTAGTGGTGCCGGCACCGGGGATCGAACACTAGTCACTCGCACTCTATGAAACTAAAGCGCTCTGACTAGGCTTTAAACATGGCTATGTTTAATAGAAAGGTTTTTATTTTGACTTCCTAAAGCTCTACGAAGATCTAGGAAGAGAATGCAAGGTTGCCGAGGTTGCCACTCTAGAACCCACGGTTTCATCTCCTTCGGTTTTTAGTTCTGCGAGCTTTGTAGCCCTTCAGCATGTTATACAGTTTACAGTCCATATGGATTCCATCATACAGAGCAGCTGAGCAGCTTTTGAGCTTTCTTAAACATCCTGTAATTAAAGTAGGAGACATTTAAATAAAGAAGTCTTGCGGGATTACGCCTGCGGTGCAGTGGCAGGATAAGAAACCCTTAAGAGTTAACTTAGGGTTCTGAATATCTGATAGCGTCGATTAGTACCAGATTTATTATCTCAAAGAATAATAGACTAAAAAATACATGGCGGTAGGCTTTTACTCTGCCTAAGAGTAGTCTGGATGGCTACAAGCAACCACTGATGTGTGCCGGTTAGAGATTTAGTACAATTCCAGGCTGAGATGCCTTCCATATTACTCAGATATGACAATGCATCTGTAATCTTCTTCAGTGTCACGATAAGCGCAGTTGGTCTCGTAAAGGATGACAAATAAATAATAGTTGTAAAATATCATGCTTACCGTACATATTAGAGTGAGATAACCACACAAACCACAAATTAGACAATCTCTTTCTGCGGGAGAGGCCTTTGTCTACCAGGGAACTAATTAACATGCTTCCAAAGACTAAAAAGCCTAGAGACGATTTTTTTTTATTCATTTCGTTTGTTCCTATTTTAAACGTGGTTTGGGTACTTACTGAGACAAATGGTAGTTAACACCTATTTCTTGATGGCAATTGACTTCCCTCAATAGGTCGGTCGGTAGGCAGAACCATGGCCGATAAGGAGCAGGGCGCATCAAGTGTAGGTGTGGCTGACCATTGGAGAAAAAGTTAAAGCGAAAAATTATCACAAATACACAATACCATGGCGTCCGACCGACATCGGATTAATCATCTTTTATAATACCAGACTGGAAATACTGATGATGGGTACTACTCCCATTGAAGTACCCATCATGATGATGATGGGTACTTCAAAGAAATCATTAATAGAAGACCTATGCTATGGACTATTTATGATCCCTTGAAGTTACATAGTACGCAAGTATTAGATATATAGTATATAGACTATAAAAGAAAGACAATTGACAAACGAAATTTGAACTTCATACGTCAAAGGAAGAATTTTCATTCATTCATTCATACCACGAGGATTATTAATTTCAATGTCAAGTGACGAACATAGATAATATTTCAAAGTCAAAAGATAATAGAAGACGCTTCCGTTCTTGATAGTGGCGCCCGTAACCAAATCGTTTCTAATATTCTCGAATCAGAAATTCAGACGGCAACGAGAAGGTAACGCAGCGTCTAGAGTGTTAGTTTGTAAGATATTATCATTTAAATCAGCTGTGTTGACATATTTTACCTAACCTATGTAATTTTGTGACATTAACTCTAAGTCAAAGTTCTAATCTACGTTTTCTTCATCTTCGTCGTCTTCACCATCAGCTTTTAATTTAATTATTACGGGAAATAATTCTCATCTGGTTGGGTGGTATAAAAATATATATAGATACATAAAATACTATAAAACAAATAATATATTGTACATCAAATTTATTATTAATAAAATAGTTAAAATAAAATAAAATAATTAAATTAATTTCAAACCCTACCAGTCGAAAGCCCTCGGCGGGGGAGACCAGACGGCCGAGGGATTAGGGGGAAGGGAAAAGAAACCGGCATACGATGCGAGCGGTAACAAGGACCACCACATTGTGCAATATTATTAATACTAATCGACTTGGCGAAAAACCCATTCGTATTTTCCAAACTATCATATAGGTAGTTTCACGACCTCTCTGAACATCGGCGTGAACGAAATTCAGAGAAAACAGAAAAAATTAAATAGAGCTCCCCTCCCTCTTCCTCCCTCTCATTTCCCCAATATCCGCGGGGGCCGGCAACGCACCAGCAGCTCCTCCGGTGTTGCAGAATTACGTGGGCGACGGTGAACACTTACCATCACGTGAGCCGCCTAATCGTTTGCCCAGTTTTGCCCAAATAAAAAAAGACATTTCGAAGCAACCGTACTTTCTTCGAGCTTATCAAACAAAGATAAGCAGTGGATGTACAGAGCTATAGGCTTGAAACAAAATTTATTGAAGCCGTTCAAACCAAAACGTCAGAACTTACTTATTCGAAAACATTGCTCGTTTCCTTTAAAATTTAAATTCAAAAATAAAATTATCCGTGTCCTGGTTGTCATTGTACCGCAGTTGCTGCTGCTCGAATGGGCCGGCTGGGGGTCAGTGCCACGGCCGCGCTGAATACCGACGTGAAGTAGAGGCCACAAGATGCCTCTACTTCTGTGTTTCGTTCGTTGAGTATGGTAGCCGGAGGGCCACTTGTTCCCCCGTCCACAAATATAACTAGAGGTTAGACAAGGCAGCTCTTCTGATGTCGCAGAGGAGCTGCAGGTGAGCCGCCTAAGCGTTTGCCCCGTTTTCCAAATAAAAAAAACATCTTGAGGCAACCGTACTTTCTTCGAGCTCCAAACCGCTTGACGTACTGTGCCCCACAGCTACTGCACGCTCAGTATATTTGCCTGTTAAATTTATGTGTCACAGCTTTCGCTGGAGAGGCCAACGTTTAGCAGAGGAATTTAAACCACTAGTGACGATATCTAATATAATTTTTAAGCGCGGTAGAGCCAAGCGGCGGCTTTTACTACTGCTCGAATGGGCCGGCTCAACCGGGTCTGTACCACGGCCTCGCAGAATACCGGCGTGAAGTAGAGGTATATTGTGCTTCTGCGTTTCGTTCGGTGAGTTAGGTAATCGGAGGCCCACTCCCCCTCCACATCACCCTCCTCTTCCTTTCTCCTATCTCCCAAATATCCTAATAGGCATCGCAGCACCTACGGTGTTGCAGATGTATGCGGGCGACGGTGATTACTTACCATCAGGTGAACCGCTTGCACGTTTGCCGCCTTTCTAATAAAAAAAAAAGATTTTCAATTATTTTATTAAATGATCCTTTCTATGTTTCACTCGAAGACGTCACCGCGGTTATGAACGTTAACGGAGCGCGACGTTACCTCGAGAACGGTGTTTAAACTAACAATTGATTCCTTCAATCAATCAGACGGTTTGTTTTGAAGTCCCGATTAATATAACTCCGTCTATTCCAGACGATTTCTGCTATTCATCATCGTTTAACTTGTTTCGTTAGTTTCAATCAAAGCGTTAGTAATAGTCTAGCTCTATCGTAATGTGTTCATTGGACATTTAGTCGCGATGCGTCATATTTTATTAAGGTCTGTAAGTTATAAGTTATTTGCAACTTTATAAGTCGCATTACACCAAGCTTTTTGGAGGCCAATTTGGATTTTACCTCCTTGCTATTGTGACTTTTTTAATTACTTAATTCCAACTATTCTAAACGTAGATTTTGTAATTGTAATGTAACATATGTTAAAATTTCATATTTAGTATCAATACTTCGAGTAAAATTGTTCATGCAATTCTTCGGAGTTCAAGGCCATTTTACGTTTAAAAGGTAGAGGATATTTGTATGTTAATATGATCGGCGGTCATGTATATGCAAATGAGAGCTACAATGAAATCGTACAAGCTATACAAGTTTCTTAAGTAACTGTAGTCGTTCAATTTTATGACTCTAGGAGACTATGCATTAAGATTTGCGATACGTTGATTTAATTTTGGATTAATTTCTAAAGGAAATTCTAATTCCATACTTACATAGATTGACCCGAGTTTGAATTCCAGTGTGACTGGACTAAAATTGTTAATTACAATTTTATATACTGTACCTATCGCATGCTCGAGGGCGAAGGGAAACCTCGTGAGGAAACCGGCATGTCTGAGAAATAATAAAAAAAAAACGTTTATTCACAGAACCGAGAGGAGTGAAGTCTGCTGACTGACTCCAAAGGGTTTTGGAGTAGGCTCCTTTTCTCAGGAATAAGAGTTTTTTCCTGAGAAAAGGAGCCTAATGGTCAGGGTTTAAATTAGAGCCGTTGTAGCCTAATGGTCAGGGCGCTCACTTTACTTTCATAGAGCGCATGCGACCTGGGTTTGAATCCCGTTGCCGGCACCACTAAATTGTTTATAGCAATTTTCACCGTCGAGCTTCACGGTGAAGGAAAACATCGTGAGGAAGCCTGCATGTCCGCGAAATAATAAAAAATATTAATTCGAGGATAACTGAAGCCCGCCAACCCGCACTGGAACCAATAACCCTCTCAAATATTTAAGGAGGCCTTTGCCCAGCTGTGGGCACTTACCGGCCTTTACTTATTACTTTACTTTTACGTTACTTTAAGAAATTTAAAATAACTCCTACAGATAACTGCTTTTTTCTTACTTGAGTTCAGAGACAATTAAAACTTTAGAGACACTTCTGTTGGATTTAATTAACGTCGTTTTACTAATTGTTAAAATAACAATTTCAGTAAAAACTAAGCACCAACTTAAGGGTGAAAATACTTATTCAGAGCGATTGCAAGTGTGCAACAATCTAAACTTAGCGACGCATTGGCTTAGCGTTAGGCTGCAGGTCGCGGTGTCGATTCTCAGAACACTTATTTGTATGTCCTATATAATTGTCTCGGGAGGCGTTATATATCTACCGCCAGTCGATGGACATTGAACACAGTCAATGGGAGGATTCGAATGAGGAAATATCTCACTCCAAAAAAGCAACATCATGACTATAGAAAAACAAACTAGACGCTGTAGAACGTCACGGAAAAGGTCCTCACTGAGAATTTGACGAGGCGAACCACAGCCGCAGTTTTTTAGTGCGACCTATTTCGTTACTTCCTCGCAATTCGCTTGAGTATTATGTCTTAGTTAAACAATACCATGCGTGATATATTAAGCAATTGAACCGATTGTTGAAAGCAATAACAGCCATAAATTTAAACATAAAAACTTCAAATAGTTCTGTTAAAGTATGTAATGATTTTTGACGGCTCGGACGCGTTGTGGCTAAGCGTTTAGCTGCGGCGCTTTGAGTCGCGAGTTCGATTCCCGCACGGGACTAGTATTTGTATGGACTACAAATAATAGTTCCCGGTCTGGGTGTTTGTCCATTTGCAATTCATGAATGTAAACTGCCACCGCGAAAATTATAATTTTCAGGAGAAATTTACAATAAACTAATAATAATAATAAATTAATTTAGTTTATAATAAACTTTAATATTATTTAAAAACGTTTAAATAAATAATGTCTATGTAACTTGTAACGAATTCCCTATTCAAGCATCAATGAAGTATTTCTTCTTCATGACCACGCTGGGCAGGCGGATTTGAGAATGCAGTAATGTTACTTTACCTAGTTTAAATGCTGCTCGTCATCACTTGTCAATGGGATTTTGTCACAGCATCCTTAGAAAGATTTCCTTCCTTCCGTCTGTCGTCGGATTAAGCAGACGTGCAGTGAGATTGAGCGATTAAAAAATGTATAATATTCTCTTACATCCTTATTAAGTATTTCTGTAGAATAAATTTTAAATCTTGAGTAAGTAACACAATTTATTTTCAAGCAAGACATTTAAATGCTCGAAACCAGCCAATTGAGTTTTACGACAAGATTACATTTCTCACGAACTTATTCAACTAAAGCAACAAGTCTCGTTCACTTAGATGCATTTGTTGGTTCAGAGAACTCAATTCCGGAACAGAGGTTTTCAAGTTTTGGTACAGATGGTTTTGACAAACTTTTGCTAACTGGTAAGCTACTTGTCAAATTAAGTAACTTTACTAAATGTTGTACCCATTTATGGTACTTATAAATTAGTAATTTTTAAACGTAGTAGATCCAAGGGGCGAGTTTTGCTGCTCCTCGAATGGGCCGGCTCGACCGGGTCGGTACCACGGCCTCGCAGAATACGGTGAAGTAGAGGTATATTGTGCTTCTGCGATTCGTTCGTAGTGAGTGCGGTAACCGGAGGCCCACTCCCCATCCCCATCACCCTCCTCATCTTCCTTCATCATCATCATTAACATCAACTTCTCACAAGTCCACTGTTGAACGGCCTATGTTTTCCCAAAGATTGCTACAAAACTCGGTCCTAAGCCATCCTCCTTCCTATCTCCTTAAATGCCTGCGACATACCTACATCAACTGGGAAAGGCGGCAAACGTGCAAGCGGTTAACCTGATGATAAGTGATTACCGTCACCCGCGTACATCTGCAACACCAGAGGTGCTGCAGGTGCGTTGCCGGCATTTAAGGTATATGGGAGATGGGAGAGAGGATGAGTAGAAAGATGGGAAGGGGGTGAGGGCCTCCGGTTACCTCACTCACCGAACGAAATGCTGAAGCATAAAATGCCTCTACTTCACCCCGGTATTCTAGAATTACCTTATTGTTTAATTCTGTGGTACTAGTGGACGTTACATCAGTGGAGAAAACGTTTTAAGAATAAAAAAATCCGTTTTTTGTATCAAATTAAATAGCCTAATAATTCGAATAAAACGTAAGTACTATTTGTCATGACTAATAGTTTAATGACCTCGATTTCGCAGAATTTCCATGGCGGCGCGTCGGTGACTTCAAACGCGGACTGCGGAGGCCGGCGTGAACTTACTATATCATTAACATTTTTTACAAACAACATTACTTATTAATTGCCATTTTTTCTGGATGCCTCAGAAATTTGCTGTAGAATATGAGGTTAAATTTGATTCCGTAACATATATGTGCATATCGCTCCGCCATAGACTTCGAATGCGTGGAAAATGTTTCCGCAGTTTTCCTAGGGTTTCCTAGTCTTTGATCGCATGAGTTCAAAGTATTTTCATACCAAATGTTATCAGATACGGTACGGTACAGCGGTGGAGTAAACGTAACAGAGTTACTTTAGCATTTATAATATTAGTATAGTATTGACTACAAACCATTCGTTATATATTTTTTATCATAGTAATAAATTTATTTTAAAAACATAAAGCATTCTTTGAAATGGGCGTTTAGAGAGTAAGTAGTAAACGGAACCATCCGTAAACAGTCATTAACAACACAATAAAACTAAAATATCTCACAACAGTGCAAGGCAATTTGGCACGAACACCGTCATTAATGTTGAAACATGTTTTGGCATTTAGCGTGTTTGAAAGGAAGCAAATTAGCATTTACATCTTAAACTCGTTTAAATGAATATTTTTGTATACTAAAATTAATGGTAATCTGTGATGCGAAAGGAGCAAGCAACAAGCAGTACATATTATATACATTTGTGTTGAATAATAACATAGATTCTCCATCACATCAACAAAACCATCAAAATCTCCTCCATTAACACAACCGCTATCGATCAGCCTAATAATATTATCTTTATTCTTCGATATTGGAAAATAAACTTCACTAGTCAAATGATGTTTTTTGTTTCAGTCTACCACCGTTTTGTTATTAGGTTCCTCTGACGAAGAAGGAACAGACTAAAGAAATTCCGTAGGTATCTTCAACTTCTTTTTTAATTAAAAAATATAACCAAATTAAACTTTTTGAAACAGCATGGGAACTCTTTCCTAGGGGTTACAATCATCTATGTGTTTCTTTATGTAATTATAACCATTTTTATAAGGTATTTGTTTAATCAAATATTTAAACCTATTGATAGGAAGACGGCAAACATACCGCGTAAGTGACAAAAAATTTATTTATGCGAAAATGGACAAACAAACGAGCGGATCGATGGGAGGTGAGTACCGATATACATCAGCAACGCCAGGTGTACCAGGTGCGTTACCTTGAAGGATATTTGGGGAAGAAGAAATAGGTGGAGGTAGGCATCCGGTTACCTCACACACCGAACGAAACGCAGCGAGCACAAGATGCCTCTACTTCGCGCCGGTATTCTGCGAGGCCGTGGTACTAGCCGGGTCGAGGCGGCCCCTGTCGTGCAGCAGTAAAAGTCCCCTTCCATTTCTACCCCCAAAACCACCATGTATCAACTGTGCTTCTATTTGAATAGTACACAGAGCCGGTATACTTACGGGCTGTCAGACATTCCATCTTAGCCCGCAGGTATGATATCGAATCTATTAAAAAAAACGCAACATCTGACGGTGAAAACTTCCTGTTCGCGAGTGAAAAAAATTTGTTTTTCTTGAAAAGTCTTTTCGGAAAATGATAAAATAAAAAAAAAAATGATTTTTAATTTTTTTTTTTAATGGTAGAGACGGCAAACGAGCAAGCGGTTCACCTGATGGTAAGTGATTACCGTCGCCCTCATACATCTGCAACACCATAGATGCTACAGGTGCGTTGCCGGTCTTTAAGGATATTTGGGAGATAGGAGGGAAGAGGAGGGGAATGGGGAGGGGGTGTGGGCCTCCGGTTACCTCACTCACGGAACGAAATGCAGAAGCACAAGATGCCTCTACTTCACGCCGGTATTCTGCGAGGCCTTGGTACCAATCCGGTCGAGCCGGCCCATTCGAGCAGCAGCTAAAGCCGCCGCTTGGCTCTACCACGCTTAATTTTAAGAAACTGGAGCGAAACCAATAGTGGCAGCAAAATATCTTGTGCATTCAATTTAGTTCTTGTAGCATTACGACTACAAGTTTTAATTAAAGTTATTTTCGCATTGCTTCTGTGCTTTTAGTTATTGAAGCTGATTAAGCTTCTTCCATTGTAGTGAACAAATAACAGGAACATAATGCAAAAAATCAAATCTAATTTATATACATAGGTGCCGTGGTAGCCTAGCAGTAGGCGCTCACTTTAGTTTCATAGAAAGCACACGAGATAGGTCCGATCTCCGGTGACGGTGATAACTTGTATCAAACTTAAATATCAACGAAAAACTGAATCATGACTGGAGCGAACTCAGTTTCTAACCGAGATTCTGTGTTTAAATCTTACATTGGGTATTTTCAGAACTTGATTGCACTAGGGTTATATTTGGCTATTTCGTTAACATAAAACGGAGGTATCTTTCGTCTAGCGTACTCAATAATTAAAGGATTTATGAAGTAATTTTTATTTAAATTTGTAGACTCTTCCCGATGCTGTAACTTTGAAAGAAAGAAACAATTATTGCACAAACATTTTGCCACTGACTGTAGTGGGGACCCACTGTGACGTTCAGAGGCTGTACTTTTCCTAAGCTTTAACATATTAAATAAGAGTTAACTACGGTCTATGAGACGGTATTTTTTTTTTACATTCAAGTGTTTAAGATGCAGGCATACTGCCGGTATTAAAGAAGGTATAGGCTCTTTTGTGGAAAGACCCTTAGTTGCATCTGTTCGGAAGTACCCCTGGCGACAGCCGAGATCACGAAAACGAAGTGTTCGACAGGAAATTCCGAGAGAAACACACTGTGACGGATTGCCAACTCTCCCGATGCTGTTGGTGGAATTTGTAATCTGACGCGATTTACGAGTACGTATTATTATTTATTGTACAGCGTATTGTATCGCAGAATGCCACTCTAGTTATTTGTATGGCGTTACATAACTTTAGTTTGAAATTTACCGCTGCAGTGCGTCGCGGCATGTTTCGCAACCCTTATCGCTTTGTTTTAGTGCACAAACCTCATGTTGTTATATAAGCTTAAATATAAGACAGATAAACTGTCAATACATTCTTATATCATACCCCTAGTGGAGTAGTCCTAGATCAATTCATTCTTCGCCACTTATTCGCATTAGTGTGCCACTTGGGGATCCTACTCGAGTCTCCCGATTCGGAGATAGATCCCCTAACCACTCGCCTAACTTGGATTATTGTCCAAATATTAGAAATATATGTCTAAAAGAAATGTTACAAATGAATTGACATAAACCTATATCTAAGTACAAGTAACTAAAATTTATTGATTTTGAATTAAACTATTAACTAACAAACCACTGCAAGATCTCAAGATACTGCGACCGTGTTCTGCGTAGAGCGGATCAAAATTAAAAAAATTATAGCTGAAGGTAGCCCGAGTTAACTATGACATCTGGACGTCTAACACCTCAGTCCCCCCGCGACCGCGGCTGCTGTAAAGCAATCGAAACGTCGGGATTAATAAAAACAAATTTAAACACGATTGAATCCGTAAATAATGGTTATAAATACATGAGGCGAGTGTAAATGGTAGAGTCGAACATTTCACGATCAAATCGGAGACGTTCTGAAAAAAGACCAGGTCAATAGTACTCTAAACCAACGAGCATGCATGCGAAGATTGATGAAAGTGGAAGAAGCGAAAGACGTTTTAAACGTGGTAGAGCCAAGCGGCGGCTTTAGCTGCTGCTCGAATGGGCCGGCTCGACCGGATTGGTACCACGGCCTCGCAGAATACCGACGTGAAGTAGAGGCATCTTGTGCTTCTGCGTTTCGTTCGGTGAGTGAGGTAACCGGAGGCCCACATCCCCTCCCTATTCCCCTCCTCTTCCCTCCCATCTCCCAAATATCCTTAAAGACCGGCAACGCACCTGCAGTATCTATGGTGTTGCAGATGTATATGGGCGACGGTAATCACTTACCATCAGGTGAACCGCTAGCTCGTTTGCCGTCTATTCCATAAAAAAAAAAAAAAAAAGACGTATGACAGGACCGTAGCAAGTGGAAGAAGATTGTCTCTGCCTACCCCGTTGGGAACAAGGCGTGAATACATACATACATAATGGTTCCGTTTAAACAATTAATTATTAAAAAAAATTTAAATATGTTTAGTCTTACTAAACAATAAAGAGTCAAAACGAATGCGTCAATGAAATCTCTTTTATCTTTGCTCTTTAGCTTGTTGCATCACATCGGATCCCGCCGCAAGTAGCGTGTCAGCGATAAAGCCCGTGTCACGGATATCGTTAGAGATAACGCTATATGCTATTTTTTTTCGCGTTTTCATTGTTTCCTAAAGAGTTGTGCAGGGAATGGTTAATTTTATAAACGGGATCACTTCGAGTAATTACTTCATAAGCAAACAGCAAACAGCATTCAGCATGTTGACTTTTCATTCATTCATTTGCACCCCCCCCCTGTCTTCCCGTGGGTATCATAAGAATGGCGACTTTTGCTGTAGCTCGAATGGGCAGTCTCGACTGTGCACTTCCTTCCCCAACTCCACTCCCCATCATCCCTTCCATCACCCAGATATACTTAAAGGCCGGCAACGCACCTGCAGTTCCTTTGCTGTTACAGACGTACGTGGACGACGGTAATCACTTACCATCAGGTGTGCCACTGGCTCGATTGCCCCTTTTCCCACAAAAAAATGCGACTAAGGGAAAAACCTTGAAAATCGCAGTGGCTACCGATGGATGGCGGGAACCGGTTATGCTATGCGAGCTGTCCGGTACTGCGAACCCTAATCCGCTTGCCTCAATTGAAAATCATCCTCCTTATGGGAGAGGTCTATGTCCTGGAGCGGACTATTTACAGGCTGTTAAAGTTATGGCGCTTTTAAGCACCACGTTCTTACCTATATCTGTCGACAATCAGCAGTGCAACAGCAGTTTTGGTCTCGGTAAGAAAGGCTTAGGAAACCCAGTATAATTAAAGGCTGTGAGGCATCTTATCCCTCAGGGGTAACAATGCATCTGTAACTACCTAAGAATGAAGTTGTTTGCAGGTGTTTATAGAATACAGAAGGTACCATCAGCTGGGCTGTTAGCTGGTTTCTCACCCCAATCGAATAAAAGGCCCATTATTTGATTATATCCTAGGAAGCATAATAATTTTTTTTTCATATCAAAGAACAACTCTTTACTCTACTTTAAAATGCTAAAAAAAATGCAAGTGTTCATCAATAAGACGCTCTCAAAAACTTGCCCAATAATGATTTACTCTTGATATTGACACGGCTTTATATAACCACTGACCTTGTACACCATTGACGACGATCTCCACGTGCCCGACTCCTACTCCACGGCGACAGCTTCCGAATACCATCGGCAGTTGTCAAATGGGCAGGTGGACGCGCGAACACAGACACACTCACTGGTCTTTCCCTTCTCTTTACCCGCTGTTATTCTTATGCGATACTACGAGTGAAAGGGGCAGACGTAGTGCAGACAGTAGACGCAACACACACACAACCAGACCCGAGAATCGAGAATGAAAGAAAGACGTCGACTAGGTATGAGAACCCGGACCCAGGGCGCAGCAGTCAGATGCGCTCACCACGCGGTCATCTCCATACGCAAGCTAAGATGCGTTCTTCATTAGGGTACGAGAGCCCAGTGATCAGGGGAATCTCGAGTACGATCTCCTACGTGGAAAGCACATATGGGTGTTTGAAAATGAAATGAAAAATGAAAATACACTTTATAGTACACCAATAGCAAAAATAGGAAAAAATAAATAAATAAAAAGAAACACAAAGGTACGATTGGCGGCCTTATCGCTTAGAAGCGATCTCTACCATGCAACCATTTTGCAGAGGAAATAATGACCAGTGAGCAAGGGTTAAGGGCGCGTACACGCAAGTTACAAAGAAGTGATAATATAATATAATAAACATATATTGATATATACAGGAACATAAAGAGTAAAGGTGTTTGGTAGGCGACATGAGCTTCACGACGGACAGATAGATCGAGACTGATCACCTTACCTAGGTCCACGACCGATTGATGTTAGACGGTTGTTTGTAATGCTCCAATCAAGTGAACCAGGTTCGTTCCCACCGTACACCAGCTTGCGGGCGCTGGGTTACATTACTGTGTATGATATAATAAATAAAAATAGACAAATTATAATTATGTGTCGTTCTGTAGTTAATATAATATAAAATACTACGGATTATTATTGGTAGTATAAAAAAAAGTTATTGATAATAGTAAATAGGTGTCATGAAAAACAACAAAAAAAAATGTTATCACCCTAATAAATTTCGAGAGAGCTTGTATAATTTTACATACACTCATATATATATATCTATATGGTACATATAGGTTCTTTAATATAAATAACGTTACCCTGCTACAAAAATAATTTCAATAAGAGAAAATTTAAAGATAGAAAAATATTACACGAATGTGAAATAAAATTCAGATCAGACAGACAAGGTCAAGAAAAACAAATCTTTACACTAGAGTTAATAAAAAAAATTTTATGTTACTATTCTGAAACGACAAATAATAAAATACAACACGTGAAAAATGAGGAACGTCGCTAGAAAATATAATTTTAGACTTTCACCTCAAGCCATTCCCCGTAATAGAATACTCCGTAGGGCCAGTAACGGTGTGTGGTAGAGGCAATTTGTGCTTCTGCGTTTCACTCGGTGAGTGAGGTGACTGGAGGCGTTCTCACGCTACCCCAGCCCCCACTCTCCAATGTCCATCCTATCTCCCAAGTATCCTTATAGGCCGGCAACGCAACTGCAGCTCCTCTCGTGTTGCAGATGTACGTGGGCGACGATAATCACTTGTCATCAGCAGACGCTTCCTCGTCTGTTACCTTTACCATAAAAAAAGCAATAAACTTAAATAACTTTCCAGCGTCTTTGTTTCCGTTTGAAGTCAATCTGGATCTTAGCACGAGAAAAGTGAACAGGCTCCGATCTAGTGCATTACTGCTTAGAGGTTCATTATTACTTTACAGCAGATGAAAATAAGCGTCAGCCTCTAAAGCTTGACAATAAGCTGATCTGATCTAGCTGATCTATCGGTCCAGCCGTGAGACACGCAGAATGTCATTCCTCGGTGATTGTGAAGTCTGCCGTTACTTTTGGTTTATTTTGTACCTTAGGCTTTTTTTTTTATTATTTTTGATTAACGTGTTCTGTGTTTGTTGTTGTGTTGTTTGTGTTGTGTGATTTTTCTTTCTTTCTTTCTTTCTTTCAGAAGCGATTGGCTAAAGGCTAAGTTAAAAAAAAAATTGCAAATTGAAAGAATATCGCATTTATTCTCGCCAACCCCTTTGTCCAACGTGGTGAGTAAGATCCTTTAGTAGTAGTGCCGGCTTGTTGACGCAGTCTTAGGAGGATATTCAGCAGTGGACTTAATTAAACAGTGGAATGAACTGAATTGGACCGATGAAGAAGACGAGCAGATAATTTACATAAAGCGGCTGCAACAATTTACTATTTAAACTGTACATGTTCTGTAATAATTCCTGTCCTCGTGCGAATAAAACGAAATTAGTCACATACGTCACATCGTCTCTGTGTGAATTATGTCATAAAATATCCAAGTTGATATGAGTTTTGTGAAACAAAGCGTTGATACCGCGGGAATTCGCCAGCGGGGATTTTCAAACCGGAACAAACAGTATTTGTTTGAATTCGTTATTTCACACAGGAAATGTAAAATTAAATTGCTCTGTGTTTGTATTGATAATAGCTTTATTATTATTGCGTCCTTTATCTCTTGTTTCATCAAAATTTATTTCGTTCGTTGAAATAAGCTGGTAGAGATCGCTGTGCAGCGATTAGACTACCAATTTGTACCTACTAATATATACTTTCTTTTTTTTATTCTGTACTATTTCTTTTTTTTTGGTGTACAAGTGTATCTGTATAGCCATTCAACCACATTATCAATTTTGGCCCGATGCTATGCAGCAAGTGTACACAGTATCTCGAGGTCGCAGTATGTTTTGCTTTGGATTTGTTTTTATTTATTACAAGATCCGAGTTCGTGGCATCCAGACGTCTTCTGCAAATCAAGATGTTGTTTTTAAATTTCAATGTCCTCGCGAATCATCCTTGACAGTAGCCCGTGTTGTTTTTGTTGTAGATTAAATCTGATGACAGAGTTCGGGCGTTCATCAATACGACCATAGACTAAGTCAAGTATATTTTTTATACCATGTGCTAAAAAAAATGTATTACTACAATATTTTTCTTTTTTAACAAGGCACAGCACAACAGAAACCAGCGTCGCGGCTCCGAGCGTCGAGTCAAAACGGCTGAGTTGTTTGCTTTTTATTGGTCTGTACTCAGGTGCCAGCTGCTAGCCAGTCTTTTCCGCCGAAGCGGTAACCCGTGGGACTTTTACTTGGTCCGGCACTCAATACTTATCCTGTGGTAACATTTCACTGCCAAAGCACCTTGCCATCGCATGAAACAAAAAAAAAGACTTTCGTACAAATATGTTTCCTAATAGTTTCAGTACTCTGTAGATTCAGGAGCAACCAATTAATTGTATATCTATCCTGTGTCAGATAATTCTCTCATCCATCCTATTTTGTCATCACGTTACTTTTTAAACGATCTCATACCCGATGTGTACCGATTAAAGGTCACGTCAGTTCACATTTTTTTTTTTTTTTATGAAAAAATAGGCCTGCGTTTGACCTCAATCTTGCCCGATGGAAAGCGAAGATGAGGCCTAGGATGGTACACGCTTGCCTAGATGTCTGTTCACTTTGGCCTTGAATATATCCAGGTTATAGGCCTCCGGAAAAACCGACCTCGGCAGAGAGTTCCACTCCTTAGCCGTCCGCACAAAGAAAGAAGAGGCAAACCGCGTCGTGCGTAATGGAGGAATGTCTACAACATAAGGGTGGAACTTCTCGCCGCGTCTAGTCGTTCGGTGATGGAAAAGGGAAGAGGGTATTAGGTTATGCAAAACTTCCGCACACTCTCCGAAATGAATTCGATAAAAAACCGAGAGGCAGGCCACTCGTCAACGGTGTTCGAGGCTTTGAAGTTTTGCCTCTACTAGTGAGTCACTGCCTATGATCCTCTTCGCTCGGCGCTCCAACGAGTCCAAAGCATCAAGCTGATGTTTAGTCGAACCATCCCAGAGATGGGAACAGTATTCCATTTAGGTTAGAAGAGAGATCTAGACCTAAGAGCGCAAGACGGTCATTTACCGGAACGGAGACATTCCGGAAAGTCGGAGTCAGTTGGAATGGAATGGAATGGATATAATATGGTGTAAATATTAGAAATCACATAATGATTTCTAATATTTACACGATCACTAAACATTTGAAATTATATTATAATTTAAGGATTTTATCGTGTTTAATTTTGTTTTTATATTCCCGATGTTTCGAGTGCTTTACAGCAGTCGTGGTCACGAGGGGACTGACGTGTTAGACGTCCAGGTGTCATCGTCAAACTCCTGGCTTAAGCTTTTAGTTATTAATTTTGGTCCGATCTACGCAGAATGTGCTCACACTATCTCGAGGTCGTCGAGGTTCAGTGGTATGCTGGGTTTAAGGTTTAATTTTATTTATTACTATATTCCAAGCAGGTGGTGGCACCCAGTCATCTTCTCTATGGAAGTTAGGACGTTTTTATACTTCCATAGCCACGCGAATCGTCCTTGGCAGGAATCGGTGTTCTTTTGCGAGCATTTGTGGTCAATCAAATCTGATTTAAACATTGGAGCGATCGAGATTATGCTCCCACACTGTAGACTTCCTATGTGTTCCTTTACGCGGATCCTTACAGATCTTTTAGTTTACCCTATTTAAGAGAGACCACATTCACAATGAAGCTTGCACACTGTTGCATCTTGTAGAAGGATATTGCACTTGATCGATGGTAAATATTTACTTTTCTTTTCCGCCAGCTTTAAAAACGTTTTTATAGAAATATTCTTCAAGATAAGGTCAAGTATGAAAGGTACGAAGAGCCAGTATAATCACGGGCTGTGTGACAACGAATCTGTAATATTCTTCGATTGAAGTTGTTTACAGGTGTTCGTGGGCTTCAGTAGGCACTTACCATCAGGTACACTGTTAGTTAGTATTTCTCCCTAATCTAATTATAATGTAAGCACTGTAATATAACGCACCTGAATGGTTTTGTCGTGGTCAAAATTGTCCAGGGGGATATTAGCAAGACACGGACATAAAGATCGACATATCGATTCTAGTTCCTTCCTTAGGAAAGAGTCTACGGAATAGTTCGCGAGACAAAGGGTGGAGAGTGGCCACGTTTGCAACCGCAGATTACCAAAAGTTTTGTAGGGCTTTAAGACACCCACATGAAGAAAAGGCTTGGCAGATTTGCTACCAACACAATTAAAAAAATATTGAATATTGCTATACATTTTTTAAAATTTTCTTAAATGTGAATGATGAAGCTCTGTTACATTATATGTTCCATAGTCTGATTCGGACAAAGATAAACCATTTTTCGGCAGCCATTGTGCCCAGACAAAGCGGACAAATGGGCAGTTAGTCTAAGTGGTACTGACTGAGGTTAAATCTTCTTGAAACGTTAAAGTGAACATTGTTACTATAGAGATAGTGGAGATGAAATCTTGTAATTTTCTATTTAAAAAATAATCTTTACAAGTCTGTGGTCTGTAAATAAATTGAAACTTGATCGCTGCTTAGTAAAGAATATCAGTTTAGTGGGAACATACAGCTAATGGCTTAACGTGCTTTGTGGATATCTGGGATATCAACTAACTTGTTGCGTTATGTTAAGAGATCTGCACTTAGACCTACATTCTATATATATAACAAAATTGTTGATAATATTTTCATGTGTTTAACGCATTTGTTTTTGGTTCTATTTTTTGTTTAGTTTCTTTTTTTTTGTTGCGATTTGGGTATTCTGCTTAACTTTACAATAACTTACCAACTTTATGTTTTTTATTTTTAACTTTATGTTTTTAGTTATAGTTTTTTTTTCTATTTTCTCGTGTTTTATTTAAACACACATATTTAATAGTTAGTGCAGAAACGGGTTTTTTTTTGACATCGCACAACGAATTAATGTTTTTTATTTGTTTTGTACCACTATGTTTTTTTTTTATTAGTTGATTACCAAATAAATATGAAACATGTTTCTTTCTTTTCTTTAACGGAGCACTGTTTTTTTGAGGTTTTTTTTAAAATAGTGAAGTCATCAGAGCTGCCCACTGCGCTTTGAATACTAGGAATAAATTTAAACACTTCAAATTTAGTGGCGGGTCCTTCTCGGCTCCTAAACCCTCTCTGATACTCGTATTTGAGAAGGAGGCCTTTTCCCAGCAGTGGGCACTTACATGCTGCTACTTTATATTTTATATTCATTTACTTTAAATAATAATGAAATAGAGTCCTCACAGAGTTTCATTAAGAGAACGTCCTTTTCCCACAAAAGTTAGAAAGATAATGCAGCCTCCGGCTAATAATTTCACCATCGCCCGTACGTAACACATTCCGTACTAATTTAAGCTAATTTCAGAATGTTTGTGTCAAGCAGCTCACAGCTGGGCAAAGGCCTCGTTCTCAAACATCTAAGAGGTTTTTGAATTCCAGTAAAGTTGCTATTAATAATTTTAGTGGTGCCGGCACCCGGAATCGAATCCTGGTCACTCGCAATTATCAAATTAAAGCGAGCGCCCTGACCAGTGAGCTACCACGGCGTGACCACTGGGCTATCGGGGCGGTTACCATTACCTCATCTTTTACTACAAGTATTTTTAATAATGAAAGAAAAGTGGCCCGAATAAGGAAACAGAGTGATCCTAAATTTAATAATAAAAGTGTTATTTCTTTGAGTAAATTGATTGTAATACAGCTTGTATTATCAGACTTACAAAGATAACCAAAAGTTGAACACTTGCGCTGATACCACAAACGATATGGAATTGAATGCCTTAAAAACTTAAATTTATATAATACCTTTTTCCTGTAAATACATCTTACATATAAAAAATCTTATGTTCTTCTGTTAGTGATCGTGTAACTATGGAACGACTTTCCCTACAACCTATTTGTACGGTTGAGACAATAGTTCAAGGCTTTATACGGGCGCGATAACCCTCACAAAAAATACTAGTCCATAATTTAGTGGACCTATTACCTGTAACAGCGTCTAAGGTAAGCGATATGTCTGTAACTGCCAGTCCGCTTACCGAGCATGGCCATTATTGAAAATCCATACTTTAGAGGCTGCTAAGGTAAGGTAAGGTAAATATTCATTTTGTAACAAACCTATAACCAGACAGTACACAAACATAGGCTTTGTAACAGTATTTTCTTTACGAACAGTCGGTCGACTCTTGAACGTTCGAAACGATTTTGCACATAAATTTTGACAAATTTTGACATTTTGAATGCTTCCACGAAATAATATTTTGATTTTAGGAGCAATTTTAATTTAAAAATAGTGAGAATTAAAATTGCGAAAACGGTTGTTACTGTTCAGTTAACTTCGGCGTTATTGAAAACAAGTCTGAGCTAAGCTAAGCACTAAGCGACGCTCTGTTCCATTGAGCAGCTTAATAGGAACAGCTTATCGGCTCGAGGAGGATTAAACGACAACCATCAGTAAACGCTATAAGAAATTGAGGATTCTATCCTGAAAACGTAATCTTTAACTGCTATATATTCTTCAAGGTTAAAGGTTAAAGCAATAAATCATTTAAATTTTTTTTGCTCATACTTCATCTAGTCCTTAACTAGAATTCTGAGAAACTAGGAAACTAGGAAACTGGTTGATGATAAAAAGATATTCACATTTACCTAGTAAATAATATATACGTTGATACGTTAATACTCTAGCGAGAATTCGAAGCGACAACCCACAGCTTCCAACTAAGCTATACGACCGTCACATTAATTGTAACGTTTCCTTTTTCTCCATCAGTAAGTTAGTTACTAGCACTTTAAAATCTTCACCTATTTTCTTAATATCCATCAGTCATGCTATAGTTTGATATTATCAAAGATTCCGACGCAACTACACCCGACAAAGACTGCTTCTCTGAATACTAAATTAACTAGGTCCGATACTTTATACGTACGACCGAAACCGCTTCGTGCTTCGTAGAAACCGTTTTATTAAAAAACAAACAGTAGCGAGACGTTGGTTGTTGATGTTTTGTAGTGAAATATAATTAGAGTTTCATTTAATAAGGCACCAATAGTAGCTCCACTCCAAAAGTTCGCTCATTTAATTTTATTATTTTTTTTTTTTTTTTTCCATACACATATTGGTGCACATGGCGGACTTAATGCCTAAAATCATTCTCTCCCTGTCAACCACTAGGCTAAGCAGAGATAAACATATTATAGAGGCGGTGCAGCTGATACTAAACAAACCAAATAAAATTATGTAAATACACATAAAATTACTTAATTTCAATACTTAAATACTAACAATTGTGTATGCCAGGATGAACAAAAAATAACAAAATATTTAAAAATACATACATTATATTATAACTTAAATTAGTTCAGTTTTTGTAAAATTACAAGAAATTACAACTATAAATAAATTTCAGAAAACTAAAGAGAAAAAACTAGTTCACAATAACAGCAACATTTGAAATAAATTATTAAGAAAAGCAAACTGTTCAGTTTGTTATTTTGTTTTTCACTGATCAGCGCAGTGGCAAAGGACTTTGACTGTGCTTGAGCTGCTGATGTTTGGTTCTAGTAATATCTAACAGAGTGTTACCTACCCACACAAGCCCTACTCTATCCTGTATAGAGAAGGATTCCACTACCTAGTAGATTTATGCGATTTATAGATGACAACGTCGTCACGCACTTGCCGATCTTCCGCTCCCCTGTACCGTTTCCCCCACTCTACGGTTCCTACACAGTAGCTACTTACATTACCTTAAGTATGAAATTGGCGTTCTTTCGAACTGGCCACTTTGATAGCCACTGAAATAATCCGGCGTTTGGTTGGGAATTCCAAATTCAAATGTATTTTAAATTAAGACTTGTGCATTTGTGTTTTGAATTTAATGATTCATGGAAAACTTAAAATAACGAATACGAGTTCCACTGTGCCACCAACGCTGCAGAAACAACTCGAAGGATTAATGATGATGGGGAAGATACTGAAAAAGAAAGCACTATAAGTTTTATGTTACAACGTTTTCGTTCTGGAGATTTTGACATCCAAAGCAAACTCAGCGGACGGCTGGTGATCCAAGTAGGCAATGAAGAATTGAAGGTGATCGTGGAAGCGGTTCCATAGCTAACCACGTCACGAGTTGGCGGCGGGTTTCGGTGTGAGTGACAAAACAATTATAATTCTCTTGAAACAAATTGGAAAAGCGAAAAATTTCGCTAAATGGATACCGCATGAATTGAGTGAAGCACACAAACAAACACGCTTTGAGTGTTGGGCTACGTTACTTAACCGTCACAGTAACGAGGGAATTTTGAATCGATACGTTACTAGTGATGAAAAATCGATACAGTACGACAATCGGAAACGCTCATCACAGTGTTTGAACCCAGGTGAATCGGCCAAATCCTGTTCCAAGCGAAAGTTGACTCAGAAAAAGGTACTGGTGAGTGTTTGGTGGAGCAGTGCTGGTGTCATACTACAGCTTCCTTTGTTCCGACCAGACGATTACGGTACATTTGTATTGTCATCAATTGCGTACCATGATTGAAAAGCTAGGCGTCAAACAACCGAGACTGTTCAATTGCTCCAGCCCACTGCTGCTTCACGACAACGCTGGACCCCTACACTTCACGACAGACGGTCGCTATTAGAGGAGCTGCGATTGGAATGTCTCCGACACCCACCGTTCTTTCCGGACCTTGCTCCAATAGATTAAAACTTTTTTTTTTGGAATTGGTACATTACTCGATTGATTAATTATATAATTTCTTAAAAAAAAAACGTTTTTAACTTTTTCCGTATAAGCTAATTTAATATGTACATAACTTATGTACATAAGGACCTAATACGAGTAAATAAAGCGAGAGAAGTCACTGCACGGCTTAAATTCAATAACTTTGTAATTTAATGTTTTACAATTCTTTACACTTTTAAATGTCTACGAGTATATAAATATAAAACTGTTATGTAAAAAGTCACTTCTTTATTTCCGGTTCTCTCGTTATTTATTTCAGGTCTAAACTATATAATTTATTACTCGGAGCAACCCGCACTTGACCGATATTGAAAAAAATGTTATTCCAGAATATATGCTATAACCATGCCAAGTTTCATCAAAATCCATTCATCCTTTGAACAACAATAGGCTCTCTCTGAAACTTCAGATCTCATTGTGTTCAAAGGACATAGAAAAAAAATTATATATTTGGGCTTCTACATCGATATAGAAAGATATTCAATGAACAATTGACCTTGGAACAGTTTTATTACAGTGTAGATAATATAAGTGCATTTATTTTTTAATCTTCGTCTAATAAATACATTATATATATGTTGTATATGCCTCCCCATAGGGAGGATTTGCCTTAATCACCACATCTCAAAGCACGATCCTGCACCATCTGCATCTGCAACATTAAGATGCATATCGTCATTCCATTTTGAGGGAGGGTGGGGAGGGTGGGGAGGAGGAGGAGGCGACTAGAACACTGCGTTTGCCTGTACGAGGTTTTCTCCTGAAAACCTTTCCCCAACGGTTGTCAGTTCTGTGTGGGCCAGTCGAACAGAGTGTAGTAATTTGAATTTGAGTTTCCTTGTAAGTATACGGGTGAAAGCAACATTGTTGCTTGGGTGCCAGCACTGATCAATAACTCTATCACCGTAATGACTTTCGTAGAAGTATAATGGTGATGATGATGATGATGATGTACTTCAGAGCGATTTCTACCAACGAGACAACTTACAATTACTGTCGGCAGGTCTGTCAGGTGAGTGTTTTACTAAGTTAAGTGAAATTTGAAACGGTCCGTCCGTTTGTCCGTCTGGCCTACTTTTAAATGGCTGTATCTTTTGAACCGTAAGAGGTAGCCGGTTAAAATTTATGAATACAGAATATGTGTTATTAAGGCGTATATCCGGAAAAATAATAAAAACAATACAAGTTAAATTGAAGGTGTCTATCGGTAATACATCCATGCGTCAAACTCAACAAGTAATTAAAACCGGCCAAGCGTGAGTCGGGCGTGCGCTAAGGATGAAAACTGAATGAAAGAAAACACAAAATTTTCTGGTAAATACGTAACACACATATATTGTGTATTGTACGGAACTGTCGGTGCGCAAGTACAACGCGCACTTTACCGGTTTTTTTAATTAATTTCTTATCGAAGTACATAGAGAACACATAGGTTTTAAGCATGAGGCATGTGTTTTGGCGTCATTGCAATTCACTATGTGCCCTTTGTTTGACAACTGTACGCAACTTCTAAAGAGATGTGCCGCTGAAACAAAAATTTACCGAGATACAATGATTTTTACATTTTTTTTTATTATTTTATAGAAAAGGAGGCAAACTAACACGCGGCTCATTTTATGGTCAGTAATTACCGATGCCCCCGTACATCTGCTATACCAGAGAAGCTACAGCAGCCAACCTTTAAGGATATTTAGGGAAAGGGGAAGGGGTAGGAGGGGACGAGAGCCTCCGGTTACCTCAATCAGCGAACGAAACGCAGAAGCACAGGTTGCCACAACTTCACGCCGGGATACTGCGTGATGGAATTATCCCGGTCGGGCCGCCAATCCTACGCAGCGAAATCTATTATTTTAAATATTTTAGAAACGTGTAGCGTTTTAAACGTTGATGGTGTATATTACCTGGTGTCGAGTGTGGTGCCTGTGTCGAAGATTCTTGTGATGATGCTGTAGAAGGAGTAGTGACCGCATTGATGCTCTTCATCTTTTCGATGTAACGTATATATTACATTCTATAGTTTTTGCATGCGGAATTGTCCAAATATTTTTTTTTAACACCTTTAATATAACATAATCTGTGGTCAACTCGATGTGCTCATTTCCGTACTAATCACCATCATTATCATTTCAGTCTATCACAAGTCCACTTCTGAACATAGGCCTCTCCTAAAGATTGCCACAAAGGTCGGTCCTGAGCCACCTGCATCCATCGACTTCCCGCAACACTGCGCAGGTCGTCACTCCATCTTGTGGGGGGTCGTCCTACACTGCGTTTGCCTCTACGTGGCTGCCACTCGAGAATCTTTTTCCCCAAACGGTTGTCAGTTCTGCGAGCTATGTGGCCGGCCCATTGCCACTTCAGCTTGCTGATCCTTACGGCTATGTCGGTTACCTTAGTTCTGCTGCGGATATCATCGTTGCAGACTCTCGCAGAGAAACACCGAGCATAGCCCTTTCCATAGCGCGCTGAGCAACTTTGAGCTTCCTCATACGGGCTGCAGTAAAGGGCCAAGTCTCGGATCCGTATGTCATCACTGGCAACACGCACTGGTTGTATACTTTCGTCTTGAGGCTTTGCGGTATACTCGACGAGAAGATATGACGTAGTTTCCCGAACGCAGCCCAGCCGAGTTGGTAGTGTATAGTAAACAATAATACATATAAAAACAAAATTACAATAAAAGCCAAAAAAATTCAGTATTTTACTACACCGGAAATGAATTCCGACATAGTACTGTTTTTCAGTGCCAACCCCTATGACACTCCAATGCCATTATATGTTTTTATAATTTACATATAAACGTAAAACATTGTACATAATATGTATTACAGTAAATTCAATATTCAAATTATTCCATTACTACGGAGCAAATTATACAAGCAGTGCGTGTTGCCTGTGATGACATACGGAACCGAGACTTGGTCCTTCACTGAAGGCCGGATTAGGAAACTCAAAGTTGCTCAGCGCGCTATGGAAAGGGCTATTTTCGGTGTTTCTCTGCGTGATAGAGTCTGCAACGATGATATCCGCAGCAGAACTAAGGTAACCGACATAGCCGTAAAGATCAGCAAGCTGAAGTGGCAGTGGGCCGGCCACATAGCTCGCAGAACTGACAACCGTTGGGGAAAAAAGGTTCTCGAGTGGCAGCCACGGACAGGCAAACGCAGCGTAGGACGACCCCCCACAAGATGGAGTGACGATCTGCGCAGCGTTGCGGGAAGTCGATGGATGCAGGTGGCTCAGGACCGAGCTTCGTGTCAATCTTTGGGAGAGGCCTATGTTCAGCAGTGGACTTCTGATAGGCTGAAATGATGATGATGATGATACACTACTGTAACAAACAGTTAATTAATTTATGTGCGTCCATTTATTAGCAAATAAATGTATTTTATTTCTTTTCTTTATACAAACGTATCGCTTAATCGACGACATAGAAAATAATGTCACTCAAACTGAACGGCTTCAACGATGGAACGTCCACGAAACATATCAAATCATCTTCATTATTCCAGCCGTCGTGCCAATTGAATCGATCTACTGAGTTCATAACAAAGTTAACCGCTTCAATAAGTACAAATAAAGCTTAATTAAGCGAATAGGTAAAATGTACGAGTACGTTTATCTTACTGTTAATTCAGAAAGACAAATGTACATTTTAAGTTAAATGTAGTTTGTTCATCATTGTTGTAGCGTTTGCTTAAATCCCTACAATCGTCTTACAACTATTAACAAGGTGTTAGAAATCGTTTTATTGGCAAGAAGCCATCCGGGCAGGGACCGCCTTCTGTTCTATTTGCCGCTGAGCAGCACTCCAACCACCTTCTATCCTTCAGTCTGTTTTCAGAAGACAATACACCAGTAGCCTACTTTGTTCGAAGTACCAGGTGTCCATGGGTGTATGACAACTCGTGTATGAAAATCTTCTAGATTAATTCTGGAACTGACCCCAGCTGCGTTTAGGCCGATTATTATATTTTCTTTTGACTGAGATGACTGACATATTTTATTCACTGCTTTTAATTTTAATTTAAACTGACAAAATTAACCGTTTGGCAGGGTCGCCATGTAATGTTGTACTTTGGGAGGTGTTAAAGGAAAACGTCTTCTTGCGTGTATTCCATGTTTAATTATCATTTTAATCCTAGTTTACAATTATGAAGAAGCCTATGTTTCTGGGTGGTCCGTCTTATTAGGGGGACATACGAGAATACACCTATTAATTATGTTATATACTTAATGCTATGCTATACTATGCTATGCTATGCAATGCTATAATATATAAGTATACACACTTCAGCAGTAGACTGTTAGCTCGTTTATTATCCTAATGATATAATAAAAATAGTAACAGTACCTGTATAACTGATCAGTTCGGAATAATATTTACGTACACTTCAAACGTGACAGTGCCGAAATTAGGAGCCCGGATACAAGCGTAGCGTACGTCAATATTTATGATTAATGTCCGCTTAACAGGTCGATGTAAGGCGTTCACTGGGAAAGGGCCAAATTCAATACAGTCTTTATTTATTCTACATCCACAAATAGAACGAAAACTTGTTCGTTTTGCGAATGCGTTCTGTTAGTTTTTCGTTGGAAAAACATTTTAATACATCTGAGCTTGTATTTATTTTTGTTTACGGTATCTTATAATGGCTGGAAAAAAAGACAACTATCGTTTTTGAAATTATAATTCGCCGACGTTTCCAGTGCTTTACAGCATCCGTGGTCGCGGGGCGACTGATTTGTCTGAGAGGGGACTGAAGGGGACTGAGGGGGGAGGAGGTTGACGTCCTGATGTCCTAGTTAACTCGGGCTACCGTCAGCTTTTAATTTTTAATTTTTGTTCCGATCTACACCGAATACGCTCATAGTATCTTGAGGTCGACGAGAGGTATTTAGGCGATAGTCAGGTACGCTATACAACGCGGCTCTACCATCAAATTACATAAGCGTTACATCGGATAAGGGAGACTAAAGATGAGCATGTAGATTTTTTTTATCGTAAAACGGGCCAACGACTTAATTCTGCTCTCCTGATGATCAGTGATAACCGACGCCCACGTAAATCTGCGACAGCAGCTGCAGATGTGTTGCCGGCCTTTAAGGATATTTGGGGGGTATTAGGGGGATGAGAACGGGGGTAGGGGAGGAAGGGAAGTGGGCCTGCGGATACCTCACGGAAAGCCGCTGCTGGGCTCTACCACGTAAATCACAATAAATTTTTTTTTATGGAAAAGACGACAAACGAGCAAGCGGTTCACCTGATGGTAAGTGATTACCGTCGCCCACATACATCTGCAACACCATAGATGCTGCAGGTGTGTTGCCGGTCTTTAAGGATATTTGGGAGATGGGAGGGAAGAGGAGGGGAAAAGGGAGGGGATGTGGGCCTCCACTGAATTGCTCCACTGTAACATATCCCGCTCTCGCAGTTGACTGTTTTGGTAGTCTTTATAATATCATTGCAAAGTAACTAACAGTATGCGCTAGATCGAAAACACGTCGCTTATTAATATTCTGTGGCTTTTGTGAACTCATTTATTCTCGTAAAATATACAGACAAGTCGTCAATACAGCAAAGCGTAAATTAAACGTCCATCGGGCCTATTCTCCTGCCACAAACACACCCTAATAAGTTAGGGCGAATTTATCTGATACAGGTCACATCAAAAATATATTATGATAAATAAAATTCCCTTTTTTTGTCAATATTCCTTTTCCTTCTCCTATCCGAGAATTATGTAATATTTATATAATATAATAATTACGTGACAACGCCATATACACATAAATATTATATTATATTACTATATCTGTATATCTATGTTATAGATGGGGGCTGGTTATGATATTTCAAAGTGTACCAGTGACTCAGGTTCTATTCTGTTTGTTTTAATTGTTTTTGAATGAAAATCGAGATAAAAGTCCACCTGGTGGTAAGCTGCAGTCTGCAGTCCATGAACACCAGTAGACAACTTCTGTTTGTTAAGGTTAGCGATGCGCGTGCATTCTTGAGGAAAAGGATGGAATATGTCACTTCTTTTATATATAGGTTCTGGCTTTCCTAACCCCTCAGAGAGGAATACAGTGGTAGCATTGATTGTTAGCGGTAGAGAGGGGAAGGGGGTGATATCTACCGATCGCGTAGTACCGGTACTGGTTAGGAAGAATAGACAATATTTCTCTACAAAGGTGCACCCAGTCAGCAACTAAGGAACCAAGCTCTGGCAACCGCACGATTGTGGCAAAATGTCAAAAAAAAAATCAGACTACGACGAATCTAAAGCGTAGAGACCAGTGAAACCAAAATTTTTGATGCTCTATGCTTTCCGACCCACCTGCTCAGCGTGGATGGATCTCTAGCAATTTTTAGCGCTTTCGGTTAAAGACCTATGTCCCGGTTGGCAAAATACAATGGAATGCGACTGCAAATGGTTATTTTATCTGTACCCGTGTATTCCACTGCTGCAGATAAGTTTTTTCGTAAAAGTCCGAAGAAAACCTTGGAAGCCATGGTGTGCAACTCAACGCCGTTGGTTGGTTGTAATATTTCTAAAACGGAGTTATATTTGTTCGACAACAAATCTTCGTTTCAAAATAAACAATGGAATAAATATCATTTATGTACGTTATTTACATGGTCGAGTGTTATAAAGATAAATGTTTATCAGATAAGAGTGTAGTTACACGCCATTTTGTCTCTAACTTTGTAATTTATGTTTATGCGATATGTGACATATGTGGCGCCAGACTTTAAGCCTACAACCAATTCTCACATAATAGTGTGTGTATAATTAATAGGAAATGAACGGTGACATATTGACACATTTCGTATGCGATAGGGCCGAGCGGCGGCTTTACCTGCAGCTTGAATGGACCTTGTTAAAACAGCGGCCATGCAGAATACCGGCGTGAAGTGGAGGCATCCAGTGCTTCTGCGTTACGTTCGGTGGCCCACTCCACTTCCCCATCCCCCTCTACAGCCATTGCAGGTGCAGCTCCTCTGGTGTTGCAGGTGTAGTAATCACTTACCATAAATTCCAGCTTTTTACGGTAGTTGGTACTTCATAATGTTTCTCTTTGTTTCAATGTTTATCAAGGTCCTACCAACAGAAGAAACTGCATACTTAGCAGTGAAGGAAAACATCGTAAAGAATAATTATTTCTCAGACATGCTGGTTTCCTCTCGATATATTCCTTTACCGCCGAGCATTTACAATTATATATCCATATATATATATATATTCACGCATTGTTCCCAACGGGGTAGGCAGAGACAATCTTCTTCCACTAGCTACGGTCCTGACATACGTCTTTCGCCTCACCCACTTTCATCAATCTTCGCATGCATGCTCGTTGGTTTAGAGTACTCTTGACCTGGCCTTTTTCCAGAACGTCTCCGATTTGATAATGCAATGTTCACCTAGGTCTTCCTCTCCCGACTCTACCATTTACACTCGCCTCATATATTTGTTTCGTCAACCTATTTTCATTCGTCCTCTCCACATGCCCAAACCAGCTCAGCACCCCTTTCTCAATTCGGGTCACTACATCGTCTTTCACGCCACAACGCTCTCTCATCACTTAAAATTGCTATTAACAATTTCAGTAGTGCCGTCACCGGGGATTGAATGCAGGTCACAAGCGATCTATGAAACTAAATTGAGCGCCCTGATGACTACGCTACCACAGCTCCTTTTTTCTTTAGTTTTTTTAGATAGATGTTATTTTATTCATACATTATATTACATTAAAAGTAAAGTAAAGTAGCAGCCTGTAAGTGCCCACTGCTGGACCTCCTTCTCAAATATCTGAGAGGCTGTAGGAGCCGGGAATGGTCCGCCACGCTGCTCCATTGCGGGTTGGCGGACTTCACATATCCTCGTAATAATAGATTTTTTTTATTATTTCTCAGATATATCCAGGTTTCTTCACGATATTTTTCTTCACCGCCGAGCGCTTGTTAAATACAGCACTTAAAATATCTATTAACAATAGCGGTGCCGGCACCGGGGATCGAACCCAGGTCACTTGCGCTCTATGATACTAAAGTGAGCGCCCTGGCCACTGGGCTACCACGACTATATATTACATTATGTATACATTAATTGTAAACTCAAGTATTTTACACAACTTTTATTTACATCGTCCAGAAACCTACGAGCATTGTTATAAAAACGGACGACATAAATGTGTCCATGATACGTACGTATTACACTACCTTAATTCTTCAATAAAACCTTCTTTTGTTTATCATCAATGTAAGGCGGATTAGTTTCGCGAAAGCGGAACGTTACGAGCCAATAAATGTTGACGATCGCTGAAAGCTTGCGGACACCGGACTCCGGCAGTCCAATGTTATCATTATTTAAGCCTAACACAAATCCACAGCTGAACATTGACCGCCTCCGAAGATTGCCACAGAGCTCGGTCCCTGCGCAAGTCGTCACTCCATCTTGTGGGGGGTCGTCCCACACCGCGTTTGCCTGTACGTGGCTGCCACTCGAGAACCTTTTTTTTCCAACGGTTGTCAGTTCTGCGAGCTACGTGGCCCATTGCCACTTTAGCTTGCTGATCCTTGCGGCTATGTTCAATATAATATAACATCATTAATGTGTATTTTGTTTTATTTTAAAAAGTATATTAGCAATGCTATTTTTTAAGTGACATTACCAATATTCCTGTTAACCCACCAACTAAGCTAACAGCTTGTATCTGGAGTGGTTCACGACAATTCGAATGGCGGGCTCGAACTTACGTCGTCATGTTTCGCAGTCCGCACCCTGACCCATGAGGCTATTGGCGCTTATGAATGTAACTGTTTGTTGCTTCTTTAGTTTATTTCATGTTATATTATTTGTAATGCAACATATCAGAGGAACCTCATCACGAAACGATGGTTTCGGTGATTAAAAAAAAATTACGATATCTGAACTTCTTACGACATTTAATGATTTTCCATATCATTTTCATTTAATTTATATTCGTAAGTGTTTTCAAGAAAAACCTAAAGGTGGAACATGAGGTGGTTTTCACAATGTAATGTATAACACCTGAAGCTCCTCTGTTATAAAAGACGTACGTGGGCGACGGTAATCACTTACCATCAGGTGACCAGCTGCTGGCTCGATTGACCCCCTTGGCCGTAAATAAAATTAGAATGCCTACGATAGACAAATCTAAATGCTTGTTATATATATAACCACACAACTCCTCAGCGCAAGTCGTCTCGCGATCACGCATCGTTAGTCACACGAGTTTTTTGATTGAATCTCGAACATTGTCTAGACGTTCGCTTCGTCTCAATGTGCAATAAGAAATGTCGCCATTCGAAACATTTGGATCTTATTTTAAAAATAGAATGTAAGTGTAAACAATTACAACACTATGTAAATAATAACATTTCAGCCTATCACAAGTCCACTGCTGAACACAGGCCTCCCCCAATGATTGCCACGAAAGCTCGGTCCAGAGCCACCTGCAACCATCGACTTCCCGCGACATAATTGTAAATAATATTATTAAGGAACATGATTGAGAGACAAAAGCAGCTACTGTTGACTGGACCCTTACCGTGCGTGTTAATCGCATCAATCCTACAAGTCTCTTGACTCAGTTATTACATCCTGTCCGTCACGCGTGTGTCTCTATATATAGATATCCTTTAGCGAAATTAATGTTTTTATAAACAGAATCTTTTCGGCTAAAAAAGCTTGTATATCAAGCTCCAATCGACTTTAAAGGAATTCTTGAATGAAATTAAAGATCTTCGATACTGTAGACTGCATTATTAGACGACAATTCAAGAACTAATAAAGAGATGATTGATATGCGCGCGGAAATGAAAATATCCGCACTGCACGGAGATGGGAACCCGAGAGAAAGAGCCGTTGCGGCGTCGAGAACAGCAGATATGTGACAGGTCACCCTCCTCACTCACCGGATCTAGAGCCCCAAGCGACCTTTTGTTCGTTCCCTAATCTAAAAATTGCGCTCGGAGGACAGAGTTTAACTTCGTAAACAATTATTTTGCAGAGAAAGACGCCGAGTACTATTGTGACAGATTAAAGAGATCGCAGCATCACTGGGAGAAAAGTGTAGACTTACAAGGAGACTATGTAGAACAGTAAAAATAAATTGAAAGAAAAAATATCTTGTATCTTAGTTAGGTCGGAAACCTTTCAGACTCGTATTTGTTTTTGGTATTTTTTTGTGTTCATTTGAATTGAAGCCCAAGCTTTGTCAGTTTCAACGACGTTTTATCTGATATAGGAAGGTTATGATGGCTCGAGGGGCAATGTCCGAGTAAACGTCCGGAACTTTAATTTCTGCTCATTTCCTGCTCAGTTGTCAACTGTCAATATTGATCGGCAGGTGTCACCGTAGTCGTAATCGATGGGGAGAATATCATCTGCTCTCTCTCTTCGAAACATAAAACACGTCCGTCCGATGCGCTCGGCGCAGCTCGACGCAGCTCGGCGTATCGCTGCAATATTTCTCCAAGCTATTGGCTCATTTGTCAAGAATCGACGTCGAACTTGATACAAATGTTGCCGTTGGAAAGCACTATATATCGACTTGACGCGATGAAAATTTTTAATTCTTTCGTCACACGAGATGGGTTAAATGATTTATATTTAAATCTACCATCGTTGGGTAATTAGGTTCCTCTGACTGATAAGAAACAGCCAGATGATACTTCGTAAGTATCACCTTTTTGTAATTATAGTAGAATAAACATTTTAGATATATCATGGGTGCGATTTTAGACATATCTATAATATACTTCCAATTCCCCGAATACTGTTTCTTTTTACAAAGCAAACATTGTGTACATTTACTTCGACAACGATTTCGTTCGTACCTTTCCAACTAAAATGCACAGCTGACAAGGCAAATAATGTATTTAAAGTTGAAAACAACTATAACTCATGACATTTTGCTGCATGTATCGACACATACCACATAAGTCTTGATCAGAGAAAGTACTTTTTTTTTATAGAAGAAAGGGGCACAAGCGTGCGGCTCACCTGATGGTAAGTGATCACCGACGCCCACGAACATCCACAACACCAGAGGAGCTACAGATGCGCTGTCAGCCTTTAAGGAAGGAATAAGCTCTTTTCTTGAAGGTCCCTAAGTCGTAGCTATTCGGAAATACTGCTGGCGACAGCTGATTCCACAAAGTCGAAGTGCGTGGCAGAAAACTTCGATTAAAACGCACTGTGGTGGAATGCCAACCATCTAGGTGGTATCGATGGAACTTCGAATTCTGTCGCAATGTACAATGGTGGAACTCAGCTGGGATCAATCCGAACAGTTCCTCAGAACATTCCCCGTGGAAATTTTTGTAAAATATGCAAAGAGAAGCAACATCTCTTCGCAAGGCCAAAGGATCAAGCCGATCAGAGAGAGCTTGGTCGCCGACAATTCGAGCCGCTCGGCGTTGGATGCGATCAAATGGGGTGGGATCAAATCTCGAATATTTAATGTTTACTTTTGATATCATGGTTTAATTTATGCAATTTGTAATATATGTTGTTACATTTGAAAAAAAAAACATTTATAAAGCTTATCTGTGCTAAAACAAGCATTGAATGACTGCTTTAAATTTGTTTATTTAAATTTCTGAACTGAGTTAGTCATGTTAATATGCAGTATACAAAAAGGATAGAGAGAGAATATCAAATGTCACTTGTTTGACTTTTATGATATTTTCTATTACTGTCGGTTAAATCTATGTATTATAAAAATCATATGATATTGGATATGAGATTCTGAAGTCATGATATTGGTAAGGTGGTCGCATACTATGAAATTAAAGATAAACCCTTACCTCTTGCCCCTTGCCCCTCCGTTCCCGTCTACCACGGCTCTTCCGAGAGAAGTATTCAAATATATTTTAAGTAGATTAAATCCATCCAATCAAGTTAGATTTCTTTCGCAGTAATCTATTCCCTTTCAAAGTAATCTAATTTGATAGAGTTACGATGTTTTCAGCCGAGCTGTTTGTACTCGTGAACACGTCTTGATTTAATTAGGCAAATTAGAAAACTCTGATGAAACTATTTCTAAGGTAAGTGGATTAGAAAGGTGTAAATATACTATTTTTATACTTATGTACAAAAAAGAATGTATTTTGGTCCCCTATTGAATACAGACGTGCACAGACGCACATATGTAGTTGTACTTTGTTACTATGTTAAGTAAAATAAATGAATGCAGTCTCAAGATCAGGGCAATCGATTTAATTTCATAGTACGGAAGTGATCAGGGTTCTAGCCTGCATCAAGAGATCTAAGGAGAAGTAATAAAAAAAAAGTTGAATGAATTGAATGAAAAGTGAAATCCCCCAAGGTATCGTATATTGAAAACCATCACGCCGTTTAGGCTACAGAGCATACCAAAGAAATAGACATACATACAATCGAATAACGTAACCTTTCTTCTGGCGCAGTCGGGTAGAAAGGCTCAGCATCGTCTACAAACGACGCCTTTATGTAACAACGTTCTAACTCATTACCTTTCATTAAAACCTTTTCTATTCAAAATAAGCTTAACCGAGGCTATTAAAAACAATACTGGCTTTTTTTTAAATTTCTTATACCGTTTCCAAACAATTAGTCGAATTATTATTTGAGCGTGAGCGTACTGAACTTCAATTGATATTAAAAAAAAGAACACGATTCAACAGTCTGAAAACTAGCTGTTATATTTAATGTTATATTAATAGTATTATATTATTTTTCTATTTTTTTTTTATAGTTTCGCAGGTTAATGTACTCACACTACGCTGGAGATATTATAGTGAAGCAAGTGTTTTTTTATGATAAACGGTTCATCTGATGGTAAGTGATTACAATCATCCACTATATAGATACCTGCAGGTGCGTTGCCGCTGTTGTAGGATAATGGGGAGGGCAAAGCGGAAAGAGGGAGGGGGGAACATCAGGTAACCCCACTCACTAATCGAAACCCAGAAGCAAAGAATGCCTCTACTTCACGCTGCAGCAAAAGCCTCCGCTTGGCTCTACCTCGTAGAGAACCATTACACAATCGTTTGTAACACGATGTATAAAGGTTTTCGCGCGAGAGTAACGCTCGTCTTTTCTGCTTGATACGTGGTAATTTTTCATTTTTTTTTATGGAAGAGACGGCAAACGAGCAAGTGTTAAGTGATTACCGTCGCCCACATACGTCTGCAACACCATAGATGCTGCAGGTGCGTTGCCGGTCTTTAAGGATATTTGGGAGATGGGAGGGAAGAGGAGGGGAATAGGGAGGGGGTATGGGCCTCCGGTTACCTCACTCACCGAACGAAACGCAGAAGCACAAAATGCCTTTACTTCACGCCGGTATTCTGCGAGGCCGTGGTACCGGTCGAGCCGGCCCTTTCGAGCAGCAGCTAAAGCCGCCGCTTGGCTCTACCACGCTAAAAATCGCGAAGCATCGAACGCGTCTGAAACTTGTATCAGTGAACACAACTATCTGTGATCTGTTATTGTACCATCAGCGTACTTAAATTATTTACAAATTCCTGACGATATCGCCGGTGTGACGCATACGAACGCATCGCAGTCGTTGGTGCTGGGATCGCCTTTCATTCGATGGTGGTACAGGTCAGGTCATCGGAGAATTATGCGCTGGTGCTTCTTAATTGTATGGTCCTATCTTACGTATTTTACCTACACCGCCTGGCACTTTTTTTTTATGGGAAACAGTCGCCCACACACATTTCTAACACCAGCGACGCTGCAGGCGCGTTGTCGACCTTTAAGGACATTTGGGAGATGGAAGGAAAGGATTAGGATGAAGAGAGGGATGGGGAGTAGGAGTGGGCTTTCCTTTTTCTTGTACAGCTTGTACACTTTTGGACATATGATTCATCCTGTATTTAAAAAAATTGTATATTCCTTCTCCGCCAGTAAGGAAGTATTTGATCATTCACATATCCTTATTTGTTTCCGCTCATTATTGTTCCATAAAACGTTAACGTAATGAAGATCAATTTGTATAATGAGAAATTCCGGGATCGTTTCTCGAGTAATCACCAAATGTAAAATTAACGAATCGAGAATTAAACGACATCATTTTCATTACACAAGATGTCACAATGTGAAACGTAAGGTGTAATTGTAAATAAATTCATCACTTTGTTTACGCTAAATAAGTACACATATGTATATATGATAACTCACGATCGTGTACCCGATACCGGATTGGTGAGACATTCACTTTTATCGTGGACGCCGACGAGCAGCACAAGATGCCTCTACTTCACGCCGGTATTTTGCGAGGCCGTGGTATCAACCCGGTCGAGTCGGCCTATTCCAGCAGCAGCTGAAGCCGCCGCTTGGCTCTACCACGCTAAAAATCGCGAAGCATCGAACGCGTCTGAAACTTGTATCAGTGAACACAACTATCTGTGATCTGTTATTGTACCATCAGCGTACTTAAATTATTTACAAATTCCTGACGATATCGCCGGTGTGACGCATACGAACGCATCGCAGTCGTTGGTGCTGGGATCGCCTTTCATTCGATGGTGGTACAGGTCAGGTCATCGGAGAATTATGCGCTGGTGCTTCTTAATTGTATGGTCCTATCTTACGTATTTTACCTACGCCGCCTGGCACTTTTTTTTTATGGGAAACAGTCGCCCACACACATTTCTAACACCAGCGACGCTCAGGCGCGTTGTCGACCTTTAAGGACATTTGGGAGATAGATGGAAGGAAAGGATTAGGATGAAGAGAGGGATGGGGAGTAGGAGTGGCCTTTCCTTTTTCTTGTACAGCTTGTACACTTTTGGACATATGATTCATCCTGTATTTATAAAAATTGTATATTCCTTCTCCGCCAGTAAGGAAGTATTTGATCATTCACATATCCTTATTTGTTTCCGCTCATTATTGTTCCATAAAACGTTAACGTAATGAAGATCAATTTGTATAATGAGAAATTCCGGGATCGTTTCTCGAGTAATCACCAAATGTAAAATTAACGAATCGAGAATTAAACGACATCATTTTCATTACACAAGATGTCACAATGTGAAACGTAAGGTGTAATTGTAAATAAATTCATCACTTTGTTTACGCTAAATAAGTACACATATGTATATATGATAACTCACGATCGTGTACCCGATACCGGATTGGTGAGACATTCAGTTTTATCGTGGACGCCGACGAGCAGCACAAGATGCCTCTACTTCACGCCGGTATTCTGCGAGGCCGTGGTATCAACCCGGTCGAGTCGGCCTATTCCAGCAGCAGCTGAAGCCGCCGCTTGGCTCTACCACCTACACAACTCCAACATCATCATTCGAAGGCACACCAGTTTCCCTAAAATGCTACTTTTAGGGAAACTGGTGTTCCAAGATCCTGATATAGCTATTGATCGTGTTGAAAGACCGCTTTGTGTTCCAGATAGTTGACTCCAAACGGCTATAAGAAACAAAAGCCGATTAAACTTTATTTTGAAAATTGTTTCTTAAATAGAAGACGAAGCCGGTAACAAGATGTTCTCTAACTTTGATGATGTTTCAATGTGCTTTCCACGTTCAAACGTTCATTGTCAAAATATCGATTCGACAAAAAAAAATTAACGAAAACAGAATTGAGAAACTAATTGTCTACCTCGGTTATTCGTGGATTTGTGAAAACCAAACATTTACAAAAAAAATTAAAAAATATTGTTTTGATTTTAAGCTTGACGAAAATATGTTATCAAAGCTCAACAGTCACACATATGAAAAACAAATGATAGCATAACTAGTTAATCTGTTGTTTATTTTATGGTTCTCCTGTTTCAATCGATGCTGAATTTAAAAACGTTTCACTGGACACCGATGCAAAACGTATCGAGTACACATTGGTACGATCTCTCCACATGGGGAAGAAGTTTCCTGATTTGGACCCTTTCGACTATTGTGACCTCACAAAATATCGGTATCAGAAAAAAATAAACCCAAATCTGTGATATGGGATGTAATATTGCAATACTAAAAACAAATATAAAATGTAATAGGTAATTTGATAGGCATTTGTCTTACCCTTGGGTTCCCATCGATAAGAATGATCTGATATCAGGTTTAGGAGTCACATTTCAAGGAGGTCCTTAAGAGGGACCCTCGTGTTGACAGGGAAGCAGCCAGCACAGCAGCAGCCAGCGTCACGACGCCGAACGTGTAGTCAACAGTGCAGCTTCGTTGATCGTAATACATTTTACTTGCGACTCTCTTCCGCCGAAGATGCCAAGGCCACCAGACCAGCAGGATATCTCTTGTCCGTGAGGCTTTAAGTCGGCCCTCCCTCCTAAATGTCTTAAACAGCCGGCAATGCAAACAGCGGCTCTTTTGGTGTTGCTGATGTACGTGGGTGTCGTTAACTTAACCAACTTACCATCAGATGAGCCGCTTGCTCGTGTGACTCCTTTACCATAAAATAAAATATATTAAAGTAGTAATGTAGCAGCCTGTAAGTGCCCACAGCTTGGCAAAGGCCTCCTTCTCAAATATCTGAGAGGATGTAGGAGCCGGGAACGACCGCCACGCTGCTCCATTGCAGGTTAGCGGGCTTCACATATCCTCGAAATAATATTTTTTTTTATTATTTCTCAGATATGCAAATTTCCCCACGATGTTTTCCTCCACCGCCGAGCACGTGGTAAACACACCACTTAAAATTGCTATTAACAATTTTAGTGGTGCCGTCACGGGGGATCGAACCCAGGTCACTTGCGCTCTATGATACTGAAGTGAGCGGCCTGACCACTAGGCTATCACGGTAACACGAATGTTTGTACTGTTACAAAAATACATATGACAAGTATGGAGGTTAAGTAGATATTGCAGTATTACACAGGCTGTACTAAAATAGAAAATTCAGCAGAGGCAGTAATAAATTTTTTCATGAAGAAAACCAACAACGCTATGCACATTACTAATATACCCGTTAATCGCTTTAACTAAGCATTAGTACTTGTATCGGGAGTGGTTCACGATGAATTGTCCAATGGCATTTAAACTAAACCATTAGGCATTTGTCGCTTACTCTATATAACATAGTTAAAGATTCAAAAAGATTTCTGTTGTGACATTTTAAATACAGTAAATCTAAATTACATAACGCAGCGGAGCGAATACTATAGATCGTCCCGGCAATGCACCTCGAGGGACGCGACGCCGACCGCATGCGGCTCGCTCAGTCAGCTCTAGAACAGATTGCGCTGTATCAAATATTACCATTGTGTATTGTTGTTGTAATATTGTATGTTCAAATTAAATAAGGTTCGCATAACATTCATTTATTTATTCTTCATTGTTGTCCGTAAGCTAAGGGCAACAATAGGCGGACTTAATGGCAATTCAAGTGGCATTCTCTACCAGTCAACCCTTGTCACGGCGAAAAGTAGATGGCAGATACAAAACAAAGAATAATAACTATACTCTTAAAACAATAGACGAAGAAATTTTGAAAGTGTTTTAGAAAACGAATAAATTTAAATAAGCATATGCTAAAGCTATCGTAAGCGTTGTTTAAAAAAAAGAAACGTTAAAGCGAATATTAAAAGCAACCTCGTAAGATTAAAATATAATTAGAATGTAATAAAACGAGATATCTAATTACACGGGCACGCAATTAGTTAATCGTATAACGTTTGAGCATTGGGAAGTTACTCATGTTTTTCGCATATTTATTTAACGAACTTTAAACATAACGTCTAAAATAAGCAGAAATTTTCTAATTTCTTACTTTTATCCGTTTATTATTTTAAAACCTCCTCATCCTCTCTCTCATCTCCCAAATACCTTTAGAGGCCGGCAACAGACCTGCAGCACCTCTGGTGTTGCAGATGTACGTGGATGACGTTAATCACTTACCATCAGGTGAACCGCTTGCTCGTGTGCCGTTTTCCCAGTATTTATTCTTTTGTTTTTTTTATACTCAGAGGCCGCGGTACCATGCCCGGTCGAGCCGGCCCATTCGAGCAGCAGCAAAAGCCGCCGTTTAAAATATTACAAGAAATATATTTATTAGACATTATAAGAAATATATTTATTATTTTTATTCAATGTCACTGACCCGTGTGTGGCGGCTCGTTTTCGTTCACTGTCCAGAATACCTGTGCCCGGTACGCTTAACAAAGTTTTCCCTTCAAAAAGATTTGTTTACATCATGTTACTTTTTCACACAGAGAAAGCAATTCAATGAACTCTACATAAATCGTATTAACATGCAAAATACTGTACTGTGTTTTTGTTTTACTAATAAACTTTATAGCGCTACAAATTACTAAAACCTGTTTATTTTCTTGGCATTTAACATTTATGCAGCACAAAATGTATCGAAAAACGTACTTTTCATTTGCGAAGGTGTGTTTACATTTACAAATATATGAAATCATATTATTATACGGGGCGTAATTTTCTGTATTTATTGGAATAAATTATACATTGAACACTTGTATCACGCACGATTTCAGAACTCCATAGACGTTAAACGAGCTTCAAGTTTTTTTCGCAGGCACGTTGCGTTTCATTAAACTACAAGGCAGCATTAAATATTATTAGGCTCATTCAATAGCCTTAAAATGAATTTGATTCCAATTGAAATACTTTATGAGGTGATAAGACCTATGAAAGTAAGAAAGAAAGAAACTTTATTCATTACATCACAATTACTGTACAAGTTATTAATAAAACAATTAAAAGAATAATAAAAAGAAAAGTCCGTACAATCATGCGAGATCGTCAGTGATGAGGCTGTACTTGCCGCGGAAGCGTGGTGGGTTTACTTAAGCGCCCTCACCATGCACAATCGCGAAGTGTGCAGCCTCCGTAATTACTTCCTAGCGAGATCGGATGAGTCATTCTGTTCGGACGTCATTAGCTGTGATAAAGGGCTTACCCCTCTATCCTTGGCCAACGAGCAACGGTAAGACACGGCAGTACAGAGCGTCTCCGACCGGGAGACCGCATGGAAGGAGAAAGAGCTCCACTGAAGGTTCTACAAGCCTCTACATGAGCCTTTCGTAGATACCGTCGCCTCCTTAAACTGGCTGCGTTTTAGTGACCTCTATGGGTAACCGAGGGTTTTGTCTGTACGATACAGGATCTAGTTATTAAGACGAGCAACTAAAGGCCTAAGGGATGGCACCGTCGTCATCTGTCGAGCCTATCGCCGTTCCGGGGAGTCGCTTCGGCATTTCATCTCCGATTGTTCAGCGCTTTCTAACTCTGAGTATCTGCACAGACCCAACCTAGTAGCCAGGATCCTACACCAGGATCTCGCTCTTAAATACGGTCTCGTGGATCGGAGACTGCCTTACTATAAATACTCGCCGGAAGCCGTGCTCGAAAATGATCGCGCTAGGCTCTATTGGGACCGGTCCATTATCACGGACAGGACGATTCATGCAAATAAGCCTGACATCGTGTTGATGGACCGGGCATAGTCGAAAATATTTTTGGTCGACATCACCATTTCATATGACGAGAACCTCGTGAAAGCCGAAACAGACGAAGAAGACAAAATATCTGGACCTGGCTCACGAGGTAACCGACATGTGGGGTGGTATGCCGACCGAAATTATTCCGATTATCGTCTCTGCGAATGGGTTAATCCCAGTCAGCCTCTCGGAACATCTGAGGCGGCTGGGACTCCGTGACGGACCGCTCCGAGGTCAAATGCAGAAGGCGGTGCTACTCGATACTGCTCGCATCATCCGCCGGTTTCTTTCCCTTTCTCCCTAACCCTCGGCCGTCTGGTCTCCCCTGCCGAGGGCTTCCAACTGGTTGGGTTTTAAATATCTATTTAATTTTATAATATATATAAATTATAAAATAATATTTATATTACGGTATTTATTTGTATATACAACCCAACCAGATGAAAACTAAGCAAAGAGAAAAAACAACAACTTAACTACTACACAATTTGAATATTGTCTATGCTACGATTTGTCTGTGCTGCAACGTTGCTACGAAAAGCTCTCACTCAGCTGTTACAATAGCCTTACTGCTCCATTTTCACCGAGACCAATCACGGACAAAGCAATTCGGTTCAGCTGCAAAAAACAGTAATTTGCATAAATTTAAACTGAATTCAAGATAACTGCATATATTGTGTTTGCCAGAACAAGATAACACGGAGAGTCACTTAAATATCTTAACAAAGAGAATCACATAAGTTGGCAGATTTGGTGCCTTATGAAACAGCATATACAATGACCTTCAAGACGCTGGAATTAGCTGAGAGTCGTACCATACGTCGACCACGGGATATTGGTATGTTAAACATCACTAAGTACCTTATAAATTAAAATTAAATTTCATTATAAATGGCTGTTGTATTCGTTGTTCTGACGTAATTTGCATATAATTATTTAGGGATTTCTAAACTGTCGTAATTTGCAGAAATACCCTTACCCTATATTACCCTTTGTTCTTCTTTATCAGTCAATTTATACTTGACACATTTGGACGCTGGCTTTTTCATGAAAGCGCCAAGAAGATCTCTCAAGCATGTCATCTGCAATGTCCATAAGACTTTGACCGCTACTTAATGTTATCTACGATATTTATTGTTTGTCATGTTATGTTTAATCTCGTGTCTCTGATTCTGCGTTTATCCCTTCCACCAATCTTATTATAAATGCGTTACATCGGACCCCTAAGTAGAGGGCTCGTACAGTAATGATCACTAAGCCAGCGATAGTTTCAACCCCTATCAGTTGTTACAGTTGATACGCTCCGGTGAAAAGTACGTTGAAATTACTAATATAAATTTCTATCTCCAAGACCACTACAGTCCTGGTCCAAAACTGGTGTCGTATACTGTATATATACATACGTACATCTATATGTATAAGATACGTGGTACGAACGGTAGGTTCTTGTTGCTGCTCGAATGAGAGAACTCGATCGAGGTGGTAAAATGGCATCTTATGCTTCTGCGTTTCCTTCGGTGTGACACATCCCTAAATGCCGGCATCAGCTCCATCGGCTCCTCTGGTGTTGCTGATGTACGTGGGCGTCGGTAATCACTGAACATTAGGTAAGCTGCTTGCTGATCTACCTCCTTTACCATGAAAAAAAATTACTTTAGGGTTTAACGACTGTACTTGGTATTGTGAGATTTCAAATTATCATTTCTTAATCATCACAGCATGGTTAGTAATCGAGCATCGGCTCGCCATGTTCCTTTAAATACAACATTTTCTTGGAAAGTGTTTTTGTCATGATAAGCTATAATGTATACGAAACAAACTTCAACTTCGGTAAGGATTTCTTGTGAAATCGAAACTCCTTACAGACGAAGGCCAGTGACCAACATTCTTTACTTTGAATTTTTACACTCGCACGTCTCTTGTCGCCACTTGTTCTCTGAATTACTATACGTGTTTCCAGTTAGTCACTTGTTTTCATTTTGACATTGAGGCGTGATTTAAAGAGAATATTTTTCTTCTTAATTTTTTCTTTCTGGAGATAATGCTCATTTTTATAAAGAACATAGCCCCCACACACACACAAGGAGGATTTGACATTATCACCACGCTTGGCAAGCGGATTGGTGATCGCAGAACCAGATACCTCAAACTTTAAGAAAGAAAGAGAGCGAAGAAAGAGAGCGGCATCTTTTTGGACTCACTTGTCGCTTGTCACTTTTAACTTGGTGAAACTTCAACATATTGACAATTATTATTGTCTCTTGTACTGTTTCCAACCGGTTTCGCCTAACGGCATTTTCAGGGTATGCAATAATTATCAATATTTTTTTTACTTCGAAGCAACTACGTCGAAATAATATAAAACCAAGCACACCACTGCACGACCTCATTGTGAGCACATTCCGCGTAGATCGGATCGAAATTAATAAAGAAAAGCTGAAGGTAGCCCGAGTTAACTATGGCATCTGGACGTCTAACACCTCAGTCCCCCCGCGACCAAGGCTGCTGTAAAGCAATCGAAACGTCGGGAATATAAAAACAAAATTAAACGCGATAAAATCCATAAATAATAGTTTCATTTCAAATGTGTAGTGTTCCCGTAAATACAAGATATCATTACGTACGAAAATGTCAAATTGTAAGGGGGAATGACCATCTCTTTACTCAAATGCTTTCCTCAATCTCACTTGCACCCTTGCAGCAAACCAAAATGAAGCATTAAGATTGAAATATTTATTGAAAACTTCTTTTAATGAATATTAATTGAGTGATGTTCATTAAAAAAAGACGGCCAACCTATATTGAGATCGTGATTGCGAAGTTTTTTTTTAACCTCATACTTTGAAAAGACTAATGACGCTATGAAAATCAAGCAATTTAAATAATTAATAGAATCAGAAGTTACATTGTACGAAAATACATTATTTTAAGCTACATTTTATAATTTTGTAAATCTGGTGAAGGGTTACCCCACTTACTCGGCTGTTGTGATTGGTGTGGTGGTGGTGGCGCATCTCCTCCATACCAACGAGTAGTGCACGCATTTGTGGGCAGATGGAAAGTGGTTTTTCTCTATTGGAATGGAGTGAAAACCAAACTAACAGTCCACCTGATGGTAAATTGCCACTGCAGCTCATGGACACCCGCTGACAACCTCGATCGAAGAAGATCACAGATGAGCTGCCACTGAGGAATAAGACGTAATACCTTGCAGCCCGTAATTATACCATCTATCTATGCTTCTCAAACCGGAACACGGTAGTAGTCGCTATGCTGTTGGGAGGCAGTGGTGTGGTACCTAACCAGAAGACTCCTATCACCAGTTAAAATGTTAAAAAGAAACCAGTTACAAACCGATGCTCTGCTTCTCTTCATACAAGGGTAATATATAACATTAAATTTAAGAGCGAATTCGTTTTTTCAGACATCTGTAGTTTCAATATTTATAAATTCTTAGCAAAAAAATATCTTTTTCTAAAATAGTGTATATTATGCAATCTTTAGTATAAAGGTCCATTTAAACTTTGCTAGAAAGGTATTTAAGTAGGAGTACGTGTGTGTTACGAGGAAACGTACGGTAAGAGCTCTTAACCTAAAACTTAACTTTTGAAGCCGAAAACATAAACTTCATCGCGTTTATAGCGTCTGCTTTAATAGTTAAATATTCTAACTCAAGGGACTTATATACTTTCTAAAGGAGAGGTGGAAACGTGCTCGTCGCATACTTGAAGCTTACCTTCCTACTGATTTATTTATCACCCAACATTCGCGACGGTAGTGGTCACGCCAAAACGGCCATCTATATAGTAAGAGAAATAATTTGACATCACCGTGAGGCTGCCCTCGATCCGTATGCAGCTTGCGAGTCGAAAAACATCGGAGATTTATTGATTTTAAAGAACCAACAGGTTTCATCTTACGGTATCTTTTTTTTGGGAATGGCGGCAAACGAGCAAGCGGTTCATCTGATGGTAAGTGATTACCGTCGGCCGCTTACATCTGCAATACATGGGTACTGCAGGTACGTTGCCGGCCCATAAGGATATTTGGGAGATCGGAAAGGAAGAGGAGGGGGATGGGGAAGGCGGCGTGGGCCTCCGGTTACCTCACTCACCGAACTAAACGCAGAGGCACAAGATGCCTTTACTTCACGCCGGTAGTCTGCGAGGCTGTGGTGCTACCCCGGTCCATTCGAGCAGCTGCAAAAGCCGTCGCTTGGCTCTACTATGCTTAAAAGATAGTTAATAGGAAGTCATTTAAGAGTCTAACTCGTGATTACCTAATGGATCATTGACAATATTCGGCTTATTTTCGATTTTTTAAAATATTTATAATCTTTTTATATATTTGTTGTGTGTATTTTTTGTTTTAAATGTTTATTTAATTATATAGTGTGATTATTTATATATATATATATATATATATATATATATATATATATATATATATATATATCAACTAATTACAATTTTTGAAGTCTACCAGTAGTTTTTCTTCTTTGTTTTATACCTGCCAACTACCTTTCACCATGACAAGGGTTGACTGGTAGAGAATTCCACTTGGCATTAAGTCGGCCCATTGTAACCTTAAGCTTAATATCAACAACAAAAGAATAAATAATTAGAAAAGAGGTAAGAGGAGATGGAAGGTTGAGTGGGTCTCCGGTTACCTCACTAACTAAACGAAACGCAGAAGCACAAGATGTCTCTACTTCACGCCGGTATTCCGCGAGGTCGTGGAACCCGGTTGAGTCGGCACATTCAAGCAGCACCAAAAGAGCTACCGCTCGGCTCTACCACATATCTCCGATTTCTCATATTTTAAAAATAAAACTGCACAATATCATAAGAGGTAGAGAAAATTAAATTTTATTTTTAAAACTTTTAAAACTCCTATTTAAACAGAACGAAAGAGGTCTGAAACAATACGCTTTCCGCCTTCAAAGCATTTTACGGTTGAATGTTTTCCTTGAGAGAAAAATTATGAATTCTCGTTTTCTTTTGTCGTTTTTTCTTCCGTTTCATAGTTTGTCTAGTAACATTTATTATTGTGGACATGTTTTGAAGCGCAACTCACTTCACATCTCCAAAGGAAACAAACACTAACAGAAAACGAAAGAGCAGACTTAATATAATTTTCTTTATCCAATAATAAAAGAACAATGGATGAGAATAGTTCAAGAACATGATTTTTAAATTTTATACATGTAAGATAATATTTAATTAATCTTTTGCCGATTTGATAGATTCGCTTCATTGTTAGATATATATATATATATATATATATATATATATATATAAATTATTACATTATTACATATTAGATATATATATATATATATTTAATTTTCTTATATTATAGTAAAGGAGACAAACGAACAAAGGCTTCGCCCGATGGTAAGTATCCGGTACCCACGTACATCTGCAACACCAAAGGAGCTGCAGTTGGGCTTATGTAATATGTAGGAGATGGGAGGGAGGACGAGGAGGGGGGATGGTGAGAAGGAGTGAGCCACCGGTTAGCTCACTCACCGAACGAAACGCAAAAGCACAAGATATTAAACACGTCGGTATTCTGCGAGGTGGTGGTATTACCCCGATCGAGCCGGCCCAAAGCTGTCGCTTGAGTCTACCTTGCTTGGGTTTGCCAATTGCTTTATAAAGAGAATATCTGATATGTAGAATCAGTAGCTATTCGCTTCATGGAAAGAACGAATTGTGTCGATGCACGAGCTTATTGGATGCATTTTATCAGATGCATTGTCTGGAAAATCACGTTCCTGCAATATCGCCCTATATCGTCGCCGAAACGAAAGTAAGCTAAATAATCTAAGATTTTGCTTTGGAAATATTTTTGATAAAAATGTGAATCTGAGATTGAAATCCTTCAAAGACATTTTCTGAGTAAAATTTAAAAAAAATGGCAGCAGTTGCAAAATTTTAAATAAAAGTCTTGATATTCCTGCCAGTATTCATGAATTATAAATGACATTTTTAAATACATTGAGAAATTGCCAATTATTTTGTATTGAACCGAAGTTGTCTTTGTTTTAAAGCTTTAAAGACTCATATTACCTAAAAGTTCTACGACAAGTCTATAAACGTTTTTGTGGAATCGTTCGAAGCAAAATGGAGTAGTTATTCTGGTTGGTTAGGTTCGTGTTATCGATACTTGGTCGTTATTTTGAATTACTTATCTAATGCCATATTGTTTTGTACATGGTAGAGCTAAGCAGCAGCTTTTATTCCTGCTCAAATGGGCCGGCTCTACCAGGGTAGTATCACGGCCTAGCAGAAAACCGGCGTGAAGTAGAGGCATCTTGTGTTTCTGTCTTGTCTTCCCTCTTCAAAAAATCCCCCAGATGTCATTCTCCTATAAAACTAATCTATCATGCGTGTTATTTTTTAAATCATGTCTTGTGTTTGAAAAATTCAAGAATGGCTTTTCACCGGAATTTTCGTGAAATTTTCTTTTGGGCCTATTGATAATGCAGTTTCTTTGGCCAGATTTTTCTGGCGTTTCTTTGAGCTTTCGATTGGCTGTCATAAGTAAGGTTGGTTTAACGTAACATTATGTTGCGTTACGTTCAGAGTAACTACAGAACCACCGTGGTTAAACGCAATAAACCAACCAACCAAGGTGATGACGTACTTCTGTCTGATTTCGCCCATTGCGATGACTTCCGATTACTATCACCAGGTGTCAATTGCGCAGCAGATTGTAGTGTTGTCAATCATTCGACTATAACTCTTCACCTTCCCATTATCCAATGTAACGCATGAGATCATAGAAATCAAATAGATAGATAGAACTTGTTGGTTTGTCTGGATAAAAATTTGGTTAATGTCCGCTGAGACAGGTACGCTAACCACTAAGCTAATCAGTCGGCTGAAGATCAAGTAACCTATATACTAATATCCAAGGTGATCGAGAGTTCCGGAGATCTGTCCCCGGATCAGAAGACCCGATTTTGATATCTCGAACTCTGACCAACGCTGTATCATAATTTTTTTAACCAACCTCTCGACTGAACCCGCACAAATCTAAATGTGTAAACTTTGGTAGCGTGATTGTATATGTAATCTTCAGTACGTTCTACGACGAACCAGATGATTTTGATATCTAGAACTCTGACCAACGCTGTATCATAATTTTTTAACCAACCTCTCGACTGAACCCGCACAAATCTAAATATGTAAACTTTGGTAGCGTGATTGTATATCTAATCTTCAGTACGTTCTACGACGAACCAGAAGATTTTGATATCTCGAACTCTGACCAACGCTGTATCATAATTTTTAACCAACCTCTCGACTGAACCCGCACAAATCTAAATGTGTAAACTTTGGTAGCGTGATTGTATATCTAATCTTCAGTACGTTCTACGACGAACCAGATGATTTTGATATCTAGAACTCTGACCAACGCTGTATCATAATTTTTTGTTAACCAACCTCTCGGTGGAACCCGCACGAATCTAAATATGTAAACTTTGGGAGCGTGATTGTATATTTAATCTCGAGTACGTTCTCGTCTACGCCGGTCTGCGACGCTTGTGAATTACAGTCTAGTGCGGGGCCAATGAATGCAAATGCGATCGCTCCCTCGGCGTATGCTCGCGTCTGCATCAAGAAGTTGTCGAAGACCTGTCGTTTACTGCTCAAAGTTTGCCTATACTTTGCGATTTTGTGGATATTAAACCGCAGACAGACAGGATTGAGCATGTGATATTCATAACGATGTTATTTTAATTAAATTCTTTATTTTGTTTTCGTTTATAACGTCACTAATATACTAAATATAATAATTATATTTGAAATGAAACTATTATTTACGGATTTCATCGCGTTAAATATTGTTTTTATATTCCCGACGTTTCGATTGCTTTACAGCAGCCAAGGTCGCAGTGGGGACCCGCACTGGGGTCCAATATGTAGTAATCGCTAATATAATCGGTAATATGTAATAAATACAAGAAATCATTGTAAAATTATTTAATTATTTAAATAATTATTTAAGTAATTTTTTTTTGGGAAAGGCGGCAAACTTTCAAACGGCTCACCTGATGATAGTGATTACCGTCGCCCACGGTCTTTGAGGGTATTTTGGGCGACAGGAGGGATGATGAGTTTGGGAATGAGGGCGGGGAGTGGGCCTCCGGTAAACTCACTCACCGAACGAAACGCAGAGGCGACTAAGGGAAACCTTAGTCAGATGGCGGGATAACCATCTTGAAAAATACCAGACTAAAATGAAGCAGAGAGATGACGGACAGGCGGCGTCTGAGGTGCGAGGTGTCTGGTGCTGCGAAAGTCATTCCGATAAATGTCCGAGTAAATTCAAAAGTGGATATTTTCTACAATTACTAATAATTGAAAATAAAACAGCAACACATGTATATTATTGCAATTCTAACTTTTTCTTCTTCCTTATCTTCATATTACGGTTCTATATTTATGTCTATACTTCTGTTAATTGTAATTATCGTTGTGGAACAACACTTATGTATTTAAAGTACAACACTTATGTACAAGTATTTATGTACAAATACTTATGTATTTAAAGTAAAACGTATTGTAACAATTTCTATACCGATCACGAGTACATACACCGCCTTAATAAACTAAATGGATGCAAAACGCTATTCCTTTGATGTTTCCCGATCGCCAATCTCTTTGAAAGGTTCCTTGGAAAATTTTTCGTTTACTCGTCACGTAGAGCACATTATACATCGAGGTGTTCGAAACCATATCGTGTCAAATACGAAGTCAAATAAAATACAAACAACAATACAGGCTTTGCACGTTGCTGCAACTTTTACAAATGAGATGTTTTTCATAAAAGATTTTACGTTACAATCTGTGGTTTTATGTAATAAATAATATGTAAAGGAAAACGCCGCTTGAGAATCTTTTTTCCCCCAACGGTTGTCAGTTCTGCGAGCTATGTGGCCGGTCCCATTGCCACTTATTTATTTATTTTATAGAAGAAGGGGGCAAACGAGCGTGCGGCTCACCTGATGGTAAGTGATCACCGACGCCCACGAACATCCACAACACCAGAGGAGCTACAGATGCGTTGCCGGGCTTTAAACCTTTACAACTTCAGCTAGCTCATCCTAACGGCTATGTCAGTTACCCTAGTTCTGCTGCGGATATCATCATTGCAGACTCTATCGCTCTGAGAAACACAGCCCTTTCCATAGCGCGCTGAGCAACTTTGAGCTTCCTCATACTTTGCTCTTGAGTTTATCCGGTATACTCGACGAGATGTGACTGTAGATTATTGACAGAATAATCCATCCGAATGCGCCAAGCTTCTACACACTAATGACCGGGAGAAAATTATCCGAGCGAGGAATAGGGTCTGCGTTCGCATATCCGTCGTTCCAAGGCGGTGAGAATGTACAAAAGATAATTCCCTTTTTGACTTAGAAGTTCAAATTTCCTTTGACAATTCTCATATCTTTTAAAATCTACCACCGTTACGTAAAGAAGTTCCTCTGGCGGAGAAGAAGCAGTCGAAATAAAGGTGAAACTGAAAAATGAAAAGTCACGAATAGTCTCACACGTAAAAGTAGAGTAAAGTAGGAGCCTGTAAGTGCCCACTGCTGGGCAAAGGCCTCCTTCTCAAATATGAGTATCAGAGAGTGTTTAGGAGCCGAGAAAGGCCCACCACGCTGCTCTAGTGCGGGTTGGCGGGCTTTACATATCCTCTAAATAATATGTTTTTTTTATTTCACAGTCATGCATGTGGAAACCACACGATGTTTTTTATCACCGCTGAGCACGTGGTAAATATAGCACTTAAAATTGCTATTAACAATTTTAGTGGTACGTTCCGGGGATCGAAACCAGGTCACTCGCAAATGTTCCACGAATACATTCTTGATTGGACATTTTTTCACTAGTGAACTCCGAGTACATGGAAAACAACATGTTAATATCCATTCCTTTTTTTGATTTACATTTTATTACAAAAGTGGCAAACGAGCTATATCGGCTCACCTGATGGCAAGTGATTACCGATGCCCACGTATATCTGCATCGCTAGAGGAGCCGCAGGACCGTTGTTCGCCTATAAGAATATCAGGTGAGGGAAGGGAATTGGGAGGGGACCGGTCCCTCCCAATTCCCTTTCCTTCCTCAATAAACCTTTTCCCCGACGAAAGGGTTTATTATTACGGTTCCAACAGCTGTGACATATTGGTATGACAGGCATGCGGAAACGCATGCGATCTTTAGACTACGAACCGCTCTCAGGTCACGGCGAGAAATGGCTGAACAGGGGAAGGAAGAAGTATTATATAATACGCTCAATATTTAATATCAATATGAACAAAAGGGGGAGGCTAGCAATGATAGTGTGAGGAGGAATATATTCTCCAAATGCGGAACGCACGTAATGCGGGTGCATAGCTACAAGGCTCTAGTGAAGCAAGGATGGCGGAGAACTTATCCAAACTTGCTGAACCTAGATCACACAGTGAGTTAACGATGGGTAGTATAGACACCGACGCTGCACTCACCAACCCACGTACTCAGCGTGGTGTGAGTGGGTAAACCTTCCAGGAAATACATACCGACTTATACTGGTGTTTTCTGGAAGAGGCCTACATTTGACTTTAATGGGCCGGATTAATATGTAAATCTCAGTGAAACGCAAAATCGAAATTTAAAATTATAATGTATTGCTTCATGCGAAGAATAGATCGAAGCAATGCCCGAGATAATATTGAACGTTTTACATTTTGCATTGAATAGAAAATCACACTGGTGCAATGCCGTCTTATCTCGTAGCCTAGCGCAAAATGTTCGAGAACATCTCACATTTTCTATGAAATCTCTTTGAATAAATATCTCACGCAAATTGAAATACTTATAAAGATCTGATGAAATAAAAAACGATTTGGACACACGTTTCAAATCGTATTCTTTCCATAGGAAGCTTTTCCATTGGACTCACCTTCGGGTCGCTAAGGTGGTGCTATGTCGGAATACTATTGGCAAAAGCTCCATGGTTTTCTTCTGATCGCCACTTGTAAACATTGTGGGATTCTGTAGTACTCAATGGACGCTGTTGTACTCAAACGAATAGCTGTACTTGGTAGAGCCAAGTGGCGACTTCTGCTGCTGCTCGAAAGGGCTGGCTCGGCCGGGGTAGTACCACGACCTCGCAGTATACCGGCGTGAAGTAGAGGCATCTCGTGCTTCTGCGTTTTGTTCAGTGAGTGAGGTAACCGGAGGCTCACTCCCCCTCCCCATCCCCTATCCTCATCCTTCCTCAAAACTCCCAAATATCCTTAAAGTCCGACAACGCATCTTCGTCTCTTCTGGTGTCGCAGATGTACGAGAGTGACAGTAATCAGAAGGAAAGAAATAATGTTTATTCGATGCTAAAACACAACAAAGATATGTCCGATTATAGCAACGAAAAGGCATTAAGGCATCGACTCAGCATTATGCTGCAGCAAGGTAGCTACAGCGCTGATATTCTGCCGCTACCCTTGTTCAATGTTAAATCTCGAAACAGTTAAACAGACCCCGTTAAAACAAAAAGAAAAAGAAATAACAAAGACAACTAAATAAAGAAAACAACTATTGAGTTTAAGGAATTCACTGACCACCGGGTGAGCCGGTAGTTCGTTTGCCCCCCTTACCGTTAGAAAACAAATCCGGATGGCATTGGCCCTTAATGGCCGTCTCATAGTCAAGTGATGGTTGGTGGAGTATGAGGTCTTAACCCCACTGCTATGTAAGGGCACCGACATGGAAACACCGGGCGTGCCACCTCGAACCGCAGGTGTCGGTCGACGGATGGACTGCTTGTCAATCGCCTGAAGCCAAAGATTTCTTACTAAAGACTATTGATTTCTTTGAGTAAAGTTAACAATAAAAATTAACAGTTGAATTTTTTTTAATGATTTAGATTTGATATACATGAATTGCACTTGGTACAAACTAACGAACTGGGTACAATCATTTGCAGTTCACACTGATGGTAAATTGCCACTGCAGCTCATGGACACCCGCTGACAACCTCGATCGAAGAAGATCACAGATGAGCTGCCACTGAGGAATAAGACGTAATACCTTGCAGCCCGTAATTATACCATCTATCTATGCTTCTCAAACCGGAACACGGTAGTAGTCGCTATGCTGTTGGGAGGCAGTGGTGTGGTACCTAACCAGAAGACTCCTATCACCAGTTAAAATGTTAAAAAGAAACCAGTTACAAACCGATGCTCTGCTTCTCTTCATACAAGGGTAATATATAACATTAAATTTAAGAGCGAATTCGTTTTTCAGACATCTGTAGTTTCAATATTTATAAATTCTTAGCAAAAAATATCTTTTCTAAAATAGTGTATATTATGCAATCTTTAGTATAAAGGTCCATTTAAACTTTGCTAGAAAGGTATTTAAGTAGGAGTACGTGTGTGTTACGAGGAAACGTACGGTAAGAGCTCTTAACCTAAAACTTAACTTTTGAAGCCGAAAACATAAACTTCATCGCGTTTATAGCGTCTGCTTTAATAGTTAAATATTCTAACTCAAGGGACTTATATACTTTCTAAAGGAGAGGTGGAAACGTGCTCGTCGCATACTTGAAGCTTACCTTCCTACTGATTTATTTATCACCCAACATTCGCGACGGTAGTGGTCACGCCAAAACGGCCATCTATATAGTAAGAGAAATAATTTGACATCACCGTGAGGCTGCCCTCGATCCGTATGCAGCTTGCGAGTCGAAAAACATCGGAGATTTATTGATTTTAAAGAACCAACAGGTTTCATCTTACGGTATCTTTTTTTTTTTTTTTGGGAATGGCGGCAAACGAGCAAGCGGTTCATCTGATGGTAAGTGATTACCGTCGGCCGCTTACATCTGCAATACATGGGTACTGCAGGTACGTTGCCGGCCCATAAGGATATTTGGGAGATCGGAAAGGAAGAGGAGGGGGATGGGGAAGGCGGCGTGGGCCTCCGGTTACCTCACTCACCGAACTAAACGCAGAGGCACAAGATGCCTTTACTTCACGCCGGTAGTCTGCGAGGCTGTGGTGCTACCCCGGTCCATTCGAGCAGCTGCAAAAGCCGTCGCTTGGCTCTACTATGCTTAAAAGATAGTTAATAGGAAGTCATTTAAGAGTCTAACTCGTGATTACCTAATGGATCATTGACAATATTCGGCTTATTTTCGATTTTTTAAAATATTTATAATCTTTTTATATATTTGTTGTGTGTATTTTATGTTGTAAATGTTTATTTAATTATATAGTGTGATTATTTATATATATATATATATATATATATATATATATATATATATATATATATATATATCAACTAATTACAATTTTTTGAAGTCTACCAGTAGTTTTTTCTTCTTTGTTTTATACCTGCCAACTACCTTTCACCATGACAAGGGTTGACTGGTAGAGAATTCCACTTGGCATTAAGTCGGCCCATTGTAACCTTAAGCTTAATATCAACAACAAAAAGAATAAATAATTAGAAAAGAGGTAAGAGGAGATGGAAGGTTGAGTGGGTCTCCGGTTACCTCACTAACTAAACGAAACGCAGAAGCACAAGATGTCTCTACTTCACGCCGGTATTCCGCGAGGTCGTGGAACCCGGTTGAGTCGGCACATTCAAGCAGCACCAAAAGAGCTACCGCTCGGCTCTACCACATATCTCCGATTTCTCATATTTTAAAAATAAAACTGCACAATATCATAAGAGGTAGAGAAAAATTAAATTTTATTTTTTAAAACTTTTTAAAACTCCTATTTAAACAGAACGAAAGAGGTCTGAAACAATACGCTTTCCGCCTTCAAAGCATTTTACGGTTGAATGTTTTCCTTGAGAGAAAAATTATGAATTCTCGTTTTCTTTTGTCGTTTTTTCTTCCGTTTCATAGTTTGTCTAGTAACATTTATTATTGTGGACATGTTTTGAAGCGCAACTCACTTCACATCTCCAAAGGAAACAAACACTAACAGAAAACGAAAGAGCAGACTTAATATAATTTTCTTTATCCAATAATAAAAGAACAATGGATGAGAATAGTTCAAGAACATGATTTTTAAATTTTATACATGTAAGATAATATTTAATTAATCTTTTGCCGATTTGATAGATTCGCTTCATTGTTAGATATATATATATATATATATATATATATATATATAAATTATTACATTATTACATATTAGATATATATATATATATATTTAATTTTCTTATATTATAGTAAAGGAGACAAACGAACAAAGGCTTCGCCCGATGGTAAGTATCCGGTACCCACGTACATCTGCAACACCAAAGGAGCTGCAGTTGGGCTTATGTAATATGTAGGAGATGGGAGGGAGGACGAGGAGGGGATGGTGAGAAGGAGTGAGCCTCCGGTTAGCTCACTCACCGAACGAAACGCAAAAGCACAAGATATTAAACACGTCGGTATTCTGCGAGGTGGTGGTATTACCCCGATCGAGCCGGCCCAAAGCTGTCGCTTGACTCTACCTTGCTTGGGTTTGCCAATTGCTTTATAAAGAGAATATCTGATATGTAGAATCAGTAGCTATTCGCTTCATGGAAAGAACGAATTGTGTCGATGCACGAGCTTATTGGATGCATTTTATCAGATGCATTGTCTGGAAAATCACGTTCCTGCAATATCGCCCTATATCGTCGCCGAAACGAAAGTAAGCTAAATAATCTAAGATTTTGCTTTGGAAATATTTTTGATAAAAATGTGAATCTGAGATTGAAATCCTTCAAAAACATTTTCTGAGTAAAATTTAAAAAAAAGTTGCTGCAGTTGCAAAATTTTAAATAAAAGTCTTGATATTCCTGCCAGTATTCATGAATTATAAATGACATTTTTAAATACATTGAGAAATTGCCAATTATTTTTTATTGAACCGAAGTTGTCTTTGTTTTAAAGCTTTAAAAACTCATATTACCTAACAGTTCTACGACAAGTCTATAAACGTTTTTGTGGAATCGTTCGAAGCAAAATGGAGTAGTTATTCTGGTTGGTTAGGTTCGTGTTATCGATACTTGGTCGTTATTTTGAATTACTTATCTAATGCCATATTGTTTTGTACATGGTAGAGCTAAGCAGGAATAAAAGCTGCTGCTTTTATTCCTGCTCGAATGGGCCGGCTCTACCAGGGTAGTATCACGGCCTAGTAGAAAACCGGCGTGAAGTAGAGGCATCTTGTGTTTCTGTCTTGTCTTCCCTCTTCAAAAATCCCCAGATGTCATTCTCCTATAAAACTAATCTATCATGCGTGTTATTTTTTAAATCATGTCTTGTGTTTGAAAAATTCAAGAATGGCTTTTCACCGGAATTTTCGTGAAATTTTCTTTTGGGCCTATTGATAATGCAGTTTCTTTGGCCAGATTTTTCTGGCGTTTCTTTGAGCTTTCGATTGGCTGTCATAAGTAAGGTTGGTTTAACGTAACATTATGTTGCGTTACGTTCAGAGTAACTACAGAACCACCGTGGTTAAACGCAATAAACCAACCAACCAAGGTGATGACGTACTTCTGTCTGATTTCGCCCATTGCGATGACTTCCGATTACTATCACCAGGTGTCAATTGCGCAGCAGATTGTAGTGTTGTCAATCATTCGACTATAACTCTTCACCTTCCCATTATCCAATGTAACGCATGAGATCATAGAAATAAAATAGATAGATAGAACTTGTTGGTTTGTCTGGATAAAAATTTGGTTAATGTCCGCTGAGACAGGTACGCTAACCACTAAGCTAATCAGTCGGCTGAAGATCAAGTACCTATATACTAATATCCAAGGTGATCGAGAGTTCCGGAGATCTGTCCCCGAATCAGAAGACCCGATTTTTATATCTCGAACTCTGACCAACGCTGTATCATAATTTTTTAACCAACCTCTCGACTGAACCCGCACAAATCTAAATATGTAAACTTTGGTAGCGTGATTGTATATCTAATCTTCAGTACGTTCTACGACGAACCAGATGATTTTGATATCTAGAACTCTGACCAACGCTGTATCATAATTTTTTAACCAACCTCTCGACTGAACCCGCACAAATCTAAATATGTAAACTTTGGTAGCGTGATTGTATATCTAATCTTCAGTACGTTCTACGACGAACCAGAAGATTTTGATATCTCGAACTCTGACCAACGCTGTATCATAATTTTTAACCAACCTCTCGACTGAACCCGCACAAATCTAAATGTGTAAACTTTGGTAGCGTGATTGTATATCTAATCTTCAGTACGTTCTACGACGAACCAGAAGATTTTGATATCTCGAACTCTGACCAACGCTGTATCATAATTTTTTTAACCAACCTCTCGACTGAACCCGCACAAATCTAAATGTGTAAACTTTGGTAGCGTGATTGTATATCTAATCTTCAGTACGTTCTACGACGAACCAGATGATTTTGATATCTAGAACTCTGACCAACGCTGTATCATAATTTTTTGTTAACCAACCTCTCGACTGAACCCGCACAAATCTAAATATGTAAACTTTGGGAGCGTGATTGTATATTTAATCTCGAGTACGTTCTCGTCTACGCCGGTCTGCGACGCTTGTGAATTACAGTCTAGTGCGGGGCCAATGAATGCAAATGCGATCGCTCCCTCGGCGTATGCTCGCGTCTGCATCAAGAAGTTGTCGAAGACCTGTCGTTTACTGCTCAAAGTTTGCCTATACTTTGCGATTTTGTGGATATTAAACCGCAGACAGACAGGATTGAGCATGTGATATTCATAACGATGTTATTTTAATTAAATTCTTTATTTTGTTTTCGTTTATAACGTCACTAATATACTAAATATAATAATTATATTTGAAATGAAACTATTATTTACGGATTTCATCGCGTTAAATATTGTTTTTATATTCCCGACGTTTCGATTGCTTTACAGCAGCCAAGGTCGCAGTGGGGACCCGCACTGGGGTCCAATATGTAGTAATCGCTAATATAATCGGTAATATGTAATAAATACAAGAAATCATTGTAAAAATTATTTAATTATTTAAATAATTATTTAAGTAATTTTTTTTTTGGGAAAGGCGGCAAACTTTCAAACGGCTCACCTGATGATAAGTGATTACCGTCGCCCACGGTCTTTGAGGGTATTTTGGGCGACGGGAGGGATGATGAGTTTGGGAATGAGGGCGGGGAGTGGGCCTCCGGTAAACTCACTCACCGAACGAAACGCAGAGGCGACTAAGGGAAACCTTAGTCAGATGGCGGGATAACCATCTTGAAAAATACCAGACTAAAATGAAGCAGAGAGATGACGGACAGGCGGCGTCTGAGGTGCGAGGTGTCTGGTGCTGCGAAAGTCATTCCGATAAATGTCCGAGTAAATTCAAAAGTGGATATTTTCTACAATTACTAATAATTGAAAATAAAAACAGCAACACATGTATATTATTGCAATTCTAACTTTTTCTTCTTCCTTATCTTCATATTACGGTTCTATATTTATGTCTATACTTCTGTTAATTGTAATTATCGTTGTGGAACAACACTTATGTATTTAAAGTACAACACTTATGTACAAGTATTTATGTACAAATACTTATGTATTTAAAGTAAAACGTATTGTAACAATTTCTATACCGATCACGAGTACATACACCGCCTTAATAAACTAAATGGATGCAAAACGCTATTCCTTTGATGTTTCCCGATCGCCAATCTCTTTGAAAGGTTCCTTGGAAAATTTTTCGTTTACTCGTCACGTAGAGCACATTATACATCGAGGTGTTCGAAACCATATCGTGTCAAATACGAAGTCAAATAAAATACAAACAACAATACAGGCTTTGCACGTTGCTGCAACTTTTACAAATGAGATGTTTTCATAAAAGATTTTACGTTACAATCTGTGGTTTTATGTAATAAATAATATGTAAAGGAAAACGCCGCTTGAGAATCTTTTTTCCCCCAACGGTTGTCAGTTCTGCGAGCTATGTGGCCGGTCCCATTGCCACTTATTTATTTATTTTATAGAAGAAGGGGGCAAACGAGCGTGCGGCTCACCTGATGGTAAGTGATCACCGACGCCCACGAACATCCACAACACCAGAGGAGCTACAGATGCGTTGCCGGGCTTTAAACCTTTACAACTTCAGCTAGCTCATCCTAACGGCTATGTCAGTTACCCTAGTTCTGCTGCGGATATCATCATTGCAGACTCTATCGCTCTGAGAAACACAGCCCTTTCCATAGCGCGCTGAGCAACTTTGAGCTTCCTCATACTTTGCTCTTGAGTTTATCCGGTATACTCGACGAGATGTGACTGTAGATTATTGACAGAATAATCCATCCGAATGCGCCAAGCTTCTACACACTAATGACCGGGAGAAAATTATCCGAGCGAGGAATAGGGTCTGCGTTCGCATATCCGTCGTTCAAGGCGGTGAGAATGTACAAAAGATAATTCCCTTTTTGACTTAGAAGTTCAAATTTCCTTTGACAATTCTCATATCTTTTAAAATCTACCACCGTTACGTAAAGAGGTTCCTCTGGCGGAGAAGAAGCAGTCGAAATAAAGGTGAAACTGAAAAATGAAAAGTCACGAATAGTCTCACACGTAAAAGTAGAGTAAAGTAGGAGCCTGTAAGTGCCCACTGCTGGGCAAAGGCCTCCTTCTCAAATATGAGTATCAGAGAGTGTTTAGGAGCCGAGAAAGGCCCGCCACGCTGCTCTAGTGCGGGTTGGCGGGCTTTACATATCCTCGAAATAATATGTTTTTTTTATTTCACAGTCATGCATGTGGAAACCACACGATGTTTTTTATCACCGCTGAGCACGTGGTAAATATAGCACTTAAAATTGCTATTAACAATTTTAGTGGTACGTTCCGGGGATCGAAACCAGGTCACTCGCAAATGTTCCACGAATACATTCTTGATTGGACATTTTTTCACTAGTGAACTCCGAGTACATGGAAAACAACATGTTAATATCCATTCCTTTTTTTGATTTACATTTTATTACAAAAGTGGCAAACGAGCTATATCGGCTCACCTGATGGCAAGTGATTACCGATGCCCACGTATATCTGCATCGCTAGAGGAGCCGCAGGACCGTTGTTCGCCTATAAGAATATCAGGTGAGGAAGGGTGGGAGGACCGGTCCTCCCAATTCCTTTCCTCCTCAATAAACCTTTTCCCCGACGAAAGGGTTTATTATTACGGTTCCAACAGCTGTGACATATTGGTATGACAGGCATGCGGAAACGCATGCGATCTTTAGACTACGAACCGCTCTCAGGTCACGGCGAGAAATGGCTGAACAGGGGAAGGAAGAAGTATTATATAATACGCTCAATATTTAATATCAATATGAACAAAAGGGGAGGCTAGCAATGATAGTGTGAGGAGGAATATATTCTCCAAATGCGGAACGCACGTAATGCAGGTGCATAGCTACAAGGCTCTAGTGAAGCAAGGATGGCGGAGAACTTATCCAAACTTGCTGAACCTAGATCACACAGTGAGTTAACGATGGGTAGTATAGACACCGACGCTGCACTCACCAACCCACGTACTCAGCGTGGTGTGAGTGGGTAAACCTTCCAGGAAATACATACCGACTTATACTGGTGTTTTCTGGAAGAGGCCTACATTGACTTTAATGGGCCGGATTAATATGTAAATCTCAGTGAAACGCAAAATCGAAATTTAAAATTATAATGTATTGCTTCATGCGAAGAATAGATCGAAGCAATGCCCGAGATAATATTGAACGTTTTACATTTTGCATTGAATAGAAAATCACACTGGTGCAATGCCGTCTTATCTCGTAGCCTAGCGCAAATTGTTCGAGAACATCTCACATTTTCTATGAAATCTCTTTGAATAAATATCTCACGCAAATTGAAATACTTATAAAGATCTGATGAAATAAAAAACGATTTGGACACACGTTTCAAATCGTATTCTTTTCCATAGGGAAGCTTTTCCATTGGACTCACCTTCGGGTCGCTAAGGTGGTGCTATGTCGGAATACTATTGGCAAAAGCTCCATGGTTTTCTTCTGATCGCCACTTGTAAACATTGTGGGATTCTGTAGTACTCAATGGACGCTGTTGTACTCAAACGAATAGCTGTACTTGGTAGAGCCAAGTGGCGACTTCTGCTGCTGCTCGAAAGGGCTGGCTCGGCCGGGGTAGTACCACGACCTCGCAGTATACCGGCGTGAAGTAGAGGCATCTCGTGCTTCTGCGTTTTGTTCAGTGAGTGAGGTAACCGGAGGCTCACTCCCCCTCCCCATCCCCTATCCTCATCCTTCCTCAAAACTCCCAAATATCCTTAAAGTCCGACAACGCATCTTCGTCTCTTCTGGTGTCGCAGATGTACGAGAGTGACAGTAATCAGAAGGAAAGAAATAATGTTTATTCGATGCTAAAACACAACAAAGATATGTCCGATTATAGCAACGAAAAGGCATTAAGGCATCGACTCAGCATTATGCTGCAGCAAGGTAGCTACAGCGCTGATATTCTGCCGCTACCCTTGTTCAATGTTAAATCTCGGAAACAGTTAAACAGACCCCGTTAAAACAAAAAGAAAAAAGAAATAACAAAGACAACTAAATAAAGAAAACAACTATTGAGTTTAAGGGAATTCACTGACCACCGGGTGAGCCGGTAGTTCGTTTGCCCCCCTTACCGTTAGAAAACAAATCCGGATGGCATTGGCCCTTAATGGCCGTCTCATAGTCAAGTGATGGTTGGTGGAGTATGAGGTCTTAACCCCACTGCTATGTAAGGGCACCGACATGGAAACACCGGGCGTGCCACCTCGAACCGCAGGTGTCGGTCGACGGATGGACTGCTTGTCAATCGCCTGAAGCCAAAGATTTCTTACTAAAGACTATTGATTTCTTTGAGTAAAGTTAACAATAAAATTAACAGTTGAATTTTTTAATGATTTAGATTTGATATACATGAATTGCACTTGGTACAAACTAACGAACTGGGTACAATCATTTGCAGTTCACACTGATGGTAAATTGCCACTGCAGCTCATGGACACCCGCTGACAACCTCGATCGAAGAAGATCACAGATGAGCTGCCACTGAGGAATAAGACGTAATACCTTGCAGCCCGTAATTATACCATCTATCTATGCTTCTCAAACCGGAACACGGTAGTAGTCGCTATGCTGTTGGGAGGCAGTGGTGTGGTACCTAACCAGAAGACTCCTATCACCAGTTAAAATGTTAAAAAGAAACCAGTTACAAACCGATGCTCTGCTTCTCTTCATACAAGGGTAATATATAACATTAAATTTAAGAGCGAATTCGTTTTTTCAGACATCTGTAGTTTCAATATTTATAAATTCTTAGCAAAAAAATATCTTTTCTAAAATAGTGTATATTATGCAATCTTTAGTATAAAGGTCCATTTAAACTTTGCTAGAAAGGTATTTAAGTAGGAGTACGTGTGTGTTACGAGGAAACGTACGGTAAGAGCTCTTAACCTAAAACTTAACTTTTGAAGCCGAAAACATAAACTTCATCGCGTTTATAGCGTCTGCTTTAATAGTTAAATATTCTAACTCAAGGGACTTATATACTTTCTAAAGGAGAGGTGGAAACGTGCTCGTCGCATACTTGAAGCTTACCTTCCTACTGATTTATTTATCACCCAACATTCGCGACGGTAGTGGTCACGCCAAACGGCCATCTATATAGTAAGAGAAATAATTTGACATCACCGTGAGGCTGCCCTCGATCCGTATGCAGCTTGCGAGTCGAAAAACATCGGAGATTTATTGATTTTAAAGAACCAACAGGTTTCATCTTACGGTATCTTTTTTTTGGGAATGGCGGCAAACGAGCAAGCGGTTCATCTGATGGTAAGTGATTACCGTCGGCCGCTTACATCTGCAATACATGGGTACTGCAGGTACGTTGCCGGCCCATAAGGATATTTGGGAGATCGGAAAGGAAGAGGAGGGATGGGGAAGGCGGCGTGGGCCTCCGGTTACCTCACTCACCGAACTAAACGCAGAGGCACAAGATGCCTTTACTTCACGCCGGTAGTCTGCGAGGCTGTGGTGCTACCCCGGTCCATTCGAGCAGCTGCAAAAGCCGTCGCTTGGCTCTACTATGCTTAAAAGATAGTTAATAGGAAGTCATTTAAGAGTCTAACTCGTGATTACCTAATGGATCATTGACAATATTCGGCTTATTTTCGATTTTTTAAAATATTTATAATCTTTTTATATATTTGTTGTGTGTATTTTATGTTGTAAATGTTTATTTAATTATATAGTGTGATTATTTATATATATATATATATATATATATATATATATATATATATATATATATATATATATCAACTAATTACAATTTTTGAAGTCTACCAGTAGTTTTTCTTCTTTGTTTTATACCTGCCAACTACCTTTCACCATGACAAGGGTTGACTGGTAGAGAATTCCACTTGGCATTAAGTCGGCCCATTGTAACCTTAAGCTTAATATCAACAACAAAAAGAATAAATAATTAGAAAAGAGGTAAGAGGAGATGGAAGGTTGAGTGGGTCTCCGGTTACCTCACTCACCGAACTAAACGCAGAGGCACAAGATGCCTTTACTTCACGCCGGTATTCCGCGAGGTCGTGGAACCCGGTTGAGTCGGCACATTCAAGCAGCACCAAAAGAGCTACCGCTCGGCTCTACCACATATCTCCGATTTCTCATATTTTAAAATAAAACTGCACAATATCATAAGAGGTAGAGAAAATTAAATTTTATTTTTAAAACTTTTAAAACTCCTATTTAAACAGAACGAAAGAGGTCTGAAACAATACGCTTTCCGGCTTCAAAGCATTTTACGGTTGAATGTTTTCCTTGAGAGAAAAATTATGAATTCTCGTTTTCTTTTGTCGTTTTTTCTTCCGTTTCATAGTTTGTCTAGTAACATTTATTATTGTGGACATGTTTTTAAGGGCGCAACTCACTTCACATCTCCAAAGGAAACAAACACTAACAGAAAGCGAAAAAGCAGACTTAATATAATTTTCTTTATCCAATAATAAAAGAACAATGGATGAGAATTGTTCAAGAACATGATTTTTAAATTTTATACATGTAAGATAATATTTAATTAATCTTTTGCCGATTTGATAGATTCGCTTCATTGTTAGATATATATATATATATATATATATATATATATATATATATTATATTATTACATATTAGATATATATATTTTTTGAATTTTCTTATATTATAGTAAAGGAGACAAACGAACAAAGGCTTCGCCCGATGGTAAGTATCCGGTACCCACGTACATCTGCAACACCAAAGGAGCTGCAGTTGGGCTTATGTAATATGTAGGAGATGGGAGGGAGGACGAGGAGGGGATGGTGAGAAGGAGTGAGCCACCGGTTAGCTCACTCACCGAACGAAACGCAAAAGCACAAGATATTAAACACGTCGGTATTCTGCGAGGTGGTGGTATTACCCCGATCGAGCGGCCCAAAGCTGTCGCTTGAGTCTACCTTGCTTGGGTTTGCCAATTGCTTTATAAAGAGAATATCTGATATGTAGAATCAGTAGCTATTCGCTTCATGGAAAGAACGAATTGTGTCGATGCACGAGCTTATTGGATGCATTTTATCAGATGCATTGTCTGGAAAATCACGTTCCTGCAATATCGCCCTATATCGTCGCCGAAACGAAAGTAAGCTAAATAATCTAAGATTTTGCTTTGGAAATATTTTTGATAAAAATGTGAATCTGAGATTGAAATCCTTCAAAGACATTTTCTGAGTAAAATTTAAAAAAAATGGCAGCAGTTGCAAAATTTTAAATAAAAGTCTTGATATTCCTGCCAGTATTCATGAATTATAAATGACATTTTTAAATACATTGAGAAATTGCCAATTATTTTTATTGAACCGAAGTTGTCTTTGTTTTAAAGCTTTAAAGACTCATATTACCTAACAGTTCTACGACAAGTCTATAAACGTTTTTGTGGAATCGTTCGAAGCAAAATGGAGTAGTTATTCTGGTTGGTTAGGTTCGTGTTATCGATACTTGGTCGTTATTTTGAATTACTTATCTAATGCCATATTGTTTTGTACATGGTAGAGCTAAGCAGGAATAAAAGCTGCTGCTTTTATTCCTGCTCGAATGGGCCGGCTCTACCAGGGTAGTATCACGGCCTAGTAGAAAACCGGCGTGAAGTAGAGGCATCTTGTGTTTCTGTCTTGTCTTCCCTCTTCAAAAAATCCCCCAGATGTCATTCTCCTATAAAACTAATCTATCATGCGTGTTATTTTTTAAATCATGTCTTGTGTTTGAAAAATTCAAGAATGGCTTTTCACCGGAATTTTCGTGAAATTTTCTTTTGGGCCTATTGATAATGCAGTTTCTTTGGCCAGATTTTTCTGGCGTTTCTTTGAGCTTTCGATTGGCTGTCATAAGTAAGGTTGGTTTAACGTAACATTATGTTGCGTTACGTTCAGAGTAACTACAGAACCACCGTGGTTAAACGCAATAAACCAACCAACCAAGGTGATGACGTACTTCTGTCTGATTTCGCCCATTGCGATGACTTCCGATTACTATCACCAGGTGTCAATTGCGCAGCAGATTGTAGTGTTGTCAATCATTCGACTATAACTCTTCACCTTCCCATTATCCAATGTAACGCATGAGATCATAGAAATAAAATAGATAGATAGAACTTGTTGGTTTGTCTGGATAAAAATTTGGTTAATGTCCGCTGAGACAGGTACGCTAACCACTAAGCTAATCAGTCGGCTGAAGATCAAGTACCTATATACTAATATCCAAGGTGATCGAGAGTTCCGGAGATCTGTCCCCGAATCAGAAGACCCGATTTTTATATCTCGAACTCTGACCAACGCTGTATCATAATTTTTTAACCAACCTCTCGACTGAACCCGCACAAATCTAAATATGTAAACTTTGGTAGCGTGATTGTATATCTAATCTTCAGTACGTTCTACGACGAACCAGATGATTTTGATATCTAGAACTCTGACCAACGCTGTATCATAATTTTTTAACCAACCTCTCGACTGAACCCGCACAAATCTAAATATGTAAACTTTGGTAGCGTGATTGTATATCTAATCTTCAGTACGTTCTACGACGAACCAGAAGATTTTGATATCTCGAACTCTGACCAACGCTGTATCATAATTTTTAACCAACCTCTCGACTGAACCCGCACAAATCTAAATATGTAAACTTTGGTAGCGTGATTGTATATCTAATCTTCAGTACGTTCTACGACGAACCAGATGATTTTGATATCTAGAACTCTGACCAACGCTGTATCATAATTTTTTAACCAACCTCTCGACTGAACCCGCACAAATCTAAATATGTAAACTTTGGTAGCGTGATTGTATATCTAATCTTCAGTACGTTCTACGACGAACCAGAAGATTTTGATATCTCGAACTCTGACCAACGCTGTATCATAATTTTTAACCAACCTCTCGACTGAACCCGCACAAATCTAAATATGTAAACTTTGGTAGCGTGATTGTATATCTAATCTTCAGTACGTTCTACGACGAACCAGATGATTTTGATATCTAGAACTCTGACCAACGCTGTATCATAATTTTTGTTAACCAACCTCTCGACTGAACCCGCACAAATCTAAATATGTAAACTTTGGGAGCGTGATTGTATATTTAATCTCGAGTACGTTCTCGTCTACGCCGGTCTGCGACGCTTGTGAATTACAGTCTAGTGCGGGGCCAATGAATGCAAATGCGATCGCTCCCTCGGCGTATGCTCTCGTCTGCATCAAGAAGTTGTCGAAGACCTGTCGTTTACTGCTCAAAGTTTGCCTATACTTTGCGATTTTGTGGATATTAAACCGCAGACAGACAGGATTGAGCATGTGATATTCATAACGATGTTATTTTAATTAAATTATTTATTTTGTTTTCGTTTATAACGTCACTAATAAACTAAATATAATAATTATATTTGAAATGAAACTATTATTTACGGATTTCATCGCGTTAAATATTGTTTTTATATTCCCGACGTTTCGATTGCTTTACAGCAGCCAAGGTCGCAGTGGGGACCCGCACTGGGGTCCAATATGTAGTAATCGCGTAAATACAAGAAATCATTGTAAAAATTATTTAATTATTTAAATAATTATTTAAGTAATTTTTTTTTTGGGAAAGGCGGCAAACTTTCAAACGGCTCACCTGATGATAAGTGATTACCGTCGCCCACGGTCTTTGAGGGTATTTTGGGCGACGGGAGGGATGATGAGTTTGGGAATGAGGGCGGGGAGTGGGCCTCCGGTAAACTCACTCACCGAACGAAACGCAGAGGCGACTAAGGGAAACCTTAGTCAGATGGCAGGATAACCATCTTGAAAAATACCAGACTAAAATGAAGCAGAGATGACGGACAGGCGGCGTCTGAGGTGCGAGGTGTCTGGTGCTGCGAAAGTCATTCCGATAAATGTCCGAGTAAATTCAAAAGTGGATATTTTCTACAATTACTAATAATTGAAAATAAAACAGCAACACATGTATATTATTGCAATTCTAACTTTTTCTTCTTCCTTATCTTCATATTACGGTTCTATATTTATGTCTATACTTCTGTTAATTGTAATTATCGTTGTGGAACAACACTTATGTATTTAAAGTACAACACTTATGTACAAGTATTTATGTACAAATACTTATGTATTTAAAGTAAAACGTATTGTAACAATTTCTATACCGATCACGAGTACATACACCGCCTTAATAAACTAAATGGATGCAAAACGCTATTCCTTTGATGTTTCCCGATCGCCAATCTCTTTGAAAGGTTCCTTGGAAAATTTTTCGTTTACTCGTCACGTAGAGCACATTATACATCGAGGTGTTCGAAACCATATCGTGTCAAATACGAAGTCAAATAAAATACAAACAACAATACAGGCTTTGAACGTTGCTGCAACTTTTACAAATGAGATGTTTTTCATAAAAGATTTTACGTTACAATCTGTGGTTTTATGTAATAAATAATATGTAAAGGAAAACGCCGCTTGAGAATCTTTTTTCCCCCAACGGTTGTCAGTTCTGCGAGCTATGTGGCCGGCCCATTGCCACTTATTTATTTTTTTTATAGAAGAAGGGGGCAAACGAGCGTGCGGCTCACCTGATGGTAAGTGATCACCGACGCCCACGAACATCCACAACACCAGAGGAGCTACAGATGCGTTGCCGGGCTTTAAACCTTTACAACTTCAGCTAGCTCATCCTAACGGCTATGTCAGTTACCCTAGTTCTGCTGCGGATATCATCATTGCAGACTCTATCGCTCTGAGAAACACAGCCCTTTCCATAGCGCGCTGTGCAACTTTGAGCTTCCTCATACTTTGCTCTTGAGTTTATCCGGTATACTCGACGAGATGTGACTGTAGATTATTGACAGAATAATCCATCCGAATGCGCCAAGCTTCTACACACTAATGACCGGGAGAAAATTATCCGAGCGAGGAATAGGGTCTGCGTTCGCATATCCGTCGTTCCAAGGCGGTGAGAATGTACAAAAGATAATTCCCTTTTTGACTTAGAAGTTCAAATTTCCTTTGACAATTCTCATATCTTTTAAAATCTACCACCGTTACGTAAAGAGGTTCCTCTGGCGGAGAAGAAGCAGTCGAAATAAAGGTGAAACTGAAAAATGAAAAGTCACGAATAGTCTCACACGTAAAAGTAGAGTAAAGTAGGAGCCTGTAAGTGCCCACTGCTGGGCAAAGGCCTCCTTCTCAAATATGAGTATCAGAGAGTGTTTAGGAGCCGAGAAAGGCCCGCCACGCTGCTCTAGTGCGGGTTGGCGGGCTTTACATATCCTCTAAATAATATGTTTTTTTTATTTCACAGTCATGCATGTGGAAACCACACGATGTTTTTTATCACCGCTGAGCACGGGGTAAATATAGCACTTAAAATTGCTATTAACAATTTTAGTGGTACGTTCCGGGGATCGAAACCAGGTCACTCGCAAATGTTCCACGAATACATTCTTGATTGGACATTTTTTCACTAGTGAACTCCGAGTACATGGAAAACAACATGTTAATATCCATTCCTTTTTTTGATTTACATTTTATTATAAAAGTGGCAAACGAGCTATATCGGCTCACCTGATGGCAAGTGATTACCGATGCCCACGTATATCTGCATCGCTAGAGGAGCCGCAGGACCGTTGTTCGCCTATAAGAATATCAGGTGAGGGAAGGGAATTGGGAGGGGACCGATCCCTCCCAATTCCCCTTTCCTTCCTCAATAAACCTTTTCCCCGACGAAAGGGTTTATTATTACGGTTCCAACAGCTGTGACATATTGGTATGACAGGCATGCGCTCTCAGGTCACGGCGAGAAATGGCTGAACAGGGGAAGGAAGAAGTATTATATAATACGCTCAATATTTAATATCAATATGAACAAAAGGGGGAGGCTAGCAATGATAGTGTGAGGAGGAATATATTCTCCAAATGCGGAACGCACGTAATGCGGGTGCATAGCTACAAGGCTCTAGTGAAGCAAGGATGGCGGAGAACTTATCCAAACTTGCTGAACCTAGATCACACAGTGAGTTAACGATGGGTAGTATAGACACCGACGCTGCACTCACCAACCCACGTACTCAGCGTGGTGTGAGTGGGTAAACCTTCCAGGAAAAACATACCGACTTATACAGGTGTTTTCTGGAAGAGGCCTACATTTGACTTTAATGGGCCGGATTAATATGTAAATCTCAGTGAAACGCAAAATCGAAATTTAAAATTATAATGTATTGCTTCATGCGAAGAATAGATCGAAGCAATGCCCGAGATAATATTGAACGTTTTACATTTTGCATTGAATAGAAAATCACACTGGTGCAATGCCGTCTTATCTCGTAGCCTAGCGCAAAATGTTCGAGAACATCTCACATTTTCTATGAAATCTCTTTGAATAAATATCTCACGCAAATTGAAATACTTATAAAGATCTGATGAAATAAAAAACGATTTGGACACACGTTTCAAATCGTATTCTTTTCCATAGGGAAGCTTTTCCATTGGACTCACCTTCGGGTCGCTAAGGTGGTGCTATGTCGGAATACTATTGGCAAAAGCTCCATGGTTTTCTTCTGATCGCCACTTGTAAACATTGTGGGATTCTGTAGTACTCAATGGACGCTGTTGTACTCAAACGAATAGCTGTACTTGGTAGAGCCAAGTGGCGACTTCTGCTGCTGCTCGAAAGGGCTGGCTCGGCTGGGGTAGTACCACGACCTCGCAGTATACCGGCGTGAAGTAGAGGCATCTCGTGCTTCTGCGTTTTGTTCAGTGAGTGAGGTAACCGGAGGCTCACTCCCCCTCCCCATCCCCTATCCTCATCCTTCCTCAAAACTCCCAAATATCCTTAAAGTCCGACAACGCATCTTCGTCTCTTCTGGTGTCGCAGATGTACGAGAGTGACAGTAATCAGAAGGAAAGAAATAATGTTTATTCGATGCTAAAACACAACAAAGATATGTCCGATTATAGCAACGAAAAGGCATTAAGGCATCGACTCAGCATTATGCTGCAGCAAGGTAGCTACAGCGCTGATATTCTGCCGCTACCCTTGTTCAATGTTAAATCTCGGAAACAGTTAAACAGACCCCGTTAAAACAAAAAGAAAAAAAAAATAACAAAGGCAACTAAATAAAGAAAACAACTATTGAGTTTAAGGGAATTCACTGACCACCGGGTGAGCCGGTAGTTCGTTTACCCCCCTTACCGTTAGAAAACAAATCCGGATGGCATTGGCCCTTAATGGCCGTCTCATAGTCAAGTGATGGTTGGTGGAGTATGAGGTCTTAACCCCACTGCTGTGTAAGGGCACCGACATGGAAACACCGGGCGTGCCACCTCGAACCCCAGGTGTCGGTCGACGGATGGACTGCTTGTCAATCGCCTGAAGCCTTCTTACTAAAAACTATTGATTTCTTTGAGTAAAGTTAACAATAAAAATTAACAGTTGAATTTTTTTTAATGATTTAGATTTGATATACATGAATTGCACTTGGTACAAACTAACGAACTGGGTACAATCATTTGCAGTTCACACTTGTCCCGTGCGGCAATGGAGTCAGCGACCGGCCAAAAGCATCACCAGCGCGGCGGGACAGGATGATGTTTCGAATTTATAATGGTGTAAATTCCTAAGCGGAAAATTTTGACGGACTAAGAAAATACTTAAATATTATCAAAGTGAAAGAAAAAAGGCGATATTTAAAGAAAAAAAGTCGAAAGCTTTAATAAAAACGATGGAAAACGAATTAATTAACATCGCCACCTCTAATTAATACTAACTTAATGAACACGTAAAACTTTTACGAGCAAGACTTTAAGTTGCTTTAATTAAGTAAATAAAAAAAAGTCTGTAATAAAATTTCTTTGTCGTCTCAATATTTCTTCGATGTTTGAAACAAATAAAATCAATAACGCAATTATGTTTGACTTATTTTTTACTCCAACTAAATTATAATAAATTTACGACGAATATAGCAAATTTCTCTAAAAAAATATTAGTCTCACATGCACGCATCCAGTTGACTTCCATTTGGATGAACAACATCCTGACCGTCCACCTGATGGTGAATGGCTATTGCAGGCCGCGGGCACACGCTAACAACTCCAATCAAAGAAGGTTACAGATGTGTTCACATCCCTGACGACTGAGATGGAACGCTTCATAGCCGGTAAGTTGTTGCAGTGCTGGTTGGGGGCAGAGATGGGGTAAGAGGGTGGTATCTATCTAGACGAATCCTGGGCGCTACGGAGCCTACGACCTAGTGAAGGGTTGTTGGATTTCTCAAGACTTTAAAGCGTGGTAGGGCCAAGCGGCGGCTTTAGCTGCTGCTCGAATGGGCCGGCTCGACCGGATTGATACCACGGCCTCGCAGAATGCCGGCGTGAAGTAGAGGCATCTTGTGCTTCTGCGTTTCCTCCTCTCCTCTTCCCTCCCATCTCCCAAATATCCTTAAAGACCGGCAACGCACCTGCAGCATCTATGGTGTAGCAGATGTATGTGGCGACAGTAATCACTTACCATCAGGAAGCGCTTGCTCGTTTGTTTTTATTATTATGTAACGTCTCTATTTTTGTATAATCAGTTATTGGGTTTAATTTTTTATTCTAGGTAGACTACTCCTCGGAGAAAAATCCTACCACGTAATACAGAGATTCAAGCGACTGTACTAAAAAAATGTGTTTGTGTGTACTTATGTACGCGCGTAAGAAGTTTTACTTCTTCAGCGTAATAAATCAAAAATAAATAATAATAATAATTTATAATGTAAACAAATAAAACGAATACATACTTAACGAATACGACAGTTAACCTCAAACCTATAAACCCACATAAAAAAGTTAGTTCCTTTGTGATAATTTATTTTCCAGTTTGTTTGAAATAAGTTCCTAGTTGTTATGCATTGTAGGAGAGCTAAGCAAGCCAAGTTTCATAAAGTTTTTTTTTGAGGTATTTTAGTAGATAAAAATCTATTAAAATAGTTGAATTAACATCGTTATTCGTTCCACATTTTTAAATTTGGACCGATAATTGTTGTTTCAATACTGATAAATAACCAGTCTTTAATAGTTTTTATATATCAGAAATAAAAATAGATTTAAATTAATACTTTCTTCTCAATAAATTCTTAATAAAAACATGATAACTTAAAAATGGTTCACTTTTGCATAATGCGTATGGGGGTTAAAATTACCGCAAGTCACCCCTATCACCTCCTAACGGGAATACGAGTACTAATTGCACATTAACTAATTAAAAGTTTTATATAAATAAAAATATTTCAATTCAATATCTCGGCTATTATTAGATAGTCTAATTTGCTTTTTTTGTTGAACGGCTTTTCGATGATGAACAGCGCTAGGTGGCGCGGGTGGTGTTTCTGAATGCCTGCATTGAGTCACGGCCGTTGAACCCGCAGTAATATGCTAAGGTATTTCCTTAGTTCCATCTAATTGGCCCTTTATTAATAAACCGATTTTCAGTTACACTAAAGTCGCTAATATAGGTGTCCCTTGGTATAACGAGGATGTCCTAAAAGTCTATTAAAAAATGTACATATTTAAGTTTCCTGACAAACGCTCGTGTAGACCTTTTGTTGAACCTTTTAAAAATGACTAAACGTGGCTGTCAGACCTTCCACAAGGATACTATGTACTCGACTAAGTGTAATATTATGTATATCTTACGTAGCGGTTTAAAAGTGGGTTATTTTTTGTTTTGAGCTTAAAAAGTGTTACAGGTGGTGGGTTCCTTCTTTGTCTAGGAGTCGTCTATATAAGTACCACAGGTTATAGATGCTTTGTAGAATTCTATTTAATTACTTAGGAGGGACTTTGTGTGGGAATGACGGAAAATTGTAAATTACTGCTAGTTCAGCGATGAAGGCAAAGAAAGTAAGAAGGTAGGAAGTAATATTGGTTAATAGTGGTTAAAATTTGTTAGTCCTCGTTGCGGAATTATATTATTATTATTTTATGGGGTATTTCTATATTTATTAGTATTATTATTATGTCTTTTGTTGTTATTTATGTATTCATCATGTAGTACAAAAAGCCTGACGAGTGCTCGCGAAAAAAAAAAGAAGTTTCCGACAGAATACCAGCGCTGTAGTTATGGTTTACCATTGCTACAGCATTATGCTGAGTCGGACACCGTTTTGTTGCTGCAACCCAATTTAATATTATTATTATTATTATTATTATTATTATTATTATTATTATTATTATTATTATTATTATTATTATTATTATTATTATTATTATTATTATTATTATTATTATTATTATTATTATTATTATTATTATTATTATTATTATTATTATTATTATTATTATTATTATTATTATTATTATTATTATTATTATTATTATTATTATTATTATTATTATTATTATTATTATTATTATTATTATTATTATTATTATTATTATTATTATTATTATTATTATTATTATTATTATTATTATTATTATTATTATTATTATTATTATTATTATTATTATTATTATTATTATTATTATTATTATTATTATTATTATTATTATTATTATTATTATTATTATTATTATTATTATTATTATTATTATTATTATTATTATTATTATTATTATTATTATTATTATTATTATTATTATTATTATTATTATTATTATTATTATTATTATTATTATTATTATTATTATTATTATTATTATTATTATTATTATTATTATTATTATTATTATTATTATTATTATTATTATTATTATTATTATTATTATTATTATTATTATTATTATTATTATTATTATTATTATTATTATTATTATTATTATTATTATTATTATTATTATTATTATTATTATTATTATTATTATTATTATTATTATTATTATTATTATTATTATTATTATTATTATTATTATTATTATTATTATTATTATTATTATTATTATTATTATTATTATTATTATTATTATTATTATTATTATTATTATTATTATTATTATTATTATTATTATTATTATTATTATTATTATTATTATTATTATTATTATTATTATTTTTAAATTAAGTTTACTTATGTGTTACTTGAGTTGTGGCAATGAATAAAGTACTTTCTTTCTTTCTTTCTAATAAACAAAATATTTTGAAGGTCAGGTTAGGAATTGTATTAATATCGAGGCCGTAGATCGGAGGTCGATCGCTCACTGTGAAATGTAAAATCGAACAACAAGTTATAAATAGAAACGGCTTTAGGGTAATCCACTTAGGATATTACTGGTGACTGTCCTCACACAGAGGCGAATACATCAATCACTTAGCAGAGGTGACCCGGTTAAAGTTACCGAATATCAATATATTACATACAATACCCTGACCACTCTATTTTTACACTGTCCATACGGATGACTTTAGATAATTTTTTATGGAACATTATCCTTTCTACTAAATACCTACTCTGTTACTTAATATCGTAAATAGTAATGTACATCCATCTGCCAGTCGAGTAATCACAGCTGCAGCTGTACTGATTTTGATGACGTACGGGATGAAGATAACTTGAACTGTGGGGAAGAGGTACTTTTTATACCTGGAATTCCGTCGGGAAAATTACACTAATATACTTTTTTTTATGAAAACAGCGCATTAATAATAATACGTATGTGTACATATTTGTCGAAGCCTCGACGATTGAATAAAATTAATTTTATTTAAAGATGCTACCTACGGCTTCGATACAGGCCTTTTATCTTATTGGGCGCGTGTTACGCACTGGGCCACTGGAATTTAGCTGCTGTCTCTAAAGATTTCGTGAGAAACTCTATCCCAGTGTGACGCTCTGAGTAGGTCATGTTCTTTAACACAAAACTTTTTTTTTAGTTTTTATGGGGAAGACGCGGTTCACCTGATGTACATCTCCAACATCAGAGGTGCTGCAGGGGCGTTGCCGGCCTTTTAAAGATATTTGGAAGGTGGGGAGGAGGTAGGAGGGGGAGTGGGCCTTAAGAGCACAAGCACAAGATGCCTCTACTTCACGCCGGTATTCTGCGAGGCCGTGGTACTAGACCGCTGGATCCGGCCCATTCGAGAAGCCGCCACTTGGCTCTACCACGTTAAACCACAATGTGTAATCCATCGTGATGAGATCTGGACTGGACTAGGATCAGTTTTAAGCTTTTATAAAGTCCGGAATATTGATCGACTGACGGAAATCGAGTCGGGATGCACCTCCTCCAGAGGGAGGTTATGGAGCGCATGGCTGAACATAGGAGTCAAAGCAGCATTGATTATCAGCCAGTTAATGTTCCACAGCTGGGCAAAAAGCTACCTCCAGAATATATTGAGAGGATACTAATCCATCTCCCTTACTCGTGTAAATAAATTTATTCAAGACCATTCACCAACAAACTTTCCAAATAATTACAAAAAAGCTTCTATTGAAACTTTCGCAAATAAAAAATGAGACGAATTAATAATCATGGAAAAAAAGGCCCGATGTATTTTCCAACTCCATCAATCACAGCCACATTAAGCTCATAGTCGATGAAGATTACAAGTTGAACTTTTGCATTAACAGTAAAAAGCATACGAATGTTTTCGTTATTTATTGTTGACTTAATTTGTACATTTTCAGAACTCAAATTATACATTGTATCTATAGAGGTGCTCCAGGTACGTTGCTGGTCTTTAGGGTATTTGGGAGATGGATGGGAGGATGGGGAGGGGGATGGGGCCTCCGGATATCTCACTTTTCGAATGATGTTTCATTCGGTGAGCTTCTCAGCGATGCCTTTATTTCACGCGGGTATTTTTCGCGACCGTGGTTCCAACGCTATCGAGCCGGCCCATTCGCGCAGCAGCGAAAGCTGTCCTTCATAGCTCTATCGTTTCTATTACATCTAACCCTTTATACACTGACATTACAAGTATGTCACGTTACTTTTTTTATGGGATAAGAGGTAAACGAGTACGCGGCCTACCTATGATTATTGTTTACTGTAACCTACTTACATCTGCAGCAGCAGAGGAGCTGCAGGTGTGTTACTGGCCTTTATAGATTTTTGGAGGATGGGAGAGTTGATCCAGTTGTCAAGGTCACCGAGCCAACAGCGCTTGTACCGTAGGGGTTTTTGGCGGTCCAGCATCTTAAATGTTGATCTCGATATACTATCAGTCATTGCTTTGGTAGATGTTAGCACCTTTCCCTCACTAAAAGAAGTAGAGTGGGTTAATGAGACGGGGGGTCGGGTAACAGGGCTACACATAGATATAATTACGACCAATGTTTTGTACTATCTTAAATAATATAAACTAGTTGTGGTACAGACAGAACTTACTAAGAATGAATGCAACCCGATTTTGTTTGTGCTTAGATAGTTCTTTGGTAGGGAAGAGTTGACCTATGGTTACCTCATTCACCGACCGAAACTCACAAGGCACACACTTCAGTGCCTGTATTTCACCTTTCTCTACTTGAAGTCAGATATAATTTTATTTGTACAAAATAAAAATATGCTTACATTTTGAAGGTGTTTATGCGATAATAGTTTAATAATATATTCCAAGCATCCGCTCCGCATTTTACAAGGGAACACTTTTGCCTATATATTGCAACGCAGTATTCCAGCCGAGGTTAAATAATGTCCTCCCACAGCATTCACTCTTGCCCTCATCAAAAACCAATCCTCGCCACCTCTCCCGACTCCGGCCTCTCCCAGCAGTATCAACTCACTCATGCAGCTCTCCACTTTGATTATTTCTCCTTTAATATTAACTACATTCTATTCACGATTTTGTAATAAGAGATAATTAAATTGAAAGCTCATAAGTAAGTAATTTGGTAAATTGTTACTTGCTTCTCATGGGAAATATATTTTAACTTTAAAAACAAATAAAATGAAGCAAACTTTATTCGAAATTTATCTGTATGTCATTACCACATACTCCCCTAATTATAAATATCAGTGAAGTGTACGTTTGTTATTTATAATCATAATAATATCCAAATTAAAATTTATATAATTAATATTAACTCTGCTGAAATACTAAAATGCCCACCCCTGACTACTACAGCATTGATTACATGGTCGTGAGGGCTTACTGTATATATTTATTTTATTTAATTTATAATACTCGATACTGCTCAATAACAAAACGGAATAATCTGTGAAGGTTTTTTCAATTACAAACACAGGAATTCCTTGCCTGAAGACATTAGGAAAGAGTCCAGCAAATTATCGTTCAAGAGACCGGTACGTGAACACCTCTCCAAGACATCCGTTCACACTTAGTGGAATTGATATCATCGGTCATTGTAATTATAATAATATTGTGTGTATATATATTTATATATTTATATGGATTCATATTTGTTTATATGTATTTATTCCTATAGTATGTATCTAATTGTAAGTGTAAGTTATTTATTTATTTTAGTTCCTTTTTTAACATATAACAGCAGCACCCTTACAATATCTCTCCACTTGGGTTGACTGGCAGAGAATGTCAAGAGGCATTAAGTCCGCCCTTTGTAATACTTTTATTTAAAGGTATTCAAATAAAGTTTAAATAAATTAAGAAATAAATGTTACAGGAGTGCGTTATCAACGCTGAGATCTAAAACTAAATACTTTCCTGTCTGTACTATTGTATAGTACTATCTGTACTATAGTCTGTACTATAGTCCAGTATACTGGATCTCCACAGCTTTCATACCACTTCTGGTCTGGCGGTACCTACTCGGACTCTTAGCTACAAAAAGTAGTCATTTTCGACTTCTTCTTATATAATATAAATATTATAATTTATTACTATATCATATTTTACTGCGTAAGTTGTACGTCCTATGAACTGACGATATTCCAAAATTATGTAATTAGTTTAGTATCTCAATACGTATACTGTTACTAATTAACATCTCCTACACAAAGTTTTGTTGAATTATTAATTACCTTGTTTGAATTAATCACCTATGATCAAAGAATGACGCTTTATCTAATATTCAGTAGGATTTGTACACTATATAACATGTGTAATACATTTTAATGCCGCGTTTCCTCACGGGTGACCGTTGTGCCATGGGTCCTGGGTTTGAATCCCAGCCGAAATAAATAATTATACAAAAAAACCACAGATGATTGGTTTCCAGGTCTTTACCTTCACCTGCCTGCCTTAACGAGTGAGTGCTTCTGTGTTCGCGCATACTTTTACTGCACTATAATATCTTATGTGCAGTTGACAACTTTAGATAGTATTCGGATGGTATCGCAGTGGTCGTAACAGCTCAGGGATCAGGACACTCTTTAATTTCATAGGAAGTCCACGGAGTTCGAATACACAACTTAATACTATAATAGTAGAATTTTATTTTAAGTGCCGACTTCACCAAATCGGCGATGAAAACGTAACAAGTAACCGGTATAGCGGAGAAAAAATATTTCCAGGATATAGAATGTCTGATCTGGCCAGCACTACAGCAGAATGAGGAACTCTAGACTGCTCCAAAACCACTCAAATATTAAAAGGGGGCTAGTCTTGGACAATTACAGGGCGGTCTAGGCAATCGTCTTGTCGGTAGAGACGCTGCCTTTTAAGCTTTTCTTATTTATCATCTCAATAGTACATTCATATTAAATAAAAGCTGTGAATAAAATTATTAAAATAGAACACTCACAGAGTTTCTTTAAACTTTTCATTTATCAGAAGAAGCTCGTTACGAAACGCTTGAAGATTGTAAAAAACGGACGTTTGACAGTAAATTTATATCAAAATCCTTTAGAGTGCGCTTGGCAAAAATTTCTGAAACAGACCTCGAGTGCCTTGGGTTATATATTTAAACGAACCATGCCCAATCCCTTTCGACCCACTATTTCCGAGGTTAGGTAGATTACGTTACGTTACGTTACGTTACGTTACGTTACGTTACGTTACGTTACGTTACTTTACGTTACGTTACGTTACGTTACGTTACGTTACGTTACGTTACGTTACGTTACGTTACGTTACGTTACGTTACGTTACGTTACGTTACGTTACGTTACGTTACGTTACGTTACGTTACGTTACGTTACGTTACGTTACGTTACGTTACGTTACGTTACGTTACGTTACGTTACGTTACGTTACGTTACGTTACGTTACGTTACGTTACGTTACGTTACGTTACGTTACGTTACGTTACGTTACGTTACGTTACGTTACGTTACGTTACGTTACGTTACGTTACGTTACGTTACGTTACGTTACGTTACGTTACGTTACGTTACGTTACGTTACGTTACGTTACGTTACGTTACGTTACGTTACGTTACGTTACGTTACGTTACGTTACGTTACGTTACGTTACGTTACGTTACGTTACGTTACGTTACGTTACGTTACGTTACGTTACGTTACGTTACGTTACGTTACGTTACGTTACGTTACGTTACGTTACGTTACGTTACGTTACGTTACGTTACGTTACGTTACGTTACGTTACGTTACGTTACGTTACGTTACGTTACGTTACGTTACGTTACGTTACGTTACGTTACGTTACGTTACGTTACGTTACGTTACGTTACGTTACGTTACGTTACGTTACGTTACGTTACGTTACGTTACGTTACGTTACGTTACGTTACGTTACGTTACGTTACGTTACGTTACGTTACGTTACGTTACGTTACGTTACGTTACGTTACGTTACGTTACGTTACGTTACGTTACGTTACGTTACGTTACGTTACGTTACGTTACGTTACGTTACGTTACGTTACGTTACGTTACGTTACGTTACGTTACGTTACGTTACGTTACGTTACGTTACGTTACGTTACGTTACGTTACGTTACGTTACGTTACGTTACGTTACGTTACGTTACGTTACGTTACGTTACGTTACGTTACGTTACGTTACGTTACGTTACGTTACGTTACGTTACGTTACGTTACGTTACGTTACGTTACGTTACGTTACGTTACGTTACGTTACGTTACGTTACGTTACGTTACGTTACGTTACGTTACGTTACGTTACGTTACGTTACGTTACGTTACGTTACGTTACGTTACGTTACGTTACGTTACGTTACGTTACGTTACGTTACGTTACGTTACGTTACGTTACGTTACGTTACGTTACGTTACGTTACGTTACGTTACGTTACGTTACGTTACGTTACGTTACGTTACGTTACGTTACGTTACGTTACGTTACGTTACGTTACGTTACGTTACGTTACGTTACGTTACGTTACGTTACGTTTCGGGGATAAGACTACAAACGCAAAGCATGGTTCCAAATTTTATTCATCAAGGTCCATTATACAGGGGTGTAAGGGTAGACCATAGATGGAGAAATATCCATCCGAACAAATCGAACCCCAATCTCACAGGCAGGTGGATGGATGAGGAGCAACGTACTGTTTCAGGTTACCAGCGCCGCGCTCCTGCCAATCCGCTTGCCCGGCTTAAGGTCAGTTCATACAAATAAATAGCTTTACCTTTATATTCTCCTTCTCAAATAACTGAGGTTTCTGGAGCCTCCCAGCTGGCCAAAACTCACATATCCTCGAAAATAATTGCTTTTATTATTTCTCAGATATGCAGGTTTCCTCACGATGATTTCATACATGAGTATGGTAAATACAGCTCTTAAAATTGCTATTAACCATTTGTGCGGTGCCGGCGCGAGGATCGAACCCAGGTCCTCGCGCGCTATGAAATTCGCTAACACCTGACCGGCTTCTAATTACTAAATATCCATCCGTAAAGGTTATCAAGACAGGCGAGACAGATTTATCAAATATTTATGACGGGTTTGTTAACGCTATTGTTAGTCTGGACAATCATACTTAAACCCTTCCAGTGTCATATCAAATATGTCATATGTCATATATGACTCATAGCAATAGAAGTTTCATAATTGTGACACGTGAATGGAAAATTCCTAAAATTACTACCAAAAGGAATTAAATGATACAATGATTAACAAATCTGTGTCGCTTTCAAATTATTTTGATCCAGTTAATTGAGGAATGTTCATTAATTTTATATTATTGTAATTTATTAAATTATAATAAAATGAATGTACTTTCTCATACATATGATTAAAACATTTAATCGATTATCTTTTCATTAATATCTAACCATTATCTCATGCATAATTACACATTATAGCGTCATTAATCATCATAAACTATTGGCACCAGGAGATAACAAACAGATCACTCAAGATGGATTCCGGATATTGATACAAAACAAATAATAGAGAGTTTTAACATAAAATAAAACTTACCTATTATTTTTTAATCAATATCCGGAATCAAACAAACTACCTGGTGCATCATGAGCTCCATAATGACGATACCTGGCGCCTAACTCCACTAAGTAAACAAAAACAGCAGAGGTGGGGGCTCCCATCTGCGGTGAGGTAACCGGAAATGCTGACTTCGGCAGAAAGATTGGTGTTTGACTCAAGATGGATTCCGGATATTGATTAAAAAATAATAGGTAAGTTTTATTTTATGTTAAAACTCTCTATTATTATTTTTAAATTAAGTTTACTTATGTGTTACTTGAGTTGTGGCAATGAATAAAGTACTTTCTTTCTTTCTTTCTAATAAACAAAATATTTTGAAGGTCAGGTTAGGAATTGTATTAATATCGAGGCCGTAGATCGGAGGTCGATCGCTCACTGTGAAATGTAAAATCGAACAACAAGTTATATATAGAAACGGCTTTAGGGTAATCCACTTAGGATATTACTGGTGACTGTCCTCACACAGAGGCGAATACATCAATCACTTAGCAGAGGTGACCCGGTTAAAGTTACCGAATATCAATATAATACATACAATACCCTGACCACTCTATTGTTACACTGTCCATACGGATGACTTTAGATAATTTTTTATGGAACATTATCCTTTCTACTAAATACCTACTCTGTTTTTTTTATATCGTAAATAGTAATGTACATCCATCTGCCATTCGAGTAATCACAGCTGCAGCTGTACTGATTTTGATGACGTACGGGATGAAGATAACTTGAACTGTGGGGAAGAGGTACTTTTTATACCTGGAATTCCGTCGGGAATTTTTTTTTTTTTTATAGAAGAAGGGGCAAACGAGCGTGCGGCTCACCTGATGGTAAGTGATCACCGACGTCCACGAACATCCACAACACCAGAGGAGCTACAGATGCGCTGCCGGCCTTTAAGGAAGGAATAAGCTCTTTTCTTGAAGGTCCCTAAGTCGTAACTGTTCGGAAATACTGCTGGCGACAGCTGATTCCACAAAATCGAAGTGCGTGGCAGAAAACTTTGATTAAAACGCACTGTGGTGGAATGCCAACCATCTAGGTGGTATCGATGGAACTTCGAATTCTGTCGCGATGTACGATGGTGAAACTCAGCAGCTGGGATCAATCCGAAAAGTTCCTCAGAACATTCCCCGTGGAAAATTTTGTAAAAAATGCAAAGAGAAGCAACATCTCTTCGCAAGGCCAAAGGATCAAGCCGATCAGAGAGAGCTTGGTCGCCGACAATTCGAGCCGCTCGACGTTGGATGCGGTCAAATGGAAGGAGTTGGTACTGGGGTGCCCCTGCCCAGAGATGAGAACAGTATTCCATGTGGGGCCGAACTTGCGCCTTATAAAGTTTGCAAACGGTGGACCGGCATGAAATACTGTCCCGCTCTACAGAGCACACCAAGCTTTTTGGAGGCCAATTTGGCCTTTCCCTCCAAGTGACCACGGAACTGAACGTCGCTCGATATGTCAACGCCAAGGATTCTGATACTGGCTGAGGCAATAAGAATGTTCTCAAAAAGAGGAGAAACGACAAAGGATTCTTTTAGCGGTGAACGCGCAAACCTGTGTCTTTTGGGGTTGAATAGGACCAAATTACGTCGACCCCAATCCGAGACTTTGAATAACAAGGTCTCGACTTCAGACACAAGTTTGTTCCGGCACTCGTCGACGTGTTCCCGAGAAATATTCGCACGGCCTGTATATAGGGCATCACCCGTGCTGTCGTCTGCATAGCAATGAATGCCACTGATTTGTAGCATGTCGTTGATATGCAGAAGGAACAGAGTGGGAGATAGCACACAGCCTTGTGGAACACCAGCATTCACGGGTTTGGGGTCCGAGCATGCACCGTCGACAACAACCTTGATGCTCCGATCCGTGAGGAAGCTGGTGACCCAGTTGCACAATCTCTCAGGAACCCCGAAAGATGAAAGCTTAGAAAGAAGCGCTTTATGCCAAACCCTATCAAATGCTTTCGCTACGTCCAGACTAACCGCCAAAGCCTCCCCCTTAGACTCAACTTCTTCTGCCCATCGGTGAGTCAGGTAAACTAGAAGATCACCAGCTGATCGTCCGCGACGGAAACCGTACTGTCGGTCACTGATCAGCTGGTGTTCCTCCAGGTACCTCAGGAGCTGGGTGTTGATGAGTGACTCCATAATTTTAGATAACAAGGGGGTGATGGCAATAGGCCTGTAGTTGGACGGATCAGAGCGGTCGCCTTTTTTCGGTATTGGATGCACAAATGCTGTCTTCCAAGATTCCGGGACGACGCCTGAAGAGTAGGAGTGCCGGAAAAGACGCGTGAGAACCGGTGCCAACTCAGGGGCACACATCCTCAGCACAATTGGAGGGATTCCGTCCGGCCCACTCGACTTATGACTGTCCATGGAGCGGAGTGCCTTTCGCACTGAGCTCTGCAGAAACTGAATTTCCGGCATGGAGCACTTACACCATGGGATGGTAGGTGGAGAGTTTCCCCGGTCATCAAGAGTCGAGTTGGATGCAAAGAGAGCCCAAGAGATCGGCTTTCTCTTTTGCAGAATGGGCCAGCGAATCATCCTCCTTGTGTAGAGATGGGAGAGATGGCTGACAGAAATTCCTCTGGACAGCCTTGGCGAGAGACCAGAATGCGCGGGATCCCGATGGGAGGCGAACTAATCTCTCGCTAATTCTGCCAATGTGCTTTAACCTTGCCGCAGCGATAACTCTTTTGAAGGACCTGGAGGCAGAGTTGTACTCGTTTTTAAGAGCACTGGTTTTTGCATCCCGAGACGCCGATGCATCGGCCCAGGCCTGGTAGCACTTCCGCTTTCAGCGTGACGCTATTTTGCAGGTGCGACCAAACCAAGGCTGGGATTTACCTCCGACAGGCACTGCAGAGAACGGAATAAAAGTTCCATTCCTGAAGTACCACATCGGTGACAGAATCTGCAACGACGTTGGGATCATCCAGCGAAGCAAATCTGCCCCATGGGTAGGAAGCAAAGAAAGACCGCATTCCATCCCAATCTGCCGACCTATAGTGCCACACACGGCGGAACCCCGCAGATCGCGTTCGGGATCGGCGCGCGATAGGCACTACACTCCGGATCAGACAGTGGTCCGATGAGCCAAGAGGGGCATCGACTGAGACCAAATATCCGTCCGGGTGTGAGGTCAGCATAAGGTCCAACAGGGAAGGTGTATGACCTTCCACGTCTGGAATCCGCGTCGGCGAGGTTACCAGTTGTGTCAGGCCATATGCTAATGCAAAGTCGTGAACAGATCTCATCTCAGCATCCACGATTAGGTAGCGTAGGAAAGCCTGAACGTGGATGCTCAGTGAGGGATTCTCCAGAACCGTAGGTACTGGTACCCTCCTGGGGTAGCTCAAAATTATATACCGCTACCATATTTGGGGAGGGGAGGGCCTCCGGATATCTCACTTTTCGAATGATGTTTCATTCGGTGAGCTTCTCAGCGATGCTATTATTTCACGCGGGTATTTTTCGCGACCGTGGTTCCAACGCTATCGAGCCGGCCCATTCCTGCGGCAGCAAAAGCCGCCGCTTGGCTCTACCACGTTAAACCACAATGTGTAATGCATCGTGATGAGATCTGGACTGGACTAGGATCAGTTTTCAGCTTTTATAAAGTCCGGAATATTGATCGACTGACGGAAATCGAGTCGGGATTCACCTCCTCCAGGGGGAGGTTAAGGAGCGCATGGCTGAACATAGGAGTCAAACCAGCATTGATTATCAGCCAGTTAATGTTCCACAGCTGGGCAAAAAGCTACCTCCAGAGATATTGAGAGGATTAGTATCCATCTCCCTTACTCGTGTAAATAAATTTATTCAAGACCATTCACCAACAAACTTTCCAAATAATTACAAAAAAGCTTCTATTGAAACTTTCGCAAATAAAAAATGAGACGAATTAATAATCATGGAAAAAAAGGCCCGATGTATTTTCCAACTCCATCAATCACAGCCACATTAAGCTCATCGTCCGATGAAGATTACAAGTTGAACTTTTGCATTAACAGTAACAAGCATACGAATGTTTTCGTTATTTATTGTTGACTTAATTTGTACATTTTCAGAACTCAAATTATACATTGTATCTATAGAGGTGCTCCAGGTACGTTGCTGGTCTTTAGGGTATTTGGGAGATGGATGGGAGGATGGGGAGGGGGATGGGGCCTCCGGATATCTCACTTTTCGAATGATGTTTCATTCGGTGAGCTTCTCAGCGATGCTATTATTTCACGCGGGTATTTTTCGCGACCGTGGTTCCAACGCTATCGAGCCGGCCCATTCGCGCAACAGCGAAAGCTGTCGCTTCACTTGGCTCTATCACATTCTATTACATCTAACCCTTTATACACTGACATTACAAGTACGTCACGTTACTTTTTTTATGGGATAAGAGGTAAACGAGTACGCGGCCTACCTCTGATTAATGTTTACTGTAACCTACTTACATCTGCAGCAGCAGAGGAGCTGCAGGTGTGTTACTGGCCTTTATAGATTTTTGGAGGATGGGAGAGTTGATCCAGTTGTCAAGGTCACCGAGCCAACAGCGCTTGTACCGTAGGGGTTTTTGGCGGTCCAGTATCTTAAATGTTGATCTCGATATACTATCAGTCATTGCTTTGGTAGATGTTAGCACCTTTCCCCCACTAAAAGAAGTAGAGTGGGTTAATGAGACGGGGGGTCGGGTAACAGGGCTACACATAGATATAATTACGACCAATGTTTTGTACTATCTTAAATAATATTAACTAGTTGTGGTACAGACAGAACTTACAAAGAATGAATGCAACCCGATTTTGTTTGTGCTTTCTTAGATAGTTCTTTGGTAGGAAGAGTTGACCTATGGTTACCTCATTCACCGACCGAAACTCACAAGGCACATGGTGCCTGTATTTCACGCCTCTACTTGAAGTCAGATATAATTTTATTTGTACAAAATAAAAATATGCTTACATTTTGAAGGGTGTTTATGCGATAATAGTTTAATAATATATTCCAAGCATCCGGTCCGCATTTTACGGGGAACGCTTTTGCCTATATATTGCTTACGCAGTATTCCGGCCGAGGGTTAAATAATGTCCCTCCCACGCGTTCACTCTTGCCCTCATCAAAAACCAATCCTCGCCACGCCTCTCCCGGCCTCTCCCGGCCTCTCCCAGCGGTATCGCTCCACTCCATGCAGCTCTCCACTTTGATTATTTCTCCTTTAATAATAACTACATTCTATTCACGATTTTGTAATAACAGATAATTAAATTGAAAGCTCATAAGTAAGTAATTTGGTAAATTGTTACTTGCTTCTCATGGGAAATATTTTAACTTTAAAAACAAATAAAATGAAGCAAACTTTATTCGAAATTTATCTGTATGTCATTACCACATACTCCCCTAATTATAAATATCAGTGAAGTGTACGTTTGTTATTTATAATCATAATAATATCCAAATTAAAATTTATATAATTAATATTAACTCTTCTGAAATACTAAAATGCCCCTGATTACATGGTCGTGAGGGCTTACTGTATATATTTATTTTATTTAATTTATAATACTCGATACTGCTCAATAACAAAACGGAATAATCTGTGAAGGTTTTTTCAATTACAAACACAGGACTTCCTTGCCTGAAGACATTAGGAAAGAGTCCAGCAAATTATCGTTCAAGAGACTGGTACGTGAACACCTCTCCAAGACATCCGTTCACACTTAGTGGAATTGATATCATCGGTCATTGTAATTATAATAATATTGTGTGTATATATATTTATATATTTATATGGATTCATATTTATTTATATGTATTTATTCCTTTAGTATGTATCTAATTGTAAGTGTAAGTTATTTATTTATTTTAGTTCTTTTTTTTTTAACATATAACGCTTGGCACCCTTACAATATCTCTCCACGCCCCGAGTTGACTGGCAGAGAATGTCAAGAGGCATTAAGTCCGCCCTTTGTAATACTTTTATTTAAAGGTATTCAAATAAAGTTTAAATAAATTAAGAAATAAATGTTACAGGAGTGCGTTATCAACGCTGAGATCTAAAACTAAATACTTTCCTGTCTGTACTATAGTACTATCTGTACTATAGTCTGTACTATAGTCCAGTATACTGGATCTCCACAGCTTTCATACCACTTCTGGTCTGGCGGTACCTACTCAGACTCTTAAGCTACAAAAGTAGTAATTTTTCGACTTCTTCTTATATAATATAAATATTATAATTTATTACTATATCATATTTTACTGCGTAAGTTGTACGTCCTATGAACTGACGATATTCCAAAATTATGTAATTAGTTTAGTATCTCAATACGTATACTGTTACTAATTAACATCTCCTACACAAAGTTTTGTTGAATTATTAATTACCTTGTTTGAAGTAATCACCTATGATCAAAGAATGACGCTTTATCTAATATTCAGTAGGATTTGTACACTATATAACATGTGTAATACATTTTAATGCCGCGTTTCCTCACGGGTGACCGTTGTGCCATGGGTCCTGGGTTTGAATCCCAGCCAAAATAAATAATTATACAAAAAAACCACAGTTGATTGGTTTCCAGGTCTTTAACTTCACCTGCCTGCCTTAACGAGTGAGTGCTTCTGTGTTCGCGCATACTTTTACTGCACTATAATATCTTATGTGCAGTTGACAACTTTAGATAGTATTCGGATGGTATCGCAGTGGTCGTAACAGCTCAGGGATCAGGACACTCTTTAATTTCATAGGAAGTCCGCAGGTTCGAATACCGGCAATACTATAATAGTAGAATTTTATTTTAAGTGCCGACTTCACCAAATCGGCGATGAAAGAAAACGTAGCAAGTAACCGGTATAGCGGAGAAAAAAAATATTTCCAGGATATGGAATGTCTGATCTGACCAGCACTACAGCAGAATGAGGAACTCTACACTGCTCCAAAACCCGCTAAAATATTAAAAAGGGGGCTAGTCTTGGACAATTACACGGCGGTCTAGGCAATCGTCTTGTCGGTAGAGACGCTGCCTTTTAAGCTTTTCTTATTTATCATCTCAATAGTACATTCGTGTTAAATAAAAGCTGTGAATAAAATTATTAAAATAGAATACTCACAGAGTTTCTTTAGCCTTTTCATTTATCAGAAGAAGCTCGTTACGAAACGCTTGAAGATTATAAAAAAAACGGACGTTTGACAAATGAAATTTATATCAAATCGCACAGAGTGCGCTTGGCAAAGATTTCACAAACAGACCTCGAGTGCCTTGGGTTATATATTTAAACGAACCATGCCCAATCCCTTTCGACCCACTATTTCCGAGGTTAGGTAGATTACGTTACGTTACGTTACGTTACTTTACGTTACGATACGTTACGTTACAGGAGAGATTATGTTTTCAGGAATTAAGACTACCAAACATAAGCATGGTTCCAAATTTTATTCATCAAGGTCCATTATACAGGGGTGTAAGGGTAGACCATAGATGGAGAAATATCCATCCGAACAAATCGAACCCCAATCTCACAGGCAGGTGGATGGATGAGGAGCAGCATTACTGTTTCGAGGTTACCAGCGCCGCGCTCACCAATCCGCTTGCCCGGCAAGGTCAGTTCATACAAATAAATAGCTTTACCTTATATTCTCCTTCTCAAATAACTGAGAGGGTTTTGGAGCCTCCCGGCTGGCCGGGCTTCACATATCCTCGAAAATAATTGCTTTTATTATTTCTCAGATATGCAGGTTTCCTCACGATGATTTCCTTCACCGCCGAGCGCATGGTAAATACAGCTCTTAAAATTGCTATTAACCATTTGTGCGGTGCCGGCGCGGGGGATCGAACCCAGGTCACTCGCGCGCTATGAAATTAAAGCTAACACCCTGACCGAGCTTCTAATTACTAAATATCCACCCGTAAAGGTTATCAAGACAGGCGAGACAGATTTATCAAATATTTGTAATAGGTTTGTTAACGCTATTGTTAGTCTAAGGACAATCATACTTAAACCCTTCCAGTGTCATATCAAATATGTCACATATGTCCTTATATGACTCATAGCAATAGAAGTTTCATAATTGTGACACGTGAATGGAAAATTCCTAAAAATAAAAAATAAATAAGCGTCAATAGCTAGGGGTTAGGGTGCGCACTACAAAACATGACGTCGTAAGTTCGAGCCCGCCATTCGACGATTGTCGTGAACCACTCCAGATACAAGCTGTAAGCTTAGTTGGAGGGTTAACAGGAATATTAGTAATGTTACTTAATAAATAACATTGCTAGTCTTATAAAAAAAAAAACCGACCGGCGTCCGAACACCTCCCCAAGGAGAGGCTTGTTTTAAGGGACTCTGAGCAAACGCGTAAGCGGGTCATCTGACAATTTTGACAACAAAAATAATCATCGGCAACACCACAGGAGTTTTTAATGGGTAAGCGGACAAATGAGCAAGCGGCTCACCTCATGGTAAGTGACTACCGTCGCTCACGTACATCTGCAACACCCGAGGAGCTGCAGGTGCTTTCTGGCCCTTAAGGATATTTGGAGAATGGGTGGGATGATGATGGGATAGGGGGAGAGGAACAGGATCTCCAGTTACCTCAATCATCAGAAGCACAAGACAGCCTCTACTTCCCGCCGGTATTCTGCGAGGCCGTGGCACTATCCCGGTCGAGCGGGCCCATTCGAGCAGCAGCAAAGCCGCCGCTTGGCTCTACCAAGATAAACCATTTTATGACTATTGCACGCAGAATTGTGCAAAAATCATTAAAATAAATTTGCCTTACTTTGCAGTAACGCCTGATTCTATTAACTGAAGTAGGATTTTCTGGAAGCGAGCTGGCCATCGCAGTGCCAGACGCCTCGCACCTTGGACATTGTTGCCTGTCTTCGGCCTATGTATTTTCGGCCTGCCATACTCGAATGCATAAGTAACGTAGAAGAAGAGGATTTTTTTTTATCGCAAATGGCATGAAATCGAGCTAATTATACTGTCTCCCTATATCTTTCAAACCCAACAGTAGATGCACTGATCCTTGGCGGCAGTAAATATGTAAGAGTGTTGTAGCCATGCAGGAGATGATGAAAGAAGGTTCTCGAGGAGCTGCTACAAATGAAATGTGGTATGACAAGATGAAGTGACGACCTGCGCAGTGTTGCGGGAAGTCGATGAATGCAGGTGGCTCAGGACCGAGCTTTGTGGCAATCTTTGGGGCAGGCCAATGATCAGCAGTGGACTTGTGATAGGCTGAATGTTACTTATAGATCGTTAATCCTTACGATTTTCAATACCGAATGAAGTATATCCACGGTAGGAAAGGGGGTGGTAGATTCTGCCACCGCTACCACCGCAACCATCCGACAAATGGACATTATGTTGAAAGTTAGGTGAGTATTAGGCATATGTGAAATTTTCCACCAGATCTCATACCTGGGTGTGATATATTGGACTTAGGAAAATACTGAATTAATATCAAGTTTTTGTTGAAGTTGCGAACTGTTTTATTTCCATTTACAATTTTACCGGTATTCATGGGTTCGAAGCCCAGAAAACTATGCGCTATACGTGCGTAAAGCAAGCCCTCCGACCACGAAGCTACCATGGTCACATAGACAAATTATTTTTATCTCGTCGCTCTGTCCCCTGCGATACAAACAAGCAGCGCCACATCAAACTCTGATGGATACGTTCCGGCAGTGATTTATGATTGATGACGTCATCAAATAGCATTCTGCAATGCATTATGATCATATGGTGCAAGGTGTTCCATGATGTTGCAACTCATTTGAACACTTGATTCAGATATTAGTTTTTATCATGTTAACGAAATAATATTTTATATCTGTGTGTGTTTTAATAAGTCAGTTTCCTTCGCTTTCATATAAATAGAACATATAACTTTGTAAAGAAAAAGTAATTATCAACGAAAGCTGACTTTGTAACTCTTAATTACCTTAACCTAAACCACCTGTAAGCATCCACTGCAGAACATCACACAAGCATCGCAGCACCAGACGCCTCAGACGCTGCAAGCGGTCATCGATCTGCTAGTTTTTGGTCTAACATTTCCCGGCATCTGTCGGTAGCCTTTGTGATTTTCTCTTCGTCGCCTCTTATAAAACCCACGGAAAGATAGGGGTGGGAAGTACTATAAACTGTTACATATTCACTTCTTTAGAGTCCAGTCCTGGAGATATGCTGATGCTTTAAAATATTAGAAAAAACAGGACCATCTAGGAAATCTGCAGTCTTTGATCATATTCTGGATCCCCTCAACCATTACATTAGATTTGTCGGGCCATATATCCTCGCAAGACACCACCGATTCCTGCCGATGATGATTCGCGAGGATCCTAATCTCAATAGAGAAGATGACTGGGTGCTAACACCTGTTAAGGATCCGGTAATATATAAAAATAAATATAAGACCATGCATATCACTGCACGACCTTGAGGCTTCAGATACCGTGAGCTCATTCTGCGCAGATCGGACCAAAATGTATAATTATATATAAAACCTTTTTGCCGCCCCCAAAACCCTCTACCCCTCCCCCGTCGGTGTAAAAAAAGCTGTCTAGTATCACGCTACCGGCTTCACTTTTCATTATCTTGTCGCAGACGTACGTGGGCGACGGTGATCTCTTGCATTCAGTTGAGCCCAAGCTTTTTGTTCACGACTAATATGTATGTAATGTATTTTTCGATAATAGATGTCGCCACTGGTTGTTTGAAACCCACTATTAAGTGGTCGACACAAAATCATTACCGTTTTAATCAAGATATTCGTTGGTTTCATTTAAAATAGTACCAATTAGTATCTAGCCCTAGTTTCAAAATTTTCACGTTTTGCCCCTTTAACTCAAAAAAAAAGCAATTCATTTATTGGATTTGTAAATAGATTACTTCTAGTTCAGTTTATTTATTTTAATGTCATCTATATCTGACACTTATAATTCATTCAAGCATTGAAAAACAAGTTCAAACCGTGCTTGATATATATCGAGCAGAGCCCGTACTTGGTCCTTCTGTTCGTTCAACCTGTCAGAACAAGCTCGACGATTTATCTTTTGCACACCGTTGGCTTTCACTGAGACCCAAACACCTCGGGTTATGATTGATGTCAGTCTCTGTTCCGTCGAATACGCTTTAAACGGTTATACGAAAAATATTCCACAGCGTTATTGTTCAATAGTTAAAATCATTAACGATAACACATTCTGTTTTGATTTTATTTAGCGAATAGAATCAGACGTTACTTTGTGGTGAGCCATTATTCTTAAAAAAAAAAAATGCGGAATTGTCCGGAATAATGGTCCGACATTTTCGCGTTTCATCATCATCATCATCATTTCAGCCTATCAGAAGTCCACTGCTGAACATAGGCCTCCCCCAAAGATTGCCACGAAGCTCGGTCCTGAGCTGGATGCAGGTGGCTTTTCGCGTTTGTTTATTAAATAAAAATGCATATTCCCGACGTTTCGATTGCTTTTCAGCAGCCGTGGTCGCGGGGGGACTGAGGTGTTAGACGTCCAGATGTTATAGTTAAAAAATTATTTAAGCTTAATATAACTGTTGAGTAACGAATTCCTGAAGATAACGTTAACGAGCAAATGTCGTAAATACAGCACCTATTAACTACACCATGACAAACGTGAGCTTTTTAGTGTGACAGTGTATACAATGCAAATGTAATTATGCAAACCTAGTATACCGTACAGAGTCCTATTACTAAACCTACACCGTCAGTTTGTCCGTCCTTCTGTGTGTCCTTCCTGAGAGGCCTCTTCGATACGTGGCTGCACCATGTGGCGGATGGTCCACTTCCTCTAATATGGTAGAGGGTGATGGCTGCCACATGCGTCATGATTGTGGTGGCCGGTCTGCTCGAGTTAGCAGAGCACTTGTGCTTTAACTTTGTGGATCACTGTATTCTTGTAGCACGCTTTCAGTTGCCTATGGTATTATACATTTTATTTTATAATGCACATTATAATTATTGTTAAAAAACAGAGGATACCTACGGAGTTTCTTTTGTCTGTCTGTTCTCAGAAGAACCCCATCCCCCCCCCCTTCTCCTAAATACTCAAAGGCCTGCAGAACCTCTGGTATTGCAGATGTACATGGGAAAACGGCAATCACTTCCCATCAGGTGAGCCAATTGCTCGTTTGCCCCCTTTACCGTAACAAAAAACGCTCTATTTGCCTATACGGGGTTGCTAGTCACGACGCTTTCTTCCCCATTGGTTGTCAATTCTGCACGTGATGTTTTTGTTTTACTTTTTTCAAAATAATAGCAGTTAAGTAACAACCACTCTGAACTTAGCGTGTAGCTGGAGTGGTTCACGACAACTGTGGAATGGCGGGCTCGAACGTCGAACTTCATGTTTCGCACCCTAACCGATTAGGCTATTGGTCGGTCCATTGCCTCCATATCTTGCACATCCATATGGCTACGTCGGTTATCCTGGTTCTGCTGGGCATATCTTCGTTGCAGATGTCATTACGTAGAGAAACACCGAGCATCACTAGGCTTCCAGATCACGACCACGTCTCGGTGAGCCCCTTCCGTAATCCAATAGGATGTACGATGTAATGTTTTACAACATCTCGGGATCACAGAATGTAACATGATTTATTTGTTTTATCAATTTTAATTAAGGTTTTCTGGTAGAGGTCTAAATTTCTCGTGAACTAATCCGAAACAAGTATCCGAAGTCCGGTCAGTATACCCGACGTGGCGTAAGGGTCAGTAATCTGAAATAGAAATAGACCGAGAACATTATTCACTATCGTTTATCGGTTGGATAAAGCGTTCTACGTATATGTTATACATTCGTTGTTTTGTACACAACAGTGAGTTTTTATTAAAATGTTATTTACCGGTTTTATGTCGTTTAATTTTTCTATTGTTTCCTAAAGTTCTTGTTTGACTACCTGATGTCATAGTTAACCCGGTTACCGCCAGCTCTCTAATTATTATTTTCTGGTCCGATCTATGCAGAATGAGCTCACAGTTTTTTGAGATCTTGGAGTGGTATGCATGGTTATGGATTTAATTTTATTAATTACCTGATCACATGCAAGTTATCTTCTCTACTGAAATTATGATGTTATTCATTTCAATAGCCTCGCAAATGATATTTAGCATCTGCCCTGTTCTTTTGAGAGGATATGTGATCTCTCCGATCTAATGTAATGGATGGAGGGATCGAACCTACGGTCACAGACGGGAGACCCAAGAGCGATGATATTTTACAACAGCTGTATGTTCGATATATTATGTATGTATAGGTTCCATACGTCGGGAATTAAAAGTAAAATTAAACACGAATTAATAATTTCGTTTCAAGTGCAAGTGGGAACAAGAAATCAAAATATTATGTAACTGAATGTAATGGCGTGATCTGTAATCGACCTACTAATAAGCGTATCATAGTACCTTTTTTTTTAAGGAAAAGACGGCAAACTAGCCAGTGGTGCTTAGGTGCGTTGCCGGCCTTTAAGGATATTTGGGAGATGGGAGGGTGGATCAGGAGGGGGTGGGAAGGGGGAGTGAGTCTACGGTTATCTCAATCACCGAACGAAACGCAGAAGCTTAAGATGCCTCTACTTCACGCCTACCAAACCATTCGAGCAGCAGCAGAAGCCGCCGCTTGGCTCTGACACGTACGGAACCGCCTTCTCCCTCTCTCTCTGCCTCACACTCCTCTTTGTTTATGTTGTCCTAAACCTACTTCTTTTGGGTTCGGCTCTTCTCGTCTTTTTTCGACATACGTTCGTCAGTTCTGGGTTCTGGGTAGTCGAGTCGTTTGCTAAAGCGTTTGTTATATTCAGGTGTTTGTTGATGACGGACAACAAACTTTACAGTGGTCTCCCTCTCTTCTTCTTTATGCGCAAGACTTGTCTGGTCATGTGATCTTCGAGTCTTCTCGTTACATAGTACAGAACAAAATTATTAATTAATTAACCCCATATCTCTCACAATCAGTAGGCACGTTGATACTGACATTGTTGAGGAAAATTAGCTCATTAGCAGAATTAATTATGGCTTCAATAAGACCGTAATTATTAATAAAACCTTTTTTGATCGTACCTTTGTAAAAGTAATCGCAAATACCATGTTTAAAAACAATTTGAAACACACTTTTTCACAGCGAGTTTAAAATTACAATATTGCGGTCAATGTTATTGACCGCAATATTGCTTCAAAGTTAGTGGTTAGAGAGCTTACTTTAGTTTCGACCTGGGTTCGAACCCCAGTGGCCTGCATCACTAAAATTGTTAATAACAATTTATAGTGCTGTATTTACTATGTGCTCGGCAGTGAAGGAAAACGTCGTGAGGAAACCTGCATGTCAGAGAAAAAAATATTATTTCGATGAGATGTGAAACCCGCCAACCCGCACCGGAGCAGCATGGCGGTCCTTTCAGGGTCCAAAAGCCCTCTCAGATATCTGAGAAGAAGGGCTTTGCAAGGCAGTAAGCACTTACGGGCTGCTTCTTTAACTGCCACGCTAGGTTAGAGGTTAGGGGTCCTGCTTCCGGAATCATGTGGTCTGAGTTCGATGCGGAGGGCTGGTAACAATGACGTATACGAAACTTGTGTACGATTTGAATCGTAGGCTGGGAGACTACGTATTGACGTCGCCAAGTTCTCCACCTCTCACGTTGAATACGGAAATCTGTTACAGATACGGAAACCTGTTACCTCTGCCGACTAATATTGGTAACACAAAAGTGCTTATCTACCAAATATGTTATATGTTAATAAAAAATGCCGTGGTGGCGCTAGTAGTCAGGCTGCACGTTTTAATTGACCTGGGTTTTGACCTTTTGCCGGAACCATAGAAATCTTTAATATCAGTATTGAGTGCTGATTTTACCACCATCAAATTTTTAACATCAAAAAATATTATTTCGTGTGCATGTGAAGTCTGGCAACCCGCACTGGAGTAGCGTCGCAACCCCTCTCTCTCTCTCTCGAATATTGGAGTTGTGCCCTTTGCCCAGCCGTGGGCATTCACAGGCCGCCACTTTACTTACATGTCACTTCACTGAACAAGTCATGAGCTACTGGAGATAAAACATATAATTACAGATCAAAGACCCTTTAAAAGTCACGTAACAACGTAACGAATATTTTTGGACGGCAAAGGGTTTAACCGCAAAGGTTTTTCGTATAATTTGCCGCCTAAAACTTCCCTTCCGTTTCTCCCCGAGGTTCGTGTTTACTTTAACATATATTACATTTCTAAGCCTGCTGATGGAAATTTATCTAATATGTAAAACGTTTGCTTTCATTTTTAAAGTCTCTATATAAATAAACGTGTCATATTAAACGGTATTTAATATTGACATAGCGATAGCAACAAATCTAAGAGACGCAGGTTCGAATCCCGCGAGAGGCAAACACTTTTATAACGAATAGTAAATCTTCAGACATAACTCTTGTTTCTGAAAAGAAAACTTTGATATTGTGATGATTTAGATATTTAAACTTGTATTATTTCTTTACCTTAAGAAATGGCGGACTAAATGCCATTTGGAATTCTTTGCCAGTCGACCCGAGGCGCGGAGAGATATCGTTAAGTTGCATTAACATAAAAGCTTTAAACAATAATATGACCTATAAAACAAAAAGACATAAATATCACAACAGCGACTGTTGTTTAATTCTGGTAATATGATTAAAATTCTCGAGATTCATGGTAGTCTAGTGAATAGGGAGCTCGCTTGAATTTCATAATATGCGAACGACCTGGGTTCGGTCTCCGGTGCCGGCTACACTAAATTTGTTAATTAAAATTTTAAGTGCTGAATTTAGCACGTGTTCGATAACTATGCAAAATTACGCGAGAAAATATGTATGTATGAGAAATAATTGAAAGTATAGTTAATACCTGCAATTGATATCACTTCATCATCATCATCATCATCATTTCAGCCTATCACAAGTCCAATGCTGAACGTAGGCCTCCCCCAAAGATTGCCACTCAGTTCGGTCCTGAGCCACCTGCATCCATCGACTTCCCGCTACTTCGTTTTGAGTTTCCATCGATAAGTGTGGAGTCGGTTTATAGAAACGATCTCTGACTACGCGTTCCCTGGATCTGTGGAAAAATGGAAAGCTTACTAGACTTGGATTTGCTGGACGCACTAAAACCCCCACGGCAGATACGCTATTGGACTGGTGGCCTGGACAGCTTCGGCGGTAAAGAGTCGCGAGCTGTAGGCCCCCAGGATAGGTTGGTAAAAGTCAGCAACGACGCTGCTGCCTGCTGGTTGATGAAGCCTGATGCGACCTCGCGCTCGGACTCCTGTTAAACGGAAGAAAGACTTCCGACGAAAGCTAGGGTTGGGGAGGAGGGGGCTGATAGCAACCCCGGGGCCCCTCTTAAGGCGGTAAAATCTCGGCTCGGGTTGCCATTGAACAAATAATAGTACATTTAGTAGGAACACGGACACTTGTACTTATTTCACTGACTTATTGAGTTGATGCTTTAAAATATAGTGCGTAACGTAAATAAATTAGCAATACAATCCTAACGAACGTTTATGGCAGTTATTGCACGTATAAACTGTTTTAAATGTTACAATGGAATAAATAAACGTATCTGTGTTACTACTAATTTGAAATATCATTTCGAGGACGTGTGAAGTAAGTTAACGCTGTGGCGAACCAATGCCGGCTCCCAATACTCTCATAATTATCTATTGAAAGGAGGCCTTTGCCCAGGATATTTTCACTATTACCAATAAAACTATACCTATTACCCAGTCCGAAATCACCCCGCCCCAACTAAAATTTAATATACAATAGATTATTTACAAGAGAGGGGAGGACATGCAAATTAAATGGAAACTGAGTATTTGAAAAAAAATTTAGTACACTAACATCCTTTAAATCCCTTACTTTTAGGCTACTGTCCTCGTTTTAGGGACGGTTTCGAGCCCAGAAGATACAACAACACCGTTCCAATAGTCACTTAATTTTTTTGTCTGTGAAGCCGAAGGTTTCTTCAAGGGTTTTCTTTAACCGCCGAAAATCCCAATTAATAATTTCGTCGGAGTTAGCTGATTGGCTGCATCGTTCTATTCAATTATCAGGAATTGTCTGGCCGCGGTGCAGCAGTGAAATTTGATGGACGCGACGACATTTAAACGCGACTATGTTGAGCACACACCAATTGCAATGTGGTCGCCATTACGTTGGAACTAATATCGCATTGTTTAATATTTCATATTTAGCCAAACAGTTGTATTCTGTAATCCTAACAGATTGAATAACGGGTAACATATGCGACGGGTGGAATGAAAAAGTAAAGGGGTGTTGGTGAATAAAAGAAATATTAAAAATATAACATAAAAAATGAACTTATGTCCTCGGTAAGATCATAAGAAACATATATAAAAAAACTAGATCAAAATCGGTCGAGTAAATTTAAAGATTAGCCTGCACAACGAAATACAGTTACGTCTTTATACTGAAACTTCGCGACACCATGTCCGCCTTTTGATCATATGTTGTATTTATTTATTTATTTATTCAACTTCATATACATGAAAATGTATATAGGCGGAGTTAATGCCAGAAGCATTCTCTACCAGTCAACCTTTGGACGATGGAGAGCTGAAATGAAGTAAGTGTTGGTGAAAGAATAGAGAGAACTAATGAGAGAAAAAAAAATTATAATGGAAATCTATATGTAGATGCAATATTTAACTACGCATACAATGATAAATATATATATAATAATAAATACACACACACGTACGTAGATACATTTATAATTTTTAAATACTTTAATAAATTAAATATATATAAAAATAGACTATTACTGAGATGATTCTGCCATTTTTTTAAGGATATGTTCCTTAGCTTTCATTAATTTTAAATATGTACCGACTGTTAGACCCTCTGATTTCGAGTGGGAGCGCATTCCAAAGAAGTACGGATTGAACAGGAAAGGATGAACGGACAAAGCATGAGCTATGTGAGGGACACTGGAGTAGGAGATTATTAGTTGCACTCTTATATTGTTCAATAACGAATAAATAAATAAATGCCATACGTCCAACTATTGTAGTTATGTCACTTGATCTACGCTATAATAAATATAGCCTATGTTACTCAAGGACAAGGCAGGATTCTAATGGTGAAAGAATTTTTGAAATCCATTCAGCAGTTAAATATATGAGGCGAGTGTAAATGGTAGAGTCGGAAGAGGAAGACCTAGGTGAACATTTCACGATCGAATCGGAGACGTTCTGGAAAAAGGCCAGGTCAAGAGTACTTTAAACCAACGAGCATGCATGCGAAGATTAATGAAAGTGGGAGAAGTGAATGATGTATGTCAGGACCGTAGCAAATGGAGGAAGATTGTCTCTGCCTACCCCGTTAGCTATAAGGCGTGAATATATACATACATACATTCAGAAGTTTTTGAGTTTATTCGTTACAAACATACAAAAATACAAATCTTTCCTCTTTATGATATTATTAGTGTAAATAGGGGGCAAACGAGCAAGCGGTTCACATGATGGTAAGTGATTACCGTTGCCCACGGACCTCTGCAACACCAAAGGAGCTGCAAGTGCGTTGCTGGCCTTTAAGGATATTTGGGAATGGGGAAGCGGGCCTCCGGATATCTTACTCACCGAACGAAACCTAGAAGCACAAGATGCCTTTACTTTGCGTCGGTATTCTGCGAGGTCGTGTTACTATCCCGGTCGAGCCTTCCCATTCGACCAGTAGCAAAAGCTACCGCTTGGCTCTACCACGTATTGAAAATATCAGAATTAGGTGTGAAATTAACCCAGGTACTACTTTCAATTATCCTGCACTGTCCCAATTATAATCCCAGTGTCTCGGTTGTAATAAATGAAACTATCCCACTGATTGTATGATTGATCTGTTTACTTTTTTTTATATGTTTCACGTCGTTATGAGAATTTAATATGGCTCGATTAAGATTCGGTGGAAGAGAGCTCGCGGGGTAAGCTGAGATGCTGGCTGCTGCAGTGGTGTGCTCAGTCTCCTGTTAAAGAAAGAAACTTCCGACAACTAGAGGGTGTTTCACAGGAACCCAAGGGCTCTTCTTATGGAGGTACTGGTTAGAGTTATTATATAACCAGCCTTTATTAGACATTGTATACTTACAATAAGTTAGACGAGAGAGGGTTAGAAACAAACTGGTCGAGTTCGTTAAAGGCGGTATCAGGTAACGCGTGAGATCAAAGCCTCAGAAGCGACAACAGCGACCGGGACTTAATTACCTTAAATGTCCCCACTTACCTCAGGATTAACATTGAGCAACTTCGCAAGGGGCGTCAGTGTCGATCGTTAACTGAGCTAAACATGAAGGAAGCTTAAAGATAAGTATTAAGTACTTACTTAGTTACCTGCCGTATACTTCGTTAAGTATTAAGAAGCGTAAATGGTTATGCGTATCATTGGAATTAATCCGTAAATGTATAAAATCACTTAGTGTTTTTTTTTTTTCGCTTCCCTGATCTCAGTATCGAAATGGGATAGAAACTTGTAATTTGACTAAATATTTTTTTCTTGTATTTACGCGAACATTTGAAATGTAACTATTATTTACGGATTTTATCGCCGTTATTTTTGTTTTTATATCCCCGACGTTTAGATTGCTTGACAGCAGCCGTGATCGCGGAGGGACTGGGGTCCAGTTGTCATAGTTAGCTCTGGCTTGGTCCGATTTACGAAGAATGTGCTCACAGTATCTTGAGGTCGTGCAGTGGTATGCTTGGTTTTAGATTTAATTTTGTTTATTACTGAAGCCCAAGCCGGTGGCAGTACTCAGCCATTTTCTCTATTTAAATTAGGATGTCTTTTGATTTCAATAGCCTCGCGAACCGTCCTTGGCAGCAATCGGTGATCCTATCCTTGATCGTCGCAACCATTACATCAGATTTGATAGACCACAAATTCTCGCAAAAGAACACCGATTCCTAGTGTAATAGTTTAATTTAAAATAAATATTTTTGACAATTAGTTTTAAAAGGAAATCTTTGTACAGTTGAAAAATATTTTATCGAATTTTTGTCATCAACCTCATGAGTTCAAAAAGACAGAACATGTGTCAAAGTCTCTATCTCGTTAGATGTCGATGTCGAGACAAAGGTAGCGGAAATAAAATCTAATTAAAATATTTTTTAATTTCTGAATATTTAAAAAATTCAAAAAAAAAATTGAACATACTAAAGGCCAACAGTTTTATTGCAACAAATTACAAACAACTTAAAATGCCACGACAATTATTCCACATTCCTTATCTGAACAGACAAATGAGATAAAGACTTGGCATATGATATGGATATTTCTAAACATATGTTAATCAAATAACAGTTGATGAAAAAATGTGCTAAACTTTTTTTTAATCTTTTCCAAATATTTATTCAAAAATTTTAACAAATAGTATGATGTAACGTTCATAGGTTTGTACATGTATATATTCACACCTTGTTCCCAACGGGGTAGGCAGATACAATCTCCTTCCACTTGCCACGGTACTGACAAACGTATTTCGCTTCTTCCACTTTCATCAATCTTCGCATGCATGCTCGTTGGTTTAGAGTACTCTTGAACTGGCCTTTGTCGAGAACGTCTCCGATTTGATCGTGAAATGTTCGCCTAAGTTTTCCTCTCCCGACTCTTCCATTTTTGTATACACTAGGTTTGTGTACATACTAGTATTCACAGATTGTTTGTTCCTGTTTTATACTGAACAAGAGTATTGAGTGGAACACTGGTGTTGCAAGACTGAGGATGACGTTTAAAAACATAGTACATAATATATACATATTCAAGGAAGGTAACATCAAGAAGGTTTGAAATGAAAAAACAATTATTTAACGTCAGAAATTCAGATTATGTTTGTAGATTACGTTTGTCAATTGTAACTTTTTTTTTAAATCTTCGACCGTTTCGTAATGAGGTTCCTCTGGCGGCAGAAACTGTGAAGACATCCTCTTTTTTAAACAGAGCTTATACATTGTAGGTATACTTAACAGTCCCTATGATCTACCTAATGATATGGTAGTTTAGTGTGGTCTCTGCTCAGGGCTTCCGTCTGATTAGGTACACGAGTACAACCCTGCCAGATGAGAACCTATAAATACTCCAAAAAAGATTAGAGCTTCGCTTTATTAAGTACAAAAATTATAAGCTTTAATATAAATTTCTGTTACAAGCAGCTCGTACAATGCTGTAAGCTCGTTACGCCTGCCGCCCTCCCCCCCAACCCCACCCCACGTTTGATGAGTGCTTTGTAGAAAAACAATCATCAGCAGTGGACTTGTGATAAGCTGTAATAATGATAAAAAATCAATTAAAAAGCTTTTTAATAACAATACACCACTCGTATGTGCGCTTAAACGCCTTTTTTAAATTCCTGTCTTGAATTCACAAGAACAGTAGGTTGAATAAAAGAAGTTGAAAATAGCGTATCGCGAATATTTAAAAATGTTAAATCTGACGTGCAATTCTAGTGCCTTCTGCAATGCGCTAGAAACCACAGACGGTCGGCGGCTCTCCGAAGTCACGTCTCAGGATACACGTAATGTTCCTTTATATTAACTACGGAAGTTCTATGGTAATGAAAATTTATTTAAATTATCATTTTCAACTAAAACGAGTATTAAAAATTAAATGTTCTTTCCCGTGTGACCTGGATACGAACCTCGGTTCCGGCACCAATTAAATTGGTTAATAGCAACTTCAAGTCTTGCATTTACTACGTGCTCGGCAGTAAGGGATAACATCGAGAGGAAACCTGAAATAAAAAGGGTTGGGGATCTTTCCCGGCTCCAATGTTTCTCTCGAAAATATTTGAGAGGAGATCTTTACCCAGCAGCGGCCATTTATAAGCTTTACTTTTACGCGTAAATATTAAAGGCTTTTTTTACTGAAAAAGGGGGCTCAATTACGTCGCCCACGCACATCTACAACACCAGAGGAGTTGCAGGTGCGTTGTCGGCCTTAAAGGATATTTGAGAGATGGGAGGCAGGACGAGGAAGTGGGATATGGAGAGGGAGTGGTCCTCCGGTTACCTCACTCACCGAACGAAACGTAGAAACACAAGATGCCTCTAGTTCACGTCGGTATTCTGCGAGGTCGTGGTAGCACCCCGGCCAGCAGCAAAAGCCTCCGCTCGGCTCTCTAACATGTAAGAACCTTGGTATATTCTTCTTCATGGGATTATAATAATCTACCAACTAACAATAAGCTCCCCCAAAGAAACCTTAAATAAACGTGTTTCTTTCTTTCTTTCCAATGGGAGGGGGCAGGAGCCATAATCGCTACGCTTGGCGGGCGGTTTGGCGTCCGTACGTCTGTCCTAATCCTAATCTTTTGAACCGTAATAATTAGGAGGTCGAAAGTAAAAAATTACAGAATATGTGTAAGAATAGCAAATATCTTAACAAATAATGAAAAAACAAGAAGTAAAAATGAAGGTAACCCCTTACAAGAAACGATATTTTTTTTTCTTTTTTGCTTTATTGCAAAAATGGAAATACATACTAGCCTCAAACATGATTATAGTGCATACTTTAAAGTAAAACAAGTAAGAAATAGTAAAGTAAAAATGATTTTGTTTGGTAAATACATAACATACATTGCGTGGTTGAACGGCACCCACGGTCTCAACGAGGCTTTTATGTATACAAAATAAATATATTAAGCATTTCTGTTTTATGTTTATTCATTGAAGGAGGTAGAATTGAACGATTTGATGTAATACAGGGATAATGAACATTTTATAATAACGTAAGTTCTTGAATGAGGAAACAAGCACGTTCGCGGGCTTAAGTAAGCCAGCTTTATATAGTCATTTTTGATTAATTTAATTGTTCACAGTAGAATGCCATGTGGCTTCTCCTCTCCCCACTTTCCCCCCGGGGGATGTCGTATAAGACGACTAAGGGTGAAGCTTTGAAAATTGCAATGGCTGTCGGCAGATGATGGGATAACCATCTCGAAAATTATCAAACCAAAAGTAAGCAGACCGATGGCGGCCAGCGGCGTCTGAACTGCGTGGAGGAGGCAAACTCGCACTGACGATGTTGCTTCCCCATCACTAGTCTGTGGGATTTGGGTTTGACGGATAGATATTACCCCAACAGGATTGTCGTACAATTGTAGTTGAAATTTGGGGGAAAGGTTGGTATAACCCATCCTATACAACACTTTAAACAGTTTCTATAAATTAAATATCATTGATGTTTATAATTTAACAGTTACAAAACGTGAGTGTACCACGTCGCACGATAACTGTCTCTTTACGTTTATTGCTACTTCTCTGAAAGCTCACATTTAATTTCTTTTAGCAAGAAGAAATTAGAAATTTAATCAGACTTTAGCACTGTTTTTTTTCTTCAAATGGGCAAAGGGCTGTGAACAAACGAACAAAACACAGCATGATATCTATATTGACGATATACGAGTGAAAGTTTGCTATGAACGACATTGACCTCGCAAATATTTGCTTCGCTTCAGTTGACTCGCTCTATAAATATATTAAGGTCCACATAAAAGTAATCGTGGTATGAAGTCTTATTGAGAACAACGCTATCGTATGAATGCGTTTAGTATATTAAATTTGAAATGAAACAATCATTTACGGATTTTATCGCGTTTAATTATGTTTTTATATTCCCAAAGTTTCAATTGCTTTACAGGAGCCGTGATTCACGGGGGACTGAGGTGTTAGACGTCCAGATATCATAGTTAACTCGGGCTACCATCAGCTTTTATTTATCAATTTTTGGTCCGATCTACGCAGGATGTGCTTACAGTATCAGTTATATTATATGTATATATATAATATAAAAAACATAATTAAAACCTCCCCTTTCCCATAGGAGCGAGGCAGTATCTATAAACCTTGATCATGTACTTATCATGCGTATGAAACAGGCATGTAACGCATGTGAAACAGCGGAGCACGCTTATAAAAATCTTGTTTGTTATTAAAAGCTTTTGTTGTTTAGCGAAAGCTCCTGTTGAACTTACGACCCTATGATAATGTACTCCAACTAAACGTAGGCGATATGTTTAGTATATAAGTTGTTAAATTATATGTCTGAGATGCGTGACAAATGTGGCGCCCGCCTCTAGAGGCATCTTTCATTTTCAGACCTAGTATAAATCTGTAAGAATTATTTTTCTCAACGCTACATAACCTTGTAAACTAGATGAGCATTCAAACCACATATCTAGTTAGGAAACAATGCGAAAATCTTTTCGCTAACATTCAAATATCTGCCATCTTTTAAGCGTGGCAGAGCCAAGCGGCGGCTTCAGCTGCCGCTCGAATGGGTCGGCTCGACCGGATCGGTACCACGGCCTCGCAGAATACCGGCGTGAAGTAGAGGCATCTTGTGCTTCTACGTTTCGTTCGGTGTTGTGAGGTAACCGGAGGCCCACACCCCCTCGCTATAACTAGACGACCGGCAACGCACCTGCAGCATCTATGTTGTTGTAGATGTATGTGGGCGACGGTAATCACTTACCATCCGGTGAACCGCTTGCTCGTTTGTCGTCTTTTCCATAAAAAAAAAACTCTGTTGCATAGAGCGATGTATAATTCACATCTGTAACGTGCCTTTATTTTGCAAATAAATGATTATGATTATGAAAATGCTTTCTTTCAACTTAATTTAACTTAAAAAACCTATGGCCTTACCTTACAACATATTGTGTTTCTTCGAAGTTAAATTCGACAAAATTCTCAATCTATAGGATTGCAGCAAACGACAGGGCAAGCGACTTAGCATTATGCTGGAAATATTACCCTAGCGGACACCCGCGTGCAACTTCAACCAATGAAGGAACACATGGGTTGACATGTCTAAGGACAAAGATGGAACGCCTCACAGTCCATAATTACACTGGCTCTTTGTACCTTACGTACTGAAACACAGCAGTACCTGCTGTTCGGTACGATGGCGGTACGGACCGTCTTATCTGGGTAGAGAAGGAGACTGCCGTGAAGTCCGACAGCCCGTAATGGAGCAGCTTGGTGAGCTAGGCTCATCTGTGGCACATATGGGATATTTATCTGTATAGACGTATTTTCTTTGATTGATTTTTTTTTATCGTTAAGCTGACAAACGAGCAGCGCAAGCGGCTAAACTGATGGAAAGTGATTACAGTCGCCCACATACATCTGCCTTTAAGGGTATTTCTAAGATGGGAGGGAAAATAGGAAGGGGGATGTGGGAGAGTCAGAGGGCCTTCGGTTACCTCATTAACCGAGCGCAAAGCAGAGGCCACAAAGCGTATCTACTTCATGCCGGTATTCTGCGATGTCGTGGTACTGGTACGGTACTGGGCGAGCAGCAGCAGAAACCGATCGCGGCTCTACCACGATTTACATTGCCGATACTGTTGTTTGTTTCTTCTTATTATATATCCATCTGCCACAAACGATCTATAATATATTTTTATATAAACGCCATTTAGTATTCATTCATTATTGTGAAGGTTATGTTTTATAGCGAACAACGAGCTCGTGGATAATTTAATAATATTTTAAAGGCCATATTATGCGCTCGCATGAACTCTCTGGACGTTTCATGTCGTTCACGTAAAATATATCCGCATAGTAAAACATTAAACGAATACTGGGTGAATATAATAGGTATACGCCGAGGAGTTATAACTTCATTTCTCCAAGTATCGACCTGGACGTGGTGCGCACGGTTGGTTGTGAAAGGCCCCGACGGTTCCTGAAATCCCACCCAACACCTCCCGATGGCCCCATCTTACGGTTATATGGGTCGAATCTCGGGTGAACGCGCCGGTACTTGCTTGCTTGTTTCTCTTGACTTAGAGATTCTTTAATCCCAACCCTGTCCTATATTTGATAACCAGCCATCTGCAATCTGGGGAATAGCAGCACAAATGATTACCTTGACCGGAGACGCCGCAACCTAGGTAACCTCCATGTCACCTGTTCGTTCCTTTGTCTCGGTTTATGGAAGTTTTCGTTCAAAGGAATAAGTTAAGAACTTATTATTGATGTTGAGATTGGATGACGTGTGAGAGTGTAAAAGTAGAAAGAAAGAAAGAAACACATTTATTTGGCAATAATATCAAATCACACAACAAAACACAAAATAAAAAACAAATTAAATAACCAAAAAAAAACATGAAAAAGATTAATTTGTTGTGCGATTATCAAAAAGGTTCCCGTCTCAGTGATATCACAGCACTGTTTTTCAGTCGGGTCCTTCATTGACTTCACGAACAACCGGACAAGAAGCTTAAAAAAAAAGCATTATTAGTAAAAAAAACAAAAGATACACAGTTCTTAAATCATTGTAACCGTTGAGCAGAAACCCATCTCGAAAAAGAGAAGTAAAAGTACACTCGAATTGGGGTAGCTCACAGTCCGGCTCTGTGTACCTTTTAAAACCGGAACGCGATAGTGATTAAACTGCTGATTGGAATCAAAAATGAGCATGATGATCCCGGGTGACTCGTTAACAGTAGGAGCGGTAGACCCGGTGAAAGTCCTATTCCACAATATGACTCACACATCTACGCTAGCTTACGTTTTCATCACGAATTAATGTTTCGCTTAACGATAAAATCTCCAAACATGGAAAAGACTGCAAACGAGCAAGCGGTTCACCTGATGGTAAGTGATTACCGTCGCCCACATATACATCTGCAACACCATAGATGCTGCAGGTGCGTTGCCGGTCGTTAAGGATATTTGGTAGATGGGAGGGAAGAGGAGGGGAATAGGGAGGGTATGTGGGCCTCCGGTTACCTCAGTCACCGAACGAAACGCAGAAGCACAAAGATGCCTCTACTTCATGCCGGTATAAATACTATATATAATACTAGTAATAAAGTGTTGTTTCTAAGATATGCATAGCCTGCCAACACGCACTGGAGCAACGTAACGGGTCTTTCCCGGCTGCAAAAGCCCTCTCAGATGTTTAAGAAGGAGGCCTTTGCTCTGCAATTGGCACTTGCTCCCACGCTATTTTATTATATCATATAATATTTAATCTTAGAGTATCTTAGTATATTTGCCGCATATTAGTCGCCGTTGGCGGGCTTCACATAACCTCTAAATAATATTTTTTTTAGTGTTTCCCAGACATGCAGGTTTCGTCACGATGTTTTCCTTTACCGAGCATGTGCTAAATACAGCACTTAAAATTGCTATTAATAATTTTAGCGGTGGCAGCGCTGGGTATGGTCACTGGCGCTCTATGAAACTAAAGCGCCGCTTCCACCAGGCTACCACGGCTCTCACTATGCTCCCATGGCTCTTTGTTCTCACCATGCGAGTCATTAATCAAAAAAAAATCTTTTCTGTTTCAAAAAATATCCTTTCCACCGGTAACGTACGTATTGTTGGAAAAACCGATACATGCGCCGGTACAAATGAAATCTTGGTAGCTCTTTGTTAGGAGATTAATAACGAATGAGCGGTTTTTGCACAATCGATTCCAACCCCTTGTTTTTCATTGATGAAATTCAATTTAAAGCTTTCAGTGATTGTCCTATGAACAGATATTTACAAATTAAAAAAAAAACAAACAGAGAGTAATTGTGAAAGTACGTATCTACGAAAGGTATTACTTGAAGATAAAACAAACTACCAAAAGATTTTCATAGCCTGTGGCAGCTGACCAAAAACCTATTTAAAATATATTTTTTTTTATGGAAAAAGCGAACGAGCAAGCGGTTCACCTGATGGTAAGTGATTACCGTCGCTCACGTATATTTGCAACACCAGAGGTGCTGCAAGTGCGTTGCGGCCTTTAAGAGTATTTGAGAGATTGGAGAGAGGATGAAGAGGGTGATGGGGAGGGAGAGTGGGCCTCCAGTTACCTCACTCACCGAACGAAACGCAGAAGCACAAAGATGCCTCTACTTCACGCCGGTATCCTGCTAGGCTGTGGCACCAATCCGGTCGAGCCGGCCCATTCGAGCAGCAGCATAAGTCGCCGCTTGGTTCTACCACGAACAATATGGCCAAATCTTCGTTATCGTGACAGGTGATGGGTAAAGCAAGGTTTGAGTGAAATATCTCTTGAAATCTTGAACAATCGTACCAAACGTTACACTTACGAAAAATCTTTGCAACGTGAGACCGATCTATACCTACCAATAGATTACTTATGGACTGAAACTAGCGATGATTGTCTATGACGGTATTATATCAATTTACCTTATCTTACCTTGCCTTACCTTACCTTAACAGCGTGTATTAAGTACACGTAGTTAAGGTAAAAAGTAAAGTAACAACCTGTAAGTGCCCACTCCCGGGCTCCTCCTTCTTAAATATCTGAGATGGTTTTGCAGCCTGGAAGGGTCCGCGACGTTGCTCCAGTGCGGGCAGGCTTCGCATATCTTAGAAACAACACTTTTTAATTATTTTTCAAATATGCAAGTTTCCTCACTATGTTTTCCTTCACCGCCGAGCATGTAGTAAATACAGCACTTAAAATTGCTATTAAAAATTTTATTAGTGCCGGCACCGGGGATCGAACCTAAGTCTCTCGCGCTCTATAAAACTTAAGTGAGCGCCCTGACCACCAGGCTACCACGGCTATCAGTTAAGGTAAGGTAAGGTTAATTAATATAATAACCGGACATGGAGTTTCTGTCACATGGAATCGGCGGATACAGTATAACTCGCACTTTAGACGCCGCTGCTCGTCGTCGGTCTGCTTAGGTTTGATCTGAAGATGCTGATCACATCATCTGTGAGCCTTGCGATTGAACACACGGGAAGACAGGAAGTGGCAGATGCGCTGCTCCGATACCACAAGATTATATCAATTCACTGCGGGATATGTCGTCCCGGATATCAACGCCCTGGGATCTTACTCACCAGCCTTTATTTACCCCTACCCGGTCCCCGCGATAAAGGCTCGCCTAGTGTGGCATCACTGTTTTACTTCTACCGACATAATAATGATAATACGTCAATAGCCTAATGGGTTAGGGTGCGGACGGCGAAACATGACGTCGCAGGTTCGAGCCCACCATTCGACTATTGTCGTGAACCACTCCAAATACATGCTCTAATGCTTAGTTGGAGGGTTAACAGGAATATTAGTAATGTTAGTTAAATAGCATTGCTAGTATTCTTTTAAAAAAAAAAAGTTTTTTACTAACTATGCTTAGTTTTTTACAAAACTGTTTGCTACAATAAAAATATTATTATTATTACCTGTAGAATATTTTTAATATAAAATTTACATTGAACAAATAATCCAGCTGGTCCTTCTATATACACGTACATAATATTACAATATGAAAGTATGTTTATATGTAACGCGTATACGATAAGATCGGAGTACAGATGCAGTGTCGGTGACTTCGGGACGCGACACAACACGACCAGACCCGAAAACCAGTAATAGGTGTGTTACATAATAATCGACTCCGGATTCGAATCCTGGAATGGGCACATGATCAAATCGACAGGGGACTGGGCTGACCGATCCACTTGCTCCATGTGAAAGTAAATCACGCTGGCTTTTGCTGGTGCTTTCTTTGGAGAGGCAAATAAGTTCATTTCATTATATCACATACCAGCGGCCCGTCTCGGCTTCGCACGGGTGGCATTTATTTATTAAACGTTTTGGAATAAACGTAGAGTAAATGTATCTTTATGCAGGACATAAGTAGGTTTTTTTTTCAAATTTCTATTTATCCCATACCTTGATATTAATCCCTATCCAAGTAAATCATTTCGTATTCAAGACTGCTCCAATAACCTGTAGATTACTACTAATTCAAATAATTATTGAAGTTTTAGTAGGGATGCCTATTTTTATCTAGTAATAAAAATAGCCTATGTTACTCAGGGATAATGTTACCTTTCTAATGGTGAAAGAATTTTTGAAATCGGTCCAGTAGCTTTTGAGTTTATTCGTTACAACCATACAAAGATATAAAATGTCTTTATGATATCAGTCACATATAATACACAAGTAGTTCCAAAATGTGCACACAAAGGATAACATCAATCACCCGCACATAAAGGAGCTCAGAATTAAAGTGACCGGAAACTGAATTGACGGAAAAGATTAATCGTTAGTTCGCCTTATTTTGCAAATCGAAATGACCCAAGTTCATCGGAATGTTTTTTTTTTAATCGTTTTAATCTAGTGTAACATGGCGTTTTGATTGATTATGTTATATATAATTATATTGAATCTTCTACGTGGTAGAGCCAAGCGGTGGCTTTTGCTAATGCTCCAATGGGCAGACATGCGTTTTGTTCCAGCCCTCCGAAGTTCCAGCCCTCCTCCTCGCTATCCCTCATCCTCATCCTCCCTCCCTTCTCCCAAATATCCTTAGAGGCCGGCAACGCACCTGCAGCTCCTCTGGTGTTGCAGATGTACGTGGGCGACAGTAATCACTTACCATCAGATAAGATTTGGAATTATTTGCGCCATTCCTGCGATTTTGTTGAAACGTATGCATTGTCCCATGAAGGAGTACAACTCTATGGAGATTAGGAACTGGGATCACAAGCTTATGTGTTCTTAGTAATTACACGATGTACGTCTCTATTATTTTTAATTGTATTTGGGGGTTATGTACATACATTCCTTTTTTTACAAAGCTATATAATATTGCTTATAAATAACTCTTATGATCCTCTTTTGTAAAACGAATACCTATTCTATATCAGCTCCATGTGCCCAAATTTTATTATGTTACAGAAATAATTAAAATCAACGACTATATAAATCAATTCCACCATTGTGACCTGGGTTCGATCCCCGGTGACGGCACCACTAAAATTGTTAATAGCTATTTTATTTGCTGAATTTACCACGTGCTCGCGGTGAAGGAAAACATCGTGAGGAAGCCTGCATTTCTGAGAAATATTTAAATGTATTATTTCGAGCCGCTTGCTCCTTAAATTGAATAGTTTTTGCTGCACACTGTACAAACTATTTAAAAAAAATTCGAGAAACATATTGCACAATTCGTACATACCCCACAGTGATGGATACGTATCCTGTCCGCACTTGTGATTGATGACGTAATCAGATAGTTCTGTACAACGCATCAAATTCCTGTCACGGCACAATATGTTAGGGTGAATTAATTAAAACTTGTATAATGTGTCATTTGTCTTTGCTTCTCATGAGTGTGGTGGCTGTGTGGTGTCGGCGAAAGAATCTGCCGCCATGTTTATTCCCGCGGGTGTCGGGTTAGAGGCGACTAAGAAAAAAGTCCTGAAATTAACAAAGGCTACCGATAGATGGCGGGATAACCCATCTCGAAAAACGAAGCAGACCGATGTCGGGCACCAGCGCGTCTAAGGTGCGAGGGGATCGGTGCTAAACCCCCCTTATGGGAGAGGCCCATGTCCCACAGAGGTGCACTAGGCTGTTAACGTAATAATAAGACACTGCTGCCATTTATCGGTCTGTATATCGTATGTTTTCCAAGCGCTATGTTTCTGTGAAACAGACAATAAACGAACAGAGCATTAATGATTACGACGAATCGAAGTATAATTAGGCTCCAATAGAGTTTACATTTATCCGTTTTTTAAAAAAAAAAAAAAAAAAGAATACTAGCAATGCTATTTATTAAGTAGCATTAATAATATTCCTGTTTACCGTCCAACTAAGCTCACAGCTTGTATCTGGAGTGCTTCACGACATTAGTCGAATGGCGGGCTCGACTTACACAAAACCAATATATGAATATGAGTAATTTGGTCAATAAATATAGAATGTATTAATAATTAATACTTTCTGCGATTGTTGTCACTTGGTATATTATTTTGATAATTTTTACTATCTCTTGTACAAGTTTCAAAACACATTTCAATTTTAAGTAACCCACCGGTTTCGCCTTAATGTGTCTTCAGCGTATTCAAAATGAAAACATTTATCAAAACTTCAGAAGGTAGGTAGATGTCATGAACCATAGTCTAGACGAAACAAATATATCGCGTGAATATGATCTCAATCAAGTCAAGTCGTTCAGAAGTAACACAATCACAGACGGACGCACCGACGATTATGTAAATATATACGCTTGACTCTAACAACCTTACACTAGACGACACGTACTAAATTATCATCTATCAACCACATTCCTATATTCAATGCTACGTAACGAACTTAATGTAGAATGCAATTATCTACACGTTCATTGTATATACCTATACTCGGCACGCCGGACAAGCGGACCGGCGAGTCGTGTAGTGTCGGTGAGCTCCCACTAGAGATGCTGGTCCCTATCACCGGTCTATGGTGTTGGTTTAGGTCGCCAGAGCTTTGTACTTGAGGCAGCAGGTGGTGCACCCGTGTGCAGGTGAGTCGACCACAGGAGAAGAGGATGGTATATTTCTTAAACATTTATCTACTTATTGTTTTTTTTATCCAATTCTTTTGCTCTTCGGGAAGTTAGTTTAAAATTGATTGGAAAGTTTGTACTGAACAGACAAACAAACAGATAGACAAGAATGCGAGTTAATACTGCACTGTCATTCAAGGCTATAGTTAAAATTTCAGATCTCTAATTCGTCGGGTAATTTAGTGTAAGATCGATTACAAAATTTCAACCCAACAGATAAAAAGACAGGGAAGAAAGAAAGTGAAAACGTGTAGGAAATAAAAACCTTCTGTCATATCTATTATATCGAATAGAAAATGTCTTATAACGTACAAAGAAAGATAAACAAATTTGAAATTCTTTACAGAAATGTCCGTATTAAACAAATCACAATGGTACAGCTTTAATACATAAATGTTTAACATATTACATAGCTCACGTACACTCATGTACACAAGTGTTTCCAATCGTTATTCTAACATTATTCGTTCGATCTAACGTTTAAAAATGCAATGGTATTTAAGAAAGCGTTAAATCGAGAGAAATAGACATTATATGCCACGATAGCCGAGCGGATAGAGGCCCCCGAATCGGAAGACTCGAGTTCGATCCCCCACTAGGAATAGCACGTAGCAATGAGTTTAAAGTAAGTGAAAAGTGGGTTATCGGTCTTGAGAGCTTATTTATATGTTGCAATGAACACGTGACACGGGATTCAAGCGCCATCTGTCGGCGTTCGATGGAACCAATTATGCACCGGCCGAGCGGAGCACACGACCCACACTCGTCGTGTAGCGGTCGGCCAGAGCGCATGATATTGGAGCGTCGCGCGTTCCTGTATTCAAATCTACCTATAGTTCTGTTTTGTAAATTCAGTGGATATTATACTTTGATTAAGTGAAATACTTTGTTTCGTTGCTCCAACATTACCCAACGACGCCCACTGTGAGGAGACTAGGCATTATGAACCCTGCTGATAACGGTGAACCTACTCCTACGCCGTTATATATATATATGTTATTTTATGTTATCAATAATTATACTATTATACGTATCTTTGTAATGGTTATCAGTAATTCTATTAGCATTGTTTACCGAGACGTCCGTATTAAATAAACAACAAAAGCAACTGTTTAATATGTTATTAGGATTTTTAACTGCTGCATACGTAACGTGGGAAACGTACTCATCGGTGAAAGAGAACGTCGATAGCAAACCCGTAGAGCGCATTATTCCCAGGACAGTGACATGGCGGACCCCGTCACGTCTCTCGAACTGGTAACTTGATAATATTCTTTAACCTAATTCATCTTATTCTTTAAGTTATTACTGGGAGGAGGCATCTGCCCATAACTTTTGTTTAAGATAAGTTTCGCCATACTGAAATACTTCACACACTCACTAATGTCTTTACATGTAGCTGATACTTAATATTTATTTTAATACCAGGACCACGATCTCTGGAAAATAACAGACAGCAGACATTACTATTTAAGGTTTTCTTTATTTCATTTTTTTCTATTTCTTTATTAAGCTTTTGACAATTAAAAATATACAAAATGGCGGACTTAATGCCAAGAATGATGTACAGGACAGTATGATCTACAGGTCTTTTGTTGGTGTTTTGAGCTATGGGTGTGCAAAAGAAATCTAAAATCTAAAAAAAGTTAGATATGTTCAATAGACATTAACAAATATAATACATGCATACATCATCCATATAACAAGTCCACTGCTGAACATAGGCCTATGATTGCCACAAAGCTCGTTCCTGAGCTATCTGTCCTTCCCATAACACTGAGCAGGTCGTCACTCCATCTTGTGGGGGTCGTCCCACACTGCGTCTGCCTGTACTGTTTCTTCCCCAACGGTTATCAGTTCTGCGAGCTATGTGTCGGGCTCATTGCCATACATACATACATACATACATGCGCGTAAATATTCCACACAGACGCAGGTGAAAGCTATTAACGTACATTAAGTTGATCGATCACTCAAGCGGAAATCATTTATTTCCGTGGATTATTGTCATCCAAGCGTTGGTCAATTCTATAGTAAGCCTTACTGAAAGGAGTTCAGAAAGTTATTTAAAGAATTTCTTAAATTTCTCTTCAGGAAATTAAGTGACGTCCTGTTTATTAACATTTGGAATTTTGTTAAAAATTTAAACGTAGATGCGTTTAGGTTTAAGAGAGGTTTTATGGTTTTGATAAGCCTTAACTTGGTAATCTGAAGGGTGTTCATTTTTAATCGCATTTTTATACTTGACTTAATTGTACTGAGATGGGCCAGATAAAATATGATCTTGGTCACCATCCTATTTGAGTCCATTGCAGAATAGAACCTTGGACTGGAATTATTTTCTTGCATTATGTCGGTATGCATTTTCTAGAAAGATTTGGCCACATTCACCACGCTGAGCTGACGGATTAGTGAGCCCATAATAACCGATAACCTTGCACTCGTGATGATGCTTCCCATATTTTTAATAGTATGCAAAATTTTTGTAGCAAAAGCGAAAGGCTCATCTGGCGGCAAGTGATTTCGATTATCCACGTATACCTGCAACAACAGAGTAGCTGCAGGTGCGTTGCCGGTATTTAAGAACATTTGGGAGATGGCAGGAACGATAGGTAGGGGAGTTATAATCTGTAGCATGCTACGTACTACTCTAGCTAGCTAAGTGCTACACTAGCTAGATACATCCTACGCCAGCTAGTTACGTGCTACGCTAACTAGCTACGTGCTACGCTAGCTAGATACGTGCTACTCTAACTAGCTACGTGCTACGCCAGCTAGTTACGTGCTACGCTAGCTAGATACGTGCTGCGCTAGCTAGATACGTGCTACTCAAACTAGCTACGTGCTACGCTAGCTAGTTACGTGCTACGCAAGCTAGATACATGCTACGCTAACTAGCTACGTGCTACGCTAGCTAGATATATATACTATGCTAGCTACGAGTAGCTACGTGTCAATCCCGACTTGGATAGGTCCTTGATTATGATATTGCTATAGTGCCTTCAACTTTACATAAATGCAAATTATTTGCATATTATTATTATTACAATAAGTTATCACAGGTCATAAAATCAAACCGTAATGTAGCAATAACAATTTTCAAATTGAACGACGGTCGAAAAATCGAATATTTTAGTAGGAAGTATCATTGTTGTACTTTTAAAAAACTTTTACGTAATTCGTTTTATATTTTGTAAAATTTTAATGAGAAAAATATGTCAAGTTTACTAACTTAATCAATCGCAAAGTTTTTAAATTGGTAAGTATTTTGTATAAATAGGAAAAAAAATTAAGATAGGATTTTTAAAGTAATTTGGCTATGGGGTCTGAGGTATTAGTTCATTTTGGAAAAGGGGTCTCTTACCCAAATTATTTTGGGAATCCCTGGCGTAGACTTTTAATTACAAAATACATTCAGGCTCCCATTTCACAATTTGATCTATTCAAAACTCGTCTCGGGGAAGCGCGCTATGATAATGACCGCATCATTACACGCTAATTGTTTCTCACAGTTGTTACAGTCGAAACAGTGATCAGGATAACGAGTAATGTCATTAATAATAATTCAGCCCGTAACAAAACTCGAAACGCGACGTGTTGACGTTATAGACGTGACGGGAGACAAATGGATTATTAAGGCAGATCGTAATTAGACACAAAATTTCTACATCTCTACATCATTTTCTTCCTCACGGTCATTTGAAGATCCCACGGCTTAATCTTCTGCGAACCACACTGCTGAGTCAAGGGACCTCCGGTTCGAAACCTTTCTCGAAACATGGAGTACGGGAAGGTAAAGACTAGTAGAGAGCCTCTGTGTTCGCTTACATCTGCAACACCAGAGGGGCTGCAGGTGGCTTGCCAGCCTTTAAGAATATTTGGGAGTTGGGAGGGACAGGGGGAGTGGGGGGAGGGACCATTCCCTCCGGTTACCTTACTCACCGAACGAAACGCAGAGCACAAGGCGCCTCCACTTCACGCCGGTATTCTACGAGGTCGTGGTACTACCCGGGTCGTGCCGTTCCATTTGTGTTACGATTTGCATTATACTTAAACAGCTTAAAGTAACTTTCAGAAATATTTAAAATTAAATTATCCCTTATCTCAAAAACTCGATGCAACTTTCGGGCTCCATCTAAAATGGAATCTTTGAATATTACTAAAGTTTTATTATATTGAACCGTTTGAGTATTACATATAGGTTTAAGTAGTACAAATATAAAAAGATACGATCAAATGAGTAACTTTGGTGGTAATGCGAAATAATCGAGTCGGAATTTTTTGGTCCTTCTAAAAAAACGCTGTAGGAATTTCAACTCTATCGCAGAAGCAGTATACACAAATTACAACAAACATCCAGAGCCGGAACAACTAATTCTGCGGACAGTCAGTAGCCCTTGCGCCAAAATTTGAAGGAAGTAAATATAATACGGCAGGTACTTACGTAGTGTGGTGTTGGCGTAAGAATCTGCAAGCCTCTTTCTTCCAGTTGGTGTCTTGAAAGCGACAAAGGAAAAAAATATTGAAATCGCAAAGCCTACCGATAGATGGCGGGATAAGCACCTCGATAAACTAGAGCGGACTTAATGCCAAGTTGCATTAAGTACGACACTTAATGCAACTTGGCATTAAGTACGCTTGTTGTATCCTTAAGCTTAAAATCAACAATAAAAGAGTAAATAAATAAATACCAGGTCTAAAAAAGCACACCGATAACAGGCAGCAGGGTCGAAGGTGCGAGGTGTCTGGTACTACGGTCGCCAGTTAGCATACCGAGCGTAGCGCATGTGAACCTCTCTGAAGACGCTTATGTACTGGTGTCATTCGCTTGCCGAGCATGGTGATGTTGGCAGATGCTCCTTATGGGAGAGGACGGTAAAGGTAAGGCGAGTATGATCGCTTAGAATCTCATCCTTTTCTTAATTCGATAACTAAGAAAACTACATCGTTTCAAAAAATTCAATCGCAACGAATATGGAGGAATCTATCATCCCTTCAAATGCCAACCTCACCAGCACGTGATGTACCCAGCCAGCGAAAAAACGAAACTCTGGCGGCAGATGCGCATGGTGGTGATGGGGACCATTCCTGTGCTACCCACGCACTGCGCTCACCAATCCGTTTGCTAAGTGTGAAACTCTTGGAGAGGCCTATGTTGCACTAAAATTTCCTGATTGTAAGGTGATCCCCTTACACTGATCCCTTCGTACATTTGCAACACTAGAGGACCTACAAAAGAGAACATAAAAAAAAAACACTTTCTTTAAGTATTTTTTTGTTTGTGAAGTAATACTCTAACGCACTCCACATAAAAAATAAATCAAGTTAAATTAAGAAACTCGAGTCGGATGTTCCTACCGAGTAAGAACTGTTTGTACTGAATGTCAATTCGATTTTCCTTTAACGAAAATATTTCCCAGGCGTCTGGTCACGTACCAACTTCACATGTCTTAACAACCCTATTTTATAATCGCCCTGTGTCCAGTGACGAATATTCTGAGCCGAATGTGTACAATTACTATAATTAATCTGTCGAACGTTATCCAATTTTCAATAATTTTCCCTTATGGATGGTAAGATTAATTTTGCCATCGCAAGGTGACAACTTACAAGTTACTGGTTGGCTTCGTCTCTGTCTAGGCCTCGTCTGGGTAAGGACCACCTTCATCCACGCTCCCAAAAAATTTTTGGAGCATATTAAAATGTACGTGTAAATATTTTAACGCGTGGTAGAGCCAAGCGGCGGCTTTTGCAGCTTCTCGAATGGGCCGGCATGGCAAGGGTTGGTACCACGGCCTCGTAGAATACCGACGTGAAGTAGAGGTATCTTGTGCTTCTGCGTTTTGTTCGGTGAGTGAGGTAACCGTAGGCACCCCGCTCCACCATCGCCCTCCTCATCCTCCCTCCCATTTCCCAAATACTCTTAACGGCCGGCAACGCATCTGCAGCTCCTCCGTTGTTGCAGATGTACGTGGGCGTCGGTAATCACTTACCATTAGGTGGTTTTGCAAACGAGCAAGCGGTTAACGCTTGCTTGTTTGCCTCCTTTACCATAAAAAAAGTCCAGCTTATAAATAACTCTTGTGACTCCCAAAAAAAATGTATATATGAAATGTATGTATGTGTCGTCTGTCATTTGGGACAACGTGACAGGCGATGAGCCTGTCGCCGTCTTTGTCCAAGCCATTCTAGTCTTCTAGTGTTTGTCACAATACTATTAGTAATAAAACTCATAGGTGGCCTCCTGTCGGGTCTCCTGATTCGAAGGCAGAGACCCCAACCCATCTTGAGAAACACTGTTCTGTAAAAAAAACCGCATAAATGTTTCAGTATTATAAGTAATGCATATGCAATAGTTTTTCTAGTATTCACATTAGCTATTTTTGTTAAATAATAATTAATATATAATATTAAAATTATCTGGACCTGGCTCACGAGGTGAGCGACACGTCCTCCCCACCTGACGGTGTGCCAACCGAAATTGTTCCGATAAGTCGTCTTTGCGAATGGGTTAATCCCAGTCAGGCTTACGGGACACCTGAGGCGGCTGGGACTCTGTGACGGACCGCTTCAAGATACCCGTGGAGCGTGCGTCCGCCGGTTTTTTCTCCCTTTCCCCCTAACCCTCGGCCGTCTGTCTGTTCTTATAGTTTATGAAATTTCATTTATTTTACTGTAAGTATTTTATCAATTACATATTTTGAGATATCTCATTTATTTTATTGTATTTAATTTATGTCTACATATTTATATACACCACAAGATCTGACGAGAAAAAATGTAAATAATCCCCGCAAATAATATTTTTTTACTCGTGTCAATTTATGTTCAATAATCCATAATTTAATGTATTTATGTTTTTAAGTATACTGTCGCTTGTGGTAGAAATTTGACCATTCTTACGTTAACGGCAAAAATGGGAAAGGGCGATGAGGAAGTTACCGTGTAGGCTAGCGGTCAGAGCGCCCACTTTAGTTTCATTGTGCGCGAGTGACCCAGGATCGAACCCCGGTGCCGGCACTAAAAAAAAATTATTAGCAATTTTAAGTAGTGTATTTTCTATGTGCTCAGTGGTGAAGGAAAACATCGCGAGGAAACCTGGGTGTCTGAGAAATAATAAAAAATATTATTTCGAGGATATATGAAGCCCGCCAACCCGCACTGGAGCAGTAAGGCGGGCCCTTCCCAGCTCCTAAAACCCTCTCTGATACTCATATTTGAGAAGGAGACCTTTGCCCAGCTGTGGTCACTTACAGGCTGCTACTGTACGGTACTGTACCTTTTGAACGATGTAAGTTTCATTCCTCTCCTTTAATAATAAATAATAAAAAGTACCATAACTTCGATTTTCACGTATTAATGTAATGATATTGTGAGGTCAAGGGCAAAATATTAATTTCTTTAAATGTATAACTCAGAGATGCTCTAGAGTTTAGGTTCTAGTGGTAACCAAAAGGTTCAATCTATTTACATTGGTATCTTAATGTTCAACAGTGTTGTGAATTTTATCGGCATTGAGAAGCAAATTATTCGCGTTAATCCAATGAAAAATTCTTAACATCGTCGTATGTAACAAGTTTTAAAAATTAGTTAAGTTTAATTTTTAAATGTAAGTCTTTAGTATACAAGTAAATTTAAGACACGAAAGACCTGAACGGAAAAGAAAAAAAAATTTTTGGCTTTGGAAAAAAATTGAACGAAAAAAAAAACGACGTGCCGCGAAGTTGAACTGAAATTCTGTGACGTGGTTGTAAAAATTCTACATGAAAATTGCTCCTGAATATGAATAACCCGTGATTAGGTATTCACGGAAAGACCTCCTTTTTTTTATATGCACGCTTTCGGCACATGCGTTGTACTAATGATTATTGGACTATTCGGCGGTCTTTTGGGATACCAGGGGAAATAAATCATAGGAATTATGATTTTTAGGTTATATTTTGTATGTCCCTCTAGTGTATTTGTATATCAGACAGATAACTATACAGACATATAAAAGTGTTAGTATGTATGTACGTCTGTACGGTTATAATTTAAAAACATTTTCACGGGTTTTGATGGACATTCTTTTTAGAATTGTAAATATTGAATTTACCATGAGTACGGCAGTGAAGGAAAACATCGTGAGGAAAAATAATAAAAATAAGGACGCCTCTACTTCACGACTGTGTTACAAAAACCTGCGTGTCTAAGAAATGAGAAAAAAAGGGCATGAGAAAAAGTCGCCGCTTGTCACCACCTCGTAGGAAAAAAGGGCGATGAGCCTGTCACCGTCTTAGTATTCAAGCCAATGATAATAGTCTAACCTAACTAACTAGAAAACTCATTGATACGCCGCATCATAGGGAATCGAACTCCCTAACCACTCAGGTATCGTGGCCTTACAAAAGAACATAGAATATACTTTATGAAAACAAATTTAGAAAACGAAGTCTTTTTATTAGGTAATTATTAGATAACACGGACCAGGAAAGCATAACAAGAACCCGACAGATTGTAAGGGTGCTTAATGACTTCGGATTTAGTTGGAAGACGCAATTAACGTAGATTGAGATTGGTTAGGTAACTGATGGGACCCTTGCGGTGAAGACCGACTGTCACTAACTAATTACAACGAAGTATAGGATTAATATTCAAATGAAAGCTCTCACGACCGTATACCCATTTGAGGTGGTAAGAGGAATGGGAGGGATGATGGGGTGTGGACCTCCGGTTACCTCATTCACCGAACGAAACGCAGAAGCACAAGATGCATTTACTTTACACCGGTATTCCGCAAGATCACGATACTACCCCGGTCAAACCAACCCATTCGAATAGCAGCAAAAGCCAGCGCTTGGTACTATGACGTACATAATTTATCAAAAATCTATGAACAAATAATCATATCAAATAATATAGACTAAAATTATATGGTTTTACGTAACCGTGGTAGCCTAATGGTCAGAGCGCTCGCTTTAGTTCCATAGAGCGCGATTGAAATGGGTTCAATCCCCGATGCCGGCACCACTCCACGGTCGAGCACGTGTTTAATACAGTACTTACGGTGAAGGAAAACATCGTGAAGAAACCTGCATGTCTGAGAAATAATAAAAATAAGGACGCCTCTACTTCACGACTGTGTTACAAAAACCTGCGTGTCTAAGAAATGAGAAAAAAAGGGCATGAGAAAAAGTCGCCGCTTGTCACCACCTCGTAGGAAAAAAGGGCGATGAGCCTGTCACCGTCTTAGTATTCAAGCCAATGATAATAGTCTAACCTAACTAACTAGAAAACTCATTGATACGCCGCATCATAGGGAATCGAACTCCCTAACCACTCAGGTATCGTGGCCTTACAAAAGAACATAGAATATACTTTATGAAAACAAATTTAGAAAACGAAGTCTTTTTATTAGGTAATTATTAGATAACACGGACCAGGAAAGCATAACAAGAACCCGACAGATTGTAAGGGTGCTTAATGACTTCGGATTTAGTTGGAAGACGCAATTAACGTAGATTGAGATTGGTTAGGTAACTGATGGGACCCTTGCGGTGAAGACCGACTGTCACTAACTAATTACAACGAAGTATAGGATTAATATTCAAATGAAAGCTCTCACGACCGTATACCCATTTGAGGTGGTAAGAGGAATGGGAGGGATGATGGGGTGTGGACCTCCGGTTACCTCATTCACCGAACGAAACGCAGAAGCACAAGATGCATTTACTTTACACCGGTATTCCGCAAGATCACGATACTACCCCGGTCAAACCAACCCATTCGAATAGCAGCAAAAGCCAGCGCTTGGTACTATGACGTACATAATTTATCAAAAATCTATGAACAAATAATCATATCAAATAATATAGACTAAAATTATATGGTTTTACGTAACCGTGGTAGCCTAATGGTCAGAGCGCTCGCTTTAGTTCCATAGAGCGCGATTGAAATGGGTTCAATCCCCGATGCCGGCACCACTCCACGGTCGAGCACGTGTTTAATACAGTACTTACGGTGAAGGAAAACATCGTGAAGAAACCTGCATGTCTGAGAAATAATAAAAATATGCGAAGCCCGCCAACCGGCACTGGAGCGGCGTGGCGGGCCCTTACCTGCTTCAAAACCCTTTCGGATATTTGAAATGAAGGCCTTTCCCAGGAGTGGGCACTGACAGACTTTACTTTACTTTGCTAAGCTGTATCGCTAAGCGTGCGTCTCAACACACAGCCAAACACACCAACGGACGCACATAACCCACCATAAAGTGCCAGTCGATTGCGTCGTCCATCGAGCATTGGATAGGGATATGACCTGTCCTTCCTGCAGCTGCTAAAAGCTCTATTAGAAAGGATACACAAAACGTTTTGTCTTACATGTTCAATTAGATATTTTTTTTAATATGAAGGTCGGCAAAGTTCATCTCCTCCCCATCCACCTCCTCTTCCTCGCTCCCATCTCACAAATACCCTTAAAGTCCGGCAAAGCATCTGTAGCTCCTCTGGTGTTGTGGATGTTCGTGAGCGTCATGATCACTTACTATCAGGTGTGCCGCACGCTCATTTTTATGGGGGCAACCCTTCATCTATAAAAAGAAAACATAACTCGAGCTCAATCAGTGTATATGTACAATATATTTATATATATTGTAAAAGTAGAGGCATGAAAGTTATATCACCCAATAAGTGCCATAGATGTGCATAAAAAAAATCGTCGTGTTGTTGTTAAGTCAGTTAACAATGTAAATAAACAAATGTGATTTGTTCATATAAAACGCTTCAACCAATCAAATGAAAGCATAATCATTTGAAAAACGAGATGAAGTCCGTTGCTTTACAAACAAAATTGGTAAAATTATAGTTATTATAATTAATAATGAGAGGATGAATGAAAGTAGGTTGACGAAACAAAAATATGAGGCGAGTGTAAATGGTAGAGTCGGGAGAGGAAGACCTAGGCGAACATTTCACGATCAAATCGGAGACGTTCTGAAAAAAGGCCAGGTCAAGAGTACTCTAAACCAACGAGCATGCATGCGTAGATTGATGAAAGTGGGAGAAGCGAAAGACGTATGTCAGGACCGTAGCAAGTGGAAGAAGATTATCTCTACTTACCCCGTTGGGAACAAGGCGTGAATATATACAAACATACCAAGCGATACTTGGTAACGACATAAGCTGGTTAGGCACATAACTCTCAGCTGATAACACTCATAATATGAGGTTCTATTGTCTTGTATATTGGAAAACCTATTTCGTGTACATGGCTCGTAACAAATGAAAGCCAGTTAAGGCTCTGCGCGGTGGATTAATAACAAATGAGCGGCTCCGCCCCTTTGTCCTTCGCTAAGGACCCTTCTCAGTATAGTTTCCTGAAATTCAAATACCATTCAACATGTCGCTGTCTTTTTAATTACTTTATATTAAACTTGTTTCTAGTAACGATACTCTCTATTTGAAATGTGGTTAAAAATATATTTTGAATGCCTTGACTCAAAGGTAAGGTGTAGGCTTTATTTAGACTTCGTTGCATACACTAAGGGATATAATGCGGACTTTATGCCTTCTGGCAGTCTCTGGCAGTCACGCCAGGGTGATACAGAACAATATTGGCAGCTTCATGTAACTGTAAAATCACTAATAGTGATAGGCAAATTTAACAGATATCCATTTGTCTATCTGTTAATTTTGCCTTTTTGGTTCTAACAGGTTTTCCGCAACGCACTAGCTTCACGCCTTTCCAAGAGGTAAAATGCAATGGACAGAGAGCCTCGTCGTTAAGTTTGCTCCTGAATAAGTAAGTAAAGGGAAGGTAAGATAGGTATGTAACTAGGTACGCAGTACGCGACTTCTGTTTATCGAACTACTTTTGGCTATTATATTGGGTAAAGTGAGTAGAAATTTTAACTCTAGAGGATGCTACTTTTATATGTATTTCACAAGTCATCGGGAAATACATCACAATAAATAAGGCAAATTATTTATTTCAAAGAACTAAAGGTCATATTAATACAGCGATTGATTTTGTCTGCCATGTAATGAATTTTAGCTTAACTGCAACACGCTTAAAAGCTAAGACAATATAGATTGTATGTTCGTATATTATGACGCCCTATTTAAACGCTTGAATGAAATCGAAAATATTTTCTTCAAAAAAAAAACGCGTAAACATTGCGCTTTATCTGCACTACGACCTCTGCTATGCAAATCTGTATAATGAAAAGCATCTGTGCGAATAAAATGTTTCTAACTTAGTACATTTTATGACAGTAGTAATGTAAGATGCCAAGAAAATAAACTGCCCTCGGTAACATGCAGCGCCGTAAACTTTATTAGTACTCCAAAAATGTAAATCTAAGAAAACATACTTTTGCATGTTAATACGAGTCACGAAATATGCATTTAACTTTCTTAGTGGCATAAAGGTGTTATAGTTACGAACTTTATTATGATTCGAGTGTAAATATTTCATGTCTCATCGACGCGTAAAGAAAGCACTTTGACATGTATTTAGAACTAATATCGAGCTTTCTTCGCCTGCTTCTTCCACGTCACAGGAAAATTGACGTTTGAGATTTTTGATTCTTATGTCGATGAATAAATGATTTGATTTGATCGAGTACTAATACATCTTGTTACTTTATTGGTTACTTTAAGGTCATAATATTATTAAAACGGTATTTTATTGAATGAGCTAATAAACTCACTTTCGAATTCGAATTACTATACTACCGAACAATCACACACGTACCTAACTAAAATTCCCTGTGCCGTGGTAAACGTATGGTATGAACATCCCTACCTAATTACACACATTTAAATTCATCATCAAAATATTTACCCCTACCGGGACACGAACCTGCAACCCTCTGCTTGGAAGCTACTACAGACTAGGCGATGGGTCGAATAGATAGATTCATATATTGTACGGATTTAAATTAAAAAGTTAAACAATATTAGGGATTTGACAGATACATCGCAATAACTACTTAGTAGTCATGGTGTGCTACAGGGCAATGTACTTAGACCATTCTTATATTTATTATATGCTAACGACATTCAAAATGAGCATTCAATTTTCAAATATGAAAGTTATTTCAATGAAACATGAGTATTAGTAAGAATACGATTTATTAATTAACTAATAATATTGGTTACCGTTATGTATTTATTTTTAAAAACAAAAAAGAATAATTTTTTTAAAAAACGTAAATTGTTTTAGGTAAAGTTTTTTTTTTGAAGCATTGACATTGTTGCACATTATCTGCCAACTAGAGGGAAAGGAAATAAATGTTGGCAACGTCGAAAATAGGCATCTAGTGCTTCTTTGTTACATTCAGTGAGTGCGGTAACCGCCCACTGCCCCATCTCCCGAATCAAACTCCTATCATCCCTCTCATTCCATCCAAATTTCAATTCATCCAAAATACCCTTAAAGCCCAGCAACGCACCTGCAGCTCCTCCGATGTTGCAGATGTAGGTGGGAGACCGTAAAAAAAAAAGTAGACTGAACGACCGACGACGAAGTACTATCAATAATATGCGATGTACCCCAAAACCGTTTCAAATATTGAGAGGAGCCCTTTGCCCAGCAAAAAAATTATTAATGTAAAATGTTAATATATCAATTAAAACATTTGTCTATCGTAGATATATATCGTATATATTGATATATATCGTAGATATTCATATATTGATTCGTTACGTGTGTGTGCGTGTGTCAACCGATGTCAAATCATGATGTCAATACTTCTAATAATTACGCATTGATATAGTAACGAAGGTTTCGACATTTGACATTTACGTTAACGGTAACATTATGTAAATATATTTATAGTTACGTAGACAACAAACGCATTGTTTACTGACAATAGAGTTATGTAAAAGCTGTCATTAATTCCTCGATTCGTTAATTGGACTTGCAGAATTAACCTGAAAACATTCATCCAAATTCATTATCATCATCATCATCATTTTAGCCTATCACAAGTCACACAGGTGAACATAGGCCTCACCCAAATATTGCCGTACAGCTCGGCCCTGAGCCACCTGCATCCATCGATCGTTATAATGGCAAACGTAATAGAGATCGGTTACAATTTGAAGTTATTACGTATTCGACAGTTAGACTTGATTAATTAAATCGTATATTGTTACCGAGATTTCATTCTTACTATTACTAATATCTGTCGTAGTTATGCTATAGTGTGGCAGGATTTTGCTACTCTTTAGAGTTTCGTATAGAAAACAGAACTACCCATCACATCATTCACACGTGGTAGAGCCAAGCGGCGGCTTTAGCTGCTGCTCGAATGGGCCGGCTCGACCGGATTGGTACCACGGCTTCGCAGAACACCGGCGTGAAGTAGAGGCATCTTGTGCTTCTGCGTTTCGAGTGAGGTAACCGGAGGCCCACACCCTCTCCCCATCCCCTTCTCATCCTCCCTCGCTTCTCCCAAATATCCTGAAGGGGCGGTAACACTCCTGCAGCATCTCTGGTGTTGCAGATGTACGTGGGCGACGGTAATCACTTAACATCAGGTGAACCTATTGATCATTTGCCGCCTATCTCATAAAAAAAATACGTGGTGGTTCCGTAGGCTAGTAATGTAATCATTAGAACTATGTCGATCGTCCAAATGGAATTCTAAATAGACTAGAGATGATTCGATCAATTCAGAACTGCTTTCCAAAAAGACTCGATCATTTCTCTCAGTCGTGAAATGTTTACTTTTGAAGTAGACGGAAGATTTATCTAACTTCCATTCAGTAAGTGCAGAATAAGAATTATTTCCACGCTTCATTCTTCTCATTTCTTCATTAAAGAAGCCCTTTTTTATAAACTTCCTTAATAAGTTTTTTGAATTTTATGTCTCTGCATAATATTTTGAGATATTTGGATCAGAATTTTAAGAATTTACTCTAAAAAGATAATTCGAATTTATTTTAAATTTATAATTTTCTGTGCGTACGTAATTATTTTGAAATTAAATTATTAAAAATAGATGAATATTGTTTAAATGCTGATAAAGTAAAAAAAAAATAAGGTCGTTGAAAAATTTAGAAAATACTGTTGTTTGAATATTTAAAAAAATGTTTTAGTTTTCATTTCATGTCATGGGATGAGGTCAGAGCCCGTCGGAGGTCCGGGCGTTCGCGTCCTATTTCATTGCAATAAGGTAGTAGTAATGCCAGGAGACTTCTCCAATTAGTGTTCTTTTTCTTTTTAGGCCATCATAGAGAATTACATTTGGAGTCAACGCTCGTTCTTTGACAAAGACAATCGTGATTGATCGATTAAATAAAAAAAATGCTGCTGCCATAGAGCTTTTTTCGTATTTGGTCAAAATTGATGAATTCTCTCCTGACACGGGTCTGCCTATTTATATCAGATACCATTAGAAAGTTTTGTCATCGTATTAAAGTACTAAAACATCAAATTAAATCATTTAAGTACTATTTCCACAGGAATTCGTTCTAAAAGTTAGTATTTTTGAATCAAAAATAGTTTAGCATTTGTTTGGTAGAAAGCTCTGACTGGTCTATCAAATGAGATTTATTTGAAAGGGAATAGATTACCGCCTAAATAAAACTGGCTTGATTGGATGGATTTAATCTACTTAGTATTCCTACACATTTCCATCACGTTTTGTAAAACAGTCAAGGTATTCATGGAAAAGGATTTTATTTCTGTTTCAGAAATTTTAGCTTTAATATTTTCTTCGCATATACTAGTAACGTCACCCACGTACATCTGCAACACCAGAGAAGCTGCAAGTGCGTTGCCGGCCCTCTAAAGGTATTTGGGACACAGCTTCCCACCTGATGAAGAGGGGGATAGGGAGGTGGGGGTTGGCCTCCGGTTACCTCACTCACTGAACGAAACGCAGAAGCACAAGATGCCTCTACTTCACGCCGGTATCCTGCGAGGCCGTGGTACCAATCCGGTCGAGGCGGCCCATTCGAGCAGCACCCGAAACAAAAGAATGTTGCTAGCTGACTGAGATGTCGAGCAGGGTGACCAGTCAGGACTGACCCTTACAGCATCCTGATATACTCGTACGTACTGTACATAAACAATTACTCTATTACTCTTTACTTATTACACACACAGTTTCGTATAGTTTAGCATTTGTATTGGTTTCTTCTAGATTTTATATTATACTGAACAAAGTCCTCTCCAAGAAAGCGCCTTTGAAAGCCCAAAATTTGTACATACACGCTCGGAAAAGGGTCTGTGGATGCAGTTAGGGTTCCCGCGCATTTGTAATACTTTTCTCCATTGCTAGTCAGTGGGATTTGAGTTCAACAAATTCAGATTGATATTCCACCGAGGTCAGAACCTCGTTTGTTTGCTCGCGGGATGCAGATGAATTCGGAGACAGAGCATACCCATTGGTAACAAGCGTAAATGTTCCTATACAGTAATTTTAATTAGAAACGTGTTACTCTAGAACGGAATAGACTTTATGTTTGTTCAGCTACATTGATACTGAACTCCCATGCTCGGGTAATTCCAAGTGTTCATAGCGCTCTCCGCTTGTCTGTTTGTTTAATTCGATCAATAATTATTCAATTTTAAGTTGAAACCTGTTGTGTTTTGTTGATGGCGGATGTTAGATTTTAATGTTGCTATGCTCAGGTGTCTACCCACGTAAACATGTTTGTGAAGGTTTGTATAAATATATGTGCTACCTCTTGGATAATAGAAAAGCAGAGTAACAGTCTGTAAATATCCACTAATGGGCAAAGGCAACCTTTCAAATATTTGAGACAGTTTTGGATGCGGGCTTCACTTGTCCTTTACCCTCCTTCTTCCTCTTCGAAATATGTCTTTCTTTTATTAATTCACAGACATGTGGGTTTCCCTCGATGTTTTCTTTCTGAGCGCGTTGTAAATTCAGCTCTTAAAATTGCAAATAATAGTTTTAGTGTTACCGGTATCGGGGATCGAACCCAAGTCACTCTCATCATCATTTCATCATTTCAGCCTATTAGAAGTCACTGCTGAACATAGGCCTCCCCCAAAGATTGCCACGAAGCACGGTCCTGAGCCACCTGCATCCATCGACTTCCCGCAACACTGCGCAGGTCGTCACTCCATCTTGTGGGGGGTCGTCCTACACTGCGTTGCCCGTACGTGGCTGCCACTCGAGCCTTTTTTCCCCAGCGGTTGTCAGTTCTGCGAGCTATGTGGCCGGCCATTGCCACTTCAGCTTGCTGATCTTTGCAGCTATGTCGGTTACCTTAGTTCTGCTGCGGATATTATCGTTGCAGACTCTATCACCAGAGAAACACTGAACCCTTTCCATAGCGCGCTGAGCAACTTTGAGCTTCCTCATACGGGCTGCAGTGAAGGACCAAGTCTCGGATCCGTATGTCATCACTGGCAACACGCACTGATTGTATACTTTCGTCTTGAGGCTTTGCGGTATACTCGACGAGAAGATATGACGTAGTTTCCCGAACGCAGCCCAGCCGAGTTGGATTCGTCGATTGACCTCTGAGTCGATGTTGGACTTACCTAATCGGACAATTTGTCCCAGGTATACGTACTCGTCTACAACTTCGAGCCTATTATTCCCAACAACAACCGGTATTGGTGTGACATGGACGTTTGACATGAACTTCGTCTTGTCCATGTTCATCTTAAGACCAACCTGTTGGGAGACGTTATTGAGGTCATTGAGCATTGTACTGAGCTCCTCCAGCGATCCTGCCATAAGAACTATGTCGTCGGCAAATCGAAGGTGGTGATGTATTCGCCATTGATGTTGATACCGTATCCTTTCCAGTTCAGCTGCTTGAAAACATCTTCCAATGCAGCGGTGAAGAGTTTCGGGGATATGACATCACCCTGTCTTACACCTTTCTGCAGTTGGATTGGTTTCGTACTCTGATTCTGTACTCGGATAGACATCGTAGTCTCATTGTACAAACACCTCAGCACTTCGATATACCGAGGCTATCTGGCACCGCTGGAGAGACTGTAGCACCGCCCAAATTTCGACTGAATCGAAGGCTTTCTCATAGTCCACATACGCCAGACATAATGGCAAGTTGTACTCCTCGGCCTTCTGTACAATCTGGCGAAGAGTATGTATGTGGTCTATGGTACTATAACCTTTCGGAATCCGGCTTGTTCGGGAGGCTGGAAGTCGTCAAGTCTGTTCACTAGACGATTTGAGATGACTCTCGAAAACAGCACGTAGACGCGGCTTAGAAGCGATATCGGTCTATAATTCTTCAAAGGCAGTTATCCCTTTCTTGAAGAATAGGGCAACCACGCTTCTACTCCACGCTTTCGGCGTAACACCGCCATGAATGACGGAATTAAACAGCTTCTGAAGGACAACAAGTATCGGTTTTCCACCCGCTTTCAGAAGCTCAGCTGTAATTCCGTCCTCACCCGGCGCCTTGCCGTTTTAAGCTGTTTGAGAGCCATCCTAATCTCGCTCAGACTAACGTCCGGGATGTTATCGGAGTAATGTCGGATAAGCTTGGCTCTTGGGTCGTTACTCACATCAGTGTGTGGTTTCAACGACGTTGTGTACAGCTGTCCGTAAAATCTCTCGATCTCACTCAAAATCTCGGCTCCAGCGGAAATGACTGCGCCGCTTTCGGTCTTCAGCTTGGTCAGTTGGCTCTTTCCGATAGACAGATCTCTGGCGAAGACTTTGGAGCCTTGGTTCCGCTCTATCGCTTTTTCAATACAGGCTGTATTGAATTTGCGTAAATCTTGCCTCATACATTTGGAGATCTGTCTATTCAGTAGCCGATACGCTGACGCATCCGTTGTAGACTGCAGCTCCATCTCACGCCTGGCTTTCATGAGTTTAAGAGTGTGATCGGAGAGCTTTTGAGGCTTGTTCGTGCGGCGGGTCCTGCAAAACTTAGCTCCTACCGCATGGACAGTTTCCACTAGCCTGCTATTCGTATCGTCCACTGTAACGCAATCGTCTAGGCACTGAAAGCGATTATGCAATTCGAGCTGAAAGCTCTCGGGGTTCTGGATAAGGGCACGTGGTGGGCGGGCGTAGACTTCACCAGACGAGACCGCTCGAGCCTAATGTTAAGGTTCAGTGTGCCTCTTACCATTCGGTGATCACTGCCGGTTTTACCTAGTGATCACAGAGACATCACTGAACAGCTGACGCTTGGTCGTCATGATGAAGTCGATCTCATTTTTGTGGTACCGTCCGGGCTCATCCATGTCCACTTCCTGTGGGGCCGCTTCTGGAAATAGGAGTTCATCATAAAGAATCCTCCTTTGCCATGAAGTCAGCCAGCTGTTGCCCTCTTGGGTTCCGTTGCCCTACTCCAAAGTTCCCACTATCAGCTCATCGCCTTTTTCGTACCTAGTTTTGCGTTAAAGTCTCCCATCAACACCGTGTAGTGAGTCTTAGAGCAATGCATGGCTCTTGAAATATCCTCATACATTGCCTCCACTTCATCATCAGGGTGTGTCGAGGTTGGTGCGTATACCTGTATGACATTCAGCGAATACCTTTTGGTTATTCTGAGTATAAGGTACGCGACCCTACTCGACACACTTCCGATCTCGATCACTTTGTTGATGAGAGACCTGTGGACGATAAACCCGACACCTCCTTGGGACAGATGGTCGCCCTGCCGGTAGTAGAACAAGTTACCGGATTTTAGGATTATAGAGTCCTCTCCTGTCTTCGGACTGAACAACCCATAATACTCCAGTGTAACTTGCTTACTTCTTCTTCCAGTTCTAGTATCTTCTTGTCGGTCCTCAATGTGCGTGCGTTATATGTTGCCAGGTCAGTCGTTTGGGTTGGCAGCTAGAAATCAGCCGGTGATTCTTCGCACCCCTGCCTCGCCGTTACCATGGCTGCCACCATAGCCAGGACTAGCGAGGCCGCCGGGGACTGGGGCCATTGCTTTTCTACCTCTCATCATGGGGTTTGCCTTAGTTGCCACGCCTGGCGAGCAGGTTGGCAACCGCAGTTTTTTTGTTCTAGTGCAGGAAGATGCTGCTGCCCATCTCCTAATATAATTTTTTACCATTAGTCGCCTTTTACGACACCCATGGTTAGACAGGGGTTGGCGCTATTCTTTACTTCCGACAGCCACTCTACTATTAAATTATAACGAGCGCCCTGGCCAGGAGGCTACCTGATTTTTGGACCACCTAGGTAAGCAATTGCATTATTATTAATTTTTTACAAATAAATTATTTTTCCACACAAAATATGAAATTTATTTTATTTATCATATATATATATATATAGTCAGGGCGCTTTCATTAGTTTCAAGAGCGCGTGCGACCCGGGTTCAATCCCCGGTGACGGCACCACTAAGATTAATTGAGCTGTATTTACCACGTGCTCTTAATCATAATCATAATCATTTATTTATGGAATAATGTCAATATTAGAAAACAGAAGTCAAATGATAAATAAAATTAAAGAAGTATTGGTCCAACAAAAATTCATTAACATTAAAATAACATTTTCGAGTCAATATATTGCGCAATCTTTTTTTAAATAAATTCGTATTTAATTCCTTTAATTCAGTTGGAAGTTTGTTATAAATCTTGGGTGCCATGCAGAGTGTGATCTTAAAATCTGAATGTCTGAGAAATAATAAAACAAAAACATTTCGAGGATATGTGAAGCCCGCCAACTCGCACTGGAGGGCGTTGGCGGCCCTTCCCAGTTCCAAAACCCTCCCAGACATTTGAGAGGCCATTGCCCAACAGTGGGAACTAACAGGCCGTTACTTTACTTCACTTGTAATTTACAGCACTATTACATTATTTAACAAAAATGTCTCATAATATTGTAGTGACTTTAGAATTTACATATATACACAATAGCTGAATTGACAATGATAATTACATTGATAAATCTGAAGTGGGACCCAAGAGACAGAGCGAGGAAATTAATTTGGTTCTCAAACTAAACTAAGTGTTGATTAATGGGTTTGGGTACTTAAATCAATATAACAATTACTTTAATCACTTCACAATTTATATAGTTAGGATAACTCAAGAGCCGTGGTAGAGTAATGATAGAGTACAAGCTCTGGTTTCATATCACTAAAAAAGATAATTTAAGTGATTAAGAAAAACATTGTGTGAATATTTTTTTAATTTCGAGGTCATAAAGCGTTCAGTCTTAATTATAATTCCGTAGTTATTGTGCAAAGATTTCAAAAAACACCGAAGTTTGCTGATAACTGTTATGCTAACTTCTATAATATGCGCGTTCCAACTACAGTGTCTATGTTGTGTGCGTGTTGTATATTACTAAATGAAACTATAATGGTTTACGGATTTCATAGCGTTTCATTTTAATCTTTATTTTCTCGTTGTTTCGAGTGCTTTACAGCACCCTTGGTCACAGGAGGGACTGTGGTGTTTCTTGTACATGGTGGAGTCAAGCAGCGGATTTTGCTGATGCAAGAATAGGTCGGCTCGACATCAGCCTCGCAGTAAACCGGTGCGAAGTACAGACATCTTGTGTTTCTGCGTTTCAGCATTTCGTTGGTTGGAGGGTGAGTGACGTGGGCCACGTCACTCCCCCTCCTTCCTTCCCCATCATCCTCTATCCTCCATGTATCTTTAAGGAGGGAACGCAGCTACTGCTCCTCTAGTGTTCCAGATGTACGTGGACGTCGGTAATCCCTTCCTCAAAAAAAAAAAACAACGTCCTAATGTCATAGTTTCCTCAGGCTATCTTCAGCTCTTAATTATACATTTCGCTCAATCTACGCAGATGTGCTCACAGTGTCTTGAGGTTATGCAGTGGTATGCTTGGTTATAGATTTAATTTTATCTATTACTGGAATCAAAGGGGCTTCCCAGACACAGTCCTGCCGAATCAGGACACTCTAAGTTGCACAGCGCGCTATGGAAAGGGCTATGCTCGGTGTTTCTCTGCGTGATAGAGTCTGCATCGATAATATCCGCAGCATAACTAAGGTAACCGACATAGCCGTAAGGATCAGCAAGCTGAAGTCGCAATGGGCCGGCCACATAGCTCGCAGAACTGACAACCGCTGGGGAAAAAAGGTTCTCGAGTGGCAACCACGTACGGGCAAACGCAGTGTAGGACGACCCCCACAAGATGGAGTGACGACCTGCGCAGTATTGCGGGAAGTCGATGGATAGTCGATGGTGGCTCAGGACCGAGCTTTATGGCAATTTTTGGAGGACGTTTAAGTTCGACAGTGGATTTGTGATAGGATGAAATGATGATTACTGGAATCGTTTATAATGTGTTACCGTAAATACCAGAAATCATAATATATTGTACTGTAATTGGGGCAACGTGTTAAAATATAATGAACAACGAATCTACGATCCAACTATGTACAGAAAGAGACTGGACGTTGTTAGTGGAATACAAAATTATATTACAAAAAGCTTTACGTGTCTTTGAAGTTATTTCTTTAATTTAATTAATATATTTTATTTACTTATTTATATTAATAAGATATAGGATTAATTTTCAAGCTATTGACATATTAAGACGAGACGAGCGTCTAGACAATATTTAAGAATCACTGAAAATGTTTGTAATATCTAATGATACAAGGTCGTGAAATAACATGAGTGGAAGCCTTACAACCTTTACCTCATTTCAAATGGTATTATTTGAATTCATAAAATTATTCTAGTACAAGGCAATATAATGACTTTACTAATAATTTTATTTAGTTCAATAGAATTACACCCACGATACAGATAATAATCGAGTGTGGGTCTTTCTATAATATCTTCAATACTTGTGTATCTATCTATAAATTAATATGTACTTTTGGAATACTGTTCTCATCTCTGACCGGATTTAACGTAGAGCGGCTCTAGTCGTCAACGACCGGGTTCGCTCTGATCGACTTGATCTTGAAGACATGTTGCATAGAGATGCATCTCTTACCTCATTCACCACCGGGAATGTTCTGAAGAACAGTTCGGAACAATCCCAGTCGCTTAGTTCCACCATCTTACTTCGCGATAGAATATTATATTTTACCAACACCACCAAGCTGGTTCGCAATTCACCACAGTGCGATTCTCAAGGAATTTACTGCCACGCACTTTAACTTTGTGGAATCAGCTGTCGCCAGCGGCATTCCCAAACAGTTACAGACTTAGGGACCTTCAAGAAAAGAGATTGTTCCTTTCTTAATGGCCGTCAGCGCACTTGCAGCTCCTCTGGTGTTGCGATTGTTGATGGTCGTCGGTGATCAGTTACCATCATCTGAGCCGCTTGCTAGACGTGCAACTTCTTATTCAATTTAAATGATTATTTATATTACACGCAATTGACATCTATTAATAGTATAGTACACTTTATATATTTCTACTAACAAATATAGACGTTACAGCATATTGTTAAAGTATGCTGTAACGTCTACATTTGTTTTCCTCTGCCTATAAAAAAATCTACAGCTGAACATAGGCATCTGCATGCATTTGCCGGCAAGAATACCACGCTGGGCAGGCTGGTGGATGAACGCTGATATATTTTTTTTAAAAGAATACTACCAATGCTATTTATTAAGTAACATTACTAATATTCCTGTTAACCCTCCGACTAAGCTAACAGCTTGTATCTGGAGTGGTTCACGACAATAGTCGAATAGCGGGCTCGAACTTACGTCGTCATGTTTTGTTGTCCGTACTCTAACCGATTTGGCTATTGGCGCTTTTTTTATGAAGAAAACTTATTAAAGTAATTACACGCCTAAATTTGAAGAATAACGTCTTTTTATCGTTAGAGTTATAGCTATATATGTATATATATGTGTGTGCAGTACTAGCTGAGCCCAGTCACGCTTCACAGTTATCATGTATAAACTTATCGAACATTTAAAACTATAGTTTGAGTTTGATCCACGACGACAACGGCTTAAAAAAATCAGAATTACCTTAACCTTATTATTATTATTACCTTAACTTATGGATGTTACCTTAAACTTCAACACCAAGACCAATGACGTCCGCGTGTGACATAAATTGTAGATACGAGAATTCTTAAATAAGTGGACAAGCTAAGAGCTAACAGGTTAGCTAATCACTTATACTGCGCATATTATATACAGATGTTAAGAGCTTTTACGCCTGTCTCCTTTTTATTCAAGTCCTACATCGAAATGAATAAACCGGTTGTAAAGAAACTTTATACGTTATGCGTTACGTATGCTCTAAAAGGTTAGAAGAACATATTTTCGAAAAGAGAATGAGAAATAAGATAAGAGAAAGAGCGTTTTATAATTTTCCATAATAAAAGATAATTACAACTGTCTCGTTTGTAACTGATATTTCGAAAATGTTTGTCGACTCGGTTTGTTAATTTCGAAGATTTTCGACTTGACGGTTTCTATGGGAAGTCGCTCACACCCGCTCTCAGATAACACTTCTACAATTCCTAAGATGATTGGAAATAGTTATCGCAAAATTCCGTTAAAAAAATAATGAAAAGATATATCGAACTACTTCTATGTCGAAGAGAAGAAGAGCACAATCTTCTCACAAAGTGCACTGCTTCTTCCTCACCATGCACCTTCACCACAATAATCACCTATGTAATGTTAGCACCAGCAGTTCTTAATGTAAAGGAACGCCGAAAGTGTGTGTGAGAAGTTAAACATAAATCTGAAAAAGTGCCGACAAAAATGTCTCGGCGTTTTCGCGGCGAAACTGTTGAACCGAATTTAATTATATTTATCATGTAGCATGCTTAAATGCTTAAATTATTTATTATTTCACGTGGTAGAGTCAAGCAGTGGCTTTTGCTGCTCGTATGGGCCGGCTCGACCGGGTTATATAGAATACGGAGAATATCGGCGTGAAGTAGAAGCATCTTGTGCCTATGCGTTTCGTTCGGTGAGTGAGAGAACAGGAGGCCCACTCCCCTCCTCCTCAAACCCACCCTATCTCTCCCATCCTCCAAATGTCTTTAAAAGTCGGCAACGAACCTGCAGCACATTTGATGTTGCAGATGTACGTGGGCGTTTCACTTACCATTCGGTGTGCCGCTTGTTCATTTGCCAGCTTAATCATAAAAAGTTACTCGTGTGACTGTTCGTTTTTTTGTAAATTATATAATTTAGTTCGTATAAAAAGAGATCGATATGTACGGAGTTTCTATCGCCTGTTTCTTCTTTGTCTCGTTCAGAGGAAACTCATTACGATACAGTGATAGATTGTAAAATAATAACAATTGACGAATGAAATGTTAATTTCTTTTCTTTCCTCGGGAAAGGAAGTTAGACTACTTTTTATTCCGTAAAAGCTGCAGAAATACTTTTCACACGGACGAAGACCCGAGCGGTAGCTTTTAGAGGCAGTTTATATACATAAATTGCACATGGACAAACACCCAGACTCTGAACAATAACGCGCAATCCATGCAAATACTATTCCCGTCCGGGAATCGAAGCCGCAACGGATAACTTAAAAATATACAATCTCAATTAGAATAGTTTAGAAACCGTAGTGTTCACTGAGTTGCTTCAATCATGTCAATCTTCATACGGACCAAAACGTGAATGAAGATAATTGCTTCCTTTTACACCACACACGCTGGCGGTATCAAAAGGTCCCACGCTAATTGCTAATATCCTTTTTCTGTAATTGCTTCGCCTTCTTACGAAAATTGTAATGATACTTAAAGCTCCATTAATGAGGGTTAGAGTGAATGACCTCGTTTGATTTTACGAGAACCTTCTACAGTCGTAAAACATTTTGTCGCATCGCTTCCCTTTTAATTATATTTTGCATTTCAATATACACTAGCCTTTTTCCTTCTCTGTCTAGGAATCGTCGCCATGGTAGCCTAGCGCTCACTTTAGTTTCAAAGAGCGCGAGTGACCTGGGTTAGATCCCCAGTATCCGGCACCAATAGAATTCTTAATAGCAATTTTAAAAACTGTAAGGAATGATTACCTTTTTTATATTTTCTTTTTGTAATAGTTCTTATGTTCTATTATTTTTACTATTATGTATCATGTGTCTATTGGACGTCCGTACATTTTTTTTTCATTTTATTACATTATAAAAGTATTAGGGTAAATAATGTTACATTTTTCGAATTAAACATCTACGAATGTAAACCCCATTCTCTGTATACCCGTTTCTCCAACATTGCTTCTTCAGTTTTTAGTTTAGTTTAACCTTTTAGTAAAACAAAGCTGAAACGGTATGGATATTGTCGTGGAATTGCAGAGTTAAAAGCACGGAATCTTCATCTACCTCTGCATTGTATTTGAAGTTATGCAACAGCATTAGCGAGCAGTTGGCTTCTACTATGCAATGTTACTTAAAATCACAATAAGCTTTAACTTCCAACAAAGCTCCGTGCACGCCCGCTGACGTTTATGCATCTAGTAACCCATAAACATTTGCGGGTTCCGCTCTACTTGGGGGTTGAAATACGTTTAGTTGACTTTGTCGCTTCGCTCTATAGAAGTTCTCAAACAATAGGCACATTTGAAATAAATTCACTTTGTACTATTTCGTTGTGTTTATGGTCTCACGAAAAGATATTTACAATCTATGTTATTTAATGATTTCTTTTTCACTGACTAATCACGGAATTCCAAGGACTGTAAATTCGATAAACATGAACATTGTAATTGATAATTCTATTATTATATCTGTTATTGGAATCCCGATAGAAGTGTCAAGCCGTGGTAGCCTAGTGGTTAGGGCGCTCGCTTTAGCTGTCGACACCGTGGGTCTCGGGTTCGATTCCCGCACGGGACTAGTATTTGTATGGACTACAGATGAAGGTCCCGGGGTCTTTCTTTATCAATGTGCAATTTATGTAAGTAAACTGGCCCCGCCGGAAAATCCCACTGTGGAAGGTAACGTTTTAAAAAAAATAAAACTCATAAATAGAACCTGTGTGACCAGGGTTTGATCTCCGGTGCCGGCACCTCTAAAATTGTTAATAGCATTTTTAAGTGCTCACTTTACCACGTGCTGGACGGTGAAGGAAAAAACCTGCTCATAAATAATATGAGAAATAATAAAAAATATTAATCTAAGGACATGTGAAGCTTGCCAACCCGCACTGGAGCAGCGTGGCGGGCCCTTCCCGGCTCCAAAACCGTCTCAGTTATTTGAGAAGGAGGCCTTTGCACAACAGTAGGCACTTACAGTATTTAACGTAGTATCTTTATATTTTTTTAAGTATTATATCCATCCATTTGTTATATTAATATTTACGTATTAATATATCAAATGGAGGCTGTGTAAGATGATACACACAGGATGCACGCAGTTGCCAATATCTTTAAAAGGTTGAAAGAATATGTTTTTTGCCTCCATTTGTCACGTAATGTATCGTACATCAATGTCTCGGTAAGGTTTACTTGAGCGGCGTACATAGTGATGACGTCACGTTGTGTAAATATTAAAAACAAACCGCTCTCCCTCGGAACAAAGCCATGTTACTGGTACGATTTGTTGCCATCTGCTGGTAAGTGGTGGTCGCAACCCATTTCTCTTGTGAGTGGGGGGGGGGGGGAGAGGTGATCAGTCGCTGAAGGCAGTGACAGTTAAGTCAGCGAATTCATAACACAAAGCAATCGAAATCCGATCAACGATAACAGAATTGTAAAGTCTTACATGAAGTTTTCAGCAAACGCAGAGTTCTTGCAATACTTAAATACCTACAAGCTGTAGAAATTTCGTAGGTCACATTTTCATCGCAGCCGTAACGTTCGTTATTTACACATGAGCATTGCTCGTACATACGAATCGTCCCTAAATATGAGGGTAGCTCAGTTTGTCTTTCTTAACGAGTCGAGTTTTGTTATTTTGCGTCACGGCTGTGTTTAAGTATATCTAACAGTGTTTGTGCAAATGTGTTTCGCTGCCAAATATGTTTTAAGAATTAGTGCTAATTGTAACAGAGAGCAATAAAAATATTATCTGACAAGATTTATTTTGTAATTTTTGTCTATAACAGAACGTATTTTTATCGTGGTAGAGCCAAGCGGCGGCTTTTGCTGTCGCAGGAATGGGCCGGCTCGTCCGGATAAGTACCACGGCCTCGCAGAATACCGGCGTGAAGTAGAGGCATCTTGTGCTTCTGCGTTTCGTGCGGTGAGTGAGGTAACCGGAGGCCCTCTCCCCCCTCCCCCCTCCCCAAATATGGTAGCGGTATATAATTTTGAGCTACCCCAGGAGGGTACCAGTACCTACGGTTCTGGAGAATCCCTCACTGAGCATCCACGTTCAGGCTTTCCTACGCTACCTAATCGTGGATGCTCAGTCTGCCCCGCGTATTCTGGGGGGGGCAATATTCCGCTCTCTTTCTTTCCTACTCGAGGCAAACGCAGCAAAGAAACTATGGCATCCCCTACCGCGCTCGCCGTGGATTTCTGCAATATCAGGGACTCCACTCGAACCTTAGCGCCGTTCATTACCATCTTGAAACGGCGAAGCCGGCCTTGCTTTTTCTTACAGAGACTCAGATATCGTCTCCGGCTGATACCTCTTATCTCCATTACCCGGGGTACAAACTGGAACACTCCTTTGTGCCCCGTGCCGGAGTTTGCGTATACGTCAGAGATGATATCTGTTCTCGACGCCTCGGTAGTCTTGAAGGTTTGGACCTTTCTACCCTTTGGCTGCGCATCGACAGCGACGACCATCCGCGCGTCTATGCGTGCCTTTACAGGTCCCATAGCGGTAATACCGTAACTGACCGACTCATCGACCACATCCAAATGGCTACAGATTCCGTGCTACAACAGATCCCATCCGCAGAGATCGTGATTCTCGGCGATTTTAATGCCCACCACACCGATTGGCTCGGTTCTCGCATAACCGATCATGCGGGGAGATCTGTTCACCACTTTGCATTAGCATATGGCCTGACACAACTGGTAACCTCGCCGACGCGGATCCCAGACGTGGAAGGTCATACACCTTCCCTGTTGGACCTTTTGCTGACCTCACACCCGGACGGATATTTGGTCTCAGTCGATGCCCCTCTTGGCTCGTCGGACCACTGTCTGATCCGGAGTGTAGTGCCTATCGCGCGCCGATCCCGAACGCGATCTGCGGGGTTCCGCCGTGTGTGGCACTATAGGTCGGCAGATTGGGATGGAATGCGGTCTTTCTTTGCTTCCTACCCATGGGGGCAGGTTTGCTTCTCGCTGGATGATCCCAACGTCGTTGCAGATTCTGTCACCGATGTGGTACTTCAGGAATGGAACTTTTATTCCGTTCTCTGCAGTGCCTGTCGGAGGTAAATCCCAGCCTTGGTTTGGTCGCACCTGCAAAATAGCGTCACGCCGAAAGCGGAAGTGCTACCAGGCCTGGGCCGATGCATCGGCGTCTCGGGATGCAAAAGCAGTGCTCTTAAAAACGAGTACAACTCTGCCTCCAGGTCCTTCAAAGAGTTATCGCTGCGGCAAAGTTAAAGCACATTGGCAGAATTGGCGAGAGACTAGTTCGCCTCCCATCGGGATCCCGCGCATTCTGGTCTCTCGCCAAGGCTGTCCAGGGTAATTTCTGTCAGCCATCTCTCCCATCTCTACACAAGGAGGATGATTCGCTGGCCCATACTGCAAAGAAAGCCGATCTCTTGGGCTCTCTTTTGGATCCAACTCGACTCTTGATGACCGGGGAAACTCTCCACCTACCATCCCGTGGTGTAAGTGCTCCATGCCGGAAATTCAGTTTCTGCAGAGCTCAGTGCGAAAGGCACTCCGCTCCTGGACATTCATAAGTCGAGTGGGCCGGACGGAATCCCTCAATTGTGCTGAGGATGTGTGCCCCTGAGTTGGCACCGGTTCTCACGCGTCTTTTCCGGCACTCCTACTCTTCAGGCGTCGTCCCGGAATCTTGGAAGACAGCATTTGTGCATCAATACCGAAAAAGGCGACCGCTCTGATCCGTCCAACTACAGGCCTATTGCCATCACCCCCTTGTTATCTAAAATAATGGAGTCACTCATCAACACCCAGCTCCTGAGGTACCTGGAGGAACACCAGCTGATCAGTGACCGACAGTACGGTTTCCGTCGCGGACGATCAGCTGGTGATCTTCTAGTTTACCTGACTCACCGATGGGCAGAAGCAGTTGAGTCTAAGGGGGAGGCTTTGGCGGTTAGTCTGGACGTAGCGAAAGCATTTGATAGGGTTTGGCATAAAGCGCTTCTTTCAAAGCTTTCATCTTACGGGGTTCCTGAGAGATTGTGCAACTGGGTCACCAGCTTCCTCACGGATCGGAGCATCAAGGTTGTTGTCGACGGTGCATGCTCGGACCCCAAACCCGTGAATGCTGGTGTTCCACAAGGCTGTGTGCTATCTCCCACTCTGTTCCTTCTGCATATCAACGACATGCTACAAATCAGTAGCATTCATTGCTATGCAGACGACAGCACGGGTGATGCCCTATATACAGGCCGTGCGAATATTTCTCGGGAACACGTCGACGAGTGCCGGAACAAACTTGTGTCTGAAGTCGAGACCTTGTTATTCAAAGTCTCGGATTGGGGTCGACGTAATTTGGTCCTATTCAACCCCAAAAGACACAGGTTTGCGCGTTCACCGCTAAAAGAATCCCTTTGTCGTTTCTCCTGTTTTGAGAACATTCCCCTTATTGCCTCAGCCAGTATCAGAATCCTTGGCGTTGACATATCGAGCGACGTTCAGTTCCGTGGTCACTTGGAGGGAAAGGCCAAATTGGCCTCCAAAAAGCTTGGTGTGCTCTGTAGAGCGGGACAGTATTTCATGCCGGTCCACCGTTTGCAACTTCATAAGGCGCAAGTTCGGCCCCACATGGAATACTGTTCCCATCTCTGGGCAGGGGCACCCCAGTACCAACTCCTTCCATTTGACCGCATCCAACGTCGAGCGGCTCGAATTGTCGGCGACCAAGCTCTCTGATCGGCTTAATCCCTTGGCTTTGCGAAGAGATGTTGCTTCTCTTTGCATTTTTACAAATTTTCCACGGGGAATGTTCTGAGGAACTGTTCAGATTGATCCCAGCTGCTGAGTTTCACCATCGTACATCGCGACTGAATTCGAAGTTCCATAGATACCACCTAGATGGTTGGCATTCCACCACAGTGCGTTTTAATCGAAGTTTTCTGCCACGCACTTCGACTTTGTGGAATCAGCTGTCGCCAGCAGTATTTCCGAATAGTTACGACTTAGGGACCTTCAAGAAAAGAGCTTATTCCTTCCTTAAAGGCCGGCAACGCATCTGTAGCTCCTCTGGTGTTGTGGATGTTCGTGGGCGTCGGTGATTACTTACCATCAGGTGAGCCGCACGCTCGTTTGCCCCTTCTTCTATAAAAAAAAAAAAAAAAACGTAGATTATTTGAAATGGTAACTCCCATGTCGATCTCATATGATGGTAATCCAAGCTGTGGTCTCGTACCACCTTAAGAGGAGCGCTTGGGTTGCCGCGGGCTCTGGCTGTCGAAAGTCTATTTCGTTAACATGGTCCAGAGCACAGCACAGCGAACAGCTAGCGTCGTAGCTCTTTATTAATTTTTACTTGAGATTTTTTCTTTTTAGTTTTACGTGTGGTAAAGGTGCTTGCACCCGGTTATGTCGGGATCAGCATTGAAGATTTTAGAAGACAGTAGCTACGCTGTTGGTTGTTCGCTACGCCGCAGAGGACCCTCGAGCAGGAGGCTCTCGAGTAATTCGCGGACCTTCTGCTCTTCCTCTCTTCCACCCGCAAGCAATCAGTGAAATGGTTGTAAAATCCGGTGCTGCCCGCGGGGTTGCAATGCACTAGTTTGCGTTACACTTATCTGAGGAAATAAACTAATAAGAATGTGAAATTTTATAGTAAAGCGCGTTTCTATTTATGCGTAGCAATTCTTTTATATTTTTATACTTTAAATCTGTTTATCGATATCTATCATATATACATATATATATATATATATATATATATATATATTTATATCTATATTATAATATTTATTACATATATTTATCGTAAAATTCTTTATTAGTATTTTCTGTTTATTCGTTGTTGTTTAAAGACATAAAATTTTATTCTTTTCTTACGTTCCACCTAAATAATTATACCGGTAAAAAATAATCCGATAGAAACTCGCTGTGATGGATTGCCAACCATCTAGACAGTGTTGGTAATATTTAGCATTCCTTCGCGATATACAATGGTGGACCTTAATATTATATTGGAAATATTAAATATTTATAAAAGTACAATGTTAAATTAACAGCCTATAAATGTCCTGTTGATGTGAAAATAGCTCCGCTGGGTTTAACGGCGGACATTCGGACAATTTCGCAGCGCTGGTCCTGTGGCGGTTGACTTCACATGTCCTCGAACTATATTTTTATTATTACACAGACATGCTTAACCCACAATGTGTATAATCATGGTTAATGTCAACATTTAAAATTGCCATATTTTATGATGACTGCATCCGGAGTCGAACCCAAGTTCGCTCGCGTGGTATAAAATTTAGAGGCGAACGCCCGTCTACTAAACTGCCTTAGCTGCCGTAAAGTAAAGTAAAGTAACAGCCTGTAAGTGCCCACTGCTTGGCAAAGGCCTCCTTCTCAAATACTAGTATCAGAGAGGGTTTAGGAGCCGGGAAGGGCCCGCCACGCTGCTCCAGTGCGGGTTGGCGAGCTTCACATATCCTCGAAATAATATTTTTATTATTTCTCAGACATGCACGTTTCCTCACGATCTTTTCCTTCACCGTTGAGCACGTGGTAAATACAGCACTTAAAATAGTTAATAACAATTTTAGTGGTGCCGGCACCGAGGATCGAACCCAGGTCACTCGCGCTCTATGACACTAAAGTCAGCGCCCTGACCACAAGGCTACCACGGCTTTTTAGTAGTTGCCGTAGTGTAATAATATTTACATATTAATTTAACATGTAATTACACATGACAACATTTAGAATTCCTATACGTTCCCGTTAACCTTTCGAGAAGATTTAACCTCAGTCGGCACCGCTTAGACTAACTGCCTATTGGTCCGCTTTTGTCTAGGCACAATGGCTGCCGAATAATATATTATGTTCGTCTAAACCAGAGCGTGTAAACTGTATATTGCCTAGTACCAATTTTTTTTTTTTATAGAAGAAGGGGCAAACGAGCGTGCGGCTCATCTGATGGTAAGTGATCACCGACGCCCACGAACATCCACAACACCAGAGGAGCTACAGATGCGCTGCCGGCCTTTAAAAATTCTATCAAACTGATACATTTTGTTACTGAGGTCAACTTGCACAGCACGTAACTTAAAACAATTACTAGCTACTCTTAATTACAACGTCATTGTGTCTCTTTCAACCTCTAATGTAAGCTAGAAAAAAAATTTAGAAATGAAACTATTATTTATAGACTTTATCGTGTTTAATTAGCTTTTTTAATTCTGACATTTCTGGTGCTTTACAGCATCCGTGATCACGGCAGGACTGAGGTGTTCGACGTCCCGATGTCACAGTTAACCCGGCTAAAGTCGGGATTAAATAAAAGATGCTACTTAAACGCGATAAAAAGAACACTGCACGTGTTCGCGTAAATACAAGAAGTCATTATAAGAAAAAGAATATTTTAATACAGTTTAACTGAAAAACATGATAACACTTTTGAATTTAATTAAAAAATTAGCCTCGAAATAATCCAATTACATCTGTAGTAAACATTCATAATCTTATCTGTGTTGCTGACAAAATTTATTCCGAGCTAAATTATTACATAATACCATTTGAGAGATAAATCCCTTTGACATATAATAAAAATATGTCGCCCCTCACCAGTTACTTGTCCACTTGTTCCTTGACCTAGAAACCCATGTCAATAGGCCAACGTGGGGAAACCCTCCACGAAATTTACATCGGATAAATTAAAACTGTTCGAGGCTCGAATGCTGTGGTAAAATTGCCAGCCAATATGATGAGTATGTCACTGACAGTAATCCCGCTCGCACTTCGCTCGATTTTCATATCTTTATTTTTTTTATCCTTTCTTCCAAGTGGTAGGGGCGTAGAAGGCCATCACCCTTCGAAGCGAAAACACTAAACCTAATAACATTCAATGTCAGATCATTAAGGAGAAGTTAACACGGAGTTTTAGATATTGTGTACGACCTACAAAACCTAAAATGAGACATGATCGAAATAAAATAAAAGTTTAAAGTTGTTATCAAATTAAAGATAGTAGACTATTTAATTCACACTTCGAATCAATGAAAGTAGAACAACAGGTTTTGGAGGAATCTTTCACCGTCCTCGGCGATTACACTGTATCTAACGATAAATAAAATTAATGACAGCTTATAAGAAACTTAGCATTCGTAAATAAAGAAGATACATTAAAAAACACGCTGCTAGAATGGACCGGCTCGACCGGGATTGTACCACGACCTCGCAGAATATCAGCGTGATGTAGAGGCATCTTGTACTTCTGCATTTGGTTCGGTGAGTAAGGTAAGAAGGCCCACTCTCCCCCTTTTCAACCTCCCACTCCCCAAATATATTAAAAGGCCGGTCACGCATCTGCTCCTCTTGTGCTGCAAATGTACGTGGGCGACGGTAATCATTTACCATCAGGTCAGCACCTTGCTCGCTTGCCGCCTTTCCGATAAAGAAAGAATGATCTATATAACAAACAGTCCAATGCCTTCGTTGCTAAATGGCAAAATGCGTAGAAAAAAAAAGGAGCGATAGGTATTCGGTGAATTTGTCTTCACAAACTTTTACAATTTTTAAATTGCAAGATTCTATAACATCACTCGGGATTCACTCGAACGTTTTTATCGCTCGATCACGGCTGCAAAGTTTCAAAGAATTGAAATGCACTCTTTAGAATTCTGAAATATGGAAGTTTTTCGACTTTCAATGTGGAAAACGTTTATCGCAAGCTCGTGAACAGGGAGTTCGTTGTTGAACAAATGTTTTATACATCTATTTATGTTACACGACGATGAATAATAATTTTATTAGTTACGTGGTTTTACAAGGACCCCTTTTACCTTTAAGACATCTAACTTTCTATCTGAATTTTGCTTTGGTACAAGCTGTGCCCGCGACTTCGTTCACGCAATCAACGTGGATTTGAAGCTTCTTGGCGTTCGATGAGAAGACGCAAAAGACAATTCAGACATGTCATACGTACACAGAACCTACCATGAAAAAAATACAGAGACCGGTAATATAAACCAAGTAAATAACGAACTAACTAACACGGGCCTGGTTATCGCAGTGCTCTGATCTGTCCGCCAAGTCGGGAAGGCTCCGCCACGCTGCCCCAGTGCGGGATGGCGGACTTCACATGTTCTCGAAGTAAATTTTACTTTTATTATTTCTCATCGATTCTCCATGTGGAGGTTTCGTACCAATGACTTCTTAAACTGATGTACGTACAGACTCACCGTATGTCATGTTGTCCCATATATCCCATAAGCTCTGGGGAAAAGTTGGTTGAAGGGACTAAACTATCTATATCAGAGATCTGAGATCATTTCAGCGCACACAATGTGCGGTCGTGATGAATAAAGCAGTAGCCTGTAAGTGCCCAACGCTCAAACGCCTCCTTCTCAAATATCTGAGAAGGTTTTGGAGCCGGAAGGGGCCCGCCCCGCTGCTCCAGTGCGAGTTGGCGGACTTCACATTATTTATTATTTCTCAGACATGTAAGATTCCTCATGATGATTTCTTCTCCGCCGAGCACGTGGTAAATTCAGCACTAAAAATAGCTGTTATCAATTTTAGTGGTGCCGTCCACCGGAGATCGGATCGCTAGATTAACCTCACCACTAAGCTACCACGGCTCTTGCCCTGTATCATGTTGAACATTTTTAAACATGTTTTTGTTGTTTGATGACGGCACATAAACAACCAGACACTTCTATGATATTTATATAGAACATAATGAGGTAGGTCACTTCTATGATATGTATAACATAATGAGGTAGGTATAACATTGAAATTTTTCACGAGGTACTAATTAACACAAACTAAAATCATAATAAATAAACATGAAATTTTGGATCATGTAAGAAAAGTTTTCTAATTAAAACTTTATAAACACAAATCAACAGCAAAAAGCTAATAATTAAACACTATGTTATTTAAAAATGGTCTCATATTCCTTCTCGTATCCTCTACTGTTCGTTCGCTGTAATTAAATTAAAACAATATATAGCTGTGCCCTGCGGTTGCACTCGCTTGATATTTCTATTACAAGTTCTTACCCGTTTCATAGCCATGATGAGTACGTCCAAGCTTTTATAGTTACTGCTCTGCTTCCATGGGTCGTAGTGTGATGTTATTTAGCTTATAAAATTCCTCGATGAACGGGCTATTTAACGTAAAATTATCGTTTTCCAACCCGGACTGCTAGTTCCTGAGATTAGCGCGTTTATACATACTAACTCTTCAGAAATATTATAAAGATGTACTCGTATATATAAGGTGACATGACACTTGAGTTAACCTCGCAAAAGTTCACAGGCGCGAGGCGTGGTGTTCGTGCATAAATGTAACATTGCAAAAAGAGTTTTGCTTTAAACTGTTTTAATGGTAAATATATTTCAAATAAATGGTGAATTTTTGACCTAATTACCTCGCACTTTTGTGAGATATTTTAGTTTTATTGTCTTTAATGTCTGTTTGAGAGTGTTTCAGTTTACTATTTGGTCTCTGCAGGCCCATTTGCGAGAACGTTATGCGCGGTGAATTAAATTTATTGCTTTCAAAGAAACCATTTGGAACTAGTAAGTTGGATAAAACCACCGTTTTGATGCCAATGTTCCTTTTTTTTTCTCCCATACTATTTATATTTTCTTGTAGAATTTATCGTTCTTTTAAACGTTGATATGCACTTAAATAGTACTGTTACGATCTACGGCTTCAAATATTGTAGTAAATGGCCTGTATCTTAAACCTCTTTTTATTTGAACACTTACAAAGGGTACAGTTACAGGGTAAGGGAGTTTCTTCTTCAATCTGCTATCCCACGCACGTGATCTTTCACGGGTCTTCCCGCCACTGACTATCTGTCTGCCTTCACTTCTTGTCCTTTTCTTCGTTGTGTTTTTCATTTCTTCTGTTCTAGTCTTCCTTTTCCTAACTGTACTTAGCGCGCTCTATAAAGTCACGAATTTGATCGTCTTTTTATTCCAGTACATACCCTAAAACGATGTTTTGTTTTTATTTAAGAAAATATTAAGATTATTTTCTTCAATAAAAATAAAATATCCTATATTTCAATCTCTCTTATTCACGTACTATAAGAGTTTCGTTAATAAATAATAAATGAATAAATAAATACCAGTCGGCGGTAATTTATAAGGCATTATTTCTTTTGACTTGTTATTCGAACACATTATCGGGTATTCGTGACATATTGAGTACACTTGACTTGACTTGAGTTGTAATAATATTTCAGAGAAAAATTTTTGGTAAGTTTTTTTGACCTTAACGGTCATTTAAAATAATCAACAACAAATTTCGTTTTCGTCATCGTAAAAGTTAAATAAATGTTCTAATGCTGGGCGAGGGTCTCTTCTCAATGTTTGAATGGGATTTCGGGTACTTTGCATATTATTGATACCTGGGTACCTGATACCTTTCCCTTTTCCAGTCACCCAGGTACATCCGCAACACCTGAGGAGCTGCAGGTGCGTTGCCGGCCTTTAAGGATATTTTGAGAATGAGTGGGATAATGGAGCGGAAGATTACCTCCACTCACCGAACGAAACGCAGAAGCACCAGATGTCTCTACTTCACGCCGGTATTCAGCGAGGTCGTGGGGGCCCATTCCTGGACTCTACCACGTATACAACCTAGCTACTACTGCTGCCACGCTAACGAGTAACTGCCATCGATTCTTGAGTAGCCAACATACAGACATCAATAAGCTATGATCTTTTGCGTGCAAACTGTTTTTAAGGATTACACCTATCTAGATAAACATGGGAATTAAAATATTATCTAAACACAAAATCTAATTTAGTGAACGAAAACGAAAATTTTCCTTGTATATTCTAACTAAAAAGCGTTTTATGGGCATTCATATCTTCTAAGTAAACTTCGTACAATATTTAATGCTATTAGTGGATTCAGAAAAATCTTGATCAAACGAAAACGAAATTTGGGAAATTTTCTTTTCTATAGAATTAACCTTAATACTAGAAAAAACGTCTTATCGAGCATCTACGTCTGACATTACCAAAGCTTCGCGCCGAATTTCCAGTTATTATCTTTGAGTTACGTCATCATCAAAGAGTTTTTTTTTTATAGAAAATCGCTCTGTGGCTGGCTCGTTACAGAATTTGCCGAGCTTTCTTTCTTTCCCGTGGGTGTCGCAAGGGGTCGACCCTAGACAAGATATGAAAAACCTTGACAATCTCATGGCGTCTAAGGTTAGACAATTATTTTAATCTTTTCACTTGTCACCAGAGCTAATCTGGAACGAACAGACAGGCGTTGAGCCGTAGTGTAGGAATCATATGTATGTTTCGTAAAACAGATTTTTTTCTTTTTAAATTATTATCAGCCAGTATGTCATGATACCCGAATATAATTATGAAATATCTGAGGAGGAGGCCTTTGCCCAGCTGTGGGGCACTTACAGACTTTAGCTTAAAAACCAACGCAAATATAATTTACCGTATGTTCACTGCTATAACTTAGTATTTGTTTTTTTTTTTTAATCCAGCACGGCAATTCTAATAAATCGCTGTTCTCCAGCGAGTTATTTTTTCTCACATTTCAAGATTGAAAAAGGTTAACGTAAGAGGATCTTAATTAGGAAATGGAAGTCGAGTGCTGGTTCTCAATTTTCTTTCTTTCATTATTATTATATACACTTAAATGAAACTACTTTATCGGCTAAACATGTAAAGTAAAACGAATGTAAGATAATATAAAGAAGAAGTTTAATTGGAAAAATCTTAATTTCTTGTATTTACGCGAACACTACACATTCGAAATGAAACCATTATTTACGGATTTTATCGCGTTTAATTATGTTTTTTTTATTCTCGATGTTTTGTATGCTTTACAGAAGCCGTGTTCACGAGGGGACTGAGGTGTTAGACGTCCAGATGTCATAGTTAACTCGGGCTACCTTCATCTCTTATTTATCGATTTTTGGTCCGATCTACGCAGAATTTGCTCTAATATTTGCCGTGTTGTGGAGGCATAAGAACCGCCGCCTCCTTCCATTTTGTAGCTGTCGTATGAGGTGACAAAAGGAAAATACTTTGAAAAGCGGCCAAAGGCGAGCTTATTCAGTTCGGTATCCTTAGCCGGAGTCCGACTCACACTTGATCGGTTTTTGATTATTTGGGTTTTTTACTTTAGTTTGCACTATAATTTCACCCAGTTTGAGGCTTCTTGTCGTTTTAATGGTACAGTAAAAACAAAAAAAAATTAGAAAATCTTGTCCGGGTACTAGGTTTACTTTGTGTTTTTTTTTATTATTTGTTAGGATATCCGCCATCATAACACATATTCTGTGTAAATTTCAACCGGCTACCTATTACGGTACAAAAGATACGGCCCTTTACAGTTAGGACAGACGGACGAACGAAACAATTACCCGATTATAATGAAACTTATGACAGATAATCTACGTATAGTTAACAGTCTCTAGCTAGTCTTTCATTAATATAAAAATCGTGATTTTCTCGTGCACACACATTTGTATCTAAACTAGATTGTAAATTTTTTTTCCCCATCCTCACTTTTTGCAACATGGACGTAGCTTGAAAAATCATAACAATTTCAGTGATCGTTGATCAAATCTATTGCGTGCAATGTTGATTGTTTAACTTGTAAAACTGTGGAAGGCACACCGTCGCCGAACAATGGCGTACAGAACCCCTCGTCTGTAACCAATCCGTCTTCAATCATCAGCACGATTTCATTAATTGTTTCACTTCAATAGACGGTATTACAATGTTCAAACGGAATTTGACATTGCTATAATGTTTTATACAATTTTACATCATCATCATCATCATTTCAGCCTATCAGAAGTCCACTGCTGAACATAGGCCTCCCCCAAAGATTGCCACGAAGCTCGGTCCTGAGCCACCTGCATCCATCGACTTTCCGCAATACTGCGCAGGTCGTCACTCCATCTTGTGGGAGGTCGTCCTACACTGCGTTTGCCTGTACGTGGCTGCCACTCGAGAAACTTAATTTTACATAACGCTTAATTAATAATTTAACGTTTTTTTATTTATAAAAGAGTCTTAATGAATATCGTACATCTTCCTGTAGCCACGACAGCCTATATGTAAGTGTGCAGGTGGTAAGGAGATCTAGGAAACACAAGTTCGATCCCCTATATATGACTTGTCCAGGTGGCCGGGATACCTAAACGGTGACAGGCTCACCACCGGTCACGTTGTCCCAAATCAATCTCTGGTGGAAAGAACTTAAGTGTTTTAACCTCTGACATAGCATATTGTTTTTCTACTTCCACTGCGGTACTCGAGCATGTCCATACAGGAGGATTATACATAATCATCATGATTTCTCCGCTGTTGGGCGACCGAAGTGCAAAACCCTGCTGCTCCTCACCGGGTTGTGTGTAGTTGGGATGGTTAATCCGGAATGCCGAATTCCATGAGGTTGACAAGAATGTTTTGTTAGTCGTTACCCACGGACAGAAAGGGGTCTGTCCAAGGTCTTCTTAGGCCACCGCCACCGCAAGTCAATTATTATTGGTTTAATAATTCAGTCCTATATATTTTAAGGCTTTGGTGACCGAAAAGGAGCAGCAACACTAATGCCAGGGCGAACCCGCTTTGCATTGCGTTTACGAACCCGCTTTGAACAGCATTGTGACTATAGGCAAACCTTCCTAGAATGCTGGTCCATATTTTCTTGGAGACTTGGTTTAGAAGTGGTCTAATGCCTGTTATACGTGATAGAGCCAAGCAGCCGCTCGAATGGGCCGGCTCGTCCAGGGCAGTACCACAACCTCGCAGAGTACTGGCGTGAAGTAGAGGCATCTTGTGCTTATGTTTTTCGTTGGGTGGGTGAGGTAACCAGAGGCCCTCATCATCCCTTCCATCAAATATTCATAAAGGCCGACAACGCACCTGCAGCTCCTCTTATGTTGCGTACGTGGGCGACGGTAATCATCTACCATCAGCTTCAGCGGCTGACCGCTTGCTAGTTTGCGTCCTAAAGCATAAAAAAAAAGTTAAAATAAAAATGGTTGAGCGGATACGGCTAGTATGTGTGTATCAGAAGAGTGTGTACATGCGTCTGTGTGTATCCACGTCAGCCCATACTAGTCCACTGCCGAACATAGGCCTCTCCAAGAAAGCGCCAGCAAAAGCCAAGTCCGTGGTCCATGTAGCCACTCCGAGCAAGCGGATTGGTGAGCGCATAGCCGGCACCCTCGCACCAGCACCAGTGCACCCCATCACTGGTGTGTGGGATTTGTGTTCGACAGACTCCAATTGTTATTCCGCCATCATTCATCAGGGCCTCGTTTGTTTGCTAGCAGAATACATCCTGTGGGGTAGAGGTTGGCATTTGGAAAAAGAGATGGCATATTCCCCATTATGCTAAGTGTGGGGTGTGTATCTGTATAATATATTCGTTTATAAGTTTTCAATGGACTATAGTAAGGAGATATATATATATTTTCTATGACTTCATACAGTCAACTCTATAAATCTGCAGTTCTACGCTTGTCCCTTCTCCAGCGCTACTAAATCGGATGTCCGGATGATCGGACTTCCGCACCATGTTTTTTTTTTGTTTCTTTATGAAATAAATATATTTCAGCATATCTTTTATTTCATAACTTACATTGGTAACCTGAACAAATGCACAGTTATTTCGATTCATAAGTATAGAATTTGTAAAAGTTAAAAACTTGATAACAGCGCCACCTATTGGATACTAACCTAGTCATTAACCATCACTTGGACAAAAGAAATATTATATTCGATCGGTCAAGAATTGTTCAAAAGTTATACGATCACTAACCGAGGCCTCACAAGATTTTTTATATATGAAGATTATGAACGTAGCGACTATTTCACGTTTACTTTTGAACTTAAATTTAAATTTGCAAAACGAGGCACTGTCTCGCGGGAAATTATTTGCGGGTATAAGTATAAGTATAAGCTCTGAAGAAAGTTACTATTGGAGTTCTATTTATTAAAATCGAAAATATTTAATATATTATATTAATCACATACGAACATTTCATTATATTTGGGACCAATAACTAATAGATTACTTATTGGTTGGTTTCTTAAAACTGTCCTATTTTAGATAATTTGCAATGATTGGCGTGTGGTGTAGATTAAAACACGTTCACAGGCCAGGACTTTGTGTCTTGTGTACTCTTCGGGGAAAAACTCTGAGACGATGTTCACCTCCCATCACGTTCTATCTCCCGTGAAGACGAAACGTAGGGCGTAAGCCTGTTTGCCTACGCTGACTAGTGTCGAATGGAAATCTGTAATTTTGGCACACCCCTATCATTTACACGTCGTGAACGCTTATATGCAACTATAAAATCGTTCAAAGTATTGTATGTGAAATAAATAAAAAGATGCTCATAAAGACAAAGAATATGCACGACTAGACATGACATATTTTTAATCGTTTTGAACTCAGTTTTCTTAGTTCTTAATTCGTACATAAGTTTCGGAATTCTGATTTTTACGACATATAAGAGAAGTCGCACTCAGGTATCGTTATTTCCAGGCACATCAGCACACGACTCGACAGTCATGGCCTAAATAAATCAAAGTACGAATAAAATGTGAACGCTCATATTATATGTAATACTACGGCCGACGTGAATTAGAGGCATCTTGTGCTTCTGCGTATCGATGGGCAAGCGAGGTAACCTGTGGCTTGCTCTCTCCTCCCGTCTCTCCTCTTTCTCCACACAATATATATCCCAGCGAAGAATTCTTAAAGGCCGGCAACGAACCTGCAACTCATCTGGTGTTGCAGATGTACGCAGGCGTCGGTAATCACTTACCATCAGGGAGCGCCTGGCTCGTTTACCCTTATACCTGTAAAATAAAAATCTATTTTATTAAGCCATACCTTGTTGAAGGCCTTTCCTACGTTAATTATTGAATAACCAGTTACGGAAGCATTCATAATTTTCGTTAAACTTTATAAGCTCCCACAACTTTGTCTTCATTAGTCGGGTGGTCGGAGCTCATTACTTCACTTTACTTTAGTCATTCAAACCACTTATTACCGAAGATTAATTGGAGTCTATCAAATATACAAATCACACGTTTCTAATCTTTTTTTTTAAGAACATTAAAGCAAACTTGTGGCATTAAACAATCTTTTGATACTAGAGAACTATGCCGTATAAACAGTTCTTTCGACTAACAGACAGATCTTCTTATATCAAACCTTGCGGTACTTCATTTTTCCTATTTAAACGTAGTAAGCAGCTAGCTAGAAGTATGATAGTGTCACCTAATAAAAGAAAAATATTTTCTAAAATGAAACATTGCAAATGCTATGTAGCTTGCAATCAGAAAAAGTTATTATAAAATCAGCCTGTATTTCCTGCCAGGCAGTCTCCTAATCATACATACACACACGAAAACATACACATGCATATTATACAATCTCACATCCTCTCTTAATCATATTAGAAAATATGTTTATTTTTGTTTCAACTCTTTAATAGGTTGAAGACTGAAATGAAGTACAAAACTTTATACACATCGTCAAATAAAACCACGTGATGTGAAACAAAAGGCCCTGGAACATATTGCAAGGAGCCGCTCATTTGTTATTAATCCCCCGCACAAAGAGCTTACCGGCTCTCATTTGTTACGTGGTACGTACTTGAAAAGCTTTTCCAATATAGCATTACAAGACAAAAGAACTTCACATAATGTGAATTACGAGCTAACAGTTGTTGAAGCATATTGGTAATGAAATTATAATTACTCGGGACGCGACTTACTTATATGTTTACAAATTAAGAAAACTTTAATTAGCAGAACACTCTTCTATAAGAAACAAAAGTCTGAGTAGAATTAAGTTCTTAAGCTTTTTGCGAGCTTGAATAAATTTAATTATGTTATATGTTATTTTTACTATATGCTGATGACATGAAAGTGTTCAAAGAAATTAATAACGAAAACGATTGTCGTATTTTACAGCAAGACCTATGTAGATTTGAAAAATACTGTCACTTTAATAAATTAGACCTTAATTTAACAAAATGCAGGTTAATGACATTTACACGTAAAACTAAAATCACGAAATTTATTTACAAACTTAAAGATCATGAACTTGAAACCGTGGATGAAATACGTGACTTAGGCGTCGTACATGATTCAAAACTAACTTATGATAAACACGTTGATAGTAAAGTCAAAAAGCCAACACGTCTATGGGATTTCTGTTAAGAACTAGCTACCAGTTCTCTAGTATCAAAGTTATTAAAATTCTTTATTGCGCATATGTGCGTAGCATACTCAGTATTGCTCACAGATATGGATCCCGCAGTATGATGTTTACATTAACAGGCTAGAGTCGATACAACGAAGATTTTGAAGCACTTACAATTTAGGTGCAAGAAATACGATGCTGATTACGAATCAAGATGTAGGAGACACCATATGTTACCTCTTTATGAAAGACGTAAAATAGCGGATATTGCCTTATTAACTAAAATTGCGCAATGCCAGGTAGATTCTCCACAGCTCTTGTCTAAGATAAGTCTGAAGATTCCTTTAAGATCCGTGAGACAACCAAGACATCTTAATGTTTCACATAGTTTTACAAAATATAGGCAAAATTCATTTTTCATCAGATCAGCAAACCTAATGAATAGACTGGATGGCGTTCCCGATTTAGATATTTTTAACATTTCCCCAATTGCTTTAAAAGGTTATATTACAAAGGAATGGTTCGATGCGATTTCTTAATTGTTGTGAATTGCTTATGTGCAAGTAGCAAAAACGCAGATTGATAAACTTTCTAGTTACAATATGCGAAAACAACTAAAATGGTGTGTAGCATTTATAGTAAGTTTTAATTTATCAAGCTATGTATCACTGTATGTTTTCCGAATAAAATAAAATAAAATAAAAATAAAATAAAATATATGCATTAAATCCCCTTCGAATGTTGTTTATTCGCTTGGAATTTTGTCTAATGTAATTTGAGGAAGAATCGATGTTAATAACATTTGAAACAGAAGAGGAAAAGGTTTAAGAATTATGCTATCTTCTATCACTTACTTAGTAGGGGGTAGTTAACATGTTATAGTATTATTTGCTGATGGCACTTCATTCATTTTTTTAAATTAAAAGACTACTTGTCTACCTCATGTGGTGAAAATTCATCGGTTCCACGTTAATAATTCTAAATTGCAATAAAATTATATGTTTTCAATTCACTACACCAAATTTTAAGTACTTATGAATTGAGAAGAGGTAGCCTTTGCGGATTCCACAGTTTTTCGTGAAATAACTCTTGACGCAAAGTTTCAAAGGTGCCCGGAGAGTAAGGAGCTTCATCTGAAGTCGCTAGCAGACTTTGCTCTGCAGCACACGCTGTAAGGAAAGTAAGAACTCTGACAAATGTGGTAACAACTAGAATAGTTTACTTACTTACTCCGCTGCCTCAACGGCCCTCAAAGTGTGTTCTAAGAGAATTCGCCTCTGGTCGCAATCTTGTACGACTTCTTGCCAGTCGCTAGCATGAAGCTCGGTCTTATCCGCGTTCACCACATCGCTCTATCGATCGACCTGACTCGACCGACCGGACTTCGACCTATCGGTTGTCCCTGATAGGTTTTCTGCAGAGCCCGTCCATCTTCACCCATCATTTATTTATTTATTTATACTTTATTGTGTACACCAAAAGGATTACAAAAGGCATATTTAATGCCTTTTAGCATTCCCTAACAGTCAACCCAGGGCGTGAAGAAATGTGGTGATAGGTGCATCAAATTTAAAAATAATATAAATATCAAAAGGCTAATCGAGAAATATACTATATAATTAAAAGATATTTAAATGTATAAGCATACATATTTACACAAACACATACATAGTATAATATACCCTATATCTACAAATATAAATATATTTAATAAGAAAACAGAAACAGGCTTTTTAACGTTGTTCCGGGTTATTACCATGACCTCGCGAACTACCGACGTGAAGCAGGGAAGGCTTGTGCTTCAACGTTTTGTTCGGTGAGAGAGGTAACCGGAGGTCCACTCCCCCTTTATCATCCGCCCTTCTCATCCTCTCTCCCATCCCCTAAATATCCTAAAAGGCTGGTGATGCACCTGCAGCTCCACGGGTGGTGGTATTAGTGTCAATAAAGTTACTAACACGTCCATGAGGCATATGTTTCCAAAAAATTTTTTACTGTTTTTTTATGTTCGAAAACAATATAAATACAAGAAAGAGGATACCAACGGAGTGTCCTTCGGTCCAGTCTCTTTTCCCATTACGAAACGTTGGTAGATTTAAAAAAAGATACGATTGAAAATTTAAATATATGTCTTCTTATGTCGATGAATATTTATTCAAAATTAGAAATTTGGTGTTACGGATGTGAGGACTTGTTTTTACCGTTTAATGAAATACTAGATTTATTTAAGTATACGGTTTCAACCTACTTTTCACCAGAGCTTAACAGATGTTGGGTCTATCGCTAACTTATTGTTCTGGTCAACGAACAAATCGGGCATTAGTGAAGACAATGTCATTAGTATCGGGACGGCTGGTTCTAATGACTTTTGACATATGAACTTGGATCTACTGATCCGGCGGCCACTCGGATATCGGGAAAAAAATAGATAGCAATGGTAATAAAATAGTGATAAAGATAAAATAATTTGAAAAAAAAATTTGCCTAATTAGAATAAGTCAAGCTAGAAAACAGCTTTGTGAACAAACGTTCGTGTGGTTCCCCTGTCCCGATGCAAAACACGTCCGATATTTGAAAAACATAAAAAACTGACGCCGCAGAGCCAGCCGGAACACATCGAGAAATAGCTTTTTTTACAAACATAAAAGAAATGAGAACATATCATAGGATTCGGTGAGGAATTCTTTGAACCAAGTAACAAATAGAAAAATCCATTCATAAGCAATTACTTTTGTAACCTCCATTCGGTTCTCTCTGATTATTATGAGTACAACTTGGAAACACTACAAGAAGATATCAAAACATTCAATTATTGCTACTATATTTATTCGTAACAAAAGCCTTTTTTTAGCAAAAGCCGGCGCCTGGCTCTGCCACGTATAAAAAGTTACTTTGTGCGTTTTGAAATTATGTTAATTCGTCAGCTATTGGATTTTTAAAACTTATCCTTAGTCGACCCTTACAACAACAGTCGGTGGTACAACTTCTTTTTTGCTTGATGATCTTTTTGAGATGTCTGGATAGGTAACCCCATGTACCTTTTAACTATTTCTGTTGCTGGTGAGCAGTTTAACCAATTTATTCTGGTTTTAAAGGTATAGAGTGGCAGTATTGGAGGTTGTGAGGCTTTTCATCTTAGGCCAGGAGTAACATCGTAGTCATGGAGCACTTTAGTTTCATAGAGCGCGAGTGACCCGGGTTCGAATCCCGGAGCCGACACTAAAAAAAAATTTATTAGCAATTTTAAGTAGCGTATTTACTACGTGCTCAGTGGTGAAGGAAAACATCGAGAGGAAATCTCCAGGTCTGAGAAATAATAAAAATCTAATTTCAAGGATATGTGAAACCCCCCAAACCGCACTGGAGCAGAGTGGCGGGCTATTCTCGGCTCCTAAACCCTCTCTGATACTGGTATTTGTGCAGGAAGCCTTTGCCCAGCCATGGGCACTTAGAGGCTGTTACTTTATTACTTTTTACTTTCAATTTAGTCCTCAGGGGTGACGGCGGTATTGTTACTTCTTTCGTTTGAACTTGTTTACAGGTGTCCATAGACTGAATTAGTCACTTCACAAAGCAACTGCATTCGCTCCCTAGCTCCGTAACGCTCTAGTGATCAAGCAGCCTAATGATAGCCGGCTGCCAACACGTGAGAATCTATGACATGTTCCCTATCTAACGTTTGATGGATGACGTAATCAAGTTGTGCTTCGATGTCCATGACATCGTAACATGGTCAGTAATTAGTAATACAAATTTAGCACTCAATTACAGAGGTGGACAGAACTCGACATTGCTGAAAGGACTTCCGCAGCTCACATTTTGCCACTCTGGCAGATAGGTTCTGCAAGGTAGGTTTCTTAACTCTTTCCCTTTGTCGCCTCTTATGTCACCAAGAAGCAGAAAGTGACAAATTCTCACGTCGCCACTATAATGGAAACTTGATGTAAATTAAAGTCACAAACAACTAAATAAAAAACGTGGTTAAATGGAAAAACCTAAAATACTCTTAAAGTCTATTCTTTGGAATTAGCCTACGCGATTTATATAAGGTAGAGGACTTTTTAGGAGACAGATTGGAGTGACATAGGAGTTACCAGATCATCAGATGATAAGTGGCTACCGCAGCCTATCGTTCTCTGCCGAGGAGTTGTCATCCATGAGGTCTAAGACGGAATCTCACAGCCTGCAACTATACCGGCCCTGCAGGTCTCTAGACCTTTCAAACCGGAACACGACAGTTGCTGCAGTGCTGATTGGTGGCAGATTCAGGTATGAGGGTGATATCTACCCAGACGACTCCTTGGCAGAGCAGGAGTATGTAAAGTAAAGCAGCAGCCTGTAAGTGCTCACTGCTGGGCAAAGGTCTCCTTCTCAAATACCAGTATCACAGAGGGTTTTGGAGCCAGAAAGGGACCGCTACGCTGCTCCGCTATGAGTTGGCGGACTTCACATAAGCTCGAAATAATATTGTTTCCTCACGATGTTTTCCTTGACCGCACGTAGCAAATGCAGCACTAAAATTGCTAACAGCAACTTTATTGGTGCCGACACCGGGGTTCGAGCTCCAGTCACTCGTGTTCTATTAAAATTAAAGTGAAAGCCCTGACGACTGGGGTACCATGGCTCTTTACATGATGTCACGGAAGGAGTGTGTCCAATACGATTGAAAGAAAATTAACAACACAAAATATCCTTCTATCGGTTGTCGGTTTTTGCCGTGAATAAAGAATTTGGTACTAATGATAGATTTGATACCGATTTTTTGACCAATTAAAAAATTGAATCGATGTTCCGGAGACATCAAAATTTTACTTGACGCAGTATATTTTCATACTTTAAATGTACAGAAACAAAGGAATGGACAAAATTTGATTTTGGTTGAATTTATACTCGTATAATGGATGCTTATATTTGAACTGCAAGGACGATTGCACCTCCTCAAGATCTAGTATCACTGGTCTCTTTGATACGTCTGGGAAGAAGTAACTTTATTTCGTTGGTGGCTACTAATCTGTCTAGAGGGAGTTCTCCACGTAACTCAGAAATAAACAGAGGACGCGAGGATGAACCAAAAAATGGCTCCCTGTATATGGATAGCAGAGGCCCGTAATGGACCTTGTCAACCTTTGTGTGTTGAGTTACCGACCCCGACATACGTTAAACCGTCGGGTACTTTCGTGAAGAATGACGTAACGAGAGCAACAGCGTGGGTTTATAATTACTAATTTTCTGGCACAATCCCTTCGTCACATCGTCACAACTATGAAGGATGTCTCTACAAAAAAAATGTACGCCGACACCTGTGTCACGAAATGTCAGAAGATTAAAGTGAGACAAAATTTACCAGATTATACATGCCCAACGGATAGGCAAAGGCATCTAATCTTGAGAGGGTCAACTATGGTATACATATATAAAAACTACTAAATCAGTGAATCGCCCAACTCCAAATACTAAAACAACTACATACATTTCTATAAATAAATAAAAAAAAACAGAATCAGATACAGTGCTATTCTGAAAACTTGCGCTAAGATATGTGGTTTTTGCACGTGACTAGACGACGAGAAAGCAGCTCGTGAAAACAGAACGGAATTGAAATTCAGAGCAGACGGTCGTAAGCCGGTACAAAAAACAGGCCAACCGGCAACACGAGTGACTGAATTAAGTTGATTTATTTGTATGTAGGGAAGTGTAACAGGATTTCTGAACAAAGGCGAGTGCAATATATACAGAGCATTTAATTTTCAAAGGAATGTTGGACAGTTTAAGTTGATACTGTCTTGTTAAAGCCCACGGAATACAGAGGTTTTAAATGTAGTTACGTAGTATATAAAAGTAAACATGCCATTTTTTTTTATTGAAGAAACGGCAAACGAGCAAGCGGTTCACCTGATGGTAAGTAATTTCCGTCGCCCACATATATCTTCAACACCATAGATGCTGCAGGTGTGTTGCCGGTCTTTAAGGTTATTTGGGAGATGCGAGGGAAGAGGAGGGGAATAGGGAGGGGGTGCGGGCCTCCGGTTACCTCACTCACCGAACGAAACGCAGAAGCTAAAGATGCCTCTACTTCACGCCGGTATTCTGCGAGGCCGTGGTACCAATCCGGTCGAGCCGTCCCATTCGAGCAGCAGCTAAAGCTGCCGCTTGGCTCTACCACGCTTAAAATGCCATGTAGCATGCGATTAGCAGAATGTGTTAGGGTGCGGACTACGAAACGTGACGTCGCAAGTTCGAGCCCGCCATTCGACTATTGGGGTGAACCACTCCAGATACAAGCTGTAAGCTTAGTTGGAGGGTTAATAGGAATATTAGTAATGTTACTTAATCAATAACATTCATAGTATTGTTTTAAAAAAAATGTGTCTGAAAGGGAGGGAGCGATAAGGCCTTTATCGAAACCCTCCCTCCCTTTCAGACGGATCATAATTTTTCATATTACGTAATTAAGTGACTGGTAATTTTTCCTGATATCTTTTGGGAAAAGTAATCCTGTGCGAGTTGGGGGCTTCATATGTCGTCGAAATAATATTCTTTATTATTTCGCAGATATACAGCTTCCTCGTGTTTTCCTTCACCCCCGAGCACGTGGTAAATTCAGCACATAAAATTGCTGTTCGAATGGACTTGTCTTCACCGGAGAAGTACCGCGACCTTGCAGAAAACCGACGTGAAGTAGAAGCATCTTGTGCATCTGCGTTTCGTTCGCAGAGTGAGGTAATCAGAGGCTCAATCCCCCCTCCTTATTCTCTCTCCCATCCCCCAAATATCCTGAAAGGCCGACAATGCTCCTGCTAATCACTTACCATCAGGTGAGCCGTTCGGTCGTTTACTCGATGGCCCCCTTTCATATAAAAAAGAAAGCGCCCAGCTGATAGATATCAGAGAGCCATTGTATCCTTTCCTCCTTTTCACGCCACCCATTACCTTTCTACCCCCCTTGAGAGCCTTCTTAGTTGGGAACTGTTTTTCCTAATGTCCTTTCTGAAAAAAAGCCTTGAATGTTTTTACCGTTATGCCTTGCAAGCGCTAATTGACTGATCACCACGCTCCCCAAACCTCTTTGCGATCGCTGAATAACCACCTCGTACCTTAGACAATGCTGCCCGTCATCTGTCTGCTTAACTTCGGTCTGGTAATCTTCGAGGTGATAATACCTCCATCTGTCGGCAGCCTATGCTATTTTCATGGCTTTTTTATTAGTCGCCTTTTATGAAATCCCTGGGAAAAAATGGGGTAACAGATTCTTACGCTGATACCAATGATAAGTTAGCCAGCTTTATATTGGCACCCTTAGAAAGTGTTTCGTCCAGCAGTAGACTCAAAACAGACTCAGACAGAAAAAAGAAATAGTTAATAGTTTTTCGATATTTTCCAATTATTGTTTGTACGTGTTTCTTTTTTTTTAATTTTAAAGTTCTGTTCGTTACAAAACCTACGCCGTCAGTCCATGCGTCCGCCCGTCGTACGTTTAATGGGCTGCATCTTTTGAACCGTAATAGATAGTAGGTTTGAAATTGTGAAGGAGTATATGTTGTTATGAGGAATATCCTAAAAAAAAGTAAAGGGGGTCCCCATACTAGAAACGAATTTTGTTTTTTGTTTTTGCTCTATTGGAAGAACAGTAAATCGGTCTTCTCACGTACAAGCATCGAACTTGTTGTGTTATAGAGCAAACTTGTAAGTAAAACAACAAATGAAAATTCCGGCCAAGTGCGAGTCGGGGTCACGCTAAGGATCCCGAACTTGGCAAACTCGTAACATTGTGCGATTGTACGAAACCCTCGGCGCCCGAGCCCGACTCACACTCCACCGGTTTCTACTATACTGCATTCGTCACCGTATCACAACAACAATGTTATTTCAGTCAGAATAGGAGCACGTCAGCCGCAATGGAATTAATTACGTCCGTTTTCTGTGTCGTCTTAGATTGAAGACAAAACTTCGTAAAGAGTCTGCTTGTGACATTCAAATCTGTTGTACATTGTTACTATCGGGAGCTCGGAAGTGCGGACCGACGGGGAGTTAGCACACTCCGATGTCTGCAGTCGACAGTGACGTGGGGATGAGGACGATATTGGAGGCGAGTGAAGTTTATGAAATTTTTTTAATTACAAATCGTCCAAAAATAGATTTGGTATCATACCCTTAAACGAAATTGAGTTTGAAGATTGTATATTAATGGTAATATTGTAATTTTAACAGAATGGATTATTTTCATTACGTTTACATGTGGCTCTCCAATGAGCACTGTATTTTTAACCAATTAAAAAAAAAAAGGGAATGTTATCAATCCGTCCGATATATTTTTTTATGTACGTTACGCGATATTTGGCCGATTGTGAACCGATTTTGATGATACTGTTTTTATTTGAACAGGCTATACCTCGAGGCCGGTTGCATTTTAAATTTGCGAAAATCCACATTTAAGGTTGCGAAAATAGGAGATGAAGTAATTTTTCTCTCTAAGACGAGCAAACGGTTCATCTGATCGTAAGTGATTACCGTCTGCCACGTACATCTGCAACACCAGGAGCGCTACAGGTGCGTTTCCGGCCTTTAATGGTATTTGGGAGATGGGAGGAGGGATGGGGAGAGGGGACTAGGCCTCCGGTTGTCTCACCCAACCAACGAAATACAGAAGCGCAAGATGCCTTCACTTCACGCCGGTACTTTCCGAGGCCGAGGTATCAATTCGGTTGAGTCGGCCCATTCGAGCAACAGAAGAAGCCGCCGCTTGGCTCTACCACGATAAGAAAACACATGTTTAGTTGTTAGCACAAGTCAGTGGAGAATTAAAATAAAGTTGGATTAGCTAACTTTCTCTAAGGCCGGCAATACACCTACAACATTTACTAAGCATCAAATTAGACTCCCGCACGTTCGCCTCCTATTCTTTAAAAAAAAATTGAATCGACTGCAGAAACTACAGACTGACATGGAGTTATAGTCTACAGTAACTATATAAAAGTATAGATATTGTAGACAGATTACTTGAATCTACAATATCGATTTAAAATTAAAGTAAAGTAGCAGCCTACAGCTGGGCAAAAGTCACATTCAGCATTATTTTAGTAGGTTTTGGAGCCGGGAAGGGCCCGCCACTATGCTCCAGTGCGGGTTTGCGGGTTTCAAATATCCTAGAAATAATAATTTTATTATCTCCTCACGATTTATTCCTTCGCCGCGGAGCACGTGTAAAATACAGCACTTAAAATTACTATTAACAATTTATAGTGGTGCCGGCTACCGAGGATAGAACGCAGGTCACTCGCGCTCTATGATACTAAACTGAGCGCCCTGAAAACTAGGCTACCATGGCTTTACGATGTACTATAATTAAATATGTATAGGCTAATACTATGTGTATATACTACAATTTAGTATTGGTATTTCCGACATTGTCGAATGAACAAACTCACACGCGACCCCATGCTCTGAATGACATAATACATTGAGCGCTTGCTTCCGTCGACGTTCTTCAAGTTCCTTGAATTCGATTACGTAGAAAGAGGACGTACGAACGGACAAAGATATCCTAGCAACATTAATTGCCATTCAAAGGGTCCGGGCCGTGCCACACTGAGAGTTAATTAGGCACCTTTCCGGGCCGAAGTTTTAAAATATCTTTTTACTTTTCTCTGCTGGACATCTTTATACATTTCTCTGCTCTCTTCCAATAGGAGAATTTCCCATGATATGCGGTGGTAAGCCGGCTAGGTCTGACGTAATTGAAACGAGATTGGGTGAAAGAGACGGCATATCCATAATGTTATGTATATCCATTGAACACTGAGTACCAAGCAACACAGTCGGTGCACAGTGATGTGTGTTGGTGCCCGCTGTGTGCTAAATTCTACCATTTAATACAGTGGGAATCAAAAATTTTACTAAAGATTGGTAATTTACCAAAAAGTCTCGTTTCAAAAAATCTTTTTTTTTTATGGGAAGGCACCAAACGAGCAATCTGTTCCTTGAATCATCCGACCGACCGAAACGCAGAAGCATAAAATGCCTCTACTTCACGTCGGTAATCTGCGAGGCAGTGGTACCAAGACGGTCGAGCCGGCCCATTCGAACAGCAGCAAAAGCCGCTCGCTGGGCTCTACCACGTATAAAATCCGTTAAATGTGAAGCCATCTCGAATATCCCAGATCTAAACACAAACTGCTGATGGAAAGCAGTAGTCTGCTAAGAAAAGTTAGCAGAAGTAGGGTAGTACCAGGGTACGAGCACCTATCCGGCATGGTGAGTATAAGCAAATCATTATGCAATTGTGACAACTTCTGTTGGCGCTGCCAACGGTACCACTAGGAGTGCAGAACCAGCGCCATGCAACGCTGGAAGTTCTTACCCATTACGGTACCACTTCACCGGTTACTACTGGCGTATCTTACTGCAAATGTTACTCAATATACGAGTCATCTCTAAAAGTCTCCCCATTTTTATTGAAAAATACAAATCCCTCAAGCAACAGGCGCTGAATAAACTTGTACAATTTGATAAAGATAGAGAACAACTGCATACAGAAAAAAGAAAAGATTGTAAACATATTTTAATAATTAAATATTTTCATTGACATTTTATTGATATTTCTTATACTATTTTCACAACACATATTTGAAATGAAACTATTATACGGATTTTATCGCGTTAAATTTTGTTTTTAAATTCTCGACGTTTCAATTGTTTTACAGCAGCCGCGGTCACGTGGGGACTGAGGTGTTAGAGAGTCGCATTTTGCAGCTCGAACAGAGTAGACGTGCAGCAGACCTGGCTGTATGGACTAAAGTCCTTTGCCTTTCCCATTAGGGATAAATTAATATCATCATCTGATGTGTTAGACGTCCAGATGTCACAGTCAACTCGGGCTATCTACAGCTTTTAATTATTAATTTTGGACTGTTTTTTTTTTAATTTTGGTTAAACTAAATTAAACGCGGTTAAATCCATAAATAATACTTTAATTTCGAATGTGTAATGTACGCGTAAATACAAAACATCTTCACAAAACATTTTATTTTTTTGTAAGAGTAACAGACCGGTTTTATCTTACGTCATCTTCGGGATATTCAATACCATTGAAAGAATAATAATTGTCAATATATTGAAGTTTCACTCTAGAAGAACTATACATTAGAAATATTTTCACTTAACGCTAGGACTAATTTTAGAAGCAATTACAAATCGAAATTTAGGCACAGAAGAGACATCAATCATTAAGTGGAATCAATAGAGGCTGGTGGAATTGTCCGCGTTGAATTAACACTCGACTACACGAAAACTAATTAGAATTGGTCTTGTCGTTCTTAATGAAAAAGTTATTACGTTTTCATTAAGTACAATCCTCGAGTGAAATTAAATTTGAGACGGTCGTTTCCAATTGAAATGTCAAAAGGTATAAATTTTAATGTACCGAAGAAGATGTTAACTGAAAATATATAATATAATTAGGTGTCGGAGGGAATTTGTACGTTAGCAGAGTGCAGCGACTTTGAGAAATGCATGCCGGCTTTTTCTTGCGCTTTCTTTCAGAGGTCTGAGTTTAGCAGTGGACCTAAATAGGCTGATGAAGAAGAAGAAAAAGAACTATAATGAAATATATATATTAGAAATGGTTTTCTACTTTTCATCACCTGTAAACAATCTATTCAAAAATGATTCGGTTCCATTGCCTTTCAATAGAGAATCGTAAATGAGTACAAAATTCATTACGTTTCTTTAAGAGAACTCGTGTATCACCGGAATAGCTTTTTCATATGGTTCAAAACTGTTTTGTGGTACATATTACTAGGCAATTAGCTGAACTTGTTCAACTTTTTAGAAAATTTCACCGACTTTGTCCTTAACAGGTCGACCAGAGCGAGCTTCATATTTGACATCAATATTCCCGGACTGAAAACGCTTGAACCGATTTTGTGCTACTCTCACTGACACTGAATTGAGTCCGTAAATGTCTCAATTTAAGCAGCTTTTAGATATTTGAGATGGTAGCCTTTACCCAGCAGTGGGCAGTAAGTGCTGCTACTTTACTCCACTTTACTTTTACGGTTCCAATGAACCAATAACTTAGATGTAGTGCTTGTATCTCTTGTCTAGACTGGGAATGGCGCTGACTAATTCTCAATAACAAATTGTTTTATTTTTAAATGGCGGCAAAGGTATATTGTAAAATAAAGATGTAGCTATTAATCTGTTTAGTTTTACTCACGCAACACTCTGACATGATGTAATCATGTATAATTTACTAAGTAAATGCTCCTACATCAGGATCAACAACGTCTATGATGTAATTTAAGATGACAGTGTTAAATAAATAAACTCACTATTCAAAAATACTGCTCCCTAGAGATATATGTATTTGATCGGCCGACAAATAGATGCGAAGAATTCATTTGAAGCAACGCTTGTGTCGACGCGGGGTTCCGTCAGTACGTTTCTCGAGAAAGGTCTTTTTAAAATTAATTAAATTATATACAAAAAGTATATCTCGCTCCTTAGCTCCTGCATGTCACCTCGGTTTGGCATATTTTTGATTTGGGTCTTTCAGCATCTGTCAGTAGCAACAAGATTCTCCGGGCATTTCCAACACACTTTTAAACATTTAACCCATCCATAATCAATAATTACAAGCTGAAGGCAACCCGAGTCGACTATGACACCTAGACGTCTAACAACTCAGGCCCCCCGTGGCTCGGAGAGCCGCTAGCTCGTTTGCTCCCTTATCCATAAAAAAAAACACAATGCTTCGTTATATCACACTTTTGTCACGTACAACCTATCACTCAGTTTACTCGGGGACGCGCGGTTTATGCAATGACATTTCTCTGAACGAGTGGCGTATTTGATATGGATTTATGCGTTGACTTTGATATGTTCGCACCAAAGTTAAACTATAAATATTTTATCCACTGTAGCAGAGAATTGGTTTAATGGCCCCGATATACGGGCGGTAAGAGGATCTACCTAAGAATCGAGAGACCCGAGTTCCAATCCCTATGTGGAGCGCTTGTACCTGTAGATTATTTCAGAATAATGTTGTTGGCCTGGGCGTGAAGACAGCGGTAGGCTCGCCACTTGTTAACATTTTAGCCTGTCACAAGTCCACTGCTGAACATAGGCCGCCACCAAAGATCAACTGGACTCACAAAGCACGGACTGGAGCTACCTGCTTCCATCGACTACCTGTAATACTGCGGCAGGTCGTCACTTCATCTTGTGCGGAGTCGTCCTATACTTCGTTTACCTATACAAAGTTGCCACTCGAGAACATTTCTTCCCCATGCTCAGTTGTCAGTTCCGCAGTGGCGGGCCCCTTTGCCACTCGTTGCCTAGTTGGGTAGAGGTTAGAGGCCGCTGGTTACCTCTACTTCGCCCCGGTATTCTACGAGGGACCGTGAGGATAGACCGTGTACAAAAAAAATTAAAAAATGTATACGTTACCAACGCGATATTATTAAGTTGTTACAGACAAACCGAGGCAATGGCGTAGTGCAGACTTATCGCCAACGCCACGCCACGTATATTCTGAAAAACTGTATGGCGTAATGCTGTTTTACTAAGAGTTTTTTTTTAAGGCCGGCAGCGCATCTGTACCTCCTCTGGTGTTGTGGATGTTCGTGGGCGTGGATGATCACTCACCAGCAGGTGAGCCGCATGCTCTTTTGCCCCCTTCTTCTATAAAAAAAGAACCAAACGCTGGCTGGTACGTGACCGTGAAGTTTATAACAATAATTACGAAACTTATGAAGTCGATTATAAGTTTGGGTAACGCTGGGGCTTCCTTATCCTTGGAGACAAACGCCCCTAAATAAATAAAAGAACTATAATATAATTAAGTCGAAATTCTTACTCGACTTAATTGACAAATTGTCGGGTCGGAAAGTAACGTGGTCTTGGGTCCAATGTGTAAATGGGCATTTGATGTTGAAGTCATTGAATGATTGTTGAAGTCAAATTTCGATTGTCTAATGTCATTTTTTTCCAATCTATCACCGTTTAGTAATGAGATGCCTCTGTCGGAGAAGAAGCAGCTGAAAGAAACTCTTTAGGTATGTTTTTAAAAAAAAAAAATTCTTTGTGGTCACAACCGGCCCTAAGTACATTCTCCGTCAGGGGAAACTCATTATGAAACGATAAAGTAGTAAAGTAAAGAAGCAACCTGTAAGTGCCCACGGCTGGTCAAAGGCCTGCCCTGCTCAAATATCTGAGAGGGTGTAGGAGCCGGGAAGGGCCCGCCACGCTGCTCCGCTGCTAGTTGGCGGGCTTGACATATTCTCGAAATACTTTTTTTTATATAATTTCTCAGATATACAGGTTTCCTCGCGATGTTTCCCTTCACCGCCGAGCACGTGGTAAATACAGCACTTAAAATTGCTATTAACAATTTTAGTGGTGCCGGCATCGGGTATCGAACCCAGGTCACTCGCGCTCTATGATACTAAAATGAGCGCCCAGGCTAGCACGGCTCTATGAAACGGTAACAGATTAAAATCTTTTGATAAGTAATAATTGTGTTTCTATTTCGAAGAATATAGATATTGATTTTTGACTTTGATTTTGATTTTGCATCGATATCGAAGTCTAAGTTATTTTTACGCCTCACATGGCCGAGTGTCCGCGATCGCTGAGTGAATATTTGCCCGGTCAAAGTCTTGGTCAAACAATGTCTGGTATCGGATTATGTTGATCCACGGCCTTAGCAGATTGATATGCCGCTATGTTGTAAGTATTTGTAAGGTTACTGCTGGGTTTGTTTTAGTTTATTGTTATCGGTTGAATATAATTAAACTCAAAAAAATTACAATTAGAACTGTATGTATGAATATATTCACGCTTTGTTCCCAACGGGGTAGGCAGATACAATCTTCTTCCACTTCCTACGGTCCTGACATACGTCTTTCGCTTCTTCCACTTTCATCAATCTTCGCATGCATGCTCGTTGGTTTAGAGTACACTTGCCCTGGCCTTTTTTCAGAACGTCTCCGATTTGATTGTGAAATGTTAGCCTAGGTCTTCCTCTCCCGACTCTATCGGAACTAATATTTATAAATCGTTACTATGAATGAGCCATGATAGCCTAGTATTCAGGGCGCTCAGTTTAGTTTCAAAGAGCGCGAGTGACCTGGGCTCGATCCCCGATGCCACTAAAATTGTTAATAGCAATTTCATGTGCTGTATTTACCACGTGCTCGGCAGTGAAGGAAAACATCGTGAGGAAACATGCATGTCTGAGAAATAATAAAAATATTATTTCGAGGATATGTGAAGCTCGCCAACCCGCACTGGAGCTGCGTGGCGGGCCCTCCCCAGCTCCTAAACCCTCTCTGATACTAGTATTTGAGAAGGAGGTCTTTGCCTAGCAGTGCGCACTTACAGGCTGTTACTTTACTTTATAGGGCTCTCCTAGAAACCGCCAGCAAAAGTGAAAAAACATCGTGAGGAAACCTGCATGTCTGAGAAATATTATTTCGAGGTTATGTGAAGCCCGCCAACCCGTGCCGGGCCCTCCTGCATGGCGGGCCCTTCCCGGCTCGCAAAACCCACTCAAAAGTTATTTCAGGAGGCCGCCTTTGTCTGGCAGTGGCCATTTTGCTATGACCCCAAGAACGGGTTACCGTTTTGTCATTGCTCAGTTAGCTTAGTGGCCGTGACTTGGTCATACGTGGAAGCAACAAGAACCTAAACGGCCGGCTTGACTCAGCGGGTCTATGATGACTGTGGGGGGTAGGATTGGCGTCGTTACTTTGCACCGCTTTCATGCCCTCCGCTAGAGAGGAATATTATAGTTCTCCCTCCTACTTCCACGACCGAAATGTAGCGATGGAGTAAACGCTGCGGGCTGGAAGGGCTGGTACTTCAGAATGCATGTGCTAAGTCAGGCCGGCCATGTAGATTCCTCTACATTCACCGGGAATGATCAAAATACTGCTACTAATTCAAACCGGGGGGGGGGTGTTCACTCACCCCGTCCACGTCCACCGTATCAAGATGGAACCTGTTTGAGGGGGGATGTTGTTTTCTAACCCAACTCGAGTTTAAATTGCACTCAATTTCTTGAAAACGCAAAACGTATTTCATCGTCTGTCAATGTGTTTTGGGTCCCAAGTAGAAAGTGTCATAAATCAACAACTTAACCTAATAAACCGACAACGCCCACCCCGCCATGTTGCTGTCACAAACAGATTTCAAGTGTATTACTTCTAACTGTAAAGTTTCTGACAATAACAATCTCTACAAATGGCATGGCACTGATTTTATAATTCAATAATTAAGTTTGAGAGGATAGCAATATAAATATCTACACAAATAAATAACGAATAGTTTAATAATAGCTCTATAATCAAACAACCTTTGTTAAATTCATCAAACATCTTAAGTCGTGACGTTATTAAGCCGAGCGGCGGCTTTTGGTCCTGCACGAATGGGCCGGCTCGACCGGGTCGGTACCACGGCCTCGTAGAATACCGGCGTGAAGCAGAAGCGTCTTGTGCTTCTGCGTTTCGTGCGGTGATTCAGGTAATCGGAGGCCCATTCCTATCTCTTCGACCCCTACCCTTCCCCCTCCGGCAATCACTTACCATCACGTTTGCCCTCTTTCCTGTAAAATGTCTACTGTCTGTAAGACTCTTCAAAGAAATGCCAGCAATCCAGCATTGATACCACATATGGTTTGTTCATACTCGCCAAGACAGGCTTAGTTACCAGTAGATTTGCTGTTCCCCATCACCAATCAGTGAGATTTAGGTTCCACAGGTTCGGATGGAATTTCTGGCACAAGTTTGTCGGTAAATAGTTTGTTCGGTAGCAGGTGCAAATGAGGTTGCCATTAGAAGGAAAGGATAGACATATTTCTCCATTGAATTTATTAATTACTTTAATTATTTAAAACTATATTAATTTCTAATTTACGTGGATAGAGTCGGGGGCATAGCTTTATGTCTTTTTTTTATGTTAATTATTAGAAAAAAAAGCATCATGTTTATTCAGTACGTCCGAATAACAGACATGTCTATACTTTTTTTTAGTAATTCAAAAATTAGTACTAAAGCCAAGTCTGTTTTCGAGGAAGGTGACGTATACCAGTGTTGCTGCTTGCTGTTGCTGCTCGCTGTGGTGGTAACAGAGGTGGTTCAAGCACTACTGCATCCTACAACCTGTGACCACCCTAACGTTACCGTTGCTCATAATTAAAATATAAAAAAGTAAACAAAATTATAAAACACAGGCCTAAAACACCCTTTTTCTCTTCTTCTCTTCTACAGGCAATACATTATGTATTTTAGTATGCGGGTGGAAGTGAATTAAAGGTTTTTCTATAATCTCATTGATTTTCGCCTGAATCTAACTCAGTGTGCATTCCTGAGTTAATGTTCCGTTACAGTCCATGTATTCCGGAATGCGGCGACAGGACGAGCCGCTGGCCGCGAGTGGATTGCACTGCGAAGCAGAAAGCGCTGAAATTTAATTTAAGATGTATATATCATAGCTATATTTCATAGTTATATTTCAGACCGCTTCAACTAAAGCAGGCTTTCTATTTAATTTACAATCCTTATTCTAATAAAGAAAGTGATTATAACAAATAGCGGAAGAATAAATGTACATAATTGAAAAATAAAGGCATATGAATATTCCGAGTGCTGGTTTTCTTTTTTTTTTTTTTTATTTGATTGGGATTAAAACGAGCTCACCTGATTGTAAACGGCTACTATAGCCCATGGACACTTGCTAAAACTTCAATAGTAGAAGATTACAGATTGTTTGTAAGTGCCTACTGCACGGCAAAGGCCTCCTTTTCCGAGAGGATGTAGAAGCCGGGAATAGCCCGCCACGCTGCTCCAGTTTTATTATATCTCAGACATGCAGGTTACCTCACGATGTTTTCCTTCACCGCCGAGCACGTGGTAAATTAGCATCATTATCATTTCAGCCTATCACAAGTCCACAGCTGAACATAGGCTTCCCCCAAAGATTGCCACGAAGCTCGGTCCTTGAGCCACCTCCTGCATCCATCGACTACCCGCAACACTGCGCAGGGCGTCACTCCATTTTGTTGGGGGTCGTTCTACACTGCGTTTGCCTGTACGTGGCTGCCACTCGAGAACAGTGGTAAATACAGCACTAAAAATTACTATTAACAATTTTAGTGGTGCCGGCACCGGGGATCGAACCCAGGTCACTCGCGCTCTGTGATACTAAACTGAGCGCCCTGATCACTAGGCTACCACGGCGACATGTGTATGTGTACTAACTCGCTGTATCTTTCAAACACTGTTTAGAGGCAGAGATGGGTAAGGGTGTGGCGCCAACCTTGACGATTCCTAGCCAGAGAAGGACTCTACCACCGTTAGTGCTCTTCATAAAATTGTATATATATTTAATAATTATATATTTAAATAAATATAAACGTATTTATGTACGGGTATATATATTTATTATTGTATGTTTTGAAATATTGTATCTATATATAGATTTACATTTATTATAATTTTTTTCCTCTCTTTAGTTCTCTCTATTCTATCACCTACACCTACTTAATTTCATCTCTGCATCGTCCAAAGGTTGACTAGTAGAGAATGCTTCTGGCATTAAGTCCGCCTATATACATTCTCATCTATATGAAGTTTAATAAATAAATAAATAAATAATTTAAGGGTGTAACAGTTTAACTACCTTTTTCATAAAATGCCACGCTCCTACACGAGATGCACCCCGCTAAGCTAACAAATATGGCTCTGGCGCCCGAGTGCTGGCGGAGAATAGATCCGGATTCCCCGAACACAAATCTCTCCGATGATGAGGCGCAACATCGCCTGTGCGATGTCAATAGTCAACACTAAAACGAAGGAAGAAAGTTTATTAGCATCACACGTGACCACGCAAAGCTAGGATAAGTTCTAGATATATCTTTACTTCTTTTTACATACATGCTTTATTTTTTTTACTATCTTTTCTACTTACATGCTTTCTTACTTAAATTATTATAAGATACTAAAAAATAAGAGATAAAAATTACTACAAAAAACAACTGTATGTGTCCACAAAAGGGATCTGCGCTCAACATAATCTGCGGGATTTTCAGCGTGAAGTTTTGTTTTTTTTATTTTTCATTTCAGGCTGGTAACACACGAGATGAGTTGTGAAAAGTGCTTACTTAATCTTTATCGGCTAATTTGTTTATGGATCAATGTCTAAAACGCATTAGGCAAATGACCTTCTGTACTATACCACGCTCGCCGACCCTGGTCACGTCTGTCCAATGGAGTGAGTTTGGGGTAAGTCGACAAAGAGAGTGCGCGAAAATTAAAAAAAAATAACCTCTCACGACCATCTTTCTAATGCTGGGGTGGTTATAGCTTATCAGCCTATAAACAATTCACTGCAGGATAAAGGTCTTTTCCATGAGAAGGACATTCCATAATCGCCATGCACCTGCAACACCAGAGGTGCTGCAGGTGCGTAGTCGGCCTGTAAGGATATTTGGCAGATGGGCGGGAGAATTAAGAGGGGCCTCCGGATACCTCACGCATCGAACGAAACGCAGAAGCATAAGATCCCTCTACTTCACTCTGTTATCCTGCGAGGTCGTGGTATCGAACCCAGTTGAACCGGATAGTAGTAGTACGAAGTAGTTTTAGTAGTACCAGGCACTTCGCATCTTAGACGCTGCAGCTGGTCATCGGTTTGTTTAATCCTGTGTTTTTTCGAGATGATTATCCCGCCATCTGGCGGTAGCCAATGCGGTGGAGGGGGAGTAGAGGACATTTACTTAAGTCTTTTCAACTCACTTTTCACTAGAGCTTTTTTTGGCTGATAATAATATAGATTTGTTTTTTATCAATTCAAAAACAGGTAGTTCGAGTTGGAGTCTAAAGGACATAAACTCTTTATTATAGTTTTAATTACGTGAACACCTATAAACCGCAAGACTATAAATTTAACAAAGAACATTCCTCGGTTTAAGACATCAAAATCGTAAAATATTCATTATCCTTTTTTTTGGCTCAGAGCTCAGCTTCAGTGCTTACTTAGCTCTTTATAGACTAACTCATTATTAATTCTAATGGAAGCTCATTCCAGGTAATTACGACTTTGGTCATCGCAACGACTTTTAAGACTTTGATTTTACGAGCTATCTCGTCGTCCCTTACCGAGGTCGTTCCTCGATGTCACTGATAATATAAAAATGTAATGTTAAAGGGCCTTCTTGGTTTCCATGAAGACTTTATAACACTCGAACAGCCTCACACCACTGCCCACACATAAAATAAGCTCTTGGACGTGAAATTGCGAAAACTATCGCCGTACAACAATACGCAAGTCACTTTTCGCTTTTATTTTTTCTTCAATTGAGAATTGCAATTTTAGGTTTTTTTTCTTTATGGAAAAGGCGGGAAACGAGCAAGCGGTTCAACTGATGGTAAGTGATTACCCCAAATACATCTGCAACATCAGAGGTGCTGCAGGTGCGTTGACGGCCTTTAAGGATATTTGGGACATGGAAGGGAGGATTAGGAGGGGGATGGGGAGGTTTGAAACGATGGTAACATCGTCGCGTTCTTTCTCCCGGACAGGCAAAACTTTCCAAATAGAAACCCGTAATCTCTGCATACCCCAGTAAGGCAAAGGTAAGCTTTGCTAATAATTGAAATTCCGTGGTAATTTCGAGGTATTTTTTTGTCTTATTTAATTTAACAACAAAATCCGTTGAAGTTATAACAATGAAACACTGAAACAATATGGCACAAGTCCAGTGTCTAACCGCAACATAATAATTCCGCGCTCAACGAACCCATGCTAGGGTTCGCCTTGTAAATGAAGCTTCACTGGTTCGCTGTGCACAGACGCAGAGCCGGTGTACGGAACTGCAGAACGCTTATTTAATTTGCTTATTTTTATTTCATTATATCTGCGCGTTGCACCACGCCGGGGCTACGTATATGCAGAGCATTTTGTACATCTACATTGTATGAGGAATTACAGTGCGGTAAATGATAGATAAGTAAGAAAAAAATACGGTCCGGTTTATGCCCGTAGAAATGGCATTAATGAAAATATGTGATCAATTCAAATGGTTCTATTCACCACCGGGTCATTCGCGTATTATGAAACTAAAGCGTGCTACCGAGTCTCGGTTGTGAATCATTTAATTACGTCACATGTCACAACAATACAATTTCTATTATTGCAACACGTCACGGGTAAATGCGTGATCATATTAGTTAAGGTAACGATCGTAATGAATTTGGTTAGTCTCATATCTTCAGTTTCTTTTAGATGTTTCTCGGGTAGAGTATTATTAAGAAGAAGAGCATAGAACTTTTTCTATATCAAAAATGTCTTTAAATACATGTATCTATTTTTTATTTTTTTTTCATTTCAGCCTACTGCAAGATCACTGCTGAACATAGGCCTCCCCCAAAGATACTCATCATAGGGGGGTTTTGCCATTTTGCCACGCGTGGCGAACGGGTTGGCAACCGCAGTTTTTTTTTTGGTCTAATGTAGGAAGATGCTACTGCCCATCTCCTAATATAAATTTATCCCTGTGTCGACTTTTACGACACAGGACGAGACGGGATGGCAATTCTCTTCTACCGCTGCCATACGGTAATATCGTATAGATGTTACGACGTTTTACCATTAGTCGTCATATATCTATAAATATATGTATTAGCGAAGCAAATTAAATACTTTCTTTATGTTACCCTGTTCAAAGTGAACGCTTTCAAAGAAATTCCGTGTTAAAGTGGCGCTGTACGTGTACGCTCTTGCAATATCCTTTGTCCCCAAAACGCAGCGAACGAGATGTTATATTTTCGCTTTTCATTTTACTTGTGTCATTCTATTTCTATTGTGCTAAAAGATCGCGATAGAGCCAGAATCTTTCTGATCTTCAAATATGTGTGTATGTGTGTGCAGAAGCATCTAGATTGTTCGAAATGTAACATTTTCATTGTTTGATTTCATCTGTTGCACCAAGCCGAGAAGTTTTGGCAAGCACGACTTCATCAGTGTTATTGGCTGGGCTCTCCTCGTCTTACCTGACTGCTGTGCTATAGATCCCAGGAGCTCCAGGTGGAGCTACTATTTGAGTAACATTCAAATATTTGGTTTCTTGGGACTGGTTCTCCTTTGTCTCTGCCACCGCATCTCATCTTTTCTTCGATCTTATTGCATAAGCGTAACATCTGATACGCGATGGAAAATACGAGTCAAATCCTTTGTTTTGCTCGAACACTTACGGCAGATGTAACGCATATCTCCTGCGCAGATGACAACTGCCGGATTGAGTTCAGAAGTTTCGCCGCGGTCTCATTAGGTCGTCATCACGTTTCGTCATCGTAATCACTTTTTCATCTCTACTCAGTGCTACATGCTTCCTATAAGATTTTATAAAAGTTCCTTCAAAGGAGAGAGAAACAGTTTTATTCTTGCTTCTTTTGTGTTGTATGTTGATTCGCTAATTTATGCGCCTATTAAAGTCTACTGCTGAACATGCTTCTGCGTTTCGTTCGGTGAGTGCGGTAACTGTAGGCCCACTCCCCCTCCCCATCACCTCCTCATCCTCGCTCCCATCTCGCAAATACGCTTAAAGACCGGCAACGCACCTGCAGCACCTCTGGTGTTGTAGATGTACGTGGGCGACGGTAATCACTTGTCATCAAATCAAGCGCTTGCTGGTTTACAGCTTTTGCCATAATAAAAAAACGTAGTCACACACACTTGCCCGCTAGTTGGTGAGCACAGTACCAGCACCCTCGCAATAGTGATGTTCCCCATCAATAGATTTATGGGATATGGGTTAGGGACATTTGGATAACTTTGCCATAGTCTTTCCCCACACCCGAGTCTGTTAATTAGCAGTCTGGCAACACGCTCTAGTGAGTTAAGTCTATTGGAGAAAAAGATTATATATTCCTCCTTAATCCTGTATTGATATTAAGCGCCGAATGATATCGAACAGCACTCAATTGAGTTTTAGATGACTTTATTTATACTGTCAACGCTGTATAAGGTAAATGTTACATTGAGCGGACTTGAAAACTTTTGAAATTCTATACCACTTCACTATCACCCTACAAATGGAGAAAATCTTGTATGTAAATGACTGTAAATCTGTAATAAGATAATGAATTTCTTCTATGTTTTCGTGTTATTTTATATTATAACACCTCTTCTGCTTTCATTCCAAAATGTGAGATGTTTTCTTTAGGTGATAATACCAAAATTGCGAATAGCGTCGAACATCAATCATTGCCGGAGGTGTCTGGGTCGCGACGAAAGTCAATGGAATGCAAAAGATAAATGGTTAATCTTGTTGTGACAGGTTTAAACGAGGTTTGAAAAGAATATTGAGGTCGTGGCTCAATTCTGATTACGTTTGCTTTTTTAACATCGGCAATTAAAAACAGATTCACTCAGTCGCATGGGAACAACTTGGGAACTAAGTTGAGCAGCATGTTACTACTCTTTGTGGGGCAATTTATTGTATTACATATTATTCCTCTGAGATTACAACGCACCTGTGGCCTGTAGTTCTTTATTTAAAATCGTTTATAGGCATCCATCGGTGTAACCCTTTACGAGCATGTGATCTGTTAGCTCGTTTTTCTTTTTTATAGAAAAGACGGCAAACGAACAAGCGGTTCACCTGATGGTAAGTGATTACCGTCGCCCACATACACCTGTAACACCATTGATGCTGCAGGTCCGTTGCCGGTCTTTAAGGCTATTTGGGAGATGGGAGGGAAGAGGAGGGTAATAGGGAGGGGGAGTGGGCCTCCGGTTACCTCACTCACCTAACGAAACGCAGAAGCACAAGATGCCTCTATTTCACGTCGGTATTCTGCGAGGCCGTGGTACCAACCCGGTCGAGCCGGCCCATTAGAGCAGCAGATAAAGCCGCCGCTTGGCTCTACCGCGCTTAAACGTTCGTTTACAAACTCTCGCGATTTGTTGCCAACTCGTTATAAGAATTTTCATAAGCGTCTCCATCCAGTGGTTTGAAATGAGTTTTACGACTATGATATGACTTTCATCCGATGAGTTTCTTTGTTTGTATGAATTCCTTTCTAATCGTTTCACTCGGTGTTATTTGATTTGCGTAATTTGAATGGAAAATTCTGGAAGCCCGACTACGAATGAATATTAAAAATAATCAAATGGCATTAATCTAGTAAACTAAATCATTTAAAGTTAACCGACGAGCAACTGTGATAGAAGCGAGGTCGAATTCTTATGTAAGAAAATTTAAAAAGGAAAATTCGGAAAAACTTTTATTAGAAATTTAAATCCCAAAGGCTCCATAGGGTTATGGAACAGCATCTCTAGTGTAACCAGTAGGTTATTTTAAAGATTTGAAATGTTAAACAGTAAATTCAGTTACAATAACCTTTACAAGCGCTAAAGTTTTTAATTATTAGGGTTATCCAAGTTACTGACTGACCAGATTACCAAAGATTACCAGAAAACCTAGTGTAATCTAATAATAATCTAGTCAAATTTTTAAGCAATAGCTTTAAAAGAATTGACGTGATAACGACAGAAATTCAAAAATTTCAAATGTCAATCGCGATATCTGTTTTAAGAAACGTAGCCAGAAAGCTGACCGATGAATTAAAATCTACTTGACCATGCTGAACCCAAAGACCTCGCAGATGTGAAGCATTGTCACAAGTGCAGGGTATACTCTCAGTAAAACTGTGCAGTCATAGACTTAAAAATGTAAAAGGGAATATTCTTCTCGAAGTTTCTCATCTTACCGGCTAGCTAACAAGCGAAAAATCCATCTGAATGTGGTGAAATCCCACAGAACACCAGAAATGGAGAGAGAGAACTTACATCGTAAGGAAAACTGCATGTCTGAGAAATTATGTGAAGCCCGCGAACACGCAACGGAGCAGCGTGGCGGGTCCTTCCCGGCTCCTAAACCTTATCTGATACTAGTATTTGAGAAGGAGGCCTTTGGCCAGCTGTGGGCACCTACAGGCTGTTACTTTACTTTACTTTACTATAGCATGCTGAGCCACTTTGATATTCCTTATACGACCCGCAGTGAAAGACTACCGAGACTTGGTCTCGGTTCCGTAGGTCATCACTGTCAACACCCACTGGTGCAGGGACTTCGTTTTATACTATTTATGGAAGTACGAGTGCAAACTATTTATTACCACATTTCACCAACAATTTATATGAAACCCAGAAAATTATTACACTTTATTCTCTTCTGCTATTTGTGTTAGTAAATAAAGGTAAAATAATTTGTAACTCTAGTGAGCTTCCACATATATGAAACAGAAGATGAAACTGTGACAAGGACAACGATATAACACATAAAGTATTTCTTGCCTCGTGACCTAATAAGGACACGATCGCATAAAGGGAAAATGTCGTGACAAAAGAGAATGCTAGCTCGAAGTTGACGAGCTAATAAAGTCCCAGCTGTGAGTCTGCAATACGCTGTACACAGTTGCTGTTAAATTAGCTAAACAAAAACTTTATAAACCTGCATAGAAGCTTTCGTCCTTGACACGGATCGACATCTGATACCGTATTATATTCGACACAAACTTTTATTATAAAACGTATGGATGCAGTGTCAGCCAGCAGATCGTAAAAGATGTGAGTGTGATTTTTTTTTAGTTTTACGTGAGAGAAATATGCTGCCACCTACCGATCACCGATGGCGGTGACTGGTTATATCGAGATCAATATTTAAGACACCGGGCCGACTATAACCCCCAGGGTAGGTGAGCTGTGGGCCCAGTGGGCTTGACAGCTTCGACGGTAGAGACTCGCGAGCAGAGGGTCCACACGTTTGTGCAAGCGAGGACGAAAATGTGACATCTATGGGTGAAGCGTATGGTCAAAGCGCACCCCTACTCAACATAGGCTTTACCAAAAAAAAACTCTAGCAGAAGCCGGCACTACACTAGACAGAAGGGGTAGTGAGCATGGTGCTGTTCTCCATCACTAGTATGTGGGATTTGGCTTTGGAGAATTGGGATAGAAATCCCGTCATTGTTTGCTCGCCAGAGCCTCCTTTGGTTTGCTGCAAGGGTGCAAGTGAGATTGAGGAAAGCATTTGAGTAAAGAGATGGTCATTCCCCCTTATACTTTGACCTTTTCGTACGTAATGATATCTTGTATTTACGCGAACACTACACATTTGAAATGAAACTATTATTTACGGATTTCATACGGTTTCATTATGTTTTTATATCCACGACGTTTCGAGTGCTTTATATCAGCCGTGGTCGCGGGGGGACCGAGGTGTTAGACGTCCAGATGTCATAGTTGATCCGGGCTACCTTCAGCTTTTACTTATTAATTTTTGGTCTGGTCTACGCAGAATGCGCTCACAGTGCTGATACTGTGAGCGCATAATTAAACGGAATAAAATCCGTAAATAATACTTACATTTCATATTAGGCTAGACTATTGGAAGCATAGTAAATGTGTTTGTATGTATGTAGTATATATGAAAGTATATTACAATGAGCGTATATTACAGAGTAACGGTATATTTTTATATTAAATATACTTTTTATATCTATTCATTTGTGTATATGATATATTCATATAATTATATTTGTTAATTATTTTTTTTGTAATAAAAATACTAATTTTTAAATGCTCCTATTACATTATTGCCCTCTTCTTATTGACTGGCAGAGAACTCCAAAAGGCATTAAGTTCACCCTTTGTAATATTTTTTACTGGAGCAATCAAGTTAAAATAAATAAATAAATGTCTGCGTGTCTCCAACAATGTAGAGAAGGATTACGACAGACAGACACGCGTAAACATTTGCTGACATTTTTGTATCGTATGACTGCTGCTCGATTCGGCGAGCACTAGGGTTAGCAGCGCGGCCTTACGGAATACCCGCGTGAAGTCGATGCATCTTGTGCTTCTACGTTTCGTTTGACGTGTGAGGTAACCGGAGACGCGTTCCTCTCTCCCTCACCCCTTCCCTCCTCCCAAAACATTCTTAAAGGTCGACAGCTCACATGCAGCTCCTCTGGTGTTGCAGACGTACCGGCGTAATCACATACAATCAGGTAAGCCGCTGGCTCGGTTGACATCTTCCTCATATAAAAAAAAAACTCAGAATGGACGTGGTATTTATTGAAATAACATACGAAGTTTAAATGCTCTTTAGAAATAAGAGATAAACTATATCCAATATTGGATATAGCAACCTCCATAAAATATACAACTCTATGTAAAAAGATAAGCTCTACTTTTTTTCAATAACACCCACGAGAGACACACTTATCTCTCCGACGAGAAAGTTATTTTGTTCAAATATTGGATATCTACTATATTTTTATTCGGCTTACGAACGTTGCTCAATTGTTTATTTAAAAACTAGTAACAGTGAATTTTAAGCGAAAATATAACTTGAATTTCGTTTATTGAATCATGATTGACGAGAAAACTGTACAGTATAATTATGGTAAAACTGTTGTTAAAGAAAAACTCTTTAACTTGAATAATATTTCTATGGAGTATTTTTTTGTAAGAAAGGGGGGAATACGTTCAAGCGGCTCACTTGAAGGTAAGTGATTACCGTCGCTCAAATACATCCGGAACACCAAAGGAACTGCAGGTGTGCTGCCGGCCTTTAAGGATATTTGGGGTGGGAGGAGGGCGAACGAAACGCAGAAGCTCAATACGCATAGCTCAACGATTGCAGTTAATAAGGTCAATACCGCTCGGCAGTTGCAGGAGTTATGGTATATTCCGCTTTAAATTCAATTAGTAAAAATAATATATTTCATTAACTATAATGGATTAAGTGCTTAATCCCGCTATAAATTTCTTTATCCGCACTATAACAGGCAATTAAATTTGAATTTACGTTGGCTTTTTAATGCATCATACGTCATTGAGGTTCATTTAAAATAGCCTACTAAAATTAATAGCAATAATTGCGAACTTCATGACAGTTAGCCAGCTATACCCGTCGCCTGTTGGAAGAAGATAGATATTACGGATTTGAATTTGGAACAACTCAGCCTATACAATTAAGTGTGACGTGTGCCCACAAGAGTTTTAAAATGTCTTCATTCATTAAATAAGGGTTGGTCACGCAGCGATCATGTCGCCCCAGTCGTGCTAATTATTATAATCTTCTATTAAAACACTTAAACATTAGTCTATAGAGAACTTTAGTTACGTCTGACATTAGAAAAGCTAGAATATTTTAAAAAACACCGATTTTTTTTGTTCAAAATTTGAAATACGTATGAAGAAATTACATACTTAATCTTCGGACCGTACGCGTTTAACTCTTGTTATGCATCCTATATGCCCTCAGGTGTAGGTACTTGTTTTACCCATCAGGTATACTGCAGTAAGCTGTAAGCTGCTCAGAGGCCTATGCGCAGCTATTTCCTCTCTACACAAACCACTACCACAAAACCAGGGATTTCACCGTCCCACAAAAGTAATGAGAGTATAAATGTAAAAGTGTATAAGTGTAATGAGACATTTTGAATTATTTGAAATTGAAGGACATCATTATGGAAATTTATATAGAATAAGACATATGTAACCAACATAGGCGAAAGGATCAACAAGCTGAATTGGCAATGGGCCAGCGGCATAGCTCGCAGAACTGACAACCGTTGGGGAAAAAGGGTTCTCGAGTGGCAGCCACGTACAGGCCCCCCACAAGATGGAGTGACTTAGGTGATGCAGGTGGCTCAGGTCCGAGCTTCTTGGCAATCTTTGGGGGCGGCCTACGTTCAGCAGTGTACTTGTGACAGGCTGAAATTATGGTGAAGTTATACGTGATGTAACTTACAGTAAGATAATTTATAAAAATTTACACATCTAATTCTTCTTAATTCTATTCATTTATAAAGGCATTGTTTCGAAAGGCAAAGGCAAAGGTTTTACGTTGCAGTATGCTGTGTCTCGGGAACGTTGGAATATCGTCACGGCGACGTGGCGGCGTCGCCCTTTGCCGTGGTCAAGCGAAATTCCGTTCAACTGATCCTCAAAGTGACATTTGGAGTATGTCGCGAATAAATGCATCTCATTCGCGCTGCTTGGGAAATTCTGTTTCTGTAACGATGTAATAATGTTTAAATTTTAAGCGATAGATGTTGCTTTTCAAATTTATGTAACAAAAAATACAACATAATCTTTTTTTTTTATGGGAATGGCGGCAAAGGAGCAAGCGGTCCAACTGATGATAAGTGATTACCGTCGCCCACGGTCTTTGAGGGTATTTTGGGCGACGGGAGGGATGATGTGGTGGGGGGTGGGGGCGGGGAGAGGGCCTCCGGTTACCTCACTTACCGAACGAAATGCAGAATCACAAGATGCCTCTACCTGGTACAAACCCGGTCGAGCCGGGTCAGAAGAGCAGCAGCAAAGCCGTCGCTTGGCTCTACCGCGTTGCGAACTCTATCTATTAATATAACTATTTATTAATTCATCAGGATCAGCCCGATTAAGACCATGCCATCTACTAGATCATGGGTTCTCAGAGGTCGATATCGGTTTCCCAGGGGTCGACTTAACTTAAACGCAAACTGATTTTGGGGGTCGACTAGGTCAGAAAATCGACTATTGTTAATTAACGCAAGTTCTTATTTGAAACTGGCAAGATAATGTATAAGTTATGTTACGTGTACAATCTTGTTATAAGAATGACTAATATTTTAGTAGGAAGTATCATTGTTGTACTTTTAATATTTTTTTAATAATTAATAATTATTAATTACACTTGATATTTATATAAGTATTTTGTATCAATTGGAAAAACATTAGAGATAGGATTTTTAAAGTAATCTGGTTATGAGGGTCTGAAGTATCAGTTCATTTTTGAAAAGGGATCTCTTGCTCAAAATAGTCTGGGAATCCCTGTGCTAGATGGTAAGTACTCCTTCTCAGCCTAGGAGCCGTCTGGGTAAGTACCACACTCTTACCCATTGGTATCTCCGATATTACCCATTGCTGCCACTGTTGAGTTCCGGTTTGAAAGGTATAGTGAGCCGCTATAACTGCAGGCTGTTAGGCGTTCAATCTGAGTCCTCTGGGGTGACGTCATATCTGCAACCTCCTTCGATTGAAGTTGTTTGCATGCGTACACGGGTCCCTGTAGCCACTTAGCTTCAGATGGGCTGTCAGTTTGTTCGTCATCCCGATTAAATAAGCAGACAAGTTGTTTTGCCGTAACGCGAATTTTACTCCTGGTATACAACACATGTGACATGGGCAGCACCAAAAATTTACCCGAAAAACAATAATTTATAAGCTATAAATTATATTTTCAGTTTAGTTTTAGTTATAAGAGCCTTGTGAGCTCGGTTATCAGCGCACTCGCTTTTATTGACTGCGAAAAACCAGGGTTTGAATAAACACTAGAGATAGAGTGATCTTGTGCTTCTGCGTTTCGTTCTGCGAGTGAGATAGCCGTTCTTCAAATCAATTTGTGGTAGCCCAGTGGTCAGGGCGCTCACAATTGTACCACAGAGCGCGAGTGAACTGGTTCTGATCCCCGGTGTCGGCACCACTAAAATGCTGTATTTACCACGTGCTCGTCGGTGAAAGAAAACATCGTTAGTAAAGCTGCATGTCTGAGAAATAATAAAAAAAATATTATTTCGCGGATATGTGAAGCCCGCTAACCCGCATTGGAGTAGTGTGGTGGGCCCTTCCTGGCTCCTACACCGTCTCAGATATTTGAGAAGGAGGCCTTTTCCCACCTGTGGGCACTTAAAGACTGCTGTTCTGCTTTATACTACTTGTACCGTGCGAGAATTGAACTCGCGACCAACAGCGCCGCAGCCACACGCCAGGTAACACAATCTATAACAACAATTGCGATACCACGAGTGGGACGTTATATTAATCAAAAGAGATATAAATAACTTGACAGTTCGAGACGGAGTTCCCTTGGAGTGGCGGGGTGCGGGGTCGATGTTTGACGGATGGGGTGAGAGGGAGAATCGTAGAATCGTGGGCAGAACATTATTAATATATTAAACTCCCGGCCGGAAAGCTGCGTTGGTAATATAGAAAAAGATATTTTCTTAAAGCTTATATAAAAACTTTATACAGGTTGGGTATATGGTAGTAATTAATAACGTCGCTATTAATATTTGATTGAAACTTTTTAATCAAGTTTTATCTGCTACTTACTCACGCCCACACTTTGTTATATGAACATAGTGAAACAACTATTATGTTCATTAATTTTATACGTGGCGGATCCACCGGGGCAGGGCCACGACCTCGCCGAATACCGGCGTGAAGTAGAGGCATCCAGTGGTTCTGCGTTCCGTTCGCTGAGTGAGGTGACTGGAGACCCACTCCTCTCTCTCCACTCCCGCTTTCCAAATATCCTTAAAGGCCAGCAACGCACCTGCGGCTCCTTTGATGTTGCAGATGTACGTGGGCGTCGGTAATTATTTGCCATTACGTGATCTGATTGTGGGCTGTCCCCTTTTCTCTGTCACCAAAATATATCACATAAATTCCATGTTTTCCATTCCTAGATAAATTATATAATTTTTTACATCCAAGGCGATATAGTAGCCATGAGTAACCATTCTCTGAGTGGGCAACCGGACGCCCGCGCTCTCTTCCCGCCCCTCCCCTTCTCCCTCCTCCTTCACCCTCTCCAAATAATCTTTAAGGCCTCCTGTGGTGTTGCCGATGATTATTTTTGTTGTCAAAATTGTCAGATGACCCGCTTACGCGTTTTCTCAGATTCCCTTAAAACAAGCCTCTCCTTGGGGAGGTGTTCGGACGCCGGTCGGTTTTTTTTTTTAAAGAATACTAGCAATGCCATGTATTAAGTAACATTACTAATATTCTTGTTAACCCTCCAACTTAGCTTACAGCTTGTATCTGGAGTGGTTCACGACAATAGACGGCTCGAACTTACGACGTCATGTTTCGTAGTCCGCACCCTGACCCATTCGGCTATTGGCGCTTTTATATAAGCTATTCAAAGTGTTATAAATTCCAATAGCCCAATTGCATAAAGCTTGTATAATACACGCGGAAGCTCTAACTAATCGAGTAGAGTGGGTTTTGTATTCAAGTGGAACAGCTTAAACGAGATTTTGTTTATTAACCAAAGCATCGGATTGCATCGACTCGATTATACGTTTCATATTCAAATAACTTTATGCTGGAATCCAGGCGAATGTGATCAAATTTGAGATTGGTATTATCACGACATGCTAGACCTCTAAAATTAATAAATATGAATAAGTTTTTGAAACGAAACTATAATTAACAGATTGTATCGCATTTCATTTTTGTTTTTATGTTCCCGATGTTTCGAGTGATTCGTGGTCACGGGGGTCTGAAATGTTAAATGTCCTGATGTCATAGTTAACTCGGTCTACATACATAAGCTCCGACGGCCGTATACCCAATACTGAGGTGGGCAGATGTCTAGATCATTATTGTCCTTCCTACCCAGCCTTGCCGTGGTAGCCTAGTGGTCAGGGCGCACGCTGTAATGTCATAGTACCCGAGTGACCTGGGTTTGATCCTAGGTTCGGGCACCACTGAAATTCTTAATAGCATATAAATGATGAAAATACGTGCTCTGAGATATAATATTAACTTATTAATTACATCGTGGACATGTGAAATCCGCCAACACGCACTGTGGCAGTGTGGCGGACTCTTCTAGAGGAGGACTTTGCCCAGCAGTGGGAGTTTACCCATATTTCAACACCGCCTATTATAATGTAGTAATCATACACGATCGGCACACAAGCCTGTGCATACATTTACAACGAACATTTTTCTCTATCGTACCGAAAGAAGTTACACTTCTAAAACGTCGTGAAGAAAGCTGCATATCTGAGAAATATTTCGAGGACACCTGAGGTCGACCAAGCCGCCATGGATAGGCTGACTTTATCTTGCTCCGAAGCTTTTAAAAAAAAGTTTGATGGATGATTTGGATCGTTCACAGGCTGTTTGTTTATTACACTTTACAATATTTTGATAAAGCTCTTTACGCCATCTCGCTTTATAATAAGTGTTTTAATTAAATCCACCGACAATCTGAAACTAATATAGTCCCCTGGCTGCATAAACATTGTCAATGTACGCTCGTGTAGAAATGTTCCTTGTACACCGGTCTCAGGACGCCTCGGGGCAGCTACATAGTGCGCTGCTATTTGCAGACGTCCGTTATCTCGGACGAGGTTGGGTATAATTAACTTCCATATGCCGTCTGGTCCGTTCTACTGCGCGTACCGTGTATTATATTTAAATGACTAGGAAGTTCTGGTTAGTTATTAGTTGTTTGGTACAGGTGTAGTACAAGTACAAGTACAAGAGCTGAGCACACATATTAAATTGCAGCGACTGACTTTTTAACTGTTGTTAGGGGATCTATCTCCGAATACGATTCGATCCCCTGTATGGAGCGGTCGTAACAGATCATCGTTTCTCAAGAGCCATGTCCGATTTGTATCATTTCAACCACAAGTCCACCGCATAGGCCTCCCCTAAAGATTTTTTTTTTTATAAATAATAGGCTTACGTTTGATCTCAATCTTGCCCGATGGAAAGCGAAGAGGAGACCTAGGATGGTACACGCTTGCCTAGAAGGTGTCTGTTCACTTTGGTCTTAAAGATATCCAGATTATAGTGTTCCGGAAAAACTGACCTCGGCAGAAAGTTCCACTCCTTAGCCGTCCGCATAAAGAAAGAAGAGGCAAACCGCTTCGTGCGTAATGGAGGAATGTCTACAACATAAGGGTGGAACTGCTCGCCGCGTCTAGTCGTTCGGTGATGGAAAGGGGAAGGGGGTATCAGGTTATGCAAAACCTCCGCACACTCTCCGAAATGTATCCGATAAAAAACCGAGAGGCAAGTCACTCGTCTACGGTGTTCGAGACTTAGAAGATTTGCCTCCACGAGTGAGTCACTGCCTATGATCCTCTTCGCTCGGCGCTCCAACGAGTCCAAAGCATCAAGCTGATATTCAGCAGAACCATCCCAGAGATGGGAACAGTATTCCATGCAAGAGCGGACTTGAGCTGTGTATAGATTGCCACAAAGCACGGTTCTGAGCAACCTGCATCCATCGACTACCCGCAACATTGTGCAAGTCGCTTTAATTATGTCACAGGGTCAACATGTTTAAAATTGAAGTTATTAGTGCCCGCCTTGCTACGTTGTTTAATAAAAATTTGATACGCACTTGAAGTTGTAAAATAAAGAAGTGCTTTTTTTAGATTTTAACATAATGTTATATATATTACATTTAAAAATAAATTTATAGTTAACGTTATGATCTAAAAACGACTTTAAAAGTGTGTGTAGTGAAATTATATAATTTTCTTTTCCATTAATGATACAAAAGCTGTTTCGGGAAATTTTATTAAATTTAGATGCCTTATAATTTATTAGATAAAATGTGATAATGTCTTCCAAATTAGGCAATTATTACGCGTAATAGAATGCTATTAAACTGCTTATTAATGCTATTAGGATCGTTATCTTCGAAACCGTTAGAAATTAAGTAGACTCCTGCGCTTTTATTGTCTTCTTTTGTTTTCAAATAATGATATAATGTTCTTATAAAAACCTCAATTACTTATGTTTTTTTTATTGAAGAAGGGGGCAAACGAGGGTGTGGCTCACCTGATGGTAAGTGAACACCGACGCCCACGAACATCCACAACACCAGACGAGCTACAGATGCGCTGCCCCGGCCTTTAAGGAAGGAATAGGCTCTTTTCTTGAAGGTCCCTAAGTCGTAACTATTCGGAAATACTGCTGGCGACAGCTGATTCCACAAAATCGAAGTGCGTGGCAGGAAACTTTGATTAAAACCCACTGTGGTGGAATGCCAAACATCTAGGTGGTATCGATGGAACTTATATTTATAATTGAGTCGAGTGTAATGTATTGTCAGAGTCATGCGAATACCGTTTTTACTCGTGGTAGAGCTAAGCGGTGGCTTTTTCTTCTGCTCGAACGGGCCGACTCGACCGGGGTAGTGCCACGACCTCTCAGAATACCGGCGTGAAGTAGAAGCGTCTTGTGCTTCTGCGTTTCGTTCGGTGAGAAGCAACCGGAGTTCTGTTTCCCTCCCTCCCATCCCCCAAATATCCTTAAAGACCGGCAACGCACCTGCAGCTCCTCTGGTGTTGCAGATGCAGGTGGGCGACTGGAATCATCAACAATCGAGTCGTTTGCCCCTTTTCCAAATAAGAAAAAATACGGGATAAAGCGTCTATCTCCAAATATCAACCTAACCTATTCGTTCAGCGCTGTGCTAGTTTATTGAAGATGATTGATTTTATTTTCGAGTCCCGTTATATAGTGCTGTGCTGTTCGGAATCTCTGCACTGCATCGAACGCTTCCTCTGATCTTTTATTTCTTTTTTATTTTATTTATGTATTAAGGATTACCAACAAGGTTATCACATAACAAAAAAATTTATAACAATGTTTTTAAAGGCCTGTGCCACCTTACTCAAAGGCAACCACGGAAAGCCAGTAAATAAAGTCTCTAATATTATTCAGATCTTTTGCTTATCTAACGTAACACTGTAGTTACTTATAAGAAACTACAACCTGATAACAATATTAGGCGAAACAAAACAAATAAACAAAGATTAATAATTAAAATAAAGACAAATTATATAATTAAGTAACCTACTATTTTCTCTTATAAATGATTGTGCAATGCCCTCCACAGTTTAGTTCAAAGCTCAGAAATTTTAGTTGGGAGTATGTCCTCGGCAACTTTTTTATATTCCTCATTATATTTTCTATATCTTATCGCCTGAGCGTTGCATCGGGTACTGGAAAGTACAGAAGAGTGAGTTCCTCTATGTTTGCGTATACGCTGGAACGCTCTAAACTATTATACACCAGGAGACATCCATCCATTATATTACAAAGTTGTCACTGCGATCGGCCAAAAGAACATCATCCTAATGGCTAAATCTTTCATAGAAAATCTGTCTGATAAATATTAAAAAAAAACTCATATTTTTTTTTATTTATTTATTTAAAACAAAGTCACAGAGAACTTAGATAAAAATTATATAGATTAGGTAAAATACAACTTAATGCCAATAATGGACTTCATTATTTATAATTAAAAGAACTTGATAACATGTACAGTTACAGGTGATTATTACTACTTAAAAAACAAACCAAGCGACATTATGTCATTTAGAAAATAATATGGCAACAAAAAAAAATAACATAAAATAAAATACACATTTCTAGAAAGGCTTAAAAAAAAGAAAAGTAATTGAGAAAAAAAATTATATAACAAATCAGTAGGTTCTTATGTTATTTTGGCGATGAGGTTATTTAAATGTAAATATGGTGAGTGTGTGGTGAGTGTGTGTGGGCCATAAGTCTTTATGTTTTAAAAATATTAGCTCACACTTTAAATTTCCTTCATTATAAACTGTTCAAAATATCTACAATTTTGCTTTTAAAAACAGCTTTACTTTGTATAAAAAAGTCAACACTGGAGAAATGTTTATTGTATACCCTGTGCGCTCTGCAGGTTATAGAATTCTGGGCGTAGAATGTGCGGGTTAAGGGAACATCGAACAAAGCCTTCTTTCTAGTTCGGAGCAGTCTATGTTTCAATGTTTTTGTTTAATTGGAGGATTAAGCACGTTTGTAGTGACGTTTGTGACGTCACTGCGTCATTTGGAAATACCGCAGCTGAACATTCAGCCACTACGACAGCTAGATGTCTTAAAAAAAATTAAAAAAAAACATAAGTTCGTTAAATATTTTTTTTTTAAGAAATGAACAGTACCTTTGCACAGACAATCCTATTTCTTTTTATCCGATTTATTCGTGTGTACATAATTTATTAAATAAATGAATAATAATGAAGGGGAATAAGATTTTAAGTTAAACAGTCCACAGCTAAGCATAGTCTCACAACACCCGAGTAGCCGAAGCCGAAATCGCCGCGATCGGTTCCTGATTGCCGAATGCCTCGCACCTTAGACACCTCTGCCCACCAACGCCATCTGTCGGACGCTGTTACATTTAAATTTCGCTGAGGCAACACTCACCACGCCCACGGGAGTATATACGTTTGGGTAGATTTTCTATAGCTAAATTAATACAATGTTTTAAACATTGTTTCCTATTCATTACAAATGTACATTAATAAATTCAGCTTCGTGTATTCTTTACATGTCATACCCAAAAAGTTATCCATTCGCGCATTGCGATTTACGATCGTTCGAAATCAGGGCCGGAATCCATTGTTAACATAAATATTTATGCGCTCGTAATATTTCTTATTCAGTGAACCAATATTTGTTTCGTTGATTAAAGACATTTTGACGGGACGAGTTACATTGGCCGTTCGATATAGATATCGAATAGTGCTTGTACTAATGACATTACAGAGCATTACTCTGAAGTATTATTTTTCTTCTAAATACATCCTACAAGCTCTAATCAGAGTCATTATTCAGAAGCCGATATATAGGGCTCTCCCGCGAGCCGTGCTAGCCTAGTGGTAAGGGCGCTCACTTTAGAGTCATAGAGCGCCAATGACTTGGGTTCGATCCCCGGTGCCGGCATCGCTAAAATTGCGAATAACAATTTTAAGTGCTGTATTTACCAAGTGCTCAACGGTGAAGGAAAACATCGTGAGGAAACATGCATGTCAGAAATAATAAAAATATTATTTCGAGGATATGTGAAGCTCGCCAACCCGCACTGGAGCAGCGTGGCGGGCCCTCCCCAGCTCCTAAACCCTCTCTGATACTAGTATTTGAGAATGGAGGTCTTTGCCTAGCAGTGCGCACTTACAGGCTGTTACTTTACTTTATAGGGCTCTCCTAAAAACCGCCAGCAAAATCATGGGCCGGCTCGCCCAGGGTCGCAGAATACTGGCATAAAGTAAACGCGTCTGGCGCTTCTGCGCTTCGTTCGGAGAGTGAGGTAAACTTCAATTCCGCCGCAAAGCACCTGCAGTTCCACTGGTATTGCAGATGGTGAGCCGCATGCCAGTTTGCCCTTAACCCACAAAAAAAAAACGCAATAAAACACACTAACACACACAACGATGCTCATTTCAAATGTGTAGTGTTCACGTTAATACAAAAAATCATGACTTTTTTTTTATTGAATAGGCTTTATCTCGAGTGTGGGCTCATTTGATTTCCTACCTCTAAGGGTGAGATAATAGAGATTGAAGTCGGTTGTTTCTCTAAAACTTTGTTTTAATACAGGGTTGGTTCCTGTCAGAAGGAACTTATTACAAAACGATGATATATTGCATATAATAGACTCTATACAACGGTCATTATATTATACATTTAATACTAAAACAACGCAGTAGCTAGAGACAGAAGACGCTTTATTGCACACCAAAGAAAAAGCTTTTTTTTTTAGCGGAATGGCGGCAAACGACCAAGCGGTTCACCTATGTGTTTACAAAAAGTGAAATTCTATTGAAATTGAATAATGTTATAAACTTGGGTTTCAATTTATCTTTGTAGTTTACGGCCGAGGCCTGAAATTAATTTTAGGCGTAAAATTGTAGGCCTGTGTCATTCACATTGTTTCCTTTATTCATTACAAATGTACATTAATAAATTCAGCTTCGTGTATTCTTTACATGTCATACCCAAAAAGTTATCCATTCGCGCATTGCGATTTACGATCGTTCGAAATCAGGGCCGGAATCCATTGTTAACATAAATATTTATGCGCTCGTAATATTTCTTATTCAGTGAACCAATATTTGTTTCGTTGATTAAAGACATTTTGACGGGACGAGTTACATTGGCCGTTCGATATAGATATCGAATAGTGCTTGTACTAATGACATTACAGAGCATTACTCTGAAGTATTATTTTTCTTCTAAATACATCCTACAAGCTCTAATCAGAGTCATTATTCAGAAGCCGATATATAGGGCTCTCCCGCGAGCCGTGCTAGCCTAGTGGTAAGGGCGCTCACTTTAGAGTCATAGAGCGCCAATGACTTGGGTTCGATCCCCGGTGCCGGCATCGCTAAAATTGCGAATAACAATTTTAAGTGCTGTATTTACCAAGTGCTCAACGGTGAAGGAAAACATCGTGAGGAAACATGCATGTCAGAAATAATAAAAATATTATTTCGAGGATATGTGAAGCTCGCCAACCCGCACTGGAGCAGCGTGGCGGGCCCTCCCCAGCTCCTAAACCCTCTCTGATACTAGTATTTGAGAATGGAGGTCTTTGCCTAGCAGTGCGCACTTACAGGCTGTTACTTTACTTTATAGGGCTCTCCTAAAAACCGCCAGCAAAATCATGGGCCGGCTCGCCCAGGGTCGCAGAATACTGGCATAAAGTAAACGCGTCTGGCGCTTCTGCGCTTCGTTCGGAGAGTGAGGTAAACTTCAATTCCGCCGCAAAGCACCTGCAGTTCCACTGGTATTGCAGATGGTGAGCCGCATGCCAGTTTGCCCTTAACCCACAAAAAAAAAACGCAATAAAACACACTAACACACACAACGATGCTCATTTCAAATGTGTAGTGTTCACGTTAATACAAAAAATCATGACTTTTTTTTTATTGAATAGGCTTTATCTCGAGTGTGGGCTCATTTGATTTCCTACCTCTAAGGGTGAGATAATAGAGATTGAAGTCGGTTGTTTCTCTAAAACTTTGTTTTAATACAGGGTTGGTTCCTGTCAGAAGGAACTTATTACAAAACGATGATATATTGCATATAATAGACTCTATACAACGGTCATTATATTATACATTTAATACTAAAACAACGCAGTAGCTAGAGACAGAAGACGCTTTATTGCACACCAAAGAAAAAGCTTTTTTTTTTAGCGGAATGGCGGCAAACGACCAAGCGGTTCACCTATGTGTTTACAAAAAGTGAAATTCTATTGAAATTCGAATAATGTTATAAACTTGGGTTTCAATTTATCTTTGTAGTTTACGGGCCGAGGCCTGAAATTAATTTTAGGCGTAAAATTGTAGGCCTGTGTCATTCACATTGTTTCCTTGGAACCTCTAGGAAATTCAACAATAGCAACACTGAACCAGCAACAAATCATCAGCTTTTGTTGGATTTGTATTGTTAGAGCGTCCTGAGGGGAAACTATTTCATCGCTGAAACGATACAATTAATGTGTGAACCCATTCAGAGCTCATATCAACCATTGAATAAAACTTGTGACAGCTGGCAACATTCTCCGACGACGTCGTCGAAATTACGTAAACAAATTTTAATTGAAATGTTACACAAAAAAAAATACCGTGCTAGCCCAGTGGTAAGGGCGCTGCTTTTAGATTCAAAGAGCGCGAGTGACCTGGGTTAGATCCTCGGTGCCGGCACCACGTGCTTGGCCGTGAAGGAAAACGTCATGAGGAAACCAATAAAAAAAATATTTCGAGCATATGCCAAGCCCGCCAACTTGCACTGGAGCATCCGGCGGGCCCTTCCCGGCTCCAAAACGCTCTCAGATATTTGAGAAGGAGGTCTTTGCCTGGTAGTGGGCACTTACAGGCTGATATTTTACTTACTTTTACTGTTAAAGAAATGGTTACACTCATTATAGAATTCCTTCCATATTACCCACAATAATGCATTTACAGACATTGCGCTGCTTCTCTTATACGGTATATAGTAGCTAATGCCCGCGACAATGCTCTCGTGATATTTGTATTCGATTCTTAGAACGTATAATAAAATTACAATCGAGACATTTGGTAGAGCATTAAGTATTTAGAACAGCGGGGGTGAGCAGTAAAGAAAACACTCAAATTAGCTTAATGCCGTCTGTACACTCAATAAAGTTGTAACAGACAAGAGCCTTGTATATGATATCAGCTGTCGCCAGCTGTATTTCCGAACAGTTACGACTTAGGGACCTTCAAGAAAAGAGCCTATTCCTTCCTTAAAGGCCGGCAGCGCATCTGCAGCTCCTCTGAGGTTGTGGATGTTCGTGGGCGTCGGTGTTCACTTACCATCAGGTGAGCCGCACGCTCGTTTGCCCGCTTCTTCTATAAAAAAAAATCGAAGCAGTGTTGGATTACTTATTTAGGGTTATTGCAACCCAAATCAACCTTTTGTATCAATACTAGATTCTACTGACTCACCGGGGTTTATTTTAGATATAAAATCTGCAATATTTCTCCAACTAAATCATCAGACGCCAAGATATTTTTATTGGCTGTTGGTACCCCATGGGGTATACGGTAATACGGTATACGTCCTCAGAGCGGGCATGGGCCGATTCAGCAGACGACAGGTCTGCAGCGACTAACACCCCACAGCGCTCCACCGTCGCTACATAGCCTCGAATCCCACATGGGCATTGAACCCCAGCGTGTTCAGCAGAACAAGGAAACATCATCCAGTCCAGGCCCCCACCGGTCCGGTGCATCGTAACACTGAAACTCTTCGCTCCTCCCAGCGGCCCCACCACGGCCGCATCAGTGTACCCGGCACGCATCGCGACAGAATTCGAAGTTCCATCGATACCACCTAGATGGTTGGTATTCCACCACAGTGCGTTTTAATCGAAGTTTTCTGCTACGCACTTCGATTTTGTGGAATCAGCTGTCGCCAGCAGTATTTCCGAACAGTTACGACTTAGGGACCTTCAAGAAAAGAGCTTATTCCTTCCTTAAAGGCCGGCAGCGCATCTGTAGCTCCTCTGGTGTTGTGGATGTTCGTGGGCGTCGGTGATCACTTACCATCAGGTGAGCCGCACGCTCGTTTGCCCCCTTCTTCTATAAAAAAAAAAACGACCGGGGTTGTACCACAGCTTTGCAGGATACCGGCGTGAATGTGTCTGTATATACATCTTATGCTTCTGCGTTTCGTTCGGTGAGTGAGGTAAGCGGAGGGACACTCCTCCCCACCCTCCTTATTCTCACTATTTACCATCAGGTGAGCTCGTTTGCGCCTTTCTCATAAAAAAATATATATATTTAAGCAGCTGAATATTTTGAAACTAGGGCTAGATACTAATTGGAAACCAACTAATATCTTGATTTAAACGTATATTTTATAAATCATCTGTCTAAGGTAATGATTTTGTGTCGACCACTTAATAGTGGGTTTCAAACAACTAATGGCGACATCTATTATCGAAAAAATAAACAATACATACATACTAGTCGTGAACACTCACGACCGTATGCAGAATCCTGAGATGGTGAAGCAGTATCAACCGTTTATTCACCACAGATTATTTGTCACAACGTGACTGTTGGTGAGCCAGTTGAGCCGTCTTCTCTTCTCCATCATCGTACACCGCATATTGAACCAAATCTGCAGAGATAACGCTACAGAGCAATGACGCTAATCCTTCCCAAACAGTTCATCAACTCACATCGGAGAAGTTACCTTCCGCAAACCCACATCGTTGCATTAACCCCATGAAGGTGGAACTTGGTTTCACCTTCACAGGGCTGCGCGGAGGTGACAAAGCCAAGAGTTGGGGGAGAACTACACCATACATAAATTATCCAGACTGGCAGAAGGTACCGTGATCGTCTAGTGGCCTGCGAACCGATGAGCACATCATCAAATAGGGATATGTATAAAAAAAACGTCCATCTCCTTTTTTCCCGTGGATATGGTTAGAGTTCATTAAGTAAACTACATCGCCAATAGAACGACAGCCAACTGCTACTAAAAATTTGTCGCAAAAATTAAAATCGACGAATTCCGGCCTTCGAATTACTTTACATTTACAACAAGCAATATTATATATCAATGCTCGAAATATACAGAAATAACAAAATGTAACTTAAGACGCAATCTCTTTGAGGTCTTTTTTACTGCTGGGAACTGTCCGCTTTCAATGTGACGTCTTGTGGTTCTAACTAATACTATATTTTTGGATGACTTCAAAATCAACTTTCGAGGGTATACATCAAAAATGATTTTTTTGAGATCTCCATCCATTCTATGCTCGGTGTTTCTCTGCGTGATAGAGTCTGCAACGATAATATCCGCAGCAGAACTAAGGTAACCGACATAGCCGTAAGGATCAGCAAGGTGAAGTGGCAATGGGCCGGCCACATATCTCGCAGAACTGACAACGCTTGGGGAAAAAAGATTCTCGAGTGGCAGCCACGTACAGGCAAAGACAGTGTGGGACGTCCTCCCACAAGATGGAGTGACGACTTGCGCAGTGTTGCGGGAAGTCGATGGATGCCGGCGGCTCAGGACCGAGCTTCGTGCCAGTCTATGGTTCCTTTGTTCTGCGGTGGACTTGTGATAGGCTGAAATGATGAGGTACGAAGTTGTGCACCTTTTGATTTTTCTTTTTTTCTATTTTGGTCTTAATTACGGGTTGCTTGTAAGAAATTGCTGTGCCATGTTTGTTTTTTCTACATTTGGATGTTTTGTCATGTCACTTTCTTTCTTTGTGTACAAGAAAGTGTATTGTATTGTAATATACGTTACACATGAACGAATACTTACACCCGAAACTTTAATCAGTACGTCACACTAAATGTATTTCTATGTCGGTGTCATACATAAAGCCAATCGCTCAACAAACCGAGACGTGAAACTGAAAGTAAGTAACTACTAAAGCGTGTTCATTATCATTGCTTCGCTGTGTCATATATATATATATACATCAAATTAAAGGCAATCAAACGAAATCAATTCAATACAGGTTCAAATAAAAGGTTCGTAACAACTGACAATATTTTAATTTATGTATTTGACTCGATTACGAGTATGTATGTATGTTCATCAGCTCCTAAGCTACTATTCCTATCTTGATAAATGTGGTGTCGTTAGCCTTTGTCTCAAAGCCCCGTCCCCTCAAAGTCCTATGCTATGTGACGTCATTATAACCCACTCCTTATCGTAGGATTAACTTAAATTTGAGCTTTTTCGCGGTCGGGCTCTTATATAACACCATTCCCAGCTCAAATAACCAACATAACAAATGATATTTTGCTTCTGTGGAGAATATTTTTCATCTGTAATGACGAGGAGACGTTTGAAGTTGTTTACTAAGACTACCCACATCGTGAATACTATAATACAATCAGAAGACATTTCCAGTTACAATAACTGTCGGGTAATAACTTTCTCTTAATTACTAAAGTTGGTACAAATATTTCGCGAAGCAAACACCGAATCGCAATATTAGGTGACTGGGCCGGAGCTATAGTAATAAAACCAGCTCGAAACTAATTTCATTTATTTGTAGATTTCATTCCATTATTTGCTTGGCTCCAAATGTCTATAACTATTAGTTAGAGGGAAGGGCCGCTTTGGAGTAATAATAAATCCTCTAATAGGATTATTCGAAGGAGTCTTTGATATTAAATTACCTAAATTCATACGACGGCTATTTGATTCAGAAAATATTTTTTGTTTACCCCTGAAATTGTTAATGGAAATGTTTAGTGATCAATTCACTACGTACTCGACGGTGAAGGAAAACTACGTATCTGAGGAATAAAGAAAAAAAATATTTTCGAGGACATATCAAGTCTCGGCAAAAACTATCTGTGGAGGCCTTCGTCCAGAAATATTAGTAGTCAAATATATAAACAAGATGGAATAAATTACCGTTGGTTTTTTATTAAATAAATTGTATGTAGCAAAATATGCTACATAATCTATAATTATTAAATATATGGATGTATTTCCTAGTACCTAGCCGTGGTAGCCTAGTGGTCAGGGCGCTCACTTTAGTATCATAGAGCGCGAGTGACCTGGGTTCGATCCCCGGTGCCGGCACTACTAAAATTGTTATTAACAATTTTAAGTGGTGTATTTACCACGCGCTCAACGGTGAAGGAAAACATCGTGAGGAAACCTGCATGTCTGAGAAATAATAAAAAAATATTATTTCGAGGATATGTGAAGCCCGCCAACCCGCACTGGAGCAGCGTGGCGGACCCTTCCCGGCTCCTAAACCCTCTCTGATACTAGTATTTGAGAAGGAGGCCTTTGCCCAGCAGTGGGCACTTACAGGCTGTTACTTTACTTTTACTTCCTAGTTCAAATGTTGTGTACACCTGTTATTGATGTGTTCATTTGTCTTTTGAATGTGTTTTAACTTGAAATGTGTGTAATGTATGTAAATGTATGTATGTTTTGGTGTACCTACAAATACATAAATAACCCTACCTAATAAATACATAAATAATCAATTCGTATTGACGTATTTTTTTTTTATTATTGACAGCCTAAAGTAAAGAAATTACGATTTGGAGACAATCAAGAGCTGAGGCTCTTTTGGACAACTATCTGGCTAGTAACTTTGGTTCTCCGATGGATTTCTTATTTGTTAACTGTACATTGCATTCACTGATCTATTAAAATATCAAACTGTCTTCAAAACAATCTAGATTTTACTTAACTAATTGTGCTTTAAAGGTAACTCTATAGTGGCAAAGATTATGTACCTTCTCCATTATCCTAAAAAGGCTAGTTGTTGTTTTACTAAAAAGTATACTGCTGAGCTCTTCTCTCCAAGTTCCAAGAAAGAGTCATCAGAAGCCGACATGAGTTTCTTAGAAAGTTTGCTTACACTCACAACGCTGGGTGAGTGGGTTGGTGAGCGCATCTCCGGTGTCCGCGCCCTGGTGACGCTGGACTGCGGGATTTGGGTTATTCAAATTTTAATGGATTTTCCATTATTTGCTATTATATGTTATTAGGTCACCAGAGCTTCGTTTATAAGCTAACAAGGTCATCATCATCATCATCATTTCAGCCTATCAGAAATCCACTGCTGAAGGTCTCAGGATCTCACTGGCCTCCCCCAAAGATTGCCACGAAGCTCGGTCCTGAGCCACCTGCATCCATCGACTTCCCGCAACACTGCGTTTGCCTGTACGTGGTTGCCACTCGAGAACCTTTTTAACAAGGTGCACACAACATATAGGCTGATGTAACCATTTGTTCACAATTGTCCCCCTTGTATACATTTTGTTACGTTGGTAAAACAAAAGTTTGTCGTTGTTTTCATAAAAGCCAAGATGGCTGAGTAATTAGGGTATTTGGCTGACGATGTTGGTAGCTCGTGCCTATGAGTTTTTTTAAACTTACGTAATATTTGTATCATCGGCTTGGACACTAAGACGGCGGCGAAATCACCATAAATCGACATATTTTTGATAAATTTATGCTACATTTTTTAACTCAAAGAACACCGTATAATATTAAGAGCGTAACTAGGGTAGCAGAACAGAGATAACCGAAATAGCTTTGAGGATAAGCGAGCAAGAAGCAGCCTCCTCATCCTCCCTCCCATCTCCCAAATACCCTAAAAGGCCAGCAACGCACCTGCAGCAGCTGTGGTGTTGCAGGTGTACGTGGGCGACGGTAATCACTACAACTGAACACAACAACGCCCGAAGAGCTGCAGTTGGACTGCCGGTGTTTAAGGATATTTGTGATATGAGAGGAAGGATGAGAAAGGGGATAGAGAAAGGGAGTGGGCCGGTTACCTCCGGTTACCTCCGGTTACCTCACTCACCGATAAAAACTTGTGACACTGTAATGATGAATTTGGATGATAATAATACAAGGATCCATATACAGTATAGTGTACAGTACGGTACAGTGTACAGTACGAGGTACTTCCAATATTATTTTCCCGTAAGAAATAAATCAATGAACGAAGACGAAAGAACGAAAAAAAAAGTTTACAATTAAGATTCCAATAAAAGTTAGTTGCAAAGTTTTACTTTTGAAACAATCATCAAATCCTTATTAAGCGAGGAACTGAACAGGTGTACTAATCCTTCCCACTGAGCTGCTCTCGGATACAAATATTGACGGAGAATGCTCCTAACCTTGTAGCTTTATTTTGGGTCCGCCAGCTTTGACGCTAAAGAAAACTCATCTTCGGATGTTTATTGTTATTGAAGTCAACAAAGTAATAAATCCTTTTGAGTATTAAAGTTCAGGGAAACAAACAGACGTACACTCAACTCACACGTATCTCTCATATGGTAGCAGAGGCACACGGACCGTCACCATTCGTCGCCATTAATGAATATTATGCATATGTATATCTGCTAAATCAGCCTATTTATATCCATTAGGGCCATATCCGCTATGCCATAAATATATTTCACAAAAATTTCTTATATCATAATTTCTCTATAAAATCATACATGTTATTTTTTAACTAGTTTTTTTTTATCCAAGATATGGTTATCATAAGCGAAACCATGTCTTGGATGTGCAAAATAGCACGTTGTGATTTTATTAAGGTATAATAGGAGAAAACCTGCATGTCTGAGAAATAATAAAAATATTCTTTCGAGGATATGTGAAGGCCGCCATCCCGCACTGGAGCGGCGTAGCGGACCCTTCCCTGCTCCTAAACCATCTCTGATACTAGTATTTGAGAAGGAGGTCTTTGCCCAGTGGACCTTTACAGGCTGCTACTTTACTTTACTGAAGCGGGCAAAAGAGCCAGCGGCTCACCTGATCAGACAATTTGTCAGAATTATATGACATAGTAGCTATATAAAAAACAATATTTGTAGATCAGGACATATCCGTAAATCGTTACCCGGATCAAATTGTGAGCGAATAGTTTGCTGCCGTTGACCCGGTCTTTACGTTCTCATCCTTAAAAGGGTTGTTTGTGGTCCGCGTGCAGAAATTGTTTTGTAAGTTAATTTGAACAAAGGTTCCATTCCCTGCGCTACTAAGATTTTGGTCCTAAAATTACATTTATGTGGTATTTCTTAATTAACTACTTTAGGCTTCGTTACTTATTAAATTAGTTTAGTTAGAACCTTAAACAAAAGGCTTTATACATTCTAAAACTATGAATACGGGCATAAATTGTCGAAGTTCCTATGATAGGCGTAAAGTTGAATCCTTTAAAAATTTCTCAACAAATTTGTTACTGTTTTTTTGGCAACCTCATACAGACAAACATCTTTATTTTCCATAACATCTCTACTGAGATATTGACGGTCTAATTCCTTACACAGCTCATGAAGGTTTCATTCTGAAAATGTCCCACTATTGAGCAAAGGTCGAATCTCAACACTTGACAGGGTTTAGGAGTCAAGAACGCCACGCTCCAATGCTAGTTTTTTTTCACCAATAAGTTTTTCTGCACTATAATGTACCTGCAATAAGGATTTGAACCCAGATCACTTGTGTACTATGCTAAGTTTAATACTAAGCTAATATTTATTACAAATTCAAATAATCACAATCGTCTATATTTGTCTATGTTTATGTCGATGTTACGAGTACAGCCACGCCCATCGGACGGAAACTTCAAGCAGTAGTGAATGACGTGCGGCTTGAAGTGATATTTTTGTGACACAAGGTCTTGTCGGACACGTTGATGTATGCGCTGAGCGTGATAAATAAACTAAAAGATTTTCCGGTGAACCTCTCAAAGAAATTGGGGATCGGGTACAGTTAGGAAGTTTTGCTTCCTTTTAGTCTATTAAGGTGAGTATGGTCGTAAATGACAATATCTTTAGACGTAAGAAATTCATATTTCGTTTCTCAATTATCAATTAAAACCTACCACCGCTTCGTAACGAAGTTCCTCTAGCAGAGCAGAAACAGGCTAAAGAAACTCCGCAGATATCCCCTTTTTAAAACAGATAGACAGAAAGACATTAATTACAAATAACACATCATTAAATAAAAGATAAGGAATATTCTCACAGACAATTTAAGCACATTCTAAGATAAAATTAAACACAAACAAAAGCGTAATATTATAAACTAATGCAGGATTCGCAAACCCGTGCTGACACATCCCGAGTGTGAGACACATCCCGAGTGTGAGACACATCCCGAGTGTGAGACACATCCCGAGTGTGAGACACATCCCGAGTGTGAGACACATCCCGAGTGTGAGACACATCCCGAGTGTGAGACACATCCCGAGTGTGAGACACATCCCGAGTGTGAGACACATCCCGAGTGTGAGACACATCCTGAGGTGAGACACATCCCGAGGTGTGAGACACACATCCCGAGTGTAGACACATCCCGAGTGTGAGACACATCCCGAGTGTGAGACACATCCCGAGTGTGAGACATATCCCGAGTGTGAGACACATCCCGAGTGTGAGACACATCCCGAGTGTGAGACACATCCTGGAGGTGAGACACACATCCCGAGTGTAGAGACACATCCCGAGTGTGAGACATATCCTGAGTGTGAGACACATCCTGAGGAGACACATCCTGAGGTGGAGACACATCCTGAGTGTGAGACACATCCTGGAGGTGAGACACATCCTGAGGAGACACATCCTGAGTGAGACACATCCTGAGTGTGAGACACATCCTGGAGGTGAGACACACATCCCGAGTGTGAGACACATCCTGAGTGTGTGAGACACATCCTGGAGTGTGAGACACACATCCTGAGGTGAGACACACATCCTGAGTGGTGAGACACATCCTGAGTGTGAGACACATCCCGAGGTGAGACACATCCTGAGTGTGAGACATATCCAGTGTGAGACACACATCCTGAGGTGAGACACATCCTGAGTGTGAGACACATCCCGAGTGTGGAGACACATCCTGAGGAGACACATCCTGAGTGTGAGACACACATCCTGAGTGTGAGACATATCCTGAGTGTGAGAGACATCCTGAGTGTGAGACACATCCTGAGTGTGAGACACATCCTGAGGTGAGATATATCCTGAGTGTGAGAGACACATCCTGAGTGTGAGACATATCCCGAGTGTGAGACACATCCTGAGTGTGGAGACACATCCCGAGTGTGAGACACATCCCGAGTGTGAGACACATCCCGAGTGTGAGACACATCCCGAGTGTGAGACACATCCCGAGTGTGAGACACATCCCGAGTGTGAGACACATCCCGAGTGTGAGACACATCCTGGAGTGTGAGACACACATCCTGAGTGTGAGACATCCTGAGGTGAGACACATCCCGAGTGTGAGACACATCCCGAGTGTGAGACACATCCTGGAGTGTGAGACACATCCTGAGGTGAGACACATCCTGAGGTGTGAGACACATCCCGAGTTTGAGACACATCCAGTGTGAGACACATCCAGTGTGAGACACATCCAGGTGTGAGACACATCGAGTGTGAGACACACATCCTGAGGTGAGACACATCCCGGAGTGTGAGACACACATCCCGAGTGTGAGAGACACATCCCAGTGTAGAGACACATCCAGGTGTGAGACACATCCAGTGTGAGACACATCCCGAGGTGAGACACATCCAGTGAGACACATCCCGAGTGTGAGACACATCCCGAGTGTGAGACACATCCCGAGTGTGAGACACATCCAGTGTGAGACACATCCAGGTGTGAGACATATCCAGTGTGAGACACATCCCAGTGTAGAGACACATCCCAGTGTGAGACATATCCAGTGTGAGACACATCCCAGTGTGAGACACATCAGTGTGAGACACACATCCCGAGTGTGAGACACATCCCGAGTGTGAGACACATCCCGAGTGTGAGACATCCTGAGGTGAGACATATCCAGTGTGAGACACACATCCCGAGTGTGAGACACATCCCGAGTGTGAGACACATCCCGAGTGTGAGACACATCCCGAGTGTGAGACACATCCCGAGTGTGAGACATATCCCGAGTGTGAGACACATCCCGAGTGTGAGACACATCCCGAGTGTGAGACACATCCCGAGTGTGAGACACATCCCGAGTGTGAGACACATCCCGAGTGTGAGAGACACATCCCGAGTGTGAGACACATCCCGAGGTGAGACATATCCAGTGTGAGACATCCCGAGTGTGAGACACATCCCGAGTGTGAGACACATCCCGAGTGTGAGACATATCCCGAGTGTGAGACACATCCCGAGTGTGAGACACATCCCGAGTGTGAGACACATCCCGAGTGTGAGACACATCCCGAGTGTGAGACACATCCCGAGTGTGAGAGACACATCCCAGTGAGACACATCCGAGTGTGAGACATCCAGTGTGAGACACACATCCTGAGGTGGGAGACACATCCCGAGTGTGGAGACACATCCCGGAGTGTGAGACACATCGAGTGTGAGACATATCCCAGTGTGAGACATATCCGAGTGTGAGACACACATCCCGAGTGTGGAGACACATCCTGAGGTGAGACATCCTGAGGTGAGACATATCCCGAGTGTGAGACATATCCCGAGTGTGAGACACATCCCGAGTGTGAGACACATCCCGAGTGTGAGACACATCCCGAGTGTGAGACACATCCCGAGTGTGAGACACTCCAGCACAGTGTTATAGCTGCTCGAACCCAAGGGGCGAGCGCACGTGTGCGCGGAGCGAAGTCGCAAACGGGACTGCTGATTTCTCGTACTGGATGACAGCTTGAGCGATTAGACCGGTAGAGGCGTCACATGCATTGTCGGAGACACTAGATATGGAGACACGCAACTGAATACCAGAGTCCATCTACGCATATTTCGTTGCAACTGTAGTTTATGAGTTAATTCTTTTTATCAATATTCATATCATTCATTCGTTCATTCACATATCATTCATTGATTTCATCAATAGCTTTAACATCAGCTTCGTTATTTTATTTCGTAATTTATAATTAAAATAGGTCATATCAATCTGCAAAAACATTATAAAAAAAAATCGAGTCCTTGATAAAATATGTCTCATATATAGACGCCAATAATGCGTTGACTGCAGCGGAGTGCATGATTTGACTGTCAATCAATTTTGATTTATGAAGTAATCAACTTGTGTTGGTTGTACTGCAGGTCTGTCATGATGTAGTGTGATAAAATACTTTTTTTCATACCAGTGTGCGATGTTTATATCGAATACAAGTTACAATCCATTTTGTTCGAAAAAGGAGAGTTCGTCACCATGATCAGAATTAACTTTAAATGAGAAAAACTAAGACAGAAGTGTGGAAAAATTGATCCTCCTGAAATGGTTCAGATCCATCTTGGCAGATCCCAAGAATGATACCCCATAGAAAAAAAATAAAAAAAATTCGAGAAATAAGATAGAACTTTCAAACTCTAAATTAATATTTTGTAAATCGGTAACAGCATTCTGCGGCGTCTTAGATAATGTAAACTGTAAACATTTCGTTTTTGAGAAGCAAATTGTACGTTTTATGGATTTGTGTAAATGTATGTATTTATATTCAACTTCTGTTAAATTTTATACATGTTGTATTGATTTGCTTTTTTTTTATATGGGAACAGCTGCAAACGAGCATGCGGTTCACCTGATGGTAAGTGATTACCGTCGCCCATGTACATCCGCAACACCAGAGGTGCTGCAGGTGCGTTTGCCGGCCTTTAAAGGTATTAGAGAGTTGGGAGGGAGGAAGAGGAGGTGGATGGAAAGGGGGTGTGGGCCTCCGGTTACCTCACTCACCGAACGAAACGAAGAAGCACAAGATGCCTCTACTTCACGTCGGTATTCTGCGAGGCCATGGTACCAACCCGGTCGAGCCGGCCCATCGAGCAGCAGCAAAAGCTGCCACTTGGCTCTACCACGTTACTCTACCAGATTATGATTGATTAGCTTCTTGTGTACGCGCTGTGTGGAAGATATCCACTCGCAATCATTTTCCAGTCTCAGGTTTGCTGGAAGAGACTTCTGAAGATCTTGTAATTATATATATATTTGTTTTTGATTTACTGTGGACAATTCATGTATCAAACTAATAAATAAAAATTATGTATTCTTTATGTTACAGGATTATTTTCACCAATATGCTCTACGAAAAGTGACTCTGCTACGACCCCTTGGTAGATTGTAAATGTTTCGTTGATTCAGTGGGTTTATTTGAAATTACTTCGAAGGAGCTCATTTGCCACTTCATCATTTATCTTTTACAATACCAGTATCTCATTTTAAAGCAAAGTCTTTCTATTTTGGATTTAGGGGCAAACTTGGTTTTCAAATTAGTAACATTCCATGTGGCTATAATTTTGTTTCTGAATAGTTTTATTTTGTGCTTAAATAGTAAGATTTAGCCTTCATAAGCTTCAACTTTCTTAAAAATGTTGTGCGTATATTTTGACATATTGATGTAAGGTAAGTGATTTTTTGCCATATAGCTCGTATAGCTTGTCCCTTCTAGCTCTAACTCCTTCAGAACTACTAACTATTATCTCAATATTTATCATCTACCCAAAGACTGCTACAGATTATGCGCCGATGAACTAGTGAACCTTGAACGATGTGACACAAATAACAAATAAATTAATCAAATTAGGAATAATTTTCCAATAATGATAGTCTTAGCTTGACCTACAAAGCTTCAAGTCAATAAAAACGATTTAGAACAACTATAATATCGTGATCTTGTTTGTTGTTTGCTTTAATATTTCTTTATTAAGTGAAAATCGGATCACAAAGTATAAACATTTTGTTATCATTAGTTCCGAGAAAGGATCTATTGTAAGAACATCTTAATACACTTGTTTGCTTAAGAGTTAGTAAATAATACGTCTTGTTTACTTTGTCTAAAGAGGTGATACAAAAATGAAAATCTCACTATGCAAAGACAGATTTAACGAAAGTAAATTTAAAACGATATCTAGAAACTGAAATGAAAAGTTGAGATAGTATAAAGAAAACTCAATACATCTAAAGTAAATAATGATTTCTAGTATTTACGCGAACATACTAAACACTGACGCTCTAGGAAGCTTGCGGTCTGTGATTATATTCTTCATCACCCCAACTATTACATCAAATTTGAAAGACCACAAATCCTCGCAAAAGAACATCTATTCCTGCCTGAGCATGATTTGCGAGCCTATTGAAATCATAAACATCTTAATCTCAATAGAGAAGATGACTGGGTGCTACCACTGGCTTGAGATCCAGTAATAAACAAAATTAAATCTAAACGCAAACATACCACTGCACGATATCAAGATAATGTGAGCACATTCTAAGTAGATCGGGACAAAATTAATAAATAAAAGCTGAAGGTAACCCGAGTTGACTGACATCTGGACCTCTAATACCCAGCACTCGAAACGACGGGAATATAAAAAAAATTAAACGCGTTCAAATCCATAAAGTGAAAATACTTTTTGATTTGAAACGAATTCACTGGAAGAAGTTTTAGTGGAATGATGATCACATATGTCCACAAGGAAGACGATCGCCTTTCCGGACGTTCATTTCTTAATTAAGAGCGTCTTACGTAAATTGTTTTTTTGTTTTGAAAAGTGAGAGCCCCGGGGATACAAACAAACACTCTTCGAAAACAATTGGCCAGTTCAATATGAAAAAATAAGTATGTTCGAAGAAAATTACCGGTATTAAACCGGTAATTTAAATATTCTCTCTTTCTCTCTCTTCTCCGAGTGTTCTCATAACGTATTGCAACAATAGATATTCTATATAATTGAAATAATGTCGGATATACATTATTCAAAGTAACGCTTAATTGTAACATTCATTCAACTTCGGCTCAGTAGTTAGTTTAGTTTTTGTGCTTCTACGTTTCTTTCGATGAGTGAGTTAAAGTCCCCCTCCCCATCCCCTCTCTAACATCCTCCCTCTAATCTCCTGAAACTCCTCTAAGGCCAGCAACGCAACTGCAGCTCAGCTGGTGCTGCAGATGTTCGTAGGCGACGGTAATCACTTACCATCAGGTGAGCCACTTGCTAGTTTCCCTCCTTTCCCATAAAAAAAAAGTATACGGTACCTTGCAAACCACTAAATAGACCACTTTTCGTGTACTCTTCTCCATTTCACAGACTTTTCACAGACTGTTACATTTTATGAAGCTAGGCCAAGCCTAAGCCTTATAGGCTAAGCCTAACCTTACCTTACGACTTAGTGTCGCGGTAACACACTAAAGCCTAGGTAGCCTAGTGGCCAGCGCGCTCACTTTGGTATCATAAAAAGTGAGTGACCAGGGTTCGATCCCCGGTGCCGGCATCACTAAAATTGATAATAGCAATTTTAAGTGCTGTATTCTCGAGAAAACCTGCATGTATGAGAAATAATAAAAATATTATTTCTAGAACATGTGAAGCCCGCCAATCTGCACTGGAGCAGCGCGGCGAGCCCTTCCCAGCTCTAAAAACCCTCTCAGATATTTGAGAAGGAAGCCTATGTCCAGTTGTGGGCACTTACAGGCTAGTAGCAGGCTAACCTTAGTAACTAAATAAAGCACTTTTAAGGCTGGTAGCACGTCTGTAGCTCCTCAGGATTTCCGGATGTTCGCGGGCGTCGGTGAGCATCGTTTCTCCCCTTTTTCTATAAAAAAAAAAAAAGTTACATAATACACAAGTATCGCGGGTGGTGTTATTGACATCAACACAGTAAGGAGAGCAACGCCCGGCGCTGCGTGTCACTGAGTATGATCGAGGAGAGATAGATTCTATTACCAATCCTTTGTATCAATGTGTATTCTGAGTAACGAAGAAAATGGAGCGAAATATTGTCGGTTGTAATAAATCTTTTTTGACAGCTTCGTTGCTCATCGGCTATGGTTCCTTATTGTATATTAGTAACGGTCGATGCTTTTCAATCTAAGATTAGGATATTTCTATTTCAATTGTTAAACGCCAGGGCCGTGGTGGCCTTGAGGTCAGGGCGCTCGCTTTAATTTCATATGAAGCGAGTCATCGGGGCACGATCCCCGGTGCCGGCACCACTGGAATTGTTGATAGCAATTTTAAGCGCTGAATTTACCAAATGCTCAGCTCGATGCGTACGAAAAAAAATCGTGGAAATATAGAGACGGCAATTCATACTGTAGCAGCGTCTTGGATTCTCACCAGTCCCAGCGGTTAAGGCCCAGGAACCTTCTGTCAATGACAGCCATAATGCTGAGCTGCAATTTTTAAAAAAATTACTAGCAACGCTATATTACTAACATTACTAATATTCCTGTTAACTCTGCAACTAAGCTTACAGCTTGCTACCTGCGATGTTTCGCTGTCCGCACCCTGACCCATTAGTCTATTGACTTTGAAATGTAGTTATGAAGGACCAAGTTAGGAAGTATATTTTTTTTTAATAAAAGCACTCTTGGAACTGGTAAATGAGCGTGTGGCTCACCTGATGTCAAATGAGTGCCGATGCCCACGAGCGTCCTCAACACCAGAGGAGTTGCAAATACTTTGAAGAAAAGAGTACGCCGCCGATGCCAGCTAATTTCTCAAAGCAACACGACTTATTGTTAGAATAAACCATTGGTGGATCGTGTCTGTGGTATCTACCGAATATGGATTAGCAATCGGCTCTCCTGATGGTAAGTGATTACCATCGCCTGCGTACATCTGCAATACCAGAGATGCTGCAGGTGCTTTTCTGGCCTTTAAGGGTATTTGGTAGATGGGAGGGAGGAGGAGGATAAGGATGTGGGAGGGGAATTGGACCTCCGGTTAACTCACTTATCAAACGAAACGCAAAAGCACAAGATCTCTGTACTTGACGCCGGTATTCTGCGAGGCCGTGGTGCCAACCCGGACGAGCAGGCCCATTTGAGCAGCAGCAAAAACCGCCGCTTGGCTCTACCACGTACAAATTCTCTGCCTTGTTGCCTTTTACCTCAACATTGCCAGACAGATAGTTGGAACTGATGATGTGCCGTTTAATGTTGACGTTTGTCTTATTGCATAGTCATCGTTCGGATTGTGAGGCTGCCGTCTGGCCATAGTTTCAGAGAAAAGTTAATTGCTTGGGCGTCGATAAAAGTAGCACCCTGTAACAAAGGCCTCCTTCTCAAATACGAATATCAGAGAGGGTTTAGAAGCCGGGAAGGGCCCGTCACGCTGCTCCAGTGCGGGTTGGCGGCCTTCGCTTATCCTCGAAATAATATTTTTAATATTTCTCAGACATGCAGGTTTCCTCACGATGTTTTCCTTCACCGCTAAGCACATTGTAAATACAGCGCTTAAATTAATGGTGCCGGCACCGGATCGAACCCGGGTCACTCGCGCTCTGTGAAACTAAAGTGAGCGCTCTCACCACTAGGATACCACGGCTGTTGCGCGACGATACGTCTAAATTGGATAAGTAGGTTCCGGCGCATGCTTGAAGCCGAACTCCTTGCACTTGGGTGGCAGTTTATTTTGTCGCGAATTGCATGGAGATTGTCACTGAAATATTAGCTCTAAGTATTCTACATCGAGTAAATTGACTCGCTGAACGCATTAACGAAACTCCGCTTATACCACTAAATATATTTCATAAAAATTCCGTGTAAATTTTTAATTTTTTTTTATGGGCAAGGGGAGCGAATGAGCAAGCGGCTTACTTGATGATAAGTGATTACCGACACCCAAGTACATCTGCAACGAAAGAAGGGGAGCTTCAGCAGCAAAGGTCGCCACTATGCTCTACCACAATCGAAGTCCAAGTCATGGTTTCATTCTTTTGAATAAACAAAACCAAGTTTAAAAACAACACCGTATGATTTTTAGGGTAATATTAATAAATATAACACACGCGTCAGTACCCTTAGAATAAAATAGTTACATACAGATGTTTAAAGTCACTTTTGACAACATATTCCACTGAACACAGCATGCAGCATCTGCAGGTCACATCTGTTTACTATAGGTGTTACAGACAGCCCTCTATGCCGAGCGTGTATGGAGGAGGAAGAAATGACCGCCCACGTCCTGTTGGGGTGTCCGACGGTCGCGGAATACAGGGCTATGCACCTCGGATCGCCGAGGTCGCTCCCCGAGGTCACCGGTAACTTTAAGGGTTTACTGAGTTTTACTTGAGGAGCTCGGTTGGCTCGAATAGATCATATTCCTGCCCACGCGCAAAATACGCGCACAGTCGTGGAGTTGCGGATACCAGGCCGTCATAACATAACATAACATCTGCAGGTCAAAACTACATCATTAATATTAAAATTGACAGAAAGTAATATAGAAAAATCCCTGTTATTATGCAATTTACAAAACATAGCTATTATTTATATTGAATATTTAATTCAAAACCTATTTATCGTGTCGAAACATAAATAATTTCATTATCATTTAAATAGTGATTAAAGGCTTTAAATAATTTATCTTAAAGCCAACGTTTTTATAAATAAAATAAGGCATTCTTTCCGTCCGTTCGTAATCTATTATACAAAGTGATTGCCATGATGTAAGCGCACGTCGCAGGATCGAGCCCGCCGTTCAATTATTGTCATGAAGCACTTAGCTGGAGCGGTTAACGGCCATATTATTAATGTTTGGTTTTCGTTTTAATGAATAATATAAACGCGATTTTTTTGTGTAATAATGTAGCTAAGTGGAGAAGTTCGCCGCTTGAGAAAGTTGCTCATGTCATAGTCGGTGAGTGAGTACAGTCGCCCACGAACATCTGTAACACCAGAGGCGCTGCAGGTGCTTTGCTGGTCTTTAATTTAACTTGAGAGATGGGAGGGATGATGGAGAGGGAGCGGGCCTTGAACGGTTGTTGTGACATATGTCTATCCAAATATAAAAGGTAGACGGGAATGAATCCTGTGTACATCTTTGAGACTTGAGTGCTCTTATAATCTTACAGTGGCAAATAAGATTATAATGTAAAATCGATAAATGTAATTCCCAAGTGAAGAAAGGTTACACACAAAGTTACTGTCTCGTGAATCTGTATACGATCTCACCATCGGTCTTCGATCTTATCGAATAAGCTGTATTTATCTCGTTTGATAACCACATTGTTTGCGCTGTCACTTACACGAATATAATTAATTATATCTGTTAATTGATTAATAGAAATAATAAACTTTTTAAAGGTTATGTAAATGTCGACATTTAATTTTGTCTGCTTACACAGGCTCACTTCAAAGAATTTATCTTTCGAATATAACGCCTACACTATTTACAAAAGGTGTTCAGACCTTCGTCTAGTCCACTTGAGTCAAATAACGAGTGTCTTGAAGCGAAATGATTTTAACCTTTGAGGTGTTACCGAGAGTAGATATCTTTCGCATTACTTCGCTGCTCAGATTACGGCGACCATTTCATCTTTTTCTCGAGCTTCTCCGTTCAAGGATAAATAACTCATAAATATTCAGTTTCTAAAATGAAGTGCGCCGTGGGATGTTTCAGTTCAAATTATAATAATAAAACGACTGATCTAAGCTCTTGGCAAAAAATGCTATCGAACGTATATTTTGAAATTTAAACTCACCGGAGTTCCATCGACTATATCACGACAACCATAAAGTTCTCTGTCATGTCCTGTCGTTGAGGGATTGGAGACCGAACAGGCGGTACGAGGTAGAGTCAAGCGGCGGCTTCTGCTGCTGCTGCTCCAATGGGCCGGCTCGACCGGGTCCCTACCGCGGCCGACAGAATACCGTCGTGAAGTAGAGACGTCTTATAGTTCAGCGTTTCGTTCGGTGAGTGAGGTAACCGGAGACGGCACACTCCCCCTCTCCCTCACCCCTTCTCTCCTCCCGAAATATGCTTAATGTAGGCAACGCACCTGCAGCTTCTCTGGCGTTGCATTTGTAGGTGAGCGACGGTAATCACTTACCATCAGATGAACCGCTGGTTTATTCGCCGCAGATACTACGCCCCTATTCGCTAAATTTCTCGTTCTAATTTCATGTATTAACTACATATATATACTCTATAATCTAAATCTCTAAACCAATTTCTATTCGTAACGAGGGCGTGACGTCATTCAGTAACGAGCTCAATTTTGAAGGCAACCGCCGTCGTCGCACGTCCTGATACAATTACAACATTAACGTACTAGTTCCGCGGCGCGCGTCATATCTGATTGGAATATGCTTATTTGCATTATTCTACGGTGCTCGCTTATTCAGTAACATATATAGAACGGCGGAGGAGTAGGTTCACCGTTATCAGCAGGGTTCATAATGTCTAGTCTCCTAACAGTGGGCGTCACAGACCCTCGGATCCTTGAACGCGGTACAGCCAAGCGGCAGCTTTTGCTGCTGCTGGAACGGGCCGCCTCGATCGGGTTGGTACCACGGCCTCGCAGAATACCGGAGTGAAGTTGTGGCATTTTGTGCTTCTGCGTCTCGTTCTGTAAGTGAGGTATCCGGAGGCCCACTCCCTCTCTCCATCCCTTTCGGTTGGTTATGTGGGGATCAACATTTAAGACTAAAGGGTGTCCGAGAGGGTTTTGGAGCCGGGGTAGGGCCCGCCGCGCTGCTCCGGTGCGGATAGGCGGGCTTCACACATCCTCGAAATAATATTATTTGTTTACTCTCAGACATAAAGGTTTCCTCACGATGTTTTCCTTCACCGCCGAGCTAAGCAGCATGATACGCTCATCGAAGAGCTACGTGCCTCTCTCTTCGTCTCATAAAAGTATTACAAAGGGCGGACTTAATGCCTCTTGGCATTCTCTGCCAGTCAATACGGGGTGTAGAGAGATAGTGTAAGGGTGCATAACATTAAATTTGTCAAAAAAAACAACTAAAATGCATGAATAATTTACACTTACAATGTGATACATACTAACGGATTAAATGCATATAAACAAATATGAATCCATCCATTATTTTAAGGATGCTGAAAAAAAATACTTTGCACGATTCCGAATTAATCGTAATTGTTTTTTGCCTCGTAACAAGGCATTATTACCTAGGCCGAAGAGAAGAAGAGCACCGTCTCCTTCACCACAACTATCACCCACAAAAGCACCGCACTCAACACTAGGCAATATACACCATCAACATTTAATACGCGACACGTGTTTCGCCTCGCAACAAGGCATTATCGCTTGATAATAGCGCTATTACTATAGCCATAATAGTGCCGGGTGTTGTTCTTGTGTGGGTGACAGTTGTGGTAAAGGAGGTGGTGCTCTTCTACTCTTCGGACTGCATAATATATAACACCAAAGTAATTTTTTTAAGTATCTTTAAAAAAGGTTTCCTCTTAGTCAGCTCCTTTCTACAGCAACGTGAAAAAAAGGTGGGTGAAAGTGACAAACCGTGAAAAATAATCATTAACTTTTCACCGGATGTACAATGCTGAGCTGTTGGCTAGCGTGTTGTTATACTTTTCGTTCTACACAACTACGTTGCAGTCATAACATTTTAATTAGTTTGAATATGAAATATGAAACGTGTTGCCGAAATTATACCAATTTGTTTCGTGTAGCTAGTTATTCAACACACATTATCTAACTAATTAAAATTACCATTGCCTTTATTGTATTAATAAATTAATATATTTTATTATTCGATCATTGATATAATTTAAAAACTAATTAGATCATGATATTAATATTCTCTGGACTATTCTATGTAACCTAATTTTCAAATTCGCGTTTGATAAATGCCTTGACGCCATGATATTGTATTTAAAATAAGAACCAGTCATCACACATTTTGGCAATTAAAGAATTGAACATTCTAAACATGTTCTGTATGATTTAGATATAAAAATATATCTATTACAATTAGTTCTTTCAGCTTTAGGATTTTCTAGTATAGATGAAGTACCATCTAGTAACATGTAATTAAAACTACACGCGAAACATTTAGAAAGATACTAATTTACAACATTCATCAAAAAGCTGAAACCCCAGCGTAATTGCCAACAACGCCATCTTACATGATATCTTGGAACTATGACTTAGTTCACTAACGAAACCTATACTTTGCGTGGAAGCAGATTTTGCTACTGGCCGTACTCACTAGATGGCGCTAGTAAAAAAAATCTTCAGTGACGAAATTTTATATTAAAATTAAAAAAAAGTTGAATATATTCTATGCTATATGTCAAATGTTAAATAAATATTATTTTCTAAGACAGTATATAACATCGCTTAACATTTTGTAACCATTACGTCGGATCTGACTTGGCTTGGACTTTGGCTCTGGCAAATAAGATGGACGAGCAATCGATAATTGGATTGGCTTTTATTCTTTGTTTAAAAAAAGGATAAAACGCTATTAGACGCTTCAAACATTGAAATTAAATGAAAGCGAAATTACTAACAAAGATAAACAATAAATGTATAGATCAGTGCAACTACTATAAAAACGACCCCGAGTACGCAAGCGCAAAATTCGTAGAAAGCTATAAAAACCAAAACAGCTCAAAGCACTAACTTTATCAAATATGTATATGAAAGCGAAACAAAATTACAGTACAATTGATTACCAAGGGGATTGGGTATTAACGTCTCTTTAAATTAATTAATTATTTAATTCAATTGACTGTTTGAATTAATAAAAGTTAGAATTCGCTCCCGTGTTTAAATTTTAATATACTCGTAACACTTGGTACTTGTATAATTTTATATCAAACATTGTTATATAACATGGTAACAGATAATAACGAAGAATGTATAACTGCTGTGTGGGAACACCATTGACACTGTAGTATGGGCCGAATATGCCATCCCCATCCTCGTCGTGTCGTAAGAGACGACCTTGGAAAAAGTTTCGAAAATCGCAAAGGCTACCGATGGATGGCGGGATAACCAACTCGAAAATTAGCAGACAAAAATTAAGCAGACCGATCACGGGTTGCAGTATCTGGGGTAGGGACGTGTCTGGTACTAGATGGCATAATATTTTTTGTTAAATAGAACAAATTAAAGGACGTAATATACCAAGCCAGGTATTGCTTGGGCTCAGATTGAGTACTCAGTCACTCGTACAGTTGACGTTGGCGATTTAGGGTAAGACTTGTTCCCGGCAGTGGACTTAACAGCGGAATTAATATAGTTCATGACGTGTTGAAAGAACAGAACCCTGGTAGAGCCAAGCGGCGGCTTTTGCTGCTGCTCGAATGGGCCGGCTCGACCGGGTTGGAACCACGGCCTCGCGGAATACTGGCGTGAAGTAGAGGTGGGCTTCTGCGTTTCGTTTGGTAAATGAGGTAACCAGAGGGCCACTCCCTTGCCCCATCCCCCTCCTCATCCTCCCTCCCATTTCCTTAACACCCTCAATGACCACACACGCCTGTAGCACCTCCGATGTTGCAGATATACGTGGGCGACGGTTATCACTTATCATCTGCTGCTTTTTTTATAGAAGGGGGGACAAACGAGCATGCGGCTCACCCTATGGTAAGTGATCACCGACGCCCACGAACATTCACAACACCAGAGGAGCTAAAGATGCGCTGCCGGCCTTTAAGGAAGGAATAGGCTCTTTTCTTGAAGGCTTCTTAGTCGTAACGCGATGACTGGTTATGTCTGGATCAATAATTAGGAGTAAAATAAAAATAAAATTAAATTGTATTGTTGTGAGACGTGAAATGATAAGAAACAATGATGAATTTTAATAAGTTTAAAATAAACAATAGCAGAAGATCCATTCGTTTATATAAATCATCTCGGCGTATTAAAATTACTCCGCTGTCGGCATTCAGATACGCGAAGTGTCGGACAAAGATGTCACAGGTTATCCGAGGCGCAGAGGTGACAGTTCGCGCGGCGGTGTCGCGCTGCTTGTGAGTCTGTTTGCGACGCGCACGTTGCAGTCCAAAAATAACCAATCATTTCTGTACCGCAAAGCGAGAATCGAGGATCGAAGTAACAGATAACTAGTAGCATAGACGCCGCTGCATGTTATTGGTCCGGTTCTGAGATGGTTATCCCGCCATCTGTCTGTAATAATAATAAATTACAGAGTTTCGCCAACCAGCACTGGGCTAGCGAAGCACAGGTTGCCCATAAAGGAGAGAATTACAGGCTGCCATTTTCTTTTTATATCTGATCCGAGGGTTACGTTCTCTGTTCAGTGCCACACGAGACTTACAATAAATGTACCAGCAACTGTTTTGGGAAGGTCATCGGACAAATACGACTTGCTCGTTGCAATTACATCCATGATGACCTACCTCGGCAGTGTGGTCAACGCGGTTGCATTTGAATTGTGGCGCGGACACCAGGGATCAAGCCTGGACCGGTCGCGTACCAGGCCAGCATGGACTCTCAGCTACCACTGCTCTGCAAGCCTGTGGTAGCTCAGGGCTCTGCGGAGTGCTCGAATGGGCTAGCTTGAGCTGGGTACCGCGACCTCGCAGAATACCGGCGTGAAGTAGACGCATCTTGTGCTTCTGGGTTTCGTTCGGTGAGTGAGGTAACCGGAGGCCCACTTCCTCACTCCATCCCCTCTCATCATCAATCTCTCAACAATCCTTAAAGGCCGGCAACGCATCTGCAGATCCTCTGCTGTTGCAGATGTGCGTGGGCGACGGCAAGTGGTTGCCATCAGGTGAGCCGCTCGCTCGTTTGCCCCCTTTCGGCACTAAAAACGGAATCTTAACTTGTCACGTTATCTCAAAAATGTTCTGATCTAATGTTCCTAGGATAAAAAGGAACTTCTGAACCCCCCAGTATTGGCATACAGTTCTATCTACACTTATGTATCGATATATCGGAGGTTAATTACCTGAGACAACCTTACTTATTTAAAGGCATACCGTGCGTGAACATGACGATGCGCGGATCATCATACACCTGATTGGGTTAGTACCTTCCTTAATCAGAAAGTTGTTTATAATGTATGACGTCACCGTTAGCAGGAAGGACCTTTCAGTAGCACCATCGTCTATGTTTTTGAGCGCCATGACGACAATGTTCATTATTAATATAATATTAAAATTATAATATATTAGTCTGTCTTTGGTTTTACTAATTTATTGTAAAACCACCAACATTGGTATTGAGTCCACTGGCAAGCAAAGACCGATCTACGCAGAACGAACTACTCTAGAGGTCAGTATGCTTGGATCCCAAGCAGATGGTACCACCCAGCCATCTTCTCTATTCCAATTTTTTTTTTTTTAAAAACGTTACCTTCTGCCGTAGGAATTTCTCCTGTGTCGCGGAGGCAGTTTAAATACATGAATTGCGAATGGACAAACACCCAGACCCGGAACTAGTCCCGTGCGGGAATCGAACCCGCTGCCCAAAGCGCCGCAGCTAAACGCTTAGCCACTACGCCACCGAGCCGTCTATTGAAATTGAGAATAGAAAGTTTTTTAAATTTCGATAGCCCCGCGAATCATCCTCTGTAGGAATCGGTGTTCCTTTGCGACGATATCGCAAAAGAACACCGGTGTCAAATTGTCATTAGATTAGCAAACAACGTCTAGCGAAGAAGCTTACAGATTCGTCGTCACACACTTGAGGACTAAGACAAGAGAGGCATTCCACCTCACAGCCCGTAATCATACTGACTCTCTGTACCTTTCAAACGAAAATACAATATCATATATAATAATATATACTGTTCACTAAAGATGAATTGAGATTAATGAGAAGAAAAATTCAAATTTCGTTTGTCAATGTTTTTTGTATTTTTAAATCTACCACCGTTTCACAACGAGGCTCCTCTGACGGAGAAGATGCAGCGGAATGGCGCCCACGTCGTGCCGCAACGTCAGCGCGCGTTTCGCTGGTCCAGGTCCATGGCCGGAAGCTGTCGAATACAAGGCCGTTAAAGGTACATTAAATCATATCCGAATATATTAGCACTTTCACTCGTTTACTACGTCGCAGTTATGCCGATGGTCGTGTTTATTACTTTCGCTTCAACTTTCTACCTTTTCCACTTCGCCCTTCATCTCCTAAAATGGTTGGAGCGTGTATAATGCAGCAAGTGCGCGCACGAACAGAGACGCTCTCTCGAGATGGCGCACACACCCAGAGGATCGGTCACACGCACTGTTAGAGACACGGGACGCTGTAAGACAACCAGACCCGAAAACCAATAATTTCTGTGGTATATGAATATTGAATTCCAACCCACAACCCGTGGCTGGACAGTCAGCGAAGCTCAGCACTAACTGCGGTTGTCACGAGTAGATTCACGGACAGAAAGGGGGACAGGACAGACAAATGATACCATGTTCTGTAACGAAACTCGAATATCTCCACTACATCCCTCAATTTTAGTCCGTTCTAAAAATGTATTCAAAGAAATGTCTTAGAATTGTAATATTAAATAATAAAAAAAGATAATATAAATAGCTGTAAACAATAAATTACTAAATATAATATTTTAGATAAATGTATACACATAATTATAAAATTTTATTTTTACAGATTTTTATTTACCGCCATCTAGAATAAAAATGTTAAGTTATAGCTGCATAGCAATAAAAAAAACAATAATCTTCCTTCATGTTTAAAATCTGAATAAACTTAAAAAATCGACCCGCCTCAACTGGCAGCCATCGCCCACCACTACCATGGTGATGGTGATATGGTAGATATACATATTTGACTAGATTTATAAAAAAATCATATGCATCAAACAAATGTTTTCCCGTACCCGGGATTCGAACCCGCTCCCCACAGAGGGCGGGCTCGCTGTCAACTCGACTACCGGACCGTCAGTGCACAGGCATTGCTATCTATGTCATATCGTGACAATTCCAATAGTGGGCACATTGCGCAATGAGATTGGTGTCTGGCACACATTCCCGTGTTGTTTATAATATCAAAAATTGGCGCATCGATAACAAATATTGGAACTGATCAACAGGTCACATTGCTTATCTGGCGCCTCCGCACTTATCTTCTGCCCGGAGTTTAAAATATATTCTCTCTTGATTTAAAAAAAAAAAATAGTAATTATGAAAGTAAACACAGCTTAAATTAATTGAATAACAATATCATATTCTGCTCCATCTTGAAACAGACACGCACTTTATAAGCAAAAGTATACCTTGACGTAAGACTGGTAAAGTCTAATTTTGTATTTTGTTACTTATCTGTCAAGCTGGCGTTGTTTTAACACTAAGAACTTTCTGCCAATTACATTAATGAATCATTTGGAATAAGCAACGAGTAATTGAAACGTCTGAAGTATTATCATATCCCACCGAAAATCGCATGTGAAAAAAACAGGACAACTTCTGTTCTATAATTTAGAAACAAAAATAACCCAAATAATGCCAAGTTCCTTCCTTGCCTATACAATACTAGCAGTATTTTGATAAGCATCGGAAAAGCATCGTGCAAAATTGTAAATTCACAAATCGAACTTGAGAACTTTTCAAGAGTTTTAATAATTCTATTAAAGGTATGTAATAAGGGTCTTAATACATACCTAGGCTATGTACATTAGTAGTAGTTAGAAAACCTACTTCGGGAAAAGCCTTGAACACTTTTTTTTTGTTTATGGTAAATAGGGCAATGCAATACCAGAGGAGCTACCAGATGCGTTGCCGGCCTTTAAGGATATGGGAGGGAGGACGGGCACTAAAACCACTGCCTGGATCTACCACGTCACAAGTTTTAAACTGAAATACATATAAATATAAACGTCTTTATCAATACGTGTGTTACTGATCCTCTAATTAGGCTATATTTAAATACAATGCACCCAAGCGGCTGGTTGAGACATGGCAAACGAAAACGGGTCGCGTAGCAAAGTTCAAACTGCGGACTACATGCGAGTATGTACATGTTCAGTTAAATGCGATCACAAGTGTACAAAACGACTAAAGGGCTATCTTTTTTTTTATGGGACTGAAGGCAAAGGGCAAAGGGCAAGCGGCTCATCTGATGGTAAGTGATTACAGTCGCCCACGTACGTCTGCAACACCGGAGGAGCTTCAGGTGGGATGCTGGCTATGAAGAACATTTGGGTGATGAGACGGATGACGGGAGGTTGATGAAGAGAGAGTGGGAGGGAGTCACCGAACGGAACTCAGAAGCACAAGATGCCTATGCTTCACGCCGGTATTCTGCGAGATCGCGGTCGACCCGACCATTTCGAGCAGCAGCTAAAAACGCAACGAATGTAACGTTGGAATCTTCATGAAACTAAAATTTATGACCTCCGGAGGTAAATGGTTCCTACCGCGGGTGTCGTGAAAGTCGCCTTAAATAATACATGGCGTGCATCACACCAGGAGCCTTGTCCGCTGTTCCGCAACAATATTTCACACGAATTCCGTGTGAAGTAATTCCTGGATGAAATAATATTGTGTTGTTTTTCACATCCGAGAAATGGTTTCGTTTATTGGTAACCATGTTTTGGATATACGTAACCATAGTTAATAGAAGCAGGCGTTTCAAGCGTGGTAGAGCCAAGCGGCGGCTTTTGCTACTGCTATAATGGGCCGGCTTGACCGAGTTGGTACCACGGCCTCGCAGAATACCGACGTGAAGTAGAGTCATCTTGCGCTTCTGCGTTTCGTTCGGTGAGTGAGGTAACCGGTGGCCCACACCCCCTCCCTTTTCCCCTCCTCTTCCCTCCCATCTCCCAAATATCCTTATAGGCCGGCAACGCACCTGCAGCTCCTCCGGTGTTGCAGATGTACGTGGGCGACGGTAATCACTTACCATCAGGTGAACCGCTTGCTCGTTTGCCGTCTTTTCTATAAAAAAGGCGTTACTTTACGAAGAACAATTGTTTTAAAGATGTGTGAAATTGTTTTTTTTTTTTGTTATGTTGATGGTGTATGGTATGAAAGAAGCAGTGCACGCATTTGTGGGAGAGGGAGGATGGTGCACTTATTCTGTTCGAGCGATGTAACATGCCATTTGATTGTTTTGCCCGCGGAATTGTGCAAAGTAACTTTTAAGTCAAAATTTTTTTTATTGTTTAATGCTCATACGAACGTCAAAATCTACATCGGTTCGCAAAACAAGTATCTCGTAAAAGTGCCGGCAAGGAACTCTGGTCTCTTTTTGTTTTAAACGCTATGTCAGAATGTCATTTACAATTTAAAATTAAAACAATACAATGACTTTATATGTATTATCATTAGGCTATCGCATTGGACCCACTGTGTCCGTCCCACTTCCAGTAATATATACAGCGTGATTCATGAAAAAACAACGCACTAATTACAAAACAAGACCGGCAGCACGAATGTGACTGAAATTAAAACAATATAAAAGAAAATAATTAAGAAGTTTTGAATAATTTTGAAAAGTCAAAGCATACGAAAATCTTATATCCCTGTCTACATCTATAAGTAACGGACGTGAGTGCGTATAAAATAATTAAGGTTCCGTAGGAAGCGGTGGAAGCGTAAAGGACAGGGCGCGACTAGTTGCATAGAGCGCGAGTGACCTGGGTTCGAATAATGATGCCGGCACTAACGATTTTAAGTCTACATGTCTGAGATATAATAAAATTTTATTTCGAGGACATATGAAGTCCGCCAACCCGCACTGGAGCAGCGCGGCGGACCCTTCCCGGCTCCATATATTCGAGATGGTGGCATATGCCCAGCAGTGGGTAATAACAGGCTGCTTTACTTTAGTTTGCTTACTAAGCCGTCTACCAGTCCGTCCATCCGTCGGTCCGTCCGATAAAAATGTAGAGGCCAACCGGTCCAGTGTTGTAGTTATATTTAGACATGTGGTTAGAGTCTAAAGTTAATTTAAGAACACGGACGACAGAGTGACAATGTTGTCCTGAGAAACAAAAGCACAGCGGACGTCCAAACCGTTGGATGTGACGTGAGCTGTGTTACAATCACATGGTACGGCATATTCGCGTGGCGGACGGTTTTGGAAGTCGGGATGGCGCCAGGACTGTGACGTTTTACGCCACTAATCCACGGTATGATAGTAAGTGATTATCGTCGCCCACGTACATCTGCAACACCAGAGGAGTTGCAGGTGCATTGCTGGCCTTTATGGGCCTCCAGTCACCTCACTCACCGAAACGCAGCCGCACAGGATGCCTCTAATTCACGCCGGTCAAGCTGCAAGCCGGCCCATTCGAGCAGCAGGAAAAGACGCTCGGCTCTAACACATACAAATGGGGAGGACAGAGGTCTAGAAATTTTAGTTCTCTCAACGGAGCTTATTCGGTGCAAGGCGACAGATGGCGCGCCTGTTGCCGTCTCAGAGTCCAGGCCAGCTGCACATATCGTAGTAGCACATAAGTTTTGACGTAGTCATTGGTCTCAGCTCTCCAATCAGGGGATCGAACTCGAGTCTCCGGATTCGCAGGCAGATACCCTAACCATTTGGCTATCGCGGTTTCAAGATTTTTTTTCTAAATATATTCTATAACGAGAAAGAAAGAAAAATGTTTTATTCGTAGCTACAGTACAATATATGCTATACAACATAATACAATACAACACAATACATTTGGTGCAAAATACAAAAACAGTAAAAAATCATGATAATATCAGTATTGAGCTGCAGCCACAAAAAGGTGACCAACTCATCACATTGCTGCAGCCGACATTCTGCAGCGCTGCTGTTCTGCCGGCAGCCTTGACAGAAGTCCTGCGAGCAGCTGGCCGGCGGTGTCATTTCATCATCATCATCATCATCATTTCAGCCTATCAGAAGTCCACTGTTGAACATAGGCCTCCCCCAAAGTATGCCACGAAGCTCGATCCTGAGCCACCTGCATCCATCGACTTTCCGCAACACTGCGCAGGTCGTCACTCCATCTTGTGGGGGGTCGTCCTACACTCCGTTTGCCTGTACGTGGCTGCCACTCGAGAACCTTTTTTCCCCAGCAGTTGTCAGTTCTGCGAGCTACGTGGCCGGCCCATTGCCACTTCAGCTTGCTGATCTTTACGGCTATGTCGGTTACCTTAGTTCTGCTGCGGATATCATCGGCATAATTGCAACTAATAGATGTCATGAGTTATTTTGTTTATTATTTTAAAATAAGCCTTGGATTGGATTTGCCGAAGGGGTGGCGGAAGATTATTCCAACACTTACTATATCCATTCATATTGTTTTGAATTTCAGTCAAAATCATCTGACCGGGCCAGTCTTTGTTTTGTATTGTTTTGTATTTAGTGCGGCTTTATTATTTTATGAATCAGGCTGTTAATGTTGGTGGGAGTGGGACCTGTGGACAGTGCCTCTATTACGATAATCTGGTGTTGATTTAGACTACGTCATTCTTTTGACTTTATTATAAATGACATTTTAACATGATGTTTAAAAATAAAAGCACTTGAGAGAGTTTCTTGCCGGTTGTTTACTGAGAAGGTAGACGAATGTTAGGTTTTGACGTTCGCCGTAGCATTAAACAAGTTTTTTCATTGAAAAATTAATCAAGTTATTTATACGACTGCTCACGATTACCATAACCACCAGAGTTACGTAACAGATCGGCAGGAACCTTTTTAATGAGACGCTTCAGAGCATCTGACCACCTATTTTTATTCTTTTATATTACATATGAAGAAATAATTCGAGAATATTAGATTTCTCGATAGTATTGCCATCATACCAGTGGAGGCGTACAACTCTGCCAGTCGGCCAAGCGAGGGCCAAGCGCGCATCGGGGCATTGACTCGCTACGCGACCCGACTGCCAAAACGCCGAGCTCGTTCTCGCTAAATATTCTACTTTAATTCGTCTTACTTGGAATGTTATTTATTTTTAGGTACGCTTCGTAAAACAATGAAGAGAAGAGGCCTTTGCCCAGCTGTGGGGCGTTTGAAAGCAGCTACATTACAAGTAGAATTGGCAGCGCTGTGGCTTGCTACAGATTTAACGTGAGAGGAGATAAAAGCTTTCTCTCAATATTTAAGATCCGGGATCCGGCCGGGACGGGACCGCCACGCTGCTCAACTGAACGACACATGTCTACGAATCAATATTTCTATTATTTCACAGACATGTCGGAGTTCTCACGGTGTTTATTAGTTGTCCGATACCGATATGAGAACTTAAAAAATAAATAAAAATAAATTATTCAGTGCGTAATTTCGAGTTGCTCTTTGAATGCGACAGATCCTTCCAGTTGAGCTTAAAGAAAGTTATAGTGTAGAGATCCAGATCTTCCGTCGCGGGATATTCTTCCTGCATTTGTATAAAAAAATAGTTTCATGAATGTAAACATAATAAATAATAAAATTAAAAATAGTTTTGTTCCTTGCCAAGTAAGTTTTACAAAATGATATATTTTTTTTATTAAAAAACACTAGATAATATAATTTTTGGATTTTTAATAAATAAATTTTCTTACATATTTTAATTAATTGCAAATTATCTACAAATAGAAAAAGGAATAAATGAAGAATCCACAAAACTAAAAAAAAAACATGTTATAACTATATGCCCGAGAAGCATGGAACGTATGTTAAAAATTAAAAATACATACATACATATATTCACGCCTTGTTTCCAACGGGGTAGGCAGAGACAATCTTCTTCCACTTGCCACTCTCCTGACATACATCTTTCGCTTCTTCCACTTTCATCAATCTTCGCATGCATCCTCGTTGGTTTAGAGTACTCTTGACCTGGCCTTTTGCCAGAATGTCTCCGATTTGATCGTGAAATGTTCGCCTAGGTCTTCCTCTCCCGACTCTACCATTAAAATACAAATTTAAAAAAACTACATAAATTCCGACATAGAAAAACAAGAGATGTCATGAAAAGCTACGCTAAGCTAGTTATGCTGTAAAGTAAAATTTCAGACGGGCCGGTCATGTAGCACGTCTAAACCTTCAAAGGTGGACATTCATCGCAACCCCGCCTGGGGTGACCATTGGAACGGAGAAAGAGTTTCTTGGACGGCAGGCAGACCATGTAAAGAGATCATATTGGATACAAACAGAAAATAATAGAGACAAATGGAAATATTTGGAGGAGGCCTTCACCTAGTGGTGCATCGTGCACGCAAACTACAGATAAAAATGAATAGATTATACACTTGAATATTTTGTCAATTTTTTTTTATGGAAGAGACGGCAATCGAGCAAACGGTTTATCTGATGGTAAGTGATTACCGTCGCCCACATACATCCGCAACACCATAGATGCTGCAGGTGCGTTGCCGGTCCTTAAGGATATTTGGGAGATGGGAGGGAAGAGGAGGGGAATAGGGAGGGGATGTGGGCCTCCGGTTACCTCACTCACCGAACGAAACGCAGTAGCACAAGATGCCTCTACTTCACGCCGGTATTCTGCGAGGCCGTGGTACCAATCCGGTCGAGCCGGCCCATTCGAGCAGCAGCTAAAGCCGCCGCTTGGCTCTACCACGCTAAAATTTGCTAAAATTTGCAATTAACTCAAATCTTTTTCTTAATCATAAATAATACAAATATTAATTTATGCCTAATTCAACTACACCAATCATTATGTCTTAATTGTAATATTATGAATGTATATAATAAAAAAAATAAGAATAACAAAAAGTGTGTGTTTTTTTGTACGAGCACACGGGGCACACGAGCAAGCGGCTAACCTGATGCAATACCGGATATTTGGGAAATGGGAAGGGATGACGGGGATGGGGGTTGGGGGAGTGGGGAGTAGTCCTTCGGATACATCACTCACTGAACGAAACTGTGTGTGTGTCAACCTGATCATTAAGATACTATAGCTTATTAGAACCAAAATTAACTTCAAGAGGGATAATACTGTAAATTAATGAACATTTGTTATCCTTTTTGTACAATAAAATATGTCTTCTTCATGTGTTGGCTATGGTCATATAAGGCTATAAAAGTCTACAGTTGAACATAGGCCTGGGCAAGAAAGCTCATAAGCTCAGCAAGCTGCAGTGACGGTGCACAACACTTGTGATGCTGCTCTCCGTCATTAGTGTAAAAGTTGGTATATTTTCTGATTCCCCCACAATACACAGTACACTTATATGTAAGTAATATGTTACCTACATAAATGTAGTGAAAAAGTGGTGGTTAAGTACAAGTTTGCGCCATCCATGCGACGTACGTAATGCTGGCGCATCACCAGCATCCTCAGGCACGTGTATATGCAAATGTGTAATTCCCGTTTGCGACATCTCGTATTCATCCCGCCGAATCTCCAATTCATGAGCTACTGGCCGACATCGCAGTAGTTGAGATGCTTTGTTTGTTTCAATCGTAAATAAACTGAACTGATCGTCTTAACGAAATGGGATGCTGTAATGATGGAAGATTAAGATACGGTGTAATAAGAAATAAAGGACTGGTAGTAGTCAATGGTTGATGTTTGGATGAAATCACCCAACTACAAGACTCAGTGACATACTGAGAGGAACGCTAAAATAAAAAGTTACAAAAAATCAGGTATAATCGAGAGAGACGGATTGACGAAAAACAAAACCAATTAAAAAACAAATATTTATTTATTTAAACTTTATTTGCACATTACAGAACAAAAAGGCGGACTTAATGCCAAGAGGCATTCTCTACCACTCTACCATTAGATTGGACAGAGAAAATGTAAAGGGTGCACAAAAATGTTATGTTCATAAAAATATACAAAAAAAATAATATAAATATCACTTTAAAATTTTATAGAGAAAATTTTAATTGGTTCTAGTTGGTTTAGTCTAGTTTCGTACGTGGTAGAGCCACTTGCACTGCTCGGATGTGCTTGCGCGACCGGTCTTGTACATCGACCACGCAGAATACCTGCGTGAAGCAGAGGCATCTTGTGCAAGTATGTGTCGTTCGTTGAGAGAGATCACTGGAAGCCCTCTACTCCCCCCCCCCCCCAGCCTCATCCCTCCCATCCACCAAATATCCTAGTGGGCGAAGGTAATCGCTTACCATCAGCTGAGCCGCTTGTCCCTTTATCACCTTATCTATAAAAAAAAACATAAATTTATATATACATATAAACCCTGCCACGTTTCACAGTGGGTCCTTTTGTTGGTACTGACTGAATGATTTTTTGCCTTCCACCTTTCCAGTGAAGTGTCGAACATAATCGACCCATAAATTTGAGATCAACCGATCGAGTAGTTTGCGTGTCTATAAGAGACAAACAAAGAGTCATTAATTTTTAGAGTTTCGTTCCCGACGCACGAAACGGACCCCTTATAATGTATGTCTGCCTCTCCGTCCGTGTGTCACGGGTCTCTTGCTCATAGACGGAATGAGGTCTGTAACGTGAACATTGAGTATTTGTTGTAGAATGGATTTTTCTTACCCTACTTAGAGCATTGAGGACAACGATGTTTAAAACATAAATACTGAAAACTTCGATTAATCAAATATAAAGTTGAAAAGGAAAGTTAATTGGTTATATGTGCGGAACCCTTGGAGGCGAAGCGTACTTATATATCTTTATATACATATGTTTTTTTTTTATTAGGTTCACAAACTGAAATGTTATAAATTTTCAGTCTAATAATAAATAACTTACTAAGAGACATATAGTGCTCATTCTTATTACAGTGAACACAGCTTGCGTATTAACAAACGTTTACAATATTATTTTAGATAAACTTAGATTTCTATTTTAATAATTTAGTAATAAGTAATTTGGCCGAAGCCAATGAACCGTTAAATATATCAAAAGATGGACTTACAGTATTATACAATTACAACATTCGATAGAGAGAAGACAGATGACTTACTTTAGTTCGACAAAGTGGCAAATTAAAAGCCTTTCTGTTACTTAGACGACTACCAGAACGCGGAATTACCAAATCTATTCTTTTTAAAAAGTAATGACAGAAAACTAAACCATGAATATTTTGAACAGAAACAAGATTTCCGAAATCTTTCGTCGAACACTTAATGTTAATCTACTTTCATAAGAGTCCAATGTTTCGCATTCGTTGTTCGTATAGGCTAATTGATATAAGAAACTTTTTTGAATTTTTTCTAATCTATTACAATATAGAAGATGGTAAACGATGATCCAATGTTTAATCATTAAACGTAGTTGTATGTTCATCCAACACTTCCGTTAGTCGCTAACGAATTTGACTCGCTTTAAAATTGTTAGCAGCGCATTAGAAAAGAAACATACCGAAGGTGAAATTGATAAATAGACGCGGGCCATGTAGCAACAGGTGGTTTTCGACAGGTGTTCGAGCGACCAATTTTAAATGTTACTTTATTTCCTCTACGCGGCGATGCTTCCAATTTAAAAGGTATGTTATTACTTTTGTATTAAATATCTGTGAGTAGTTCTTGAGATATAATGATTGTTGCCGATTTCTCTTCGTCGACATCGTGTTCCAGCTTCGAATAAAAGTAGTCAATCGGTTAATGATTTCTTGCATTGACGCCTTTACTGCACATTTGAAATTAAACTATTATTCACGGATTTCATTTCGTTTGATGTTTACTTTTTACTCCCGACGTTTCGTGTGCTGTCCGGCTGAGGGCGACTGAGGTGTTCCACCTTCAGCATTTCATTATTGATTTTGATCCGAATTACGCTGAAGGCGTTCACAGTATCTTGGGGTCGTGCAGTGGTATGTTTGGTTTTGGATTTAATTTTATTTATTTCTGGCTCCCAAACCGCTCAATCTCTATTGAAATTATGATTGAAAATTTGATTTCAATAGCCTCGCGAATTATCTTTAACAAGATTCTGTTTTCTTTAGCAGAGATGCGTGGTGTTTAAATTTTTCTGGTTTAATGGTTGGGCCGATCGAGTATATGACCACAGACTATAGACTTCTTAGAGAATCGATGTTCTCCGTCAGCTATGTGTTCTTTTTACGCGGGACTTAATACCACTTTTAGTTTGCCCTATGTATGAAAGACCGCATTAACAATCAATCAATCAATATAGCCAATGTCGAATGTTTACTCGGTCACTGTGACGTAGGAAAGGGAACCCAAGCTCGTTCTCGTGCAGTACTTGCTTGACATGCTGAAGCTCGGCGGCCTAGTATTCACTGTCACGAACCTCTTGTGCTCTCTTAAACATATGTTCCCACGGTAGTAAACTGAGTTGGATGGTGGTGAGGTTCAAACACATCTGTTAACAAAGGCCTTCTTCCTACACAGAGTGTGACTTAAGGTGCTATTAGAATTTCGAATTACTGATACATGTAGAAAAACTAAAGAGTTAGTTACCTCTTAATCCGTTGTAATATGAATTTTGGGGTTTATTAGGGGAACAAAGGTGATCTAGAGACATCGGGATTAAAAAGTAAAAATTAGAAGGGCTAAAATCTGAAAATATTAGTTTTAATTTAAATGTTGTCAATTACACCAAATAATGAACGCTGCATGAATTTAAATTATGATTATTTGTGTCATATATGTATAATATATAGGTATACTATTATAAGTATACATATTTCTGTAACCTACCAGATTGACGATGAACACAACAAAAATTTTAGTCTTGTATATTTTATTCCGTCTTTCAGATCTTTTCAAGGTTCGAACATTTCTTCTTCTTCTTTCGTTCTTCATTGACAGTCTGTCAGTAGTCTACCGCGGGAGGTGCTCAGGTTGCCGTTGTCGATCTCAGTACCAAAAAACTACTGATGACTCCTCAGATGCTGCTGCATGTCACCGGCGTGGCTTTAGTCCATTTCTACGTCTCCCACAGGACAAAATGGTATGGCTGATTGCCTTACGCCGCCACCATACCACACCGCGCGAGATTTACTAACATTTTTTCAATGGATATAAGAAGGCGTAGGAGATATGATAGTCTTTACCTTCCCATATAGGTACGATGTAACGCTTATGCGATAAGATCGGAGGAAGGGTCAGATACGGTATTACGAAGACCTATAATTTTGTGTTTGTGTTCAGAACGATATTGGTGTGTATTTAGAATGATTGTGATTAGAATCTAGGACCGATGTCTCAGCAGGCATGCATCCTAAATGTAAAGCCGCGCGGTCGTCGTCCCAGGCGTACGCCACAAAGTCCTCAGTGTTCTGAAACTAGGACAGACACAGCAGGACAGCATTCAAAGAAGCCATAAAACCATTAGCAAGCCGCTTATCAATCTGTCGCAGTTGTGAACAGAAATGGAGCATCAAATGTACATCCTTAATCACTGATCGGAAAATAACGAACGACAGTTCACGATAACATAACGACCTCAAATGAAACGGCAAGCGGCGCACGCGACTGTCGCATCTAAGACGTTGGTTGTTCGGATGTTTTCGGTGTGAGACAGTTAGGCGGTGATAATCTTCGCACCCTGAACTATGCGGCCGAGTTATCTGGCATCGAGGCCGGCGGCGGCGCAACGCTGCCCGTCCTCCCCAATCACGAGCGCGATAGTATTTAATGGCGTCGATAACACGATCTTTAATTGAACTTTATGCTTTCAATAACAAACTGAGTTGTGTAATTATGGCGAGATTTTGCAACATTGTTGAAAGGGAACATGTTCTCAAATTTCTATATTACAATATTAATAATGGTAGAGTCGGGGGAGGAAGACCTAGGCGAACATTTCACGATCAAATCGGAGACGTTCTGAAAAAAGGCCTGGTCAAGAGTACTCTGAACCAACGAGCGTGCATGCGAAGATTGATGAAAGTGGGAGAAGCGAACGACGTATGTCAGGTCCGTAGCAAGTGGAAGAAGATTGTCTCTGCCTACCCCGTTGGGGACAACGCGTGAATATATTACATACATATATTAATTAGGTAGGCGTTTTAAAGCATATACTACATACACAGACGGCTTCACCTAAGGTGCAGGGTGTGCGTTGGACCCGGGCGCAGCGGTTCCAGGGGGCGCCGGCCTCGCAACTTCCAGGTCTTTTGAAAGGGAGAGAGGGCACTAGGGTAATGATTGCACGCGGGCGCTACATGGGCTAGAGACGCCTTAGAATAGATTACTCCTTCTCACCAAATATCCATGAAGGCCGGCGACGCACCTGAAGCTTCTCTGGTATTGCAGATGTACTTGAGTGTCGGTAATCGCTTATTATAAGGTGAGCCCCATGCATCTTCGCTCAAAAGTTAATGACAATATATAAATTAGATAACTTGGCATTAAGTTAAAGTTCCGGTTGTGCTAAGGGAAAAGCCTTGGAAATCGCATTGGCTACATATAGATGGCGGGATAACCATCTCGTAAACTACCAGATGAAAAATAATCAGACAGATGAATCCGATGACGGGCTGCAGCGTCTGGAGCTGGGATTGTCAACTCGCTCGCCAAGCGTGGTGATTATGGCAAATTCTCCTTATGGGCCTATGTCCTACAGTGGACTACTTACCTTACGGTGTTAAGATATGGTAAGGTAAGTTTAATCATTGTAACCTTGTTTGCGGGCCGGTGTACATTTTGAAGTTCATAAGAGCTTAGAACAAGCCTAAAGCGAATGAAAAAGTTTTGATTATGACTACTTTATTTTCGTACGTCAAAACTACACTGTTTTCGTTATAAAATTTTTGAAATTTTTGTATCATAGAATAAACTTCTTTTCGTCTTTGATTTTGTGTTCACTGTTAAAGAAGAAAGAAATTATACCTAAAGAGTTGCATGTGCATGTTTCACAATAACCCCGTATGTTCGTTTAAAGGCGAACGTAGGAATGAATATCCACTAATTGCGACTAAGACATGATATTTGCCCACTGTTCGATTCGGTACACTTGGCCAAATATTTACAGCTGTTGCCGGTACATAGGTACAAAGCGAAACGTAGGAGCGCGCAGTGTTTGCTGAATTACGTGACGGAAGGTGAGCCTGCCGCGGTCTGTCTTCACACCGACGATCTAAATCGTACATGGGTTTCGAGAAAAATAACCAACCCTGGGTATCGAACTCGGGTCTCTTGATCCGGGAGTAGATCCCCTAACCAATCTGCTATTATGGCTTCAATTTGTTTACTTCGCCGTCAAGGAACTGCGTTAGTTGGTGGGATTTATTAGATTAATTTAGGCTGTGTTGTATTATTTAACTGTTATTAAAGTACATTCTGGAATAATCATCCTATAAACCAAAACGGAAAAAGTAACGTATTGAAGTAAAAATTACAAATATGACTGCGTAGTACGTTATTGCTGCTGCGACTTATTAAAATAATTAGGAAATTATTAGAGCAATAAATAAGAAGATGTGCTCCGGTAACCTTAGAGCGACGGTAAGTCATCCGGAACGCGGTCCAAGTGGGACACCATGTGTTAACGATTCAGCACATGGCCACCGACAGATGAGTATTCCGGCTCATCCATGCTGCAACGGTGCTTCTTAGTTATTTTTCATGACAGTGTGGGTACAGGGTACGAATCCTGACCGAAATCATAATTTCCAACACTTAACGAATTAACTCTATATTTTTATAGGCTGCGAAAAAGGAAATATAATAATTTACTTAACGAATTAACCCTATATTTTTATAGGCTGCGAAAGAGGAAATATATATTTCGGAGATGGGAAGGAGGATGAGGAGGGGGGTGGGGAGGGGGAGTGGGCCTCCGGTTACATTACTCAGCGAACGAAACGCAGAAGCACGAGATGCCTCTACTACACTCCGATATTCTGCGAGGCCGTGGTACCAATCCCCTAAATATCCTTATAGGCCGGCAACGCACCTGCAGCTCCTCTGGTGTTGCAGATGTTCGTGGGTGACGGTAATCACTTATCATAAGCTGAGCCAAATGCTCGTTTGCCACCTTTACCATAAAAAAAAATTATGCCCTCACAAAATATTTAAATATGGTGTCTTAATATGAAAATAATGATATTCATATACATAAATGCAATTAATTATTATTGAGATGTTTGTTTACTTTCGTGTTCTTATCATATTCGCGAGGTCAAAACCTAAAGTAATAAAAAATATAAAACACATTTTTTTGATAAGTTGTCGTCAAATGGCACATTAATATTTTATAAATAATTGTACACAGAATATAATACTTATTTGACCTGATCCGAAGCTGCCCATCACTAGCCCGTGGGATTTGGGTCCGGCAAAATGGGACGGATATTCCGCCATCATTCGGTCACCAGAACCTCGTCTGCTCGCCAGCAGGTTACACCACATGCAGGTGAGGTTGGTGGTAGGGGAAAGTGGTGTTATATCCCCCTTATGCCCTTTGAAGTACATTCATTAAGTAATCAGATATCTAATTGCTCAAAAATAATATGTTTTGTCTTTCCTCAAGGGTTTGCTGGAAGAGAGCTCTTGTTAGAATTAAATTCGCAATTGTACGCGTACACGAGAGTATTGTAATGTGTACGCTAAGGAATAAAGAGCATAAAGGAACCATTAAAATGTTCCAGAAGGTGAATCGTTGACATGGCCCGCGGGGGGCCCGCCCGGGCAACACGCCTCACTCGCCGAATTTAAAATTCGTCGATTGAATTACAAATGGCGTGCGCGCTCCGGGATCAAGTTCGCTGGCAGCTCGCGCCACACACACACACAGGCGCAGAGCTACACGAGTACAATGATGGTATTTAGTCCCGACCACAATGATTTTATAACATAGCAACGTTGTATGCACACCGACCGACCGAATAGAAATGTTCCGAACGCAGCCGAAGCACAAAATTGTATTTGTTTTATCTCGTACTTACATTACGTACAATTAATGCATTTACGCATAACACACATGACGGCATTTGAAGCTATGAAACTAAACACGATTCGCTGAAACTGGGAAGCACATGTACATCGCCTACATAATCGAAAGCGACTGACGTCAGAGGCAACAATTGTAGTCTTTTGTACGCTTCATTTTCGGTGATTTTGCACCAGAGCTTAATTGTTACAACAAAATTGATGGACTACGCCAAGTTTTGTTCTGGCATCCATTTCAACGAGGGAAAATCGTTACCCAACATGCTGAACAGACTCGAACTTCGATACCTTTGCACAGTGGTTGTTCTTTAGTCCAGGATAATGTCCTCGCTGCCGACTTCCACCACAGCGACAACTCCTGAGTACTGTCCGCAATTGTCAACTGTACAGGAGATATTATAGTGCCGTGAGTGTAAGCGCAAACCCAAAGGCAAGGCGATTGACCTTCACTTTCCCGTATCCGACGTAAAATTTGTGCAATAAGATCGGAGGCAGGGTCAGATGCTGTGGAACATGAGAAGAACCAAGGGATTAGGTCTGAAAAACGGCAGAGATTCGGACCCATGGTTTAGCAGTCATGTATCCTAAACACTATGCCTGCAGTCCTGTGATTTATGTTTCGCAAAATTCGAACGACTCCGATCATCGGCCGCTCCCCGGTTCGTCGTTCAGCTAGCAGTACGGATCCCGTGCAGGTTGGCGCGATGAGAGGGGAGAATATAACGTCTACTATCTATTGCCTCTTACAAACTAAACGAATCCTTATCACTAAACACCGTCAACATCATCTTCTGTTGAAACTCCTCACTCTCAGTGGAACGCTGTTACCGAGCGCCACCGAGTATTTCGTGCCCTCGCTGAGCAACCCATCGCCTTACATCCTGTCGTGTCATGAATAAACTGAATTCATTGAATATTTATATAAACAATTCTAACACGCTTTTTTGTGACGCTACTTTGAAATTTAAATAAGCGATTGTAACCACGAGAAACTTTGTTTCAATCGCTACGTTGTACCAGCGGGACATAGACGAGCAAAGCAGTAGCACCAGTTGAGTTTCGATTAATAAAGTTATAAGGTTAATAAAGTTATATATATAAATAAAGTTATTAAAGCTAAATGACATAAGACTGTTAAGAGAATCAGCTGTTACTATGTGGAAATCCATTATTTTAAAGATCGGGGAGAGGGGGCGATCTCGCATTTGATTCTCCGCGCGTCGACTACTTCAAACAGCGGATGCCGACAGACGGCCGAGAAGGTTTTTTACTCTGGAAATCTTTGGCGAAGCAAAATAACTAAAACTAAACAATAACCCAGTGTATAAACTATTGATCTTATATAATAGATATTGGTCGTATGACTAAGAAATAGCCTGTAGAATATTACATTTCGGAGGTGGTGAGCCTGTCACCGGCTCAATATATAATCCAATTTTACAAATCTTACGTAAGTTTCGAGAAACTTATACTCTACTACGAGCCATCCGACATGGCTTCTACAATTCATCAACAAAATACATAAAAAAACCACCCAATAGTTCCACCCTTAAGTTCTATTGAAAGCAGTTTAATAATTATGGCACGAAGTTGATCTACTGCCTATATGATTTGCTCTGTGGCAGCGGAACATCCAACAACCGCTCCGATGGTTCCGCGGTTCTTGGCGCGTACTTGCCACGTACGAAGGCGATGGAGATTTTCTTATTACTATACAAAGGTTCTTCCGTATCTTTTGCCGAACATTGTTTTGTTACATTACGTAAACGTAAAGGTTAACTTGTTAAGTATAAAACCTTTTACGAATTGCATATTCGCAAAATATTATTTCGCAAGGTGGTTGGACCGGTTTGGCCGTGCGGTGGCCGGCGTAAGAATCTGTCACTCGCTTTCCACCCGCGGGTGTCGTCAGAGCGCGACTAAGAGAAAAGCCTTGAAAGATCACAATGGTAGCCAGTCAGATGGCGGGATAACCGTCTCGAAAAATACGAAACAAAAATTAAACAGACCGACGACGGGCAACGGCGTGTAGAGTGCGAGTTGCCTGGTACTACGATCGACAATGCCCTTGCCGAGCGCGGCGATTGTGACAAAACCTCCTTGTGCGCGAGACCTATCCTGCGATGGACTTTAAGGTATATAAAGTAAGTTAAGGAAAACGATTACATACGTTGGTGAATACGCTGTGATATGAAACGTACAAAATCTCAAGTTCACATTTCCGAGCATTTCGTATTAAAATGCAAATGTAACATGAGTTATAAAACTCAACGTTAAAACGCTTACAGTAATGTTTCGAAAATGAAAAGAAACACAGAAGCGTTGGAACGCACGCCGCAGAGGCTCGACTCTGACCTTCACTTCACGTGGCAATTAATAGCGTACACTCCTCGGCGCAAGCTGTTAACTGACTCGGAATAATTAAACACATCCGTTGACATAATATATTTGGCTCGTTGTACCGTGAACCTGACTTGTAATAGATGCCTAATTTGAACAGAAAAAACTTATTAACAATGTAAATTAGCCTTATACAATAAAAAAATCACAGACGAAATGTTTTCTTCGCTAATATTTTCGAGGACGCGGCGTTTATATTCTAGTGTTAATGCATTCGATATTGTATTTGAATTTACTCTATGACGTTACGGCAAAGCTTACTTTGTATTCTAATTTTACTAATAGAATAGAATTCTAGTTTTAATAAACTCCGAAAGGCATACGATGAGACATGAATGAAGCTTTGTGTTAAGAGCGTTAAATCGCAAAGAAGTGAATGTTTTACATAATTACAAGTTAGATATTATATGCGATGATCGCACACCGAATGCGTGAAGCGAGCGCCACATACGGTTGTCTCGTTCTGCGGTCAGAGCACCTGTTCCCAGCGAGCTACGGTATGCCTAGCTTTTAATTCATTCACTAGTTCAACTCAATCGCGACACAAACTGGTATCCGAACGCTCGGCGCCTGCTCGATCGACGGTAAGGGCCTCGCCACACGACACAGCGATAAGCATTATGTACTTTTTTTTAAAGCGTTGTGTTTCGTCTCAAATATATTTTTTTTGTCAGCCTGTAAATGTCCACTGCTGAATATAGGTCCATGACAGCGTCAACAGAAGTCGGCACGCAATGATTTTATAGATTATAGATTTATTCAGGCTCATCCAGCTGGGCGAGCGGGTTGGCGAGCGCTGTCCCGCTAGCCTCGCACCAGTACTGCTGCTCCCCATCACTGGTTAGAGACTAAGATTAGTGTCTCTTCTTCATCTTCAGCATGTACATGATGTTGATAACGTTGTCTATATAGACCATGAGTACATCATGGTCTATATAGACAACGTTGACAACTTGTGATTTCTATTGGTAGTTGTTAACTGCACAGTAGATATTATAGTGCTGTAAGTGTAAACCTAGAGGTTTCACTCACTCGCCTTTACCTTACCGTATGCAACGTAACGCATATAAGATGAGTACGAAGTAAGGTCCAGATGCAGTGTCAGATACGCTAATAACTAAAGCAGTCGTCCACTGGACGCAGGCCTCTACCAATGGGAGGATTTGCCAATAGAGCTACGCTTGGAAGACAAGGTGACAATCGCAGTGTAAACACCTCGTGCTCTCGACTCTGCAGCCTGTCATTGGTCTGTATTTTCAGTCCGGCAATCGATACGGCGTCAATGGTTAATAAAGGCTTTTCCTTTTGTCCAGATAATGTACTTTTCGTCTCTTACGATATCCACGAGAAGAAAGAAGGGTAATACAGGGTAATTTTTTAGCCTCAAACTGATCTCTCGAGCGGTTAACATCGGCTGGCGTCTTGCAGTCAGTTGTATGTACCGGTCTTGCCGAGTGGTTGTACTCCTTTTACGGCCTGAATGCTGTTCAGCGGGTTCCCTTGTATTATTGTAGCGCTGCCAAAGACGACAAATAACACTTCTATGAATGCCAAAATGCCGAGATACCTGAGATTGATTACTTCCCGCTTGCTCTTTGCATTTAATTTGCCGTCAAATGACGTCGCTCCATGACGTAAAGAATATCTAACAATTCAATTTTATCGCTAACTTTATTTAAATGGTTTGCAAAATTATAAAATCAAGACTAAACGTAGCAATAAAAACGCACTTAAATTCAAACAAATTCCTTTTCATTTAATTTTATGAAAAAAACAAAACATATTCGAATTTTTTTTTTACCTTTTTTAAGTTTACATACCTACGCACTTTGAGTGAGTAAAGACTTAGAAATTAATTAATATAAATGGTAAATTTGTAATGTCATGCATGTTGCTTAGACTTTTTTGATGTGTGTAGTAGTAGTAAGTTAATTAGGAAATATTAGAAAAAGTATTTTAAAGCTAAATTAGAGCGATTTTAAGTTTTCTGTAAGTTATATTGTGGAAGGTACAATCTGTAAGTTATATTGTGGAAGGTACAATTGTATCCTGGCTAACTAGAGATTTCCTTTTTTTTGTTTTTACCAACTTTTTAGAACAGTGTTTTACCGCTTATGCGTAAAAATTTACATTGAAAATTTTAATGTTCTATTTCGAAGATTTTGGACTTGAATGTTTGTACGAAAAGCCGTGAAGCGTAAACGCTCTTAAGCGTTAGCTCGTGTGAAGAGGCGCTACAGGCGACGCAGTAACGTCGCCTGTTTGGTAGACACACGTAAGTATACAAACGCGATCTATGTCGAAAACTCATTGGAGAATTACGTCGTAATTTTATTCTGTAAAAACTTAAAGTAAAGTTAGAAACATAATTATACGCCGCTTAAAAGTATTTTTTTTTATTGAATTGGGGTGACAAACCAGCCAACAGTCCATCCGAGGGAAATTGGGTTTCGTAGCCCCTGGACAACTTCTTCAATCGAACAAGGTTACAGATACGTCGACAGGCCTGAGGAACAAAATGGAGTGGCTCGTATTCCGTAATTAAATATTACGAGTCGGGACTCTACTTTTAATTTGATATCATTTCTTACGGACTCGGGGACCTGGGATACTAATGTTTTCAACTTCACGAGATTTCTTATGACTGCTGATAAATTTCAAATCTATTGAGCTGTACAGTATTGAAACCTTAATAAATCACTTTGAACGTTATGGCACCCTGATATCAGTATCTGAATGTATGTAAATACACAACATAAAGTAACAGCCTGTAAGTATCCACCGCTGGGCATAAGGCCACCTTCTCAATCAAAATATCTAAGAGGGTTTTGGAACCTGGACAGGACCTCCACCCTGCTCCAGTGCGGGTTGGCTTCATATATCCACGAAATAATATTTTTTTATTATTTCTCAGATATGCAGGTTTCCTCACGATGTTTTCCTTCACCGCCGAGCACGTGGTGAACACGGCACTTAACTGTACTCACACTCTCACTTATTGGCCATCGAACCCAGATCACTCGCGATCTATTAAACTAAAGCCCTGACCACTAGGCTACCACGGTCTATACTCAACATATATTCTATGGGGGCAAACGAGTAAGCTCGATGGTAAGTGATTACCGTCGCCCACGAACATCTGCAACACCAGAGTAGTTGATGGTGCGATTCCAGCCTTTAGGGATATTTGGGGGATGGGAGAGATGATGAGGACGGTGGCTGGGGAGGAAGGAGTGGGCCTCCGGTTACATCACTCACCGAACGAAAGGCAGAAGCACAAAATGCCTCTACTTCACACCCCCTAACCCCTCACGAGGTAGGCACGCGCCAATGTTTTTATCTGTCATATGGTCATATTTGTTGTCACTAGAGTAGCGCTTTTAAATTCTAATGTTAGTTATTTTGTCAGTTTTGTCGCTTAGCAATGATGACGTCGACCACGGCGACAACTTCCGTATACTATCGGCAGTTGTCGACTGTACAGGACATGTAATAGTGTCGAAGTGTACGCGCAAACACAGAGGCAATCACTTGTGCATAAATTCCCGTATCCGATGAACGAATAAGCGTTGCTTATGCGATAAGAACGGAGGAAGACTCAAATGCTGCAACTGACACATGAACCATTTTGTTATTCAAACCCTGCACCCGTGACTCAGCAGCGAGCAACGCTAACCACTAACCCACGCGGTATAGTGGTTAGCAGTGTAATTAAACGTTGTATCGATGTGTGTGTAAGTTTTAGTAAATAGTCCGCCCCCATATTGCCCCTTGTCGTAAAAGTCGACTGGGGCAAACATACGTGATGCATGGTTCCAATCAATTCAGCCTTTGTAAACGAATAACATTAATTAAATAACGATCTGCGAAGACATATGGTATTATGACCCAAAATGGGAAGAACGATAGATGAAGGACAGGGATAGCATTAAAGTACTTGTAGAGAGTCAAGAAAACGCGCTGGGGAAAAGAAAGCAAGTACCGGCGCGATCTCCTGTGATTCGGCCCATATAACGTAATGGTTGTTGAGGCCATGACAGTATGGCATGGTTTTTTTAAGTAGACATGTCCACTGCAGGAAATGGACCTCTCCTGCAAGGAGTATCTGCCATAACCTCCACGCTCGACATGCGAATTGGCCACCGCAACACCAGACACCTCGCACTAAGACCCTGCTGCCGTCGACTTCACCGATCTGCTTAACTCCAGCCAGATAATCATCTGTGGCCTTTGTAATTTAAAGACCATTTCCTCAGTTGCCTCGACACCTACGGGAAGAAAGGGTGTGGGCGGGATTGTCACGCCGATATCGCACGATAAGTAGACATTGAACAATTGGTCTCGACTACTATCATAGACTTACCAGGCATACATGAGCTCATATCAGTATGACTCAGAACAGACAAAGAATTAGAACGAGAAGCCACAGTAATCCTTTGTGAGAAAACCTTTGTGTTGAAAACATTTGTGAGTCCGCTGTGTGATGCTTGTAGACAGACAGTCAGAAATTATTGAATCGATTACAAAAATTCTTTCTTAGATAGACAAAGGGCGATGATGAGGCATGTCGCGGGTCTTGGATAAATGTTGTTTTAAAACAACCTGTCAAGAGTCCATCGCTGGACAACGGATTTTACCAATCCAGGGACAGATCTCCAGGCTCACAATCGAACCTCTCCTAATGTGTCGCTTGGCAAATTGGAAATCGCTGAACTGGAGCACGTGATAAATTCAGAGCTTAAAATTACTATTAACAATTTTAGTGACGCCGGCACCGGTTCGAACCCACTAGCGTGCTTCGAAATTAAAGCGAGTGCCCTGACAAATAGTTTGGACCAATCTCCTCGCCGAGCGTTACGATTGTGGCGAAGCCTGCTTGTGGGAGAGACCTCTGTCCTGCAGTGGAGTGCTATTTACAGGCTGTTGTGGATGAAGGAAGGTGCAGTATTCGCGTAAATACAAGAATCATTAGACTGCTTGATTTTTTTTTCTTTCAATGATTTTTTTATTGGATAATGATTTTAAATTTAATTAGGTTGTCGGTGCCGGAAGAATAGTGTCGATGCTGTTAAGAATGTAAAAGTCGTTTAGTTTAGTGGAGCAGGCGCGGAACTGGTCCGCGTGCTTCTGAAATTCGGACTTTCAAATTAATGTTTCGTGTTTTGTAAACGAGCCTTTCTTTTTCCACTGCCATTCTGTATCACTTTAAATTAAATAAAACGGCCAAGCGCTAGTCGGACTCGCGCACCGAGGGTTCCGTACAATTTTGCGTACACACCAAAAAAATTATGTTTACTTTCATACAGTTCGGGATCCTTAGCGCGAATCCGAGTCTCACTTGACCGGTTTTTTTTATTTGGCATTTTACTTCTGAATTTACACTAAATTACAGCAAATTTGACGCTTATACGTAACGTTTTTACATCAAAATAAAATATATTTATATATGAAACAAATTTTGCCTAACTATTACAAAAGACTGTAACCTTTAATGTTGAATAAACAGACGGGTGGACAGACACAGACAGACTCGTATAGTAGGCTTGGTAATATAGTTTCGTACGGAATATGAAACGTTGTACTGGCATAATATACGAGTTTGTACGAGTTTGATGTTTTCGTTATACTAAGCGACCGGCGTTCCTCGGCTGGACCTTGGGTTCGAGACACTGTCGAAGTAAACGTGAATGAAATTCACAGAAGGCACTACAGCCGAGTGGTTAGTGGATGTACCACCGAATCAAAACACCTGAGTGCTATTCTCTATGTGGCACCTCCACATTTACCCAGAATATTTTGAAGACATATGTCCGATTTGTATCCGTGTCCTTACCACCACACATTGTCACATTGTTGTAAATAAACTCTGCTAAAAAATGGGTTAAAATAACATGAATAAATATTGACCTCTGTCCACCCCAGTATTGCCGAGAGCTTAACCCGCGCCGCAGGGCCACTACCAACGAGACTATCGAGTTATCGAATTTCAACTTCAACGTCAAGCCGTTCTTAAGAACGAAAGGAATGACAAACGGATCGACCCATAAATTAATATAATTATATATTTAATTCAGTCATTTAATATGGCTGCTAATAAAATATTGACGATGTGCTCCGGGCTGAATTCATCAACTACGCAGGATTCATTATAAGCACACAGGCACTCGCTCGTCTGCACCTCCCCGTATCCAATGTAACGCATGAGGTCCGACGAAGCGCCTGCGTCTGATCCTTTCTCCGATCATATCTCAAGTGTTAGACCCGACAATCAATCATTGGTGTGTTATACAAATAATGACTCCTTGCGATTCAGGATCCCTGGTACGGTATTCTCAAGTCCCAAAGCTCAATTCTCAGTTACGCGCTCGTCAAAAAGTATTCTTATTGAAATGTCGCGTCAAATAGTATGAAAAATTTGAACGTTGGGAAAAACACAAGCGTACACATCTACTTCATTTATGTTTATTGATGGAAACGTCGCAATAAACCTGAAGTGAGCGGTCGTTCCGGACTGAGCAGGAGGGGTGCGGCCGTGGGGCTCGCAGGGCTGCCACCTGTAGCGCGGACATCGGGCGCTGCGGGGCGCTAGGGTTGGGGCTAATAAACGCAACTTTAGTAGGAATATTTGACAGAGCGAAATTGTGAACGCCATAGAGTTTTAGTCAACTCGATGGCTATCGAGAAATTGAAATGTACAATCGGTCAGCGATCACTGCGATCAGAAGTACTTTGGTCTAACGATACAAATAGTACGTAAATGCCGAAACTCGGAAGAATCATACAAGCTCAATAGCTTTTTAGTAAAGTTATGTTTCACCGTAATTAGTGTTTTCTTTTTATTCACTGCTGAACATATAACTGTCCTAAAAAGCACCAGCGAAAGCCGACGTGCATTCGGGTTGGGAGTAATGCGGGAAGCATAACTAAAGTTTATGATTTCTTATTTTTGTTAGCCGCCGAAAGTCCACTGCTATGAATATATCTTTCCGTGAAAGCGCCAACAAGTTCTAGCATGTCTGGCATAGAACAATTGCCCATAGTCGCCGCGCTGGACAGGCGGGTAGCGTGGGTAGTGCCAGTACCCTTCCACTAGAGATGCTGCTCCCCATGATTAGTCTGTGAAATGTAGGTGCGGCAGTCGGATGGATTTACCGCCGTCTTTCCGTCGCCAGAGCCTCGTCCGTTAGTCAGAAGGACGCACCGAGTGCAGACGAGGTTGACGTTTAGAAAAATAATTATAATATCCTATACTTCCAAGTGGCAACCAGTACTTAAAAAATAGCATACTCTCAGTATGGTGGTTATTAGCCTACTGCTGGATACAGATTTTTCCCATTTTAAAAAGAGGCGGATGAGATCGTCACGCCGCGTGTGACTTTCTTTTACACATTTACTCTCGCTTCGCTGGTGCAACGACCCAAAATGTTTTTTGGCCTCCGAAACGAGAATATGCGAAAACTCTGGTCGCGGTCTTGTGCGGTTTCTTGCCGGTTGCTATTATGGAGCTCGCTTAGATCCCCCGGCACCACCTCGCCCCACCAGCACCGAGGTCGCTCGGCCGGACCGCGACATGATCATATATGTATATACCTCGATGATAATAATAGGCTTTTACTAAAATAAAATGTCTAATCATTTGACAGATATGTAGATATACATAGCTAGGATAGCTTGTGAATATCCCACAGCTGGACAAAAGCCACATTCAATATTGTGAGAGGGTTTTATTTGGTTAGTTAAGAAATGAGTCCGTCCGTCGCGTCGTCGTATCCTCAAAATAATTTTTTTTTTATTATTTCAGAAATGCATGTTTCCTCACCACGTATTACTTCACCTTCAGCTTCACAATAATTTTAGTAGTGCCGGCAACAGAATTTGAACCCAGATCGATTGCGTACTTTGAAATTAAAGCGATCATCCTGACCACTTTGTACCACGGTAGTATTTGTACTCCTAAGTTCTATATACTATATCCAGTTTTAGGGCCATTGCCCCGTATCAAACTAATTATTCTTTTCTAGCACTCAGTATAAGAAAACATGGGTCAACCTTTATTCCTGTAATCTGTGACCGACGCCGTACTAAGTAGGATGGCTTATCGAAGTTAAATTAATGGCTACATAAAATCGGCGTCCGTCCGTCTGTGTGTATTTGGCGTTTGGGAGGGACGGAGCAATCGATAACGGGACAGTCCATTGTGTCAGAAGAGAAGTTGTTTCGACGAAGCCGTTCGAAGTTGTTAAGGAACCTATAAATAAAAACGTACCGACATGTAACTATATCCACTTATGCAACTTTGTAGAGTTTTACTCAATTAAAGCCAACTCATTACATTGCCGGTGCCATGCCGGTCTAGATAATGGCTGTAAAAATTTGTCTGCCGAATCAAATAGTTCAAAATAGGGGAGCCTGCAGTTAAAGATGTATATCATTCGGGTCAAATGCGAAAGGTTCTGAACAGCATCCTACGAAGAGGCCATATCGCAGCAAGAGAAAGAGAACAATCACCCGAACTGGAAGAAACTCATGATCAGTAAGAGCGGGCCCAGTACTCCCCTCCGCTCGCAGTGTGGCGCCGCCCTGCTCTGTGCCAGCAAGGCGCGGCCACCCCTCGCCATTTGTCATATTTGTAGGTGAACGGGCGCATCGCTGCCCCTTAATTGTGTTTTAGGTTATCCGAGCGATCGCTCCATTTTCCTTTGCCTAATGAAAATGAGATTCGTGCGACGACCACATTACTATCAGCCGCCACCTTTGTTCCTTAATTAATGACCGTGTAAAAAAAAATTTGACGTAAGTCTCTATGGATGCCTCAAAGGCCATTCATTAAACCGTGTACTATTTTAAAAAACATTTCAAAGCACATTGTGTCCGTAGTTCCAGCATTGTTGCGCGAACTCTGTAATTTTTCAACGTTACGCGATATTACGCAGATAAAAGAATACACTAGCCGTGTGGTATCGGCGTGAGAACGCTCCCATCCCCTTTCTCCCCGTGGGTGTCGTAAGTGACGACTAATGCGAAGCGTGATTAGAACAGATCCTCGTTGTGGGACAGGTCTATATCATGCAGTGGACTATTTACGAGTACAGGATGTTAAGGTAAGAGTAGACTTGGCAGATGTGCCGACATTTCGAACTATAAACAGACATATTTGCTTCCTAATCCCAATCCTCTCAATCCTCCCATTCCGTTCTTCCCTAGGGATAGACTTGTTGACAAAGATCCCAAAAGAAGTTACTTCGTTAAATTCAGCATGAAAACATTAGTAACTTTGCTCGCAGAGAAGAATACCATCCACCATCCTCTTTACATTTAAACGTGGTAGAACCAAGCGGCGGCTTTTGCTGCTGCTCAAATAGATCGACAGAATCGAGGTAGTCGACTGGACTTCTACGTTTCGTTACATGAGTGAGGTAACCGGTCGCCTCCCCCTCCGGTGTTGCAGATGTACACGTGGGTCTGTAATGAACTTACCATCTGATGATTCGTTAGCCCTCTGTCCCAAAATAAAATTTACTACACCTACTGCTGCATAACGAATTACCACGAAGTAACAATGACCCAATAACAAAAGACAAATCTGTTGTTAAGTAACAAGATACGTGTCCCAGAAACATCGTATCAACTATGACGATGGTGTTGTCACTAGGTCAGCCCGCCTCACTTTGTCCGCTGTCGAACTATGAGCGATCGCACGAAGCGAGTCGAACGCGCCCAGAGTAATCGGAGCCTATACCTGATACAGTGTAGTAAGTTACAGCAAGGCAAGTGAAAGTCACGTCTAAATTTATTTGCTTTATTATCTGTACCAATGACATTGTTCGCGCAACTTTATAATGAATGGTTTTGATAGCTCGGTTGTCGCAGTTGCACAACGTTTGAAGAAGGGTGTGCTTACCTCAAGTTCAATTATTTCAAAAATGTGCATAATCAGAAGAAGGCATATTTTCATATAGTACCAGCTTTAGCTCGTATGTCATATTATACCTTACCTAAAAAATATGCTTTTAGTGGAGGTAAGGTATTATTTTCAAGGAAAAAGAAAATATTCCCAGAACCTTTTCTTTGTCTTTGAATAACATTTTTAAGCCAAGGATTTTTGGTCAGTAAGGCATGACACATCTAGTAGATAAATTTTTGACACGGATTTAATTCAGAGTGGACGACTAAAGAAGAGACGACTGATGTTTCCCAGAGGTACTGTGAACAGAATCATTAAAAATTCTGGAATAATTTTAATGTCACCTTCACAGAAACTATGGCGGCTGCTTTAGTTTCATCATCAGCTTGTTGATAGTTCTCTGCTGGACACAGGGCTCTCTCAATGGGAGAATAAGCCATACTCGAAATAATCGCCTAGTTAGGTAGGAAGGAAGGGTGTCATTTTGATGCCATCAAATTTCCCTTTCAACAACAAACTTTACGACATTCGCAGAAAACAGCGGTAGGCTCGGTGCCACCTATCGGCATTAAAAACTGGCAGCTAAACTAAATATTTTAAGTCAAGTTCTACTTCTGCCGAAACTGCACTGTGTAGCGCAACGGCGTCAGCAGAGTGTTAGATGTGACACATTCGATACTATGTCGCGTACACAGAGACCGGTGCGTTGAGCCTCTAACGCGATGCTTCTTACTAAACCTTCCGGGTAAACTTGACCTTAATGCGATTGTTTTGCTACAGATTCTAATTTCCTTGATTAAAATTGCGATATCACTTATAAAAGAGGAAAATATTATTGTTTGTATATTTTTCTTAGCAATTTTATTTACCCTAGCGGGAATTCAAAACCTCATCGGCTCATCGAACGCTGGGTAATAAAATAGTTCCATTGGCCTTGGGCCGTTTGGGTTAAGTTTAACTATTTTGAAGTAAAATATGCTTCATACATATGTAAGTTGGATATTTCATTGCATAAACCAGTTGATTCTGCGATCGGGCGCGAGGACTTTGGAATACGTGTGGATCAAGAAACTTTTTAGAATAATATGTCTAATGTATTCATGTCTGTTTTTGTTTTTTACTGTGAAGAAGCCTGTCCACGCTACTTTTTACAGAGTCATTTGGTTGTGAGGGGTATTGTACCATATTTTCCTCCAAAGGTCAATCTCGCCAGCAGGCGTTGCATACTGTCAGACGACGCTCGGGCGCCTGGCTGATGGTGAACAAGCCATGAGAATAACCTACTAAATAACGCAGCCGAATCCACGGACCAGTTCTTTTATATGTGTAAGGGAGCATACGAGCAAGCGGCTCACCTGATGGTAAGTGATTACCTTCGCCTATGTACATCTCCAACGCCAGAACTGCAGGTGCGATACCTGCCTTTCAGGGTATTTGAGTGATGGGAGATAGGATGAGGAGAGTGGGATGGGATGACCTCACTCACCGAACGAAAAGCAGAAGCAAAAGCTACTTCCCGCCGGTAGTCTGGAGGCCCTAATGCTGCCCCGGTCGAGCCGGCCCATTCCAGCAGCATTATACGTACGAGGATACGGGGCCTGCTCTCATCGCGCGAGGAAAGCGGGTAATGCAATGGGCAATACCAATCTTACATGCATGGCGTTGTACATTTGTTCGTGACTTCACAATTGAATTGAATTGTCAATTGAAGGTTTTGAAGCTAGCAAATTCGTTTTCAGTTCTTGTCATTAACGGTTCCCTAGAACACGTGATCAGATGCGGCAGATGTAGTTCCTTTGTCCCTACAGACACACGGAATCGCTGTTAGGCTTTGACATTCGTCACTCAGCAGCGTAACGTACTGGTGAGGTAAACAAATGCAGGGAGCATATTGAAGTATAGTGCAAATGTAAACATTAACGCCTGTCAGCCGTGCGGGGTAGGCAGTGATTACGTTTCTCCATTTGGACACCACTCAGCGTAGATAAATGCACTTACATAACCCACTTATCCCCTTTCTTTTCGCCGGGTTTGCTCTCGCTGTTTGCAGATTATTACGTGGCTGACTAATGCACGGTATTTGGAGCAAATGCCGATACAATTCCTCGCACATCCATAGATTGAAGGACTCCTACCTTTCCTTAACAGCCTGCCTGTAAATATACAGGCTGTTGTCCAGGGGCACGGGGCATATGCCTCTCCCTCTCCCATAAGGAGGACTTGTCGTCGGTATGCTTATTTTTGGTAAGGTATTTTACGCGATGGTTATCCCCTCATATATCGGTAATCATTGCGGCTTTCGTGGCTTTTACCGTAGTCGCCTCCTACGACCCCCACGAACAGAATAAGGAGTAGCAGATCCTGACGCCGATACCATGCGGCAGTTAAAGGTTTCACCTTAGTATAATGAAACACTGCGTTAGTCTACTTTAGTACAGTTCTGAACAAAGGTCTAGTCCATAAAAACACCTACAAAAGTCGTTATATATTTCTTGTGTGGTTTGCCCATAAGCAGCTCGCTGGAGATTCGTATCGCCATCGCACTGCTGAGGCCGCTCCCATCGCTATAGGAATGTCAAGGCGGGTCTGCCAGCGAACCAGGAGTCTCATGTCTGATCCTCTATGTGGAGGGCTCGTACCAAATAGCTTTTTGAAACTTGCATACCATTCGCATCGTTGTCCAAGAGATTACGACGCGTTGATCTAAATAAGCTTTGAATAAATGTTGATTGAAACGACCAAAGTCTAGAGACCATAGGGATTACAAGTCGTGAGAGCTTATTTGTTTTGTTTTTTTTTTATTCATAGCTGTCAACCATCGCCGCAGCGGGCACGGGTGTTACCCGACTGATACAGAAATAATAACGTGAAATACATTACGGCTAATTCATTTACGCGGGCTTCATTAAATGGGGGAGACACGCGAGCGACCGCGCCCGGGTGCGCGCCCGACACCTTTCGGGACAATGTGAATGCACTTGTTAAATAATTGTTAAATATGTCTCTCGTGTTCATTGGAACTGGCAGGTTGACTGAAAAAAAAACCCTTCCTTAAGTTAACTTGAAGCGTTACGTACTGAACGGGAAACCCACAACGGATGACTTCGCCGTACTTTCATCTGTCGGTCTGTCCATGTCTTTGACTCTGGGCCAAGAATCTTTTTCTCTGGGAACATAGAAATTCCGATAATGTTATATGGTCCTTCTGAGCACTTTCATTCTCAGTATAAACCTTCGAATTCTACGGGTATTTTTTTTTATTGAACGCGGTGGACAGGTAGATCTGTCACTGAAGGCTGTGACCGGATATGTCAGGATAGGATATACACCGTTGACTCGGTGGCCTTAACAGCTTCGGCGGAGGAGACCCGCGAGCAAAAGAACATAACTAATTTAAATAAAAAAAAGAACGATGTTACCGGCGCCGGTGCGAAGCGCTGCGTCGCGATACTGCTGCCTGCTGCTGTTCCTTGGGATGCAGCTACCCTCTTAAGGAGGTACGAGATCTACGCTAGGGTTACCGTCGATAGGGTTAGAAATGGGTCGAATTTTAAAAACGACTTTGTACTCGGAATACCTCGCGGAGACCTTAAACCCGGGATGCTATCGATGGTAGTCCACTGAACAGGATATACCATAGTGACGCAAAGCTTTGAAAATTTCATGACAATCTCCGGGAGCAGGCTCGGAGTCCAGGCTCGCCAACAGTCACGTCCTATCTACTGTTGAAGCGAACACTGGGTTGCCGTGGTATGCTTAATGGAAATCCATTACTTATGTCTATCTCTATGTGTATACCCAAACATGGGGTCTGGGGGCGGTACCCTCTCAGGTCTGAAGGTCAGTGCGCTCACTGACCTGTCTGCTCGGTGTGGTGAGTATGGTCAAATGTTATATGTCACGCACACCAAGTTTTGTTGGCGTTATTAAGAAAGCCCTGTCTGCACAGGGCACTGAGAATGGCCGATGAATAAGAAAAAGACATTTAATAAACTTTACGAAGAATTTCTTGAATATTTTACTTATCACTGTATTTATTAGTTCATTCAAAATATTTAATGTAACAAGATAATAAACACATTAATTTCACATCATTTAAAATCGATTGCATAGTTATCGCTTCCACTCCTCCACGGTTGGGTTACAATGTTGACATGCGTGAGACGATAACTGACAGTCGTGGCTGCATGCCAATTATGCTTTTGCCTTTCGCTCTGATATTCTACAAAGATGATTGATTTGTAACTAGAAAACATATCGGACACATTCTTTTGGTTGTTCGTAATTAATCTTAAATGATTGTCAGTGATTAATACGGACAGAGTGGCTAAATTATGTCCCACGTGTCGGCCGTGTGGTTGTTTGCCAGCGAAACGAAATCGTTCACAAACAACGGCCGATAAAGACGCACTAAACAGCATGGCCGCTGCGTCTGCGTTGAGACGACGCCACCGTCCCATTCATAAATATTGATTTCCCTCCAACGTTATTAGATGCTATTTGCGAAACAATAACGAACTCATAATCGAGACGGCTTGCAAATAGCAACGTTCGGAAGCAACGTGGACGACGCGGCGTGTGGAAGCGCTAAAAATACGCGGACACGAGGAGCGGGCAGGCAGGGCTCGTTGTCCGCACCCTGATATGCACTCCATGGCCGTGATACCGACTTGCATGCCGCTTTAGTAATTCAGACCCTAACGCCGGTGAATTGAACACAGAATCAATTGCGTTGTGATAGTCGTTTCCAAGCGAGTGGCCTCGGCCGGGTTATCGCGCGACCTCTTATCATCGCACACACACACACACACGCTTGGCGTCAGCTAACGCACACATGCGCGCAACACTCGAACACTGGTTCGAAATAGGTCGAATGTGTCGCTCCATGTAATTAGGACGGGGAACTGGCTGTGAACCCGCGCTATCGGGCCATCCTTCCTATTTGTATTGTATTCATTTTGTTTTCGTTTTCACAGTGACTAACGTACATCTAATTGTGTTAAGTCACGTTCGTCCGACACATTGTATACGTGCTGAGTCGACGAACGTATCGCACCGCTTGTGACACACATGCGCACGTCAGATATATAGTATACTGTCTTATAATTACTATAGCATTAATATCATCAAACTCTTCCCGTCAATAAACAAAGAGAGTGTGAAATTGTTTGTAAGATACAATGAAGTATACAGAATATTTCACTGTTATGAGTCTACAGTGATAGTCAGCGCGAGTGACCTGGGTTCGATACTCAGTGCCGGCACCACTAAATTTGTAAAGGTTATGGTGCTCGGCGGTGAAGGAAAACATCGTGAGGGGTTTGCATGTCTGAGAAATAATAAAAATATTATTTCCCGGACATTTGAAGATCACCAACCCGCACTGGAGCAGCGTAGCGGGCCCTTCTCGGCTCCAAAACCCTCTTAGATATTGGAGTCCCTTGCCCAGCAGTGGGCACTTTGAGGCCACTATTTTACTTTGAGTCTACAGAATAGTATCGTTAGTTATCAACTGCACTAGGGCTGTTATAGTGCAGATGTTACGATAATGATAACAGTTTTATTGCTATAAATAGGGTTTACAATTTAGGATTTAATATTTGAACCAAAGACTCATGACTCGGCAGTCAGATGCGCTGACCACTAAGCCAAGCGGTCGTCTCAATACAATTTAATAAGTGACAAAGATCAAGCGTCGCTGGAAGTGGCACGTTGTAATATTTAAAGTTGTCAAAAGAACGGCGTCTCGACCCGCTCGACTGCTACCACAGTACTACTGCCAGCCATAACCATAGATCATGGTAAGGTGACCTGCTTCTCAGAGCTAATAGCGCTTGGGCACATTCTAATGTACAAATTCCTGTCACATATTGAGACGATATTCATAAACAACATTAACGTACACCGGGCAAGTGCGGCCATCTGCTCAAGTAACGTGTTTCCTAATCCCACAGATCTCATAACAAAGAATCGGAACATTCGTTTAATAAAACGCGGATCTCGGAATAAAAACAAGATCTCGGTGCCGGACCAGCAGCGGTTCCTGAACTTTATGAGCACAGCGAAGTAATGCAGGATTACGTTACAGTGATCGCAGGGAAAGTCAGTTGCAGTATCACACACCCATACGACAAGACCTTAAAACCAATAACTAATTTGTTTCACTGATATGTTCTACGACTGGGATACGTATCCAGGACTCAGAAGGGAACGAGAAAGTGAGTATGACAGTCAATCATAGAGGGAAAAAAACATGTTTTAAATAGCAATCTGAACATGGTGACTACGCGTTTGTTTTGGATGCGCGAAGTGTGAAGTGTGAAATGTCGTTGAACTGTGAGGATGTTTGCGGAGGCAATTATGAAGGATCGGAGCATCGTTAGCGCTCCTGCGACACTCGCGGGCCACGCGCTAAGATCCTGCCGCAGATCTAAGCAGCTAGCATCCTGTAACAGCCCGGGCATTTTAAAGACCATTATTACAAGTAAAAATAAAAAGGGATAAGTCTCGTAAACAACAATGGCTACCGATAGATGGCGGGAAAAATACCAGACTTAATTGTAGAAGGCTAAGGTGAGAGCTGTCTGGTATTCCAGTAGAGGCATCTTGTTCCTCTGCGTTTCGTTCGGTGAGTGAGCTAACCGGGGGCACACTCTCTCGCCCATCCTCCAAATATTATTCAAGGCCGGCAACGCACCTATAGCTCCTCCAGTGTTGCAGATGTACGTGAGCGATGGTAATGACTTACCATCAGCTGAGCCGCTCGCCTCTTTTCCCATTGCCCGTTTCTGCTACCAAACAGCACTATAACGACTGTTGTATTCCCGTTTGAAAGATATAAAGAACCAGTATAATTACAGGCTGTGTGGTGTACATCTCAGTCTTCAGGGGCGACAACGGACAGAATAATTTAAACTTTGAAAATCTCCTGGCATTCTTGGGTAGCAGTAGAGAGAGCATCATTACTAAATTCGAATTTGTGTAGTTTTTTTTTTGGAGAGCGTATCGCCAATCTTTTATTAGTCTTTGACACATAAAAAAAGTGTACTATTATCATTAAAGTCAGTACATAGATGTATTGTTTGAATGTACTAGTGTTTCTATGATAGACTTAAAATCGTGAAATAATCGAACTTTTTCTTAAACTGCCAACCTCATTGAGCAGGCAAGACTGATAGTGGAAAATCCATTCGTCCATCTGTTTATTGATTTGTGAGCTAATCATTTGGGTGGTGCGAGATGGGGGAAGGTTTCGTGGGCAACGTGGGCGCGGTTCGGAATAATTGTGACAGTAAACAGGCGGTAATGGGGCGCCGCGCCCCGCTTGTTAATTAGTGGAGTGTCGGCCCTCCCCGCGTGCCCCCGCTCCCCGCCCCGGACACACCCGGCCTGGCCCTCGTGCATCACGAATTTTTGGCAACTATTAGGGATTTGTTACTGTTAATTATTTCTGTTTGTAAGGAGTCTATTACAAATTTCACCAAATGTCAACCACACCTGCACGCAGTGCCCCCTGCTGATTAACGTGGCTCTAACCCAAATACCGCACGCAAGTGATGGGGAGCAGCAGCTCTAGTTCAAAAGTACCGGCACTGCGCCCACCAACCCGCTTGCCCAGTTCACCAGGTGTAAGCAGCAGTCCGAGGACGCGGCAAACCACTTCAATCGAAGAAGGTGCAAACGACTTCAGATGGGATGTCACCCCTGAGGATTAAGACGGAATGCCTCGCAGGTTGCAATTACACTGGCTCTCTATACCTCGTCTGGTCGTAGAAATGGGTAAGAATGTGGTACCTGCCCAGACGACTCGTCAGTAGAGGAGTAGGCAACAGTAAAAGAGCATATGCAAATCTTGCATGCATGGCACCCGATCGTTTGTCGGCGCTTTCATGGATAGGCCTATACCCAGCAGTAGACTTTTACAGACTGATAAAGAAGAAGAAATAAGGAAAATATCCAGTATGGTCTCTGTACAGTCTCAACTTTTTGGCGTCGAGTACTCTGATCGCCAACCCGCTCCTAAGCCAGGCGATTAGCACAAACCCTTTGGAAAAAGCTAATGATTAAACGGAATAATATACAAAGAAACCTGTACTGGGGAATAAAATGGTAACCATTAAAAGTACCTATGTACCTTAGTCTCTCGCAACATAAACATAAATCTTGAAACTAATTGCCGGTTTGTTGAGAAACACATTTAATTACCCATCATTTAAAGGAAATGTCAATAAAATAGACATTAATTATTGGATTCAAATCGGAAAATCATTATAGAAGTGGGCCATCAACCCACCGAACCCGTTGTCGCTTAACGATGCTGTCCAATATCTTACAGACCGCAACCGACTTACATGCAACTGCTCGGAGGAACCAAGCTCTAATGGAATAACTGCTTTAGATATTGACGTGTGACGTGAATTGTGGATACCATTCCTGGTGACTACGCATCCCTCCAAGAACCTCATAGATGAACATGTGTATGTGCTTCAAAACCTATATAATGCGGTATACAATCAAATAATATTAGGCTTTTTAATGTGGTAGAGCTAAGCGGCGGTTTTAGCTGCTGCTCGAATGGTCCGGCTCGACCGTGTTAATACCACGAGCTCGCAGAATGCCGGCGTGAAGTAGAAGCATCCTGTTGCTTCTGCGTTTCGTTCGGTGACTGAGGTAACCGAAGGCCCACTCGCCCTCCCCGTCCCCATCCCCATCCTCATTCTCCCTCTCATCTCCCAAATACCCTTAAAGGCCGGCAACGCACCTGCATCTGCTCTGGTGTTGCAGACGCACGCGGGCGACGGTAATCACTTACCATCAGGTGAACCGCTTGCTCGTTCGCCGCTTTTCCCATAAAAAAAGGCTTTATTGAAATAATTCATAGACTAGGTAATATACATAACACAGACTACTAAAATAGACTTACGAAAGGCGCTGAGTTCCTGGACTTAAAGATCTATTGAAAACCAACCGCAGCTTCAACTAGCAAGTTCATTTATCTTCTAGTAAATCTCGCGGCGCTTTAAATGTTTCTTCGGAATAAACTAAAATATACCTTAAAAAAACACTTGTATGTCATTCTGTCAACTGTTAAAGAATTTGATAAAAATGTAAATCTATTATTGACTGTAAGGTAATGAAGAATGATAAATTGTATTTATTTAAGAGCGTCAGATTTTGTAACTTCTCCTCTTTTTCCTTCCTTTTTCTCTTCCATAAACCAGCTACCACGGTTTAACTACTCGCGTGCCATGGAACAAAAGCGAGCACCAGGTCCCTGAACTTAAAGTAAGAACTAGCAGCCTTTAAATGCCCTCTGCTCGGGTGAGGCCTTCTCATAAATATATTTTTTATTGTTTTTTTTTTTCAATTTCTCTCAGCCCAACGACATAAAACTAAATAATAAAAAGGAGTTTCCCACACGAGGCTGAGCTGAATTCGATTTGGTATACACACGTGGCGACGTAAACAGAGTTTCCGATAACGGCCTAAAGTATAGCGTATTCAAACATAATCATATTAACATGTCGTGTTGTTTACGATTATGTTTGTGCTCTCAATAACGAACGGTGTTGGGAAAGCGCTGAGCGTGCGTCGTAACGGACTGGTTCTACCGTTTCCATAGCGGTTAGAGATTTTTTTTTAGCGTTTAGAGATGAAATGGAAAAGTAGCATACCCACTCGCAGAAGTGTCCTGCTGCTGGACAATGGCCGCCGTTTAATATTTGTAAGTCGAAGCCGGAAGTCGTCATCGTGTGTGCCTTCTTTTTTTTTTTATTGGATTGGAATGACAAGCGAACTGACAGAGTCTGCTGCAGCCTATGGGTACCAGCAAACAATTACCTTCGAAGTTGTTTGCAGATGACTGAGATAAATTGCCTCAGTACTGATCGTAATTATAGTGGCTCTCTGTTCCTCTCAAACCAGAGCACAACAGTGGTTACGCTGCTGATTGACGGCAGATAAGGGCAAGAGTGTGGTAACTGCTCAGACGACTTCTAGCCAGAGAAGAATCCACCGTCCAGTGTTTAATGTAGGTTGGCAGAGTGGATGTGTCGCGGCGAGAGCTCCGACACCACAGGCGTCGACTCTACTCCTGGGCACCTGGCTGCCTAGGAGTAGAGTACTCATTTAGCATATAAGGAAATGATGTCATATTATTATTATTATATATATCAGAATTATTCCTTGTTAAATTATGGAAAAAGACTATGCCCAGCCGTGGTCTTATACGGAGTGATCACGTAAAAGTAACTAAAAAAAAAATAGGGCTGCCAACGGAACCTTAAAAGATTTCTCCCATACGCTCGTTTTAACGTTAGCGTCCATAAAATGTCTTATAGGTCGCAGGCTGCGCTGCGCACCGATGTAGTGTGAATTGCAATTTCCTACACCTTACTCAATCTCCTCTGATTCCGTAAAACGAAACCCAAACATAAACTTAGGTTATAACATCGAACCGAATATTAGTATCGAAGACGCTGCCTAATTCACGAATACGATCTGCTTCCAATAACAATATTTACGCGGTGACGGGTTCAATAGTATGAAGAGATAACGGTTTCAAGGTTCAATAATGTAATTCTGAAGACGCCTATAGGTTGTACAGAGAACAACAGGCGAACAGCGATAACCCGAGGCCCGGCCGCGACGCGCTTGTCGCTTGTGCCCTCGCTTGTCCACCCGGCGCCCGACACGCGCTCACTCTATGAAATAATTGCGCATCAATGTCATTTCACGAATTTTAGATTTCCTATCAAATAAGCGTCTCCTTTGTTCACATCCCTCTGTGGAAGTTAAACGCGATTATTGTTAGCAATGGCGTTATCTATTTCAACGGTTTTAACTTAAATTATTGCATGCATTCGATGAGTCCGTTTTTTATAATGTTCCACATGATTCCAGAATGTTTTATACCACTTATTACCGCTAAAGTTTGTACTTTCGTTTGTTGTTCGTCGGCAGAGACATTATGGATGGAAACGTGTAGATAGGTTACCTATATAAAACAACAAACGGCATACTAACTCACACATAAATAACGTAATGTCACACTATATTTGATAACGAGCGGAAGTGGGACGGCATGACCTTATTATCGGGGGCAAAAAAGAGACAGAGAGAAGTTGAGCTAAGTAGCTAAAGTTTCAACGTACCACTCGCAGAGCGCTTATAACCTATCAACACCTTTTTAATTATTATAATATCATCGTATATGGGATTCTGTTTATCGCAAGTCCGGTCGGCTCGTAAGGTCATTTGTGACAGTTTGGCAGTTGGCGCACTACACGCCTGAATCTATCAGTATTGAACTAATGCCGTGTAGGACGTCCCCCCACAAGATGGAGCGACGGCCTGCGCAGTGTTGCGGGAAGTAGATGGATGCAGGTGGCTCAGGACCGTGCTTCGTGGCAATCTTTGGGGGAGGCCTATGTTCAGCAGTGGACTTCTGATAGGCTGAAATGATGATGATGATGATTGCACTAATTATTATTAATTATATCCACCTTGGAAATAATAATTGGAATCCTAATAAAATTTCCCATTGGAGCGTGCAGGCGCTAACAGACAGTTGACGCTGAGCGCATCACATTATCGACTTTGAGAAAAAAGCGGTTGTCTTTGACACAAAAATACTCTATGGATCATTGCAGGCACCGCGTTACTGTTGCCTGCCAACAACGCGGAACTTTTTCATCCTTCTCACACTAATGCATTCCGCCATAAGAGAGAACGAGACGTTGTTAAGTATGAACGATTGGAGTTCTCATGAGACAAAGCTTGTGACCACGCGATTGAAGCAGCTGGTTAGTCCAACAACATTATTTTTAAATAATAATTTAAAAATTCGCCGATACCATAAAGCCTAGAAGTGTTCGTGAAATCCTAGAATGACCGTCTTACACCTCAATGGTCAGATCCAATCCATCATAATTGTAAGCCAACTGCTCATAGATCTACTGCAAAGCTAAATACGTTGTAACGTGGCGAGGAGTTGAAAACTGTTTTTATTAGTTGTCAGTCCTAGCAATATTTAAATACCACATACACTGTGGTGTATTTAGAAAATTATAAAATGAATCAAAAAAGTTCGACTATCAATAATTTTGTGATCAAATTCGTTTTTTTTAGTGGAATTCGAACTTGGGACACTTCGATACTATGGGAGCGAATGACTAGGCCTCTGCCACGGCTATGCACTAAGTGTGCATTAAGTAATGAAATTGTTGAATATTAAAAAAAAATTATTTGAATATATTTATTTGAAAATTTGGTTATTAAGAAAATAAAAAATATATCATATTGTCTTTGGTCTGTGTCTAAGTCAAATTTTTCAAGTGCATATTTCATCAGCCATCTGAATTCGCAACAAAATGTATTGCATATGCGACACGGCCCGAGAAGGAGTCCGATGCGGGGTTCGAGGCGAGGACTGATATATGATAGCTGAGGTTAGAAATGGTGTGCATTGTGTACTTGTATCACATTATCTTGTCTCCCTAAAGTAAAAAGTAAAGTAGCAGAGTCAGTTCCCACTGTTGGGCAAAGAACTCCTTCTCAAATACCTGAGACGGTGTTTGGAGCCGAGAAGGGCCAGCCACGCTGCTCCCGTACTGTTTGGCGGACTTCACATATCCACGAATTTTTTTTTATATCTCACGCGATGTTCTCTTTCACCGCCGATCACGTGGTAAATACAACACTTAAAATTGCTCTCTGAACTCTGAACTCTGAACCCAGGTCACTCTCTATGAACGTAAACTAAAGTGAGCGCCCTGACCACTAGACTACCGGCACTTCCTAGCCGATTGCGAACACCTACGGCAATTATCAACGGCGCAGAACATATTGTCTCACCGACTCCTGCTAACCTTCCGGTATTCGATGCAACGCTTACGCGTTAACATCAGAGGCATGGGTCACCCGCAACAGTCAACACAAACGGACACGAGAACCGATTATTTTTATTATAATGTATGTCTAATGGTTCACTAGGTGGCAGACTCCTTCTCTGTCTAGGAGCCCTTCTCTGTCTTTCACACATCTGCCGCCTAACAGCTCTACAGCTAGCTGTTGTGCTCCAGTTTCAATGGTACAGACAGTCGACATAAATACGGGCCGCGAGACATTACGTCTTAGACTTTAATGTTGGTCGGAACGGTTATGCACCATCTGAGCCGTACATGGTCGGATATAAAATTGCATCAAAAAGTTTGAACTCGCCCAAAGGCACGCTACGCAGCCACTGGACCGCGAGGACGGGGCCCGCGAGACGTCGGCGCCAGACGACGGACCCGTTCATTTTTCAATTGCAAAGTAATCGCCTCAATTACTCGCCGCTGGTCGATTACGTCGAGGTGACTTACGATCGGTATCTGTAAATGCGACTCCCCACTTGCACACGCTACCCATTGACCGCCGTGCATCAGAGAGATGCTATAAATGTATGGATGTTATTACAACAACGCGCAACGCTTGCGCTGCTGCATTTGTTCCGTATCTCACGAATCGTTTATAATACGCTCACGCCTGTCGCATTTTTATGTTTAGGCTATTAATTTGTAATTAAAAAGTGAAGGTGTTGTTCTCTTAAACAATTTCATAGTAATTTCAATCTTTATATTTCATATCTGTACACTTTAAAAGTACACTCACACTCGTGCATAGAATTATTTACAGTAACTATTAACATATTATACAGTAACACACACACTTGTATATTACATCTATCTTGTATAGTCACATACTCATATAGGCTTAATGTAGTTCGTTTATAGGATGTATTATTAGTGATTTGTTAAATAATAAGTTATAGCGTTGCGCATTATCATTGTGACTTATCAAATAACAAAAATGCGCCCAAGTGCAAGGGCTCGCGCCCCGAGGGTTCCGTACACTATATATCTGTTATGTATTTATCACAATAAAAAGGTCATTCAGGTCGGGGAGCTCAGCGTGAGCCCGACTCTTGTAACGAATATAACAGTGATAGCTCCAACAGAAGCTGTAATACCAGCTCCCAGCATTTACATTTTTTTTAATGGTGAACACGGCAAACGAGCAGGCGGTTCACCGGTGCATTGCCGGCCTTAAAGGGTTATTTGGGAGATGGAAGGGAGGATGAAGAGGGGTATGGGGTAGGAGAGTAGGCCTCCGGATACCTCACTCATCGAACGAAACGCAGAAGCATTAGATGCCTCTACTTTACGTCGGTATTCTGCGAGGCCGTGGCGCTAACCCGGTCGAGCCGGCCCATTGGAGCAGCAGCAAAAGCCGCCGCTTGGCTCTGCCACGTACTAAATGGAAGATATTACAGCAGGCAGCCCATACTCAGCCCGCTGAGTATGCGGGTTGGAACAAAAATTATGGCGGCAGGTCCACGCACTACTGATTCTGCTCCGAGGGCTTTGGAAAAATTCCTGAGGCAAATTCGGTTGGTTATTTCGGCCTAAGTCGATCGCTAGAGCTCCACTGTTAGTCATCAGGGCATTCTGTGTGGAAACCACGCGAGGAAAACATTGGTAGGCTCTACCTTTACACCCCATCGTTATCACAAATCTGTACAAAATATTTCAGAACTGTTTAACTTCCGTTGAGCGAAGTTCCAAGAATTCATTATATTCAGAGCGCGGCGAGCGGACCGCGCGGGGCCTGCGCCGGCGCAGCGGTGCCTGTGCGCGGCGGCGGTGCCGTGACGTCGCGCCGAGTGCGGAGCAGGTCGCAGCCAATTCGGCCGCGGCCAGCTTTCGCTCGCAGCCTCTCGGGACACAGCGTACGTAATACAGATGTCCTATTGTAAATTGTGTTTAATATTCTTGCGATGCACTAGAGTATTTATTGCTTTTGGAAGCTGTCAATAAAGCTGGTATTATCGCATATCACTATACTGTATAACACAACAATAAAGATTATTAGAGTAGAATTTTGCACGAACTAGTATTTATTTTTCTCTGAATCTTTTTCGTTAATCTCATTATTTTGCTTAGTCGGCATCGTATTTTTAATTAAAATTATCTTCATTATTTTACGGGATATTTATCTTAAAACTTTACGTGTACATGTTCAGACAAGTACATATAAATATTTTGACTGTAATAAAAGCGAGCCTTGTGAAAATTACACAGTATTAAAGATCGTATATCGTGTATTATACGAGTATAGTTAGTGATCAAACGTCAAGACACATAAATAACTTCGGTTTAGTGTTTCTATAACTACTAAACTATCTAAAACGGTAAATCTGTTCTACTCAGAAATAGAAAAAGAATTAATAAATATACACGTTACTAAAGGTTGTATATCTGCGTACATGCACTGTGGGGGTGTCCTGGGCCGTACAGTTATCGAGTCGGTGGGCCCGGACCGGATTCTCGCCCCCAATACAATGCACTTTTACTGCTGCCTTCTTACTTTATATTTAATTATACATAAAGAAAACTGTTTAACGTTTTTGAAAAGTTCTCTTTGGCTAATGGGGTAATATATATGTTACTTTAAATGTCAACCCCACCTTGTCCCTCTTATCTATCTCTGATGTCTACTCACCTCGCCTCGGTCGAGCGCAGTATACCATAGACAGATAGAGCTCTGCCACTGGTGACACTGCTCCCCATAACTAGTCTGTGGGATTTTGGTATGGCAAAGTCTCATATATATTTATATTACATACATTATATATATATAGTCTCACACTGCGTGCAGGTTGTAGTTTGGAGGAACGTTTTTTTTTATTTAATCTTTCATGCTCAAATTGGTAAACATGGCGGAGTTAATGCCTAAAGGTATTCTCTCCTTGTCAACCATTAGTCTAAGCAGATTATAGAGGCGATGCAGCTGAACTAAGTCTATCTAGTAAAATGATATAAATAAATATACGCATTTGTATGTTGCTCTTTAACATTGCCTATTCCTATTGTACTTTCAATCTTGGTAACGGCGTACATTACTTAAAGTAAGTTAAGTAGCAGCGTGTAAATTTCCCACAGCTGGGCAACGACCTCCACTAAATAAATTTAAGAGGGTTTAGGAGCTGGTAAGCATTGGTGATAGTGTTCAATTCATAGTACGCGAGTGACCAGGGTTCGAATCAGAGTGTTGAAATTGTTAATAGCAAATTAGAAGTGCTGTAATTATCACGTGCTCGGCGGTGAAGGAAGTAGTCGCGAGGAAAGCTGCATGTCTGAGAGATGTCGAAAAAGCCTACTTAAGCTTCAAAGAATTTTAACCAAAACGTCTACAGTTACTTTTAGCATTATTTCGTACTGATTGAGATTTCAAGTCGAACCGCTCGCGAAAGCCTGATGGAGTCCGCTTTAATTAAGAATGCGAAGTTAATGAAGGGGTGAAAATATTGAACGTACGGAAGGCGGCTCGCTCGCCCGCCTTAATTAATTGTAACCGCACAAAGTCGAGCATTTTTAATAAACATACAATTAAATTCCGTAGGTGTGTTCGGCAACCACGACGACGTGTTCACTGAACTCTACCACAACGTTAAACGGAACATAATACGTAACCTTTCTTCACTGTTTAACTATGTTGTGTACAAATCTGTATTATCATCAGCGCATTTGCAGCTCCGCTGGTGTTGTGGATGTTCGTGGGCCTCGGTGTTCACTTACCATCAGGTGAGCCGCAGGTTCGTTTGCCACCATCTATAAAAAAAAAAATAATAATATTAGTTAACTAGTATCTACTCACACTTTTAAAGAGGTGTAAGAGAACGACGATAATCTGAATTGGCAATCGGCCACCAGGACATAGACGTCTGCGCAGGAGATGTTATAGTGTCGTGAGTGGACGCGCGACAACAGAGGCACTCACTTGTATTACACGTACCTTCCCGTATGCTATGTGACGATTATGCGACAATATCGGAGGAAAGATCAGATGCAGTGTTAGAGACACAGGACGCAGCACAATAATATAAGACCTTTCTAAACGTGGTAGAGCCAAGCAGCGGCTTCAGTTGCTGCACGAATGGGCCGTACCACGACCGCACATAATACCGGTGTGAAGTATGTTATCTTGTGTTACTGCGTTTCGTTCGCTGACTGTGGTATCCGGAGGCCGCCTCCCTCCGCCCCCAATCTCCCATCCTCATCCTATGTCCCGTTTCCTAAATATCCTAAAAGGTGAAGCGCTTGCCCGTTTGCCAACTTACCCAAAACAAAATTAAAACTAATTATTTAAGATATAAAAGTATACCACGTGCTCGGCGGTAAAGGAAATCTTATGTTATGTCGAAGACATGAGACAGCTGGGGTGGCTCCAAAGCTCTCTCAAGCATTTGAGTGGGCATTTAGAAGGTGCTACTTGCTTTTTTCTACTATACAGATTATTGAATTCCGAGCTGGTTTTTTTGTGTTTTGTTTCTTTCCTTGTCTACGACACTAACGTCTGACCCTACCTCAGATCTAATCGCATCGGATATGGGAATTCAACGAGTAAAGACTAGATAGAGGCAGACCTCCGTGTTTGCGCCTGCGCTGTTCACTGCAGCCATAATCGGCTAACAGGACCTCGTAGGCACACGCTGCTGCTTTAAACGACCTCGAAACACCTGCAAGGAACACGCGAACCCGTACGCGACCTCCCACCAGCAGCGCTCCGCCGCCGGATTCGTTCATCGACCCGCGCCCACACGCGCGCGTCTTCGCTCCACACATGCCCACGTCCATGCGTGCGACGTTCGGAAGAAACTCGTTGCTCAAGCGAGCCATTAGCTCTTGTGTGCCTTGCTTGATTGAAAATTTTATTGCGCTCGTTAGCTTTAGAACTAGGATCCGTTAGGGATCGTCCGTCTGTCTGGTCATCCCTCACACCTATTGTTTAATGAACGATCAGAAGTATTTATAAATTCTGAATACTAAAGTTCCCAAAGAACTTGTAACTTTTTAAGTACCAATCGTATGTAAGTAACCATAGCTACCATCTAATCAGTACCAGAAACTAGAAATTTGGGCTGACGGAAAGCTTCAAACTGTAAGTAATGTGAAAAACCGAAATTTTCGGTTTTATAGTAAACAATAGAACCTATTTTGCATAGCATTGGCCCTTGGAAAATAAATTTGATTAGATTAGTGCCGTCCGATAGTGCCATTCAATAAGCTAGATAGTTTGATAGAATATAGCAGCCTACTATCCCACGGCTGGACGGGGCTCTCAAAATATTAAGGACATCACATATCCTCGAAAGTTAGTTCGCTATTTCCTAAACCTATCGGTTTCCTCGCGTATTTTCCTTCATCGCCGATAACACGTGATAAATTTCGTACATTTACAGTTAACAATTGTAGTGGTGCCGGCCATAGGAGTCATTCTCGAGCAGAGCACACTCTATAAAACTTAAAGCGAGTACTCCGGCCCCGAAATTATTGCTATATGATAATAATATTGTAGTGGTATGGAGCCCTCACGTAGCGGGGTTCCCACTTACGCTTGACCGGTTTATTTTCCTTTTGTAAGGACAGACAGGAACACTTGCTAGGCATGTGTTTTCATGATCGATATAAATTTAACATTTTATTGATCGTAAATTGGTACATTTATTTATTTACTTATAAAGTTTAAGCGCGATTTTTCTTTCACGCAAGATTGTGTCTTGCGTAACAAAACAAAAAGTACAAAAAAGGTAGTATGTGAGAAGCTAAGCTCGCATGTACAGTCAACATCAATAGTGAATAATGATCGAAAAATGTTTCAAAAGCGTTTCATTAACGAAACCTTGCTTTTTCTTTTTTTAACATTTTACAGTAATAATACTTCTAAAGCAAATAAGGAAAAATTCTTAGAGTCTATCATACAAATTTTTATTAAGAAAACTTTTGAAACATTGTTCAATCATCTACTTTCGACGCTGACTGTACACGGAGGCTGTCCGACTCGATGTACGGAGATGTGAAGTACGTATACATAGGCGATAAACGTGTTCTCCAATTGACCCTCGACGGGTTCAAAACGAGTTGCAGCGGCCGCCACTTAACCGTTAATCCAAGGCTAACTGGGCGCCGCTGGCTGCCTTCCGCCCGCCGCCCGCCGCCTGCCGCCTGCCGCTTGTCGCTTGTCGCTCGCCACTTGCCGCTCTTTATTCAGTTTGTCTAGCACGCAGCGGCGCGATTTCATAACAGCACCTTTTAATGAACAGTGTAAGCGCAACTATGACAGGACCTTCCCGTCGCCCTCTTCCAGATCTATCCGCACTAAGATTTAGAAATTAAATTTAAAAAATCAACTTACCAAGTGCGAGTCGGGCTCGCGCACGGAAGGCAGCGCACGGCCACACGATGCAGCATCTACGATTTTTCATAAAAGTTGAGTTTTCTTTCATTCAATTTGTATCCTTAACTCTCTCATATCGAACCCATAAAAAGTTTTTTTTTTATGGGAAGGGGCCAGAGAACGTGCGGCTCTGCTGATGGTAAATGATTACCGATTAGCCATGATAGCGGAGTGTCCAGGGCACTCGCTTTAATTTCGTAGTACGTTAATGACCTGGGTTCGATTCTCGGTGCAGGCACCACTAAACATTGTTTATAGCAATAAATTTACCACGTGCTCGGCGATGAAGAAAAACATCGCGACGAAGCCTGCATGTCCGAGAAATAATAATGTTATTTCGAGCACATACATATTTACATACTTGATAAAGGTCAAGTTAAGAGCAGGCGTGTTAAAAAGTTTGTCATTCGTGACGCGGTTGGAAACACGGCAGTGAAGAGATGTTTTTTTTTTATATAGAAGTGAAACTTCTTTGCCCGCGATGAGAGTAAAATGTCTAGGTCGAGTTTGAGTGCAACGATTTCGTGCAACGTTTCGTTGCACTGCGAGTCTCTTGCATTTTGAATTGGCACTGTGTAATATTTAATTGTTTATGTAAATAATATGATAAAATATAAGCAGTTATTGGCGAGTGAGTAGAAGCAACACTTCTATCACGTGTACCGAATTCCACGCGCTCTTTCTATACGTGTTAATTATTTCTAAGGAATAAGATTACATTGATTATAAGATTGACGGTTAAGGCGGCTCCCAAGATGCAATGACACAGCATCCAACGCGTCGACCGCCCGGTATGCAAATATGAGCCACATTAATATTCGTCCAGGCCGAGTGATCGGTGTAGAGCTTCTTTATGGATCAGGAAGTCGGCGCTGCGTACTCAAGACGCTTTTAGATCGCGAGAGGTAACCTTACTACGAAACGGCCGCGACACAACACACTAATATACGCATGGTGTTAGTTATGCTGAGCTTAGTTAAAGTTATGGTCCGTGTAGATGCGCACTGATGACTTGTGCGCCATTTTTAGAAAGAGGTTGTTTTTTTTATAGGAAAGGCGGCAAACGAGCAAGCGGTTCACCCGATGGTAAGTTATTACCGTCGCTCACGTACATCTGCAACACCACAGGTGCTGAAGGTACGTTGCCGGACTTTAGGGTATTTGCCGCTGTTTGGCTCTACCACGATTAAAAGACCTGTTCAACTTACATTTTTTTTATTAAATTAGTTGCCGGAAGATGTGACGTACGAAGTAGGATTCGAACCATGAGTTATTCCAAGTTGATGTACGATTTGTTTCGTTGGATCGGACCCTGAGACAGCGACAGGCTCCCCACCTGCCACGTTTTCCTTAATAAGCTCAGGTGAAATGTGGGTTTTTTTATTACATTACCTATATTAAGTTACATAAGGAATGCTTTAAAGTATACAGTCAGTGCGGTATTTATACAATTATAATTTTAATTGCCCGTCATAAAAAAAATCATGTAGACTTTAATAAATATGATTTTTGTTTTAATTATAGTTATCTCAATGTTTACAAAGCGACGCGCGCAGCAACGCAGCACGTGCTCTCGATGGCAAAGCATAATGCAAAATGAACGTTCAATGTTTTTAAATTAATTCTCTTTTATATTTGCACGCCTTGTATGCAGACTATGGAATGTGCACTGTACTTAATTTGGCCCTTTATATTTAATGACCCATATTGAAGCAAAATAAATAATTTAATTTGATTAGATTAATATTTATGTTGTGGCGTCTGTTTAAGCAATACAGAGTTTTTTTAAATGGCTATCAGACTTTTTGATCGTTGCAAGATTTAAATACTGCTTCTATATTTTTACAGTACATTTATTTATATTGGAAGAATATGCCCCCACTTTACTGAAACTATCAAAGGACTCATAACGTATTCAATAATTTTGCACCTTGCTCAAAAAATAAATTATTTCGGAATCTCTCTATTTTCTCTGTCTCTCTGTTACTCCATCTTTAGCTGCCTGTGGTCTTATTTCTTAGACTATCCTATCATATACCGAAAAGCATACGTTTTTAGGGTCTCGTGCGAAGCTGTATTACTAAGCCTCAACCGTTTCGAACCGTAGTTGGTAACCGAACGAGATTCACAGAATATGGTTTATTGTATCCTAACAAGTAATAATAAAAAAATTCAAACAGTAAAATTTATGGAGTTTTTTATTTTATCTTAATAACGGTAAGACAGACAAATGTCTAACTTGGTATGATTAAAGAGCAAACTCTAAGGTTTAAAATAATTAATAGCGGTGTGAATCGGGATTGAGCCAAGAAACCTGAATGTGAGTAAACACATTTTTTTGCTAAGTACTTAACAAGGATATAATTTTTTTTCTCAAAATGTGTCCCTCACCTTTACGTGGTGCACTCGGAGGGTTAACAAGGAACGAGGCCCTTGTGAGTCCGTCTAGCTGTGAGAATCAAAAGGTTGCACCCCTGCTATCTGACCATGCGTCTCGTAATAAGGCGACAAATATAATGCTAATAAGGTTCACACCTTCGCTTATTGTATGCAGTTTTGAAGTATTTTTTTTATATGCTGTAGCGACAAACGCGCTGACAGTTCGCCTGGTGATAAGAAACGCGACTGCAGTCAAGGGACACCTGCAAATAATTACAATCGATTTTTACAGAAGTGAGACAAAAATGGAGAAAAATGGTATACTTCATGAGACTATACCTGGACTGGCGCTCAGTTCCTGTCAAATTGTACCATGACATTTGTTACTCATCTGATTAGGGGCTGGAATATGTAAGAGGGTAGTAAAGTAGCAGTCTGTAAGTGCCCACTGCTGGGCATAGGCCTCCTTCTTAAATACGAGTATCAGAGAGGGTTTAGGAACCGGGAAAGGCCCGCCATGCTGCTCCAGTGCGGGTTGGCGGGCTTCACATATCCTCGAAATAATATTTTTATTATTTCTCAGACATGCAGGTTTCCTCACGATGTTTTCCTTCACCGCTGAGCACGTGGTAAATACAGCACTTCAAATTGCTATTAACAATTTTAGTGGTGCCGGCACCGGGGATCGAACCCAGGTCACTCGCGCTCTACGAAACTAAAGTGAGCGCCCTGACCTCTGGGCTACCACGGCTCGTAAGCTCGTGTAAGAGGGTAGTTCCAACTTATCTGGCTCCTAAGCAAAATACAAGTGTAACACCTCTGTAGTAGTATATGAAGCTCGACTGTTTTCTTGTTCTACTCGCGGTCCTCCGGTCACCTCACTCACCTCACTCACCTCACTCACCGAACGATACGCAGAAGCACAAGATTTCACGCCGGTCCTCTGCGAGGCCGCGGCACTGCCCCGGTCGAGCCAACCCATTCGAGCAGCAGCAAAAGCCGCCGCATGCTACTACTACTAATTAGTTTGGTGGTTCCGACTCTTGCATACTACGATCGCTATAAATCGTATCTAAGGAACAACAAAACTAATACGACACAAGTGTGGATCGCTTCGGCTCATGCACATCGGCCTAGTCGCAGTGCCAGGCGCGCTGTTCACCCCAATTCGTTAATAAAAAAAAAACTAAACAGCCCGTACATGGACAGGACATGGACCTCATAAGGAGGATTTGCTATAATCACCTCGCTCATAATCGGTTTGGTTATTTTCGCACTGGTATATTTTGAGGATTATTATTTCGCCATCTGTCAGTAGCCATTATGAACCGCAGGGAGACAGCGGCTGGTGTTTCTTACGACACCCGCAGGGAGACAGCGGCTGGTGTTTCTTACGACACCCGCAGGGAGACAGCGGCTGGTGTTTCTTACGACACCCGCAGGGAGACAGCGGCTGGTGTTTCTTACGACACCCGCAGGGAGACAGCGGCTGGTGTTTCTTACGACACCCGCAGGGAGACAGCGGCTGGTGTTTCTTACGACACCCGCAGGGAGGCAGCAGCTGGTGTTTCTTACGACACCCGCAGGGAGACAGCGGCTGGTGTTTCTTACGCTGATAACACATAGGCACAATTTATGGTAATTAGTGCAGAATAAGGATAACCGATAAATGCAAACTACAGCTTGCTGATATGATAACGTTATTCGCTGGTCTAATAACCAGAAGAAATATCCTCTAATGACAAGCTAGTACAGACAATTGCGTTGCAGGACGGACGCCTTCAACCCTTCGTACTAACGAGAAATGTTCTGATTTTTTTTTCAATTAACACTTCCTTCGGCGCGATAAGAAGAAACTACAAGGAAGAAATTGAGTGCAATTGCGAGTCTCTCGCACTTTGAATTGGAAATGCGTAATATTAATTTGTTTATATAGTGTACGTATTTCAACAATAAGTTATATTTATAGTTAATTAATATTTATCGATCAATGATCGAACTGTTCATAAACTAAGCAGTTACTTTCAAATGATTAGTTTCACTTCTGTCACGTGTATTGAGATACAAGCCCTGACGCTTTAACAACTCGGCTACAGATCACTTCTACACCGACTGTAGCTTCCTACCTAGCGCAGTCAGCGCATTGTTGCCTGCCCTGACCAACACAGAGCTGACCCACACTTCACGCCGCACTGTCCAGCCGGCAATTTATTCACGACGCTGCGTGTGCGGGGGTGGTCCGCGGTGGGAAGGAACCGTCTCGAAATAGCTGGTCTAACGTATATTATCATTAAGGTGTCGTCGACTCTATTATGGCCATGGGCCATGAAACCCGTTTGTGCATGAAGCAGCCGCCGCACGGAATGCTCGGCCGGCTCTAACATCTGCCTCCGTCGTCTCAAACTTAATACAATCTCTTCTGTTATTGACCGACTATCATATAACTTAATGACTGAGCCTATATTTGTAAAACAGATTAATTATGATTTTTTCTGGTCTGATTATTTGCGTTACGTCCTGCGTCTCTGACACTTCATCTGTACCTTCTTCCGATGTTATCGCATTGGGTGGCTGCGTACATTGGACACGGGAAGGTAAAGGCGAACAAATTCTTTCGTTTTTTTTTATGTTCAAAAGAGCCAACGAGCGATTGGCTCACCTGTTAGTAAGTGATCACCGTCGCCCGCGTGCATCTGCAACACCAGAGGGGCAGCAGGTGCGTTGCCGGCCTTTAAAACATGGAAGCGATGGCGAGGACGGGGGTCGGGGTGTTGTGGGGGAGAGGGCGAGGTAGTAGCACTACCCGGAGCGCAGCAACAAAAGCGACAGCTTGGCTCGACCGCGCATGAAACTGTGTTTGCGACAAGTTTTCGGTACTGGAATGTATACTTTGCGCAGTTGCCAACTGGCGGTATGGTCCGCGAGTCGCCGCCATGGTCGAAGTCTGCCGGAAACTTTTCCACGCGGACGAGATCGTGGGCGGAATATAGTAGTTTTAGATTTCTGTTTCCACTTTGTTTATAGTAGAAATCACAACTAACCAGTATTTTTAATAACTGGACTATCTAATCAGACGTATCTTGATTGTATCTTGGTATTTTTAATGTGATATTATAATTAATTTATACCATCGACTGGCGACGTTACTGGGCGATATCGGATGTCGCTCGGCTCTTCCACTCTGCTTCTACAGAAATGAGCGGCTATGACCCAATCGCTCAATAGTATACGACGTTTCTCAGAATAAAAATTGTTTTAAGTTAAAAGGTACTATTTCGATCCTACCTTTCAGCATCTGACGATAAGTATGCACTACGTTTACAAATTAAAACATTTTTTTTATTTGTATACAAACAGTATATTATACACAGTATGAAAATCTAAAAAAATTATAATAATTTTGTATATAAAATCACATCGAACAATGCAAATTGTATGAATACACAAAACACAAGAGTTATTTAGCGTAATTATGTGTATAAAAATGAGATCGACTTCATCATGACGACTAAGCGTCAGCTGTTCAGTGATGTCTCTGTGATCACTAGGGTAAAAACCGGCAGTAATCACCGAATGGTAAGAGGCACACTGAACCTTAACATTAGGCTCGAGCGGTCTCGTCTGGTGAAGTCTATGCTCCGCCCACCACGTGCCCTTATCCAGAACCCCGAGAGCTTTCAGCTCGAATTGCATAATCGCTTTCAGTGCCTAGACGATTGCGTTACAGTGGACGATACGAATAGCAGGCTAGTGGAAACTATCCATGCGGTAGGAGCTAAATTTTGCAGGACCCGCCGCACGAACAAGCCCCAAAAGCTCTCCGATCACACTCTTAAACTCATGAAAGCCAGGCGTGAGATAAAGCTGCAGTCTACAACGGATGCGTCAGCGTATCGGCTACTGAATAGAGAGATCTCCAAATGTATGAGGCAAGACTTACGCAAATTCAATACCGCTCTATCGCTTTTTCAATACAGGCTATTGAAAAAGCGATAGAGTGGAACCAAGGTCTCCGCCAGAGATCTGTCTATCGAAAAGAGCCAACTGACCAAGCTGAAGACCGAAAGCGGCGCAGTCATTTCCGCGGGAGCCGTGATTTTGAGTGAGATCGAGAGATTTTACGGACAGCTGTACACAACGTCGATGAAACCACACACTGATGTGAGTAACGACCCAAGAGCCAAGCTTATCCGACATTACTCCGATAACATCCCGGACGTCAGTCTGAGCGAGATTAGGATGGCTCTCAAACAGCTTAAAAACGGCAAGGCGCCGGGTGAGGACGGAATTACAGCTGAGCTTCTGAAAGCGGATGGAAAACCGATACTTGTTGTCCTTCAGAAGCTGTTTAATTCCGTCATTCATGGCGGTGTTACGCCGAAAGCGTGGAGTAGAAGCGTGGTTGTCCTATTATTCAAGAAAGGGGATAACTGCCTTTTGAAGAATTATAGACCAATATCGCTTCTAAGCCGCGTCTACGTGCTGTTTTCGAGAGTCATCTCAAATCGTCTAGTGAACAGACTTGACGACTTCCAGCCTCCCGAACAAGCCGGATTCCGAAAAGGCTATAGTACCATAGACCACATACATACTCTTCACCAGATTGTACAAAAGGCCGAGGAGTACAATTGGCCATTATGTCTGGCGTATGTGGACTATGAGAAAGCCTTCGATTCAGTCGAAATTTGGGCGGTGCTACAGTCTCTCCAGCAGTGCCAGATAGACTCTCGGTATATCGAAGTGCTGAGGTGTTTGTACAATGAGGCTACGATGTCTATCCGAGTACAGAATCAGAGTACGAAACCAATCCAACTGCAGAAAGGTGTAAGACAGGGTGATGTCACATCCCCGAAACTCTTCACCGCTGCATTGGAAGATGTTTTCAAGCAGCTGAACTGGAAAGGATACGGTATCAACATCAATGGCGAATACATCACTCACCTTCGATTTGCCGACGACATAGTTCTTATGGCAGGATCGCTGGAGGAGCTTAGTACAATGCTCAATGACCTCAATAACGTCTCCCAACAGGTTGGTCTCAAGATGAACATGGACAAGACGAAGTTCATGTCAAACGTCCATGTCACACCAATACCGGTTGTTTTGGGAACAATAGGCTCGAAGTTGTAGACGAGTACGTATACCTGGGACAAATTGTCCGATTAGGTAAGTCCAACTTCGACCCAGAGGTCAATCGACGAATCCAACTCGGCTGGGCTGCGTTCGGGAAACTACGTCATATCTTCTCGTCGAGTATAGCGCAAAGCCTCAAGACAAAAGTATACAACCAGTGCGTGTTGCCAGTGATGACATACGGATCCGAGACTTGGTCCTTCACTGCAGGCCGTATGAGGAAGCTCAAAGTTGCTCAGCGCGCTATGGAAAGGGTTCAGTGTTTCTCTGCGTGATAGAGTCTGCAACGATGATATCCGCAGCAGAACTAAGGTAATCGACATAGCCGTAAAGATCAGCAAGCTGAAGTGGCAACGGGCCGGCCACATAGCTCGCAGAACTGACAACCGTTGGGGAAAAAAGGTTCTCGAGTAGCAGCCACGTACAGGCAAACGGAGTGTAGGATGACCCCCCACAAGATGGATTGACGACCTGCGCAGTGTTGCGGGAAGTCGATGGATGCAGGTGGCTCAGGACCGAGCTTCGTGGCAATCTTAGGGGGAGGCCTATGTTCAGCAGTGGACTTCTGATAGGCTGAAATGATGATGATGATGATGTGTATACAGACAAACAGAATGATATTTTTTTTGGAGTACAAACTAATGATTAAGCTTATGTATATATGCAACCCAGTTGCGCATGTGTGTTTGTTTGGGATTCAATTAAAGAACCACTCGGAAAGGCGGTCCAAAGTGTCCTGTGCATCCCTTCCCGTAGCTCGCTGAGCAACTTCGAGCTTCCTCATACGGCCTGCAGTGAAGGATGTCTCGGTACTTTGCATCTCAGTTCTCGGGGTTGGCAATTAATCCGGATCTGCATTTTGATTCTTAATCGGGGATAGAGGCTGGTGTCTATGGACTCTTTGTGCACTTACCATCTGGTGTTCATTTGTTACTCTTATTTGTATAAATTAATTAAAAATAACTTTCGTTGCCTGTGCAACATAGGACGTTATGTTACAGAAATATTTTTTTTTATTTTATCACTTAGCTGTTAAGTCGACTAATGGAAGGAGAATGGGATTAGTGCGTGGCGGTTTGTGCGAAAACTAATGCCACTATGACATGTCCCGCGCTGGAGTCGAAGAGAGCGCTTGTTTGGACGCCATGACACTAAAAGTTCAAGGTCGGATTCGAGTGTAACATTTTTGTACGTGGTAGAGCCGAGCGGCAGCTTTTGTTGCTGCCCGTATGGACCGGCTCGACCGGTGCAGCGCCACGACCTCGCAGGATACCGGCGTACGGTAGACACATCTTGTGCTTCTGCGTTTCGTTCGGTGAGCGAGGTAACCGGAAGCTCTCTCCCCCCTTCCCTATTCAGCCTCCCATCCCCCAAATATCCACAAAGGCAACACACCTGCAGCTCCTCTGGTGTTAAGTCCTCTGTCACATAAAAAGAAAACATTTACGTGCAACGTTTCGGTTAGCTGTGAATGTCTTTCATTTTGAATTTAAAGTGTGTAATATCAATTTGTTTATCTTGGGTACGTATTTCAACAAAGAGTAATGTTTACAGTTAATTAATATTTATTGACTGATTAATAATTGTTTATATACCATGTAGTTTTTTTCCAAGAGGGTAGACGTGTATTGATATACAAGAGCTTTTTTTCTTTAATGAATATTCATATATTTTGAATCTATGTTTCATGACGTGCATAGTTCATTTGTTTATTATTGTACCATTTACATCATCGCGTAGATACGATTTTCGTGTGGTACATTTGCAGCAGCTGGAGCGCCCGCGCGCTCCTGGCACCGGACCGCTTCCGCGCCGCGCAGCGCAGTAGCTAACTCGAAGGCTCTGTTATTAGCCCATGCGGCCTTTCGCCCCGAGCGTACTTTAAACCAGTAGCCCGCTGCAGGGCAACCATGTGCCTGAGGAAAAAATATCGGATATTTTAATAGACAATTGTTTTAATTTTCCAAGACAATTTTTAGAAACATGCAGACCCTTGGTAAAGAAAGTATGTAGGGTAGTACTGTACAGTAGTCCCAACTGTCTTATGCTAACATACATTATATTTACGAGTAATAAAATGACATTTTTATGTATAATTATGATTATATTATAAGAAAAAGTTAAGTCTTCTCCAATTTAAAATGATGGTCATGTGTCTAGATTATATAGGAAATTCTTTTGGCCCAAGTCTCTATTACTGAAAGCTCCGACCAATTGTACTATTCAAGCTAGATCCATTTTAATCGAGTAATGCAAACATATAATTAATTTAATTTACTTTACTAAGCAGGGAATGAACAACTATTTTTGAAACGTCGGAAATATAAAAACAAATTAAACGCGATACAATCCGTAAATAATGGTTACATTTCAAATAATTCTGTCCATTGACCGTTGGAAGTATTGGTACCTCTGCTTACCCATTAGGGGATTATAGAAGAGATTCCTCTTGCATTATGAACAGCGGACTATCCGCATAACTCCTTACACGTGGCAGCCCTAGCCGCTAGCGCTCCGGGACGGGCCGGCGGCGTGACTGTAATGAAAAGTTATTGAGGCAAGCCTAGCCGGCGCAGCCAGCGACAGCCCTATCATAGTTCACTATCGACTCGCACCAACTCAGTACCAAAGGCGAAATCACACAAGAAGTTCCACATGCTGCTGTTTTTTTTTATTTTCAAATTATTTAAATGAAGAAGAATTCAGTGAACGTCAGTTTTGCTCTGTTAAGGATACAAGTAGATACGGTTTCTAGAAACAATCGTTAAGGAACAAGACAGCCGAGTGGGCTATCTCGGCTGACATGGGAGGCTTAGGTCGCCCCCTAATTAGGAGACCGGAAGAGCGTATCGTGCCAACAAAACACCCGCGTACACACCGTACACCCGAGATTCAGGGCGGTTCTTACCGCCCTTTTCTATCGAAACACCCCGACCGTCCGAGACGAGGTCCGAACCTCCCTCAGATGGTCCATAGATACTGTAAAGATGTAAGCAGTAGATGTACACTTGTTCACCTACTTAAAGCCTAACGCCCGAGGCCTCAAGGACGCAGGCGCAAACCTATGAAGCTGTAAAAGCCAAAACGGCTAACAGCAATAACTTCATCGAATAATATTTACGAACATATTTATTGCTACTATGCACCAAACGTGCAAGTGAGGTTGACATTTGTATTTTTCGAAAACCGTTGAACTGCGACATAAGCACAGGTGATTATGGACATTAACATAAGAATGGGACGAAAAGACTTTTATTTTACGCTACAAGGACAGTTGTATCAGTAGAAATAAAATCAAAGAATTTATTACAAAATTACCATAATTATGTGGTAATAACAAAACATAAAGAAAAGAAATTAATTAGAAGTCTAGACTGGGAACGGTATTTCATAGGTAAGTCTCGTAGTGTAGATATTTTTAAAGTAATTTTATGAGCGGAACTCGACGAACGCCCTATTCCTTAGGCGGCCAAAGGATAGCGGATAGCTCCAAAGATAAAAGAAGTTGGGCCTTCGAGCAAAACACTCAATGTATGTGTGTTCAACACGTGCACCGCCTCATGTAGCACGTACTCGAGCGCTTTATCGATATCAAAGAGTAAAAGTATCGAGAAGGCATTCGACAAGGTCTGGCATAATACCTTATTATACTATAATTGTCAAATGCATTACTGTTTTAAAAATCAATACTAGGCACAGAGCCGGATCTGTTACTGTCTTGTAATAGTCGTATGAATAGACAGATTTATTACTACGAGCCAAAACCCGCGTCTGCTGCTACAATGTCTGTCAACCGAACATATTGAACGAAAGGGAAACCAGGGCGCGGCTCGTGTGTTCGTCCGATAATTTCATTCATCAAACTGACAAACATGCAGACGATGTCCATATGATATGACATCCAGAGCGGACTGAATGCAACCCCATTTTCGGCTGGGAGGAGGATTCTTAAACTATACCTCCTACTGTAGTAATTTCTCCCGAGTTACGGTCATTTCTTAGGTAAGAAGAAGGTCAGGTTGATTTATCATCGTATATTATAACTAACGGCTTCCCAAGGGTTTTAACCAGGAAATAATAAATGTTGTTCCGCGGGAACTCTTACTCTATTGAGATTAAAAATACCATATCACCTATTCAATGATCATAATCTACGTCTCTGTCATATTTCGTTCATATCCGTTCACATCCGTTCGGTTCTTTAAACGTGATCGAACGACAAACGTACAAACTTTCACATTAAAATATCCCATGGCGCACAAAGAATATTTAAATAAAAAACTTTCCATCAATATCCTAAAAATAGCTTTTAAGCGTTTTTACTAGACTCCTTAGAGTTAGAAACTCGTCCATGAAGCAATGTGTACGTTTCTACAACAAAATGCCTGCAAGTGCGCAAAGTCTTCCTATCGAAAGGTTTACAAAATAGACTTTATAAAAAGGGTTATTATAATATAAAGGAATACTTGGATGATAATAACTCTTATAATATTAGACTATTAAGCGTGGCAGAACCAAGCGGCGGCTTTAGCTGCTGCTCGAATGGGCCGGCTCGACCGGATTGATACCACTGCCTCGCAGAATACCGGCGTGAAGTAGAGGCATCTTGTGCTTCTGCGTTTCGTTCGGTGAGTGAGGTAACCGGAGTCCCACATCCCCTCCCTATTCCTCTCCTCTTCTCTCCCATCTCCCAAATATCCTTAAAGACCGGCAACGCACCAGCAGCATCTATAGTGTTGCAGATGTATGTGGGCGACGGTAAGCACTTACCTTCAGGTGAACCGCTTGCTCGTTTGCCGTCTTTTCCATAAAAAAAAATATATTAAAATGTGTTGTTTTGAAAAAAATCCAAAAACCTTCGGAGTGTCTTTCTCTCACTACGAAACGGTGGTAGATTTTAAGAAAAATAGGTTTTACCAGTGAAATTAATGTTTCTTATGTTGAATAAGCTTGTTGTTGATTTGATTTGATATAATTTAAATCCGTTTAATTTCAAAAATTCAACGAATTTTACACATTAGTATGCCTAGATGTCGCGTACGTAAATAGACGAAGCCGTTGTGATTCAGCGGCCACAGCGCCGGCTTTGTTTCACAGTAGGCCGGTGACCCGGGTTCGATCTGTCCCCGGTCACCGCTAAGAGGAGAGCGCCGAGCGTGTCTGATATTTCACAGTGAAGTGTAGCCCACCGGCCCGCACTGAAGCGGCAACTTCCTCGAGCCGAGCCCTTCCCCCAGGCTGAAACATTTAGTCCGTTACTTTTATTTCACGTTGACACAGCGGGTGCACATGTCATGACGGACGACGAACAAGACGTTTTTCTACGAGGTTAAGGTGTTCACACACGAGCATGTCGATTACGAATTCAAAACGTCGCCGCCACCTTATCGGTTCGAATATTAAACGATCTTAATTATTGTGAATTAATTTGATCGCGGTGCGAACGTCACAGCGCTGCTACGTTATTACTGCAGTGCCTCCTGCTCGCAAGTCTCTATAGATGAAGCTGTGAAGGCCACCAGGCCAACAGCAGATCTACCGCGGGGGGGTTTCCAGTCGGTCCGGCCTCTTGAATGCTGATCCCGACATAACCAGTCACCGGAGACCGTGGCGGGTAGGTGCGAACACCTTTGCCCCAAGTTAAACTAAAAAAAAAATGTTACTGTAAGAATATTACGTAATTATATTACAATGATTTTTTTAAAACCATTCGAGCAGAGTTTGTGTCTACGCTACGATGCGGTCTTCCTGTGGGGAGATGAAAACAGATTGATCCTAAGATGTTTTCAGGTGGTTGATTCCTTCTCTGCTTCAGGTAGACTAGACCTTTTCTGCTTAGGAATCCGTCGGGTTGTTACCAGGTATACATACATACATACATATCTGTGGCAGCCTAGTGGACAGGACGTTCGCTTAAATTTCATAGTACGCAAGTGACCTGGCTCGAATCCCCGCTGCCGACATCATTAAAATTGTTAATTGTAATTTTATTTGTTGAATTTAGTACGTGCTCGGCGATGAAGGAAAACGTCAGGAAACCTGCGTGTCTGAAAAACTATACAAAAAAATATTTAGATGTTTTTCCCAGCTGTGGGAATTTTCAGGTTGTACTGTGCACATTTACTTTACTATACTTTTATATATAAATGTATTTGTATACTACGATCTATTCACAGTATTATACAAATGTACTGAGAAATAATGAATTTGTAACAAAGAATCTACAAGTATTTATTGTAGGTAACATGCATGACGTGTTTCTGTGCGACGTACAGAATGTACTACATTCGACTTGTACAATTAATTCACTACATTATTCTAGGAAGCAATGCAGTCGGCATTTCAAGGTTAATGGAGCCTAGTCATATAGTTGTTACGAATGTAGTATAAGTAAAAGTCGTGCAATTATATGTTGAGCCGCCGAACTGTTTGATCTAAGAGTGACAATAACGGAGTTCTGTGGCGACCGGCTCCAACAACGACACGACCTCGACCCGACCGTTGTTAACATCTTGTAAACAACCCCGACCTACGTGAGTGTTTTGTCACACTACTGGTTTATCGTCCCCGTCGTAACCTCGTGTCCGTGTCGTACATGTCAAAGGGAGTTAATACCTCACTTATTATTTATTAATAAAATAGCTCGCCACGAATACCGACTATTGCTGAGCGACTTTCACACACAAGCGTTTACTTCAAATGATTAGCAAGAATTCTTTTAATGTAAATAGCATTGTTAGGACTTGTGGTAAATGATATCTAATAAATACATTACTTTTTTTCAACGTGGTAGAGCCAAGCGGCGGCTTTTGCTGCTGCTCGAATGGGCCGGCTCAAGCGGGTTGGTACCACGGCCTCGCAGAATACCGGCGTGAAGTAGAGGCATCTTATCCTTCTGCGTTTCGTTTGGTGAGTGAGGTAACCGGAGGCCTACTCCCTCTCCCAAATACCCCTAAAGGCCGGCAACGCATCTGCAGAACTTCTGGTGTTGCAGATGTACATGGGCGACGGTAATCACATACCATCAGGTGACCCGCCTGCTTGTTTGCCGCCTTTCCTATAAAAAAACTATAAAATGACTAGCTGTACATTATTTTGAATTACAAATGTATACAATATCAGTCTTAGTTAACGAATCGTTGAGGGGAATGGAACTACAGTAACCTGATGCACCACTTTTAATCACTGCTCTATTCAAATAGTCAGGAGACCTGTTTCTGAACCAGGAGATTCGATTTCGACCACCTGCGTGGAGAACTCGTCCCGACGAGCCTTTGGGAACTTATCCACGATTAGTTTCGTAAACCCTAGTATCGACACAGGCCCACCTGTCACGTTGTCCCAAATAAGCACTGGTGAAAATTAGGTTGGAACTACTAATGCATCTGGCATACGGCTTCAACACTGCTGCAAGCATTTGTGCATACATACACACACACATGCACGCACGTGCTAACGCCCATCTCACAGGATAAAGTTTATCAAAGAAACTACCGCCATTTAATAATAGCTTAACATAATGAGCCGTGGTAGCCTAGTGGTTAGGGCGCTCGCTTTAATTTACTAGTAAACGAGTGACCTGGATTCGATCCCCGGTGCCGGCACCTCTAAAATTGTTAATAGCAAATTTATGTTGAATAATATAAATAAATATTTCGTGGATGTGTGGAGGCCGCCAACTCGCACTGGAGCAGCGTGGCGGACCCCTCCTGGCTCTATAGCTCACTTAACAATATTGGGTAGGAGGCCTTTGCACAACAGGCAGCTATTTTACTTTACTTTAATGTAAGCAAATTATTTGCCATTTTATGCCAGTAAATAAGAATGGCAGGGCTCAATGAGACCTAGCACTGAGAGATGACGTCACGTCATTCGTCACCGGAAGTTTTATGATAATGGCTGTGGCTTGGCATCGCTCACTTCTCTCGGTTTTATTCGTTATTATAGTAAAAAATAATAACACACCAGTTTAACCATACCCATTGAAATTAATATACTTCTTTGTTTCTTTTAGATACGTGATATTTATTCTTATATTTATTCTCAATGATTATTCTTATTTTAATATGACAAAAAATGAAGAATCTTTAATATTTCATTCACCTGATTTTTCACTGATGAAACCTCGGCGATGGATTAAAAAAAACGATTTCTTTTGCTCTTTGCTCAAGTCGAAAAAGAAGTTTGAACAGATATGTTCAAATTTCTTTTCTGATCAAAAACTACTGATCCAAACCTAACTTGAGTTAATTAAAAGTTCACATCCTTTCGAACGCTTTCTTGCGCTTTCGGATGATCTTGATTTGAATTTGACAGTTGCCATATGTCAGAGCCGCAGTAGCCCAGTGATCAGGGCACTCGCTTTAGTTTCATAGAGCGCGAGTGACCTGGGTTTGATCTCCGGTGGCCGGCCCCACTAAAGTTGTTAATAGCAATTTTAAGTGCTGTATTTACCACGTGCTCTGCGGTGAAGGAAAACATCGTGAGGAAACCTGCATGTCTGAGAAATAATAAAATGTATTATTTCGAGGATATGAAAAATCCCACGAACCCGCGCTGGACCAAGGCGGACCTTCCCCGGCTCCAAAACCCTCTCCAATATTTGAGGATGAGGCCTTTGCCCAGCAGTGGCTACAGGGGGCTACTTTACTACTTTACCTATGTCACATATTTGATACATCATTCATTCTGCAGCAATACATAGGTTTTAAAGCAGAAAGCATTTTTTTTTGGCTTGCAAATTAGACTGCATGCCTCGCATGTAAGATTAATGACGGGAATGCACATGAGTGTGGCAACCAAGCGAGAAATGGCCACTGGTCGCCTTGCGCTCTCTTGGAGAATCTCGCAGCAGTCCACTTCTCCGGGTAACGAGGAAGTGTCGCAGAGCCGAATCATTAGTCATATTACACAAAGTACTGTACAAGTATGTGTCTGTAGTGTCAAACATACATACTGTGTATTTTGTATGAATAGATAAATTTTGTATTTATAATATTGTATGCTAAAGGTAGTTGTAAATATACTGAGCTCCGAACTGGACGCTTCTCGTTTGCTATCTCGTTACCGTTACATCACTACTCTAGTAATACCATAGTAATAGCAGTGCTCTACTAAATACGTGCTAAAAACTCTAATACGTGCGCACTTCAACAAAGTGTGGTGGATATGTATTCCTACTAATAAAGGGGCTAGGTTGCTTATAATGATATACTACGCGTGTGTCCTGGGTTCGATTTCCATTGCCGCCACAGCTAAGATTGTTTATTACAACTACGTACTGAATATATCACGTGGTCGGCGGTGAAAGAAAACGTAATGAGGAATTCTGTAACAGAAATAATAAAAATGGTAGATTAGGAGAACAGGCGGTGGAGCGAAGCGGCGGCTTTTGCTGCTACTCGAATGGGCTGGCTCGACCGGGCTGGTACCACGGCCTCGCAGGATACCGAATTGAAGTTAAGGTATCTTGTGCTTCTACGTTTCGGTGAGTAGGTAACCGGAGGCCCACTCCTCCTCCTCATACCCCTCCTTACCCCCCCCCCCCATCTCACAAATACCCTTAAAGGGCGGCAACGTACCTGTAGCACCTCGGGTGTTGCAGCGACGTGGGCGACGGTAATCACTTACCATCAGGTAAGTGATTACTGATAACACCTTTGCCGCCTTTACCACACAAAAAAAAGAGCACAACCTCGCACTATCCCTCAAACCTAAGGAAGAGATCTTGGAGCAGCGGTGCGACCTTTATAGGCCTCCAGTTTTCTTAAGGTTGCTATTTGAAGGGACGCTTTAAACTTTCCATTTGTCATAGCATTCAATATCAATCAGTTACAATTAAAATTAATATTCGAAATCTCGTTTCTTAATTATCTTTTGATTGATTACAAACATTGACTAATGAGTACGGTGTATACTACTCATTAGAGTCAGTGGACTCACAAATATTTGTCTAGTTGTCACTTCTATTGCAAGCAGGGACTTTGCAGAACTAACTGCACACTCTTCCTATCGATTGGTTCAAAAATGTATTAGACATAGACTAATGTAGTTATTGTCTTTTATACAATAAGGAATACATGGATAATTAAACACCTGGGAGTGAAGCGATCGCGCCCGAGCCATTTCTAAATATTGTAGAGCACTACATATATATACTTATTTCTATTTAAAACAATTATGAGAAGAAATAGTACGTCGTTTCTATCGCCCGTTTCTTCCCTGATGGAGAAACGATCGGTGATTAGTTTCTTCTAATGTTGATTTGAAATGAGGTTTCACAAATAAAATAAAATTTATATACTCGCCCTCGCTCAGCAGTGGGCATTTAAAAGCCTTCTTTCAAATATTTGAGAGAGCTTTGTACCCGGGAAGGGTCCACCGCGCTACTCAAGTGCGGGATGGTGGACTTCTCGCGTCCCTGCTAACTATATATTTTTTAGATATTTCCCAAACACGCTTGTTTCCCCGCGATGCAACACGGAGGGATTACCTTAGTGCACTAGACTAATTTAAAAATAATTATAAAACAATGAATGAATGTCGCACGAACCACCAAATGTTAATTAACGTGAGCCGTCATTGTGAAAAGACGTGGGTGCGCTACATTCTGGTTTTGAAGATAAACGCGTTTTTTGGCCCCGCTTTCCGCTTACCATGAAACGGACTTTGCACTCTACTTTTTACCCTCGCGCACACAACAACGGCTATAATTGGGAGAGACCGGTAGCGACGAGTTCAACGCGCAGCACTCGCTGCCATATCACCCTGAATGCGGGCCTGTGGCGCTTCGTAGAGATAAACTTATGATCAAAGGAGCTTTTTGACTTGTTATTTCTTTGAAACTTTTTTTTCTTTTCTTTTCAATTTGGAATTAGCGCAAATATTTGAATCAAAATGTTTAACGTGGTAGACGACGGCTTTCGCTGCTGCTCGATCGGGATGGTAACACGGCCACGCGAAATGACAGCGTGAAACAGAAGCGTCTTGAGCTTCTGGTGTTCGCTGGGTGAGGGCGGTAACCGGAGTCCCACTCCGCCTCCTCTATTCCGTCTCTTGATCCTCCCACCTATCCCCCAAATGTCTTTAAAGGCCGCGAACGCACCCGCAGCACCTCTGCTGTTGCAGATGTACGTGAGCGACGATAATCACTAACCATCAACTAAATACCACGCTATTCCACCCAGAGACCGCAAGTAATAGCAATTAATATGAGCGGTGGGTTTTAGAAGAAAATTGTTTTAAAATTAAATTCGGAGACTACTGGCCAGAGCTGTTCCGCCAAATGACTCGTGGTGTTCGGAGCCGCTTTCAGCTGTTTTCTATACATCAGATAGGAGGGGATAAGGCTCATTACGAAACGGTGGCAGATTGTTAAAAAAAATATAACGTTTGACGAATGAAATGGAATATGATTCATTTTTTATTTAAACAACACAGAGGTACATAGTTACAAGTAAAACAATGAAAGGAAAAAGCAAACATTAAATCATTTTCGAAGATCCTCAGACGACTTTGAACTTTATGCGAGGGTACTGAGCGCGCATAGTCCCGCGGGGTCAACCGCGACGCTGATGTTCAGTCAGCACTTTACTTCGCATCATAAAGTCTCACAATCGCAATACGCAAGATCTGTTGGAATTAAACTGCGAACCCCCCGCACCTCCACGATCTACATTCTTTATACAGGCATAGCTATTTTGTTTTTAACTAAAAGGAAAATTAAAATATTATGAAATTAAAGAGTCTCTAAATACGTTACATGATTTAAATAAATATATGCATTCACACACTCCAACACACTCTAGGTACATATAAACAACGATATACAACCTAGAATTTAAAATATATCGTTAGGTTTTCTCCATATGAGGAACAATCTATCAAAATTAATGTTTCGTACATCGAAGAATATAGATATTTATTTAATTTATCTAAACGTCTACCTCATCTGTTATAACACAACCAATTATTTATAAAACTTTGATGAATAATTACACAAACTGCGGGCTGGAAATCGAGTGTGCATAGAACCTGTGGCTGATATAGTGATGTCATGTCATGTCACTATAAACTAGAGCGGTCGCCACTTCCCTCAAAGATCCACACACGTTGTAATATAATTATAACATTTCTGTCAAGATCCCTCTCATCTGAATTAAACTGTCTGTCCGTTGACAATTGAAAATATTGCCACATTTATCTATTACGACAAAAATAAACGGCGTGAGTTGTTTATGTGTGCGAAGTTTGTCGATCTTCGTAACGTCTTAAGTTACAAGTAGGAGCGTTGTAATGGCATTGTAAGCGTTGTAAATGCCTATTGAAACCCCAGTCTTAATAAGTATGGGTACGGTATACAGAACTTCAAGACTTAACAGTTACAAAACTTTTACTGTTCTGTAGATTAAATGAATGAGAGAATGAATAAAAATTCTCTATTTGACGTACAAAATACAAATTACACACGGGACGCTATACAACGCAACCGGACTCTAAAACGAATAATTTGTTCGTCGGCATCGGCTAGCGTTCGAACATCTCCGTTCAGCGGCAGACAGAGAGAGAAAAGACAGTTTTTATACGTGGTAGATCCAAGCGGCGGCTTTTGCTGCTGCTGGAATGGGCTGGCTCGACCGGGATGGTACCACGACCTCACAGAATACCGGCGTGGTTAAGAAGCATCTTGTGCTTCTCTCGTTTCGTTCGGTGAGTGAGGTTACCGGAGGCCCACATCCTCCTCCTCATCCTCCCTTCCATTTCCCAAATACGCTTAAAGGCCGGCAACAGCACCTGCAACACCGGAGGTGCATGATGCATTAATGCCAGGCGAGTTTCTCGGTTTACAGTTAGGTTGCCTTTTATTTATTCATTGATTTATTTTAACCAACTAACTAATGTAAGAACAAAATGGCGGACCTAATGACAAGAGGCATTCTCTACCTGTCTACTGTTATCCTGTCTCTGCTCAAGAAGAAGTAAAGGATGCAGAGCGCAGAGAAGATAACTTCAAACTAAATATAATGTTTACATTCAAATAATATACTACAATGAAATACTAATATGATGTGCATTGTAGACGTTTATTATATAATTCACATTCATAATCATCTAATAATGTAACGATATTTGAAAAGGAGGCGTTTGACCAGCTGTGGGCTTTTACAGGCTGCTACTTAATGTCATTGTGTTCGACTTTTAGAATTGATTTGTTACCGTATTTTAATTGAGTTAAATAGTATCATACTTCGGACGATAAGAGAGCCACCAACTAAATCGGTAAAATGTTGAGGTACACCAATCTTGGGATAAGCAGCGGAATGAAGAAACCTAACATACTCTACGTCTGTGCCAAATTGCACGCTTTTGTTTCCCCTTGGTGGTGTTCAATAAGATAAAATATAGCCTGTAACACTTCTGTAATCAAAAAGGTTCACAATCCGTGGAGTTGAGTCCAGTCAAGTCCAACGGATTCAACTTAGAACCGTTCAAACACATACTTTTTTTTTCATTTCATTTCAAGGAGCCGCACCGAGCAGCGCCGAGCAGCGCCGAACGGCGCCGAGCCGCGCGCAGTGCACATGCACAATGAACGGTCTTAGGTTCTTATTCGCGGCCCGTCGGCGAACATCTGCTAGAAGCCTATGAACTGGCGGGCATCGGATTCGCTGTAGATGTCATTTTAATAACACTAACTACTATTGTGTTCAAATTATTGATATCATACAATGGCAAGGAACCCGGGCCGGTGCGTGACGGGCCACGCCTAGGGTTCCGTAGCCGCCTTGATGCCGTTTAGCTTTGACTCGAATAACACTCGGATACTGATCACATACTTTATTTTTATATATACATATATTCAGTGTACGTGGTAGGGCCAAGCTGCAGCTTTTGCTGCCTGTCGAATGGGCCGGCTAGACATGGTTGGTACCACGGCCTCCGGCGTGAAGTAGAGGCATATTGTGCTTCTGCGTTTCGGTCGGTGAGTGAGGTAACCGGAGGGCAACCTCCTTCCCTATCCCTCTCCTCTTCCTCCCTCTCATGTCCCAAATGTCCTCATACGCTGGCTACGCACCAGCAGCACCTATGCTGTTGCAGATGTATGTGGGCGACGGTAATCACTTACCCTCAGGTAAACGCTTGCTCGTTTGCCGCCTTTCCCATAAAAAAAACTGAGTATTTCGTAAGAATACAATTGTTTATACATAAACTAAAGAGGAACATTTTTAATTCGTTTATAATAGTAATAAATGAAAAAGCTTCTACTTCTCATTTCACTTTTGAAAACCTCCACAACACCATTTTTTTATGCACGTCTGTATTTCAACGATTACTTTCTATAACTTTCTACAACAGAGACTGTTTAATGCTGGTTGTTGGAATTTGATAATAAGCATGAAATATTCTATAAAAAAAACGGGTGTAACTGACGGCAAGACAGACGGACAGACGGTGTCAGTTTTAGCAACCGGTGACGGAACACTAACTAGTATGTATATAAACCTCATCCGTTTTTGAGTCCAATAAAAAAAAAATTTGATAAAAATTTTTTCAAACAAATCTCTTGCGTATTAGTGTTAGTATAATTTTATCAATCGTCAGTTTTATTTGTGCCATAGTCAAGTCATCAGCACAATATTATAATGAATGAACTTTCATTCAATCTCTACATTTAAAATAACCAAATTAATTAAGCGTTGTTCGCTCCTGCGAGAATCCGCATAGCGTTTCATTTACTTTCGAACAATAAAGCGAGCTAATCCGCGGTTGATCTCCGCTTAAACAAAATTATGCGGAAGACATTCTACGTGTTCTTTTGAATTTGAGGTTATTTTTCATCAACAATGGGGGCGGCCTTTGTGATCTGCTGCCATGCGACTGGCCCTATGACAAATCCGCCGCTGCGTCCGACTTTCCCACCGAGTTCAACGATGTTTTCTATTAATTGTCCCACAAACAATTGCTTAGTCCGGAGCGGGTTCATTAAAAAAATTGTATTAAATAGTTAAATCAAAATCGATTGAGCTTTGACGTGGGGTCAACATTATGAACTGCGCTGTACTCGAATGATTAACTGTCGTAGTAGCGCTTGAACGTTGCAATCAAGCATGATATTTACACAAAAGCATATACATTTATATGCTGTATAATATTTTGTATGCTGTATTAATGTGTATATAAATATATTTATGTGTATTCAAATTTGTTTATATGTATTTATTCCGACAGTATGTTGTAAGTGTAAGTTATTCATGTATTTTAATTATTTTTTTTAACAATTTTAATGTTTGGCACCCTTACAATATCTCTCCACGCCCCGGGTTGACTGGCAGAGAATGCCAAGAGGCATTAAGTCCGCCCTTTGTAATACTTTTATTTAAAGGTATTCAAATAAAGTTTAAATAAATAAATAAATATACAAGTATAAATAAAATAAAACTTATGTAATCCACATCTTCCTTAAAATCTTTATAATACCAAATGCATCCGCGTGTTGGCTCAGTTCAATATTAACGTCGTGACGTCACACTACCGCAGTACCGCATCGCACTGGGCACGGTGGAGAAATTAAAGCATATCTTCTTTATTCGGTGTATTTAACTTATTTCCCACGTAATTAGAGAGCAAATAGGAAACCATTTCATAAAGATATTCACCGCAATGCGAGGCGCGAGACGTTTAATTACGTTTGTGTTTTTAGCGTTCCGTAGCCGAATGAGCAGCACGGGACGCTGAGTCTCTCCGGCCGTCAGGGGGCCTGCATGGTAATGGGACCATCTTTTTTTTATTTCTTGCCTCAACATGTGGGGTGCCAATGTCTAGAGTTTATTGAGACAGTACTACCATAATTTTAACTTAAAAAATAAAGAAATTGGGGTTTGTTAAACTTGTCAGTTTTAGACATGTTCATGTCACGGGGTCTATCTCATAAAACTAAACTAGCTTCGAATTTGGAATGTCCGTGTATTATGTACCATAAACTTTATTTAAATATTAAATACAAAAAAACATAAGTAGTAGTGAAATGGTCATATGTGCGGAACACCACAAGGGGGAAGCCCGACGCGCGCTGGGCCCGTTTTTAATATTTCACAATATGTGGAAAATTGCTTTACAATTCTCAATAACTTCAAAAATAAACTAAAACTACAAAACGCTTACATAATTATTAGCAAGGTTGTTAAATCTCTCAAACGTTGTATTCAGCTCGAAGACAAAAACAATAACCAAGGATCCTAATTAAGAAATCAACTCACTCATTCAAATCTTATAATTACTATCACAAAATATTTACGAGCCGCTCCACGCGCACGACGCGCTAACCACGTTTCTCAAATAATTTGTAATTTTCGCTAATTAAAAACGAATTTCAACAGAGAGGCAAGCAAGTGAATCTCAGATAAACAATCGAACAATAGCGGGCTTGAGCAAGAATACTGCAGCCCCGAAAACTGGGCGCCGGTGTCGGCACAGACTGCGCCACCGACAGGCCTCTGCGCCCGCGCTGCTCTGTGCACCGCGCCGGTGTCGGCACGGCGCCAGCAGATTGGCACGCTCTCGCGCCGTTTGATCGTGATCAAGATTGTGGACGTTATAATTACACAAACCTGTCAACGACAAGTCCAGAGACCAATAAAACTTTGCCGGCTTTCCAGCATGGCACAGCAGATCGGCGCGCTCAACCGGCTTGGTACGACGGCCTCGCAGAATACCGGCGCGAAGTAGAGGCATCATGTGCTTCGTTTCGTTCTTGTGACTGCCGTAATTTTCTCCCCAAATATCCTTAAAGACCGGCACCGCACCTGCAGATCCTCTGTGTAAGAGTGCGTCGGTAATAGCTTGCCATCAGGTGAGCCGCCTGCTCATTTCCCATAAAATTACTCTCATCCCCTCCTCATCCCCTTCTCATCTCCCAAACACCCTTAAAGACTGGCAACGCACCTGCAGCACCTCTGGTGTTGCAGAAGTACGTGTTCAACGGTAAGTTGAACATGTACTTCTGCAACACTCACCGTCAACACACACTTACCGTCAGGTGAACCGATTGCTTGTTTGCCGCCTTTCCCATAAAAAAAATTCTATATATTACATACATTCGCGTGGTTAACCACCGTCGCACCAGAGATGCTGCCTCCCTTCACAAGTCCGTGGAGTTTGGTTGCGGCATATTCCGAAGGCATCCGGCATATTTATGCGCCACAAATGACACAGTGACGCACCGCGTGCAGGTGACGTTCAACTTTAAAGTCAAGGCTGGTAATTTCCCCCTTGCACCCTGAATGCATGTAAAGATAAGTAAATACAAAAGTATGGTGAAGGTTCTTACAAAAGCACACGTCTTAATATTATACGTTTGATACCAGCTGACACTTGGCATCGAGCTCATAGCCTGAAGCGACACATTGATCTGTGGCGATCTTTCTTCTCTTTTTATAGTGTGTATAAAGTGTAATTGGAATTCAATTTATAAAATAAGAACTACTGTAACAGTACTTCTTCTGTAGATACATTTTGCATGATTATATAACTCATTACTTTTCCATTTATTATCTCAATAAAATTCTCAGAAACATTCGTCGATACCGTTAACGAGTCGATGCGTAATGTACCAATGCATCACATTTCATTTCATTTCACTTGAGACATATAAGTACTCGTGATTCATTTCGTTAATATAAGATATCGATTTGTAATTCATTTACACCAGCATGTGGCGCAGATAACGACAGCAGAGCTGATCCACGTCGACACGCGCGTATCGGTGTGTGACAGAAACCCATTTCTGTAGTAATCGATTGTCTGAAACTTACCAGCGGACAGTATCCCGATTTTATTATCGGGGCGCAAGGAGCCGGTTGCTCGCCGCACGCGACCGCCGGGTTCGAATACGTGCGATACAGTGCCGCGCGACTATCCATGCTACTGTTCTGAGATACTCCACAACTCAACAATGCTTGCCTACTAGACAAAACGGAGGCGTGCATAATGCATTACTTATTTAAACATATTAATTATATTTAAGTTTCAATCGCCTTTACAAACATAACGAACCACATCAATTACAAAATTACAAAGTAACAAAGAGACATAGTACCACTTTAAATGATTGTGGTGGACGAACCACTGTAGCCAAGTGATTACGGGATCTGTCTTCGGGATCGGGAGGACCCGAATTCGATCCGCTAGGTGAAAAGCTCCTACCAATGAGTTTTTCGAAATGTATGTACGAATTGTATCGTAGGCAGTTAACATTAAGACAGTATGTAGTGGGTGGGCAGAAGCATTTCGGATGCTCTGCACACCCTATTATTGGGTATAGAATGGTGACAGTTTGTTTATATTTATACTAGGTATGTCTCGCCATTTGCTGATTTGGATGTAATTTTAATTTTTAAATATTGCAACAATTAATACTTTCTCGTTCGAAACTGAAATATAATTTGAAGAGTATTTTATTACGTTCTACGAGTCAGTTAAATTTGACCATAAAACATCCCATTTGAAAAAAGTGGTTGGCAGGTATTTTGTTGTTTAAAACGATTACCCTAAATGCCAATTATAATATCCCTAACTCCAAAAACGTTGGACTACCAACCCCCATTTTACCCCATTAGGTATGAATTTTCAAAAATTCCTTATCTACTATAGTTCCCTACTGGTGGAATTTAATGAAGATTTAGTGATTAGTCAGTGACTAGTAAATCGATTTTTTACGTTAAAAAACATGTAGCAGACATGATTGGAGGACAACGCCTTCATGGTATCCTTTTAGCCCTAACCATCGGAACACCGACCGCGGCCTGCTCTAGACCGCTCCACGTGCAGGAGAGGCGGGAGTCAGGGAGAATCGCGCCTTGACTCGCCGTCGTCGCGTGAGCTCGGGAGCCGGTACCGAGCCAGCTGCGCCCGCGACCTTTGCGGCAACATCACCCCGCACTCCGCACTCCGCACCCCGCACCCCGCACCCCGCACCCCGCACTCCGCACCCCGCACCCCGCACCCCGCACCCCGCACTCCGCACCCCGCACGCCTGTCCACATTCCGTCTACTGACGCATTGCACTAGCGCGCTATGCACTTAGCACTTCCAGCCTTGCAAAGGTCGATTATTCACCAAACAATTTGTATTACGCACTAATTGGCCGGTCGCGGTTCAGCCCGCGCGCTAATAAAATGTATCCCAAGAAAACTCTTCCATTGGGACTAATCTCATTTTCTTTTTTCTCGAGCAAATTTCGTTCACATCCGTTAATTTAAACTTGATTGAACAATAAGTATACAACGGTACACATATGTGATATTAAGTAGAATAAAATATGCAGCCTATAGCACTTCCGGAATCATGATGCATATTAAAAAAATAAAACGAGGAAATTTCTTTTCAGTAAAATCCTTTTCAAATATAATTTTATGTACTACTCCAGGCTATAAGACAAAGAGCGGTTAAGAGGAAGTGACCGCGTATGATCACCTTATTTTACCTAACTTTACGGCAACATCATTGATTGATGTTTTTCATTTTGAGCCCATCTTACGGCACAGTAAGTCGATGATATAAGTGTCATCCCTCTCGTTTTATATAAAATACCACAATTTTCGATGTTCACTTATTAATATAGTTACATAATATTAATAATAATGTATTAGTGCACAAGCCAACTAAGTCTGCGTGGAGACAGGGACGACTAAAGGAAGGTGGCAATTACGTTCTGAACAAAACTAATTGTTATAACAATCGATATAGTTCCCACCACTTTATCTGCGTTTTTGCGAATAATCCTATCGATGTTATATTTATTATAAGAGTGAGGTAACCGGAGGCCCTCACCCCCATCCCACTCCTCATCTTCCCTCCCATATCCCAAATACCCTTAAAGATCGGCAACACATCTGCAGCACCTCTGCTGTTGCAGATGTACGTGGGCGACGGCAATCATTTACCATCAGGTGAACTGCACGAAAAACAAAACCATAGCTTTGCCCTCAAATATTGGTTTTTATGTCTCGTCGGTTTAAATTAATTTTAGAAAATATATCACTGAAACGTAAGAAAACTAAAGTAAACAGAATTACTGCCTCTTTCTAACCTAAAACTCAAATATATTCGTTTCTGAAACGTTTCTACGCGTGCATTTCTGTTCATCCGTACTTATACTGAAAACGACTGCACTGGTTTTGCGTTCTGTAAACGTTCGGGGGTTCTTATGCGGAAAATTCGCAACTTAGAATCCACACGGAAGCGCGACACGTGACACGTGACACGTGACATTCCAAATGCGAAACTGTTCAGGAAATGACGGTGTGTTAAGGTTACTTGGTGAAGTATTGATAATTAATAGGCATAATATTTTGAAGGTTTAGGTAAAAGCGAGCGGACCACGTGGCGGAGCGGGACGGGGAGTGGCGTGGAGGAGGGGGCTGCCAATTATCGAATTGCGACTGGTCCCGGCGGTGTTTTATGCATAATTCAACAGAAACGAATGCGCGTAATGGACAAAGGCGCGCGTTGCTACGACATTAAACCAAAAACGGCCGGTTCGAGAGTTGTTTATATAATAATGCCGCCGAATGATAGTTCTGTTGCTTATTAATGTGGCGGGTGCGGGGCGGCAGCGAGGCGGCAGCGAGGCGGGTGCGAGGCGGCAGCGAGGCGGGTGCGAGGCGGCAGCGAGGCGGGCGCGCAACCCATTTCACCAACCTGGGTATTGTTCATTATCTATTACTGGATTGTAATGGTTCTATAGAATTAAGAAATGTGTATTTACAATTTAAAACTTTTTTGAACAAGCTACGATAAAGGGTTAGGGAACTCCAATTCAATAGACCCCTAACTGTTCGATCCCTCGCGTGGAGGGCTCGTGCCGATGACTAGAGTCGAAAGCTATGTACGATTCGTAATGGCACGGCTGGCCAGTAGGACCGCTCAAATGGCTCAACAACAGTCACGTTGTGACAAATAAGCTCTGGTGAAAAGTCGGTTGATATTGCTTCACCATCTCAGGATTATGTATGAGAATAAGGAGGAGGGTGGGGAGGGGGAATGGGCCTCCGGTTACCTCACTCACCGAACGAAACGCAGACGCTCAGGATGCCTCTACTTCACACCGGTGTTCTGCGAGGTCCATACGAACCGGCCCATACGAGCATCAGCTAAAGCCGTTGCTTCACTGTACTAAATATAATCGTTCACGTCCACATTTTTTATTGTTACCTGAAAACTTCGATGTACTTTAGATCCTTTGGAAATCCCCCAATAACGTTGGATTTGGGGAGAGTTACATTCTTGCCAAACGCTATAAGACATAATAATTAAAAATATGTTGAAAATTCAAATATAAAAATACACAAGTCAAACCAACAATACTCGATTCACTTGCGAGCTCTCTTCCGCCGAAGCTTGTCGAGCCCAACATCGTATCTCTTATTCCGTAAGGGTTTTAATCCTTGGTGTCACCTTTTCCCCACGCGACACGAAAAAAAAATAACACTCGGTTCGAATCCCGACGGAAGAAAACATTTGCATCATAACTTATTTCTATATATTTCTTTGAGTAATTATCATTTCACCGCCCATGATACAGGAATCCTAACTTATGCCGGGATGACTTGTCTGTGTGTGTGTTTGTTTCTTTAAATTAACCATTAAGACTTGTTTATCGCCCAGCAGTATAACTACTAACCAGGTTGGCACTTGATACAGAACAACTGTCAACGATACTACAGTTCGGAGGTGAGCATTGTTGCAGTCAGTCTGCGAGTCCCGCGCCCGTCGCCGACATGTAGAGGTTCGTTATCGGGCGCTCGGCTGTCGAGCTGTCGGTATCGGGTTATCAGGCGGCGGTCGCTGAATCAACAATTGTGTGTGCCGCTCCCCTCCCCAACCCTCGCTCCCTCTGCACTCTCCCCGGGGGCGTCCGCGCCCGCACCCGCCCCCGCGTCCCAGGCGCGGCGCCCGCCCCCGGCGCCGCACTAACAAGCGCTTCTACAATATCGAGTCCCGTGTCAATTTGCACAGCACCTCCCGCCGCGCTGTACGTCGCTCCCAGCTGTTACTAATAGGAGACGGGACGAGGTCACCGGTCACCAGGACGGGTCGCATCGCATGCGATGTACTCACTATCGTTATGTGGGTTTATTGTTACCGTTCCCTGACTACTGCGTCATGGGTCCATGGTTCGAATCCCGGCCGAAGTCAATATTCGTACACAACCGTAATTGTGCGGTGTTTTGAAACGCTTATGCGATCTTAGGTTAGTCTATCGTACCGCATAAGCGTTACATCGAATATGGGAAGGTGAAGACATGTGAGCGCCTCTGTGTTGGCGCGTTCATATGCAGCACTATAACGTCTCCTGCTCAGTTGACAACCGCTGCTAGCAGTAGGAAGTTGTCGCCGTGGTCGAATCGCAAGTCGCAAATCAATCGATCAGTCGAGAATCCATCGAGCTCGTCATCTCGTCATCATCATCCTGACTGTCGGCTCGTGCAGATTCTCAATAAGAAAGCACTAACGCCACTCGCCCGTAGGAGTAGGCAGAGGTTACGGATTTCCGTTGGACACGATATTTTCATGTCAAGAGCGTCTTACGACACCCACAGCGACATATATAATGTGAAACTGAATAAAATGTTTAATCAAAAACACATACGATATACATATTTTAAATCGTAAGAATCCCGAGCGAGCCTACATTAGTATAATGTATTCTAGAAACACGTTTCAAGCGTAGATTTTAATTAAAAATCAAACCGTTTTACATTCTTATAACTTGTTGAAGCTGAAATATACGGCTCATCTGAAGTGGAATATTTAAATATACGTATTAGTAAATAAATGAACTATTGCATTACATAGTTATGTAAATATTAAACGTTCTACGGCTGAGCGATTGGTGTTAATGGTCTTAACCATTCCGGCAGGTATCGGGCTGACGGAAATTTCTTCTTAGTGTTAGGAATGACATACAAGCAAACCTAAATATAACTGTACCGAGTGCTGTGCGATACTTAGATATAGAATCAACAATCGACAATCAGACATACTTCACAAATTACAATGAATAATACCAACTACTTTTAGTACAAACTGCCAAGAAGAGTGGCAAGACGTGGTAGAGTCAAGCGCCGGCTTTTGCTACCGCTCTAATTGGCCGCCACCACCGTGGTCAGAATATCGCCCGATAGAAGTGATCTGGCCGGGCGCCGAGGCAGCAAGTCCTTCACCTCTCTGTTAGCTTTAATAAGTTTACTGTATTGGCAAAGCTGTTGGCGTAATGTTGCCCTATTTCGGAGCAAAAAATTACAGTGAACACTTACTACCTAATGATTGCATACTCATTACCTTGTCAATCAAGTTATTTCGGTTTCTCTTATTGTATATCTAGTTGTCTTTTATTAAACATAATGAAATCGTATAACCGCCCCTCACATACCGATTGGGATTATTAGGTAGATCAATTAAACTTCTGCACAAACGTGTAATGCCCTGAACTAAGTGGACACTCTTTGATTTGATTAATGCAATAATATACTTTTATTTTTAGACGCAATCGAATGGGACTAGTTTCGAGACGTCTCGGGAAACGCGCGAGGAATAAATGGCAGAGTATTGTGAAACGCTCCATGTAAACGATGCGCGAAGCTTTTTGATCTCAGTGTTTGTGATTGTTACATCCCACACACGCTAACGGGAATCTGTTCGATGGCATTATGTTTTTTTTTTTTGGAGAATATAAATTTAAAGTTTCAGTTTCAACAATTGTATTGAAATATACTACTCGTAAATAATGAGAGGCGTCACAATAAGCTAATTTTACACATTAATGGACTGGTTTCAGTAACTGCAATTTAATAATATTTTAATTGTAAGATAACTCAAAGCCTCTTCGGTTCCGCATAGGACTAGGTACTTGCAATAGTATGAATATGCACGTATTTGTTGGAGTGTGTACGTGGAAGTCTATTTTCTTAAAGGCAAGCGGGCAGCCCGTTTATATATAGCAAAGCAATCCTTTATATAGCAAAAAGCGAGCGGCGCCGTGGAAGGGCAGCGTGCGATCACGTGTGAGGCGCAGAGCTGCGGCGCTTGCGGCAGCAGGACCCGCGCGCTCGGTGCGGGAGGGCGGCACAGGGGCGGCGCCCCAAGGGACCCTTGCTATTACTTAACGATCAGTGGTTTTTCTTACGGTTCCACATGACCGATCTTATTCTGTATAACAACTAGCAGGTTTACTGCTCCCGTGCCACTTATACGGAACTGGTTTTTTTTTCATTAAGAGACTCGGAGACTTCTAAAGATTGACGGGCTGATAGCCTAATTGGGTATATTGACCCTGCCTTCGAACCCTTGGGTTGCAGGGCTAGAAGTTTAGTTTAGAAGGCTAAATATTTCTATGATGAATGTAAATGGTTGTAACCGAGTGATGGATATTTATATATGTACATATGATCATTTATCTATGTAATTATAAATACTTGTCACCATCCAATTACCAAGACACTGGGTATCCTAATTAGTGTCTGGATACGGCAGCACAGTGTGATTGAATTGTTACAGATCGGCTTTAAATCTAAATATCAGACAGGACTGCCTTCAAAGCTGTGTGTTACTGGTTTGATTTAGACACGGGACAGGGATAGATAGTCTTGTATAAAAAAGATATAAAAAATATTTATTCCGTTTCTGAATGTTCGACCCCACGGGCATTCTGTAAGCCTACTTTATTAGAGTATAAAGTACACGTACATACATGTTATGCAGTTCTATACACTGCTATCAAAAGCAAGGGACGCCACTTCACACGGTCGCGTTACTGTTGTGAACGCTCCCGAGGCTCCCGGAGCATCCTACAACGTTTGGTTGCTGTTCGTTAGAATTGCTGACAGTGAAGCTGCTTGCCTGCATTACACATTAACACACTCGTGCTCATTTATTTTAGGACGAACTTTATAAGCTTTTATTTAATAACAAGTCAATAAAAATATTAACGATCACTTAACGAGGTCAGTTTCAAAATTACTCATTCATGTTGCTCCATTCGTATGAAAATTATACGTCCAGTTTTGTGTTGATGTCGAAAACTATGTTGCCTTAGTAACGGCAGTCAGACTAACTGACAGACAGACAAACATATATATAGACGAACTAACTATTCATATTGCGCAGTTCTACCAACATTTCCACATCTGCTAAAGGCGAGGGGATCTACTTAACTCAAAAAGTAGTATAATTAAATAATATATTCGGATGGCTGGCAACACAAGGCAGCGTGGGGACAGGTGGATTGAGCAATTGCAGCGCTCTGTCCTTGTCGCAAGGCGCGCTGCATTGTAATGGATCTAATTTTACGTTGTTTGTGTGTACGTGTGATTATGTATAAAGTATTTACATAAACAAGCGGGAGGAGCGGACGACACGCGGACAGGCGAGCGCGGTCGCGCGCACGACACAGCGCGCGGTATTTTTAGTGCGCCCGCGCAGCCACGGCGCACGCACACATGCGCCGCGTGCACGGACACCGCTCGCATTGGAACTACGGCTACTAAAAATAATGCCGCTTGACGAGTGTAGGGACATCGCCGCTTATAAAATAATTGTCTTTTACAACTTTTACAGGCCGGACGCGAGCAGCGGCGCCGCCGGGGACTTCGCCCGACTCGCCTTCCTAATAATACGAACATGAAGAAAAGAAGACATTTTCTAGAAGTAATTCTTCGAAAGCGACACAGCGTACATAATACTAGATCATTCAACTTGCTCACTCGACATTGAAACTAACTATTAGCTAATTTAACGGAACTGATCGCGTTTGATTTTAACTTTTCAAATCTCGCTAACGGTAGTCTGGGTCAACGAAAACATCAGAGCGTCTAAAATGAAGGAAGGGGTCCGCTTACCTCGGTAAGCTTCGTAAACATTTGTAAAGTTAACGGTGTATATGGATTCAAGGCGCGGCCGTGTGTCGGGCGCTCAGCGGTGGGCTGCTCGCGGCCGGCAGGTGGCGCCCGGCAACAGTTGGGCAAACAGAGGCGCGGGCCGCTGCTTGCCGATCACTACCAATCGTTTGCACTCTAACAAGTTTTTTTTAATAAATGAATTCTGTGCGCGAACGATGTTATTACTTTATGTGAATAATTGTTTCGAAATTCTTTTATCAGGCCATCCGAACAACGTCGTAATGTAACAGGATAGAAGTCAACCTTAGGAGGCTATATCTATCTATACATATAAAGTGAAATACTTTGCAAGAATTTATTAAAAAAAAATAGGTATATTACACACACGACACGACATCCTCCTGCCCGGTTTTGTTCGCGGCAACCACTACCGAATGCCAACAAACAAACAAACAAACTCTGAACTCGTACGCGTGCAGCGTACAGCGTCTGCAACATCGGTCACGGGAGTGTTACGCTCATGCGATAATTCATCTCGTTCACCATACATTCATGAGGGTGACGATGTCGTCCGCGCCGGTTCCGACCGCGGCGACACCCGGCGCGGGAGCACTACCGGCCGCCGTCAGCCGCGCAGGAGATGTGACAGTGCCGTGAGTGGACGCGCGCACTTGCCTCCACGTGCCCATGTCCGATGTGAAGCTTTTGCGATAAGATCGGAAGAAGAGAAAGAAACTATTACACAAACATGGAATATTATTTTTTTGGACAAATTTTTGCATCGCCCGGAATTCGAACCCACGGCTATTTAATCACGCGGTCCTCGATGATGTACTAATGAGGGTAGAACTAATTTAATTAAACGGACAATTACGCGGCGGGCGGGGTGCAGCGGGGGGCGGCGGGCGAGGGGCGGGGGGGTCCCGCACTCGTATGGCGCCGCCACATGCAGCGCACGTTACGTAATGCGTGCTGTGCCGGGGGGCATTGACCTGCAATTGTTCAAATTTAATAGCGCTATTAATAACTGATAAATAAATAAATAAGCCCTCACCACTGTATACCCAACAATCGATTCCAATGAAATGGGGCGGTAGGAGCTTATTTAGAATTCCGTGACAGGTGGCGAGCCTGTCGCCGTGTTAGTGCACAGGCCAACGATACCAATGACACATAAGTTCCCGGCACGAGCCCTCCGCGCAGGTGATCGGACTCGGGGCTGACGTTTCGACGTCTACGTCCAACTATTCGGCTATCGTGCAAGTTCGTCAAAAGCGAATTAGATCGTCGCTGATGTGACGTCATTGCTGTTTCTAAATAATGTACCGCATCTGGGGAGTGACTGTGGTACAGTAATAGTATATCGCAAGGAGCACAATGTTTGTGAGCTGAAGCTAAAGACACCTTTCCCGTGAAGTTATCCGAGCGTGTGCAGTCGTCCAGTCGTCCAGTCGTCCAGTCGTCCAGTGGCTGCGGCCGGCGTCGCACCGCTGACCGATAAAATACAGTTAACTATTACTCGTACTCGTATGTATGTGATACGGACGGACGGACGGACGGACGGAGACGTTGCGGACAAGTGGGTGTAAATATAAAGCGCTGCCCACTAGCACACGCGACGTTATCTTAAATTCAAATGAAATGTGAATTCAATCAAGCACTTAAAGGGAAACTTGATATACGAATACAACAGCGCATGCGCTTACCTAACCTTACTTTTACAACCCATTTTATTAGTAGATACTGAATTATTATTTGGAAACTCAGGTCATCTGGATCCAAATTAGGATAACCTGTTTCCTGGTAACTGGATGATTTTAAGATAGATATACAGACCTACACCAATAAATATAAATATTACAAATCAATAAGATCAATGGATCGGATACAAACGTCTATAATTCATCATACAAATTAAATTTCATCTCACGAATGAACCGATCCCGCGACCCGAGGCTTCTGAACAAGCGGACCAATTACTAATACCGATGATGACTCCACTGGGCAGACCGCTGCCGGCGTCTCCAACCGGCACAACGTCATGTCTCTGATTCAAGAACACGTTGAAGGCTGCGCGGCGAGAACGTACGGAGCGTTGATGTCTTTTGGAGGCGGCTTCCTTTTGAGCCCAAGTTTGCTACGTAACACGACCGGCCGTTTACTTTGCCAGACATTCATATACAAGCATATGGTTGCTCCACAGTTCCGTCTCAATGTGAAAGCCAAACAAGTACATTTTCTATTAAGTTGCATTGCATTACAATACAATGTTAAATTCATCTTGTTTAAGATAGAAAGAAAAAAAAAAGAACGATTTATTATGGTTTTCATATTTAAAATATTAGGATTACAAAATAAATAAAAGTGGCAGACTGTAAGTGTCCCACTGCTGAGCAAAGTTGTGGAGCTAGGAAGGGTCCGCGCTGCGTAGAAGAATTAATATTAGCGGTTTAAGAATTCTACGTGAACTCTAAAAATATTTTTTATTATTTTTCACTGAAGAAAACTGTACTCCTATTATAAGCATTGCCTTAATTGTTCAGTGAATTGCTAACCTTTGTAGTGCGCAAATATTTTAAATAAAATTGAAGACAGTACAGTGTAAGTAACATTAACATAATGTGCATATAAAGTTATGTCCTCATGTTCACGTTGAGTAGAGTTAAGTTCAAGTACGGATAGCAATTTTAAGTGCTGTATTTACCACGTGCTCAGCGGTGAAGCAATACATCGTGAGGGAAACTGCATGTCTAAGAAATAATAAAAATATTATTTCGAGGATATGTGTAGCCCTCCAACCCGCACTGGAGCAGCGTGGCGGGCCCTTCCTGGGTCCTAAACCCTCCCTATACTCGTATTTGAGAAAGAGGCCTTCGCCCAGCAGTGGGCCCTTATAAGCTGCTACTTTACTATACTTTTACGGATAGCAAAAGGGGACCGTTTGTTTTATTTTTCCATCCGTTATCCAAACAGGACCTCGAGTCAGCTCAAGAAGTGCAGACATGCCGGGACATCACTTCTCAAGGTGGCGCTATACACAAATGAATCCATAATCCGAAATCGTTGTAAACAAAAAAAAAACATTACCGTTTTCATTGAAATTCGACCGGCGCGGAGCGAACTCGTACGCTCGTGTGTACGTGTGTACGCCGGTGCACCGACAGCCTCAGTGTAACATACGTACGCAATTCGAAACCGAACAACGCTGATCCCGACCTTCGTGTTAATTTAGACATCTGGTTAATTAGAATTTTAGAAGCTTGGATAGTTAAAAGGAACTAACGCTAGCTAGAAGGGAAAACATAGTGTTTAGAAATCTTTACGTGATAGAAACGATATAGAAACGATGCAGATTACGATGAAGGCTACATCTGAATGCAACAACTGCAAGTTCGACTGTTAATATCTTAGTCGCTAGAAACTTATCAAATTTTGTATATATATATATATATATATATATATCACGCCACTTAACTCACGTTTGTTGTCAGGAATTAAAAAAAAATATTATGCCTAGGAAAATGCAATGAAATACAACGAACCTGCAGTTCGCGAAATAAACGTTATTATATACGACTTTATACAATGTTCGAACTTTGCGACCTGTCACATCAGCTACTCCATCGATTTACTAACAAATGCTTGACTTTACAATTGCACTTTACGTACCCCTCTACTTGAAGACGATCCCCTGCATTGGTATCCGGTATGTTTCTCACAGCAATGCACGTGATAACTTGACACGAGTTAATGACGAAGCAATGAAAATTCTTTATTTAAAGTAGGGAATTCGAATTAAGTTTATCAATTGTCATAAGTCGTAACGCAGGGATTCCCAAACTATTTTGGGTTAGAGACTCCTTTTCCTCCATTGCCAAATTACCTTAAAAATCCTATCTCTAATTTATTTCCTATAGATACAAATTATATTTACAATTAAAAAATTTGCGGTTTGTTAAGTGAGTAAACTTGACTTCATTACAAAATAAATAGACATAAAATTCATTAAGTACCAAGTGTAATTATTAATTATTAATACAAATTACGCAAAAAAATGTTTAAAAGTACAACAATTATACTTCCTAATGATTTCTTGTATTTACACTACACATTTGAAATGAAACTATTATTTACGGATTTTATCGCGTTTAATTTTATTTTTTATAGTCCCATACATTCTGCGTAGATCGGAGCATAATAAAATTAATGAATAAAAGCTGAAGGTAGCCCGAGTTAGCTATGACATCTGGACGTCCAACACCCCAGTCCCCCCGTGATCACGGCTGCTATAAAGCAATCGAAACGTCGAGAACATAAATACATTTTTTTTTCAAATGATACTTCCTACTAGAATGTTAGTCATTCTTTTAACAAGGTGGCACACGTGACACGACTTATACAGTATGTTGAAAGTTTCAAATAATAACTTGTGTTAATTAATAGGGGTCGATTTTTAGACCTCGTCGACCCCCAAAATCAGTTTTCGTTCATATGCCCAAGGGGTCGTAATCGACCACTTTGGGAATCCCTGCTCTCACACTTATACAATAAGTACTAAGACTCGGACGCAGTGTTAGACGTTTAGTGACGAAACGCAACACATTAGATTCCAACTCAGGACCTTTACGTACGCTAACTACTAAGCTGACACAATAGAAATTATGTTAAAACGAAAATGACCCCTGTAGAAAGGGTCTCTCAATCAAGGGATCAACATCTACTCGACAACACTGCCATGCTGTTGACAAATCGTTACGAGTCAATTATTGCTTTTACTAACGAGTGTGAACCTAACAACTGTCGCACACATGCACGTGAGCGTGCGCATGTGTGCACGTGTGTGTGTGCACGTGTGTGCGTGCACAACTGTTGGCTGTCGACTCTCGGCTGCCGCCTGCGGGAATCACATACTCCGTACAACAATGTAGTGGCAGTTCGTAAATCCTTAACAAATCTAATCTAAAAACACTCAGTTGGCGCACTGGTCATGTAACCGGCATAGGCACGGCTGATCGCCGGCTCGATTCACGGACGGAACATAGTTCGATGCATCTGGGTGTTTTGCATCGATCTGCGACATGTCTGGTAGAAGCTCAGAAAGAATACTGTAGGCAACGTTTATACGCCCCCTCTCCTTTTTTTGATTCGCTGATACCATATTTAAATATTCCATCACGCCGTTTAGGCTACAGGTCATACTATCTGGGACAGTCGAGTAAATTTTATACATAGTCCGGCACTGAACATTATATTATAGTTGAGCTACTGTTAAACAAACTCAGAACTGACAAACGTTGGGTAAGAAAGGTTGTCGAGTGGCAGCCACGTACAGCCAGTGTGGGACCCCACACAAGATGGAGTGACGTCCTCCACAGTGGTGCGCGAAGTCGATGGATGCAGGTGGCGCAGAACTTAGCTTTGTGGCAATCTTTGAGGGAGGCCTATGTTCAGCGGTGGAGATGACGATGAATGATGACACTGTCATAAATATTTACACATAATACTATATTATTCCGTACATTAAGTACCATAATTAAGTCGTGACCGCGAGCTCAAGCCTTGCAATAAAATAATTAGGCGCAGGTTCACCGACAAATTAACAGAGCGTTGATGCGCGGACCTTGTAGCCGACTGCTTCACCACACGAACACTAGTCTCCAGCGACGTGCTTTGGCATTAAGCGTCTGTTGATTTCATTGACGAACTCGTGCCTTCATATTACTATAAATAATCAAAGTTTTTTTTTTAAATTAATTAAAAAGAAAGTGACGCGAACGACACAGATTTCGTAAAGATTCGGACACACGCTCGGAACGAGGTCGAAATGATGCTTCAAAAAGAGAATGCCGGCTCGTGTAGCAATAACTTTACTTTGGCCAAATGTGATAATCATATGCAAATGCGCGCGGACCTCAGCGCGCCAACAAATTGGCCAACACCAGCTGTGCGCAAAGCCTAGTGATATCATGAACTATCGACTCTACTGTCGACAGCACCTCATTTACCGTACTTGGTGGAGCCAAGCGGCGGCTTTTGCTGGAGCTCGAATGCGCCGGCACGGTGGAGGTAGCACCACGGCTTCGCAGAATACCGGCGTGAAGCAGAGGCATCTTGTGGTTCTGCGTTTCGTTCGGCGAGTGAGATAACCGGAAGCCTACTCACCACTTCCCCAACTCCCCTCTTATCCCCCAAATAGCCTTAAAGGCTGGTGACGCACCTGCAGCTGCTCTGGTAAGCCGCTTGCTCGTTTGCCCCCTTTACCATAAAAAAAAACAAAAATATTATCCTCTACAGTTACTAATTATTGTAGTCATAATCGTTAAGGTAAAGTCGCTGGGCAGAAGAACGCTGGCTCAAGAATTCATTAGTTAAAATTGAAATGAGCAATTGGAGCCGTGCCTGGGGTTGGATTCTAATCCAGGTCCCTCGCACGATCACTCCTACCTTGTAACCAGCGTCTGTAAAGTATGTAGCGAACGCCCTGGGGCCGCGTCCGCTGTGTGTATGGAATTCTTATGCATAGCGGACAGGGTCTCGGACCTCTAACTATGTTTGTACTATTGTACGTATTTGAGAGTGCTGTGTTTGTAAAAAAAAACTCGGCAATGTTTCCGAAGGCAAGTCATATCCGCGGTAGGCGAGATATCCAAAGAGTAAGTGTCGCGTAAAAGCAGCTCTATGCTCATTACTAAGAGTGCTCTCTGAATGGCCTCCAATATTTACAATAAATTTCGTTGAATTTAATAATTATTTATTAAATTTATAAAATTGGAATTCAATTGAAATTTATTAAAGAAACGATTGCGCAATATTTTGACTGAAAGTGTTATTATTATGTTAATAAATATCTGTTAATTTTATAATTTTTATTTATAATGTAACTCATATATTCATGTTTTCCAATATTGTCATTTTTATATAAAGATCTATTAATTTATTGCCATGTTAAATATTAATGATTATATATGACATTCTTTATTTATATGTGACAGTCTTTTAATTATGACATATAAATATTTTTTTTTATTTATTTATTGTTGATTTCACATCTGTAATACTACTATATTTCACAAATAAATCAATATGTTTATGGCATCCTGGTACATGGATACGATTCGATCCAAATTAACAAGTTTATTAACGGTTTTTTATATCATAAAAGCGCACTTTGAGGCATGGTTGTCGCTGCAATGTCCGTGATCACAGAAAACAATTGTGGGGGCGGTTTTTTTTTTGTTGATTCATTACAGTGGGCAGAGTTCAATTAGAGCTTCGATGTAGGGAAGCACACAACATTATATACATTCTTGGCTGTTTACCTGACGAAGGGAAATAAAATGGAAATCTTTTAACGTCCAAAAGAAAGCGGAAAGCGCATAGAACAATGTTGAAAAGCAGCGTTTACGTTTCAAGGTACTTCCGATAAATGTTAACCCGATGGCATGCGGCTACTGCAGTCCATGTCCACCTGCAAACAACTTCAAACGAAGGGCGTTACAGGAGCGCCTGCACCCCCATAGGACTGCGTTGCGCAGCCTTGCCGCCACTAACTATACAGGCTCGGTAGGCACTCGTCGTTTTCAAACCGGAACACGACAGCGGTTCCATCGCTGTTTATCGACACAAATAAGTGAGTAGACTTATGTTCTAGTAGATTTATATCAGCCTGATCATTACGTTGATAAGAATGGCTTATGTGGTCGGACGATTAAAAAAATATATAAGCATCGCACGTAAAATACGTATGATGTAATCCGGTAGATTACCAAGTATTTCTGTTAAAACTAATTTATGTATTTAATGAATCCTTTATCTAGATCATCTCGCACAGCTCCCTAGTCCACCATTGGACAAAGGCTTCACCTTTAGAACGTCCTGCGTCCATCGTATACCCGCGAAACTGACGCCCCGTCTAGTGGGGACTCGCCCTATGCTCTATGCTGTGTTAATAAAAAAACATGAAATGTGGCATTTACAACGTAAGGCTTCAGATAACGATTTCTTGTATTTACGCGAACACTACATTTGAAATGAAACTATTATTTACGGATTTCATTGAGTTTAATTTTGGTTTATATATTCCTGACGTTTCGAGTGCTTTACAGCAGCCGTGGTCACGGAGTACTGAGGTGTTAGACGTCCAGATGTCATAGTCAACTCGGGCTACCCTCAGCTCTTATTTATTAATTTTGGTCAGAACAACGCGGAATGTGCACGTCGTATCTTGACAAAACTTGTGACTCTCTCATATTCGTGGATAAAGTGAAATAAAGATAGCATCTTGTTATTGTTTACATTGCCGTTCATCGATTCCCCTTCTAGAACTTTCAAGTAACTAACGTTTAGATGTACAACACGTACATCCATGGTTTTTCCACATTCACAGTGCATTCGACTGTCAACGCCTTATTTATTAGCCAGCACTATATGCTACGTATAACCCATTGAGTGGTGATTGGCGTTCGAAGAAATTTTCCATACTCCTATTCAAGTTTGCGAAATTCAAACGGTATTTGCATTATTTTCAGATGCAGTTTGCGGACAACTTTTAAGATTTCCATTGGCAGTTCTTACGAATTAGATGATTTAGTATTTGTCCAGTTTTGTTTGCTGTTTCACGTATGTTCAGTTATCTACGCCTATGCATTTTCGTTCCCTCGGATGCAGGAACGTAAAGGGTGTAGGGGTGTTTCAGCGCCATCTTTAAGGTAATTTGACGTATTCCGTGCAGGTGACTTGTAATCGCTAACCGGAAGACGGAGGGCTGGTCGGAGGAGGGGCCTGATCAAATTTGCACATCGAATGTTAAAGATTTATACGACATATAACTAAGTGCGTTAGGTTTAATAAGTGGATGATTATTATACGCCGTGCAGACGTACATTCAAACACCAAGAACACATATCACGTAGGTATTGAATTGATAAGCTTAATAGTGATTTATCTTTGGAGCAGTATCAGGGTCGTATGGGATTATCGAGTGTGTTGAAAGAATTAGACGTGTTATCGGAAACGAGCACGATAGGACCGGCGGCCGGCGCCACGTGGCCGCTCGGCACCACGCGGCACCGCTCGGCACCACGCGGCACCGCCCGGCGCCCGGCACGCGTGGCGCGGTCGACGTTACGCTGCTCTGCGACCGTGCCGAGAATGCTCCGAACCTTATCGATCAATTCATCCCGTGCGTGTGCGTGTGTGCGCGCGCGCGTGTTAGTGTGTGTGTGTGTGTGGGGACGTGCCGCCGCGCGATTGACTTGTTTTCGCCGAGGAGTTCGGGTCATCGGGTCGCCGATAGCGCCCTCCGCCGCCCGCGCGCTCCCCGACTCCCGCCGGCAGAGATAACGCCGACCTCGCCGCCTAGCCTCAGCGGGTTTCATTACGCATACATTTGCTGCATTTAATGACTTTGCAACATCGCGCCGGCGCCTGCCGCTACATGGACGATCTGCGCCGTACGTCGCTCGCGTGGCCGCGCCAGGAGGCGACCGCGCCGGTGCTGGCCGGTGAAGGGCAGTCGAGAGCGACGTCGCAGGAAACCAACAACATATTGACTGCAGCTCGCTTCACGTCGGCGCAGCTGACGTCGGCTTCTTGTGTACGATTAATTAGTTACAATAGGTAGATACGAAACAATCGTTTAGAAACAGTATGATCATGTTTTTGAGGGAATATCCGTGACAATTGTGAGGGGGCAGTGTCTCGGGACCTGCGCCGGCAGAGCCCCCGAGGCGAGGCGGCGGCGGGACGCTGGGGACCTGCGCCGGCAGAGCCCGCGAGGCGAGGCGGCGCGCCCCCGGCTTATTAATAAGGCGGCACTCCCGGCCCGGCGCGTGACGTCACCGCCTGAAATACGCGCGCAGCGACGCGCCGCGGTCAACGACTCCCGAAATAGATGCACGCCGCGCGCCCATAGGAACATAAGAACCGGTCGCGCGGCGACACTCGCCGATAAAAATTCAATTCGAAAGCGGACTCCAGCGCGCCGGTCCACTCGATGCGGCTTTCTCCGCGCGCCGCGAGCGTGCCGCGAGCTCGCCGCGAGCGTGCCGCAACTGAGCCACGCCGCGCGCTCGCTGCGGCGCGGTGCTGCCGGGCGCGCGGCGCCGCCGGCCGCTGCGCTGCCCGCGCCCCGGCCGCGGTGCGTAATTAAACAGCCGCGAAACGAGGTTGCATTTGAGCGGACGGAAAGCGGCAGGTTCCGAGACGCGGACGTTCGGGCCTTGACCCACATCTTTATATTCAAAAAAACTAAAACTTTCCACACACTAATGAATTATGCAGCGCATCTCGCGGCGAATGAACATTTCTCGTGAATTAAACATCCGCAAGGGCGCGGGCGAGCGCGCCTCTGCCGCGGCCGACGTGGCTCGAAGCAGTGGCGAAGGGCCGGGGGTCTGCGCCACATGTCTCCGCTACGAGAGGCCAGGCCGAGCTCCCGGCGCCTAATGCCCATAGCTCGGCGGAGCGGCTGCGTGCGGACGTACGTTACGATACGAGCCGAGTTAATGAGTTGGAAACGTGCTCATCGCCTGCGCAAGGAATTTTAATTAGTTAAGTGGGTTCCGCGAGCGGGGCCCGGCTCGCTTAACGGTCCGTGCCGCCCGAGCGCCGCGGACCCAACTTCAACAATTGGATTGTTCTGACATTTCTTCTAGAATTTCTTTAACCAGAAAATGTTTCGTCGCCCAGGAACTTACACACAAGCATATTTACAATCTGTAGCGGAAACACATTCGCAATATCGTATTTTCGATTCTCAACCGCGCAAACATAGTATTGAGGGTAAACCACGTGTACACGTGCCAACCGCTCCTGCTTCAACCGTCTGACGGAAACCGTCGACAAGGCAATGCTAGAACATGCTGCGGTCTACCTCCAGGGTTCATCGGGTCCGTTCGATCCAGAGGTGCGTGTCGCAGCGGTGTCGCAGCGGCGACGCGGGCGCCGTGACGCGAGCGCGGCAGCGCCGGCGCGGCCACGGACCGCCGCAGCCGGTAAATATAAACCGCCGACCGATTCCACAGGCCGGCCCGAATTCCTCGCCGAGAGCACGATGCGTAGAACGTGGAGCGCGGACGACATCTTTACCTGACAGTATTAGAAAATAACGAGACGACTCTAATGCTGCCCGGTAAGATGCGAACCGCCACTCCGATCTGCGGCTGCCGGATGAGCTGGGCGCGAGCGGGAGTGCGGCACGGTGGCACGGCGGTGCGGGTGCGGGCGCGGGCACGGGCACGGGCACGGCGGCGCGCTGCCGTGACGCGGGCGACGCTGGTGAGCGCGCGGCGATGACTGGCGGCGGCGCGGGAGCGTGGCGCGGGCACGCCCCACGCCCCGCCCCGCGCCTCGCCCTGCGCGTCGCTGTCCCCGCGGCACCCGAGGCCGCCCCGCCAGCCCCGCTGGCCCCCGGCCCGGCCAGCACGGGGGCCGCTCACTTATCACTTCTGTAATATTCCAGTAGCGCCTCACACGTGATAACACGACACTTACAAAAAATAATGAATCCGTAATCAGTGGCGGTGCCGTACGGCGCCGCGCCAGCGGGCACAGCCGCCGCCTGCCCGGAGCCCGCTGCCCGCTGCCCGCTGCACGCTGCCGGCGTGTGCAGTGTGCGGTGCGCAGCGTGCAGCGTGGGGCGTTTCGCGTGCACTCTTACATTGCAAATGTGCTACTTGGTCAGAATTTTTAAGTAAAACATAATGCTCCGTCGCCATGCGCGTGCTGCGATTGTTTCATTCCGCCAGCACTCACGCCATACTTTTACGGTTTGCCAGCTTGCAGTTTCCACCACGTGCAGGCGAGATCGGCATTTAGGGATAAAGGTGTTACACTCGGTTCACTTGGCTCCTTCAGCACCTTCCCGTGAACAGTTAGAAGTATGTGAAAACCCGCGAGGAAATATTTTTTATCGTCAAAAAGTTGTTTTCGTTGTCGGTTGTGAATAATTGTAGACTTTTCTAATACTTCCGTATGATAAACAGTGTAGCTGTTCATTGAAAGTAGGCCTGTTTTTCAATGTTCCGCATTAAAGCATCACTATCACTGTCACTATCACTACCTCTTCCGAAGCCTAGCAGCCGTCTGGCGCGGGGCCGCCGTGTTACCTACTTCGGTCGCTAAGCAGCAACGCAACAACTCTGCTACAATTACGGGCTGGGAGACGTTCCATCTTACTCTTTAGGTGTGACAGCACATCTGTCACCTTCTTCAATTTTTTTTTTACGGGAAAGGCGGCAAACGAGCTAGCGGTTCATCTGATGGTAAGAGATTACCGTCGCCCACGTACATCTGCAACAACAGAGCTGCTGCAGGTGTGTTGCCGGCCTATAAATGTTATTTGGGAGATGGGAGGGAGGATGAGGAGGAGGATGGGGAAGGTGCGTGGGCCCCCGGTGAACTCACTCTATGAACGAAACGCAGAAGCACAAGATGCCTCTATTTCACGTTGGTGTTCTGCGAGGCCGTGGTACCAACCCGGTCGAGGGGGCCCATTCAAGCACCAGTAAAAGCCGCCGCTTGACTCTACCAAGTATAATTGTTTGCAGGTGTCATAGATAGGCCTATGTCTAGCTGTGGACTTAAACAAGCTTGCTTACTAAAGTATAAAAAACCGGCCAGTTGTAAGACCGACTCGCGTTCCGAGGGGAACCCTCTGTCTGTTCCTGGAAGTGTTTGTCGCGCCCTGATGTGCTGATGTGCTGATGAGATCAACGAATGTGACAACGTGAGTGCTGCGGGCCCGGCTCGAGGCTCGTTAGCTTATTGGTTATTTGTCTGATAATGAGATTTTGCTCCACGTACTCCACTTACTCTACGTACTTAACGTACTCCTCGTGCTCCACGTACTCCACGTACTTCACGTACTGCTAGTGCTCCACGTGCTCCACGTACTCCACTTACTCCACTTATTCAAGGTTACTCAAGGTTACTCAAGGTTCAGGGTTCAACAGGTGCAGTTGAGACGGGCATATCGAGAAAAAGACGGTATATTTCTCCTTATAGTAATGAAGAATATACATTTGTACCATTTGCTGAGGAGACGATTGCACGTGTGTGTGTGTGTGTGTGAGTGTGTGTGTGTAGGATCAGATGGAACTGTATATGTGATGAGTCGTCAGCGCTGATTGACGGACGTTCCCTGGGTCCGAACCCAGCAAAATAGAGACGAGAACAACTGGCATCAGTCGATTGTGGCGTTGCTTGAACCCAGTGGAAAGAGCTGTTTAATCGTCACTTGTCTCTTCATCCCACAGATGAGATAAGATCTTTAGCTGTTTCGAACGGCGCCAAATGGAAATCCTTAATCTTCGTCTGCCCTTGTGCCAGGCGTGGGTTTATACATATACATTGATAAGTCTCTGTATTTTAATTGATACGTGGTTTTAAAAACAAGTATAATTTAGGCTGTTTGCGTCGGGTATCCCCGGACTTGTTTTCCGAAAGCTCCCGATCGGGTTTCTTGATAAAGCTCGACTTTAAGCGACGCATCATGTACGCCCTTTTTATTTCTTTTTCAATACTTACACAGTTGTAAGAGGTATAATTCTACTTTAATAAGGACAATAAGGTTGAAGTATACGACGCCTTGGCCGCCACTTGCGTTATACTGTCGCCATGGGTATTTCCGTACAGTTACGACTAAGTGACCTTCAAGATGTTTTTTTATCGGAACGTCGGCAAACGAGCAAGCGGTTCAACTGGTGGTAGGTGATTACATTCACCCACATAAGATAAGAGCCTACTCCTTTCTCAAAGGCCACATCACAACTGCAACTCCTCTGGTGTTGTGGATGTTCGTGGCCATCGGTAATTACTTAGGATCAGGAGCCGCGCGTGCGTTTTTCTCCTCTTCTAATAAAAAATAATTGAGAACAGTAACATGTGTGGCTTGAATGAAAACTGTGAAGATCGCATACACAACACTTGGTGTCCAGAGATCTGAACTGCTATATATTAGAGTCGTTTCAACGCACTTTGTTCCGACTAAAGATACGAATAACTTTCAGGTTCCAATGAGTTATATATTATAGGTAGGGGATCTAACTTGGGTCTCCAGATTTGGAGGCAGATCCCTTAATTTGTATATAGTCGTCAATTGTTTTCCTATTTATCCGGTAGAGGCGCTTATATCTTTTCTTGTAAATTTAAACACGACAATACTGGACGAATGTCCGCGTGTCCCTGCTAAAAGTCTTGATGACTTTCATCAACCTAAACACTAAAACAGAATCCACGTTATCATTTTAGGAGAAAATTGGTGTGACTTTATATTATGGATAAAATTACAATAAACGTTTAGTATTTTTAATAGTCTGTAACATGAAACGGAGGTGGAGCTGGGTATCAAAATGTCAGATCAAATATTTCACTCGCATTGTAGTTGCAAAAAGAAAATAGCTCTTTTAAGAAACATCTGTTGTGGTTTTTAAATGTACGGTTTTTACTATAATATATATTTGATTTGTGGTTGGATTCCTTTATTGCTTAGGCGTACGTACGTCTGCGTTACCTTTTCTGCCGCCGGGCAGCAGTGCGTCTGCAGAAGTTTTTCGGTTTGAAAGGTATAAAGAGCCAGTACAATCACAGGTTGTGAGCCATTCCGTCTCGGTCCTCGGGGGTAAAAACACTTGTAGTCCCATTTGTTTGCTATTTGCAGTTATCCATTGGACACAAGTAACGACTGACCATTAGATGGACTATTAGCTCGTCCACAAACTCGGACCTGACCACAGCATGTTACAGTAAGAAATTCGTGACGTGTGTGAGCCTGTGTGCTTGTGTGTTACTCTTAAGAGTACTAGTAAGTTAGAGTATTAGTTACTGACGATACTATAACATCAGTGATCTCCGTAAATATTCCAGGATATCAATTGATTTAATAATTATTGCTAACACGTGAACGTGGTAGAGCCAAGTGGCGGCTTCTCGGAACACCGGCGTGAAGTAGGGGCACCTTGCGCTTCTGCGTTTCGTTCTGTGAGTAAGGTACGGGAGGCCCAATCCCCTTTCCATCATTCCTCCCATGTCCTCAATATACTAAAGCCGGCAACGCACCTGCAGCTCCTCTGGTGTTGGAAATGTACGTGGGCATATCACTTGCACCATTACCGGTTTTTTAATAAAAAAAAACAAAGAAAATAATACACGTCAAAGCTGTTTGGCCTTAGCAACAAGTTGTTACATAACACCGCACCTACATCGTTATGTCAGTGGACCTCGTACAAGTAACTAGTGACTGTCCCGGCGACCGCGCTCCCCCGGCGGGTGCTGACGCGGGCGAGGCGGCGGGTGCTGACGCGGGCAGGCGGCGCGGTGCGCGGTCAGCGCGCTCGGGTTACGACTCGGCTGGCCGTGCGACCCGCCCGAACGCAGATTCGGCTGTCGTGAACGACGAGTTATGGACATTACATCTCTACTGTGTGCTGCTCTCCGTACATGGCTCGGATGGCCACGTGACGTGGACTACTGGGTCACGGGCCGTGGGTTCGATTTCATACCAAAGTCAATAAATTGAGACACGACATTGAACAAGAAAAGGTGAACAGTAAGTTACTAAACTATTTTCTGTTTTAGCTCCTCTGTCAGGCAGCGGGGAGTCCAACAGTGACGGGCAAACACGGCCCAACCTTTTTTTTATTGTCCAGCCATGCAGGTCGCTTCGAGCTACTTGTTAGGTAATACAGTGTTATTTCATCGTTTTTCTTTTATGAGTAAGGCGACAAACGAGCGAGCGTTTCACCTGATGCCAAGTGACCGTCGCCCACGTCATCGGCCATCAGTAACACCGGAGGGGCTGCGGGAGCGTTGCCGACCTTCTTGGGTATTTGGGAGATGAGAGGGGTGATGGGGAGAGGGAGGGGGCCACCGGTTACCACACTCACCGAACGAAACGCCGAAACACACGTTGCCCCTACTTCACGACGGTATTCTGCGAGGCCGTGGTGCTAACCCCTACAAGCCGGCCCATTCGAGCAGCAGTAAAATCCGCCGCTTGACTCTACGGCGTACTAATATTTTATTTTTTGATTGAAATTGTTAAAGGGCTGTAGCCACTTACCAACCGGTGGACTGTTGGCTAACTCGCCACTCTATTGCCTTAAAAAATATTACATGAGATAGATTCATACATTCACTGAAATCAATGCAGCTCAAAGGCTCCCACATCGGTTACAAAAACCACAGGTGACAAAGCACCTGCATCACCATTACCTATCACCTAGCGATATACTTAGTCTTAAGACATGCTTTGTCACCAAATCCTACAGATGGTGTCATACTTCTTCTGTTTTGTATTTATTACAAGTTAAGTGAAGCTGGACAGGGGCTGGGTGAGTGCTGGGTCGTTACACTTGCAGCGTCTCCGGTGCTGCTGCGCCCCAATCTCTGACGTTTTGTTTCGGCTGACCATCAGTCAGATTCACCGCCATCATTCGGTCGCCAGAGCCCCAATTGTTAACCAGCAGGGTGTACCGGATCCGGGCGAGATTGACATTTGATATATTCCTCCTTGCACAAGAAGATGTGCATGACACGTATGTAGTAAATAGTAAATAAATGCCTCAGCGGTAGGCAAAGACCTTCTCTCAAATGCTTGAGAGAGCATTGGAACCGAAAATCGAACCCTGGTTACTATGCTTATTATGAAATTAAATCGTGTGTCGTGACCTCTAGGTATATTAGGTATAGTTTTAAATCTCAGATCCGGACAGAAGTATTCATAACCTATATCGCAATTTTGATAACGCGAGGTCAAAACCAAATGCGTCTCTGTGTGATGCAACATCACGCCGAAACGAGCAACGTCTGTTTTATCAGCTGTATTTTTTTATGTAGAAGAGGGCAAAGGGGCGAGCGGCTCGCCTGATGGTAAGTGATTACAGAAAGAGATGGAAGAAAGGCTCACAGATAATAAAAAAATCTTTAAACGAAATTTGTTGTTTCGATGTCGTACAAGTAAGTATATTTCGAAAATACAAGTACTCAAACTTTATTTATACATGTATGCTGTAAGATTGTAATTATAAGAGGTATGTAAGGATAAGGGATGTAAAGGGGCACACGCCGGGGTGTAAGGTGGGATATACCATCTCTTTCTTCAGCTGTCTGTCAACCTCACCTGCATGCGGAGCGCTCTGCTGACTTACAGACGAAGCTCCAACGACTGACTGATCGCGAAACATTTGCCGAGCCCGGATCCCATGGACAAGTGATGGGCAGCAGCAGGTCCAGTCCGAGGGTGACGGCGCTACGCTCACCAACCCCGGCGTTATGGGTATGAGTAAATCTTCCATTCATGGTTCGACAGCTTATGTTGGCGTACGTCAAGCGGTGGACTCATACAGGCTGACGAAGAGAGAGGAAAGACAGAGATGTAAGACTGGTGGTTGCGTGGAGGCAAACGGTCAGGTCGTGTATCCCAACCGAGGACAATGTTTGTGAACTTGAACAACACACGAATTAATAATCATCGAGCTTCATCGCTTCGTATCTCTGTCAATGATGATGATGATCATCGTCATATGCGCACCGGTGTCAGCGCAAGGTTTGAAAACTGTCGAGAGTGAAGAATATGTAGCAATGGGTAAAATTGCAGAGGTTGTAATAATACGACTATTTAATGTAATACCTTATAATAACCATTCTTGTTCGTTTCCATAATAATCATAGTCAAATATTTTGCAGGGCTGAAAGAAAGAGTTCAACGGGGGTGGGTCCGAAGTCCATAGATTCGTATGTACATTCTGTGGAGCGCTAAGTGTTCCTCAAAAGCAGAGACTTGAATCAAATCGATCAAGGTTTAAAACCTTCCAAAATTAAAATTAATTCACCGTCCGCCAACTCCGTCACCGATTCACGTGACGTTTCGGTACGGTACCGGCTGAAAATATGCTGCAGCTTTTTTATGTTAAAGGGGAAAACGAGCAAGCGGCTCACCTGATGGTAAGCGATTACCGTCGCCCACGTACATCTGCAAACCCAGAGGAGCTGCAGGTGCGTTGCCGGCCTTTAAGGATATTTGTAAGATGGGAGGGGAAAATGGAAATTGGGGGTTTGGAAGGGGAAGTGCCTCCGGTTACCTCACTCACCGAACGAAACGCAAAAGCAAAAAGTGCCTCTACTTCACGACGGTATTCTGTGAGGTCGTGGTAAAACCCTGGTCTTGCCGGCCAATTCGAGCAGCAACAAAAGCTGTGCTACTTGTGCATTTATAAATATATCTATATTATAATATGTGCGTGTGTATGTATAAGCCAAACCAAATTGATAACTATATATATTAATTAACTAAATTGCAATTTAATACAAACATTTTCTCTTTCTTTCTTTCTTTATCGCAGAGCAGTAAAATCTTGTTTGAATAAAAACCAGTATACCAATTAAAATAAAAAAAGGTAATGATCGTATACACAATATTGGAGTATTCAGAGGACTAGACATTTCAGTATTACCAGTGGAGCTCATGTGAGCCACCGTGGCATGTTCTTTAAATACATTTCAAATCATTAGATAGATGTGTGTAAAAAAATACGGCTAGGGTTGCTAGGTGTCCGGCTTTCTGCGGACTTGTCCGGCTTCTTCTGACCGTGTCCGGCCAAATATTGCCAAGCCGTGTTAAACGTTCTTCTCGATAAGTGACTGATATTGATTTTTAATAAACTGTATTATCGTCCATTTTAATGTTTAAAAAAGGTAATTTGGCTTTTAGAGTGAAATGTCAGGTCAAGTATAACACCGAGTCCGGCTTTTGTTTTTTCTACCTGGTCTGCATACAGTTACACACGGTATATGATAGAAAGGCTAAATCAGTAATTTTTGTCTGTTTTTCCGTCTGTCCTGTGGGCAACTTGACATTAAATTTGGTATGAAGATAGTATATGAACCTGGGGTTATCATACAAAGTGCTATTACCCGGCAACTGTTGCAAAAAAGCAGGTCATGATGTTTATATTCTTTAGCTATTGCATGACTTTTGATAAATTATGATATGCTGCTATATGGCTGTGATAAGCCATGCCTAATAAAATTCCATAATCTTTACCCAATGGTTGTCGGCCGTGACTTATATCCATACTATACGATTATATGAACTCCTCTTCGAAACGAAAGTAACTCTGCTTGTCTATTGATAATGTTTTCACGGCAAAATCGTAATTCGGTCATTATGGTCATGACCATAACCTTCTGCTCGTTCCAGTATTTTTAGAGAAGGTTTGGTTTTCAACTACCACGGTACCTCCGTCTTTTCCTCCTTAACCGCTGCTGCAGCACAGGCTCCTTTCTCGATTATAAAATGCATACTTAGCATCTAATCTCAGCTCAGTGAAATTACACGCCTTTGAAACTAATTTGTGACCAAGCTCGATTGCGCTTTCTTCAATCTTTCGATTGCATAGATTGAAGAAGAGAAAAATTTAATAAAAAGTAACATTTCTGGGCATCGTCTTAATTAATCACCTAAGTCAAACAAAATTTCAAATTACGTAAAGGAATATAACAATACAATTGCATTGCAATTATTGAAATCGCTACCGCCATCTAGTGACGACAACCAAGTACTAACCTTAGCTGTGTAGGTTCTTGGCGAAGCTATTCGCACTGTGCTATTTAAATAATGGAAAGACGTAACCTTTAATACTTTTTATTATACCCCAGTCACTTGTACAAGGGCGCCCATAACGGTGCGGCGGGATATTTTAAAATTTTAATCTTTAATTGGGTTCAGCATCAGTTTATTTTCTGCTCACCGTACAAAGATGTTGGCATTGAGAAAGTAACATTGTATATTTTATCGTTTTTATTTCTATCGGTAGACACTAATCGCGTTTTCAGTTAAGGATTTTTTTTTTCAATTTTGTCATCATCCGCATCAATTTAGAAATTTACCTATGAAATCATCGGCACATAGATCACTATGTAATAATAAATGGACTACGATTTGGTTTTCGATTTGTCAATTGTGTAGTAGAAAAAACTCTAACTCACCGGCTGATTACGTACCTTTTGACGTAGCCATGGCGTTGCCGCAAATGAAACAGCCATAGTTTTTTAATGTCGCCATGTTAACAACGTCGCCCCAAGTTGGGTAAAAACTCAGAGACGTATAATTTTTGTACTAAGGTTATACAAGTTTAATTGGATAACGAATCGAATGACCATTTTGCACTGATTATGATCACGAGTACAACTCGAGAAATTCAAGGTAATAATTAATAATAATCATTCATTTTGGTCTGGTATTTTTCGAGATGGTTATCCTGTCATCTGTATGTAGGCAATGCGATTTTCTGTTAGTCGTTCGAAACCCACGGGGAAAAAAGGTGAGGCAGATTTTATAATGCCAATTTTGCATACTGTGTTGGTTAGTAATCTTAAAAATGCTTAAAAAAGGGTAAAACGAAACGTAACGCCGACCGGTTCGATGTAAAACGTCTCACGACAGATCGAACAGAATGCCGACATTCGGTGTACGCATGACGGAACACCTTAAGTTTTGGTCAATGCAATCCCGACATAACCTGTTCATGCACCTGTGAGGGAATCATAAAAATACGTTCGGTATTTGCAGCAATGTTTAATTTTCATGTTAATGATTACAAAAGTTTATAAGGTTCAATAATCTAAGTTGTAATATTTCCAAAGAGACAAATAATTAAATCGAAGCAAAAATTGGTTCCGTTAAATTGCAGAGATCATATCCTTTTCTTAGGCATCAAAAGTTAGAATATGATTTTTCCTTAAAATTATATTTTTCGGCGTAAGGAATTTTAATTGTAGACTAAGGGGGTAATTTCCTGGCCCCTTCCCCTTCCATTCTCTTCTACTCTCTACGGAAGTATCTAACAGCAATATTTTTACCCTAATTTTTCTTGCTTCAATTTTTTTTTCTGTGATTAATTTCATTACTAAACCGATGAACCGGATGCTCTGATACAGTAATGTCTTCTAAATTAATATAAATTGAATTAAATTGTTTGCATTTCTTCTCTGGTGACAAATTAGGGACAATAATATCATGATATACCGAACATAGCTTATTAAGTTGTTATTTTGTGTTGTTAGTTGTTATTCTCCTTTTGTGCAAAATATTCCATAATTTAACTTCTTGCTTGTTGAAAGCAAGCAAAGAAAGTATTGTGATGACATAACATTTTTCTTGTATTCTTTATTATTAAAAGTTGATCTTCCGATCCGAGTTTTAAAATAATTAGACAATTGACAAGATTTAACGAATACGTAGATCTTCAAGATAGTGTTCAAGAATATATCATTATATATAAAATAAAAATGTTTCCTTCAGCCTTCTCTGGGCCGAATTTCATTAAATCAGTTGAGTAGTGAAGCAAGAAGTAACATATTGTTCAATTAAAGCAAAATGTACTGTGTATGTAAAACGTACTAAAATATGTTCATCGCTTTCAGGTAACTTGATTCAAGCTGATGTATCGGACTAGTAGTCTACATTATTAAAACAGAACATTTTTCGAACCCAACTATAAGTTTCAATGCAGCTGCAAAAGATATAGAACATACATCATGTTTATGTCCTATTATTTTTTATTTTTTTATAGAAGAAGGGGGCAAACGAGCGTGCGGCTCACCTGATGGTAAGTGATCACCGACGCCCACGAACATCCACAACACCAGAGGAGCTACAGATGCGCTGCCGGCCTTTAAGGAAGGAATAAGCTCTTTTCTTGAAGGTCCCTAAGTCGTAACTGTTCGGAAATACTGCTGGCGACAGCTGATTCCACAAAATCGAAGTGCGTGGCAGAAAACTTCGATTAAAACGCACTGTGGTGGAATGCCAACCATCTAGGTGGTATTGATGGAACTTCGAATTCTGTCGCGATGTACGATGGTGAAACTCAGCAGCTGGAATCAATCCGAAAAGTTCCTCAGAACATTCCCCGTGGAAAATTTTGTAAAAAATGCAAAGAGAAGCATCATCTCTTCGCAAGGCCAAAGGATCAAGCCGATCAGAGAGCTTGGTCGCCGACAATTCGAGCCGCTCGACGTTGGATGCGGTCAAATGGAAGGAGTTGGTACTGGGGTGCCCCTGCCCAGAGATGAGAACAGTATTCCATGTGGGGCCGAACTTGCGCCTTATAAAGTTGCAAACGGTGGACCGGCATGAAATACTGTCCCGCTCTACAGAGCACACCAAGCTTTTTGGAGGCCAATTTGGCCTTTCCCTCCAAGTGACCACGGAACTGAACGTCGCTCGATATGTCAACGCCAAGGATTCTGATACTGGCTGAGGCAATAAGGGAATGTTCTCAAAAGAGGAGAAACGACAAAGGGATTCTTTTAGTGGTGAACGCGCAAACCTGTGTCTTTTGGGGTTGAATAGGACCAAATTACGTCGACCCCAATCCGAGACTTTGAATAACAAGGTCTCGACTTCAGACACAAGTTTGTTCCGGCACTCGTCGACGTGTTCCCGAGAAATATTCGCACGGCCTGTATATAGGGCATCACCCGTGCTGTCGTCTGCATAGCTCCGATCCGTGAGGAAGCTGGTGACCCAGTTGCACAATCTCTCAGGAACCCCGTAAGATGAAAGCTTTGAAAGAAGCGCTTTATGCCAAACCCTATCAAATGCTTTCGCTACGTCCAGACTAACCGCCAAAGCCTCCCCCTTAGACTCAACTGCTTCTGCCCATCGGTGAGTCAGGTAAACTAGAAGATCACCAGCTGATCGTCCGTGACGGAAACCGTACTGTCGGTCACTGATGAGCTGGTGATCCTCCAGGTACCTCAGGAGCTGGGTGTTGATGAGTGACTCCATTATTTTAGATAACAAGGGGGTGATGGCAATAGGCCTGTAGTTGGACGGATCAGAGCGGTCGCCTTTTTTGGGTATTTGATGCACAAATGCTGTCTTCCAAGATTCCGGGACGACGCCTGAAGAGTAGGAGTGCCGGAAAAGACGCGTGAGAACCGGTGCCAACTCAGGGGCACACATCCTCAGCACAATTGGAGGGATTCCGTCCAGCCCACTCGACTTATGAATGTCCAGGGAGCGGAGTGCCTTTCGCACTGAGCTCTGCAGAAACTGAATTTCCGGCATGGAGCACTTACACCACGGGATGGTAGGTGGAGAGTTTCCCCGGTCATCAAGAGTCGAGTTGGATGCAAAAAGAGAGCCCAAGAGATCGGCTTTCTCTTTTGCAGTATGGGCCAGCGAATCATCCTCCTTGTGCAGAGATGGGAGAGATGGCTGACAGAAATTCCCCTGGACAGCCTTGGCGAGAGACCAGAATGCGCGGGATCCCGATGGGACGCGAACTAGTCTCTCGCCAATTCTGCCAATGTGCTTTAACTTTGCCGCAGCGATAACTCTTTTGAAGGACCTGGAGGCTGAGTTGTACTCGTTTTTAAGAGCACTGGTTTTTGCATCCCGAGACGCCGATGCATCGGCCCAGGCCTGGTAGCACTTCCGCTTTCGGCGTGACGCTATTTTGCAGGTGCGACCAAACCAAGGCTGGGATTTACCTCGGACAGGCACTGCAGAGAACGGAATAAAAAGTTCCATTCCCTGAAGTACCACATCGGTGACAGAATCTGCAACGACGTTGGGATCATCCAGCGAGAAGCAAACCTGCCCCCATGGGTAGGAAGCAAAGAAAGACCGCATTCCATCCCAATCTGCCGACCTATAGTGCCACACACGGCGGAACCCCGCAGATCGCGTTCGGGATCGGCGCGCGATAAACACTACACTCCGGATCAGACAGTGGTCCGACGAGCCAAGAGGGCATCGACTGAGACCAAATATCCGTCCGGGTGTGAGGTCAGCAAAAGGTCCAACAGGGAAGGTGTATGACCTTCCACGTCTGGGATCCGCGTCGGCGAGGTTACCAGTTGTGTCAGGCCATATGCTAATGCAAAGTCGTGAACAGATCTCCCGCATGATCGGTTATGCGAGAACCGAGCCAATCGGTGTGGTGGGCATTAAAATCGCCGAGAATCACGATCTCTGCGGATGGGATCTGTTGTAGCACGGAATCTGTAGCCATTTGGATGTGGTCGATGAGTCGGTCAGTTACGGTATTACCGCTATGGGACCTGTAAAGGCACGCATAGACGCGCGGATGGTCGTCGCTGTCGATGCGCAGCCAAAGGGTAGAAAGGTCCAAACCTTCAAGACTACCGAGGCGTCGAGAACAGATATCATCTCTGACGTATACGCAAACTCCGGCACGGGGCACAAAGGAGTGTTCCAGTTTGTACCCCGGGTAATGGAGATAAGAGGTATCAGCCGGAGTCTGAGTCTCTGTAAGAAAAAGCAAGGCCGGCTTCGCCGTTTCAAGATGGTAATGAACGGCGCTAAGGTTCGAGTGGAGTCCCCCGATAATGCAGAAATCCACGGCGAGCGCGGTAGGGGATGCCATAGTTTCCTTGCTGCGTTTGCCTCGAGTAGGAAAGAAAGAGAGCGGAATATTGCCCCCCCCCAGAATACGCGGGGCAGACTGAGCATCCACGATTAGGTAGCGTAGGAAAGCCTGAACGTGGATGCTCAGTGAGGGATTCTCAGATTCTCCAGAACCGTAGGTACTGGTACCCTCCTGGGGTAGCTCAAAATTATATACCGCTACCATATTTGGGGAGGGGGGAGGGGGGAGAGGGCCTCCGGTTACCTCACTCACCGCACGAAACGCAGAAGCACAAGATGCCTCTACTTCACGCCGGTATTCTGCGAGGCCGTGGTACTTATCCGGACGAGCCGGCCCATTCCTGCGGCAGCAAAAGCCGCCGCTTGGCTCTACCACGTTAAAATTATTATATTTATTATTTTTATATTAGCAACGAATTTGTTTAAGTTTATTATGAAAGTTGAATGGATCGTCACCACAATGAACACACTTTAGAATATTATGTCGTTTAATAATAATTCATTTTATTGAGCACAAAACAGTGTAAATATAAAAAAGAGCACGTATAATTCAGTATACGTGATAGAATTTATACTTCTACATACTTAAATATAAGTGCTTAGTGTATTACAAATTATTAATTAATTAATCAATCAATATTAATTAACATTAACCATTACTCGCTGTTTTAATACGAAAACTATAGGTCTACCAGGATCTGATGGCAAAAAGGGAAAAAAGAAATTGACGCTAGCAATACTAGGAAAATTGGAGTAAAACGTTTTGATACTTTTTTTTTCCATATAGCGGCTGATTCTGTGTGTGATACATGCAAATATAAAAATTTATCCAATGATCAAGGATAATTTTTGAAAATCTTACTGTGGTGAATGTGGATCGAAATTTAGATGAAAACTCCAATTACTCTGTTCATGAGTTTATTAATTAATTAATCAATCAATATTAATTAACATTAACCATTACTCGCTGTTTTAATACGAAAACTATAGGTCTACCAGGATCTGATGGCAAAAAGGGAAAAAAGAAATTGACGCTAGCAATACTGGGCAAATTGGAGTAAAACGTTTTGATACTTTTTTTTCCTTATAGCGGCTGATTCTGTGTGTGATACATGCAAATATAAAAATTTATCCAATGATCAAGGATAATTTTTGAAAATCTTACTGTGGTGAATGTGGATCGAAATTTAGATGAAAACTCCATGAGTTTATTAATTAATTATATTAATATCAGAACTTGAAAATGGTTCCAAATACTGGACATCCTAAAAAAGTCTTCATCGGAAGAGGAAGACGCAGTATTTATAACAAACCTTTCCTCCTGCATCTCAATTAATCGATCTTGTTCTATGAACTGATTTTCAATTTTTATTAGATGTTCACAAGATTTTCGCCATTCATCGATCCATCGATATTTGAGGGAAAGCTTCTTCTGTTAAAGATTTTATATCACTTACAGGTCTATTGACGTTTTTACCCGCAACTTTTTCTTTCATTATTCCCCAGATTAATTCTATGGGGTTTAACGTACAATGATATGGTGGGAGCCTCAAGACTTCGTGGCCGTTCAGATATGACTGATACAGGCTATTATGTAGAGCTCCCACACAGTTCTGTAAATCTGATCGCTGTTCTACTTCCCTTTCTCTCTATTCTCTCAACAACTACGGCATCAAAGTTCGAACTGTCGCGAGACGCTCGAATATGTATAAATTATGATAAAATATTATTTTATCATAATTTATATATTTGTTTTAACAAAAGAAAGTAGCAGCGTACTTAGGTCAAGCAGGAAACTTTAACGTTTGAAAACTTATCATAGACAAGTTGGCGTCACTGTAGCTTGGATTTTTATTTTGTTTGATGATTTATTTTACCGTGCTCTCTGACTTTTGTTGTCAAATGTCATCTCATATTGAAAGTGTTTTATTTCGAGGATTAATTATTTTGAATCAAAAGTTTTATGTCTATGTAGATTTCACATAATGAAATAAAGTTTTAACAAGGTGCAATAATACGATAATAATGGCGCAGCGATTTCCCTCGGGTGGACCTAGCCCAGGGCCACCGCCGCCGGGGCCTATGCAACCTCAACAACGCTATCCAGGTCCTGCACAGCCTCCTGGATCGCCAATGCAGCAAAGACCTTACTCCGGACCAAATTTTCCGGTAAAAATATATGAGAAACCTTAAACAATCGAAAACCTACTAATTTGTTGTATTTGTGTTAGTCATACAAGTTGAAGAAGTACACAGGATCAAATTACCTACATTTGAATTTGCGTAGAAATATTCATCTTCAGCAGTGGACTTATACAGGCTGATGAAGAAAGCAATTTACTTGATCATAATTGGTGAAAAGAGGGTTAAAACGACTCTAAATGTCTATACTTCTCAACACCCGTATTGGGTATACAATTGTGAGAGCTTATTTTTTTATCTATTGAAAAGACATCCGGAGTGGACTTTTTCCATTTGAGTTATATTTTTAAGCAAAGGTTTCTAATGTATGGGCACTTATAGTTATCACAGCATTATGACAGTAATATTGAGCATTAAGGCAGGGTTACAATATAAACATACAAATAAAAAAGTTTAAAAAACAATTTCCGAATAATTGTTGGTAATATTTGTGAATGAAATTATGTTAAGGTTATGACAAACCCAAAAGTACTAAATCAAATGATTTTTTGAATATTATTACATATATTATGATTATGTATTATAATATTTATTTTATAATCTTGATTTTTTTCATTGAATTAATCTTAGAAAGATGTAAGTAGTTGATTACTATAGAATATATACCAATAGGTATAACTACAGTTATTGTTAATCTGTTCTACTTTATCATTCCCTGTAGCGCTGATGTGAGAAGGAATCCACTGTAGTACCACTTATTACCTTATTAGTACCAGTATTTTGTGCACTCAGTTCATGCATGGCTTTCATTATAAAATAGGCTGTTGGTACACCTCGAAAATTCGAGGTTCAACGAGCCACATGCTAAAGTATCCTTTTTGAGTCCAACATAACAACAAAGCTGTCATTTAATCGAATATTAGTAATATTAGTAAAAGCTTCCACAATAAGAATCATTTCCGTATGCATTATTAAATGTTTGATTGATGCTCTAAACATTAAAAAAAGCGGACTCCATCCTTATCTTTGGATCAATCGGAATAAATTTTGTATGCATTTTCATAGCTATCTTGTATGAACTGGTGACACAATCAGCCCAAAATGTTAGAGGTGGATTTACACTTAGATCTTACAACTAGCTCATTCTGTGGTTAAGTTAGTGCTCAAAGATGTATACTTCTATTAGCCATATTTGCGTTTTGGCAACCGCATTTTACAGAGTTACTAGGCTCAGTTAGAAGTTGGTGGCAGAATAACTGGAAGGACCTTTTTGATGAAAGATCACTAAGTAAAGGAACATGGTAAATGACCATACAGCCATATCTATAGTGAAATCCCTAGTTTTATGGTGCTGGTTTGAGAAGGGAGGAAATAGTCAATGCTCATAGGCTTCGATCTGGCCATGTGCCACTGAATAGTTTCAGGTATCTGATGGGGTAAAACAAATACACCTAACTCCACAAAGTGTGGGTGTGTAGAAGATGAAGATATATATCATGTATTAGACAAATGTCTGCAGTCCGAAGATGAAAGATGTTATTGTTTCATGTTTTCCAAATTTTAAACAAAAAAAAATTGTGTTTTTCACAGTATTCATGCTTTTTGAAATTTAGACAAAGCAAAGGTACTCAAAAGATCAGTGTCTAAGTATTTTAAGAGAAAATTTTTATGAGAATCACAATTGGGGTGATGTGATCACTGCGTGACAAAGCAAAGACAGCATTCGTTTGGTATTATGTTATTACTTTATAGCTTTACTAATATAGCATGAGTTAATTAAGAAAACTTACTACACACTTTAAATTTCAATTTCTTTTATATACAGCAACAGCAGCGGCCATCGTTTCCAGGGGGTGCGGGCCCGGTGGGCGGTGCCGGGGGTCCGGTGGCGGCGGGCGGGCCGGGCGCTGGGCCTGGTGCAGGGCCGGCGGGGGGCGCCAGTGGGCCGCGCGCCGGCTACGGGGGCGGGTTCGCGCCCGGCCCGCGTCCTCCACCGCCCGCTGCAAAGCGAGCGCCCGACACACGCTCGCCGCTGCCACCGCAGCACAAGCAGCAGCTGTATACACAGTATGTTACACTTTGCTTCCCAATTACTCTATAGATCTCATCTCGCAGAATACCGGCGTGAAGTAGAGGCTTCTTGTGCTTGTGCTTTTTGTTCGGTGAGGTAACCGGAGGCCAATCCCCCTCCGCATCTGTACCTGTACGTGGGCGACGTTTATCATCATGAGGTGGAGCCGCTTGCTCGATTGCCTGATGAATAAACAAACTGTTGTATTTTGTGTGATTTTTTTTGATAAATATTGATTCTTTTCGAGAAAAATTATAACTTATAATGGTAGAGAAATAAGCATATAAAATAAAGTAGTATTTATCTTACTAAACGATGCGGAGCTGAGCAAATCATTCACCATAGTGTCTGTTTGCCAATAAAGTTCTGGTACAACTTATCTCTATCTCTGGTATTGCTAAACTACTGTCACTGCATTGTGATCTAAGGCACTATTATAAGGTCATTTGCTTCAGTGCTCATCAACTCAAAATATGGTAATGTTTGTAACTGTCTATGGTATGTACTCCTGCATAGTGGATCCGTCACTTGTGGCCGATTTCTATTTCCTATCTATGGTGCGCTTGGCTTACCGAAGATAACGGTGCGCAGGGAGGGCTACGGCGGCGCGGCGGGCGCGGCCGGCGGGGGGCCGGGCGCGGGCGGTGCGGGCGCCAAGCGTAAGAAGCGGCTCGCGGACAAGATCCTGCCGCAGAAGGTGCGCGACCTGGTGCCCGAATCGCAGGCCTACATGGACCTGCTGGCCTTCGAGCGCAAGCTGGACGCCACCATCCACCGCAAGCGGCTCGACATACAGGAGGCGCTCAAGCGACCCATGAAGCAGAAGCGCAAGCTCCGCATCTTTATCTCCAACACATTCTATCCCGGTATGTATGTAGCATTGTAAATGAAAATTAAAAGAAATTGTATAAAAGCAAAAATTGATAGAACAGTTGTGCGCCGTGTGTGCAGATTTATGCAACACAGTAGTTGGATGCAGACAGTCGCCATCCTTCCAATACACACCACCACATATATGCAATGATGGAAGGACAAAATCAAAATATATTATAAAGCAACATTAAAAAGATGTATTGAATATGCTCACAAAATACTTTTTGGTTAAAATAATACAATTTACTAGCAGTCCCAGCGGACGTTGTTCCGCTCTTTCCGGTAGGTGGCGCGAGTGTGGTTTAACAGTTTAGAGGTCGATCTGTTGCCGCGCCATCTAGTGGCAAGTTACAACAAAGTGAACAGCACATATTCGCCGTACGCAACGTATCTATGTATACTATTTTCCTGGCAATGGGTTAAACAGTACAAAAGTTAATATACTGCAGCGCCATCTAGTAGTGAGTTACCATAAAATGAAAATATGGCGTATGGAAAATGGGGAAAATAGTCCATGAAAAAACACTTGTATCTTCCAACTTTCATGGTGATCGGTCAAACAGTTTTTGAGTTTATTAATCTCATATATACCAGCATCCATTTGTAAATATATATGTATATAGATTGATTAAATAATTACGACTGATGTTTCCAGGACAAGGCGACAACGCCGTCGCGTCGTGGGAGCTGCGCGTGGAGGGGCGATTGCTGGACGATTCTAAAAATGATCCTAATAAGGTAATTTAACATTGTTTATTCTTAAGAAAGTAACTGTAAGAGTATTTTTTATGAGTCCAGATTACAAAAAGAAATGATGTTTGTGTTACGGCGCCATCTAACGGTCGCTATTAGAAGATGTCATTTGGACAGTATTTATTAATCTCGTTCAAGTTTATAGTTCGAGTCTCATTTGAACATAGGCTTCTGCCGTGTGCCATCGACATGAGAATCTCCCTTTCTGCCCTTGGGTGACTTAAGAGGCGACCAAGAGAAATGCCTTGCGAAACCACTGACAGATGGCTGGAGATAATCATCCAGGAAAATACCAGATCAAAAACAACCAGACCGACACCTGCTTGCCTGCGCGGCGGTTGTAGCATTGCGTGTGGGCTGGATTTAAAAAAAGGAAGTCGTTTTCGTAATCAGCAGCGCAGTAAACATCTACATAGACACCCGCAACGAATCACAATCAGAATTTTGTAGAAACATGTTCGTGCGCGTAATGCAAAAATAAGGTTAACGTAATACATTTTTTCACTTCAATGTCCAAAGAAATTTCACTTCAAACACAAAATGTTGAAGTTAAGTGTGTGCACGTCCAGAACTCCGCGTCACAAACTGAACTGGCCCACTCAACCCGCAACGCCCCGCTGTCGCTGTGTGTGTGTGTGCGTGTTACGTGTGCAACGGTGCCCGTTGCTATCTATGTAACATTGTTCGCATTGTGTTTTACGAAGGAAGTGTGTTAAAGAGCTTATTTAAAAATGTTAAATTTCCTGTTAAATCATACCTCTTTTATAAACATAGGTGATATAACTACTTAGCTTATTGGATAACTCGTTCTTGAGAACTTAGTAATTTTCTTCATAGAACCAAAACCATTGGTAATCCCGTGCGAGGGCGAGTCGACTCAAGTCCTGGCTGATTTATTGGTTGACCAAACGCGGCTCGGCAGACTATTCTTGTGACCTCGCAGGTGCCTGGCGCTAGAGTTTCGCTCTTGTACTTACTTACTGTTAATATAGTTATAATGTTTATTATTAAAATGAGATTATGTGATGTGCGTGGTTGGTGACGGGCGGTGTGCGCAGGTGAAGCGCAAGTTCTCGTCGTTCTTCAAGTCGCTGGTGATCGAGCTGGACAAGGAGCTGTACGGGCCCGACAACCACCTGGTGGAGTGGCACCGCACGCTCACCACGCAGGAGACCGACGGCTTCCAGGTACTTTACGCGCGCCCGCTTCTTGTTCTGTCCCCATATGGCTCATTTCTGATGAATGTTTCATCATCTTGGAAGTTTAACTCGACGATCGGGCAACAACGTAATTATTGTTTTGTCCCCAAAGACAGTTTAATTTTGTCTCTAGCCTCCGTCGCCGCCAGGTTGTTATGTCCTCCCCTATGTTAAACAAATGTTTTGTGTTTTTTTGTCTGTTTGTGCAGACCTACCGGCTGTAGTTTTTTTTTTATGAAAAAATAGGCATGCGTTTGACCTCAATCTTGCCCGATGGAAAGCGAAGATGAGGCCTAGGATGGTACACGCTTGGTTCCACTCCTTAGCCGTCCGCACAAAGAAAGAAGAGGCAAACCGCCTCGTGCGTAATGGAGGAATGTCTACAACATAAGGGTGGAACTTCTCGCCGCGTCTAGTCGTTCGGTGATGGAAAGGGGAAGGGGGTATTAGGTTATGCAAAACCTCCGCACACTCTCCGAAATGAATTCGATAAAAAACCGAGAGGCAGGCCACTCGTCTACGGTGTTCGAGGCTTTGAAGTTTTGCCTCTACTAGTGAGTCACTGCATATGATACTCTTCGCTCGGCGCTCCAACGAGTCCAAAGCATCAAGCTGATGTTTAGCCGAACCATCCCAGAGGTGGGAACAGTATTCCATGCAAGAGCGGACTTGAGCTTTGTATAGATTTAAGAGCTGCTCCGATGTGAAGTACCGTCTCACCCCCGAGAGGATACTAAGTTTTTTGGCAGCAGTGTTTGCTATGGACTCGATGGAACGACCGAAATTTAGGTTAGAAGAGAGATCTAGACCTAAGAGCTCAAGACGGTCATTTACCGGAACGGGGACATTCCGGAAAATCGGAGTCAGTTGGAATGGACTCCGTTTCGCCGAAAAAAGCCTGTGTTTTAGAGGGGTTAAACTCGACCAAATTGGCATCACCCCATTGGGAAACAACCTCCAAAAGTCGAGTTCACCCCCTCAATCATCGATTCCCTGAAAGACTGGACTTTTGCCCCAGACTTCGCATCGGACAAGTATCTCCCCGAGACTGTGCTGTCATCTGCATACCCAAAGATATCGGGTGTTACCAGCAGGTCGTTGATGTGCAGCAAAAAAAGAGTCGCGGAGAGCACAGACCCCTGAGGCACACCGGCATTAATATCATGGAGATCGGACGAGGCGCCATTAACAACAACCCGAATCGATCTGTTCCTCAGGAAATCCTCTATCCAGATGCAAAGCTCGGTAGCAATACCATATGCCGGAAGCTTGCCAATGAGACTTGCGTGCCAGACCCTGTCGAAAGCCTTAGAGATATCAAGAGACACGGCAAGAGCTTCACCGTGTCTCTCAATGGCTTCGCTCCAGTGGTGAATAGCATACACAAGAAGATCCCCAGTAGATCGGCCTCGACGAAACCCGAATTGACGTTCACTGAGGAGGTCGTTGTCCTCCAGGTATGCAAGGAGGCGGTTGTTTAAAACGCGCTCCATAACCTTACAGAGTATGGAGGTGATTGCGATAGGTCGGTAGTTGGCAGGGTCGGCACGACTTCCTTTCTTAGGTACAGGTTGGACATTGGCAATCTTCCAGGACTTCGGAACTTGACCAGTCCTCAGGGACAAGCGATAGAGGCGATTCAGAACAGGAGACAACTCAGGAGCACATGACCGCAAGACAATGGCAGGAATGCCGTCAGGCCCACTAGCCTTATTCACATCTATAGTTCTGAGTATTTTGAGTACCTCTTTTTGCCGAATGTGTACCTCAGGCATTGCAGAGTCACAACGAGGTAGCAAAGGTGGGCAGTTATCAGCTGCATCTAGTTGTGAATTCTTCGCAAATAGACAGGCAAACATGTCTGCTTTCTCTTTGGCGGTGTGAGCTAATGAGCCATCAGACTTCTGCATGGTGGGAAAGAAGACCGGCAGAAATTGGCTTCGACCGATTTGGCAAGAGACCAGAAAGCTTTACTCCCGGATGGGTAAGACGCTAGTTTGGCTCCAATACGGCCAATATGGTCGAAGCGGGCCTTGCGGAGGGCACGTTTGCAGGACTTGGCAGCACTATTGAAGGCTCTTTTCAGTTTCGGGACATTCGGCGCTTTGCGCGGCATTCGGCATTCGGCGCGAGCATCCGCCCACTCTTGGTAAGCTAAGTGCTTAAGTGCTTCGGCACTATCACACTCAGAGTTGAACCAAGGGCGGGCTCTCACATGGAGTGAGATATCAGAATATGGAACAAAATACAATACAAAGTACACAACGCGGGCTCCGAAATAACGCTGTTAGTCTGCTATATAATGGAGGGGTTACGAGAGTTTGTTTGTGTCGCATCAGGTGAAACGCCCGGGCTACAAGAACGTGCGCTGCACGATCCTGCTGCTGCTGGACTACCAGCCGCTGCAGTTCAAGCTGGACCAGCGCCTGGCGCGGCTGCTGGGCGTGCACACGCAGGCGCGGCCGGTGATCGTGAACGCGCTGTGGCAGTACGTGAAGACGCACCGCCTGCAGGACCCGCACGAGCGCGAGTTCATCGTGTGCGACAAGTACCTCGAGCAGATCTTCGGCTGCGCGCGCATGAAGCTGGCCGAGGTGCCCGCGCGGCTCGGCGCGCTGCTGCACGCGCCCGACCCCATCGTCATCAACCACGTCATCGCCGTGGAGCCGCCGCACGACGCCAAGCAGACCGCCTGCTACGACATCGACGTCGAGGTGAGGCCCTCCCGCGTACACACATGCACACGCGCACGCACACACCGCCGACATGAAAGTAAAAGTAAAGTGACGGCCTGCTGCTGGGTAAAGGCCTCCTCACATACCACCACACACAACATATCACGACTCAAATTTATTTGTAGTTTTGTAAAGAACTTTTTGAATTGAGAAATAGTAATACTGCGTGAAATGGTAACAAGATTTTTTCTATTTAAAATTATAGAGAGTTCATGAACATTTCGACAGGCGCCAAAGACGACACGTTCTCAACTCGGACATTTTCTCAAATTGCAGGTGGACGACACTCTCAAGACTCAGATGAATAATTTCTTGCTGAGCACGGCCAACCAGCAGGAGATACAGGGCCTCGACGCCAAGATACACGAAACGGTGAGCTCCCCGCCTCGCACAGCTGCAGCGACGCGACGAGCGTCTCATGAGCGGCAGACTTTGTGCAGGAAGTCCATACGCAGGACGACGCTATTCGCAAACAACATGTGCACCTGCGGGGGAGACGCCCTCCCCAGCACACGAACCATCGCCCCCTGCCGGCCAGCCGGCCAGCAATCTCCTTCACACCTTGCACCTGTCATACAATTACTGCGGCTCATAGACAATAATCCATCACCGATGAAGGATTTAGATGTGTACTATAAATACTATTTCATCGCTGTGGACTGAGAATGGCTAAGTCACAGAAATGAAGCAGCTGTAGATCCTAGTAGGGCACTATGTATCACTTCTCCTATTACCTTACCTTGAAGCCTGTCCGTACTCCACTGCAGGTCAATGGCCTTTCCCATAACGAGGTTTGGAGATGATGATGCGAGCGGATCGGCGATCGCGGCAGCAGTTACCTTACACGCGGCCCGGCTCCGCTCTGTAGCCAGTTCAAAGATCTATATATAGTCGCCCCTTACGACGTTCACTGGAAGAAGATTCTTACCCCGATACCACACTGCAGCTGTATATATTACATAAACATGTGGACAATTTTTTTACAGGTGGACACTATCAATCAATTGAAAACAAATCGAGAATTCTTCTTAAGCTTTAGTAAAGATCCACAACAATTCATTCAGAAGTGGCTCGTCAGCCAGTCCAGGGATCTGAAGGTAAGTGCGAACCGTTTTGGTTTTTTTTTTTGACATCGAAAATCCTGTTCTGTGTTTGCAAACAACAATAACCACATACAGAGTTTGTCAGAGCCTATATGGAATATTTGCAGGGAAGCAACTCGGAACTTAATGACACGTATACTGGCATTACTCAGTCCAAGCCCTGCGCCTCCGCGCTGTGCTGATCTTCAAGAGAGATTCATTAATTTGTTCCTGACATTCTTTTCCGTACATCTAACTCTGTTCTGAGATGGTAAACAGCATTAACGAAATTATATTTTTCGATAATTCTGCTTTCCTGTATATATGAATTACCAAAGACGGTCGCTCGATTCTCGGTTGTTTTAAAACATCTAGTTAACATCGTAAGCAACGATTGGAGACATTGGTAGCTAAAATAAATGTCAACAATGTCTGCCGATTGAGAGTGAGCATTATTATCGAGATTTTCTCTAAATATTATTCATTCGACAGAAGTCGAACGATGTCCGCTGGGCTAGAGTCACGAGGGTGGTTTGTGTGCGCAGACGCTGTCGGGAGGGGCGGGCAACCCGGAGGAGGAGCGGCGCGGAGCGTTCTACGCGCAGGGCTGGGCGGGCGAGGGCGTGGCGCGCTACCTGCACGCGCGCCTGGCCGCGCGCCGCCGCGACCTCGAGCTCGCCGCGCCGCACCCGCACCTGCATGCGCACGCGCACCCGCACCTGGCACGCCTCTAGGCGGTGACGCGACCGGGCGACTCCTTATTTTAAGAATACATTTTTGTAACCATATTGTATTTTATTTCAATCCACCATCGGTACCTGCTCCATAAAAGTGCATTTCGCTTTACCCAATAACAGTAACTGTTTCGACCAAAATATACTTATTATATGTCATTAGATCCTGGACGTAGATTAGAAATAGCCATGGACCGAAAAGAGAACCCTGAGGTACCCCTAATTTCAAAATTGTTTTTTTGTACAATTTTTTCCACTTTATAGAGTATTTTGACATCACTCAAAAACTATTCCATTATCTAACTATCAAAAATATTCGATAAAAGCCGATAAAGCGGAAATAAGACATTCAAAATTAGCGAAAAGATTATTGAATGTTGCAGTAAAATATATACAAGACCCATTTTGAAATAGAGCAACTCGCGTGAATTCCGTTTTGTGTCCAGTTGGTTTCCCAACCAGTTTCTGCTACGTCTGTTATTCTCAAATATTCACTTCGTGTACTTATATTAATCTCTTCATGCATTTTCTCGACCGCATAGATTAATGATTACATAACTTGACTTTCTGAGCTTGCTTGGTGAGCCATGGACACTGAGCATCACCCATTGGTTTTTATTTTTAGTTACGTGTCATAACAATACAGTTTCAAAAAATAATTATTATGTCAGTTTGGTGCACTATATTTTCCGAGAGAGAGTAAAATTGCGTTTTCTCGGAAGTGTAGCGTATTACCTGTACCCAATCTTCAGGACAGTTAGTTTATTGTTTGTAGTTTTACACCGAACATAATGTTTACAATTATAAACAAGGACGGATATATCTGTGTCAACCTATCAGCTTATAGATACTCGCGAGACCCCTAGCTATAGATTGCTCGTATCACTTGCTTTTGCAAAATTAAAGTTGTTTCTAATCCGTCTGCAGAACCGCACAGTAACACACCAACGGAGACGATTCTGTGAAAGTAAGCAGTGTTTCGATATTAATTAGTATTTATTAATTTAGCTGTTAGAATTAACAGGTGAAACAATAACCATTATTTAGTCGAGCCGATCCAATGTTAAAGCGTTTATTTTACTATTTAATAGCAATGAGATATCCTCTTCAAATAGGACTACGTATTGTTTAGATCAAGAACAAAAAAGGACCAGGCGTTGATCCCTGTGAAACATATTTTATCACATGACCCGATTACACGACACCGCTGATTGCAACCTTTTGCTCTCTCGGTAAGAGAGACATGACGATTAGACATCAAACGCGGCATCACGAATGCCGTAGGATTTCAATTCGTAAACTAAACTTTTATGATCCACACAATCAAATGCCTTTGTATGATCACAGAAGACTCCGACAGTGTCATGGGACTCTTCCCAGGCATGTAAAACATGTGTCTCTAATTCTATTGTCGTCATACTACATCGATTTCGTAGTTGATCTTCCTTTTTGTAGTCGAAGATATAAAAAGTGAATCACAACAAGTGCACCGGGGGATATTGTAATATAAGGAACGACGGTGGAAGTTTATTTTTGCTTTTAGGAAAAGACGTCAGCATTGCCAGCTGGGTACAGTGGCCAGACTATGGTTACAATGTTGTGGGACGCGGGTTCGATTTCTTCAAAGGAAAAATATCATCAATCTCAAACATCCATTTCCGATCGCCGGTCTGCTTACAGGGCGCAAACTTGAAACACCGGTCCGCCAAAGTCAAAAGAAACAACTCCTATGTAAAACTTTACAAATTGTTTAAGCTAAAGTGTTCCTCTGTACGTTGTAATTACTAAATTTACTAACAAATGTATATAAATGTATAAATTGATAAATTCAATTTTAAATAATCCTGATATTAAATACAAAGATTCACTGCTATTTGAACGAATGAAACAATCTATCACAAAACAAATTAAAAAAGTGACGGTTAAAATCTCTTTGCCGATAAATATTATTATGTAATTGGATTCGGTGATGCAGGCACGACTATCAGCAAATACAACGAGCACTCGATCATTTTTTAATCAGCAAATGTCTTTAAATCAATCCAATGTTACATAACCAAATGTAATTCATAGCATTCAATATACCTAGTCATTTAATTAATGGGAAGGAAACCGAACCGATTAATATAAAATATTCATTGCGTACTTAACGAAACGTTCCATTATCAGCACTCGATACTTGATGCCCTTGCTTATCACACCCACTTGTAGATTATACGCGAACACAAGTACTGCACTCGTGAGGCAACTTATCGTTTTCAGCTGTACAGTAGTCCGCGCCTGTAAAGTTGTGCGTCTGGGAACAAAACAAAGGTACCTACTACACCGGCCTATCTTGTCCACTGCTGAACATAGGCCTTTCCAAGAAAGCCTCGTTTGTTGGCTAGCACCACCACGGGCCGGTGAGAGAAAGTTTGGAGAAAGAGATGATTATATTCCCTGTTATAACTCACATAGGCATAGTGTAAGTATAACACATGAAAGTAATGCATTCGAGATTTTCTTCAAAATCATGGCACGCCCATTCTCAAAATGTATGTGTTCGTTGGGTAAAGAAAGGTTTAATTTTATTTGACATGTACACGGAGCGGGAATTCTTTAACGAAAGAATCTCTAGGCCAGTAGTCTAGTACACATTTTACGGAAATGATAAACCTTTCGTATGTGGTAGAGCCAAGCGGCGGCTTTTGGTGCTACTCGTAAGGCCCGCCCGACCGGAGTCGTACCACGGCCTCGCAGAATATTGGCGTGAAAAATAGCCATCTTGTGCTTCTGCGTTTCGTTCGGTGAGTGAGGTAGGTGGGCGTCGGTAATCACTTACCATTCAACAACACACTCACTGTAGTGCGTTATTCCAATTTTGTGTTAAATTAAATCTGAAGTCGTGGCTAACCAATGTGCCTTTTTAAAATTAGTTTCGTCAAACATATATATCGGAACTTTAAGAATAGACGTAACTTCAAGTGCTAAATGAATCCCTTGTTCAAGCAAACAGAACATAAAAAATACCTACATATCGTTAATGTGTAGATAATAGCACCTATATTAAAGATAACATTTTGATTTATTTAAGCACAAGAAATATTTATTTCTTGTATTTACGCGAACATTACACATTTGAAATTAAACTATTATTTACGGATTTTCTAGCGTTTAATTATTTTTTTATTTTCACGACGTTTCGGTTGCTTTACAGCAGCCGTGGGTCACGGGGGGACTGAGGTGTTAGACGTCCAGATATCACAGTTATCTCGGGCTACCTTCAGCATTTATTTATTAGTTTTTGGTCCGATCTACGCAGAATGAAAACACTATATATAATTTATTAGCTATACCTACGAGTCGCATCCTTTACGATGACCTCACTGAGCAAAATGATGGCCATATAAAGGATGCGAAAATTAGAACTCGCGATGACAAACCAAATCTATTTGTCCACCCATCGAAATATTGTCTGTTATTGCGAACAATAATTTATGCGGCAGCCATAAGATAGGTGAATATCCGGCGGCGGGGCTAGCGCACAGTTCGTCCCGCCGCTCCACGCTTCTACAAACATAATTAAGTTGTAATTCACATGATAATGTCTGCGTTATAAAACAAGACAATATTATGCAGAGCGCGCCAAATTTGATACATTCGGAATAAAGTGACGGAGTGGAGTGGAGTGGGTACATCGCAGGCGCCGGTACAAGCACTGCCAGTGGTTTTAGCTGGATAACTACGTTAAATATTTAACCATATAATTAGACTGCGAGTGTTTCTGTTGTGCATGAAAATGGTGCGCGAAGCGGAGCCGGTGTCGGTCGTCGTTAATCGTGAGTCTCCAACTGTACTGCGGCTTGAATTCACATCGAGACAAAGCTCTAATTGCGTGTTGATTTACAAAATTGTTGCCGCTTTACATACAACAATTTACATGTACGCCGAGCCTGTAATATTTCACAGGGTACGCAGAAGTGCCAGAAGGTACTTTGTACATTTTTAATACGATGTTCTTTCTTTATCAACCACATCAATGCATTGTAGGACAGACTTTTCTATGAAAGTTTAAACAAAAGCTGGAAAGATTTGCCTGCTCCGCGCGGGGCAGGCGCAGCCGGTGCCCGCGCTCTGGTGGCTTCGTTTCCCATCACTACGGAGATTTGGGTTCGGCAAATTGGAATGGATATTCGTTTGGGGAAACTGGTATATTCCCCCTTACACGTTATTTATTGTTATATTCGCATTAAGTTTTGTATAAGCAAGATACGTGTATCTCTCGCTGCGTCTGTCGTTTTGTTTAACTAGTACGTGACGCTCGCTGACTGCTACAAGTCGCGTGCAACCAATGTGTTCACAGACTTAAGGACAAGCATCACATAATCTTATTAACTAAATATTATTGTCTCGTAGCAATGACGTCATGTATAATAATCACTAAAACTACTGACGTTCATTTTGGTTTGGTTGGGATGAGAAACGAAGTTCCGTACGGTGAGTTCACCTGGCTGTAAGCGCCCACCGCAGCCCATGGACACCTGCTAACAACTTCTACCGAAGAAGGTGACAGATGCGCTCCCCCCCTGCGGACTCAGATGGAACGCCTCACAGTTCGTAATTACACTGGCTCCCTATACTTTTGAAATGGGAACACAACACTAAATGCACTGCTGTTTGGTGGCAGAAATGGTTAAGAGTGTGGCACCGACCCGGGCTGTTAAAATCTGTCTCCTGTTCGATCATTCACCGTACGAAACTGAGCAAGAGTATTGTACGCTGGTATTTCGTGAGAGTGCGGTCGTTCCACTATCAAAAAGTGCAGTAGCGGGCTGCTAAATGCCCACAGCTGGACAAAGGCACTTAAAATATTTGACAAAGTTTTGGAAGTAAGTAGGTTTTTGAGCCTGGAAAAGTCCGTCGCGCTACCCCAGTGCGGGTTGGCGGACATTAGAAGCAGACCTTCGCGTGGTTTTGATCGTAGTAATTGTTGTATTTAATTTTTATTTCTGACCTATCCTTGAGATAGCGCACAGGAGGAATACCCCACTTCCTATTTACGAGCTGTTGTATTTCACAATGATTTATATCATATCGTAAATCTCAACACCTCATTCAAATAACGATAAGATAAGGAATCCTAAAATCGTTTAGATAGATGTAGATGTTGAGATAAAACAATTAAATGTGCTCCAATAAAGACAATAACTTGTAACACATTTAATGTTACAAAATATTAAATGCAGAAAGGTGCTAATATTGTAAAATTAATAATTATTTTTTTATAGCGATGTAGACAGATCGATGACAAAAACAAAACAGGACATTGTGCCGTCCTGCGCCTCTGGTGAAGAAATTATTAACTGTACTGAAACCGTTAGGTCGCAGAAAGTTCAATAGACTTGTATGTATTAGAGGATTGCCTATGAAATTGTTGTTATATAAAACTGGCTAATTTGAAGTGTGTGATATCTTGGAATCTACTTGGAATTCCACATTCGAATTAATATCATATTTTTTATGTGATATTAAATCTATAACACTGCATTTAAAATATCAGGACAGATGAATAATAAAACAAAAGCCTATAACCTGTCTCGTGACTCAACAATAGAATTTCTATGAATATCTAAACAATTATGTAAGTGACAAAACGATATTCATTGGCGTTAAGAAAAGTTCTTTAATTGAGATTGAACAACTTCGTCTTCAAAACAATGCCACTTGGAATGTTAAGGAACGTTTTAAAAAAATGTTTCATCAATATCCGTGGAATCCGTTCAAACCGCGGACCAATTATTACTGGACGGAGCGATAGCTCGTTGCCTCTCTTATGCAAAACTGTCAAACTTGGTGTTTTCGTCTCTGTCAATTTTTCGGACTGTCACTACGAGTAAAAGAGATGGCATATGTAAGTTTGGCAACGTCAGACTGTGTGTGTGATTCCTGTCAGTTTGTGACCGACTAGTCGGTCAAATATTTGCTGTTTGGAGCAGCATATAAATAAAAATTTTCAAAAATGTCATTGAACCGAGGTACAAACACACATTCACACATTCAAAGCATTTTATGTAGATACTTGTATGAATATGTGGCAGATGCAGGAGACCGTCTTCGGCGAACAGACTACCATTAAATTGGCCGCGATAACAAATGGCACCCGCCGAGAGAATCAGCATCAAATGCTAAGCGATGGGTCCTGTGTTTAAATCTTAGCTGAATGCAATATTTGGTTAGTTAACTGAAGTAGTCTATTAATTACTGGTTAACTGGTCTGTGCCGTGTGCATCCCGTGTTTCTGACGCTGCATCCGACTCATTCTCCGTAATTTTTGCGCAAGCTTTACTTCGATTCCGGGCAAAAGGAAGTGAGTGCCTCTGTGTCTGTGGGTAGGCGGACCTTACGTTACTTCAACACACATGTACACGAACACCCTGCGGATATACTGTTAAGGTGCAGTCGTGCTCGAAGTGGGCCAGGAGGACATCACCGTTTACTTTTTAAAATTCCTTTGTAAGCTTTGCTACTAGCCATGAAATACTTTAAACAATTTTCCTGACTTATTTAAAATGTTTGTTCTTATTCTTTTATCACGCTCTGATAACTTTGTTGATTTAATATGGATACGATTTATCTTGAGCAAATATCTAACTGGAGAAAAAATCTACAGACTTAAGACTTAAGAATAACAGTCTTACCTTTATAACGCTTTTATACACTACTTGTAGTATTTTAATAACGTATAACTAATTCACATTTCTACTGTCTATCTGAACCTCAATTATATGAAATTCCTTTTTAATCACCCAAATGCTATATTGCGGATTGTTGAATATTGTAATGACATTGTTAGAACTAGCTACACATTGCATGTCTGAAGAAGTCGTAGCCCTGTTTAAGGATACTTTTAATAGATTTCAAAAATGAATTCACCGGTTAACCGGGCATTGAATTTCATAACAAATTGGATGATCCTTGATTCATTTGAAAGTATATGTGCTTATTATAACCTATGTGGTATGTACACGTTTATTAAAAAGAAAGTGAAAATGGGAAATCTGGTAAAAGGGACTAGGCCGTCCCAGCAGCCGGCAGCCAGCAGCCAGCAGCACAGCCGAACGTTACGCCACCAACTGACTACTGTAGTTAGGATAAAGGCCGCTGCCAACTTCCTCGCTCCCCGGTGAGTGAGTTTCCTATTTTTTTATCAATCACCAATGAGGCGCGTAAATTAAATAATTATAATGTAGCTTATCTTTCTTCCTCAAAGCAGGTTAAACAGGTTTTTCATATCGTTTTCTGACAAAATTACGTACATTTTATGTGAAAATTAATTTCGTGACAACATATTGAATGATAATTCTCGTGGTCGTAGTTACCCTGTACTCGAGAGTGTTGCTCGCCAGGCTGCAACAGACGGAATTAGGTTTAATTGTGGGTAGACATATTGTTTCATACAAATTAACTTGCTTTCTATCTTATTACCTTGACAAATAACTGTTGTGCAACACCTGATTGTATTCCCAGCCATAAGGGTACTATAATAGTATTTGTCGAGTTGGAACAATAGAAACTCTGTTTCCGCGACACGTGAGGGCCGTTGAACACGTACATCAAAAAACTATGAGAGGACTGATATCTAAGCTTTCAAGTTGTCGTAAGGAAAGCCCTTTGAAAGCTGCTTCCTCTGTTATCTGTCAGCACTCGTCTATCTGAATGTCTTACGCACAGAGTTTATTTCTCTTATTCCTCAAGCTATAAGCGCATTTGATGAAAAATATTAGCAACACTATCTATGTATATATACACGTGTTGTAGAGGTGTTCCGGCGACCAACTAGGGACAGAACATTTTTTAATGGGAAGGCGGCAAACGTGCAAGCGGTTCCTGATAGTAAGTGATTACCGTCGCCCACGTACATCTGCAACACCAAAAGTGCGTTGCCGGCCTTTAAGGGTATTTGGGAGATATGAGGGAGGATGAGGATGGGGATGGGGAGACGGAGTAGGCCTCCAGCTATCTCACTTACCGAACGAATCGCAGAAGCACAAGATGCCACTACTTCACGCCGGTATTCTGCGAGGCCGCGGTATCAACAGTCCATTCTTATTAAAATTCCGAGCCTTGGAGTTGTATTAGGTAGTAGCATCACTAGTGCAATATGGTCGACTCCCCTCTGCCCATTATTTCTGAAAATATTGTGCTTCAATCCGTCATAAAATTAAAAAAAAGTCGTTACGGAAACTTTATTAAATATAGGTTTACATGTTTAAAATAAATCGGTATATTGCGGACAATGACATATGGACTCAGGAATTATTTGCCATTAGGAATTATTTTAAATATATTTGCCATGGTATTGATTTTATTATAATTGAAATTTTGTTGATTTTATCATAAATTGTAAACCCCATTGTAACATGGCGTTAAAAAAAAGACCCCAGAGTTTCCAGCCAGTTCTTTTTTGAAAAGGTGTTCCCTTTTTTCCAAACCGGCGCAGTTTTTGTCGTTCATAAGAGCTTCAAGTAAGCCTAAATGAAGTATATTATTCCTTCATTTAGGCTATATATACAAAGCTTACCGCGATGAAACCCGTCTGCTCCAAACGGCACAGGGTGGCCCCGGGCTCTTGTGCTCTTCAACAGAGGAATAGTCGGGGAACCTGGGGATAGTGCGCTATACGAACACCCAGCGAGGACGTACGCCTCGCTTTGGGAGCTCGCTCGCTCGTTTTAAAATTACTGAAGGCTCCATGCCCACTTTGTCCAATTCCATTACCACAATTACGCTAAAACTTGAAAACGCACTCGCGGAATCTCTCCTTTTACCAATTCTTGATTATGCTGATGCATGTTACTTAGACTTAAGCATGGAGCATATCAATAAACTTGAGCGCCTTCAAAATCTGTGTATATGGTTAATATTTGGCCTTCGTAAATATGACCATGTTTCTAAATTTCGACATAAGCTCGAGTGGCTCCCAATTCGTCTTCGCAGGAATACTCATCTTTTATCACTTTTGTTTTCTGTTCTATCCATCTATCTGACCACTCCCTTTTATCTAAAAGAGCGGTTTGAGTATCTCTGTGATTTTCATCCTGATCGTTCTCTTCGCTCTGATGACAATTTAATACTCAGAAATCCTTCTCACAGCACTTCTTTTTACTCCAAATCCTTTTCCATTGAAGCTGTTCGGCTTTGGAACTCTCTTCCACTTCATATTAAGCGAGCACAATCATTACCTATTTTCAAGCGCCTGTAAAAAAAACACTTTATGCCTCCTTATCTTCGTTTCCTGTTCCTTGACGTCGTTGACTTGTATCTCTGTAACAATATGTACGTGTATATGTATTTAATATATTCATATTATGAATATATATTGTATTTATTGTATTAGCATATTATGTGTATACTTATTTTCATATTTTCTTTATCTTTCTGGGTTGCCTGGAAGAAATCGCTTCTTAGCGATAAGGCCGCCTATTGCACTTTTTTTTTTGTTTCTTTAAATAATCTTTGTATGTTAAATCTTTGTGTACAATAAAGTATATTTCATTCATTCATTCATCTCAATTCTATTCCTTCAACGCCCCGCTCCGTTATTTAATAATCACGGTGAAAAATAATAAGTAAAATGGCGGTAAATCGATCGAAGTTTCTTTCTAAAAAAACGTATCCCAGATATAACGTATATTCAGGAAAAAAAATGAACTTTTGTAACAATATTAATTAGGTATTATAGTTTCTTGAAATAAATTAAAGATTCGTTATTTTAAAAATATTGATTACTATTTCAGGGATGGAGACCGTTGATTCCAAGCACATGTCCTGCGTGGAGTCCGAGGGCGAGGACGTGGGGCTGTGCAGCGGGTGTGCGGGCGGTGTGGCTGTCGGAGGCGGGGGCGGCGGGGCGGCGGGGTGGGTCGCTGTGGCGCGCGGCGGCCAGCGAGGCGAGCGGCGCGGCGCTGCTGGTGCTGCTGACGTGCCTGCCGGCCTGCGCCGCCGCCACGCCGCTGCAGCGCGCGCTCGCCGCCGGGCTGGTGGTGGCCGCGCTCGTGCAGGTGCCGCCACGCTCGCTCCGCACCACACAACCACACACCGAGATTTCACCAGCTTGTTGTCGTTATATATACGTGTAGAGTCAAGCTACGACTCGATAGTAGCTACTACCCAGGCATTGCATTACTGTTTAAAGAAGGGTTAACGGGTCTTCATTGAATGCTATGGTCTGTGACATGCAGGTTCCATTTCTTTTACACAGTCTGTGTTTGTTTGTTTGACACTCTCTCATGGAAAGTTGTTGTCGAACCTGACAGTGCCATGCTCTTAGGAGGAGCTTAGGAAGCTAAGAGGTATTGCTCAACGTAAAGTTTATTATTAGCGGCCTCGGCGAAATATTTAGCGACATCTTTGGATATTTAGACACATCGCGCATTGAACATCTAAGCGCTCAGTACTTTTGAGATCGTTATTCCACCACAAGTGTTGAGACCACTGGAAGATATATACAATGTACGAGTGATGAGTAGAGTGCAGATGGTGTACATGTAGAAGATGAGGATGAGGGATAGCAGCGTTCAAGTTGCGTGGTGTCAGGTGCTGTGATTGTGAACTCGCTTGCCAAGCGTGGCGGTAATGGCAGATCCTCCTTGTGTCAGAGGCCTATATCTTGCAGTGGACTACTTATAGACTATTAAGGTAATGCGAGATGTAATAGGTTTATCGTTTTTATTTCTGAGACAAACGAACCAGCGGCTCACCTAATGGTAAGTGACGACGCTGACATACATTTGCAGCACCAGGAGCTGTAGGTGCGTTGTCGGCCGTTAAGGATGCGGCAGCGGGAGAAGGCTTTCGGTTATTTCACTCACTGAACGAAACGTAAAAGCACAAGATGCCTCTACTTTAAGCCGTTATTATTCAAGTCAAGACGTCCCATTTGAGCAGCGAAAGCCACCACTTGATACTACCACGTTTTAATAATTCAGTGCATCAATTGCAGTGCTTCGACCACATCTCTGGTGCGATGATGAACCCGACGGTGACGCTGGCGGCGGTGGTGATGGGGCGCGTGAGCGGCGCGCGCGGTGCGGCGTACGCGCTGGCGCAACTGTGCGGCGCGCTGGCCGGCGGCGCCGTGCTGCACTGCCTGGCGCCCGCCGCGCCGCGCTGCTGCCGCACAGCGCCCGCGCCTGACCTCTCGCTCGCACAGGTCACTCTCCCTCCTCCAGATCATTGTCTGCAAAAACATCACTGACATATATGATATCCATATATATAAAACCACCATAACAAGGGTTGACTGGTAGAAAATGCCACTTGGCATTAAGTCCGCCCATTGTAACCTTAAGCTTAAGGCTAACAATAAGAATAAATAAATAAATAAATAAAAGCGAAATACTCGAAACTATAAACTCTATAACTTGAAATTTGGCAGGAAGGTTGTATAAAGTAGCAACCTTTAAGTGCTCACTGCTGGGCAAAGGACAAAGGAAAGGAAAGGATATCTGAGAGGGTGTAGGAGTCGGGAATGGCCCGCCACGCTGCTCCATTCCGGGTTGGCGGGCTTTACATGTCCTCGAAATATTTTTTTTTTATTATTTCTCAGATGTACAAGTTTCCTCACGAAGTTTTCCTTCACCGTCGAGCACGTGGTAAATACAGCACTTAAAATTGCTGTTGACAATTTTATTGGTGCTGGCACCGGGAATCGAACCCAGGTCACTCGCGCTCTATGATACTAACCTTACTACTCCATCCACTTCTTTTAAAGACATGCCCATTACTGGCCATAAGCCCCCGCCCAAAGAGACGATTTTCAAACATGGAAAGCGGATTGGCTTCCGGAATATATCTATATTTATTTTATTTTATTTAATTCGGAAAACATACAGTGATACATAGCATGTAAAATTGAAAATTATTATTAATGCTACACACCATTTTAGCTGTTTTCGCATATCGTTACTAGAAAGTTCATTGATTAAGCAATCAATCTGCTTGTTCGCTACTTGCGCATAATCAAATCACAACAATTAAGAAATCGCATCGAACCATTTCTTTGTAATATAAACTTTTAAAGCAATTGTTTTTCTTACTTCTTTTTATTGGTTGTCGTATGGTTCTTGAAGGAATCTTCGGACTTATCTTAGACAAGAGCTGTGGAGAATCTACCTGGCATTGCGCAATTTTAGTTAATAGGGCAATATCCGCTATTTTGCGTCTTTCATGTCTCCTACATCGTGATTCGTAATCAGCATCGTATTTCTTGCACCTAAATTGTAAGTGCTTCAAAAATCTTCATTGTATCGACTCTAGCCTGTTAATGTAAACATCATACTGCGGGTTTCATATCTGTAAGCGATACTCGAGTATGCTACGCACATATTCGCAATAAAGAATTTTAAGAACTTTGATACTAGAGAACTGGCAGCTAGTTCTTAACAGAAGTCCCATAGACGATACTATCCATGTGTTTATCAAAAGTTAGTTTTGAATGATGTACGACGCCTGCGTCACGTATTTCATCCACGGTTTCACGTTCATGATCGTTAAGTTTGTAAATAAATTCCGTAATTTTACTTTTACGTGTAAATGTCATTGTGCTGCATTTTGTCAAATTAAGGTCTAATTAAGAGAGCCGTGGTAGCCTAGTGGTCAGGGCGCTCACTTTAGTGTCATAGAGCGCGATTGACCAGGGTTCGATCCCCGGTGCCGGCACCACTAAAATTGTTATTAATAATTTTAAGTGCTGTATTTACCACGTGCTCAACGGTGAAGGAAAACATCGTGAGGAAACCTGCATGTCTGAGAAATAATAAAAATATTATTTCGAGGATATGTGAATGCCCGGCAACCCGCACTGGAGAAGTGTGGCGGCCCCTCCCGGCTCCTAAGCCCTCTCTGATACTAGTATTTGAGAAGGAGGCCTTTGCCCAGCTGTGGGCACTTACAGGCTGTTACTTTATTTTATTTTTAAGGTCTCATTTCTTAAACTGACAGTATTTTTCAAACCTACATAGGTCTTGCTGTAAAAGATGACAATCGTTTACTTTATTAATTTCTTTAAACACTTTCATGTCATCAGCATTTAGTAAACAATTGGAATGGTGGAAACAAGCATTAATATCGTTAATGAAAATGTTAAATAGCAGTGGTCCTAGTAAAGAACCCTGTGGCACGCCATGGCATATGTAAACTGAAAAGCGCGCGTTCTACTAAAGATAAAATGTTTTCCATTCATATAGTGTTCTTGATAAAATGAAGTAAAAATAAGTTTGTAATATTAATACACTTACAACAGAATTTATTTACAAAAAAATTAAATTACAATGGAATTATAACGTAATTTAACAATGGAACAGAGTTCACAAGCCATTTAAACTCACAAAGCGCATGTGCTACTTTGGGTCTAATTAATTTTGAATACGCTAGTTGAAATAAGGTAAATAAAATCAAAATTATTACATTTTAAAGTGTTGACAGTTGTGTTCCGGAAACGTATAGCGAGCCGGTACTCGTATATTTACAGGCTGTGAACGCCACCTCGACGACTAAGCTTGGACCGCACGCGGCCGGTGTCCCGCGGGCTGCGGAAGTCACGTACCATCAGGTGGACTGTTAGACCGTTAGTCACTCCAACGGATCGGAAAACGACCACATTATTTGAGAAGATATCTATTGTTGCAAATGTTGACAAAGTTAAAGAAGTTTCGTTACCTAGGCCACTCCCCCGCGAGCTGTCGGCCGAGACTAAGAACATACAACATACGTCCCGCTCGGCCAGAGGCGTTGTCGGTACCTCCCGAACTCCTCTCGGCTCCACTGAGCGAGTGCGTGTGATTGGCAACATTATATTCAATTACGTGCCTTCAGAGCGCTACAACACGCCTCACAGATTTTTATACAAATTCAAAGTCAAAAACTTCGAAATTAATAAATTGATTTGATAATGAAATGGAATGAAATTTTGTTTTTGTGTGTGCTTTCGCTTCCTGTGCGACGCGGTGGGCGGTGCGCGGTGCGCGGTGGGCAGGCGGTGTGCGTGGAGGCGCTGCTGGGCGCGCTGCTGGCGCTCGCCAACTGCGCGGCGTGGGACCCGCGCAACCGCCGCCTGCTCGACTCCTGGCCGCTGCGCGTCGGCCTCATCGTCTCCGCGCTCACGCTCGCCGCGGTCAGTATCACCCTCTGATGTCTTTTATATAGGCATCGCTGATAAAAGAACGCATTCACTCACAGACATGACACTTGCTTCTTTCTTCTTCTTTATCAGTTCACTGTAAGATATAGGACTCTCCCGATAGGAGCCACGATCGACCAGCTCGGCTTGCCAGACAGAGAAGAAACGATTCTTTCTCCCACTCTTCCCTAAAATCTGCCGACTGAAGTCGGAAAAGGACAAGCTCCACTCGTCGTCCAAACCAGGCCGATTTTTTTTTATGAGAAAGGCGGCCAACGAGCAATAGGTTCACCTGATGGTAAGTGATTCCGTCGCCCACAAACATCTGCAACACCAGAGGAGCTACAGGTGCGTTGCCGTCCTTTAAGGGTATTTGGGAGATGGGAGGGAGAAATAAGGAGTAGAATGGGGAGGGGGAGTGGGTGGGAAACGCAGAAGCAAAAGATGTCTCTACTTCAAGCCGGTATTCTGAGAGGTCGTGGTATTAATCCGGTCGAGCTGGCCCATTCGAGCAGCAGCTGAAGCCTCCGCTTGGCTCTTCCACGTTAATTTGCAATTTGCTCGACCGCGCCTAAAGAAGTTCCGCGACAAAAAAAGTCATTGCTCGCTTGCTCGAAGATACTCATTTTCGCTCTTGCTAACTGTCCAGGGGGAGCTGACCGGCGCTAGTATGAACCCGGTGCGCAGCCTCGCGCCCGCGCTGTACAGCGGCGACTGGACCGCTCACTGGGTAAGTTCGCTCCGGCACTTTCTAGCCGTTGCTAATTGAGCAAATGCTCGCTCTTCCTCCCTCTCCGCCCCGCTCGAGCTGAGAGCGAGGTCAAAGAGTTCAGCGGTGTTTGTGTGTGCTCATGTTTGCTTATTGTAAACTTTTCCGATTGTATTATGGGCTTTCTCGTTTGAAAACAAAATGACGCTTCTTTTCTAAAATGTATAAGCGTTTCCTTTTATTGGGTGTATCATCGTCAGATGAGGTTCGAGGACCGTGCCATGCCGAGCGACGTGTCGCAACTCAAAAGTAAGAGATTAGTTTGAAAGAAGAAAATTTCAGATTCCTCCCTTTTCCAGAGTGCTTATTTTACTTTTATATAAAGCCTAATGTTCTTATATAGACTGAAAAAGAAGAGAGAACGATACATATCTGGTAACCACTGATGGTCAGCACCGTGTCGTTAAAACCATGCCGAGTCGAAGCTTTTTGGTACGCAACAGATTTTAGTGTAATAAATATACTTTGATTTCTTTGAAATATTAATTTGTTTTCCTGTGCCACATAAATGATCTCTTACTAAGACGTAATATAATACAATGTGCGCAGGTGTACTGGGCGGGCGGGCCGGGCGGCGCGCTGCTCGCTGCGGCGCTGTACCGCGGCGTGTGGAGCGAGCCGCGCGCGACCGACCGCTGCGCCTAGACTGCCCGATCTATCGCTACACTGCTATTTATTAACTTCATTCATTATGTCTCAATTGTCTGCGATATTTTGGGGACATATGACTTCCGCCAAACTGCACTGCGGCAGCGTCGAGCACCCTTCCCGGCTTCACAACCCTCTCAAATGTTTAAAGGAAGCCTTTGCCAAACTGTGGGATACTTTCAAAAAATCTTATATATTTGTCGATTGTTCATTGCATTGAGTTTGTTATATAAATTTAACGGGATTTAACGGGAAGGGTCCGCCTTCGGTCTGCCACGAGGCTCCAGTGCGGCTTGGCGGAGTTCACATGTCGCAATAATATTTTTTATCATGTCATAAAAGTCGTTATTAAAGTATAAGTTTACTCTTAATTATATGTCTATGTTATTTATTTACATAATAAACTATGTACTAATTCATAGTTTCAATTTATTAATGTTTTTCAGTTTCTCACGAAGAGACTAGCGAGCAGAAGGCCCTCTAGTTTGGGGTTTTTTTTTTTAGTTTAACGTGGGGCAAAGGTGCTCGCACCTACGCGTTACCGTCTCCGGTGACTGGTTATGTCAGCGGGATCAGCATTGAAGATGCCGGACCGACTAAAACCCCCACTAGATATGCTGTTGGCCCGGTGGCCTTTACAGCTTCAGCAGTAGAGACTCGCGAGCAGAAGGCCCGGAAGTTAAATGTAGTAGAAAGAGCAACGACGCTGCTGATACTGTGTCGCGCTCGGACCCCTGTTAATGAAAGAAAGACTCTCGACGAGAAACGCCTTTGCACACGAGTAATCGTGTATGGCGTGAACCTATGATGGCGCGTTCGTCGGGGAACAACGCGGTGTGTGTGAGACATTGGTGCTTTGTGGAATAACGTGAACGGGTGTTGTGTTCGCGAACGCATTATTGTGAAACGTGATAAAGTCATCTTCGTCGATGATGACGTCCTTGGGGCGCCTTGTGTCGGGCGGGTCATGTAGCGCAGGAGTGTGTTTGCCTAACGCCGCCACTAACGGACTTGGGTGATCCTTCAACTTTCCGAAATATCTTGTGGATATTGTTTAAAGAGGGCCGCATTTAAATCGCGGTGCAAGTCTGCATTCCGCATGTAATGAGGTGCGCCGATCGCTCGGCGCATGAAGCGGTTCTGAATCACTTGGAGTGGTTTCAGTCGCTGTTTCGGGACGTGAGCGAATACTTCGCTTGCATAAGACATTATAAGTCGTATGCAAGTTTTGTATAATAATAATTAATGTCTTAGTGACATTTTGTTGGTTTTATTCGTAAGGTGATATAGGCGACCGAATATAAAGGCCGCTTTATTCCTTACGTTTCTGATGATAGTGAAGCTAAGACTGTTGTCACGCCCATGGTACGGGTTTGCCGAATAGTGTCAAGTTAAGTATCGAAGAGTCAAGTTGGGGGGTGTTATTTGTATCTTGTATGTATATATATATATATATACATATAATACGTAGGCAATGTTAAGTGTTGAATCAGTTTCTGGATCAAAGATTATCAAATAAATTCTGACCTTTGCACGATAACTCTGCAGAATGACTGCTCGGAACTTAATCGGTCTTTTGTTACGTTACATGTACCGGAACGCGTACCGGACCGGCGCACGTTTCAATGTTTGTATCTAATTCTTCATCGGACTGTTAAAATCCGCTGCTGAACATAGGCCTATCCAAGAAAACACCAGCCAATTCCAGTGTACATTTCTAGAAAATATTTCCCATAATCACCACGCTGGGTCCCGGCACTGCGCTCACCAACCCACCTAGTTGGCGGGACCCAGTGGGCTCGCACTGCTACTGCTGCTTCTCATCATCAGTCTGCGGGATTTGGGTTCGGCAAATTAGGATTGAAATATCTTTCGGTCGCTAGAGCCTCGTTTCTTAGTCAGCAAGATGCAAGTACGAGGTGCTGGTCTTACCTGTACCCTTTGGAACTAACCTAATCTTGGAACCTTTGAAATGTAATAGGAAAATGTAATACATAAAAACTTAAATACTTTTCATAAGAATGGTGATGTACATAATGTAAATACTTGAAACTGACACAAGCTTGTGATGCCAGTTACTAGACTCCATATAGTCAGTAACTCCTTCACGGTGCAATGTATACGTTTCTACAACGTTCACGGTGCAATGTATACGTTTCTACAACGTTCACGGTGCAATGTATACGTTTCTACAACAAAATCCCAGCGAGTGCGCAAAGACTTCCATCAATAGATTTAAAAAAAATGTTAAACAAAGACTTTATACAAAGGGTGGTTATAATATAAAGGAATACATGGATGACAACAACACCTGGGAATGAGTCGATCGCACCCAAACCAATACAATTAAAACGTATTGTGTGTTTTGAAAAAATACTAAAAAGAGGAGACCTACGGAGTTTCTTTCGCCGGTTTCTTCTCCGTACGAACCGGCGGTAGATTTTAAATAAAAATGACATTCAACAAGAGAAATGTGTTTTTCTTACTTTGAATAAATGATTTAATGTGATTCTGAATGGACAGGAATGGAAAAAACGAAATACAAAGTTGCTTGGTAGTGCACAAAGTAATTCGTATAGGTCCTATACTAGAGCATAGATTAATGAATAAATATAAATGTCTATCTATTTATATAAATAACATTACGATTCATCCATATCGTAGAAAGACTTACACGCAAGCATAAACTATACGCAAGATATATTTATGTGTATTGTCTAAAATTCAACTTGACTCCATAAGTTACGGTCTCGGCTGATAGTAATGTTTATCAAAATATGAAACATAGCGCAGGCAACAGTACAGTGAACAACGAAATTGTTTTTAAAATTATTCGTAACGACGAAATAAAAATAACACTGTCTTTTAATTGTGCAACCCGCTTGTGGTTGTGACTATCCGTTTGTTTATTAATAGTAAACAAAATATGTTAAAGTAACAAAACAAAATTATTTTTGTACTGAATCTTTTTTGTTTGATGTAACGTACAAATCGATATCATTGAAATATAGATGACCACGAGGTACGACGAACGTACTCGGCACGCTTGCCGCTGCGGACAGCGCTGCGGCAAGCGATACATCGCGTACAGCAACGCCGAGTGCGATACTTCTGCACTGGTTTGTCGACCGCCATTCGTTCCTTTGTTGACTCGCCAAGCCTCGTTTGTTTGTTGGCAGCGACACGCAGGTGAGGTTGGCATTTGAGGAAGAGATAGCATATTCCTTCTTAGTAGTTTAAGTCTAAGGTGCGAGATGTCTGGTACAGCGACCGCCGGTCCGCTTGCCGAGTGTGCAAATTTGCGATTAATGCAAATGCTCCTTATGAAAGATGGCCCATGTCCAGCAGTGGGCATTTACAGACTGATACTTTTAGGTAATAAAAGTAAAAGAAGAAATACGCTAACAGAAAACATTTATATTAATAACTACAATATCTACGAATATTTACTCGTAAGCAACATAGTTCCAAGGTTTACACTTCCACTTTACTTTTCAATGGGTCCCGTACAACTGTAGCATTCTCTAGTTGAGTTCAAATATTTCATAAATTACAAAATGTCACAACAATTACATTTAAATAATGTTGAATAAATTACACGGCCCGAGCTAGTAGCGAGCTAGTAATATTGTATTAGGTGGATAGATGCCTACTCCTCTACCTTTTGTTCCGTCGAAACAAACAGCTCTCTTGATAATAGTATTTGATCAGCAGTCTCGCATTTACTTGTGAAACCGGGGAAAATTACAAACAGACCGACGATACTTCCAGTGTCGTTCACGTCGGTTGCGCATTAGTAGATTGTAAATCCTAAACGTACGCCGGAGCAGTTTTGTCAAGCAATACGAATATAAACCTGTTCTCCTTCGCTCGAAGGTCATTTGAAATCATTTACATTCTTGAATTTAAACTTTATATTGCAATATTCTAATCACTTCCTTGATCAGACTAGGTATAGATGTGTCTCCATATTGGTTAACACCTACTCCGCGATAAACGCACTTCACTCTCGTCGTTCGGAAGTCTCAATTATGAAATTCCATCTCGGGTACAACATTTAATGTAAGAAGTGATATTTTCGGTACTTAGCCGTTCTTAATTACATTCTACATCTGTCTTCTTTAGTCCACCGCGGAACACGGGTCCTTCCGAGAAAGCGCTAACAAAAAATACTTTTTTTAAGGGTTACCCCAACTCACAATGACGGGTAAGCGGAGTGGTGAGTGCAGAATTTTTTATGTGAAAGATGGCAAAGGATAAAGCGGCTCACCTGATGATAAGTGATTACCGATGCCCCACGTACATCTGCAACACCAGAGGAGCTGCAGGTGCGTTGCCGTCCTTTAAGGATATTTGGTGAGAGGAGGGGAATGGGAACCTCACTTGCCGAACGAAAAGCAGAAGCATCACCATAAGATGCCTCTACTTCACGCCGTTGTTCTGCGAGTCCGCGGTACCAGCCCGGTCGCGCCGGCCCCCTCGAGCAGCAGCTGAAGCCGCCGCGTGGCTCTGCCGCGTATGAAAACAACTTTCAGAAACAGCTCGGGAGCGATCAACTCATTCCCAGGGGTTACAATCATCCATGTATTATTATTATAATAACCCTTTTTATAAAGTCTTTGTTTGAAGGAAGACTTGACGCACCTACTGAGATTTGGTTGTACAAACGGACACCATGCCCCCGGGACGTGTCACTGTCTTTACTGAACGGGCTACGGAGCCTGGAGCCTCGCGAAGCGCGGAGCGGCATCGCGGGTGCGAGGCCACTTCTATGCGCGGTAGAGCCAAGCGGCGGCCGTTGCTGCTGCCCGAGTGGGCCGGCTCGAGCGGGTTAGTATCGCTGACTGACGGAGCGAGTGAACACGGGCGTGAAGTACGTAGAGGCACCTTGAGCTACTGCGTTTTGCTAGGTGGGTGATATAACCGGAGGCCACTCCCACCTCTCCTTCCCCTCCCCAAATATCCTTCCGCTGCACTTCCCTGAACTGCACTGTGAAGGTGGTCCCAGTAGCTTGTAAGAGGTCGCCCTACACTGGGTTTGCTTGTACGAGGTTGCCACCCCAGAAACTTTCTTCTTCAACGGCTGTCAGTTCCGCGGGCGGACTGTGCCGCGTGACCGTCTGAAAGTACAGCGCCAACCCTGTCGGACCATGGGGGTCGTATGAGGCAATTTATGGTGGAACACGTCTGACATACCACCGAGTGGTGGTGGTACAAGAGAACCTGCAAACTTCTATCTTCCGGTGGTTCTCGTAAAGGTCGACAGCGGGGACAAAAACTACTAGAAGATGTGCAGCAGTGGTGACTGTGGCACAACTACCCCACGTGAGAGGCCCGGCTCGTCCTGACCTTGGTGTCGGCCTGTTTCTTGGCTGATTAGTGACTGAGTGACGGCGGGGCAGACGATGCAAAGAAACTTGCGAGTATGAACAGAAATCTCAAATAGAGATTAATTCACACTGAAAAGAATTAGTTGGATAGTTGTGGAACAGTTAACTCATAAATATGCGATGGCTACCAATAATTAGTATGCAGATGTATGTACAGTGCAGTCGCATACTCCACACGCGCGCCACAGTGCGAGGAGCCCGGGACAGTCTCAGAATTATAACTCCTATTGATACTCTCGACCTAATAACATTAAGAACTCGACTGTGATGGAGATACGGGTCACATAACTAAAACAAGCGGCCGAGTGCGAGTGGGTCCCGCGCACCCAGGGCGTCTGTACATTACAGATACCGCACATGTGGCCGGCGGAAGTGTGCCGTTTTCCAGTTAATGTTCACACATGCGCGCGCAGGCCCGCCGCCGCCGTTACCTAACGTGTCGCGGAGCCGCGCCGCGATAACCTGCGACACCGCGCGCTAGTTTGTTCAAATAATCTACTGCGTATTAAATTAAGAATTTCTTTAAGGTATCTCAAAAATAGATTTGAATTAAGGAAACAATTTTCTTTATTATTATATAGCAAATTGAATAGTAAATGTATTCTTAACACTATGTTGGGCAGTGGACACATTGCATCGTAACTACTGCGACAGTCGGTCACAACGCCCCCAAACATTGCATAACATAACTAAATTTAAATCCGGAGCTTTCCGGAGTTAATAATTAACTAATTTTATCCAGGAATGCTGAAAAATAAACTATTTAAAAGTATTAATTTGTTTTGAATAGCGGTTGGTGGGTATTTTTAAGAGGCAGCCAGCGCTCGCGAGCGCTGTGTCTCCCTCGTTCAGCATACAACGGACTGCAGCAGCCCGCTCTCTACCTTCGACATTGCATACGCCGGCTAATACTTAACGAATCCGGCCCTGGTCGGCTAAGGCCTGGCTATGGCAAGCTGGCACCGGCTAAAACCCATCCTCGCCGCATATAGGCTGGACTTTGGACCCTTCAGCGCCGGCCGCCCGCGGTGAACCCTTCTCGGAAAGGACTCCATCTCTCCCTATTCCTCCAGACATGGCGTGCCGGAACACGATCGGGCCTCCTTACATGGCCTCCAATCCCACGTGAGCCACAGACGCTCCCGAGGCCGCCGCCCGGAGGCCATGGGGACCAGCAGCCCCACCGACCATCAGCGGCAGATCTCGTCAATATCTCCATTGATCTCTATTAATTAAATGAGGGGTATATTATACAAGTAATATCTTTTTTTAACGTTTTTTGTATTTCCTCGTTTACTAGAACTTGGTGTGATCATAGGGCAAACTAAAGTAAAACAAGAAAAAATAAAACCGGCCAAGTGTGAGTCGGGCTCGCGATAAAGATCCCGAACTGAATGAAAAAAAACTCATACTAGCCTGACATTTCTTAGTGGAAGGGGGCCAACGTTCCAGCGGCTCACGTGATGATCATTGATACCGTCGCCCGTGTACGTCTGCGACACCGCAGGAGCTGCAGGTAGTCGCCGGCCTTGAGGGATATTTGGGGCGAGGGAGGGAGGCACAGGGGCTCCGTTTTTGACCCAGTGTTATTTCTGTCCATGGCGTTCATTGCAAGCTCTGAAATGCTCTGCCCATTTTTTAGCCAATGTTAATTCAATTAGGTTAAGTTCACAGGAATTAATCTCAGCGGAAACTAGGAAAGTTTGTGATTACTTACCTTGTCTTAACCGCCTGTACATAATGCACCATAGGACATGGGCGTCTCCCATAAGGAGGATTGTCTGTAAACGTAACACTTGGCAAGCGGTTGGCGCGCGCAGTACCGGACCCCTCGCACCACACACGCTGCCGCCCGTCATCGGCCTGCCTATTTGTGAGCTGGTTATTTTCGAGATGGCTATCCCTGCCATGAAACCTGCGGGAAGAAATGGGGTGGCAGATTCTTACAGCGACAACACGCAGTAAAACACTTACGCTCACTTGCACTTACACTTTCACTAGTTGGCCATTTAATGCCGCGAAACGAAGCAGACCGATGCCCGGCAGCAGCGTGCGGCGCGCGCGGAGTCCGGCACTGCGGTCTGCGGGCCCCGTGCCGGTGCCGTGCGTGGTGATTGGGAAAAATCCCCCACGCGGAGGGAGGCCTGTGTCCAGTAGTGAACTATTTACGGGCGGCTAAAGTACGCTGTGGTATGTGTAAATCCAACAAAATAGGAAGCACATAATTTTGTAACATTGTAAAGCAAACCAAAAATCTTACAATGTATATAGATTCGAAGTGAGCCATTTCAATCCTTATACATTACTATATAATAATATATTACTTTGTTGTTCAAAAACGTGTTGTAGGATTACTGCTGCTGTTGTAGGATTATTTAATCACGAAATAGATAAAACTTGTGTCTAATTGTGCTCAGTGCATGAGCGTATGCCTCTCCGTGTAACCTTACGGTCGGACCCGCGATCGCGCGACGCTCCGCTGTCTCAGAGCACGCCGTCTTGACTTATATGTGTTTCATATTCTAATATACGTATTAAGTAAATGACTGCAAGGCTATACGTATTAAGTAAATGACTGCGGGAAAGTCCATCCTACCTAATTAAAACAAAATCAATAAAAATGACCAATTCAATTTTGGCACACACCGGCACAGGCGGTGGGAACCGCGCGCAGACGCGCGACGCATTGTCTGTAATGTCGAATTTTATTCCCACGTTTCGATTACCTCATTACGAATGAGCGTTAAAATATGCAGTACGCTCCAGTCTATCGTCTTTACTTTCCCAAATCCGTTGTAGCAGCACCACACCTGAAGGCTGAGGTGCAGCAGCGGGCACGGGCCGCAACACAACTATTCCTCAAAACCAATAATGTCTTTGACATCCATCTTAACAATTAGGTATAAGAGCCACTCAGCCACTTGCTATTTCTTTCTTCTTGTAATTCTGTATTATCTTGTGATAATTACCACGAGCTCGGTGGTGAAGGAAAACATCGTGAGGAAACCTGCATGTCTGGGAAATAATAAAAAGTATTATTTCGCTAATATGTTAAGCCCGCCAACTCGCACTGGAGCAGCGTAGCGGGCCCTTCCTGACTTCAAAACCCTCTCAGAAAAGGAGGCCGTGGCCCTGCAGTGGGCATTTACAGGCTGCTACTTTTAATAATGACTATTTTGTCCACTGCTGGACATACACCTCTCTCACGGGAGGGTTTTCCGTAACCGCCGCGCTTTGAAGGCTATCTCCTTAGGCTCGGCGTGTGCAGCGCTCGTAGCACGCTGCCCGGAGCGCGCCCCTGCCGCCGGCGCCCGCGCCGCACTCTCTGTCGTCCGCGTTGTGGCAGACTGCTTACATCGCCACCGCTCGGCAACATTAAATGTTTTATAGGAACTTAATTCTGGAGCGTTGCCAAACAACATGCAGCCGCGAGCGTCACGGCTTACCCACGAAAATATACGTGGCCAGAACATATTTCAACATTTTAAAAATAAGAATAATAATATGTGTTATATGTTTATATTCGGCTGATAACATATTAGTATCGCCCACTATCTCGTCAGTTGCGCAAGCGCACCCCGCGGCCCCGTGACCCCTACAATCGCCGACGCTCTTTAAAACTGTTCCACCTAATTATTACAGTAGGTCTTCATTAATAAATAATAATAATGATGATTTACTACTACTTTTGGATTTCTTTTTTACAACTGTATTTAGTGTCTGCATCACACCGTGTTACTTTTCACATGCAACTATTGTACACATGTAAGTAGTGTATTATGGTTTCGTTTATTGGTAACCATGTCTTGGACAAACGAAACCGTATCTTGAATTCATCGGATGAATGATGTCACACGGTTAAGTTCTGTAATATCTTGTGACATAGCGTCTAAGGATTGGCACTTAAGGAAATATAAGATCCAAATCGTCGATCCAAACGCTTTCCGCTTCCCTATTGAGATGATTGAATACAAAAATATGAAATTCGTTAAATTTACTCACGAAATGTAAAATTCAGAGTCACGTTTGTTTCGCATGTTCGTAAATCATTACCTCAAACATCATTTACATTAGTACTTCCCTACCTGATTATGTATTGCAAACAAAATCACAATACTCTTACAGGGTATAACAGGCTTAGAGTGACTCAGGAGTCAGCATGCCAATCGTAGTTGTGGGTCTTAGGTTTAAATGCATGACTAAAGCCTCACTATCTCTCGGTTCTCATCGACGTGTGCCTGTCTCTTCCCATGACCTCAACACATAAATATCTCTCGGATACGAAGCTATTGTATATTCCCGTATACTACTAATTCTGCAAATAATGCCTAATGACCCGGACGCTCGATTAGATTTCAAAGTACACGTATGACCTTGGGTTCGAACCTCGGTACCTCGATCCGGCACAATTAAAATTGTTAATAACATTTTCAAGTGGTGAATTTACCACGTGATCGATGGTAAGGTAGACGTCGTAAGGAAATCTACTTGTCTGTGATATAATAAAAAAATATTAATTCGGTGGCATGTGAAGTCCGGCAACCCGCACTGGAGCAGTGTGGCTGCTGCAGCACCCTTCCCGGCTCCAAAAGCTTAGATATTAGATATAGATATTTGAGAGACGGCCTTTGCTCAGCAGTGGGCATTTTCCGGCACAACCATACTTACATACGTACTGTCGCTGCGACACTGCGACATTCCGTCCGCCGACCAGCGCGCTGAGGACGGGCGGACCTCCCACGAAAGCCGGCGTTTATATGTCGATGAAGCAATAGATGAGGTACTCGTACTTGTTCCCCAAACTTTTATAGGTACCTAATTTTAATTTGAACACCGAGACGGTTTGACCTCTTTAAGACATTTTCGAAGGTTGCTTATTTATAAAAAAAACCGTAATGACCGACAACACTAAGTGCTCCGCGGAATTAGCACAGACGTATTAACCAAAATATATTTACCTCCATTATTTTCGATTTCCAAATCCATGCAACCGCTACACATATCCGCTCCAAAGCTGTTGGTCGCTAGATACGACACCAAATGTTTATCTTGACACTCCTGTGGAATGGCAGATATTATCCGGCGACGAGATGAAAACAACAATGTAGAAGTGACGACATATAGCCAGGTCGCTTACTTCGTAATACAAGCACGAGGTCATCGGAGCTAAAGGAAGCAGGTGTCGCGCCGTCCGCTTGTCCAAAACTCATTCAGCCAGGCTCTTTAGGTCCTCTGTTTAACACAGGGCTTAACACAAACAGACTGGTAGAGAATACCACAAGGTATTAAGTCCGCCCATTGTAACCCTTTAGTGGAAGGTGAGCAATAGAGAATAAATAAATTAGCTTTTCAACAAAGCGCCATTTTTTTTTATTAGTGTGTCGTGAGGTAGAGGTGCCACCCACCTATCACTAGAGGCTCAGTAAAGTGCACTGTTGGCAACTTGTGGCCCTTTTTTTACGGAAGAGTCACAACGCGCCATGACATGCATTATACAACTAAGTTATCTGTACACACTTCAGTGTGGTAAGCTCTGTGATCCTAGAACTCCACTAGTCTGTAGGATTTGATTCGTTATTGTGGATTTTAATTTGGATAAAGGTTTTAATCATTGGGGAATTCAAAAATCTTGTGCTCTTTTAAGAAAAAACCAAACCCGATTACTGCTTCGCCTGAAGCACATACATCATTCCTTATGTTTAAATATTGTTTGCATTCGAGGTTAAGATTGAAGCCTGCACTGGTTCGCAAAATGAGGACCTTGTCAGAAAATAACCGGCAAATAACACAGACAAGCTTTTTTAATGCTATTTAATTATCTAAATTGTTATTTCATAATCGCGATTACCTTGTACTTACTGTTATACGTACTCAACTTACTTACTTTAACAGTCTGTAAATAGTCCACTTGTAGGACATAGGCCTCTCACATAAGGAGGGTCTGTCCCAATCGCCACACTCGACTATGGGATTAGCGATCGCAGTACCAGACACGTCGTACCCTAGACACCGCAGCCATCTGACAGTTTATTTTTGGTCTGGTATTTTCGTGATAGTTATCTGTCGATAGCTATCGGAAGAAAGCGGCGACAGATTGTTACGCCGATGTTATACTTATACTACTGTGTTACTTGAGTACTTACGTACTAGAGTTAGTGATGTTTTCTGATACTATCAGAATCTGTTGTTTACACAGGTTGAGCGGACGCAGTGTCGTACGATACTGGGATACCAATAATATATTCGGGATCTTGTACACGTGTAGCGTTCATTATGATCAGATGTAGTCGTACCAGAGCGCCAGACAATGCGTTCACATTCAGCAACTTACAAACCAATGTTAACTGCTTCTGCAGTTTATGTACTCAGTGTATTAACTGTTAACATCTTGAGAGGATCGAATAACAAGTTCTAGTTACTATCTGCAGAATTAACTTCATCCGTCCCGGTGACAGACAGCGATGTGCACAGCGAGCCGACCCGTCCGGCAAGCGGGAATAACGACAGCAAACGCATGCAATCTGCAAGAGGCCTGTGTCCGAGTGTGGACCGTTAGCTTAGGTTGAGTATGTTGCCAAATATTGTTTTTGCATAACATTGGAAGCCGCGTCTTGCGACTTTGATCCGTGGCTCGCTCGCTGCCGAGCCGTATGTTGCAGCAGCTACGAGTGTGGGTTGCTATTGACATACATTCGTGTAAATAATTGTCTGTTGTTATCTAGTCACACATGCATTGATACTGACACGTGTAAACAAAGAATCAGGTTAAATTATAGACCGCGCAGTGTGCAAGCCACTGAAGTTGTCTCCCAGCTTCTAGCCCGGCAGGCGCCGCAGGCTTCGTTAGCCTCATGTCGCGTTTAAAAGGTATTTGACTGAATTGTATTATTTATAATACGCGGCTGTATGCATTAATTGTTAAATAATTAACTTTTCGCGCAACATTAAATATTTCCCAGGTAAGAAGCAGCTACTTACAATATTTCACCTTCTGGTATAAGTCCCGACAAAATCAGTTCAGCCATTTGCAAGTAGGCGTGACATCTATAGAATTTGTATACGCAAAAGCAACTCAATGCTCATGAACAAGAGTGCTCTCTGCACGCCACCCAAGACTAATAACAAACTTCCAAATGAATTAAAGGAATTAAATACGAATTTATTTAAGAAAATATTGCGCAATATCATCATCATCATCATCATTGCAGCCTATCAGAAGTCCACTGCTGAACATAGGCCTCCCCCAAAGATTGCGCAATATGTTGACTCGAAAATGTTATTAAAATGTTAATGAATTTTTAATGAAAAAATATGTTGCTTATGCTTAATAATCCAATATAGTTTAATGACCTCGGCAAAATCGGCGACTTCAAACACGGGTAGCGAACGCCAGCCGGTCCACAAGGTCTCTGACCTACGTTGAGCAACTATACTTGTAGCGCAAATATTTCTTTAAGTACAAAAACAAAAAAAAATATCGTGTCTGTGAACTACTGTACTTATGTAATCGATATTTTGTGTATGATTTAGAACTAACCTGGAGAATATGAGGTTTTCATTGTCATAACGCCGCACTCAGCCTGTATACATAGATGAACAGATTATATGCCTGAGAACTATACTATTAATACTTATTATTTTTTTTAATTATTATGTATTTAAGAAATACTATTAAAACGCACTGTTGAATCCCATAGAAAATCAGCCCTGATGTTATCCAGGCACGTCGAAGTTTTTGCTAAGTAACACTGATTACCGACTACCGGGCTGGTAGAGCAGCCGTGTAACTGAAGCACAATTTAGTGCAACTTTTCGAAAGATTTCTTATTCCTTCAGTTTTGTTTTGGCCAAATTTGTCAATAAGAACATCGAAGACATAATTTTCTATTGAATACAAAGAAATCAAATGAAAATGTAATTCTCAAATATACGTCAGAAATACAACTCTGCTGATAACAGATTACCTTCACACGTCTATAGCAAACTCTAATAGACAGATCTCTTGCATCATTTCATTATTGTTCATATATTCCGCGCATTAACAGAAAAGCAGCCGTGTCACGTTGCGCCACAATGAACATTTATTATTGATTTTTTTTTTAATTATGATATACAATTATTAATTTTTTTTTTAAATATTAAACGCTCTTGTCGCCGACCATTTCGGCATTAAACTACAACAAAGTACGTTTCTTGTATAGGGACCACTTCATTTTTACTTTTAGTATTATATGTTTTGTTAGGATATCATTCACAATAACACATTAAGTGAAAGTTTCATCAGGCTACCTATTACGGTTCAAAAGCTGCAGTCCTTTAAAGGTAGGACAGGAGGAAAATACCTCCGTAAGGAACCTTAGAAAGTAAAGATGAGACGAGGCTTGCCGTTTCTGCTCGACGTTTATAGCAGGATTGTGTCAAACGGAAATTCGTAAGCTCTACCTACCCCTATTCGTGACAGACGTTTCTGCTTATACAGGATGTCCCAGAACTCAACGTCAAGCCGAAACGGGGTGAGAGGATTGATCGTAATCATCATGAAAAAATCAGAAAAAATCTATCCCATGCAGTTTGAAAACTATGGGCATTTTAAGAAAAACCTAGAAATTTGGTCAAACTGTAACCATTTTTCGGTTATTGTGGTTAATTTTTATTATTTTTGTTCATTTAAACTTTGGAACCATAACCCTAAATAACATATCTGAATGACAGTCAAAAATAATGACACAATTGCCCCAAGTTTCCTAGAATTAAGACTAATTTGTATACGCAAAAGCAACTCAATGCTCATGAACAAGAGTGCTCTGCACGCCACCCAAGACTAATAACAAACTTCCAAATGAATTAAAGGAATTAAATACGAATTTATTTAAGAAAATATTGCGCAATATCATCATCATCATCATCATCATCATCATCATCATCATCATCATCATCATCATCATCATCATCATCATCATCATCATCATCATCATCATCATCATCATCATCATCATCATCATCATCATCATCATCATCATCATCATCATCATCATCATCATCATCATCATCATCATCATCATCATCATCATCATCATCATCATCATCATCATCATCATCATCATCATCATCATCATCATCATCATCATCATCATCATCATCATCATCATCATCATCATCATCATCATCATCATCATCATCATCATCATCATCATCATCATCATCATCATCATCATCATCATCATCATCATCATCATCATCATCATCATCATCATCATCATCATCATCATCATCATCATCATCATCATCATCATCATCATCATCATCATCATCATCATCATCATCATCATCATCATCATCATCATCATCATCATCATCATCATCATCATCATCATCATCATCATCATCATCATCATCATCATCATCATCATCATCATCATCATCATCATCATCATCATCATCATCATCATCATCATCATCATCATCATCATCATCATCATCATCATCATCATCATCATCATCATCATCATCATCATCATCATCATCATCATCATCATCATCATCATCATCATCATCATCATCATCATCATCATCATCATCATCATCATCATCATCATCATCATCATCATCATCATCATCATCATCATCATCATCATCATCATCATCATCATCATCATCATCATCATCATCATCATCATCATCATCATCATCATCATCATCATCATCATCATCATCATCATCATCATCATCATCATCATCATCATCATCATCATCATCATCATCATCATCATCATCATCATCATCATCATCATCATCATCATCATCATCATCATCATCATCATCATCATCATCATCATCATCATCATCATCATCATCATCATCATCATCATCATCATCATCATCATCATCATCATCATCATCATCATCATCATCATCATCATCATCATCATCATCATCATCATCATCATCATCATCATCATCATCATCATCATCATCATCATCATCATCATCATCATCATCATCATCATCATCATCATCATCATCATCATCATCATCATCATCATCATCATCATCATCATCATCATCATCATCATCATCATCATCATCATCATCATCATCATCATCATCATCATCATCATCATCATCATCATCATCATCATCATCATCATCATCATCATCATCATCATCATCATCATCATCATCATCATCATCATCATCATCATCATCATCATCATCATCATCATCATCATCATCATCATCATCATCATCATCATCATCATCATCATCATCATCATCATCATCATCATCATCATCATCATCATCATCATCATCATCATCATCATCATCATCATCATCATCATCATCATCATCATCATCATCATCATCATCATCATCATCATCATCATCATCATCATCATCATCATCATCATCATCATCATCATCATCATCATCATCATCATCATCATCATCATCATCATCATCATCATCATCATCATCATCATCATCATCATCATCATCATCATCATCATCATCATCATCATCATCATCATCATCATCATCATCATCATCATCATCATCATCATCATCATCATCATCATCATCATCATCATCATCATCATCATCATCATCATCATCATCATCATCATCATCATCATCATCATCATCATCATCATCATCATCATCATCATCATCATCATCATCATCATCATCATCATCATCATCATCATCATCATCATCATCATCATCATCATCATCATCATCATCATCATCATCATCATCATCATCATCATCATCATCATCATCATCATCATCATCATCATCATCATCATCATCATCATCATCATCATCATCATCATCATCATCATCATCATCATCATCATCATCATCATCATCATCATCATCATCATCATCATCATCATCATCATCATCATCATCATCATCATCATCATCATCATCATCATCATCATCATCATCATCATCATCATCATCATCATCATCATCATCATCATCATCATCATCATCATCATCATCATCATCATCATCATCATCATCATCATCATCATCATCATCATCATCATCATCATCATCATCATCATCATCATCATCATCATCATCATCATCATCATCATCATCATCATCATCATCATCATCATCATCATCATCATCATCATCATCATCATCATCATCATCATCATCATCATCATCATCATCATCATCATCATCATCATCATCATCATCATCATCATCATCATCATCATCATCATCATCATCATCATCATCATCATCATCATCATCATCATCATCATCATCATCATCATCATCATCATCATCATCATCATCATCATCATCATCATCATCATCATCATCATCATCATCATCATCATCATCATCATCATCATCATCATCATCATCATCATCATCATCATCATCATCATCATCATCATCATCATCATCATCATCATCATCATCATCATCATCATCATCATCATCATCATCATCATCATCATCATCATCATCATCATCATCATCATCATCATCATCATCATCATCATCATCATCATCATCATCATCATCATCATCATCATCATCATCATCATCATCATCATCATCATCATCATCATCATCATCATCATCATCATCATCATCATCATCATCATCATCATCATCATCATCATCATCATCATCATCATCATCATCATCATCATCATCATCATCATCATCATCATCATCATCATCATCATCATCATCATCATCATCATCATCATCATCATCATCATCATCATCATCATCATCATCATCATCATCATCATCATCATCATCATCATCATCATCATCATCATCATCATCATCATCATCATCATCATCATCATCATCATCATCATCATCATCATCATCATCATCATCATCATCATCATCATCATCATCATCATCATCATCATCATCATCATCATCATCATCATCATCATCATCATCATCATCATCATCATCATCATCATCATCATCATCATCATCATCATCATCATCATCATCATCATCATCATCATCATCATCATCATCATCATCATCATCATCATCATCATCATCATCATCAAAGTTTGTCGACTTTGAAAGGCCCTTCTTTAAAAAAAATGTACTAGAGTGCCTTGGCAAGTGGCATTAAAAGTTGGCGAATTTAATTTGGAATCTAAAATGGTACAATACTTGTTAGTTTCATACTAAAAAAAAGGAGTAAAAAAATTAAAACCTCAAGTTACCCGATTTTTGCTAACCCATTTTACTCAGTTAAAATGTTTTTGATTCACACAAGTTCTTGGTAGGTTCTTATTTTACGGCAAAATGATGAGAGAGATGGCTACTGGACATGTTGGCCGCGAGTGAGCGAGACAGATAGTGATGCCACTTTTACTAAAGGCAACAAAAGTAAGTAAAATTAATAAAATAATAAAAAATCTTGACCCAGTTTAGTTTAGGTTTATTGGAATAAAAGTCAGATAGGGAAATAACATTGTTTATTACAACAAATGTTCAAATTGTTTACCATCAGCCTCAATACACGCCCTACATTTTCAAAAAAAAAGCTAAAAAAATAATCTACACAATTCACACACAGCTTGACGTTGAGTTCTGGGACAACCTGTATGTATGTGCAGCTAACTGTTAATAGGAAGGTGTTATGTTAAAATTTGTAACAAAAGAAACAAAATAAAAAAAATTGAATGTTTACAAAGCAATATCATATAATTGTAAACGTGACTTCGTTACACTCGCGGGTTGCCGCGTTACTTGTGTAATTGTACATGCGGGGCGGGCCATGCGGCGCCCGATTGTTTATTTCCTTGTCGAATAGTTCCAAACGCTCGACACATCGACACATCGACACAGCATACTTCATGCTTGTACCCGCGGTCATTTCCGTGTGTTTCCTTTAATCTCAGACTCTCGGAAACTATACTGTTATGTATATAGGTAGCACACATGTCTGTTGTTTTTGTTTGCGGATGTTTTTCTTGTTTTTGTTTTGTTTCTCTTTTTCGAGTTGGGTATTTTGCTCAACTGTACAATAATTCAACAACTGTATCTTTTATTTTTATTAATAATGTTTTTTATTTTTTTTCTAGTGTTGTATTAGTTAGTTATATTGACTTTTTTTTCATGTTATATTGTTGTACTATGTACAATATGATTCTTGTCCGGTTGTTCGTGAAGTCAATGAAGGACCTGACTGAAAAACAGTGCTGTGATATCACTGAGACGGGAACAAATTAATCTTTTTTATTTGTTTTTTTTTGTAATTGCCAAATAAATGTGTTTCTTTATTTCTTCTTCTTTCATACATAACTCCGTTCGTTGACAGTTTGAAGTATGGGTACCTCCTCTGCCTACCCCGTGAGGAATCACAGGCGTGATAGAATATCGTCTACAATGAAAAGACAGTGATGGTTGTGCAATTTAATATTTATTGATATTATAGATGTTTTTTTAAGAAAAAATAACAAAGTAACTTTACAGCAGCAAGCAGCTAGTTTTGCTGTCAATAGGTTATCACAAATCATGACATACATATTTATTGCCGAACATATTTAACCACTAAGAGTTTAATCTACGCTGTAACTATTATGTAACTATTATGTATAATATTTCTTATAATATTAGATTATAAGAAATATTTCACGCCTTATTCTTTTAGGGGTAGGTAGAGACTATAGTTTTCTACTCTACACCAACGCTATTAATTCACAAGCCTATTTTAGTCCTCAGCTGGACATAGGCCTCTCTAAGAATGTGGCAGCAGAAGCCTCCATACATTTCTCGGAAGGTCTGCCCGCACGCAGGTCGGAGCGCTTCTCATCGTCTCTTGTACCCTTACACCCCTTTACCCTTACCGTTTACATCCCTTGTACTAACGCGACATTACAGGCTTCAACTATACAGATCAAAGAAAACTTTACTTTCAGGGGCATATTTATGTATTGTCGATTATTTAGATTTAGAGGTACTTCGCTGAGGTCGACCTCGTCCAAACACTCGCCTCGTATAAAGAATGTATAAATTACTATGAATAAATTACCTATTTATTTTGACCATAGAGCGCACTTTCTTCTTCTGGGTTTCCTCGCTAACGGTTAGACTGCTTTTATAAAACATCTGCATTGTAAAGTGTAAAGTGTGAGAAAACTTGTTTTAACATTCATCGCGCTGGAAGGTCCCATCGACTAGATATTAGTTTGCATGTTGGAACGCGTGAAATTGCACAAATCAATTGTCATCGAAAAGAAAAACTTCCTTAGAGCTGGCATTTATGGCACATTTGTTAACGCCGATGCAAACAATCACAAATATATGTGGTTTTTATTTAAATAGGTGCCAGTGGCGCAACGGGGTTCATAAAGGGAGCCATGTCGATTTTGAGATTCATAACAACTTGAAAAAATATTTGAATTTGCAGCAGTGATATAGTGAATAATAATATGCAATAAATTCGGTTAAAGGGATAGGTCATTCAAAATTAACAGAGTAAAGAGTCAGAGTTTGTGTTTTACGCGTGGGTTTGAACCCAAGGATTTGGGAGCAAACAAACAGATGCCCAGACCGCTGCGACATTTAGTCGTAAATGTCGAATGGAACTCAATTAGTTTTTACTTCTTCATCATCATTAGTGCTTTCATTTACACTAACGTCCACGAGGACAAGCGCACGGTCCGCAACACACATGGAGTAGGTATTGAAAAATAAACACGAGCCCGCTTTGATGTTATGCGACATTGAATCGGCTCAGTGTCCTCGACCTCTGCTGAGAACTTCGGTGTGAAGAGATGTGCATGTTGTTGAGTTGATTTTAACAAAACTGGAAATGACATGAGGTGACTTCCGGCGGAGAATAAAATAAAAATGGAACTCTCGCGACGACCAGCCGTGATGTTGGAGAACACTTAACGAACCAACAGTGGCTAATACTATGTATTGTTGCCGCTGTTTGGATATTTAATAAAAATAGCCCGAGAGACGCTTTTTATTTAAGACAATAACTGATTGGCTTATTGTGCTGCAGCGGCTACCCGGGGCGCAGAGCGCGCTATCCTAGTAGATTATTCAGAATTCCTCAGCACGAAGGAAGGATTCAATGTAGGAAGCAGGAGAAACGTCAACACGTCGCCTTGCCGGAGGCTGTAGGTGACCCGCAGCGCAGCACGGAGACGCTCCGTGCGCTGAGGTACGGGAGCCGCAGCGCAGCACGGACACGCTCCGTGCGCTGAGGTACGGGAGCCGGCCACGGACACACAATTGCTGGAACCGCGGCTCCGTCTTAGTCGTCAACTGCACACATACTCATCGATACATCATCGAAGTTCCTGTAGATCGCAGTGTGCTGACTTGCTCGATATTATTACATTCAAACCTTAGACATCAGTGTCGTCATTGATGAACATAGCGGCCGCGTGCGTGGCGTGGGGCACGTTGAGGCGAGGGCATTTATCTGATACTGTGACACAAAAGTGTCCGGTGGCAAGGTCGCGGCCTAGCTGTGTGTGAGATTAAATTTGCGACGTTCTGTTGATATCGAACCATAACAACCGCGTTATCGCTTATACAAAATACGTAACATACCTCACCGACCCCTCGCCGCGCGCCGGCCGCGAGCCGCTCGCGCGCTGGCTGCAAGCAGACCTTTACGCGACATTGTGTGGAATTTAATCATCGTCAAGCACCGATCCGTCGCTTTCAAAGTGACGTGCGGTACGGCACGCAATTCCCTGCGATCAAGATGGTGGGGTAAGGAGATGACGGTGACGCTAATGTCACCAGTTACTTGCTGCAGCTACAGAATCTTCTACTGCTGGCAGTTTTAGAGTTATGGGCTAGGAGGATCCTGCACGCCGGTGCGAGGCTGGGCGGAGGGGGGGAGGGGGGGAGGGTGTGCGCGGCGCAGAGCCCGGCGCCGGCGCCGCCACCGCCACAGTCGGTCGCGAGCAGCTCTCGACAGCAGCACTATGCCGCCCCACGGTCAGTACGCCTCGCGTATTAATATCTCGCGCCGAAAGCTCCGGCCGCGCCGCAATGTTTTTTTCCATTAAATATTCCGCGCGATGTCTCGCAACTGAACTATAAATATTCGCGACCGCATTAACCGTTAAACACGTTGCCGGTTATTTATCCGGTCGGCTCTGAGAAACATCGGTAGCACCCACGCCGTCGCGCCGCCCGCTACAGCAGACTGCGACGTTCGGTAGCGCGGGCGTGCATGGTCGTGCTTTCGTTGTTTAAACTATTTTAGAGTGACACCTAGGTACACGGTGCGGGCACACGCGCGCTAGACACCGACCAGATTCTATACACTCAATTAAAGTGGAGTGTCATCGATAATCATGACTAAAATAATTCAATCTAATCATTGTTCTACGAGAGAAAATCAAAATAAAGTGCCAATGTGTTTTTTATTTTAAAATGATTCAGAATAAAATCTTTAAAAAAAAGGAAGATAGGTGCCAATAAAGTTGAGGTAAAATTACTGTACATATTAAACAGCACATGTTTTACATACCTACGCATTGTTTAGAGATTTTGTTTTAATCGAAACAATGTTATTCATCGTGACCGGAGCAGGCAGGAGTTATAAAAAATACTTTATGCTGACTGACGGCACTTTATGATAAAAATAAATAAGATTATGTATTTACAACACGAATTATTAACACAATAACACAAAAACTCCAAATTTGTTTAATCTTTTCCTTCGCTTTTCTTCGGTCTTTGTGTATGTATCTTATAACCATCCAGTTACTAGGACACCACAAATCCCAATTCGGGAGTGGATGAGCTCTGTGCTGGCGCAATGTGTTACATGCTACCAACGACTCCATGCGGCGGTCACGTCGCGGCACTGACGGCTCGGCTCGGCGGGGCGACACACGCTCTCACTCTCAAGGTCTGCCAATGTCAAATAGCATCATAGTGCTTCTGTGATTAATTAAATCTCAGTCCTCAGGGACGGCGGGTGTCGCAGGTGTCGATACCACCCCCACAACTTACCATCAGTTGCACCATGTGCTCGTCTATTACCCTTACTAGTAAAAAAATAAAGCTTGCTGCAAAGTATGCAGAAAAGATCAAACTTAAATAAAATTTTCTTGTAAACAAACTAATATACAATACTTCCTGTATAATGTATGAATGTGCCTGCGGAGCTAATTTCTCCTCGACCTTCTGATCACGTCATCCATTTGAAGCGATCCTCGAATACTACTTATAGGCGTGGCTTTGTTACGTGTAGAGAATGGGATTGCACGAGCGGGGCAGTACCGCTGTCTCGCAGAGTAGCGGCGTAAAGTAGAGGAGATCTTGTGCTTCTGTGTTTCGTTTCTTCCGATCCATAAAAAAGAGACTCCTCTCGTGTTCTCTAATCGTGTAGGACCGACCTAAAAACCCCAAGGCGGTCTCTGAACAAGAGTTGTCCTCTAGTCTTTTCACCCTTCTGTAGTATGAAACAGCTATAATGTTTAAATCATCATTGGTTCATCCAGTGCCGTTATCATTCATCATCATTTCAGCCTCTCACAAGTCCACTGCTGAATATAGTTCTCCTCCAAAGATTGCCACAAAGCTCGGTCTTAAGTCACCTGCATCCATCGACTTCCTGCAACACTACGCAGGTCGTCACTCCATCTTGTGGGGATCGTTCCCCACTACGTTTGCCTGTACGTGACTGCCACGCAAGAACCTTTTTTCGCCAACGGTTGTCAGTTCTGCGAGCTATGTGGCCGGCCCGTCGCCACTGCAGCTTGCTGATGCTTACGGCTAGCTCGGTTACCCTAGTTCTGCTGCGGATACCGTCGTTGCAGACTCGGTTGCGGTCCCGTTATCGATTCATTGCAATGCCAGTCTTTCTGCCTTCACGTAGAGCGCAAACATTCCTGTTAGTACGCAGTTTGAAGGTCAATCAAACAAATGAAACTACTGGGCACGTGAGAAAGGTGATGATCGCAGTGCCCTGTCGTGTCGTGTCGTGCCGTGTCGCATGGTGCCGTATCGTACTGGTCTTCGCGAACCGAAGCTCAGGGTAGCCACGCCAACAAGTGTTCTATGCCACGGCCAACCGTACTTACAAGTTTCGATTAGATAATGTACTTCTACTTAATCTTAAAAAAAAACTCGTATCTTGCAACAAAACAGATTTCTGATGTCATACTATACCTCAGAAAATATCAATACGTAATATACTAAATGGCTCGAAGTTTCTTTCTACGTAATTCATTTTATGAAGATTACCTGCTGTAGAGGTATCAAGTTATTTCCTACCGAAGACGAGTAATGTTTGTGCCATTGAAATTTATTTCACATTGTTTTACATACAATTATACGAGGCAGCAACTTTGATTAAGTATCTATAATTAAGTACATGCAAAGTCATTCTTACGCACGGAATTTAGGAACCGTATAATTAAACTCATTAATTACATTGGTGTACCTGCTCGCACGTCCGAAGGCAAAGCTGTCGCCGCCTTCACTTCACGACAGCGACGGTACCTACCGCACCGTACTCAGTACGGACTCAGTGTATTACTTAATATATTTCAAAAAAAGTACCTGTTTACCTCAAATCTAATGCAGACGTGACACTTGTCAACCTAACTCGTATGTTATAAAATGATTTAAATTTATTTCAATACTTACGATTGTGAGAATTTAATTTTATCGAATTTACATAATGATTTCTTGTCTTTGCCCGAACACTAACACTTAAAATAAAACCATTGTTTGCGTTTAATTTTGTGACCACGGCTGCTGTATATCACTAGAAACGTTGGGAATAGAAAAACAATATTAAACGCGATATAATCCGTAAATAATCGTTTAATTTCAAAATTGTCGAGTTTAATTTAAAAAGAAACGCTGGTTTACATTTACCGTACATAGCTCATACATTACTTAACGTTTGCTTAAAGTGCAATATTGATGGATGTGCACGCATACTTAGACACGGAGCGCGGCGTGTCCGCATGGGTGCGGCGCTGGTGGCGCGCGCTGCTGGCCGAGCTGGTGGCCACGGCGTTGTTGGTGCTGCTGGGCATCGCCGCCATCCTACCGCTCGGCGAGGCGGAGCGACCGCTCACGCACCCCGCACTCGCGTTCGGCTTCATCGTGCTCGCCAACGTGGAGATCTTCGGGCCGACGTCGGGCGCGCATATGAATCCGGCTGTGACGCTGACGGCGCTGCTGGCCGGGCGGCTGGCGGGCGCCGCGGCGGCAGGTTACGCACTGGCGCAGCTCGCAGGCGCGCTGCTTGGGTTCGGCGCGCTGCTGGCGCTGACGCCGGACGCGGGGGTTGGCGGCGGCACGCACCCGGCACCGGGCGTACCGGTGGCGGCCGCGGTGGCGCTGGAGGCAGCGCTCACAGCGCTGCTGGCGCTGCTGTGCTGCGCCGTTTGGGCCGCGCACGACGACGCGCGCCCCGACCGCACCGTGCCTCTGAAGTTCGGCCTCACCATCGCCGGACTCATCTACTCCGGGGTGAGATGCCACACCCAATAGTGTCAATAAAATTAAGTCTAGTAAAGTTTCAGTAAGCTTTAACTTAGAGGCTTGAATAATTTTAACGACTACCCCAATTCTTCATCTTATAGTACAATTTGACGACTCCTTGGACATAAGCACCATACCATCTCAGTCAACTTTACTGCATCTTAACCAACATTGAACGTACATCGAAGCCGGAACGGATTCTATCCTTCTAAGTGATGGATCATCTTCACTTCAGTGTCGTGAAGCTGTTGGACGTGTCGGTTCAAGGTCAAGTTTCGTTGCCCCACAGGAGTACTGGATCAATGATTGTTATATATTTAGCCATATAATCTTATCTAGACCCCATTTCGCCCATACTGCGCTAATATGGGCCCGGATGTCACTGTCAATATTTCCCCGGATCCATGTAGGTGAGTACAGGTCCAAGGCACTGGAGGCTCTCCACTTTAATGGTACTATCGTTTTCTATCTTAAGTGGTTCGGGCTATATATCGTGACCAGATACTTCGGACTTCGCCACATTAATTTTAAGACCGCTGCTCAGTGCATCAACAGGAAATGTGTTGATTCCTGCATGTTTGCCGTGACAACGTTCTATACGATGTTGAATAACGACGCATATACCTAGTGAACACCAACCGAGATCAGGAAGAGCTTAGGAAAAGATGTATGTTCGGTTATCGCTGTTGGCGATACTGAGCCTCTATTATGTAGATAGGCATGGTAATTAGTCTGTAGTGTCGCCGGTGGCGCGGGCAGCTAGTATGGCTATAAATGAGCAGCTGGTGTGATCGCCCCGTCCGTTCCGCAGGGTCCGATGACGGGAGCTAGCCTCAACCCGGCGCGCAGCTTCGCGCCCGCACTCTACCATGGCATCACGGCGGATCACTGGGTGAGTCTGTTGTTAATCATAAACTTTGCAATACTACCAAAACATATCCGCATAGCGGTTCCTTATGTTTGAACATAGGAATTGATCCGCGAACGCGATAGTTCTCGGAGATTGCCACCAGATTATCAAGTCGCTTCTTACGACACGCACAGTCAGAATGGCGGTGGCTGATATTCTTACGCCTCGTACCATAAATGCATAAATGCTTTAAAAATATGATAATTTTATGCGATAAATAATGAAAATATTTGATGCTATAATTTTTAATATTCGATGTTTAACTTTTTCCCGTCCAAGGAGGAAAAATATTACATATTCTATATCATATTTCTTTTCTTGTTCGCTACTATAATCCAACATACCCATTTATTAAATGGGTATGTTGGATTTATTTAGTACAGGATAAACATGATTATAATACACGGTTTATCTGTTATATCTTTGTTGTGTTGTAGCATCAAATAAACATTGTTTCTTTCCTTCTTTCTATACTATTTATATACATTATTTTAGTATTAATAACCAAGTATATGTTCTCCCTAAGCCTTATTTGCGCAATGTTACAGATATACTGGGTGGGACCGCTGGGCGGCGCAGCTGTGGGCGCGCTGCTGCATCGGGCGCTGCTGGCGCCCCGTGCGCCGCCGCCCCGAGAAGAGTCGCTGCCGCTCAGCGACAAGCGGGAGCCCTGATCGACCACACCACGTCACCGCCCCGGCACGAGGCGCTACCGTTCAGCGACAAGCGGGAGCCCTGATCGACCACACCACGTCGTCGCCCCGGGACGAGGCGCTGCCGCTCTTCGACAGCTCCGACCGTTAATCCCACTCACTAGACAACTGACGCACTGCCGTCGTCTCATCGGCTACATCAGACGTGTCCACGTGTACTACGAATCATGCCATTCATTTCGACCGAAAATTTATCGGATCTGATGTAATCAGTAATCTACGGTATGGCTGTACAGTGTTGCACCTAGCGTAAACAAAAATACTCAATACATGAGTTACATTAAAGATTCTTTTTTAAAAATTAGTAAATATTTGTACAAATTTTCTTGTGCCTTTCATTTTCTAAATGGCATGTAAAAGAAGGAATTTGAATTTTATATGTTATTTACCGGTATCTAATATTACAAGAAGCTGCCCAATGAATTGTCTTCATTCTTTGTCGTAAGAAGACTAGGTATTTTTTTTTTGTCTTCTCCGTTTCGTAATCAGGCAAAGAGAAAAAATATTTTTTTTTAAAAAATAGGTCAAACATTTTCAGAATCTTTTTTAGTATTTTAAATTAGTGGAAATCTCGTTATTACGAATTCTACCAATGTCAAATCAGTCATGGGAGTATCAAGTTTTAGATTATAAACAAGACACTTATTGAGATGTCTACCTGAACAATGAACAATAGACTTTATTTCTTCTACTGTTAATAACCATCACCATCATCACTAAAATACAAATATTTTAATTTAATCTTGTTAAAGTTTATAAATTCGGACAACAAGATGTCACCTGTTTGTTGCCATCGCGATGTTTTGAATACCATGGACAGTAATAATGTCTTGTATTTCACTGTAATGTTTACCCTTTTTTGTTATTGTTTTTTGCAATAGTCCTCCCAATCGGATTTTAAGTTATCGGATATTAGTGTCAGCGGTAGGTGGGTGTGGCGATCAAGAGAGAAAGTGTGGAAGTGTGTAAAGCAGTCAAAACGAGTTGCTTCTTCTTTTGCTGGAAAGTCCGCGACTTCGTTTCCTTGAATACCAGTGTGGCCGACAATTAGATATAGATTATTATATGTTTACTTCTGATAGATTTACATATAGCTTCTAATAAAATTAAAATTACTTAAGAGTAGCATATATAGTGAAATGGGGAACGACAAATAGCGCAGCTCCGGGTAACCATAACGACTGGATATTAACAGTGAAGTTACAACGACTGGTCAGCTGACGTGTTTGAGAAATTATTTACCTACTAAGATTCCAATTTTAATTTGTGACAATGTCACTGAATTCTACTCCAACTGTGGCGGAAATATTGTTAAAGAAAAATGTACAGCTTGTACAAACATTTTTTAATTTCTCACAATTTACTCAAAAGCTGTTGTAAAAATGTTTAACACTATTGACGATAAGAAAAGATCATCTATGGGGATGTCAGTTGAAGTAACGGCCTCAATAATAGATTTAATTTAAATCGGGTAGTACTTCGGACCCCATTAACTTTAGACCTATTATACTACCAACACTTAATAATATTTTCGAAAAAATTCTCCTTGATCAATTGTTAAACCATTTTCATTTAAATAAACTGCTACAGCGTAATTAATTTGATTTTGCAAGGATCCCTCTTCAACCGATGCTCGTGTAGAGCTGGTTAGGCATATAGTTGAGTCTTTTGTGATCTCTCCAAGGCCTTCGATTGTGCGCACTCTGAAACACTTATCAAGAAGCTACATCATTATGGCCTAAGAAATACAGCACTTTATTTAATTATCTAGTATTAGAGTAATAGTATTTAAAAAGTTGTAAACAATTGCCAGAGTTCTTCCGGGTGGACGATAACGATGAGCGTTCCGCAGGGCTCAATTCTCAGCCCATTTCTTACTTACATTAATGACTTGCCTTTCTTAGTACAGGATAAACATGATATAGTATTATTTGCTAATACTTCATACCTTTTTAAAACCATGGAACAACTTGTAACACACGACGAGGTAAATAACGCTGCGTCAATCATAATTAATTGGTTTAACGCTAATAATTTGCTTTTAAATGGCAATCAAACTAAATGTATTACTTACACAACACCTAATGTTAAACATTTAGGTACCAATGTACATAATAGGGAACAGTTGGGCCTTATGGATACCAGAGTTTTTCTTGGAATAACTCCAATAGGGCCTCCAATGGCCATGGGGACTTAGCTCTGCATATTCTGTAAGGAAAATTAGAATATATGAGCTGATAAAGTGACAATATTCTGCTTGCAAAAGAGGGCCATAAGAGCTATTTATAATCTAAATTCAAGAGCTCGCCGAGATCAATTTAGAGAAATTAATATTGTAACGTTGGTATCACAACATATATATATATATGAAAATGCAATGTATGTAAAAATATAAATACATTTAACAATATTAGTCATGTACATAATGCAAATACTAGGAACAGACACAAGCTTGTAATGAGTTACTAGACTCTATAGCGCCAGGAACTCGTTCATCGAGTAATGTACGTTTCTACAACAAAATCCCCTTATATATATAAACGATTGGACCTCCTGGACTATGTCGATAGCTCCCAAGCAGTTTCTAAAAGCTGTATTGTTAATATATAATACTGCACTATAAAAAAAGAGGATACCTACAGTATCTTTCACCTGTTTCTTCTCCGTAAAAGGCACTTCTTTACGTAACGGAAGTAGATTAAAAAACATGGGTCTTTTGACAAGAGATTTTGATATAAAACACGTTGTAGATTCATATATATTTGAATAACTACCTTGAATATTGTTATCAGTTCTCACGAAAACCTGAGAGACAATTAACCACAAACTTCATTGCGTCGGTGTAATTCACTCTCATCATTTTTCCCAAACGCGTCAAAAGTAGTAACTTCAAAAACTGGCTTGCATGAAATACTTGGGAACACCCGGCGGGCGGGTCGGTGCGCACTGCTCCTCATCGTTGTGTGCGCGCGGGGTTAGGGTCCAAAGAGTCGGTCGGATTTTCTGCTAACGCTGCAGTCTCGCAGACGTGCAGGGTGCGCCGTCTACAGACTTGCGCCACTCTCCTTTGTAATGTCATTCAAATTAAAACTCAACACAGTGTATTTTATTGTTTTACTAGGAAATAAATATAACTAAACGGTACATTTTTACAATTGGTGGATCTTTTGAACTTAGGAGACCAGGGGAGCGCCGGAGCGGGCGCGGCGGCTGCGGCGCGCGACGTTATAACCGCTTGAGGATGCGGCGCCGCTCGCGCGCGCCCGCCGCCCGCCGCTCGCGCTTGGCGAGCGGGCCCCCGCCGCCCTCGCCGCCCTCCCCGGCGATACTCTCCTCCTGCTAAATAAAACGAAGAGGTTTTAACTCCAGTGGACTCGAACAGTAATCTTCCACGGTGTTTAGAGATTCCATGAAGAACTGATCTCTTGGGCCTTCTGCAAGTCGTATACATTCACTTGTTCATAACAATCACTACAAACCAGTCGTAGCAGCTGTAGTTAAAACTTTTACTAAGCCAATACGTGTTGTAAAAAGTGCGTTAGTCGTAAACGTTGTGTTAATCATTTCTAACTACAATAGTTTTATCAAACGATTTTGTTAACACCGGTTACAATGCTACAAACTTGACACTTCTGACAAAGAAAACATTGGAGTTTCCATAACGAAAACCATCTCAGACACTCGTATTTGAGAAGGAGGCCTTTGCCCGGCAGTGGGCACTTACAGGCTGCTACTTTACTTGACTTTACTTTTCCATGGCAATTACAAAAATGTCGCAGTTGACGGCAGGTTGATGGTTTTGAATGAAGATTAATATTCGATTTAAAGTCTAGTACGATCTGGCAGAGAAACTGAGAAATAACTTTCTACACATAAGATGCAAAGTAAAGTGCAGTCTCACTTATTTAAGATATTTCTTTCGAGTATTTTGTTTTTCTACTTCCTAGAACAATGCATTATTAGAGTTCCTCCTAGCCTAAAATGTCAAAGGAACTATAAACTGTGGTCGCTAAAATAATAAAATGTCTTTCTGAAATAATTCATGCACAAGAATCTCCGATGTCGTACACAAAGTCATCGGCTTCCGCTACGGTATTATTTAAATATGTACATGGTATATTTAAATCCTTTAAATCTTTTTATATAGATCCTTTAAATTGTTACATAAAATTATATAATAAATTCCTTGACAAAATCTAATTCTCATTTACTAAATGTGGAAATGAAAGTTAGATTATGCCGTATAAGGTTTTGTGCGTCAAACTACTGAACATTCACATTACAGTATTGGTAAGCTAAAAAAAATGACCCTCAATCGTGTAGAATCAAATAGTTGTCTTCATTTTACAGTAAGTTTTTACGTGTTACGTGACCTTTTAAACTTATGAGACCCTATATCACTGTGCGTTTATGAATAAGATTTTGTTTTAGCGGAAGTTTACTAGGCGTTATGGAAGAGCTCGATAAATTCGACTCTACTGGAAACTCACAAGAGGTTCATGAATAGTTTTTATGACAGTGCACGAAGGGTTAGTAAATGCTTTGTAACTTTGCGCCCGCGAAGTAACCGCCGTAGCGGTCGCGCAGAGCGTGTGCGTACCTGAGCGGCGCGCGCGGTATGCGAGGCGCGGGCCGAGTGCGCATGCGCGGAGTCGGCGCGCGCGTGGATGTCGGTGTAGAGCTTAGCGCGTGCGAAGTAGTCGTCATAGCGATCGCGCAGCAACGCCGCCGCCTCGGCGTTGAGCGCGGACTCGGCGTTGGGCGCGATGAGCAGGCAGCGCACGGCCAGCAGCGCGTGCGCCAGCCCCAGCTCGGGCCGCCAGTCGCGCTTCAGCGTATTCACGCACACCTCGCCGGCCGCCGACACGTTGGGGTGGAAGATCTTGGTGAGGAAGTAGGCGCGCGGCGGCGCCGTGGGGAACTCGCGCCCCAGTACCAGCCGCACGCGGAATACACCTCCCGCGTATGGCGTGTCCGCTGCCATCAAGTTACACACATATTACGTAACCAAAAAAATAATCATAACATAAAATATAAAAAAATAGGTCCACTATACTTCTATCCAATATATATAGCTAATACATATATCCAATATAATTATATTCTTACTAAAAATATACATAAATTATATCATATAAATAACAAATTAATATTTACTATATCTAGCATCCATTGTGCATCGATCAGATATTGTGGAATTTAGTTTAAAGTAATGTATAATTTTTTAGCTTATAGGCAGTGGAGAGTTATTCGATATCTCAGATGCTGTATAACAGAAGCTACCTCTGAATGCAACTGATTGGTGGAATGGAAATCTGGAGTGAGCACTGCCTACTCGGGCATTCATGTTTACTAGATAACCAGCAAAGCTTTTGATAAAGATACATTGGTCCTTAAACTTAACAACACCAAACATAAGACATGTCAAGTGCAGCTTACGCCTCGACTTCATTTATTTCATAATACAAAATGTATGTTGAGGAACGGGATAATATGGTTTCTAGCTGGAATCATATAACAAAAATCTATCTTTATGTTAAATATCTATATATTATAATGAACCATCAAGTAATATTGCTGAAAGTATTGTGATGTAGCTGAACTTGGTGACTTTCCTTTAACATAGTTAAACATGGGGTGCACTGCACATTTAACTTATTGATTTTTTGTGTGAGTAGTAGACTAAGAAAAGCTTAAATAAATCATAAATAGTGGAGGTTTAGCTTTTAACACTTGCACATGGGTCACCCTGGAAGCTAACAAAAGAGGCTCTGGTGACAGGAAAATTTTTGAACCCAAATCCCACAGGCTAGAGTTGGGCAGCATTGCTAATGGAGGGTACTAGTATTATGCTCACCAACCTGTTTACCCAGTGTGGTGTGCCCAGCACACTGGGCATCACAACAAGGCTTTTGCTGGTAGTATCTCAGAGAGGCCATTCAGCAGCGGACTAAAATAGGCTGATGAATATTGTAACAGATTTAACAAATAACACAAGCCATATGATAGATATTGATGGAACTTTATTAAATGGCCTTTTGATTTTAGTAGTGCTATAGGCTGTTCTATCCAACATTAAATTACTATTGGAAATGTTTATCATACAGTCACACATAATGTACTTAACTGTAATAAATGTAATTTGGCACAGAAAACCATTATGTCATGGAAGTTGTGATCACAGAGGCAAAACCATCTGTAATGCTTGTTATACATATATTTCACACGAAGAGTGAGTGTAATGTTATACTCTTATATTGTCCAAATATAATCTCTTAAATTGTGGACATTATTCTGATGTGTGCCCTGTATAACAACTTTAATCTTGTTTCACAATACAATAGAAGGACAGGAAACATCAAAACTAGTCTTTCAGAGTGCAATTTATGCACATAAGCATAGCTTTATCTTAGCATTAAATCTTTTATGGTACCAATTTAGTTCTAAGTTTACAAAATATATTCTATGTACATAATTTTAGAGCTTTTAAAGCAGAAATGTGAGAATGATATATAAATACATATTGATACTACTGCAAAATAGTACAAGACAATATTAAGGATTTATAGTTCGTAAATGTTTGTTAGATAAAGACGCTGCAGAACATACCTGGCCCGTCGATAAGTGCAATGACATCGGTGAGGTCGTGGTCTTGGAGCACAATTTTGACACCGGCAGGCGGGTTAGCTGCCAGGCGCCTCACTTCACGAACCACGCCGCGCAATACCTGCGGGCACACGTTCTCCACGTTCGACATGCCGCCGCGCTCAGCACCCGCCGCCTTCCACCATCACACGTGGTTTACGTGCAGACCCAGATCGAGTCTTGATGCTAGCCTGATTCAGTCACCTCTGCTTTAATGACTAATGCCAATATTGAAATGATAAACGCTTTAAAATGAATTCTCAGCCTTGACCTACCTATAGAAAGAAACAATGATTATACAGATGTTTTTGAAATTGAATTTATCACAATATTGAGACGTGTTTGAGTCTTAAATATAAACGTTTTTCAAAGAGTGGGTAAACAACACAAAATGTTCAGTAAACTATCAAATCGAATCACAAACACAATCACAAACGAACGAACGAAGCCGTTTCTTCACAGACAAAAAATATTGTTTTCGTAAGTTCTTTTGTTTTCTGTTCCGTTTATACTCTATGATTAAATTTCTAGAATCTCGCGACAGATCGAACATGGCTACCGTAGTTGTGTAGTGGAGTTTACATTAACTATTTTACACTATGGAGTACCTTTCAGGTAATAGCGTACTTAACTAACTGCTAATAATACTTTACTACCCGAAGCCAAGGTAAACTCGCCAAGCGTTCTTAGAGCGGCCACTTGGGACCAGCCCTCACTACTAAGTCAAGCCGGTTATGTAGGTTCTTCTTGGTCCCCCATTAGCACCCCCTTTCCTCTCCCCATGCTCCCCGATAACTACCAGATAACGTCCCGGTTAGGGGAAACTGTTATTTTTCGTGTGGGAACACTTGTCATATACTCGGGGCAAGGATACGTTATGGCGGACTTGCACGGATCAAAACTCCACGGTTTTCCACCTTCGCGCTCCTCGCACACATCCCCGACCCCACCAGCGTCAGCCACCCTAGGCAGGGCCCCTCCTCGTGAGAGAACTCTGTCCTAGCTATATTCCTAGCTGTGTGTGTGTTCCGGTGTGCTAGCTAGACGCACCGGAACACAAACGCGCCTGCCTACTCAGCCTACAAGCGCACGTGGACAACGGACTTTCCCAAGTCTTCTACACATATTATGACGATCATATTATTAAGGATCTGGCTCTCTAAAGCAACTGCCTTCCTGACACAACTCGGCGGATTTGGTCTATGGCTCCACCACCAACCACATTTCGATCGCGGAAGGTAGAGAGAACTTCGCATCGTAATACCAACACTCATCTCCATCATTTTTATGGTAAAGGGAGCAAACGAGCAAACGGCTCACCAGATGGTAAGTGATTACCGTCACCTACGTACCACGTACAGCTGCAACACTAGAGATGCGGCAGGTGCGTTGCCGGCCTTCAAGGGTATTTGGGAGATGGAAGGGAGGATGAGAATGGACAGAGGAAGTAGGCCTCCGGGTACCTCACTCACCGAACGAAATGCAGAAGTATAAGATGCCTCTTCTTAACGCCGGTATTCTGCGATGCCGTGGTACCGACCAGGTCGAACCGGGCCATTCAAGCAACAAGAGCCGCCGCTTGATTCTACCATTACCCTAGCGGGTGGGACATTGAGGAAAAGCTTTTGTAGTTCATTGCGCTATAATACATTTATTATATTATATACATGCACATTAAATCTATGTAAAGAACAAATTATTATAGTATGTTACATTATTAATAACTGACTTATGACCTGAGCAGTCAAGAGTATTTAAAATGCTAGTAGTAATGAGACAATCTCACAAATTATACAGTGCCGAACGGTACAATTTTACATAAACTTTTTATATTTAATTGATTTTGTATCTAGTATCGAGTGATAAATGTGGTGAAGGATGGTGCTGTTCTTCTCTTCGGACTAGGTAATATATATTATATTTCTGTTTCATGCGGAATTGTGCAAAGTAAATTTTTCCAAGTTCTTAAATTTTTGTTGTGCGTAGGTCAAATTATGTGTAGGTTATATGTTTTTGAGGGTAATTGTTTGCTATTTATTTCCTTTCCTTACGAGTAAAACCTAAAGATTCTTATTAGTTATTCCCCATTTCTCTTAACATAAGCAAGTACTCAAGTTTAATAAATAACATCGATACTTACAGCGTTTATAGCATTTACCGTTCAATTTGAATGCAAGTTCCCGGCGTCGTGTACCTACAACAGTGTACCTAAATCCAGAGTACGCCGTCGCGGTACGCCTTGAAACTTGAAAGTATTTTTCGGGCATCCTGGTTTTTTGCCGGCACAGTAGGGCTACGTACTTGTAAGTCTGTAAAGTAAGAAAATTACACAAAAGTGATATAAAAACTGGTGGTGAAAATCCGTTTCATCGCATGTGCGTCCCTAATTAATTTGTCAAATGTCAATGTCATTTTTATTTATCCATGCATTGACTGAATTTAAATGTTATGGTTAGTTCTTTTCGCGGAGATTCTGTTCTGTATTACTACTTGCGTTTCATTTTCTTCCGTCGCTTTTACTATGCAGAGTGAAATGAAACAAAATACATAATTACTGTGGAGATTTAATTGAAAAAGTATAAATTTTAACATCTAAACTGTGAGAGTAAGGTGGTGACTCGCAATTAGAAAGAGCTTCATGAATTTGGAAATATGGAATCAGAATTGGTAGTTGATACGAAAGAAGAAAGGTTTCGTGTCAGCGTATGTCTTCAGCGCTACTTTATTGACGAGCGTTCACGCGCGTACGTAAGCGTGGTACGGCGACGACGAGTTCGTTGGTTGCAGCAACGTCTCCGAACTCTGTTTGCCTTGCGAGGGCGCTTCTGCCTTCGCAGCCGTGGTCACCTCTTGCCGTCTGAGGAGCCACTGTCACTTCTTCAACCAGATGACCCTATTGAGTATGTATTAACTATAAAAATGTACTAACTATTTTTGCCTGTGAAATCTCTGTAGGTACTGAAGTTGAAGGGAATATACATACCCTATTAGGGTATTTATATTCTTATAATTTGAGAAAAAAATAATAGGTTTTAAAAGTTTTTATCAATAATCATTTCTATATATTTCGATTGTGTTGTATTTTTTAAGGCAATCAGTTTCAATAAGAAAGTAAGTTTTCTATACATACAACATATTGACCTATCTACATCAAAAATTAAAATGCTTTTACAACATCAAATTTTTATATTCAACATAATTTTGTACACATCTTTCGAATATTCATAAAGCTATACTTTGTTTATGAATAATTCTGGAACAATCTGTACTTAAAAATCACATATAAAATATAAAACATGTGATTGTACCCATTCTATCTCACCTCGAATCTAACATCTAGTGGTTTCTATACACAGTCCAATGTTCTAAGTGGCAGCAGCATATGTTGTACACCAAATAACATGCTAAGTAATATCACAAAAAATAGTGTGATAAATGAAAATACTTGTTGCCTGTTGTCTGTTTCTTAAATGTATTATGTCTTCATATATATTTTACAAAATGTCATAAATAACTAAATTCATAAAAATGCAAATATTGTGTTATTTGTTACATATTTTAATAAAATTACCATATTCATAAATTTCAAACTTTAATATACAATCTGACATGCCATCACATAGATGTTTTTCTTTAGTCATTAATAAATTTATATTGCAGCATATGATCCTCTTGAGGTGCCTCTTGCAGCATGTGGTGATAAAATATAAGAAGTTGCATCTAACACCATAATCCAACCTAGTTGTGCAAAAACATTGGTGGTCTAACAACAATGATAGGATTCAGTTAAAATCTGTAGGTAATGTAGAAATTAGGATTTATGCTTGTATAGAAGAGGGGAGTCAGTGTCCAATATACTACTCCACAGACTCCACCAAAGCTGCAGACAGCAATTTAAACAAAAATATTGACAGGTGAAAAACTGACTAACTTAACCATGGGTAAGCTGGTGAAGAATGAGCATCTGACTTTTGTAAATTTTTTCAGTCTCATAGTCAGTCAAAAGTCTGAGTCTCTTTGTCAAGTAAATAATGCCCTGTGTAAGATTTTGGACTGGTTCCATGCATATAATTAAGCCTATAATGCGACCAAAACTAAATGTATCAAATTGGTACTGCCAATGTACAGCAGTTACTGTCAAATGTTAATTTTGCATATTCGCATATTAGATTTTATTGATCACAATAAATTATAAGGTTCGATGGGGTCCCTGTCTAGAATCTTTCGCTAATAGACATTATTTTTTTGTATTTTATTTGTAAGATGCACCACCAGTGAACATAAAGATGAACAAAATTCCCTAGAAATAGTGACTGGCATAATTTTGTATTGAAAAATATTGATAAACCAGAAAATCAAAAATTAACCCAAATAAAGTTAGGAATTCTTTCTTTTCCAAGTCGATGCACATGCATAATATAGAGGTGTCTAGTGGAATATTTTCAATTTTGAAATTATATTAAAAATTAACAAGTATTTCTAGAATATTTGTTTTATTTTTTACATGATATAGGGGACTGCGGATTTTGGTTTTTAAAAATTATGTCTTCCAAGTGACATCCATTCCTTTTATTACACTCTTGCAAGCAAACTCTCATATTTGAAAATACGCGCGAACAAAGCGCCGTGCTGATTGCAGCGAATTCCCGCTGAATGTTTTCTTGTAGGGCAGATGTGGCGCGAGGATTATTACAGAACACTTTAGACTTGAGGTAACCCCACAAGAAAAAATCACACTGAGTCATATCCAGTGATCGAGGTGTTCTTGAGCCGAAATCGCGCGCTATACCGTCGTTTTAGGGCAGTGCAAACTCTTCTGATGCCATTCCCTTGGATTGTCTGGTCTCCAATAGTGCGTGCACATTTAGTTTATTGTCGTAGCCCCCGATGTGGAAATGAGTCACTAAACAATACGTTTCCAAGCGTCCTGGGGGTACGAAATCGTTCCAACATTATCCTAGCGTACGCCTCTATTAAAATTACCGCTTTTATTAAATTTTTGAACGATTTTCATTTTGTAGGGATGAAGTTTTAGTTTTTTTTTATAATTACTTGAACGCTAACTTTTAGATGCCTGTCCAGGCGGCAATCTTTCTCACCGATTTTCTTGGATTTCGAATTATTTCTTGTCGCACCTGTTCCACACGTTCTGGTGTACATCACTAGGACCTCCACTTTAGTTGCAAACATTAACCGTTGGCCTCTCTTGCCGAAATTTTTGCCCCCCTAACCAGATGAGCCGCGAGCTCGTAGCATCCTTTGAATCGCCGAATACCAAAGAAGGAACAGACGCGCGGCGCGCTCGGACCTACGTTTCACCAGACTTTAGGTGATGCTTTAGCGCAAGTGCGCTGTGCGCTCCCGACCGATGACTCATGGTGATTGACAAACCGCAAAGATGGCGCAATAAACGCTACTCCGCTAAAAATAGAATAGCGATAACTTAAAATTGAACATTTTCCTCTGGACAACCTTTATACTAAAATTCCAGATGTTATAATGAATCTTTCAGAAACAAAAATTTTAAATTTCATTCTAATTTTAAAACACAAAAACGTTAAGTTTTAACCCCAAACTAACTAACCTTCATAGGTTATAACAGTAATTGTGATTCCTTAAATCTGATTATCACCAGACCCTCAAATATATGACTGTGTAATCTCTTTCACAAAATTGAACGTTAGCTCAAACTGGAAAGTTGATTATTTAGGTTTATCTATTACATATGAGTAATGAAAGAGATACTAGTGTCGGTATACTCATGGAACGTAATATATTCACACTTATACATTCATGCAAAGATAACGTAACATTCCCCTACCGTGCTCAACGAACTATTTGTTGTTATTGTTGTTTGTTAGTATTTGCTATTGCGTTAGAAAATTGGTAATTGGGCTCCGTACGGAAATCGTAGGAATGCAGGAAAAGAAGAATCGGCTTTAAACTGGGCTTTTCTCCTTTTATAAATTTCTCCCGAGTCATGGAGGTGTTTTACAGACATAAATTGCACATGAACAACACCCGGTCTTGTCCCCCATGGAAATCTAAACCGTGATCCACTCACATAAAAATAATAAAATGTCAATATTAAAATTTATATTTTTATTTAATTTTAACAAATGCATAATGTATCAAGAAAGGGTATGTATATATATATATGGAATGGGTAAATGGCGCAAGCTGCTCACCTGATTTACCATCATGATAACCGACACCCTCGAACATCTACAGCACCAGAGGAGCTGCGGGTGCGTTCGCCAGCCTATGTGGGAGCCAGGGAGTGGGCCGGCCTCAAGATATCTCTCACCAAACGAAACGCAAAAGCACAAGATGCTTTTACTTCACGTCAGTATTCTGCGAGGCCGTGGTACTACTCCCGGTCGAGCCAGACCATTCGAGCAACAGCAAAAAAGCATAGACGCCATTTTTACGAATATATTGTGTGTGATAAGAAAGATTTATTTGTCAAGAAACTAAATAAAAATATTTGTTTCATTCTAGGGTCATACCCTTATCCGGCGGCGCTTCCGAGGAAGAGGAGAGAATAGTGATATATAATCGAAAGGGAATCTCTCAAGTCCAAACTCAGTCCAAGAAGCTTGAGGCTTGTGTTTCGCCGACCCTTTCCACTGGTAGAGAGTCGTCTGTTGCGGCATCAGAGCCGCATGAAACCGATAGGGATGAGGAAGCATTGCTTGGTGTCAAGCGGCAAGCTCTGGAGTTGCTGGAGCGGTGTGGTGGTGACACGTCAATCGCGGAGATAGATACAGGGATGGGCTCTGCAACCGTCAACGGCGATGGGCCCCGGCGCACGCGCCGTCGGGTGCGACGCCGCAAACGTCGAGCCTCCGTCGACGAGACACGTGGAGGTGCGGGAGCGACGGTGGCGGGGCCCGGGCCGCTGGGCGTGGCCGATGCGGCAAAAGTTGCCGAAGCTACGGAGTTGGCGGGGCTAGCGGGATCGGTGGGGGCGTCTGTGCAGCGTAATGGCCCGGCTGGCGCGCGCAAGCCGCGCCTGGTGCACTCTCTCTCTCCGCTGCGGGCCTGAGGATGATCAATTGCTGAACGTTTTTTTTATAGTTTAAGTAATGAGTACTGACCTTTCTTATCATTTTTCAAGATCTCACCAAGATACAGAATCGATTGACATTCTGTTGTTATAAGTCATATCAGTATTTATGACACTAGCAGAAAACAGTTTGGCATGACTTCCATGTATAGATATACGAGATAGGGCGTATCTACAGATGTGCCCTAGGCCTCGGTGATCTCGTAAGGAATACCGACCAAGCGACATGCAAAATCTTTGACGTCAACAAAATAGCAAATATATTCAAGCACAAAGTGTAATTTCACATGTTAAAAAATGTTCCGAACTTCGAAATGTCAAAAATCATGCTAGTGCTTCACCAAAGTGCATGCAAGCAAAGAGATTAACTATTTTACTAATACATCCATGGAGGACTGGCTCATAATCGTACAACGTAGCTGTATTCATAGAATATTGTTACTGCTCTACTTGTTTAATAATAATTGAAGCAACGTTTATATAGTGGCGCGTATCACATCGTAGTATATTCGAAACTGTGAAATTATGAATTTATGAAATATCAATTAATAATAATAAAAATTTTTACAAAATTTGACTTGCTTTTTAATTTATTTATATGCAACAATATCTCAGTTACAAAACAAAAATATTTAGGCAGCGAGCAGGGTGCGCCGGGCGCAGGTATTAGTGGAAGTACGAGTCATATTCTACCAAAACAAACGTAAACAAAGCCATGCACTACGCGCGCCCATTTTACACCCCGCTTCATATTATCTGCCTTTTCTAGAGCTTTGCCGGAGAGCAAAAACTCGTTGGCGCGTTGGGTAGCGAGGTCCATAGAGATTCCTGCTCGCTTGTATGCTGGCGGCAACATACTAGACCTTTTGCTGTTGCCACTGATAATGATATCGGCTTCTGACCAATCATCGTCCGTTTCCCGGAGCGGCCTGCACTGGTTAGTATACTCGGTTCTCTTCCGTGTATCTTGTGTCAGAGAACTATTGCTATTAGACGACTTTCCACATGCTACTGTTCCTGACTGTTGACCGGGCTCTCACCGCCACGGTGCTGGTTTGGTAGGAGCTGGCAGTGTCAGTATGCGATTCGCTAACGATGTATTCTCTGCTGGTATAGGCATCTTCTACTACTCTTCCAGATGAAGAAGCATTTTGCATCAAAACCTTACGTAGAGCCGATCCAGGAGTTGAGCTTACAGATCTACTTGTGTTGGAAAACCTTGATTTACCGAGCCAGTAGCTGACGGAATCAATTTACCTGATATTATTCTGGTTTATCTTTGTTTACTTCTTAGAGTCGAGTCCTATTGAAAAGTGTTGGGCGAATTTAGAATCCCTATGTCTAAGCAAGCAGTTTAAGTCCAAACAACGATGGTTTTTACTAGTTAGTTCCAGAAATATATCTGATTAAACTTTTCCAATATGGCCGAACCAAATTTCTTTTGGCTGTCAATCACTTGTTTATCAATGTACGTGGTCAGAGATTGGGTTCAACTTGTAGGAGATGATAAGAGCTTTGCGTTTCTGTGGGAAATGACCTCCAACTTCGATCTATGTTGGCCTAATAATCAGGTCCGCTAAGATCTGATCAAAACAAGATCAAGCAACAAGTATCGAGTAACTAGTTTGTAAAAAAATCGAGTTTGGCTCTATGGACAGCTCTCGATAAGAGAATTTCAATGAGAATTATTATTATAGTTTGGAATTTATAAGCAATAAACACAGGAAAATATATAATTCCTAAATAGGGATAGATAATTTGAGTCTGCAAAGGTAACCAAGCAGAGAATTTAAGGACCTATTTTATAGATTATTCTCTAGGGCTCGCAGAGATCTGGAACATGACTTCGTGTATGCGTACTTTCCCTTTATCCCGCATTCCCGCCTCTATGTCTTCCAAGAAAAATTGTTAGATATATTGTCTGTCAATATACCTAGGATTGGGTTAGGTTAGGATTAGGTTAGGTTGAGTTAGGTTAGGTTGAGTTGGGTTAGGTTGAGTTAGGTTAGGTTGGGTTAGGTTGGGTTGGGATTGGGTTAGGTTGAGTTGGGTTAGGTTGGGATTAGGTTAGGTTAGAGTTGGGTTAGGTTGGGTTAAGTTAGGTTAGGTTGGAAGTTGGGTTGGGTTGGGTTGAGTTAGGTTAGGTTGGAAGTTAGGTTAGGTTAGGTTGGAAGTTAGGTTAGGTTGGGATTGGGTTGGGTTAGGTTAGGTTGGAGTTAGGTTAGGTTAAGTTAGGTTAGGTTAGGATTGGGTTAGGTTAGAGTTAGGTTAGGTTGGAGGTTAGGTTAGGTTAGGATTGGGTTAGGTTAGGTTAAGGTTAGGTTAGGATTAGGTTAGGTTGGAGTTAGGTTGGGTTGGGTTAAGGTTAGGTTAGGTTAGGTTAAGTTGGGTTAGGTTAGGTTGGGTTAGAGTTAGGTTAGGTTGGGTTAGGTTAGGTTAGAGTTGGGTTAGGTTAGAGTTAGGTTAGGTTGGGTTGGAGTTAGGTTGGGTTGGGATTTAGGTTAGGTTAGGTTAAGTTAGGTTAGAGTTGGGATTGGAAATAGCGCCGTATGAGACCGAAGCGCAAAACAAAATGCCACGGAGCAGGGAACCACCCGACTCGTGCGTCCGTGTAGGGGAGTCTGAAGCCAGAGTGGGGCGCTACATGAAGTACCTGGGTCTCCATCTGGATAGTCGCTGGGGCTTCGAATAACACTTCGAACGCCTAGTCCCCCGGATCGAGAGGGTAGCGGGTGCCTTGCACAGACTACTACCTAATCTCGGGGGACCAAACGAGGAAGTTCGCCGCCTCTATGCAGGGGTCGTACGATCCGTAGCCTTATATGGGGCGCCCGTATGGGCAAAAAGGCTTGCCATCCGACGCTGTAGATCTAAAATCTACAGTGTCAGGCAACAGATAGCCATACGGATCGTACGAGGATATAGAACCATATCCTTCGAGGCGGCAACTGTCCTGGCTCGTTTTCCACCTCTGGACATACTGGCGGACATGGATGCACAGGTTTACAACCGGATCCACATCCTCCGCCACAGCGGTGGCAGCGAACCAGAAGAGGTGTTCGAGTGGATTAAACGGCAGGAACGTCAGAAAGCATTCGCGACATGGCGCGCTAGGCTCAGCGATGAGCGATACGCGCGCAAACGTGTCATTGAAGCTTGCCTAATCTTCGAAGCCTGGATGCCGCGACGGGGAGGAAGACTCACCTACAGACTTACACAGATAATTACCGGACACGGGTGTTTCGGAGATTATCTGTGTACGATCGGAGGGTTGGGTTGGGTTGGGATTTAGGTTAGGTTGGGTTGAGTTGGGTTAGGTTGGGTTGGGTTGGGTTGGGTTGGTTGGGTTGGGTTGGGTTGGTTGGGTTGGGTTGGGTTGGTTGGGTTGGGTTGGTTAGGTTGGGTTAGGTTGGTTAGGTTGGGTTGGGTTGGGTTGGGTTGGAGTTGGGTTGGGTTGGGTTGGGTTGGGTTGGGTTAGGTTAGGTTAGGTTGGGTTAGGTTAGAGTTGGGTTAGGTTGGGTTAGGTTAGGTTAGGTTAGGTTAGGTTAAGTTGGGTTAGGTTAGGTTAGGTTAGGTTAGGTTAGGTTAGGTTAGGTTAGGTTAGGTTAGGTTAGGTTAGGTTAGGTTAGGTTAGGTTAGGTTAGGTTAGGTTAGGTTAGGTTAGGTTAGGTTAGGTTTTTTTTTTTTTTTTTTTAAATAAAACTAAGTCTCCACAGACTTTTTGTCCGTGCCTTTTTTAGATTTGTCGTTATTATTTTTATTATTTTAACATAACTCCTATCACATTGTGCAACTAAAATGAAATAAAATAAATACAGAATTTGTTATTGCAGTGAGTTCACTTACTTCCTTATGTATATATATTTATATATATAATATTTTTTTTTTAATATTTTTTTTTTTTTTATTATTATTTTTTTTTTTTTTTTTTATATTTTTTTTTTTTTCCAGTTATTAGTCTTATTTTATTAGTATGAACATGCTCATTAATATAATTTTTTTTTTTTTTTTAACAATCTTTAACTATGTTTATTGGGTTAACTATGTATTGGGGCCGTTTGCGTTGTCAGGTTTTCCATGACCGCTGAGTCCCTATTTCTCATTGCCATTTTTAAATTGTACTCTTTTATTTTGGTAGTTGATGCAGCCATGGCACTCTGAATCAGCCTCCCTGTTGCGTCGTCACAGTCATCCGCGTAATAGATGCAGCTAACTGTGTGTCTGGACACCGCCACCACCGCATGCTGAACGCTGTCGTGCAGTTTTAGCTTCTCTGCAGCAGTTCTTATAATTATGACAGTTTCGCATGTAAGTCCTTGGGCCTCATGGACTGTTAAGAGGCGTGACCCGGCGCCCGACCCGTACCCTAAGTTCGTCAGGGATTCCTTTTCGGTTTGGGTGAACACCAGGTACAGTGTGTCAGAGAGTGCTTGGTATATTTGCTCCCGTGTACCTTTCCCTTTTCAGTGAGTGCACCAGAGACTTGGATGAGTATATGCCGCTGTAGATCTCGTTGAGGGCATACGGCACATCCATTGGGTTCAGTGCGTACACAGGAAACTCCTGGCTGATCGTGGTTACCAGGTTTGGGCGAGTGTACTGCATCGTAAAGAGGTTCTCTCTATCGATGAAGGAAGTTGATTGATATCGCCGATGAGCAGCATTTCTTGCGCTCCGCATAGCTTTGTTGCCATCACTATGGCTCCGAAATGGTTCATGAGAGCCTCGTCGACGATGAGTCGAGCATCGACCCCTGTCAGGCTCTCTTACTCCATTTACAAGCACCGAGGCCATAGTGCGTATTTTCGTTTTGGCGTCTGCGCCTATGCGGTTGCTAGTTTTTCTTTGAGATCTTTTGCTGCTTCCAGCGTCGTTGTTATTATCAAGTCCCTTTCCCCTCGAACTGGCTTACCACCCACGTCGTCTTTCCGCATCCGGGGACTCCGTTGATCCACGTTATTTTTGGTTTCTTCCAGGTGTCCCAGGGCGACTCCATCCTCTGTGATGGCTTCAGCCATCTTGAGGATCTTGTCGTTTAGCATCACCCTGGTGCACCGTGCGGTTACAACAATATGGTCCTCCAGGCGTTTTGAACTTGAGTTTTCCGCTCTTTTCCGTTTCGTTTTCATCCAGCATCACGAAGCCTGCCGTTCCACTGTAAGCTGCCATATGGTGTTTAAAACTGCCTCTCAAGACTGTGGACGTTCTGTTGTCATATATGGCTGCTTCCGCCTCCTCGAGTAGCACCTTTAGCAGATCCTCACTACCGAGATGGTAAGTTTGTAGAATGTTTCTACATGTGGTGAGGTTCGCTTCTATGAGTAACTTTTATTTAAAGCTTTAAACTCAAGGAACGCGTTTATCATGTGGTCTTTAGGCTCCGCTACCGGACGAAGACTTGGCTGGCCGGATTTTCTCGTGGCGGCTTTAGCTTGGTCATGCTTTTGGGATGGTGATATGTTGGGTAGCTCTCTTATGTGGTGTTGTTTGAGGTTCAGTAATTTCCTCCTTGACACTGCA